>CM046424.1:30558489-31914323 GCA_025506505.1 Flaveria sonorensis | reverse complement strand
TAAACACTTGTTTTTGCTTTGAGTCAAAAGTGGCCTTGATTTCTTGAGCCTTCTTTGATCTTCTCTTAGCTCTTCTAATCAAGTTCTTTCTCATTGACTTGGTCATTTCAGACTCTTTCCTCTCCTCAGGAGAATAGTGAACCTTCTTAGGATGATCTTCTTCACTCTTCTCTGAGTCATCATTCACTGTCTCCTCTTCATCCTCTTCAATAATGGGGTCTATGAGGGGAAGCTCATCTTTATAAGTTCAACACCTTGGAGATCTTACAGACAATAGAGTGTGTGGAGGAGCTATCTCAGTAAGTCCCAGTCCCTGCTTATTCTAATAACAAACTCTTACATGTAGGGATGAGGATATTATGTTCTTGAAGGTCTCTTCTTCAAGAACACATTTTTCTGTCTTGGCTTTGCTGATCACAAGCTCAGCCTGACATTCAGTTAACTTTGAGATGAGATCTTTGATTTGAGTCTTGTAGTTTGTGTGCTCATGCTTAAGAGTTGAAATGGTTTTCTCTAGATCTTCTATCTTAAGTTTATAATCATTTTTAGCTCTTTTAAAGTCAGCTTTTAAGATATTTAAGGACTCAAGATTAGATCTCATCTCTAAGTTATAGGACCTGTATCTATTAACTTTAGCAATGCATTCAGGTGTACAAAGATGTTCCAATACCTTGGCTTCATCATAGTTTGCCATTAGTGTAACAACCGACCTCTAGGTCATAATTCTAACCTTTAACCTCCTGCATCATTATCCATACAATTAATATAAATGTTAATATCATTATTATTATTAGCATTAGCATTAATATTGTTTTTGCTATTATTGTCATTTTTGTTATTTCATGTGCTTTTTGAGATGATTTAGCTAAATCTAGCCTTAGCATAGAGTAACTTCGTGTTTCGGGAGAGTCAATTAGTCACCCTTGCAAAAATTAAATCTTAGTTGAAACAATTAAAATGTGTATATACACACATAAATTCACGGTTGAAAACACACATATGCATGCTCAATGCATAATAACTAACTAGAGTTTACCACTTAAAATACTACACAACAAAATAATACTACATAATAACAATTACCATATAAATTTAAATCTTAAACCCTCCCACTAGGGACAAAAGCGGCCACCCCTTGACCACCTATCCTCTCCCTTCTACACCACCCAAACTTGCCACCATTCCCCTCCACTCCTAATGCATGCAACATTTGAACACACACCCTCATTCTCACCTCTCACTCTCTCTTCTCTTCCTCTCGGTTTCTTTCAGCAGAAAACACAGACACACCACAATTTCCAGCTCCATTCCAGCAACATATTCGAAGAACATCATCAAACATCATCGGTCAAGCATCAAACTAGCAAGAGGGTGCTATCTTGTGAGCTTTTGATACACGGTTTCATCAAGTTAGACTTCTCCAGCCCTTGTTTGAAGCTTTCCAGATCTTTTTGTCCCTCTACACTCTCCAAATCATGAACCATACAAAGAGTAAGCTTCATCTTACCCAAAACAAGCTATGTCATGTGGTATTCTTTCTTTTATCCACCAAAAACCTTACTTTCATTGTTCTAACAGAATTCTAATGCTATCACCTTGTTCTTGAGGAGCTTATAACATCCTTGAAGGTATCTCAATCGATATGTTAGTGATTCCATGGGTGGAACTCGATTTACACCATGAAAACCCTCTTTTTGGGTGATGTTTGCACCATCTAACTTGCACATCTTGTAACCCTCTGAAGTAAAGATAGTAACCTGCTCAAAAATAGTTTTCTAACCTTTTAATAACCTGTTTTTAAAGTTACAAAAGGATTTGGTAATGTTTAAGCATGATCTATAACGTTTTACATGTGTGTAATGGTTGAAAATGGTGAAATCACGATTCTACAACTTGTTCTTTGGTTATATGCAAAACCTGTGAGTTAGAATCATTATTTCAGTAGGTTTTGGATGTTATTGGGTGTATGAAGTGATGTCAAAGGCTGAAAAATAATAAAAGTAGGGATTGTAAGCATTTTGAGCTCATTTTGGGACCCGAAAGGTGGTAAAATTACTTAAAAATAAGAAAACTTAGATTTTAACCATATTAAAAAGTATTCCAGGATCTAAAAGGGTTAACCAAGTGACTTGGACCAGATTTGTTGAATAAATGGTCAAAAGACAATTTAAATGGAATTTTTAGTTAAAAACGGGCCCTAACCGGGTAACTTTTGGAAGGAATCTTGAAAATACAAGGATAAACCAAAAATCTAGGTAAATTATATTATTTCAGTAAGTTTATACCTCTAAGACTTGAAGTTTATGAAAAATTTGGTCTAACACCTTTTGAACGTTCGGTTTCGGGTGAAAACGCGTTTTAACGAGTTAAACTTAAAAATGAGACTTTCAACAAAAAGGGATTGAAAATACATTCTTGACAGATTATAAAGCTTTTTAAAAGTCCTTAAAATAATATTTAAAGTTTTAAGACATAAAACTATAAGATTCAATGCTTAACCGTTAAAAACCTTCGGTTTTACCGTAACCGGTAACTTAAAACATATGTTCACCAGCTCAAATTTAAAATCTAGAAAATTTGGGAGTTTAACTTATTAATAATTTAATATTTAACTCCAAAAGTCGGTTATGGGGTCATAAAGGTCATTAAATGTAAAGAAGCAAACTTTAGGGTAGAAAATGTAAATTTTGAAACTTGAAGGACTAAACTGTAAAGTCTGCCAAACTTCAATAAACCGACCCCCTTGGACTGGTAATCACTTGATAAACTTAATTTAACTTGTGTCAATGACCTAATAGTGTAAAAACATGAATTCCCCTTAAGAAACCCTAGCTTTCTATAAAAGGAAACTTTTAAATGCAAGCCTTAGCAAATATAAGCTAGTTGAACATTAAACTTCTTAACACACTTTGTCCACCTCGTGTGACCTTAGAACTAGTGTCTTATCACTTAATCTTGATGGTAGGGTGCTAGACTTGAAACTTTCCCGGTACTCGAAGAACCCGTTGCTTGAAACTTAAGGTGAGTTCTAGTGTCCCCTTTTTACTACTGTTTTTGGGATGAAGCATGCTCTGTTTAAACTGAACTATTTTCTGTAATATATTATGATGCTATATGTTGTGGAATTGTTAGAACCTGCTTTTACTTTTATCACGATCATTAATTCTTGTGTGAACCGCTTGTTTTATATGGGTAGATCTACTTGGGGAATCCCCCACACACAGTGCCTTCCGTGATGAACGGGAAGGGTACCACAATGAGATCATGCGGGGTCGTTTGTGTCATGTGACAGGTTTTTATAAGATACTAGGGTGAACCATCCGGCAGGTATGGTCCACTGTATGAGGCTCAGTTCTTCCTTCGGGATTAACCGGTACAACATAACTTTTAAAGAGGCTAGCCGGGACTGAGTGCAGGGTTGATTGAGAACCCCACAACAATGAAACTATGACTTTTAAATCAAATGTGGATTTTATTGAATCCTTTTGTGTTTAAATTTTAAGCACTTGAATTCACCAACTTTTTAGTTGACAAAATTTTCTTTGAGCATGTTTCAGGTAACCCGTGATGAAGGTCTGGCCTTTGTAGAAGACTTATGAAGACCTAACACCATGACCCATGGCATTTGTTTTGATTAGTTTTAAAACATTTGGAACAAGTTAAATTTGGTTATCATGGAACAATTTGTATTGTTGAATTTATGTACTTGTATTGGTGGCTAGACCTACTTCTAGCCTGGTTTTTCTTTAAAAATTAATGCCATATGATGTTCTCTCCTTTTGTGCTCTTATGATGGTTTGTTTCCGCTGCCATATGTTGTTGCTAGTCTGTGACGTCCCACCCTACCTGGGCCCGGGGTGTGATAGATTGGTATCAGAGCCAAAGGTTGTAGAGAAGTCGGGAATACCATAGTAGACCCTAGGCTACAACCCTGATACCTTAGGACCGTCCTTGTGGGAAAGTGTTGGGATGATCGGGTTGGGTAAATTGATGATTACACTTGATCAACGTAATCATGAATTTACCGGACGCGTAAATTCCAGCATGGACCTTTAGGTAATGATTGGACCATTTTCGTTTGAGATTTATGATTTCTAAAACTTACTTTGAGTGGTCTAAAGGTTTTTCCTAAAACGAACTACTTTACCTATTATTATTTGAAGAGACTACTGATTTCTGACACTATTGCTTTTTGATACCTCTGGTTATTGATACTGTTGGGATATCTGATACTATTGCCATCACTACTACTATAAGTATTATTATTATTACAATCATGAGCTATGAGAAACCAAATTACTCATGATATTTCTTACAGGACATCAAAGCTATGGCCGACAAAGGGAAGGCACCTGCGTACCCAACTGACGGTACTGCACCAGCTTAACCTGGAGGAACAAGCCACAAAAGAAAGAAAAGCTGCTAAGAGAAAGTTAAGGGAAGAAGCTGCAAGATCAAGGGCCATCATCCACAAAAGCCAAAAGAAGTCTGAAGATAGACAAAGGATGATGAGCTTCTTGAAGCTGTACGGATTCTCCGGAAGGAGGCTTGGTCCTATGTCTCTATCCACCATGGATGAGCGTATAAGAGTGATCAAGCAGAAGATTAAAAGGGGAGAGCTTGTAGATTTGCATTCTCCACCAAGTCCAGCTCAACCTGAAGTTAAGGTGAAGGTTGAACCCCCTGAGACAACACAACCTGATCTAGAGCTGCATCTCAGCCAACTTTATCTTTTAATCCGCAGCAGGGTTCTCCTCTCTCTCCATCTGAACCTGTGAGAGAAGAGATCCCAACTGAAAGGGACACAATAGAACAATCTGGTGCTGAAGACCAGTCATCTCAGTTGAAAACTTCAAAGAGGAGGAAAAGGATGGCCAAGAAAAGTGTTCCAAAGAAGAAGAAAACCAAGGCTTCCACCTCCACACCTCAGGATGAGTCAGAGCATCCTGAGGAAGTGCATGAAGAGGCTGCTCAACCAACTCCTATTCAAGTAGAGCCTCTTGCCATTTGAAGACCCATCTTGTCCTGAAGTTTTGCTACCAATCCGGACAGATGGTATGTCATCAGAGATCAAGGAGGTCAAGATGTTTACTTCTGGCAAGACATGCTTGATCTTCCTTTACATGATCTCTATGACATGAGAAGATACTATGAAAGTCTGAAGGATCCTGACCAGATGATGAAGAGAGGCTTGGTCTTGATCCTAATGAGGACTATCAACATTTGATGTACTTCTCTATTTTGGTAGCATCAACCTAGGGGGAGGTTGTAAGGTATTATTAGAAGATTATAAGGCTGACGCAACCAAAGAAGCCAAAACAACCAAAGGTCTTCCTGCATGCATACACTGGATGTATAAAGGTAAAAGTGCTTCGAAAGTTTTACACACTACATCAGAAAACACTCTAAGTGTAAAATCTTTCGAAGCCAAAGTCCAAATCTTCCGAAGCCAAAGATGAACTCTTCCAAAGCTTCAGAGACAAAGTCTTCCAAAGTCATTTTGCTGTAAAGACTGATTTCTTCCGAAGACAGAGAAAGACATGCTTTCTCTGATCTACTTTATATAAAGCTGACACACTTTCCGCTGCAACTCTGAAGACTCACCAACTTGTATGAGTTGGTGAAAAGTCCATGCTTTTGTAAACTGTAGATTAAGGTCTTTGTCTGTAACTTCCTACTTTTGTACATGTAAACCAGCTATGACATATCAAAGTCACAAGTCAAAAGGCAATCTACCTTTTGACTTTAGATTGATCTTGTTGTCTAGATTAGTCAATTTCAACTGTCCTTTTAAGTATTGACAGTTGTAGGATGTAGTATAAAGAGTCTCAGATTCTTGTAATTTAGATATGCTTTGTAACACTTGTAATAGAATTTGAGAGCAATATACAATACTCCTTGAAAATCATATTTCTGTGTTAGTGTTGCTGTTCTGTCTCATTACTTACTTGTATTCATAGTATCCTCATAATCAAACCCGGTTCCTTATTTGAACTGTTAAATGTTCCAAGTCTCTCCTCATAATGAAACTGATTGTGTTAAGCATCCTTACCCAGTCCTGCAATCTTTCTTTTAAATTTAAAAATAAACATAATTTTTTTAAAAACAAAATTTTATGAAGTATTAAAATATTTTAATAGAAAAGCTTTTTCCAAAAAATGGCATTGTTTGAATACAAATTAAAACAAAAGTTTTTCAAGACAAATTTAAAAATATTGTTACTGTTTTATTATTTAAGGTAATTAATTGTATGTAATATTAATTATATCGTATGAAAAGTTTATTTTATATTTTGTAAATATTGATTGCTAACTATTACTTTAATATTTTCATTCAACTTGTGTGATACACAAATAGATAAACTAGTATAATATATTTCATAACACCAATAATAATTCTTAAGAAGAAAGTATAAATTACAAAACAACACCACTGCAGCCACAAACTTTTATTAATTTGGAAGTTGGGATTTCAACTGTTGACGATCGCAATTTGACGCGGTGAACCAACTCAGTAGGTAACAATAGTATTGGAAAGGTCGACCTAATATGCTAGTGGCACAAAATAAAGTGATAGATGAATCCATCTTCAGATGCGTAGACGGTGTTGCCATTCCACCCGAAGAAAGAACCCTGCAAAACGCAATAACCTCATCAATAAAAAAATAGTCTTCGACTTCCAGGAAAATAATATATTTATAGATCATGTAAACCAAATAGAAGAAAAAGTTTTCCCAAAATGGACACTCAGGTCAAAACCCATAAATCTTTAATATTTTTAACTGTGATAATAAAAACTATAATGTTATAACATAAGTAGAAAACTAATTTGTTTCAATAAACATATTCAAAGGTTGCAAACATTTGAATAAAACGTTGGGGGACTTCAAACTCGTTTGACCCGCTCCACTTATAAGTTTTAACTTTAAATTGGGCTTTAGAGAACCCAATTCGACCTACTTCCATCCAAATGGGTTGAAATCGACATCTATAGCTAAACACTCAGGTATGTATCCCAACAAACATTACATTTATTGTCAGGGACAGAGGCAGTAATATATGAAAACCATCTAAATGTTTTTATAGATTGTAAAACAGTGAAGGGTGATTTACATGAGATCTAGGACTGGTGTAAAGCATGAAGACACTGTGCATTTTCTTGACTTTGATAGGCCTAAATACACGCAAAAATTAAGATGAGAAAATGAAATGACACCTATTTTTAAACATCCATATGCTGAAAATTAACTCGCCTTGGTGTCAAAGAATTTGAGAAAGAACCGTGACTTTGGGATAGACAAATTGGTCTCCAGAATTTCTGCAACAGCAGCACTCAGCTTTTTGTTCACATCAGTGTTAAGTCCCCCGATTGACACTAATTCCGCATAGGCTGCTGGCTGCTCGGTACCACCAAAAGCAATTGGTATAGAACCCTTCAACACAATCATCACATACTGCACAACACGAAACCATAAGTTAAAAGATCGTAAAAGATTATGAAGTAACTTAAACATGCCATACTTCCACATACCATTTATTTCAGCCCATTTACATATAAACGGGTTGCTAGATTATGCACGAGAACCATGTTTTATCTCGAATAGATGAAATGAAAAAAAAAAAGTCAACAAAAAGTAAATGGGTAGAAATAGAAGTCACCCCAAAGCAAATTTAAAATGCATAAAACCTCCTAACAACTTATTCAAAAAACTAGTAAACTGTTTAAATAATATAATCTAGTAATCATTATAGCAGAATAATTTTTATAAAAAAATAAAAAAATCTGACAAGAAGTGTTTCGAGTCGGCTCCACAAGTTTCAACACATCATAGTTATTAAAAGCGCTTGCCTGGAGCACCTAGGCGACAAAACCAAGCGATGCCCATTAGTTGCGTTTTCATTTCCAAGGAATTAAATGACAGAAGTTCAGTTTTGGTTCACTGTTATTGCTTCTGTTTTGGTTCACTGTTATATACAATTAAATATCTTAATTCAATGAAATATGTTCCTTTTGGTTCACTGTTAATGGCTTCTGTTTTGGTTATAGTTGTCAAAGGCGCTAAGCGCACTCAAGGCACAAAGGGTGCTCATTGGGCCTAGGCGCAAGCATAGTTATCAAAGGCGCGAGGCACGCTTTGGCGATTGGTTGGTACTACGGCCTAGGCGAGACGCGCAATAAAAGAGTGGGACTAAGAAAAAAAAGCCCACTAAAATAAAATAAAATAAAATAATTTTTGAAACATTTCATGAAATGGAAATTAACACTTCTTTTAATACCATGATATTATACTTCCATCTCGGATCAATTTTCCTGTATTCTGAGGATCCAGCATAAGATTGAGAAGCCATGAACAGTATATAATAAAATCTAATATGAATCAAAAAATTAGTTCACAAGAAAGAGTCTTGATCAAGTAGAAAAAATTGTAGTGTCCAGACCAAAACTGCATAAAAGGAACAGATTGAACAGTAAACAACATAAGCAATCCAGCATACAAACAATTGTTGGAATTAATCTTTGTTAATTCACATAAAAAAAGTCAAAGTCAGATTCTATATGTTTGGAGTTTTAGTTTAATTAAGAGTCCTTTATTTATTATTTAAATTAGTATGCTTATCTAGTTATTTAGTTTGATGTTTATCAAGTTGTTTTAATTCCTAGAAAGTAGGAGTATGAGTCATAGTAGGATTGGTTTTGTTTAGTATAAATAGGGCTCATTGGTTGATGTTTAAGGTGTCAAAATATGCAGTTTTCTTTAATAAATAGTTTTGTTCTTCAACCTGCGGTTTGCTACGTTTTTGGTTCGTTTGAAGATTATTGTGCCTTCAATTGGTATCAGAGCACAAGGTTAGAAAGAGGGTTGTTTTGAGAGTCGTTTTTTGAAAGCGGGAGCAGCCTTTGGCTGCAGGGTTGAAGAACGAGAAGCAGCAGTAGGTAATCAAGCAAGAATATAGCAGCAGTGATCATAAGCAACAGTCATTGAGGACCCGATTATTCAAGGCATCAGCGGAGTGACAGGTTTCTGTGGCGGTTATTATTGTTGAGAGAAAGAAAGAAATTGAAGGTCACCGTTAAAGCAGGAAGAAGCAAGCAACCAACAAACTTGGAGAATTAATTATAGGTTTTAATTGTTAAAAAAGGATATGCGAAGCAATCAAGCAACCTGTTGGTTTTAATTTTAAGCGAAAGGAAGGAAGGAAGCAAGCAAGCAGGTGAATAAACACCGACTTTTGAGAAAGTAGAGTGCAAGACTGAAAAAAAACGATGGGTGTTTCGGGTTTAGTTTCGGGGGTGAAACGGTGACCAACTCGCGCCTGATTACAATGGTAACAAACACAAGAATAGAGCAGCAAGCATGACAGCAGTTTGGTAATTTCAGGTTTGGAATCGAGGTCGATAATGGTATACGAATCGGGTGTTCTTGAGCAGGTTTATGAGAACGAAATCAAAGAAAATAGCAAGAAAGAGGCATGTAGCAAGAGCAGTAGCAAGAGAAAGAGAAAGAGAAAGAGAAAGAGCAAGAGCAAGAGCAAGTAGTAAGTAGCAAGAGCAAGATGAATTGATTCAATCAAGCAAGAAGATAGCAAGCAAGAATAGAGCACGAGATAAGAACTATATTTCTTAAAGCAAGTAGCAAGAATCGAACCTACGTGGTTCAATCAAGAAGCAAGAAGCAAGAAGCAAGAAGCAAGACCGAGATCAAAGATTAAGGGGGTGATTGTTGGAATTAATCTTTGTTAATTCACATAAAAAAAGTCAAAGTCAGATTCTATATGTTTGGAGTTTTAGTTTAATTAAGAGTCCTTTATTTATTATTTAAATTAGTATGCTTATCTAGTTATTTAGCTTGATGTTTATCAAGTTGTTTTAATTCCTCGAAAGTAGGAGTATGAGTCATAGTAGGATTGGTTTTGTTTAGTATAAATAGGGTTCATTGGTTGATGTTTAAGGTGTCAAAATATTCAGTTTTCTTTAATAAATAGTTTTGTTCTTCAACCTGCGGTTTGCTACGTTTTTGGTTCGTTTGAAGATTATTGTGCCTTCAATTGGTATCAGAGCACAAGGTTAGAAAGAGGGTTGTTTTGAGAGTCGTTTTTTGAAAGCGGGAGCAGCCTTTGGCTGCAGGGTTGAAGAACGAGAAGCAGCAGTAGGTAATCAAGCAAGAATATAGCAGCAGTGATCATAAGCAACAGTCATTGAGGACCCGATTATTCAAGGCATCAGCGGAGTGACAGGTTTCTGTGGCGGTTATTATTGTTGAGAGAAAGAAAGAAATTGAAGGTCACCGTTAAAGCAGGAAGAAGCAAGCAACCAACAAACTTGGAGAATTAATTATAGGTTTTAATTGTTAAAAAAGGATATGCGAAGCAATCAAGCAACCTGTTGGTTTTAATTTTAAGCGAAAGGAAGGAAGGAAGCAAGCAAGCAGGTGAATAAACACCGACTTTTGAGAAAGTAGAGTGCAAGACTGAAAAAAAAACGATGGGTGTTTCGGGTTTAGTTTCGGGGGTGAAACGGTGACCAACTCGCGCCTGATTACAATGGTAACAAACACAAGAATAGAGCAGCAAGCATGACAGCAGTTTGGTAATTTCAGGTTTGGAATCGAGGTCGATAATGGTATACGAATCGGGTGTTCTTGAGCAGGTTTATGAGAACGAAATCAAAGAAAATAGCAAGAAAGAGGCATGTAGCAAGAGCAGTAGCAAGAGAAAGAGAAAGAGAAAGAGAAAGAGCAAGAGCAAGTAGTAAGTAGCAAGAGCAAGATGAATTGATTCAATCAAGCAAGAAGATAGCAAGCAAGAATAGAGCACGAGATAAGAACTATATTTCTTAAAGCAAGTAGCAAGAATCGAACCTACGTGGTTCAATCAAGAAGCAAGAAGCAAGAAGCAAGAAGCAAGACCGAGATCAAAGATTAAGGGGGTGATTGTTGGAATTAATCTTTGTTAATTCACATAAAAAAAGTCAAAGTCAGATTCTATATGTTTGGAGTTTTAGTTTAATTAAGAGTCCTTTATTTATTATTTAAATTAGTATGCTTATCTAGTTATTTAGCTTGATGTTTATCAAGTTGTTTTAATTCCTCGAAAGTAGGAGTATGAGTCATAGTAGGATTGGTTTTGTTTAGTATAAATAGGGTTCATTGGTTGATGTTTAAGGTGTCAAAATATTCAGTTTTCTTTAATAAATAGTTTAGTTCTTCAAGACTTCAACCTGCGGTTTGCTACGTTTTTGGTTCGTTTGAAGATTATTGTGCCTTCAACAGACACAGTGAACAAAAGGAAACAGATTGAACTAACATATTTAACTGTATAGAACAATGAACCAAGACAGAAGCAATAACAGTGAACCAAAAGGAACAGATTTCATTGAACTAACATATTTAATTGTATATAACATTGAACCAAAAGTTGAACCCATATGAACCTTAGAGTATGAATCTTAGTTTCCTACAACTGTTATAAACACTGCAAAATTTTACAACTTTAATGGCACTAATGCTGGGTTTTACACATCTAAGTAAAACCAGTATCTTCATATCAGTCTTTATATTGAAGTGGGCTTAGAACATTCTATATTTCACTACATAAAAGATGAGAGTGTAAATTATTCCAAGGGTATTAGACTGAAGTGCAGCTGTTGTTTGACATGTTTTATCATGTATTTGAACTACGATATTAACTACTCTTATACTTCAATTTGCAAAAGGCATACCATTGACATCATCGTTACCATCCTATAATTATATAGATAAAGTAACAGGAATGGTTACTTTGGGTCATAAGAAGATGGTAATAACTTATGGTAATTTATGTCATTAGTGATAATTGATGTCATGTAATTTGACCTAGCAGCACAGATAGGAAGCAATATAGGGTCAAATGTATTAAGAATTATATACTCTCTGAATTATATACTCTCTGAATGTGTGTGTGTGTGTGTGTGTGTGGAGAGAGAGAGAGAGATAGAGGGATTAAGTAATAAGTATACCGGTTCGGGTTTTCCGATGAGTTTGGCGAGGGCGGAGGTGGCTTGGGAGAGGATGGAGGAGGTGTCAACTCCGTCCAGGTTGACGTTTGTTGAGAGATTCAGGCACGGCATCTTTGATTCGCTCTCTAGTCTCTTCTCCTCAAGCACTCAAAACCCTCCCCTCGCCTGCTCCCTTAACTAAGGGCAAAACCGCCTCATATCATTTTCATTTTTGCCTTATCTTTGCGTCCCACCAACCTTTGATTCTTACCCATACAGCATTCACTAGCAACTTTATATATTTCTCACAGTTAATTATATGTAATCAGGGTAAAGGAACATTTTCAATACCAACAAGAATAATATAAAATAGCCGATCTAGAATACAAGTTAAGGGGTGACGTAAAAATTTTTTTATTGTACATGCAGTGGCGGATCAAGAATTATTTCTTACGGGGTCATTATTTTTTATAGTTAACTTCTAACGAAACAACATAAAAAATTTTGGGTCGTTCGATTGAGTCGAGTCGGATCAGGCTGGAATAGACGTAATTAAATTGTATTGAATTGTTAACAAAAATACAATACCAAAGGAAATTAAACAAAAACTTATATTTTATAGCGTTCCTTACGTGTCTTCATCTTTTGATGATTTCTTTTCACAGCAAAACGATTAATGTTCTCTAAATTTCAAGTTTAAACAATAACTAAAATCACTAAATTAAACACAAAATGTCTGTGATAAACAAATAATCATATAAAAGCATTCATGTTAGATTCAAAAACTCTTAACATCATCTATTTTTATTTTGTTATCATTTACTTTTAAAATTAAGTTTTAATACATTTTTATAAAAGTTTAAATATGAGACATACTCTCATCATTCTAACAACATTCTTAAAGTTTCGATACAAATTGTCAAGGTTTTTAAACAAGAAACAACAGAAACATTAATTATTTTATTTTCTTTCTTCTTTCTTCTTTTTTTTTTTTTTTTTTTTTTGCATAAAAGAATAAATAAAATGTGTATGGCAATTGAAAAAATGTCTTGTTTTGTTATGTTATATACTAGATTAAGCTCACTTGAGTTGCAACAGGAGGTGTAAAACCATGCCAAGTAATATTAATGGCATACCACCGCCAATAATCACCAACACTAAAAAAACTAATAAAACAAAAAAAAAAAATCAAATGAAAAGTATACATAAAAACATTTAACCATACACTTACGCAAGCAAAAAATAAAACTTCAAGTAAATTGATCTAGGACTAGCACGTTATGACGTCACCGTTAAACTGAGAAAAATAAGTGAAAAAAAAAAAGTTGAACCAAACACGCACGTTGCAGCATGTTAACTTGTAAAATTTAGACCGAAACGTATAACGAAAAATTTATAAAATTTGAAAGTATAGATGATCAAAGTTGAAAGTAAAAAAAAAATAATATTGACGCTAAATTATAAAAGCTGTAAAAATATTGGGTTAAAATAAAAATGTTAAAGATTAAAAAAAAGTGGGTACATCCCATAAAACATATAATAGAACTTACAATGCATACAAAACTTGATAATTAGTATATACTAGAATTGACGATCCGCGTTGCCATGGTTCTTTTTGGTTTTATTTTCTTATAAAATTGTGATTTGCGCGTTGCTACGATTAAAAACAAACTGTTAAATAACGAAAGTGCTAACGTATTTGATAATATCGTTAAAAAAATAATGTTTAAACAGTTGTAATGCACACAAAACGAATGACAAGTCAATTAAAAAATAAATGAAAAAAATTATTCAATGTATTCAGCAAACATAATTGAAGCTTATTTAAATGGTAGTTTGGGAAGTTTATCTGTTGCTTTGTAGTTTGTACATGTTAGGTTGTTGAAGGGCTTGTTCTTTACAAAAAGCATAAAAGGGGGTTTGGTTGCAAAGTTAAAGATTTTATGGGGACTAAACTATAAGATGCATATTAAAAACGTTTGACGGATTCAAGATTGAAATTAGCCCTCATCTACCTCTTTCTTTCTCTGGTTCTATAAACTCTTTCTCTTTAAAGATTCATATCTACTTCATTTAATGTTTAAGGTTTCATCATCAAGCTCATTTTATGTGTCTTGTGGCTTATGTTGTTCTGTAACATATGTGTTTCTATTAGAGATGTTACTAGACTCAAACCCACCTTCGCACACCTCTCTCTCTCTCTCAACCTCCTACTATTTCCGGTAAGAAATTGGTCCCCGGTGTTGGCTTGTGGTGGTGCCGGGAGAAATCGCGGGCGGTTTTCTCCCTTGGTGCCCGTCGTTTGCCGTTGTCTGGGCTCTATGGTTCCGATGGTGCCTTTCTTTATTGGGATCTATTGAAGCTGGTGAGAGGGTGTTGGATGAGGGCTTCAGGGTTCGCTGTTGTGGCCGCCAATCGTTACCGTTGGTTCTTGTTTTGCTGATGGAGCTGATGTTTCTAGGTTTGCAATTTAAGATTGTATTGTTTTGGTTTTGGGATGCTATCGTTTTGATGAAGTTGAGTTTCTTTATACGATGATGATATTTGGCTTCTTAAATCTGTGTTTTTCTTGGTAATTGTTGTGTTTGAAAGCTATCATGATGAGACTGTCGTTTGAGCCTGGATCTGTTTCTCTTAAACCGAATGCGATGCTTACGTTTGAAGGTGGTGATGATAAACAAACGCATTATGTGTTCGTTGTTTTGGCGTGCCAAACGAAAGTTTGCAGTCACAACGATGCATCATTTCTGAGCCTGATCATTTTGTTGTCTTGAACAGCGTGGAGCGCGTTACGAATACATTGTTGTGGGTTTTCCTTTGATTAGTGATTTTTGTTGTTGTTCATTTGGTTTCTTTTTTAACAAAACTCTGATATTGGTGTGTTTTGTTGGATGAAGATTAGACATTTCTATTATTGTGCATTTGGATATTTTGTCAACGGGACTGTGATGATACACCACAACGGTATAGGTTGCTTTCATAGCTTCACATCTGTTCTGAGCCCGACCCATCAAACGCGCAATGTGCGTTGGTGGAAACACCTAGTACATATTGATTTAGCTAGAGCCTTTTAGCAACATCAAAAAGGTCATGGGGTGAAATATAAACAACCACAAGGCAAGAACATCTTCTTAATATAGGTAGCTACTCCCACCGACTTAAACGTCTCCATGTTGTTCCTTGCTCATCTTAGATCTTGAGCTTGAAATATTTTGATTTTTACAAATTTATAATTTTCTTAAATTAGAATTATAACCAAAAACCCTATTCTATTACAATAGGCCTTTAAAACAACCAGAAAATACAGATTACTTCAATAAAAAAACTAAAGATAATTACACAAGGTCTAGGACTCGATTTACCCAAATAACACAAAAACATGAAGTTGCAATCCTTTGGTCAAAAAAAACTTCGAACACATAAAAACCGTGATTACAAATATACTTATCAAGTAATAAAATAAGACTTTATCTGGTTGCATAAGAAGCTTTGATACTGCCATTAGAGATCCGAAGTCGTTTTTTATGGTTACCAATTAACAATTGGTGCGTGCGAATAGTATATATATTTTGATAAAGGTTTTTACATAGATTCAGTTTTAAATGGTTATTACTAGTACTAAATTACATACAAAATGCAAGTGTATTTATCGTGAGGTAATATAGTGTTAGTAAGAACCGAGTATCAATCCGTGGACACTCTAAGTCTACTCAACAACCCTCATAATGGACTGTCAGTTTTGATTTAGGAAATGATAAGTTAAACAAAATAACCATAAATAAAGATAGATAAAGATAGATTGAGACTTTTGGTGATTCTTTTAGTGAAGTAAAACTTTTTTATAATTTAGGTTACACTTATGTAACTGTGATGAATTGATGGTGTGATTAAAGATATTGATTAATGTACTTATGTTAATGTTTATAAATGTGAGCCAACGCGGATTTCTCGCTTGCCAGCTTCGTAGTGACAAGGACACCAACATCGAGTAACTTACAATGTTGATCAATCCAAGCCACTAGTAATATAGGTAGATCTCGTGTAACCTTTCAACATACGATTTCTGAAAACATAACTTAATGTTAAAGGGAGAGTTGATCAAGTTCCTTTCTAACATACCATTAATTTTAAAAAACCATAACAATTACTGTAGATTTCTCAGACTAATAAAAGGGAACCCGCAAATGATCAGAAAGTTAAAGTGATATGATTTCTAATAATCATTTCTAGTTTATTAGCCATGGATTTAATATGAAGACCGGTTTCGCGAATAAAAGTTAGTTCATATGTTTTTCAACCTTGTATGATATTCACAATTACAAATTATAAGTTTATAACTCTTCGTTCAAATGTAGATGCTACCCATCAAAAGCTTACCCAAGATTACCATAACATTAACATAATATAAACCACACGATTAGTCATCACAAGTTACATAAAGTTTCACTAAATTAGGATAATAAATGAAATTTAGCTCATAATGAGCTTGAAGATAACAACAAAGATACAAGATAGTAATGAAATTGCAGGACCGGTGAAGGGTGGTCAATGCAATAATTTCACAAGGTGGAGAGAGTTGGAACACTTAGCAGATCAAATAGGAAATCGGTTAGTGATGAAACAATGAACACAAGTAAAAGAACAAGAACAAGAACACATAAATATGGCTTTAAAGAATGATGTATATTGCTCAAGTTCTCACAAGTGTTACAAAGCATACATGAAAGATACAAGTACTTGAGATGCTTTATACTACATCCTACAGCCGGTCATACTTTGAAGGCTAGCTGGAAACACTAATCTAGACAACAAGATCAATGTAGAGTGAAAAGGGAGTCAAAAGGCAGATTGCCTTTTGATTAGTGACTATGACATGCCATAGCTCACATCTTAATATATTACAAAAAGGATAAAAAGTACATAGTTGGAAAATTACAGACAAAAGACCTTAATCTGCATTTGACAAAAGCATGGACTTTTCACCAACTCATATAAGTTGGTGAGTCATCAGAAGTGGCAGTGGAAAGTGGTTCAGCTTTTGTCAAAAGGTGATTTAGAGAAAGCATGTCTTCTCTGTCTTCGGAAGAAATCAGTCTTTAGTTTCGGAAGACTTTGTCCTTGAAGCTTTGGAAGACTTCATCTTTGGCTTCGGAAGATATGGTTTTTGGCTTCGGAAGATTTGATACTTAGCATAATTCACTGAGTTATATCAAATCTTCCGAAGTAACTTCCTTGTACTTCACTTGTGCATGCTAGGAGCTCTTTGGTTGTTCTTTGGTTGCATCAGCCTCTAAGTGTATTCCTTACAAACTCTCCCTAGGCTGATGCTACCAAAACTGAAAAGACCTTTGATTCTTGATCTTCATCTATTGACAGTCCTCATCAAAATCAAGACCATTCCCTTTATCACCAGTTGGTCAGGATTCCTCAGACTCTCAAAGTATCTCCTCATGTCATAAAGGTCATGCAGAGGGAGGTCAAATATGTTTTGCCAAAAGTACTCTTGACCCCCTTGATCTCTAGTGACATACCATCTGTCTGGATTGGTGGCAAACATCCAAGGCACGATGAGTCTCTCAGCAGCAAGAAGCTCTACTTGAATAGGAGTTGGATGAGAAGCCTCTTCTTGAACACCCTTAGGATGTTCTGACCTATCCTGAGGTGCAGAGGTGGATGCCTTATACTTCTTCTTGTCCCTTTTTATGGCCATCCTTTTCCTCTTTCTGTACTTTAACTGAGGAGATTGTCCTGCAGTACGAGGTTGTTCTTGTTTGTCTTCCTCAGTTGGGCCCTTGTCCTTCACAGGTTCAAAAGAAGAAGGATCAGGACCTTGCTGTGGATCAGAAGATTAAGCTGGCTGTGATACAATACTAGGTCCAGGTTGTGTTATCTCATGGGGTTCAACCTTGACCTCAGCTTCAGGTGCAGCCTGACTTGGTGGAGAATGCAAGTCAACCAGATCACCCCTTTTGATCTTTTGCTTGATCACTCTAATGTGTTCATCCATGGTGGATAGAGACATTGGACCAAGTCTCCTTCCGAAGAATCCATACAGCTTCAAGAAGCTCACCATCTTCTGTCTATCAGCAAATTTCTTTAAGTTTGCTTTGATGATGGCTTTTGACTTTGCAGCCTCTTCCCTCATCTTTCTCTTTGCAGCTTTTTTTTCTTTTTACACTTGTTGCTCTAGCTGCTTGAGATACTTAAATTCAATGTAGTCATATGGTAAGGGAAGAAGGTCTGTTGCCTGGAGACCTGTGGAACTCAGGTAGGTGATCATGTTTTGTCTGTCTTATTCCCTACCTACCTGAGTTTGTTGTTAAGTAGTCACAGTCTTTGTTTCAGGACCTTCCTGAACTGGGAAGAGGGTAGGAGCTTTGTAAAGTCTTTTTCTCCTTCTTTCTTCTTTGATCTTGAGGAGCAATTCTGCATCCTCGGCTTCCTTCCTCTCTTTTGACACTTCCATGTTAGCCAGTTCATTTAGTTCCTCTAAGGGAAGAGAGATGAGTTCATCAATATTGTAGTTTCTAGACCCTAAATAGTTTAATCTGACTGCCCTTAACTCATCATCTTGAGTGCTTCGCCTGGGGGCAGCCCTGATTGCAGCTTCTATGAAGCTAGGGGTCCCACTTAAACTCTCTCCCCTTGCCTTCCTCTTCCTTTCTCTCTTCTCCTCCTCAATCTCCTCAGGAGTCATCTTCCTTTTCCCTTGGTCATTCCCAGGCCTGTGTGACTCGGGGTGGAGAGAGCTTTGGCCTTCATTGCTTGGTGTTGTACTTAAGCTATGGCCAGAGAGAGGTTATGAGACACCTTTACCAGCTGATGCCTCACTAAGTGTAATGGGTGTTGAGGGTGCTGAAGCAGCTCCTGTCTTAAGGTTCATAAGTTCAACTATTGGGCCTTCAGCCAAGGTTTCCCCTTCAAAGCTAATCTTAGGGTCCACCTCAGCATCCAGTTGACCAACAGTCTTGCCTGCTAGCCTCTTTCTATATAATCTGGTTCTCAGCTTGAACTCTTCAAGCACCCTTTGTTGAATCCTATCAGCTAACCTTGCAGCTTGCCTATTTTGACTTGGGTTGGCAATTGGGAGGTCAACTAGATAGGCGCTCTCATAGTATCTTGGGTTATAGAAGTTGAAGATCTCTTGTTGACCCTGAGACCTAGAGATTACCAGGGCTCTCCTTTCTTCATCATACATCCGTCCCACTATTGGATTTTCAGCAGGGTGAGATGGAGTAGGCATAGCCCTTGGTATACCCTCCTTAAACAAGATTTGAATGAGTGAGTCCACATCAATATGGACTTGAGGAGATTGTTGAGTATGGAATACTGCAAGTGAGGGTGGTGAGTCCTCCATATCCATACTCTGAGAGGAACTCCCAGGTTGTGTGATTATAAGTAAGACTTTCCCCCCTTTTTGGTAGCATCACCCTCTTGCATAGGGGAGCTAGGAGTTAGTTCTACCATATCCACAGGTTCTTGTAGGCCTGGTTGAGTCCTCTAGATGGGTCTCTTAGCTAACTTGCCCTTGAGATCGGTGATCTCAAGTTGCTGGTCATTGACCCTTCTTTGTAAGGTAGTAACCTGTGATTCTAAGTGACTAACCTTGAAAACTAAATAGGTGCAAAGGTTGGACAGTTTATGCACCTTTAGTTGCAGACTCCCCTCATCTTCATTAGAAGAATCATGGGGGGTGAGAGAATAGGACCAAGGTCTTCTTCCTCATCACCAGCTTCAGTTTCTTGGCTGCTGGTTTTCGCCTGCACACTGACAACTTCAAAGAAAGTGTCAATGGGCTGGGTTGCCATGGTTGAGGTCTTAATGATGTAATCACTTGCAAAAATGAGAGCCTCTTCCATATGGGCCTCCTGAACAGGTTCAGGGAGGTCCACCTTAGTTATGGGTGGATGATATAGGCTAGATATAGGTGATGCAGGAGCACTCATCTCTCCTTGAGTAGGGGTTGACAAGAGAGACTCATGGTACTCACTGAATCCTATATCTTCATCATCATAGAATTCAAGGTTTAGTATTGGTTGGTTGAGGTCAAGCGGCTGGGGATGGGAACTTTCTCCTGAAGGATGATCACTAGAGTTTTGAGACTCTAAGTGAAGGCTTAAGGCTAATGTTTTGAGCTCATCAGACTGAGCATGAGGAACCTCAGCACTGATCATAGAAATAATGGGAGTGGTTTGCTCCTCAGGAGAAGTAAGAGCTCCAGTGTCAACTTCTTCCTGCATGGTTAGTGATTTGGGGGCCTGCTCAACCTGAGTAGACTGAGTAGGGGTTCGTTTGGATTTTCTTTGGTAGGTGATGGTGATTTGTGGCTGTGTGAGTGTAAGGAACATCTAAAGATTAAAGGTTGATGCAACCAAAGGATACCAGAACAACCAAGTCTTCCAACATGCACTAAGGAACAAGGATGAACTAGCTTCGAAAGTCTTACACTGACAAATAAGTCTAAGTGTGAGATCTTTCGAAGCCAACAGTTCAGAAGAAGTTGCTTCGGAAGTTTCACACTTATTAGAAAATATTACAAGTGTGAATCTTCCGAAGCCGAAGACCCTTTTCTTCCGAAGCCAAAGATGAAGTCTTCCGAAGCTTCACAAGACAAAGTCTTCCGAAGCCATTTTGATGAGAAGACTGATTTCTTCCGAAGACAGAGAAAATATACTTTCTCTGAGTTACTTTTTGATAAAGCTGCTGTACCTTCCGCTGCTGCTCTAAAGACTCACCTGCTTTTCATTAGTTGGTGAAACTTCCATACTTTATCACACTGCAGAAAAAGGTCCTTGCCTGTAACTTCCCATAATTGTTCCTGTAGACTTGTCTTATTAGATAAAGTCAGTGAGCTATGGCATGTCATAGTCACTAGTCAAAAGGCAATCTGCCTTTTGACTGTAGATTGATCTTGTTGTCTAGATTAGTCAAATCCCAACTGTCTTTTTGTATATTGACGGTTGTAGGTTGTAGTATATAAGAGTCTCAAGTTCTTGTAACTAGATATACTTGAACACACTTGTAATAGAACTACAGAATCAATATACAACTTTCTTGAAAACTTTATCTTGTGATTTTGTTCTTGGTTCACTTACATTACTTGTGTTGGCTTAGTATCTTCTAAATAGTTACCAGTTTCCTATTTGAATTGTTAAGTGATCTAAAGTTCTCTCCTCCTGTGAAGCTAATTGCAAACTTAAGCTCCCTTACCTGATCCTGTAATTGGTATCAGAGCTTTACAGGCTCTTGATTGTAAGATCTCACCATCTTTAATCCTCTTAGCTTCACACATCACTTAACTCTTCAAATGGCAGCTATCTCTAAGGCTGATATGGAAACTGGAACTATGACAAAGTCCCCACGGATTTTGACACTTGGTGCCAAAGAATGGAAGGCTTCATCAAGTCTCAGGATTCTAGGATGTGGGAGTCTGCTGTCAATGGACCTCATATACCATCCACCACTTTAGCTGCTACTGGTGGTAGTATGATACTCAAAGAAAGGACTGACTTCTCTGAAGAAGACTGGAAGATGATTGACATTGATCAGAAAACCATGACAGTCCTTCAGACTGCTCTTCCAAATTCCATCTACAGAGGTTTCAAGAAGTACAAGACCGCTAAACAACCGTGGGATGCACTGAAACTGATGTTTGAGGGGTCCAATGAAGCAAAGGAAAACAAGAAGGACCTCTTGAAGCAGCAGTTTGAAAATTTCACCTTCAAGACAGGTAAAAGTTATGACTCAACAGTATTTCAGGTATGTTGAGATTGTGGATACTCTGGCTGATGTTGGAGTAACTATTGAGAATAGGGATAATGTTAGGAAGTTCATGTCCTCTCTTCCCAGACAATGGACACACTATTGTGTTAGTCATTAAGAGGACTGAAAACCTCAAGACCCTGACTCTCACTGAGTTATATGGAATACTCGGTGGATACCAGATGGAGATGAACATACAAAACCCATCTGGTAACTCCAACACTCACCAGAGTTCTGCCCTTCATGTGGGTGAAAGGGATAGCAGAGAACCACAACACCATCTTATCTGCTACCCTGAAACTTCACAAAAGGATCCTCTCATCACCTTCCTAGAGACACCCAGAGAGTGCTGCATCCAAGGTAGTCCATTCCAAGAGACAAGCACCTCTCAAGCCTTTGTCTCTACTGATGAAAGTTCAGGCAACTTTCTTTTCACTCTTGAAGACCTGGATTGTATCCATCCAGATGATCTGGAATACATGGAGATAGTCCAACAGATGGCTCTTCTCACTCACAGAGCCCAAAAGTTCTACAAGAGGACAGGGAGAAGGTTTCCCAGCAATGTTTCCAGTGGCAAGTTTGGACTGGACAAGAGCAAAGTGAAGTGTTACAACTATAACCAGATGGGTCACTTTGCCAGAGAATGCAAGGCACCTAAGTCAAATGGTGGCCAAGCATCATCCAGGCCAAACTACACTGAGGGAGGGCACCAGAATGAGAAGCCAAGATAGCAAGCTATTGTTGCCGTTAAAGAAGGAGGCTTTGACTGGAGCTTTCAGGCTGAAGATGCTTCACCAAATCAAGCACTCATGGCTGACCATGATGAGGCTAAGTTACTAGAACATCTTTGCTCTCCTAAATGTATTGCTAAAGTGAATAGATACAGGTCCTACAACTTGAAAATGAGATATGATATTGAGTCCTTGAATATCCTAAAAGCTGATTTTAAAAGAGCTGAAAATGACTATAAACTTAAGATAGAAGATCTAGAGAGAACAATTTCAACTCTTAAACATGAGCAAACAAATTACAGGACTCAAATTAAAGACCTCATTACCAAGTTGACTGAATGCCAGGCTGACCTTGTGATCAGCAAAGCCCGGGCTGAAAAATGTGTTCTTGAAGAATAGACCTTCAAGAACATCATATCCTCATCTCTGCATGCAAAAGTTTGTTATCAGAATAAGCAGGGACTGGGATCTACTATGATAGCTCCTCCACACACTTTATTATCTATAAGATCTCCAAGGTGTAGAACTATGAAGATGAGCATCCCCTCATAGACCCTAGTGTTGAAGAGGATGAAGAGGAGATGGTGAAAGATGACTCTGAAATGAGTGAAGACAGTCAATCCAAAAAGGTTCACCATGCTCCTGAGGAGAGTAAGAAGGCTGGTATGTCAAAGAAAAAGAGGAAGAACTTGATCAGAAGAGCAAAGAGAAGATCAAAGAAGGCTCAAGAGATCAAGGCCACTTTTGACTCCAAGCAGAAACAAGTGTTCATCTCTGCAGGGTTTGAAGTGGTAAAGGCTGAGGAATCAACTACAAACTCTAGTACCAAGAGTTTTAGTACAGTTCCAACTCATTCCAGCAAAGAGAAGGCTGAATTGCTGTGTACCACTGCTACACAGTCTGAACCATCCTCCTCCAAGAGCAAGTCTCTCCCTAAGAAGCTTGCTACATCATCTGTGAAGAAGAAGCTAGAGAAAGAAAGTTTTCAAGCTCAGTCTTGCTCTCAGAAGAAGACTCCCAGAAGGAAGCAAATGGACTGCATCATGTGTGGTAGTACTTCTCATTTGGCTAAGGATTGCATCTACAATCCCAAAAGCACTATCCACATGATCAAAGAGAAAGCTTCTGGGAAGAAGAAGGAAAAGCTAGCTTCGGAAGGAAAATCTGTTTCCTTTGGAAGCTCCAAAGTGAAAAGGAAAACAAGTGGTTAATTGCCTTCGGAAGGAAAAATAGTCTCGGAAGAAAGGAATACTTCCGAAGCACCAAAGCCAGCTGCAGTGAAAGCTAGATCTTCCGAAGGCCCAGTCTCCAAATCTTCGAAAGTTGTTAAAACTTTCGAAGCTTTGAAGGTCAAGCCCAATCTTCCGAAGGTGGTGTGGAAGATGAAGGAAGACCATATGACTGAAAGTTCATCATCAGCAACAGCAAATGATCCTCAAAGCCTGAACATTGGATCACTTACTGTTTCATTGTCTTCTATTCACTTTGACAAGCCCAAGACCAATGAGGCTTAGGTTCCCAAATGTAACTAAATCATCTCTTTTTGTGCAGGGGCAGCTGAAAACCAACAGGAATGTATGGATCATTGATAGCAGCTGCTCGAGACACATGACAGGCAATGGCTCCTTGCTTCAAAACTTTGAGAAGTTTGATGGAGGGCCAGTTGCTTTTGGAGGAGATGCAGGAGGTTACATCAATGGCAGGGGCATGCTCTCAAATGGTAAGCTCAGCATTAAGAAGGTAAACTTTGTCAAGGAGCTTGGATACAATCTTTTGAGTGTGTCCCAATTTTGTGACCTAAAACATCACATGCTCTTCATTGAGCATGAGTGCATTGTTCTCAAGCCTGGGGTGGTTATTCCTCAGGAGTACATCCTACTCAGAGCCCCCAGGAAGGGAAACAAGTAAAAAATGGATCTGCAAGAAACAACTCCCTCCGGAGAAGTGTCTTGCTTTCTATCTAAAGCAAATAGTGATGAGTCTTTTCTCTGGTATAAAAGAATGTGCCATGTAAACTTCAAAAACATGAATAAATTGATTAAAAATGATTTGGTAACTGGAATGCCAAAGAAAGAGTTTACAAGTGATGACCATTGTGTTGCATGCCTGAAAGGGAAGTAGTACAAAGTGTCTCATAAGCCAAAGGAAACCAACTCCATCACTACGACCCTACACTTGTTACATATGAATCTGTTTGGCCCCACCAGTGTAATGAGTCTAGGAAGGACCTCTTATTGTTTAGTGATCACAGATGACTTCACAAGATTCACTTGGGTCTTCTTCCTTAGATCTTGAAGAACTTGAAGAACTTGAAGAACTTCATTCTGAAAATTGAGAATCAATGTGATCACAAGGTCAAAACCATAAGATGTGATCAGGGAACATAACTTAAAAACCAAATCCTTGATACACTTTTGTGATGAAAAGGGTATTTCAAGACAATATAGTGCTCCCAGGACTCCTCAGCAAAATGGTGTCGCTGAGAGGAGAAACAGGACACTTATTGAGGCTGCTAGAACCATGTTGTCTGACTTTAAACTGCCTATCACCTTCTGGGCAGAGGCTGTCAACACAGCCTGCTATGTGCAGAACAGAGTTTTAGTAGTTAAGACTCATGGTAAGACTCCTTATGAGCTGTGGCACAAAAGGAGACCATTCATTGGTTTCCTCAGGTTATTTGGATGTCCATGCACCATCTTGAATACCAAAGATCAAGTAGCCAAGTTTGTTGAGAAATCAGATGATGGACACTTTGTTGGATACTCCTCTCAAGCTAAGGCTTATAGAGTATACAACCTCAGAACTAGAGTAAATGAGGAGTCAGCCAATGTGACCTTCAATGAAAACACTCTCAGTGTTAAAGGTTCTGGTCCGGATTGGCTGTTTGATCTTGATTTAGTTACCAACTGTTTTAACAAGTCTTGTGAGAATGTTTTAGGATCTACAGATAATATATCAACAGGCGATCTTTAAGCTGAGAAGACCAAACAAGAATACTACTACAACTCCAATGGTAACTAACCCTGTAAGTGAAGCTCCTATCAGCACAAGCATGACAAATACTGCTGATTCATCTGAGATGCCTTCAAATTCTAGCTCAAAGGCTCCAGATCCAGGTGAAGGAACTTCAAATGCAGAAGGAGATGGAGGTGGTGACAGTGATCAGGAATTTCTTGATGCTGATAACCACTCCATAGAAGACAACATTAATGATGTAACACACTCATTGGATCAAGCTTCTCTTGATATGTGTGTTGATGTGGTGGGTAGCAATTCTTTACTAGATCTAAATTTCTCTAACTTAGATCTCTCAAATCAACTTGCTGTGATCCCTCAACTTAGGATCCACAATCACACCCCACCACAAATATCATTGGAAATGTTGGCACAGGGGTGAGAACAAGAAGACAAACACATGAGAGCAATGTTTGTCTGCATTCTTGTTTCTTATCCCAGATTAAGCTGAAGAAAGTTGATGAGGCTTTGAAGGATGGAAGCTGGATTGAGGCCATGCAAGAAGAGTTGCTTCAAATCAGAAAACAGAAGGTGTGGAACTTATGCTCTCTTCCTCAAGGGAAAAGTGTCATAGGAACCAAATGGGTATTCAGGAACAAGACTGGTGATAGAGGGATTATCATCAAGAACAAGGCTAGACTGGTTGTCCAGGGGTACACTCAAGAAGAAGGAATTGACTACACTGATGTCTTTGCTCCTGTAGCAAGACTTGAAGGTGTAAGAATATTCCTGGCTTATGCTGCATCCATGGATTTCAAGGTCTACCAGCTTGATGTAAAGTGTGCCTTTCTCTATGGGGTGATAGTTGAAGAAGTTTATGTCAAACAACCACCTGGCTTTGCAGACCCAGATCATTCTGATTATGTCTGCAAGCTTGATAAAGCTCTATATGGATTGTATCAGGCTCCAAGAAAGTGGTATGAGACACTATCAAAGTATCTTTGTCAACATGGATACAAAAGAGGTACTATTGATGGGACTCTCTTCATCAAAGAAACAGGGAATGACATAATGCTAGTTTAGATATATGTAGATGACAGCATCTTTGGTTCAACAAATCCAAAGCTCTGCAAAGACTTTGAGAAGCTGATGAAGGATTGGTTTGAAATGAGTGCTATGGGGGAACTCAACTTCTTTCTAGGAATTCAAGTGAAGCAAGTTGAAAATGGCATCTTCATTAGTCAGTCAAAGTATGTACAAGACATACTTACAAGATTCAAGATGACTGATTGTAAGGGTGCAAATACACCCATAGCCAGAAACCACTCCCTTGGTCCTAATCTTGAGGGGGAGTGTGTTGATGAACATCTATACAGGGCTATGATTGGATCTTTTATGTGCCTCACTGCTAGAAGGCCTGATATTATGTTTGCCATATGCATATGTGTAAGATATCAAACCAACCCCAAGATGTCACACCTAGTTACTGTGAAAAGAATTCTCAGATACCTCAAAGGTGCTCTCTTAAACTAGGCCTTTGGTATCCAAAAATTCAGACTTTAATCTGTATGCTTATACAGATAGTGACTATAGTGGCTGCAACATGACTGCAAAGTCTACATCTGGGGGATGTCAATTCCTTGGTGGAAGGATAGTCTCTTGGTAATGCAAGAAGCAATCCTGTGTGTCTGCATCAACTGCTGAAGCTGAATACATTGCTGCTGTAAGCTGAAGTGCTCAAGTGCTTTGGATTCAGAATCAGTTGTTGGACTATGGATTCAATTTCAAGGAGACTCCTATCCACATAGACAACAACAGTGCTATCTCTATTACAAAGAATCCTGTGCAGTACTCTAAGACCAAACACATCAACATCAGGTATCATTTGATTAGAGATAATTTTGAGAAAGGATTAATCAAACTAATCAAGGTTAACACAAATCAACAATATGCTGATCTGTTCAATAAAGCTTTTGATGAACAGAGGTTTTAATAACTTATATCAGCTATTGGGATGATTAACTTTGAATAGATTTTTCGTTAAACACTTAAACAACATTATTTCTAAAAAAATGTGTGTCCTAAGTTGTCTATATTATCACCTTCATAAGCCCAGTTCTCTATGGAAGTAAATTAATTTTTTTTAGATATTCCGTAGATTTATGAAAATTTATTATTTTGTCTCGGAAGAACTCAAATTACATTCCGAAGAAATTTATGTCTTTAAATCATTTAACTACTCATAAGAGATTACCTTCGGAAGAAATTCTTAGAATATCTTCCGAAGCTTAAATGTTCTTATAAGTACTTAAATGCATTCAAAAAACACATACCTTCCGAAAGCAATTTCATCTCGGAAGATTTATTGACTACGGATAATAATTTTCTGACTTAGTTTTTTCGAAGCAAAATTTATGTCGGAAGAAATTTCTTTAGGTATATTCCTTCTGAAGCCAAATTTTCACAACTCTTTGAAATATCTTCCGAAGCAAAAATACCTTAGGAAGATTTTGAACTTCCAAGAAAACTAACTTTTTGGGCGCTTTTTCAGAAGTGGGACCCACTTGCGGATTTCAAAGTTTATCTTTTGTTCTAACTTTGTCTCAAATCCACTGCATATATCTTCTTAACGGTTCCATTCCTTCTCTCTACTATCATAATCTTTAACCTAATTTCACCCCAAACTCACTTTCTTCTTCTTTTCTTCACTGATAAGCTTCACCAAACGGCCAACATCGATCGCAGAAACGACCCAGATTTCACCATGCACCTACACAGGCAACACAATCAAGTTGCCCTGTTGAACTCTGAGAAGGATCCAAGCTTCTCAGATGTTTGTAGGTACCTTTCTTCGTCTCACTACTTCACCTCCCTAACAATCGATCCTCCTCTCTATGAGGATCAGTTGCTCGAATTCTGGAGGACCTGTCAAGAGGTCACCATGGATGGGCAGAAGGCACTGTCTGCTACGATGCAGGGGAGGACAGTTTTTATCTTGGCCATCATAAACACCCATTTGTAGCTGGATGATGAAGCAGGTGAACTGTCATTTCCAAAATCTGCTGTCAACCATTCCTTCTAGTAGATGGGCTATGAAGGTGACTTCTCAGTCAAAACCTTCAGGAAGGGGAAGGTCTCATCCTAGTGGAAGTACCTCCTCCATGTCATCATACACAGCTTATCTAACAAACATGGAGGATGGGATCAAGTTCCAGAAGACCTCTCCTTTATAGTCCATGGGATGGTACAAGGGGTCAAGTTCAGGTACTCTCAGTTTGTTTACACAAATTTACTTGCTAACTTGGACTCCTTAGAATATTACATGTTCCCCAGGTATGTTCAACACATTCTCAACTATGAATTGGGACCACAGTTGAGGGGAACAGGAAATATTCTTAAATTGGGACAAATGAGGCCCGGCATTTTCAATATCTTGAAGAAGCCAACTGTTGGGGTAGAAACAACCCTTGTCCCACAAATGTTTGAGCTCATTGCTCAGGGTGACAACCTAGCAGCACCAGCTAGTGTTGATCCCACACCCTCCACTTCTCAACCACCTCAAACACAGCCTACCATCACCATCACCTACAAAAGAAAATCCAAACAAACCCCTGCACTTGCTACTGAGCATGTGCAGGCTCCCATATCACAACCCATATAGGAGGAAGTGGAATCTCGAGCTCCCACTTCCCTTGAGGAGCAGACCACTCCCATCTTTCTAATAATCAGTTCTGAGATTCCTCACGCTCAGGCAGATGAGCTCATTACCCAAACAGCCTCTAGCCTTCACTTTGAGTCTCTAAACTCAAGTGATCAACCTTCAGGGAACAGCTACCATCCCCAACCTCTAGATCTCAACCAACCAATACCCAGCTTAGACTTTTATGATGATGAGGAATTGGATGTCAGTGAATACCATGAGTCTCTCTTCTCCACCCCTACTCAAAGAGAGATGAGTATTTCTGACTCACCCAAGTCTAGCCCACATCATCTACCCTCTACTGAGGTGGATGTTCCTGAACTTATTCAGGAGATCCATATGGAAGAGGCTCTCATTTTTGCAAGCGAAAACATCAATAGGACCTCAACCATGGCAACCCAGCCTCTTGACACTTCTCTGGAAGCTGTCATTAGGCAGGGGAAATCCAACAGCCAAGAACACCATGCTAGTGATGAGGAAGAAGACTTAGGTCCAATTTTCTCATCCCCCAGTGATTCTTCAACTGAAGATGAGGGGAGTCTGAAACAAAAGGTGCACAAACTGACAAAAACATGCATGTACTTAGTTTCAAAGATAGCTCACCTGGAATCTTAGGTGACTATCTTACAGAAGAGGGTCAATGACCAACAATTTGAGATCACCTATCTTAAGGGACAGTTAGCTGAGAGACCAAGGAGGACAACTCAACCAGGACCACAAGAACCTGTGGATGTCTTGCACCAATTCCCCAGCTCACCTAGTCAAGAGGGTGATGCTACCAAAAAGGGGGAGAAAGTCTTGTCAGCCACAGAACCTGGGAGTTCTTCCCAGAGTATGGACATTGAGAATTCACCACCCTCTCTTGAACTTGTCCATACTCAGCAACCTCCTCATGACAGTGATCTAGACTTGCTCATCTAATAACTATTTGAGGAGGGAATACCAAAAGCAATGTCTGCCCCTTTGAGAACCCAATCAGGGGTTGGGGGTATGACAGTAACAGGAGAGCTCTTGTGATCTTTAGAGCTCAGGGTCAACTAGAAGTTTTCAACATTTCAAGACTGAGCTACTATGAGAGTATAAATTTGGTAGATCTTCCACTTGTCAACCCAAGCAACAACAGACAAGCTGCAAGATTGGCAGAAAGGATCCAAGACAGGGTGCAAGAGGAATTCAAATTAAGATTAAAACTATGGAGGCAGAGGCTAGCAGGTGAGATCTTTGGTCAACTGGATGTTGAGGTGGACCCGGAGATTAGCTTCGAAGGGAAAGCCTTGACTGAAAACCCAAAGGTTGAACCAGTGAACCTTGAGAAAGGATCTCCCTTTGCACCCATTACCGTCAGTGAAACACCAGCTGGTGATGGTGATTCACAACCTCTCTCTGGCCAGAGCTTGATAGCTGAACCAAGCAATGAAGGCCAAAGCTCTCTCCAGACTGAGTCACCAAGGCCAGTGGTTGACAAAGGCGAAAGGAAAATGACTCCTGAGAAGATTGAGGAGGAGAAAAGAGAGAGGAAGAGGAAGCTGAGGGGAGAGAGTTCAAGTGGTTCCCCAGGGTTCATGGAAGCTGCAGTCAGGGCTGCCCCCAGGCTAAACACTCAGGAAGATGAGTTAAGGGCAGTCAGGCTGAATTACCTGGGAACCAGAAACTACAATGTTGATGAACTCATCTCTCTCCATTTAGAGGAGCTGAATGAACTGGCTGACATTGAATTATCAAAAGAGAGGAAGGCAGCAGAGGAAGCAGAATTGCTCCTCAAAAACAAAGAAGAAAAGAGACTTAAAAGACTCTACAAAGATGCTCCTGTCCTCTCTCCAGTTTAAGAAAGTTATGAGCCAGAGAATGTGGTCACTGAACAACCTCAGGTAGTTAATGAAAAAGAAAGACTAAAGATGATCAACTACGTGAGTGCCACAGGTCTCTATCAGGCAGCTGCACTTATTCCCTTTTCATATGAGTACATAATGTTTGAATACAACAAGCAGCTGGAAGAACAAGCCAAAAGGGAAAGGCAAGCTACAAGTAAAAGATTAAGGGAAGAAGCTACAAAGTCAAGGACCATCAACCACAAAAACCAAAAGAAGTCTATTGAAAGACAAAGGATGATGAGCTTTTTAAAGCTGTATAGGTTCTCCGGAAGGAGGCTTGGTCCTATGTCTCTATCCACAATGGATGAGCATATTAGGGTGATCAAGCAGAAGATAAAAAGGGGAGAGCTGGTGGACTTGCATTCTCCACCAAGTCCAGCTCAACCTGAAGTTGAGGTGAAGGTTGAACCTACTGAGACAACACAACCTAAACCTGGAGCTGCATCTGAGCCAACTTCATCTTCTGACCCACAGCAGGGTCCTCTTCTCTCTTCTTCTAAACCTGTGAGAGAGGCGAACCCAACTGAGAGAGACACAACAGAACCAACTGGTACTCAAGACCAGTCTTCTCAGTTGAAGAAATCTGGGAGGAGAAAAAGGATGGCTAGAAGAAAATCCAATTCAAAGAAGAAGAGAAGAAAGGCATCCATCTCCCAACCTCAAGATGAGTTAGAGCATCCTGAGAGAGTACATGAAGAGGTCTCTCAACAAACTCCAATCATAGTAGAGCATCTTGCTACTGGAAGACAAATTCTGTCATGGACTTTTGCTGAAGATCCAGACAGATGGTATGTCACAAGAGATTAGGGAGAACAACATTTCTACTTCACAAATGACATGCTTAAACTTCCTCTGCATGATCTCTTTGACATGAGAAGGTTCTATGTCAGTCTGAAGGATCCAGATCTTATGATGAAGAAAGGAATGTTGAAGATCCTGATGTGGATTATCAAAATCTGAAGAACTTCTCTGTTTTGGTGGCATCAGCTTAGGGGGAGTTTGTAAGGAACCTATGAAGATTAAAGGCTGATGCAACCAAAGGATACCAGAACAACCAAGTCTTCCAACATGCACTAAGGAACAAGGATGAACTAGCTTCGAAAGTCTTACACTGACAAATAAGTCTAAGTGTAAGATCTTTCGAATCCAACAGTTCAGAAGAAGTTGCTTCGGAAGTTTCACACTTATCAGAAAATATTACAAGTGTGAAATCTTCCAAAGAAAAAGACCCTTTTCATCCAAAGCCAAAGATAAAGTCTTCCGAAGCCTCACAAGACAAAGTCTTCCAAAGCCATTTTGATTAGAAGACTGATTTCTTCCGAAGACAGAGAAAATATGCTTTCTCTGAGTTACTTTTTGATAAAGCTGTTGTACCTTCCGCTGCTGCTCTGAAGACTCACCTGCTTTACATTAGTTGGTGAAACTTCCATACTTTATCAAACTGTTGAAAAAGGTCCTTGCCTGTAACTTCCCATAATTGTTCCTGTAGACTTGTCTTATTAGATAAAGTCAGTGAGATATGGCATGTCATAGTCACTAGTCAAAAGGCAATCTGCCTTTTGACTGTAGATTGATCTTGTTGTCTAGATTAGTCAAATCCCAAATGTCTTTTTGTATATTGACGGTTGTAGGTTGTAGGTTGTAGTATATAAGAGTCTCAAGTTCTTGTAACTAGATATACTTGAACACACTTGTAATAGAACTAGAGAATCAATATACAACTTCCTTGAAAACTTTATCTTGTGTTTTTGTGATTTTGTTCTTGGTTCACTTACATTACTTGTGTTAGCTTAGTATCTTCTAAATAGTTATCAGTTTCCTATTTGAATTGTTAAGTGATCTAAAGTTCTCTCCTACTGTGAAGCTAATTGCAAACTTAAGCACCCTTAACCGATCCTATAGTGGGGGTTGTCGATGTAGAAGGTGTGGGTTCAACATTGGCTAGTGCTGCCAAGTTGTCACCTTGAGAAATAAGCTCTAACATATTTGGGACCAGGGCTGTTTCTACCCCTTAGAAGCCAACAGTGGGCTTTCTCATTGTCTTGAAGATACTGGGCTTCATCTGTCCCAATTTATGAATATTACATGTTCCTCTTAACTATGAGCCCAGTTCACAGTTAAGAATGTATTAAACATATCTAGGGAACATATAATATTCTAAGGAGTCCAAGTTTGCAAGCAGATTTGTATATACAAATTGAAAATACCTAAACTTGACCCCTTAAACTATTCTATGGACTATGTAGGAAAGGTCATTAGGAATTTGGTCCCAACCTCCATGTTTGTTTGATAGGGAGTGGATGACCACATGGAGGAGGTACTTCCACTTGGATTAGACCTTACCTTTTTTGAAGGTTCTTATGGAGTTGTCCTCTTCATAGCTCATCTGTTGGAATGAGTTTGTAACTACAGACTTAGGGAAGGACAAGTCACATTCTTCATCATCCAGCCTTAGATGAGAGTTGATGGTGGCTGGAGTGATTAATAATGTCCTCCCCTGCACTATGGCAGACAGTGCCTTCCCACCATCCAAGATGACCTTTTGGCAGGTCCTCCAGAACTCCAAAATTTGATCTTCGTATAATAGAGGGTCGATTGTAAGGATGGTGAGGTAGTTGGTTAGAGACAAGAAGCGGCAAACATTTGAGAAACCAGGATCTTTCTCAGACGATAACAGAGAAACTTGATTATGTTGCCTGTGTAAGTGCATGGAGAAATTTGGTTGGTTTTGGGGATCAGGGTTAGCCATTTTGAGTAGCTTTGAAGTGAAGAAAGGTAAGAACAAGGTCGGTTTGTGAGTGAATTTAGGGTTTGAATGTTGCAGATGAAGGAGAAAGTGAAAGAGGGGGAACCATTGTACAAATATATATATGATATGGATTTGAGACAAAGTTAATGCAAACGAATAAACTTTGAAATCCGAATGTCGGTCCCACCTCTGAAAAAGTGCCCAAAAAGGTAGTTTTCTTGGAAGTCAAAAATCTTCCTAAGGTAATTTGTCTTTGGAAATTTTTTGAGAAAACTTTCGAAGCCAATTTGGCTTCGGAAGATATTCCTTAGCTTTTCAAGAATTTTGCTTAGGAAGAAAAATTACTTAGAGTATTATTACTTCCTGGATAGATTTTGTTTGGAAGATATCAAATATCAGAAATCTTATTCAATGAGAGAATAAAGCTTCCGAGACTTAATTGCTTTCGGAAGAAAACAGTCCTTCAATACATATAAGTACTTGATGACAAATATAAGCTTCGGAAGATAAATTCAAATTTCTTCTGAAGGTTAATTTCTCAGAAGTAGTTATTTGTTTTGAAGATATAACTTTATTCCGAAGACAACTTGATGTCTTCCGAAGAAAAATATATCTAAAATTCTCAAAATTCTAAGTGATATCATTTTGAAAAGGTTCTTCCAAAGTAAACTGGGCCTATATGATAATGATATAGACAACTTAAGACTCATATATTTTAAAAATAATCTTGAGTTTAGTTTAAGAAAAATCTATTCAAAGTTAATCATCCCAATAGCTGATACAAGATACTTAAATCCCCGTTCATCAAAAACTTTTGTGAACAGATCAACATATTATTCATTTGTGTTAACTTTGACTAGTTTTATCAATTCCTTTTCAAAATTATCTCTAATCAAATGATATCTGATGTTAATGTGCTTTGTCTTTGAGTGTTGTACAAGATTTTTTGTAATAGAGATAGCACTGTTGTTGTCTATGTGGATGGGAGTCTCCTTGAAGTTGAATCCATAGTCTAGTATCTGATTCTGAATCTAAAGCACTTGAGCATACTAGCTTGCAGAAGCAATGTATTCAGCTTTAGCAGTTGATGCAAACATCGGATTGTTTCTTGCATTACCATGAGACTATCCTTCCACCAAGAAATTAACATCCCCAGATGTAGACTTTGCAGTTATATTACAGCCACCAAAGTCACTATCTGTATAGACATACAGATTGAAGTTAGAATTCTTTGGATACCAAAGGACCAGTTTGAGAGCACCTTTGAGATATCTGAGAATTCTCTTAACAGAAACCAGGTGTGACATCTTGGGGTTAGCTTGATATCTTGCACAAATACATGTAGCAAACATGATATCAGGCCTACTAGCTATGAGGTACATAAGAGAACCAATCATAGCCCTATATAGATGTTCATAAACACACTCCCCACAAGATCTGGTCCTAGAGAGTGGTTTCTGGCTATGGGTGTCTTAGCAACCTTGCACTCAGTCATATGAAATCTGGTAAGTATGTCTTGCACATACTTTGACTAGTTTATGAAGATGCCATTATCAACCTGCTTCACTTGAATTCCTAGAAATAAATTTAGTTCCCCCATGGCACTCAGTTCAAATCTATTCTTCATTAGCTTCTCGAAGTCTCTGCAGAGCTTCGGATTAGTAGACCCAAAGATAATTTCATCTACATAAACTTGAACCAACATCAAGTCATTTCCTGTTCCTTTGATGAAGAGTGTTCCATCAATAGTACCTCTTTTGTATCCACGCTGACAGAGATACTGTGATAGTATCTCATATTACTTCCTTGGAGCCTGATGCAGCCCATAAAAAGCTTTGTCAAGCTTGCAGACATAATCAGGATGATTGGGTCTGCAAAGCCAGGTGGTTGTTTGACATACACCTCCTCATCAATCACCCTATATAAAAAGGCACACTTGACATCAAGTTGATAGACTTTGAAATCCTTGGATGCAGCAAAAGCCAAGATTATCCTAACAGCTTCAAGTCTTTTTTACATGAGCAAAAACATCTGTGTAGTCAATTCCTTCTTCTTGTGTATACCCTTGAACAACTAGTCTTGCCTTGTTCTTGATGACAAGTCCTAAATACCCATTTGGTACCTCTAGTAGCCTTCCCTTGAGGAAGAGGACATAAATTCCAAACCTTCTGTCTCTTGAATTGAAGTAGCTCCTCCTGCATTGCTTCAACCCAACTTCCATCCTTCAAAGCTTCATCAATCTTCTTAGGCTCTATCTGGGACAAGAAACAAGAGTGAAGACAAACATTTTTGTCATGGGTTTGTCCTCTTGTTCTCACCCCAGTCTTATCATCTCCAATGATGTTTATGGTGGGATGGGACTTATGGATTCTAAGTTGAGGAATCACAGCAAGTTGTTTGGATAGATCTAAATTTATGAAATTCAGATCTGGTGCATGAGTATCATCCACCACATCAACACACTTATCAAGTGAGACTTGATCCAATGAGTATGTTACATCATTGATGTTGTCTTCTCTGGAGTGGTTGTAAGAATCAAGAATTCTTAATCACTATCACCACCTTTATCTCCTTCTACAATAGAAATTCCTTCATCTGAGTTCTGTGCCTCTGTGCTAGAATTTACAGGCACCTCAGATGTATCAGTTGAAAAGTTTGTCATGGTTGTGCTGACAGGATTTCCAGCTGCAAGGCTAGTTACCACCGAAGCTGAAGTAGTTTGAACACTTGGTCTTCTCAGCTCAAATATTGGATCAGAATCTAATGTTGATAGGGTACATGTAGATCCTGAAATATCTTCATAAGATTTGTTAAAACAGTTTGTAACTAAACCAAGATCAAACAGCCAATCAGGACCAGAACCTTTCCTACTGGGTGTGTGCTCATTGAAGGTCACATTGGCTGACTCCTCAACTACTCTGGTTCTAAGATTGTATACCCTATAATCCTTGGCTTGGGAAGAGTTTCCAATGAAATGTCCATCATCTGATTTCTCAGCAAACTTGGCTATTTGATTCTTGGTATTCAAGATGGTGCAAGGACATCCAAATGATCTGAGGAAACCAATGAAAGGTCTCCTTTTGTACCACAGTTCATAAGGGGTCTTACCAAGAGTCTTGACCACTAAAACTCTATTCTACACATAGTAAGTAGTGTTGATTGCCTCTGCCCAAAAGGTGATGGGTAGCTTAGAGTTAGATAACATGGTTCTTGCAGCTTCAATAAGAGTCATGTTTCTCCTCTCAGCAACTCCATTTTGCTGAGGAGTCCTGGGAGCACTATATTGTCTTGAAATACTCTTTTCATCACAAAATGCATCAAGGATTTGGTTTTTGAATTCGGTTTCTTGATCACATCTTATGATATTGACCTTGTGATCACATTGATTCTTAATTTTTAGAATGAAGCTTTTCAAGATCTCAGGGGTCTCATCCTGTTAAGGAAGAAGACCCAAGTATATCTTGTGAAGTCATTTGTGATCACCAAACAATAATAGGTCCTTCTTAGACTCATTACACTAGTGGGGCCAAAGAGAGCCATATGTAATAAGTGTAGAGGAGTAGTGATGGAGTTTATTTCCTTTTGCGTGTGAGACACCTTGTGTTGCTTCCCTTTCAGGAATGCAACACAATGATCAACACTTGTAAACTCTTTCTTTGGCATTCCAGATACCAAATCATTTTTAATTAGTTTATTCATGTTCTTAAAGTTTACATGGAATATTCTTTTATGCCAGAGGAAATACTCATCACTATTGGCTTTAGATAGAAAGCAAGAAACTTCTACTAAAGGGGATGTTTCCTGCAAATCAATCTTGTACATATTCCCTTTCCTGGGGGATCTGAGCAGGATATGCTCTTAAGGAATGACCACCCCAGACTTGAGAACAATGCACTCATGCTCAGTAAAGAGCCTGTTGTGTCTCTGATTACAAAATTAGGATACACTCAGAAGATGTACCTAAGCTCCTTGACAAAGTTTACATTTTCTATGCTGAGCTTACCATTTGTGACCCTTCCCCTTCCAATAATGTAACCACCTAATTCTCCTCTAAAAGCAACTGGGCCTCTATCAATTTTCTCAAAGTTTTGAAGCAAAGAGCCATTGCATGTCATGTACATGGAACAACCACTATCAATGATCCATACATTCCTTTTGGTCTTTAGTTGTTCCTACACATAAAGAGATGGTTAGTTACATTTAGAAACCCAAGCCTCATTCGTCTTGGGCTTGTCAAAGTTAACAAAAGATAATGCAATAGTAATAGATCCTATATGCAAGTTATAAGGATCATTTGTTGTTGTTGATGAAGAACTTTCAGTCATATGGCCTTCCTTCATCTTCCACACCATATTTGGAAGAGTAGACCTGTCCTTCAACACTTTGGAAGTTTTGATGACTTTGGAAGTTTTGGATACTGGACCTTCGGAAGCTTTTACATCAACTGCAGCAGACTTCAGTGCTTCGGAAGCATCACTTTCATCCGAGACCAAATTTTCTTCTGAAGGTAAGTTTGCATATATCTTCTTCTTCACTTTGGAGCTTTCAAAAGGAAGAGATTTTCCTTCCAAAGCTATCTTCTTCTTCTTCTTCTCTGAAGTTTTCTTCTTGTTCATATGGATATTACTTTTAGGATTGTAGATGCAATCCTTGGCAAAGTGATAAGTACTACCACACACGATGCATTCAATTGGCATGCTTCTGAGAGTCTTTTTTTGAGTGGGAGGCTGAGCTTTATCACTTTCCACTTAATTCTTCATCTTCTCAAATAATGCAACAGGCTTCTTGGGATGAGGCTTGCTTTTGGAACTGGATGGTTCAAGCTGTGCAGCAGTGGTGAACATTTTATCAGCCTTCTTCTCTGGACCAGGATGATTTAGACATTAACTAGGACTTCTGGTACTAGAGTCCATAGTTGAGTCTTTAGTCTTTACCACCTCAAATCCAGCAGAAATAAAAACCTGCTTTTGCTTGGGGTTGAAGGTGGCCTTGATCTCTTGGGTTTTCTTGGAATTTCTTTTGGTTGCCCTGATCAAGTTTTTTCTTGCAAACTTGGTCATCCTTGATTCTTTCTTCTCTTTAGGAGAATAGTGTCCCTTCTTAGGATAACCCTTGTCACTAACCTCACATTCATCCTTCACTATCTCCTCTTCATCTTCATCCTCTTCTTGAATGGGATCTATGAAGGGTAGCTCATCTTCGCAAGTTCCACGCCTTGGAGGTCTTACAGAAAACAATGTGTGTAGAGGAGTTATCTCACTTGAACCCAATCCCTGCTTGTTCTGATAAAAAATCTTTGCATGCATGGATGAGGATATTATGTTCTTGAATGTTTCCTCTTCAAAAACACATTTTTCTGCCTTAGCTTTATTGATCACAAACTCATACTGGCATTCAATTAACATGGTAATGAGATCCTTTATATGAGTCCTGTAATTTGTGTGCTCATGCTTAAGAGTTAAAATGGTTTTCTCTAAATCTTCTATTTTAAGTTTATAATTATTTTCAGCTCTTTTAAAATAAGCTTTTAAAATCTTCAAGGACTCAAGGTCAGATTTTACTTCCAAGTTGTAGGACCTGTACATGTAACTTTAGCAATACATTCAGGGGTACAAAGATGTTCTAATACCTTGGCTTCTTCATGATCATCCATCAGTGCTTGGTTTGGAGAAGCATCTTCTACCTGAAAGCTCCAGTCAAAGCCTCCTTCTTCAACATCAACATCAGCATGTTGTTTTGGTTGGCTTGGCTTCTCAGTTCTTAAAGCTGCATCAATATAGTTTGGTCTGGATTGTGCCTGGCCACCCTTTGTCCTTGGTGCCTTGCACTCTCTAGCAAAGTTTCCCATTTGGTTACACTTGTAACACTTCACCTTGCTTTTGTCTAGTCCAAACTTTCCACTGGCCACATTGCTGGGAAACTTTCTTCCAGTTCTCTTGTAAAACTTCTTGGCTTTGTGAGTGAGAAGAGCCATCTGTTGAACTATATTCATGTACTCCAGATTATCTGGATGGATAAAGTCTAAGTCTTCAAGAGTGAAGAGAAAGTTGCCATAACTTTAATCAAAAGACACAAAGGCTTGAGCAAAGCTTGTCTCTTGGAATGGGCTTACTTAGATGTAGCTCTCCCTTGGTGTCTCAAAGAAGGTGATAAAAGGACCCTTTTTGAGTTTTCAGGGAAGCATATGAGATGATGTTATGGTTCTATGCTATCCCTTTAAACCATATGAAGGGCTGAACTCTCCTAATTGTTGGAAGAGCTGCTTGATGGACTTTGCAAGTTCATCTCCATCTGGTAACCACTAAGGATACCATAAAGCTCTGTGGGAGTAAGTGTGGAGAGGTTCCCAGTTCTCTTGATGGCCACACAGTAGTGAGTCCGTTTTCTGGAAAGAGAGAACATGAACTTCCTCACTATGTCCCTATTCTCAAGCTTGACTCCAACATCCATTAGAGTATCCATAATCTCAACATACCTAAAGTATTGTTGAGTCATGGTTTCACCTATCTTGTAGGTGAAGTTCTCAAACTGCTGCTTTATAATATCTTTCTTGTTTTCCTTGGCTTTCTCAAACTCCTCATACATGAGCTTTAGTGCATCCCAGAGCTACTTAGCAGTTTTGCACTTCTTGAAGCCTTTGAATATGGAGTTTGGAAAACTAGTTTGGAGAGCAGTCATGGCTTTTTTATCTACATCTATTTTCTTCCAGTCTTCTTCAAAGTAGTCAGTCATTTCCTTTGGAATCATCCAACCTCCAACAGTGTTTGAAGAGGTGCTTGGGATATGAGGTCCTTTAACAACAGATCTCCATATCCTGCTATCTTGAGACTTGATGAACCCTTCCATACGTTGGCGCCAAGTATCAAAGTCGTTAGGAGTGATCATTGGAGACTTTGTCATGGTACCGGTTTCCATATCAGACTTTGTCATGAGACTTGATGAACCCTTCCATAATTTGGCGCCAAGTATCAAAGTCATCAGGAGTGATCATTGGAGACTTTGTCATGGTACCGGTTTCCAGATCAGCCTTAGAAAGAGCTGCCATTTAAGTTGATAAGTGTTTTGTGAAACTGAAGTGATCTAAGATGGTGAGATCTTATAATCAAGAGCCTGAAATGCTCTGATACCAATTGTAGGACCAGTGAAGGGTGGTCAATGCAACAGTTTCACAAGGTGGAGAGAGTTGAAATACTTAACAAATCAAATAGGGAACCGGCTTAGATGATGAAACAATGAGCACAAGTAAAAGAACAATAACAATAATAAGATAATATGGTTTTCAAGAATGTTGTATATTGCTCCAACACCTATTAGAGTATCCACAATCTCAACATACCTGAAGAATTGTTGAGTCATGGTTTCACCTGTCTTGTAGGTGAAGTTCTCAAACTGCTGCTTCATAATGTCTTTCTTGTTTTACTTGGCTTCCTCAGACCCCTCATACATGAGCTTTAGTGCATCCTAGAGCTGCTTAGTAGTTTTGCACTTTTTGAAGCCTTTGTATATGGAGTTTGAAAGAGTAGTTTGGAGACGGTCATGGCTTCCTAATCTTCATCTATTTTCTTTCGGTCTTCTTCAGAGTAGTCAGCCATTTCTTTTGGAATCATCCTTCCTCCAGCAGTGGCTGAAGAGGTGCTAGGGATGTGAGGTCCTTCAACAACATATCCCACATCCTGCTGTCTTGAGACTTGATGAACCCTTCCATACATTGGCACCAAGTATCAAAGTCATCAGGAGTGATCAGTGGAGACTTTGTCATGGTACCAGTTTCCATATCAGCCTTAGAGATAGCTACCATTTGAGTTGATAAGTGTTTTGTGAAATTGAAAAGATCTAAGATGGTGAGATCTTATAATCAAGAGCCTGAAATGCTCTAATACCAATTGAAGGACCGTTGAAGGGTGGTCAATGCAACAGTGTCACAAGGTGGATAGAGTTAGAACACTTAGCAAATCAAATAGGGACCCGGCTTAGATGATGAAACAATGAACACAAGTAAAAGAACAATAACAATAACAAGATAATATGGTTTTCAAGAATGTTGTATATTTCTCTCAAGTTCTTACAAGTGTTACAAACTTAAATCTAAATACAAGTATTTAAGATACTATATACTACATCCTACAGCCGGACATACTTTGAAGGTCAGCTGGAAATGCTAATCTAGACAATAAGATCAATGTAAAGTGCCTTTTTGACTAGTGACTATGACATGCCATAGCTCACATCCTTATCTAATACAAAAAGGATAAAAGTACATAGTTGAAAAGTTACAAACTCAACACCTTAATCTACATGGACTTTTCACCAAACCATGCTGGTTGGTAAGTCTTCAGAAATAGCAGCGGAAAGGTGATTCAACTTTTGTCAAAAGTAAGTAAGAGAAAGCATGTCTTCTCCATCTTCGGAAGAAATTAGTCTTTGGCTTCGGAAGACTTTGTCTTTGAAGCTTTGGAAGACTTTGTCATTGAAGCTTCGGAAGCATTCATCTTTGGCTTCGAAAGAATTGGTATTTTGGCTTCAGAAGATTTGATACTTAGCATAATTCACTGAGTTATATCAAATCTTTCGAAGTACTTTCCTAGTCCTTCACATGTGCATGTTGAGAGCTCTTTGATTGTTCTTTGGTTGCATTAGCCTTTAAGTGTATTCCTTACAGATAAAGATAGATTGAGACTTTTGGTGATTCTTTCAGTGAAGTAAAGCTATTTCATAATTTAGATTACACTTATTAAATGTGATGAATTGGTGGTGTGGTTAAAGATATTCATTAATGTAATTAGGTTAATGTTTATAAATGTGAGCTAACACGGATTCTCGTCTGTCAGCTCCATAGTGACAAATACACCAACATCGAGTAACTTACAATGTTGATCAATTCAAGCCGCTTCTGAAAACATAACTTAATGTTAAGTTGATCAAGTTCCTTTCTAACATACCATTAATTTTAGAAAACCATAACAAAAACTGTAGATTTCTCAGACTAATAAAAGGGAACCCGCAAATGAACAGATAGTTAAAGTGATATGATTTCTAATAACCATTTCTAGTTCACTAGCCATGGATTTAATATGAAGACTGATTTCATGAATAAAAGTTAGTTCATTCATTTTTCAACCTTGTTTGACATTCACAATTACAAATCACAAGTTTATAACTCCCCGTTCAAATGTAGACGCTACCCATCAAAAGTTTACCTAAGATTACCATAACATTAACATAATATAAACCACGTGATTTGTTCATTACAAGTTAAATAAAGTTTCACTAAATTAGGATAATAAAAAAAGTTTAGCTCATAATGAGCTTGAAGATAACAACAAAGATAGAAGATAGTAATGAAATCATTAGTAAATTAGAACAATCAAACTGGCGATCCACTGTGGATGATGATAAACGATTCCGAGCTTCTTCTAAGTGTTGAATGGACCTTCAAAACCTTTTAAGGACTTCCAAAGGCTGGGTTCCTGAGAGGGAACACCAGCACTCACCTCCCAAAAGCTTCCTCTCAAAGTTGCAAATGAACTCCTATTTATAGGCTCTCTGGAGTGCTTAAATCCGACCCCTGCCTAAAAGGCACGACCCTGTGCTAGTACAATGCTTATGTGTAAGAACCATCTGAGGATTATGAGACTGATGCAACCAGCAAGCCAGAACAACCAAGTCTTCCATGCATGCACTAAGTGAAGATCAAGTATAGATTGGACTCACCATAGATTAGATATTAGTTATGTTTAATTGTAATAGGTTTAATGTTAGTTTCCTTTTGTAAGTTTGTTATGTTTTCCTACCCAGCGAAACTATGAGCGAAACTATAGTTTCGCTCATAGCAAGCTGCTAGTTTCACCCGGCGAAACTGTCAGGCTCTGCCGAGCGAAATTGTGTCAGTGGCAGAATAGTTTCGCTGACAGCGAAACTGTCAGCAAAACTATACCTACTATATATATTGTTTGATCTTGTTCTTTGTGGGTAATCCTTGCAAAACCCTAAACGTTTATCATTGCTGCAAGTCTCTTTGTAAGCTGGTTCTTCACTGAAATATATTGAGCTTTGTTACCTTTTAATGAATTGGATCATTATTGCTTTATGATTGAATACTTTTGGTTATTCCTCTTCATCATTATGTTTGTTGTTTGGCATTATTGTTGATATTAAACGAATCAACCACACAAGTGTACTGATATTCGATCAAATGGACCAACAAAATGGTATCAGAGCCTTAGTACTCTTGATTGTTTGAGATTTTTTGGATGTTTTTGTTCAAAATCAATATTTCATCATTTGGGGTCAGATATGGGTGTTTTTGTCTTGGAATTTGATTGAAATTGGTTTGTTCTTGGTTGGAAAAGCCTTGGTAATCATCAGATCTCAAGTTCATCGAGATTTGGGTGATTTCAGATTGATTTCGTGTTCAAAAAGTTTTTCAGATTCAACGGGCGAAACTAGTGTTCTTCCAGCGAAACTAGCAGCTTCATCCAGCGAAACTACAAGTGTTTTACATCTTGTGTTAGTTTTGAGCCTCTCAGGGAAAGTACAATTTTTGAAAGAAAGTTCAGTGGTGCTAGTGTTCAACTTTCAAGCGAAATTGCCGCCGAAATTATCTCTGAACGAAAGTTCAAGCTTGTTTCTTGCGAAACTATCGCCGAAACTAAGCATTTTCAGGGATTTGGCTAGCGAAACTGCAGCCGAAATTTCTAGCGAAACTGTCTGCCGAAATTACTGCAGCGAAACTAGTGTCTCTTCTGCGAAACTAGAATACTCTAGTGTAATTGCATTTGTCTTCCTGCGAAACTAGTTCTATCCAGAGAAACTGCATTTTTCTTCTGCGAAACTATCATGGCTAAGATGACTACTCTCACTCTTGCTGATCTTGAAAGTGTGGCACCCAACAGACCACCGAGACTCATCAACGAAGACAATTTTGAAGATTGGAAGAGATGTCTCAAGGCCTTTTTCTTCTACACGGATCACAATCAATGGGAATCAATCATCTCTGGTCCACACATACCAACCGTTACTGTTGGTGATGTTGTATCTCAGAACAAGGACCCAGCTACCTTCAATGAAAGAGATCTAAAGTTGATTGATAGAGATCAGAAAGCCTTTGGAGCCTTAACTCTATGTCTAGCACCAGACATCTACAATCGTTTTGCTGAACACAAGAATGCTAAGTCTCTTTTTGATGCTCTCTGTGAGTTTTATGATGGAAATGATGAGTTGGTGAAAGATAAGAGTATTCAAGCTGAAAAGGAGTTCAACTCTTTTGTGGGATACAAGAATGAGAGTCTCATAGATCTTACAAACCGTTTTCTGACAGTTTCGAGCACACTGAAGAAATATGATGAGAAACTTTCAAATAGTGAGCAGGTGAACAGGTTATTAGACTCTCTCCCACCTCAGTGGAGTTTACAGGTGCGGATGTTAAAGCAAGAAAGAGGTTTCACTGACTATAAGCTTATGGACATCATTAATAAGCTTAAATCATTTGAATTGGACATGAAACGAAGGGAGTTCAATCAGACCTTGATGCCTTCACCTGGTTTCACTCAGAATGCTGCACTACTTTCTTCCGCTGCAAGCTCTCCAGTGCAGACATCACGACAAGGAGGAGTGAATAATGGTGATCATTCTGGTGGTAGTGTTAATGGTGGTAGAGATCAAGCCAACTCAATAGCAAATACTGGAACATCAATTCCATCTGAAACGATGGCTCTATTTTGCATGTCCGTTTAGAGTTATGAGGCATTAGTGGCTGGAGAGTTGAAAGGAAGAGGAATGACAATGGAGGATATGTATCAGGTGGATCCTGATGATCTAGAAGAGACTGACATTCAGTGGCAAATGGCGATGTTGACTCTCAGAGCTAGAAGATTTATGGAGAGAACTGGTAGAAAGAATTTTGGAGGTCAAGGCTCTAACTCCAAATTGGGATTTGATAAATCCAAACTGAGGTGCTTTAATTGCAAACAGTTAGGGCACTTCAAACGAGAATGTCCATTGCCAATTGTCACTGATCAAAGCAATTCAGGAATCCCAAGATTGACCTTAAGTGGAGATAAAGAAGAAATGAAATAGAAGAATGAGACAGCTTTGATCTTTAACTTTGATTGGAGTGCAGAAGTAGAAGAGACGAAAGAAGAAATTAATCAAGCGTTGGTGGCTGAGATTGTTGAAGAAAAGGAGAAGGTGAACTATGAGGAAAAGTTTGATCCAATCAAAGAATTTAGAAGTGAAGCTGAAGTGGCTGGGGATAGTCAGAAGTGTGTAAAGATAGTTCAAGATGAAGACTTGAAAGCTGAGGTTATGATAGAGGGTGAAGAGAAGAAGGGGTTGAGAATTGGAAGCCAGACTACAGAGCAAAGAAACGAGAAAGATGATGCTGCAACCACTGTCGAGGAAAACAAGCTGAGTACTCTGGTGTGTCAATGTGAGAAAGCTTTGGCTGCAGAAAAGGTGATAATGGGACTTCCATACGAGGTAATTCAGGATATGTGTTCCTCAGCATGCAAAATAAGATTATTTGGTGTCTATAAAGCAAATCGTCTGTTAATCGATAATGAAAAAGATTTAAAACAAATTAATGAAGAGCTTAAAATAAACGAGTCAAAATATTTTGTTAAATTAAATGAAGCTTTAAAAGAAAATGATCATTTAAAAATAATTGTTTTGGAAAGAAATGTTGAAATTAACACTTCGACTGAAAGGGTCTCACTTGCTGAATTTGAGACAAGCAAACTTCAGTCAAAGCTTGATAAATGGACAATATCTGGGATGAAACATGATGATTTATGCAAATCTCAAAGGGGGGCTAGGATTAAAACCGGTTTACGATATGATGATGCTAAGGTTTATCCTCCTCCCAGCACTTACTGTTATTCACCTATGCCTGTTCCGCATCCTTCTAATGAATTGATCAAAATAGACACTAACAATATGTCTGCAGGTTTAGAAGGTGTGAACACTAAGCATGTACGTGAAGACTATGGTTATGGACTGACTAGCGGACTTGGATGCAATAGTCTTAGTACACCTGAATCTCAGCATTCTGTTTTAGATAATAAATCTAGCTTAAGTTCTGTTTTTGTTTCAAAACAATCTGTTTCAGACAATGTTTCATCTTGTTCTAGTGATGTTTCTATTTCCTCTTTAGATAATTTGCACTCTAATGATGATGTCTCTGTTGTTTGTGTTGATGTTGAGAATGATTCTACTGTGCAGAGTAAAGAACAAATTAAAAGTAATTGTTTTGAAAAATTCTTTTCTCATCCCATCCCATCTTTTACCCTAACTAATATTTTTTTTTGTCAAATGAAAGGGTAACGTCATCATCTCATGCAAGTACAAGTGGCACTAGTACCATTCGTACTTCAGATGAAAACTCATCATCTAATTTAAATAACCACTCTTTTCTAAATAAAAATAGACCCAAAGACATGTACGTGACCTATAGTGATGTTGATTCGAGAATGTCTGAATACGATGAGGAGATAATCATTGATAAAATTCCCACTTTATTGCATAACAGTCCTAGATTAAAATCACACTGTTTTAGATGTGGTAAAGATGATCATGTCGTTAAATATTGTCCCGAGCTTCATCATAAACATGGGAGCAGGAATTCGTTTGGAAGTAGATTAACTCATTTGGTTAATAATTTCTTTTGCAAGAAATCAACTACTCCACGACCCAAAATTGTTCATTCATGGGTTCCTGTTTCACCAGGATAACCTGTTCTTTCTATTCATGTAGGAGTCATCCACTAAAGCGGTAAATAGTGTATGGCATGTTGATAGTGGATGCTCCAGACACATGATGGGATTGAAGGATCTATTGACAAACTACCGAATTATTAATGGAGGTTATGTCTCGTTTGCTGGCGACAAAAAGGGTGGCAAAATGATTGGTCAAGGAGATGTTTCCAACGGGTCTCTCACTTTGGAGAAGTGAATTATGTGCCAGAGCTAGCTTTCAATCTATTGAGTGTCTCTCAGATTTGTGATATGGATATTCCGATCTTGTTCAAATCTAATGAATGTATCTTTCTGAATTCGGAGATTGACATTCCAGAGGAGATGGTGCTTATGCGGGCTCCGAGAAAGAATGACACATATCTTCTTGACATGGCTTCAAGAGAATCAACGTCTAACATCACCTGTCTTCTATCAAAAGCTTCTTCATCGGAATCCTTCTTATGGCATCGCAAAGAATCCTATTCATCATTCCCGAACCAAGCACATCGAGACACGGATTCATGCAATCCGTGATGCTCAGGAAAAGGGTTTTATTGATATTATTCCTATTGACACTAAAAATCAAAAAGCAGATATTTTCACTAAAACTTTAGACAAACCTCGTTTTTATGAACTGATCTCTATGCTAGGTTTAATATCTTTTTAAATCTTTTCCTTTCTTTATCCTAGGTCTTGTGAATATTGTTTATTCTTTTGTTTCTCTGTTTCATCTATTTAATTTACCCCTTAACCCTTTATCTTTTCATATTAAAAAAAAATATATTATATACTTTCGTTGAAATCTTTATTTTGAAATTTCTTCTATCTCGTTGATTTGTAGAAATTTTGGGGGAGAATAATAACTGTCTCTCTTGTTACCTTTTGCAGTATTCTCTTTAATAAAAATTGTCTTGCCTGGATGATGTGAAGGAAGTCTATAGTTTTGGGCTGGGATACGCTTGATAGGTTCAGCCTGAAAGCGAAATAGACAGTAATCTTGTGGCTAAACTAACAGTATAAGATACTGGATGATTCGGATTATTCCCTTGACATTCTTGGCCTTCACAAAGTTATAAGTCCTTGTTCAAAAAGGGTTGAGAACATGACATCTCTGCGTTGCTGTATTTGTTGTTTCCTGTCTTTGACAATAGCTATATGGCTATTCGTCTTTGTTTCTAAGAAGTGTTTCCTGTCTTTGACAATAGCTATATGGCTGTTCGTCTTTGTTTCTAAGAAGCTCTTTACTGTATATTTCCTCGTGCTTATCTCCTCTGCTATGTGTGAACATTGACCTGGAGTGATGATCTCCTTTGCTGTACGATAGTACTGACCTGGAGCTCTCATCGGCACCATTTGATGATCTTCTCTGTTATACGTAAGTATAGACCTGAAGCTCTCATCTGAATGACTCAATTGATCATCTCCTCTGTTATACGTGAGTATAGACCTGGAGCTCTCATCATTTGATGTCTTTAAGGAATGTGCTTCTCTTGTAAAAAGGATATTTGTTTCTTTTTAAAGGGAAATAATCTTTCAGGGAATGTCATTTGTTCAATATATCATGAGGACAGGATAAGTCTCTTTGCCAAATGTCTGTGAGAACTGAGTCATTCAGTGTTCTTCAATCGAACCAAAACATGATAACTGTAGCTGCAGTTTATTTGTTGAAAAGAAGAAGGCATGGACTTAAAAGGACAAATATATCAGCAATTCCACCAAACTATGACTCTCCAGAAGATCTCTTCTGTTTCTCGTTCTTATCTACCTTTATTTTAATTCCTCTTTTATTATGTTAAATTTTTGTGAAGTCTGGTAAGGGCTTGTTGGGGCAAATCCATTTTTGTTTTCTTCTATTTTTGTTACTTAAAAAAAAATTGGTTTTCAGCGAAGAAATATTCCGATTTGAGTGAGAGGGCTAAGATGTTGGAGGAAGAAATAAAGAAAGGGCTGAACGATAACTTCGAGGGTTTTGGATTTATGAAGGCAGAGAGGCGGAGGTCAAAGAAGGATAAGGATTGGGAGACGGGAAAGGGTCGGATTGTGTTGAGAGTGAAGCCCCCGAAGACAGTGAGTCGAGTGAGGTTACCTGACCCCCTTCCTAAAAGGCTTGAGAAGTTTGAAAAATGGTTTTATGATAACAACACAGGTGAGGTAGTGATTCGCGTAAAGGATGGAGCTAAAATGAGACTTTTTGATCCAATGGATATATTTTCGTTTTCTGATGAAGATCTGGTGATGTTGTGTGAAAATCACATTAAAGCTGGGGCTGGAGCTGAGACGCGCAAAGAAGCAAGCCTGTTTATGACGGTTGCTAACAAGGTAAGGGGTGTTAGAACTGAAGTGAGGGAGCTAGCCCAGAAGGTTTGGCAAGAAGATGTGTTGAGGATAGACGTGAGGGACTTAACAAGACAATTTGCTCAGGCAAGTGCACGTGCAGAGGATGAAGCCGCAGGAAGTAACGAAGAAAGATCTGACGCGGTGGAAGATACCGAAGCTGAAAAGACAAATGAAGATTGATCAAGACGGTGAGATCCAACCTAGGGGGAGTATTGAAGATCAAGTATAGGTTGGACTCACCATAGATTATATATTAGTTATGTTTAATTATAATAGGTTTAATGTTAGTTTCCTTTTGTAAGTTTGTTATGTTTTCCTGCCCAGCGAAACTATGAGCGAAACTGTAGTTTCGCTCATAGCAAGCTGCTAGTTTCACCCGGCGAAACTGTCAGGCTCTGCCGGGAGAAACTGTGTCAGTGGCAGAATAGTTTCGCTGACAGCGAAACTGTTAGCGAAACTATACCTACTATATATATTGTTTGATCTTGTTCTTTGTGGGTAATCCTTACAAAAACCCTAAACATTTATCATTGTTGCAAGTCTCTTTGTAAGCTGGTTCTTCACAGAAATATATTGAGCTTTGTTACCTTTTAATGTATTGGATCATTATTGCTTTATGATTGAATACTTTTGGTTATTCTTCTTCATCATTGTGTTTGTTGTTTGGCATTATTGTTGATATTGAACGAATCAACCACACAAGTGTACTGATATTCGATCAAATGGACCAACACTAAGGAACAAAGATGAACTAGCTTTGGAAGTCTTACACTCTCAAATGTGTCTAAGTGTAAGATATTCCGAAGCTAACAGTTTAGAAGGAGTTACTTCGGAAGTTTCACACTCAAACATAAAAATATTCTAAGTGTGAAATCTTCCGAAGCCAAAGACCAGCATCTTCCGAAGCCAAAGATGAAATCTTCCGAAGCTTCAGAGACAAAGTCTTCCGAAGCTGTGAAGACTGATTTCTTCAGAGGACAGAGAAAATATACTTTCTCTGAATCAACTTTTGATAAATCTAACACACTTTCCGCTACCTGCTCTGGTGGTTCACCTACTTTACACAAGTTGGTGAAACTTCCATACTTTATCAAAAAGTAGGAATGGTCTTTGTCTGTAAATTACCTTACTTGTTCATGTAGACTTTTTGTATTAGGAAAAGTCAGTGAGCTATGGCATGTCATAGTCACTAGTCAAAAGACAATCTGCCTTTTGACTTTAAATTGATCTTGTTGTCTAGATTAGTCAAATCCCAACTGTCTTTACATGTAAGTGACGGTTATAGGTTGTAGTATAAAAGTGTCTCAGGTCCTTGTAATTTTTTTATGCTTTGTAACACTTGTAAAAAAACTTGAGATCAATATACAACATCCTTGAAAACCAATCTTGTGTTCTTGTGTTGTTTTTAGTTCTGTCTCTTTAATTTACTTGTGTTCTTAGTATCATCTGTTTTAAGTTACTAGTTCCCTATTTGAATTGTTAAGTGATCTAAGATCTCTCCTCAGTGTGAAACTAAGTGTTAAGTACCCTTACCCGGTCCTGCATTATGCAAGTTGGTCGGTTCGTATGCTCAGAAGTTGTCGGGATACGCCCCCGTACCTCATGAGGCACGACCCTATGATTGAGGTGGTCACACCCCCGTGACTACTTTTTGGGGATAATACTTTTTGTCATGTCAGATGTCCAATCATGGGGGTGTGCTAATTAAAGCACGTGGACGTGTTTCAGGTAGGTCATGGGGGCGTGCTTAATGAGGCACGACCCCATGCTTGAATTCCAGAGCTTGTTTTCTTCAACTTTCTATTTGTTTAAGCTCTTTTTATTTATCTTGCTCTTCCTCAATCCTATAACACAATTTAAACGATTTAGATATCAATTCATCACTTTCACTAAGAGTTTTGGAAATATTTGGTGTGCGATTGATATGTTTTATAGTATAATTTGGAGCACATCAACAATTAATCAAGTTAATACTCATTGATTATAAACAAACCTTACTAAAACATATTTAGAACTCGTTTAGGATTTTCAGATACAATTCAAATATATGTTGTTAAACCAACCATAAAGGGCTAGAGACATTTATACATTTTGTGTAGTTACTGCCTAATCAATCGACATACCTTGAATTAACAAATAGAATATTATAGTTCCACACAACTAAATGAGAGCTTAATCCAGTCAACTCTGTGAAAGAACCGGCGCCTTAGGTGGCGTATGGCGGTATACGACGGCGTATGAGGGGTGTATGTTGGTGGCCGATGATGACAGAAAGTGGCGGACGATGGGATCGGCCGAGAGCCTATTAAAGAGGGAGAGAGATGCAACTAATTTTTAACTTTTGGCAATCTTATATTCAAAGGATTAACATAGGTTTTCGAATTATAGATAGTTATCAGTCATAAATATTTATTATTTGAATTATCTATCTGATAATTAATTAAATAATCCATCATGAATATCTCTAACTTTTATTTAGATTTAATCATAAAATAATTAATAATTAAATAATTAATATAATATTCCATAATCAACAACCACTCAATTTTATAATATTTGCAAAACAAACCATAAGAGCATTCAAATCCATTTTTTTATTTTTATATGAATGTGTGTCCCCTATAATATAAGGAATGATTGTACGTAAAGCAGAAAGAAAAATATTATTATTTATTTGTATATTTGATCAAATAATATACAACTTTACAACCCCTATAAATTTTTAATATTTTTAAAAATAATTATAAGTGAAAGTAGAGATATATAAAATATAACGATAAATGTATAAAAATATTATTTAATTGAAAATAAATAAAAAAAATAATAATTCACAATGTAAAGATAGAGATACGGATGAAAAATAGATGCAAATGCTTTAACCATGAACCTTATCTTTTACCGTTAGTGTTTATTATTTATCAAATTACATAATATAAAATCTTGGTTGTTTCTTTTCAAACTCACCTTAGTCAGCAGTTATGATTTTTTGGAATGTTACATATAAACAGACGTGGTGATCAGCCCAAAGTCGGTCATTAGATATCCAGCCGTCGCCTCCCACCGCTTAAGAGTTAAGACTCACACGCGGGTCGGCAAGTTATCTAGCAAGCATTCGGACTTCCCATCTCCCAACCCATGGAATCTTTATCCCCGAAACTCAGGTCATCATCCTGCAGCTGCACTTGTACTTTCTTCTTCGATTTCGGAACAAAATCCGCTGCAACTGCCTGATCTGATTCGTTGCAATTTCAGCAAGTAGCCCTCACTTAGTCAGTCAATCAAATGGCTTCCACAAATGGTCTGGTCCCAATAACCAGGGCCTTCCTTTCATCTTACTACGATAAATACCCATTTCCCCCCATTTCGTCCGACGTCTCTCGTCTTACCGATGAGCTTTACAACATGTTCAAACACCTCTATGACGGTTCTCCGCTCCCCGAAGGTGATAATTATTTCTTTTATTTTCTCTACGCTGCAATCTAATTGTTAAGTGTTACATCTTATGCTTCTAAAATTATTCGTGGAGCCGTTATGATGTTCCTGGAAACTATTGCTAACTTCCCACCGTTTGAATTGTTAAGTTTTTGTATTCATTAGGCTTTGTGAAAGAAGTGTAGTAATCCGATGATCCATGAATTTGTAACCCTTTAAAATGCTGGTTTTAATAGTAGAAGTTCTTTTTTCTTTGTTTTCTTTTTATATTTTATTTTATATATGGTTGTCACTCAAGACTCAAGTAAACATATTAGTTCTTTTTGCTCGAAAATTGTTAGACATGGAATCAAAGAGTACACGATTGACAAGTTAGAGATTTTAATATGCAATGTCTGTGCATCCTGAAGAACTTAGTTTGATTAGGTGGATGATTTGATGTCTATTTTAAAAGCTATTATGCAATATTGAATCTTCACGAATCGATAATCAGTTTAGTTTTGGGATGTGCTTTTTGTAGCTGTAATGCCACTTTTGATGGTTTTAAATGTACTCTAATTGACCATTTTTGATGGTTTTAAGTGTTTCCAAACACTCACTTGCACAGGGAGAAATGTTAGTTAAACTCACTAAAAAATTACATTCTGAAACCTTCATACCGGAGATTAAATAAGTGTAACACACACTTATAATTTATATGGTTAAAATGTGTTTGTGATAGTGAATTTGCTAGGACAGTAATTGTCTCTAGGCTTTTAGTGACAAACAAATAAATCATTATGTCTCAGGGGAAAGATTATTGATGCAAGAAGCAGAATCCGAACCACCACACAAAATGGATGAGAACATGTGGAAGAACCGTGAGCAAATTGAAGAAATCATGCTTTTGCTTGAAAGCTCTCACTTGCCAAAAACCGTGAGCTGAAGTTTTATTTCTTATCTAATCGATTACTTTTTAGGGTGAAACTATCTTTGCATTGTTAAAATTTGTTTGTTTCATGAAATATGTTTAACTCGATACCTAAAATGCAGTGTTGTAAAAATCAGTCTTAATCGGAAATCGACCACCAACCTTGGCGATTTCACATAATCGGTGGGTTAATCGGTAATCGGTCCTAGTCGGATAAAATCAGACGTAGTCGGACCTAATTGATCAATAACGGTTATCAGTCAAAATTGGTCAAATGTTTTTCAAACCAGTCAAAATTGCCCAGATTTTGGTTAAAATAAGTCAAATTTTGATCAAAATTGGTCAAAATATGTTAATGTTTGATTTTTTTTGAATTTAATTATATATGTACACACACACACACACAATTTACATATAAAATTTCAATCCAATTTATCCTGATTAATCCCTAGCGATTTTTACAACCATGCTAAAATTGGTCAATGTTTTATATCTAATGGGGCAAATTAATGTTTAGCTTAAAAGAAACATGTCAAACGACTAAAAGAGTGCAAGATCGGTATTGGTTTCACAACACAAGTTTATCTCACAAATTCACTTAATCTCACTCGGTTTGATGAAGCAGAATCTCTAATTAAGTTCACAAATAATATAATAAGTTAATGAAAACAAATGAACACAAGAGTAGTTTTCAAGATACTTGTATATATTACTTCTCAACTCAGTATTACAAGACTCTTACAAGCATGATTACAAAGTTACAATGAGAAACTATATATACTACTATCTACAGCTGGTTATACTTGGATAACCAGGTGGAATCTACAGCTAGACAAATACTACATTGCTAGAAGTAAAGTATCTAAGATAAAATACTATCCTAGATTAGGTAGTCATGACAGGTTCATGACTTACCTTTTGTCACCAACTAAAAGTGGCAACTGTACTAACTGATAATGGGTGAACAGTGGATTAAAGTATGGTCAACTACATAGGCGTGGGAAAGCGCCATGCAGTATATCAGAGGTTGCAGCGGATGTTAGACAGACCACACTTGTGTCCACTGGTTCATAGTTGGTTCTTCCGAAGCTAAATGGCTTCGGAAGAATAAGTTCTTTCGAGGCCATTTATACTTCGGAAGAATCAACTTCTTCCAAGTCTTCTGCAAGTCTTCAGGACTTTATTCTTCGGAAGACTTTGTCTTTAGGTTGTATACTTCGGAAGGAGAACTACTTAGTCTCGGAAGACTGAGTTCTCACTTCGGAAGTTCTTCAACCTTGAGATTTGGAAGATCTTTGACTTGTCTTCTGTGACAACCCCGATTTTGGGCCCAGAAATTTTTTTTATAAACCTTAGTGGGCCACACAATGATCAGCCGGAGCCTATGTAATGGGCCCAACATGATCAGACCTTTGGATATACACACACACCTTAATGGGCTATGCCCATCAAACCTTGGATTGACAATTGGGCTAATGGGCCAAGTAATGGAATTGTTCGTGAGCTGCCAGCACTAATGGGCCTTGGGCCCAAAGCCTTAGTAAAATGTTAATAAACAAAAAAAAAAAACCACAAAAATAATAATAATAGTAATAATTATAATAATAATAGTAATCATGATAACAATAATAAATTTTAAGTCTAAATAGGGTTTACAAATCAGATTCATCATATCCATAAAAGCTGCAGGGGCATTAGTGAGTCCAAAGGGCATAACTGTGAACTCATTATGTTCGTATCTAGTTCGGAATGCAGTTTTAGGAATATCTTCTTCTTGAACTTTGAGCTGGTGATAACCTGATCTCAGATCAATTTTAGAAAAGTAACATGCTGCCTGAAGTTGATCAAATAGATCATCGATTCAAGGAAGTGGATACCGATTTTTGATGGTTACCTTGTTCAGCTCACGATAATCAATACACATACGCATTGATCCATCCTTCTTCTTTACAAATAGAATTGGAGCTCCCCAAGGCGAAGAACTCGGTCGGATAAATCCCTTCTCTAACAGTTCATCTAATTGTTGCTTTAATTCTTTCATTTCAGTTGGAGCTAATCTGTACGGGGCTTTAGCTATTGGTGATGTACCCGGTACCAGATCAATTCTGAATTCAACTTCTCGATCAGGTGGAATCCCTGGCAATTCATCTGGAAAGACGTCTGTAAATTCGCCTACAACTGGCACGTCTACAATCTTTTTCTTCGTTTTGTCATCTGATACAGTGATCAGATATGCTAGACATCCTTTCCTTAAGCATTTGGTTGCTTTTAACATTGAGATTATTCCAACATGATTTGTTGGTTTGTCACCTTTGACAATAATCTCTTCTCCGGTAGGCGCACAAAGTATAATAAGCTTTTGTTTACAAATGATATGAGCTTGGTTCGAGGCCAACCAGTCCATACCAAGTACCACGTCAAATCCCGCTAATGTCATAGGCAAAAGTTTCACAGGGATGACATGATTAGAAAGAGTAATCCTACCGTTATCTAAGGATTCTGAGATTTTAACTAGATCTTCGTTTGCGGTTTCAACTTCATAGGATTTGTCTAACTTTACTAGAGGTTTATTTAATAAACTATAGAACTTATAGTGGTTCATTTAATAAACTACAGAACTTATAGTGTATGAAGCTTTTGTTTGCACCAGAATCAAATAAAATTCTAGCATAAACGTTATTGATAAGATGTGTACCGGTAATGACGTCCGGCAAGTTAGCAGCCTCACGAGCATTCATCACAAATGCCCGTGCCGTCTTCTTCACACTAGGATCTGTCTTGGTTCCAAATCCAGCACCGCCTTCTTTATTAAGCTTTGGGCATTCAGACTTGTAGTGCCCTTGTTCAATGCAGTTGAAGCAAGTTATCACCCTTTTCCTGTAGCAAGCCTCAGAAGTATGTCCTGAAGTCTTGCAGTAGTTGCAGAATAGAGTGGATCTACATCTTCCTGTGTGTCTCTTCCCACACGTTTTGCATCTGGGGAGGGAGTATGAATCTTCTTTCTTTCCGGGCCCTTTATTAAATTTCTTTGTCTCTATATTCGGTTTATGGGCCACCTCTTTCTTATTCTCTTCCTGGGTTCTAACCATTCCATTTGTCAAAAGCCCAGCTAACTCTACCGCAGACTCTATTGTCTGTGGCATGACCGCCTTCACCATATCACGAATTTCATTGATCAGTCCCCAAATATAGCGACTTATCATGTTGCATTCGGGTGTCACAAGATGTGGCACCAGTCGGGCATATGCAAAGAATTTGGTATTATACCCCTTGTTATCTGAACCAACCATTCGAAGATTCAGAAATTCATTGGTGATTTTCTCCTTTTCGTTCAATGGGCAGAACTTTCGAGTTACCAATGCACGAAATTCATCCCAAGTCATTGCATAAGTCTTATCTCGTCCTTTCGACTGAATAACAGAATTCCACCATTCTAATGCCTCATCCTTGAAAGAATGTGAGGCGAACAGAACCATGTCCTCATTAGCACGCTTGCTAATGGCTAAGACTGCTTCGATCTTTTCCAGCCATCGGATGGCTGCAATTGCTTCTTCGTTGCCTGAAAACTCAGTAGGTTTACACGCTTGAAATGTTCGATATGAACATCCATCCTGTTTCTTCCTTTTCTTAGACGTTTCATCTTCGGAATTTTCGCCACTCGAGCTATAACGATCATCATCTTTCTTTCTAGATCTTGAAACTTTTTTAGTTTGGCTGGGAGGTTCTTTCTCTTTCAATGCTGAGATTATGGTAGGAATCGCGTCCTTAATTCCCTTAGCAATCATCCTTTGTATTTCGGCTTTCTGGGCCACACGATCTTCATCTTCGTTAATTATCTTACGATTCCCTCTAGTATACACCGCGGGTCTACTTTCATTGTTCTTTGACATTCTACAACGAGAATAAGAGGGAGTATCTTAATACTAAGATTCGAAATTTTCGTTAATAGTATTATTGGATACTTCGATAGGTATCTTCATCGTTTACGACAAATAAGGTTCGTTTATTATGTCAGTATAACAACGCATCTAGCTACTTTTTCTTAGTAGGCAATATTTCTAATATTGGTTAAAGCCTAGATACTAAGGCAAGTATCTAATTCGCTAAAACCTGTGGCTCTGATACCAACCTGTCACACCTCGGCTTTAGGGCACCTCGGGAGTGCGACCGATTGGTACGCGTTATTGTTCACTTTTTATTTGCATGTCTTGAAAGACGTTTACGCAGCGGAAAATCATTTCACAATTTATCTGATGATTTATAAAAACAAACTTTCATATATTCGTTAGGGATTAAATACCCAAAATTTTACGTAACATTGTTCAACGCAATGTTTACAAAATTTTCTGTCTACTGACAGATATTCAAAACTTACCACAAGGTCTATGCCTAGGAAACTTTAGTCCTTCCGGCACTATTCTTGCTAGTATATTCATCACAGGGTTTCCATGCCTAGGATTCATAGTCCATCCAACACTAACACCTGACTAAACTTATTTAATCATGTTTACCTGAAAATGTTTGAAAATAATACATCAGCGAAAAGCTGGTGAATACATTTAATTTGACACAAAAATATTTCGGCATGAATAACGATAAACAGTTAATCATAAATTAATGGTAAACCACACTTTTAGCAGTCTATTTCAACTGGAAGTTCCCCCTCCATATATACTGGTATTGGTGTTCAGGCAGTCTTACTACGGGACTCTCCGGATCTGCACTGAGTCTGAACTAGCCCCGGTATGGGATTTCCACCCATCCCCAGGATATAATTTGATCAAACATACACATACTTCTGATCTAAATGTTTTAGCAGAATACCTCTATGCATTAACATGGTTAACGTACTAATATCATTTTCGCAAAATAAAATCATTGGAATGTTTTGAAAGTATTAAACATATTCACCTGGTAAATTGAACAGAGCCTCTAAACTTGATAAGCTTTTGTTTCTGAACCTCGAAGTAACTTAAGGATTAAGTCACGAGCTTCTAACACCTTGATTAAATCAGAACTTCTATACTTGTTGTCTAGAGCATACACCGGTTTCCTAATCTCGGGTTATCTTTATGGTGTTTAAAAGGTAGTAGAGAGTTTCGTGTGTGAAAGTAGGGAAGATGATCAGAAGGTTATGAAATGAAATGAAGCAAGAGGCATCTATTTATACATGGATATTTCTTACTCATTAAGTATTTCTTACTTATTAAGTCTTATCCAAACTTAACTGTTAAGTCCAAAACTTAGCAATTAAGTTTTATATTTTATTCAAAACTTAGCCTTTAAGTTTTATATTTTATCCAAGTCTTAGCTATTAAGCTTTATCCAAAACTTAACTGTTAAGTTTCATCCTAATTTTATCTAAAACTTAGGCATTAAGTTTTATCCAATACTTAATTGTTAAGTTTTATCCGTAGGTTAATTATTAAGTCGTATCGCAAGGCTTAGACATTAAGTTTTATCTAAAACTTAGTCATAAAGTCACGCTTGAAGCATAACCATGATTATTTAATTGACAAAAATAATATGAAAATTTTGCAGGTGTTACAAAACTCCCGCTAGGCTGATGCTACCAAAACATCATTTCCTTCTATTCCTCAATGTCTTCAACACCAGGGAGAGTAGATATTTGTCTGTCTCTTTGTTCTTCACTGATGCAGTGGTAAGGAGCTTGTAAAATCATCCGTAGATAATAGATCTAATTTGTTGCTCTGGATGATGTGTACCCTTTGCTGCGTCCCTCTGAAGAGAGTTAGTTGATGGGAATTGTAGTTATATTCCCATCTAACTATAGGATCCGAAGTTGGACCTTCAACCATCTGCAGGAATGTTCTTCTTTTTCTGGTTGCACCTTCTTCTTCTTCCTTTGCTCTCTTTTTTAACTCTTCTTCAGTCTTGGCTTTCTTTGTAAGCGCTTCAACATGAAGACTGCTCAGATGATTCCTGATGTGAGCAGCTATCTAAGAGTTGGAGGGATTGGAGAATGGTCTTTTTGCTAACTCAGCAATGTCAAACCTACTGGAGTGTAGCAGAGCAGATGTATCAAGTCTGTTCACTTGACCATTCTCTCTTTCAACAGCAAAGCTGTGTGTAGCTTCATCGAACCTCCACTGGACAATTTGGCTTCTTGGATTGAGGGGATTGGTTGGCAGCTTGTCCCCTTTTCTTGTGTCCAGCAGAGTCACCAGTCTTCTTCTCAGCTTCTTCTCTTCTTCATTAAGTGCATCTGAGTTGGTTGCAAGAAGTTGGAGAGCTTGGTCTAGTATTCCCCTTGGCAGATCAAGGAATGCATCTCTTGTGAGGGAACAGGAAGAGCCATCATGTATTTTAGCTTTATGGACTCTTCCTCACAAGAGATGTCGCTCAGGGTTGTGCAGTTGATGAGCTTCCTTTTGATCTCCTTAAACTCTTCTAAGGTCAGGGGTTTAGATGGTTCAGAAGATGGTTTGGGTAGTGATTGGGTTCGAGGTTGTGTTTTGGGTTTAAGGATAGGTGGTGGTGGTGGTTGTTGGGAAGCAGTGGGTGAGGATGTAGGTAAGGCTGATGGTGTGGGTTCAGGGGTGTAAGGCTCAGTGATTGGTTCAGTTTTGATGGGGAAGGGAAAAGGTGTGGGTGTAGGTTGTGGTTTGGGTGCTGGTTTGGGCTTTGGTGTTGGTTTGGGTGCCATCCTATGAACACTTGGTCTTTGAATTACTTCTTGCCTTCTTCCTAATCAAATGTCAGCCTTGATGTCACTGACATGTCGCTGTAGGGTCTTCTCTGACATAGGACCCACTTGCCTGCCGGTGAAGCCATGGACTTTGAGATAAGCTTTCATCCATTCCTTATCTCCCACCTTCTTGGCAGCAGCAAGTTGTGCCTCTTCCTTCTCTTTCTTCTTCTTCTCCCTCAGCTTCTCCCTAGCAGCCTTCTTATTTTCTTTGTTGATTTGATCTTGCTCTTTGTGAAAAAGAAACAAGATCGTATCATAATCATGAGGTGCTAGCTCCTTTTGAGAATAGCCTCTAGAGCAGAGAGGCTATCCTCTCCATCCTCTCCCTTTCCATAGCCTCCTCCTTCCTTTTCCTCTTTACCTCCTCTACGGCCAACCTTGCTGCTTCCTCCTTTTCTCTTTGTAGCAAGGTTGCCTTTTCTAGCTTTACAAGCTCACCAGGTGGGAGTTGAAGGATATCTTCATTGACTACTCCCAGGCTGATGAGTCTGTCTATAACCTCCACTCTCCTCTTGTTGTTGATACTTTCTTGAGCGGCTGCTGTTGCTTTGCTGCTTGCAACCAACAGCTTCCCAGTATCAATTCTTCCATTCTTCTTGAACTTTTCCAACCTTTCCTCCTCTAGAAGCTCCTCAGCAGTTAGCTTCCTCTTCCCCTTAGGATCAGAGGAAGATTCAGTCTTTAGAGACTCAGGTTTAGAGGATTCAGGTTGGGGAGATTGGGGTTGGACTTGTGGTGTTTGAGATAGAGGGGAAGTCCTCACTGTTTACCTCAGAGGCTAGGTCAAGAATGGCCTCTGTGATGAACAGATCATCGGACAAGGAAGACAGTTCAATAATTCCTTCCGCAGCTTGGATTTCTACTTCGGAAGAAACTTGAACTGCACTATCTGTCCCTTCTAAATCAGTTGCTGGGCCATGAGTCTGTATATCCTCTTCGAAGTTAATCTCAGGTTCAATAGAGACCTTAGGTTGACTAACTTCCTCTTCAGAGGTAGGTGGTGCACTCAGCCTTTGAAGCTCTTCAGCTCCAAAGTAGGCAACGGCTACATCAGGGGAATGTTGTTTTAGGGAGGAGCTTATCAGAAATGTGGTTAAAAATCTGTTGAGGTCGATAAGCATCCTTGGGTCCACTTGAATAGTAATGGGAGCTGGTTGAGGGAAGATGGTTGCAGGGTGTTGCTGTGTAGGATAAAAAGAAGATATGGCATCAAGGGAAGTTGTTGTGATGGCAAGGCTGGGTTCCACATGTCTTTGTTCCTGTACATTCTCCTCTTTTTTGGTAGCATCATCTTGAGAAGTAGATGAGATAGAGGAAGAACTTAAAGAAACCTGAGTATGTACATGCCTAAAGACTTCTCAATCTGTGTCTCAGCTAGTTGAGCCTTGAGATTTTCAATCTCAAGTTGCTGAGTGGCAGACCTGTCCTCTAAAGTCTTAACCTTTAATTCAAGGTTTGAGACTTTAGAAAGCAGGTCTCTGATAATGAGTTTCAGGCTACCCTCATCTTCTTTTGAAGAATCATTGGGAGATGAGATAACATACCTAGTATGTTCATCATCACCACCAGTAGTGGTTTCTTGACGCCCTAGATACCCTTGCTTAGTGATGTCTCTTTCAGAGGCATCAATTGGCAAGGTTGCCGTAGACTTAGTCTCACTGATGTTACCAGTATCCTGAGAGGTTAGTGAAACACTTTCAGTAGTGGCAGCTGAGCCTACATGAGTCACCTCCGCACCAGTTTGACTCACCTCAGTTAGGTTTAGCTGATGTGGGCTAGACATTAGAGGTTCCCTGGGGCTCAGTTGATCTTGAGAGTGGTTTTGCATATCAACATCATGGCCCAGATAGAACATAATGTCCTCATCAGGTCGGGTTAATAGGTCAATAAAAGATAGAGAAGTTATATCTAGTGACCCGGGACCTTGGTCAGCACCTAATGGCTCCTCTGCAATAGCGGTTGAGCTAATGATGTGGCTGTCCCTTTTTGGCTGCTCAGGGGAGTGTTGAGACTCACCCTGAGGGCTAATGGCTTGGGTTGTGGGCTCGTCAGGTTGAGATTGAGGAGACTCAACAGTAACATTGAGGTCAATGGTGGAGGATGGTGGGACCTCTGACTGAGTGGGAGCCCTGAGTTCCACTCTAGCCTTTTTAGTTTGAACAGAAGGAACCTGATCACTCAGAGTAGATTGATCAGGGGTTCGTTTGGGGCATCTTGTGTAGGTGATTTTGATTGGGTGGGAAGAAGTAATTGGCATTAGAATGGAAACAAATGAACACAAGAGTAGTTTTCAAGATACTTGTATATATTACTTCTCAACTTAGTATTACAAGACTCTTACAAGCATGATTACAAAGTTACAATGAGAAACTATATATACTACTGTCTACAGTCGGTTATACTTGGATAACCGGTTGGAATCTACAACTAGACAAATACTACATTGCTAAAAGTAAAGTATCTAAAATAAAATACTATCCTAGATTAGGTAGTCATGACAGGTCCATGACTTACCTTTTGTCACCAAATAAAAGTGGCAACTGTACTAACTGATAATGGATGAACAGTGGATTAAAGTATGGTCAACTACATGGGCGTGGGAAAACGCCATGCAGTATATCAGAGGTTGCAGCGAATGTCAGGCAGATCATACTTGTGTCCACTGGTTCATAGTTAGTTCTTCCGAAGCTAAATGGCTTCGGAAGAATAAGTTCTTCCGAGGCCATTTATACTTCGGAAGAATCAACTTCTTCCGAGTCTTCTGCAAGTCTTCAGGACTTTATTCTTCGGAAGATTGTCTTTAGGATCTTTTAAGTTGTATACTTCGGAAGGAGAACTACTTAGTCTCGAAAGACTGAGTTCTCACTTCGGAAGTTCAACCTTGAGCTTCGGAAGATCTTTGACTTGTCTTCGGAAGAGCAGCTTTGTCTTTGGAAGACCACTTCAATTGTACATCAAAATCTTTTAAGTGTTGTTTTGGTTGCACCAGCCTCATATGATCCAACAAAGAGTATTGTAATGCATAAAATCTTCTAAGATCATTAGATTATGAGTTAATTACATAAACGGTCCTTGTGGTTAGGACATATTGCACCTTTAGTTACCTTTCTAAAATTACACCTATGCTCTCTATTTTACGCGAGTAACATTGTTGGTCTTTAAAGTGGATAAGCATTAAGTTTTGTTTTTAGGTGTATGTACAATGTCTGTTGTACCTTTAATGCTAAAAGACAAAACTAAAAATATATATTACCAATTCAATCTTTGGGTTCACTTTCACCAACTTTAAAGCAAAACACTCGACATTTCACCTTATTCCGATTATCACCATCACTTTCCTAACCGAAATTCCGGACATATTCTTTGACCATCTATGGTTTATCCGACCATAATCTCTTCATAGCCCCTAGCCTTTTGATTTAGCCTATTATGCTTCAACTCTATTTGAATTAAAAGTTAGACCCCAAACCACCCTACTGCTTTGCCGATTCACCAACAAAACATTATGTCCACACTCTCTCAATCTCTCTTTCTCTCTCTCTCTCTCTCTCTCTCTATATATATATATATATATATATATATATTTCTCTCTCTCCTCTCTTTATATATATATATATATATATATGTGTGTGTGTGTGTGTGTGTAGCTTCCTCTCTTATTTTGACAAACCCACAACTCTAAAACCACCCTTGAAAAAACTTGTGATTCCAAATCTGAACTAGTGCGCCATCGCTCACGGGGTGGATGTTGGTTGCCGACAACCTTTCTGAACTCCACCAACTAACCACCTTCACCATCTTTATAATAGGGTGGGTAGCTTATGAGGAAGAGAAGTAGGAGTTTTTGTGGGTCTGTGTGTTATGGGCAACGAGGGTGAGGGTTCAAATGTGTAAAAAAGTTCTTTTAGCTTTTTTATTTTAATAGAGGGCATTTGTGTTGGAATCAATTTGATCAAGCACACAAAATGATAACTAGGTTTGTGACCTAACCACAAAAACCTTTTTTTTCTTTATATTAGAAAATCACACATTACATTGATCCTACAGCTTTGTTCATACTATTACAGTGACGTAATTACAAAGACTCCTAATCTAATTAGGAAACAATTCTCGTACATTAATCCTACTAAATAAAACTTTATACCATAAATAAATAAAGATATGCTACCTAATTGAAAATCTAAATAATTCTAACTTTAAACATATTATCTTGACCTAAAATAACTCGAACTCATAACCTAATTGCAAATCTAAATAATTTTAAATCCTCCCAAGCCATTTCTTCAAGACGTGCACTTGAACCATTGAGCGAACCACGAGCGGCTGGGTTGCTATCGAATGCGAATGGGGTTGATTCGAACCAATTCGAAAATCGCTAGACTTCAGGCGAATCCTGTGACTATGGATTAGATAAATCATGCTTATTTTTTCTAAAGATATATAATTTTTATATCTATTTATTATTTCTGCCTCAGGCTTACGCCTCATTTAGCCTCGAGGCTTATGCCTCGTGAGGCGAGGGGAAAACGCCTTGAGGCTCGATTCCGCTCTTTTAAACTTTGCCTGCTTGTGAACCGTAGGGAGCATATGGGTAATTTTAGAAAGGTGAGGACTAAAGGTGCTGTATTGCCTACAAGGACCATTCCTATAATTAGCTTTAAGATTATTATTGAAATAATATGACCTTTGTGTAAATAACTTATACATTTTATAAAAGAATAAACATATTGGACAAAAAGTGTTTTCGATCTATCTGCACCAAGAATCTCTCATTTTGATCCGTTATCAACCCTAGCCATTTCACCACCTCTACTAGAATGCTGGCTTTAGTTATGTGTAAGTGTTTTGTTTATTAAGTCGGATGAAGTAGTTGCACGCTTTTAGAACTATAAAAGTGTTCAGATTTTTATGCAGTTTTGTTAGGATCATGTATGTATGCGTTGTCGAAGATTTTTCTTGTCATTTAGACTGCTTTTGTTAACATTCTTGATCCTACACTCTATATTTGAAAAACTCTAGGCTAAATTCTATAGTTTCTTGGTGTTGGCAGCTTCAACGACCGTCCACACCAGAAGATTTTGAGCTTGCTCGAGCTCTTAGCCAGCTAAGAGATAAGTTTGAATGCGCATTAAAGGCGGTGGAATACTTCCAATCCAGAAATTCTAATAATATCTTTAACACAGGTGCTCAGATAGTAAGTTTGTAATGTATATAATTAATGAGTGAAAACTCTTTTGTAAATATATCATAAGAATATAAATTGTTTCAATAATCTCACTTTTTGTGTGATTATACTAATTTGACAAGCTATGCATGACACAACTATGATCAGATTAGGACACTCAACCTTTGATTCTATTTTTTTTTAATCATGAGGATGATATTTGTGGATGCATATGTAGTTATGACGTACATGCCACAAGATTTTCGGGGTACACTAATTAGACGACAAAGAGAGAGGTCAGAGAGAAATAAGCAAGCTGAAGTTGATGCTTTATTAAACTCGGGTGGGACCATACGTGATCGATATGCTCTTCTTTGGAAGCAACAAATGGAAAGGTAACATGATTATGCTATACCTTGTTCCTAGTTTTGTAGGATTTGTGTATTAAAGTGCACTTTGGGTGACTTTCGATCCACTTTATTTAGGCTAATCGTTTGTATCATCATCACCATTATTATTATTATCATTTTTGTTATTACTATTATTAGTAGTATTATTATCACTATTATTATTATTATTATTATTATTAGTTTATCTATATAACTCGTATTGGCTCATACATAACTAGATGGATTAAAACTACCACTTCTATCTGTTCTTGAGGGCTAGTTCAGAGGAAGTTGCTATTAACCGAGTATATTTACCTATTTATTTGTATATTTATTATTACCATTTCTACTTGTTCTTGAGGGCTAGTTCAGAGGAAGTTGCTATTAACCGAGTATATTTACCCATTTATTTTGTATAATTATTATTGTATTATTGTGCATATCTAGCTAGTCAATGACATACTCTCGCCGCCCGCACGCCTCTCTCTACCTCCATCTTCACCCGCGTCACCTCGTGTTGACACCCATCTTTTGCATCCTCCACACCACCTCCATCCGCTGTTCCCAACTCACCCATTCGATGATCACACGCTCCAAGGTAGAAGTCTCAAAACCTTCTACACACCTAGTTAACTCCACTTATATCACCAATTCCAAAAACACACATTACTACACTTATTGATCCAAATCAAGCCAAGGCTATGGACAATGGATATAAAGCGTTGTTGGATAATCAAACTTGGGAGCTGATACCTACTTAATGCCCATGTCATTGGCTTTATGTGGTTATTTTGCCAAAAATTTCATGTAGGTGGTGCCTTTAATGGTACAAAGCATGGCTCATTGTCAATGACCGAAATCAACGTGTTGGAATTGACTGTGATGGCACCTCTAGCTCTGTGGTCAAACTCACAACGATTAGGACCGTACTTAGCTTAGTGGTCTCAAGTTCTTGGCAAATTCATCAATTGAATGTAAAGAATGCATTTTTACACAGGGATTCACATGAAACAGTTTACATGTTCCAACCCCGTGCTTATTGATGAAGATCGACCTAAACATGTCTGTCGGCTACGAAAGTTGATATATGGTCTCAAACAAAGCACTGCAGGCATGGTATCACCGGTTCGTATCTTATATTACCAAAATTGGTTTCCGTAGCACTGTATCCGATAACTCACTTTTTGTTTACAAATTGGTACAAAACTGGGTTATTTATTACTTATGCTCATGACATTATACTAACAATTTCTGACAAGGTTCTTTTATAGAAAATAATTTCCGATTTATCTGCTAATTTGTCATGACACTCTTGGGTATTCTTCACTATTTTCTTAGGATTCAGGTACAACAACATCAAGGTGGTCAATTTCTCTCACATCCTATGCTTCAGACATTCTAGCCCTTGCCAATATGTCGAATTGTAAGCCTTGCTCATCTTCTGACGAAGTTTCATGCAATTTAAGTGCTAATACAAACTTCTGACAAGGTTCTTTTATAGAAAATAATTTCCGATTTATCTACTAATTTGTCATGACACTCTTGGGTAGTTGGGTATTCTTCACCATTTTCTTAGGATTCAGGTAAAACAACCTCAAGGTGGTCAATTTCTCTCACAATCATCCTATGCTTTAGACATTCTAGCCCTTGCCAATATGTCGAATTGTAAGCCTTGCTCATCTTCTGTCGAAGTTTCATGCAATTTAAGTGCTAATACTAGAGATCCCCTAAAATACTTGATTTTTACTCGTTCGGGCATATCCTACACGGTTCAATAGATCTGCCTCTTCATGCATGACCCTTGCCAACCGCATCTCAATTTATGGATAGACTACTATGCTACGTCAAGGGTATTATAGATCATTGCTTACACATCACACCCTCCAAATGCACAATATTGATTGCTTATTCAGTCACGGATGTAGGATACTTTGTCTTCTTAGGTGACAATGGCGTCTCATGGTTCTCTAAATGACAAACTACATTATCCCGTTCTAGTGCTTAAGTGGTATACTGAGCCGTTGCTAACTCGGTTGCCGAAACAAGTTGGCTCTGAAACCTCCTACTTGAGCCTTTGGTTCGTACAATCCAAGCCACCATAGTGTAATTTGATAATATATCGGCAGTCTATCTCATGAAAATCCCATTAAACACCAACGAACTAAACATGCTGAGATGGAATGCCTAGTCGTTGCTAACTTGATTGCTGAAATAAGTCGGCTTTGAAACCTCCTGCTTGAGCTCTTGGTTCCTACAATCCAAGCCACCATAGTGTATTTTGATAATAAATCGGCAGTCTATCTCACGGAAATCTCGTTTAACACCAACGAATTAAACATGTTGAGATGGATATCCATTTCGTATATTAAAAGGTTCGAATAGGGCTACCGAAACAACTATTTTAAATATTCAAGACCTGTCTAAGCATTCGACCGTCTACGGCTGCTTAGACCATGGGGGCGTATTAACCGAGTATATTTACCCATGTATTTTGTAGATTTATTATTGTTTTATTGATGTATATCTAGCTAGTCAATCAAGTTAGTTGAGATAGATAGTCATATATTATCGTCTGTATCATAGGAACTTTAGTTGTTCTCTCTCTTGTATATGTATCTGGCGAATGGGTTGAATGAGATTTGAGTTTGATCAATTAAGTATAGTTAAAAAGATCTTGTTTAGTCACCTAATGAAACTGGATCTGCTGGTATCTATTATAGGATGAAAGCTATTGTTATGTCTTATAAAAATTTTGTGGCCAGGAGAAGAACATTATCACAGCTTGGTTCTGCAACTGGTGTCTACAAGACTCTCGTGAAATATTTAGTGGGAGTGCCACAGGTATACACTTGGTTATTTGTAGGTATTTAGTGGGACCTTGTTTTTTTGGCAATGTTCTTTAGCATGGATACTGCCATAACTTTCATATACGATCCATTCACCTTTTCTTGCTGCAGGTTTTACTGGATTTTACTCGGCAGATAAATGATGATCATGGGTATTTTTCTCTTCCACAAGAGTAGTTACCATTTAAATTTGACTCACGTGTGATCTCTTTAAAAGGTGGCAATATCTACCCATATTGATAAGTGGGTCGATTCAGGGTATATTGAAGAGGTAAAATAACCTGGCGCTTTGAGCTACCTATTTTTTGTGATCAAATTAGAAACCGTTCAAACAAAGTCTTTTCTAAAGGCTAGGGCCTAAATTTCTTATTCAAAAAAGTTAAATATTATCGAATAATATAATTTTCAATTTTTCATAATCATACGTGAACACTTGATGTATATAAAATCTGAAGTTTTAGTTGGAGAAAAAGTGTTTTAGGTCACACTACTCCAAGCACATTAAAAGTTACCTGTTCTTACCTGCTAAGATAACCCCTTTAACCATTTGTTTAGCACTTCTAGGTTTCTTACTTGGCCTATATTTGAGGATGAAAAAGGTATCTAAATTTTTACTAGGCTAAACTGAATTGTCATTATATTTAGGCCCATGGAAGAACAAAGGCAACGCTATGGACCACCTTTGTATGCTTTGACAAAAATGGTTCTACACATTCGCCTTTTTCTTTCTTTCTCTTGGTGGCGCTTTGATGTTATTAAAATGTGAGTGTTGAATAAGTTTTGGTATCTTTTCTCCCTGATGCAAGCATGTTTGGATTTGACATACATATGATTTGGTTATCTTTTTCTTGGCTGTTAATGGAAATTCCTGCTGAGCAGGCAAAAGAATCAAATATCCATCTTGGAAGAAGCAGTACAAGTATATGTTTCTGAGTTAGACAGATTTCTTAAATTCATCGGGTACTGTTGCTTTTGTATTCTATATCTTACGTACAAAATTTTCATCTTGGAGATCAAAAAGGAACGGAATTCATAAAAGACTGATACAACATCTGTGGCAAAATACTAACTGTTGATTAAAGTTAATGAAGACAACGCATGTTGTTAGACTCACAGCTTCTATAAAAGACTGAATTTCAGACTTCGCAAGCTGTAAATTTAACTTTTGTAATCTGGTTTTTAACTCTTCAACTGTAACTGTGCCATCATCATCGGTGTCAATTGTTTTGAACATTTCTTTGTTGTCTTCAACATCTTCACTGGACAAGAAATCAGACTATTAAAAATATAAAAAAATCACAAACACAGTTCAATGAACTGCATTAACAAGCATGCATTTTGTTTTTTAAATAAATAACGAAAAAGTATATTTAAAAAACCCTAAGAGCTTTCCTCGTAAATCGATTTCATCAATGAGAACTGCAAGCCTTGACTTGACAGATTATTTAAATTCACTGGGTACTGTTGCTTTTGTATTCTATATCTTAAATACAAAATTTTCTTTTTGGTTATCAAAAAGGAACGAAATCCATATAGATAGGTGCATGGATATTTGCTTACAATTTTGCATTTGTTTCACAGGGAGGTTTTTGCAAATTCTCCATTTTTTGTTACAGCAGAGGAAGCTGGCGCATTAGAAGGAATGTAAGTGCATAAGTTGCTTTTACTTTTCCATTTTTGTATGTGATGGCGAACTGGGCATGCCCAGAACCAGTTTTTTTAGAAATACACATTGTGACGCTATGAAATGTGATTTGTGCAGTAAACATAATGGTTATAGCGAAACAACTGTTGCTGCAGGGAAAACTCATGAGGTATTTTAGCCAATTACTTACCTATTCAGTAGTCTTGCTCTCTAGATGGGCAGGTTGGCAACAGGTCAACATGGTTTTGGGTTAAAACATCAAACATCTCATTTTTTTGGCACAAGTTAGGTTGGGTTGACACCAAATGCTTTTTTGTTTACTTTTCGTTAAAGTTTTCTGGAATAATTCATGCATTGATTATAAATAGAAAACAATGTTATTACTATTGTAATTAAGATGCTGTATTAACAGTTTAGGAGGTTGTATGCATTGAAAATAAACTTTGGTTTTATTTTACCCCATTTTAGATAAGTTTGTTTTTAGTTGGACCCCTGATCCATCTTGCTTATGATGGAAAAAAAGGTTAAAAAGGTTCAGAAATGAAAAACTTAAGAGGAAAAGAGGGCCTTTTAGCACTTGTCCCCCCATCTCTCTTCTATCATGACCCAAAACCATTTATACTGTGTATAATAATCTCCTTAGGTGCAAAGACATAATGTTTTAAGTCACTTGGATCGAATATCTCATTGTCAGAGCCCATTTTTTGCAGTTCTTTTCTACTGCATATTATTCTACAACTTACATCGTGTGCTTTCTAGGTTTCACTGACTGTGGAGACAGTAAATTCTTACATTGCTTGGGATTTCTCCATTTTACAAGGGAAAATAAGCACGGTACTTACCTGATATCTTTTAGAAGAATTGTTTAGAAAGTAAATTTTCTATTTTTTCTGCCTCTTGTTCATGTTGTTCAGATGATGATGTATAACTGTATACACCATTATCATCATTTCATGTCATTTTAGGACTGCATAAATTCAACATGGTATGTGCTTATATGTTCTGGTTTTTTTTGCCTTTAGTATTGTTTTTAAATCCATAAACCTTCATATATTATGTACTTCCTTTTTTTCCATCCCACATAAATCCTTATATGTTCTGGTTTGTTTTTGCCTTTTGTATTGTTTTTAAATCCATAAACCGTCATATATTATGTACTTCCTTTTTTTCCATCCCACAAAAATCTTTATAACAGCCTTATGTGTTTCCTCTTTAGCCACCAATCAAACAGCTTTCCTTCATGTTCCCATCATCTTCTTTTAATCTTCCTTTTCTCTTTATTTAAATTATTAACAATTTCTTTTAATTTGATGGTACCTTTTCTTCTTCCACTTCTTGAGTATCATGGAAAGGAAATGAAATCTCTACACTTCTGTTTAGCATCTCAAAGAGTATTATAATTGAATTCAAATTCCTAATTTGTTGAGAACTTTCTTGCATATTTGAATCTCTTGTGCCAATGAATCTATCTTCATTTCAGTTTTTTTTCCTTTCTACATTTCTGGAAGTAACCTTTTTTGGCATGGCATGTTGGCTGTTTGTATGTGCATTTAAAGTGTTATTAAGATCTGTAGTTCTGTTTAGCATCTCAAAGAGTATTATAATTGAATTGAAATTCCTAATTTGTTGAGAACTTTCTTGCATATTTGAATCTCTTGTGTCCAATGAATCTATCTTCATTTCAGGTTTTTTTTTTCCTTTCTACTTTTCTGGAAGTAACCTTTTTTGGCGTGGCATGTTGGCTGTTTGTATGTGCATTTAAAGTGTTATCAAGTTCTGTAGTCACATCAATCAATTTTAAGTTTTAGGTGAACTGATTATATATGGCAAAATAATCAGATTTGGGTAACTTCCCTAGCTTCAAGCAACTGATTATCTAATTCTGATTCCTCAACTCACAATAAGTACTTTGAAATTGCACATCCAAACATATCCACATAGCAATGTTGAATTTTTATCAACACTAGTCAAGAAATAGCGAATTGATCACAATGAAGGATGTACAGAAACTTTTAAGAGGCTTAAACCCAACTAGCTAGAATTAGGAGGCTTCTTGAGGCTACCTTATCTTTGTTCTTGACTTAGGAGTTAGGTTGGAACCTGTTCATTCTTTATGTCGGTAAGTTTGATATCTCCGGCAATTATAAACTTGAACCTTGTCATTTTTAAAAACAAGATGTTATATAGTTTGAACTATTTGATAACCTTGTATATGTTTAGGGTACATGCTAATGGGTGCATGATTGTATGAATAAATAACTAATCTTTAATATGGAGTACATTTTGTTGCACTTGTCTTTAGAGTAAACATCATCCCCAATTATAGGATCTGCTCTCTTGTGCTTGATCTGATAGTGTAGAATGCATCTCTTGTAACAGGACATTGGCTTTTGTGTGGAGCACACTGATTCATCTGGACACAAGACAGTAAGTACAATTAGGGTAGTCATATGCTTTCATATCTGTGTTTATATTTGTGGATCTGTTTTGTTACCTCTTTTCCCACCAAAACTACTACTCATGTATTTATGTCTGCTTGAATTGGGTCGTGTTCATTCGAGTAAATTATTTTAGGTAAAGGAGGAATGAGCCAGCATCGCGCAAACTTATTTTAACTCAAAACCTTTTGATTTGTTTTCACTTAAAATTTTGGATTATTATTAATCTTTTGTAATAATATTGTCTTGAAATTGTAATCATAGTCATCCAATCAATCCTCCAAAAAAATGGACAGAATGCACTTGTGGTGATACTTAACCTGGATTTGACATGCTTTTGTGGGTTTTTGGACAAAAAAAAGCGTTTTTGCCTTGTATAATTCACTGACAACTTCTTGTTCTGTGTAACATTTTCACATAGCTTATCTTGCCCTACCGGCGGTATGAGTCTGACCAAGTAAGTAGTCTCTTGTTGCTGGAGGTTATTCTCACTAGTCATCTTCACTACAGTAAGCTCACTGCATCAAATGTCTTTTGCAGGGTAATTTCTGCACAGTCATGACTGGCAACTACAGACTCTTATGGGACAATTCATATTCCACATTCTTCAAAAAGGTTGGGTGCTTCTAGTTATGAAAATCTACTGTGCTATAATAATCCCCCTTGCATAATATATATCTTTTCAACCTGCAATGTTAAAGAAAACCAACATAACGACAGGGTTAAATAAATAAAAATCTAAAAGATCTTGGTTTTTGTCATTCTATGCTTGCATGTAATAGATAGCTTCAAAGGTTTGTCAACTTTCATCTAATCTAAAACTTGAGTCCTTTTCTAGTCAAATTTAAAGAAAGATAACATCTGAATTTGAATGAGACTATAGTTAAGTTTGTTAAAAGATAAGTGGTTTTATGAATGATACATGCACACATCTCAGTCCTTCTCTATCCTTTCTCTAGAATAAAATGTTCCTTTCAGATCTTAAATGTTCTAGCCTTCACTAATAAATCGTTTCGATTGAAATGGAAAACAATCCATCCATGATGAATTAGTCATTGACTTGGAAATAAACTAACTTAAACCTGAAGTCTTTTCCTTTCTTTTTAGCGATGACCATAGTTAATCCTCTACTTCTTACGTTGCCGTTGATGAACATTTCTTTGGTCTTAGTCTGGTTACCTTTGTGTCTGTCAGTAAAATCAATTATGGAGTGCAAGATCTTTTATTTATGGAATGCCGCGTTTTTCTTTTTAGGAGTCTAATTTTTAGTATCTTACAGCTGTTTTTTTTATGTTCTGCTCTTTATATAGAATAGGTATTCTATGTAATTTTTTATTCAAAAATTTCTGTTTTTCATTCAAGAAGAAATAAGAAGCGGGCTGACAGATTATCTTCACTACTGTCTTCTTTGCTTTTGCTTACTGATCTGATTGTTATCTTCTAACAATTGGTATCAGAGCATGGTTCAAAGGGACGACTAGTGCTCAAACTTTGATCCAAAGGGTGTGATCAAGAGCCGAAGGACTGTGCAACCGATCAGAGAAGAAGCAAGAGACTAAAGCAGAGAAAGATGGCTGAAACTTCAGTTCCGACAACTCAGGTTGGTCTAGCAAGAAAAAATACAAACCTGTCGCCGCAATGCCCTATTTTGACTGCTACGAATTTGGGCAGTTAAAATAACGACAATCTTTAATGTTCATGGTGTCTGGGATGCGATTGAACCTGGCGTGAATGTTGACCCGAAGAAAAACAGCCTTGCAATCGCCTATCTCTACCAGGTGATACCCGAGGAGCTTGATTTACAAGTTGCACAGTTCGAAAAAGCAAAGGAAGTTTGGGACGCTTTGAAGGCTCGGTTTGTGGGTGTTGATCGGGTAAAACAGGCCCGTTTGGGTTCACTGCAAACTGAATTTGAAGCCTTGAAGATGAAGGAAGCAGAAACCATTGAGGACTTTGCTGGACGTATGAGTGCAATCGTCTCTAAAGCAAACAGCCCCAATACTAGCCTCTATTGAACAATTCGCTGACTTGAATACTATATTATTTCAAGATGCTATTGGCAGGTTACGTGCATATGAAGAAAGGATCAAACCTTGTGTAAAGTCTCAAGTACCCAAGAATGATCAGCTTCTATTGTCTTATAGCGATTGGCAGGCGAAAAAGAAATAGGAGCAGAAAGGCAGTGGGCGTGGCCGAGGGACAGGCAACGCAGACAATCGTGGCCAAGGAAGGGGACGAGGCCGATCAGGAGGTCGAGGATGAGGTCTTGGTCAAAATCAAAACATGTCACAGCAAAGGAACCAATCAGGAAAAGATCGGTCAAAAGTAAAGTGTTTCAAATGTGATAACATGGGACACTTTGCATCTGAATGTCCTACAAGAAGAAGGGATGAAGAAGTTAATCTAGTACAAGCTCAAGATGACAAGCTGGCACTACTAATGACTGTTCTAGTAGGAACAATTTTCTTAAATGAAGAAAGCATGATACCGAGTAAGTACACTTCTGTTCAAAACAAACATTTGTGGTTTCTAGACAATGGTGCTAGCAACCACATGACAGGGAATGAAGAATTCTTCTCTAACTTGGACAGCAATGTGGCTGGTCAAGTTCGTTTCGCTGATGGGTCATGTGTGGAGATAAAGGGTCGAGGCTCAATTGTATTGGAGTGTAAAAATGGAACAAAGGGTGCTATCGGATGTCTACCTTATTCCATCCTTACGAAGCAACATAATTAGCCTTGGCCAAACTACTGAAGCTGGATGCAAGGTATTGATGAAAGACAGTTTTCTGTGGTTGTATGAAAGAAGTGGAACCCTCCTCATGAAGGTACCAAGATCTCTAAACCGACTTTATAAAATTGAATTAAAGATTGCTTCACCGGTTTGTTTACTTGCTAATATTGATGACCAAGCTTGGCTATGGCACGCACGCCTTGGTTATTTGAACTTTGATTCCATCAAACAATTAGCAGCAAAAAATATGGTACAAGGAGTTCCAAGAATCACACACACCAGTAAGATTTGTGACTGCTGTTTGGCTGGCAAACAGTCACGCCTTCCATTCCCTGTTCAGTCTTGTTATCGAGCCTCTCAACCGTTGGAGTTGATTTATGCAGACGTGTATGGACCAATCACACCTACCACACAAGGAGGAAACATGTATATGTTTCTTATTGTTGATGATTTTAGTCGATTCATGTGGGAATATTTGATTAAAACAAAGGATGAAGTTCTGGACTGTTTTAAAAAATTTAAAAGTTTGATCGAGATGAACCTGGGTTTGAAGGTAAAGAATCTAAGAACAGACAACGGAGGTGAATTCTCATCTCGAAATTTTACTAATTTTTGTCATGAAGCAGGCATTACACATCAGTTCACTACTCCTTACACTCCCCAACAAAACGGGGTTGTGGAAAGGAGAAATAGTACCATTCTTGGCACGACTCGGTGTTTACTCAAGGCCATGAAACTCCCACAAAACTTTTGGGGAGAAGGAATTAGACATGCTGTCTACCTGTTAAACGGGTCACCTACACAAGCACTAAAAGACAAGACACCGTATGAGGTTTTAAAAGGAAGGCGAAAGAATCTGGAACACCTAAGGGTGTTTGGCTGTGTGGGACATGTAAAGATTCCAACCAGTGTGCTAACCAAGCTGGATGACAGAAGTTCCAAGATGATCCATCTAGGAACCCAACCGAATACAAAGGCGTACAGGTTTTTTGATCCTGAAAAGAGGAGGATTGTGGTGAGCCGGGATGTAAAATTCGAGAAAGACAAAAAGTGGGACTGCAATTCTTATCTGGAACCGTATGATACAAATGGTCCTGAATGGACTGATTTTTTAGTTCAGCTGAATTTGAGCCAAACAATGGCTGGATCAACTGAACAAGCTGCAAATGAAGATGAAGTTCACTCTTTTAGTCCAGACACGAGCAGCCCTGTCACGGGCAACTGGCAGCTCCCTCGAAGTAGGTAATGGGCTTAACAGCCCACTTACAGCAGATTTAAATGGCCCAAACAGCCCATTTGCAGGAGATTTATCTGGACCAGTTGAAGGCTCTGTTGAGAGTGAAAGCCCAACTAATTTTGGTGATCGGAGCAGCCCACATTTTGTTCAGAGACGTGGGCCTATTCAACTAGAAAGCAGTGGATCTGGCAGTCCACTTCCTCTTGATCCAGATGCTTATGATGATACTCCACCACGGGGAATTTGGGATGTGGGGGATGTTTATGCGAGGGCCTCACGGTTAAACATTGAAGATGTTAATCTTCTATTGTTGGAGGGTGAGCCTTTAAACTACACTGAAGCAGTCAGTCATAGAGCTTGGGTAGAAGCTCTGTCTAGTGAAATTGCATCTATCGAGAAAAATAACACCTGGAAGCTCACGACTTTACCCCCTAATAAAAAATCCATAGGGCTGAAATGGGTTTACAAATTGAAGAAGGATGCAAATGGCAATGTCACTAAGCACAAGGCCCGACTTGTAGCAAAGGGTTATGTGCAACAACCCGGAGTGGATTTCGATGAAGCTTTTGCTCCGGTAACTAGACTCGAGACAGTTCGTTTGATTCTTGCTTTAGCAGCTCAACAGGGCTGGCAAGTTCACCAGCTTGATCTGAAGTCCGCTTTTCTTCACGGTGAACTCAAAGAGGAAGTTTACGTTTCACAGCCAGAAGGGTTTGTTCAGAAGGGCAGGGAACACATGGTTTATCGCTTGTCAAAGGCACTATTTGGTCTTCGTCAAGCGCCTAGAGCTTGGAATATTCGATTGATTAATGTTCTAAAACAGATGGGTTTTCAAAGATGTAAACACGAGCAAGCTGTCTACAAAAGAAACTCAAGTAAAGATCACTTGATTGTGGGGGTCTATGTGGACGATTTGATCGTCACCGGCAGCAACCAAAGTGAAGTAACAGCGTTCAAACAGCAAATGAAGGCTGCATTTGAGATGAGTGATCTCGGTCCCTTGTCCTACTACTTAGGAATCCGGGTAACTCAAGGTGTTAACAGTATTGCGATAAGGCAAAGTGGGTATGCAAAGAAGAAACTCAAGGAGGCTGGATTACGGGAATGTAATACAGCTAAATTTCCCATGGAACCAGGGTTAAAGCTGTCCAAACATGAAGATGGAGAACCTGTTAATGCAACTTAATACAGAAAGCTGATTGGCTGTCTGCGATACTTGACCCACACCCGACCAGATCTGTCCTACTGTGTCGGGTATGCTAGTCGTTTCATGCAAACGCCTAATGGCGCCCACTTGCAAGCAGTAAAACAAATTCTGCGTTACGTGAAAGGAACAACAGAACTGGGAATCGTTATCAAAGAAGCAACAACAGAATACTGCATGGTTTCAGCGATAGCAGTCATTCGGTAGATGTTGATGATGGAAGAGGCACAACGGGGCTGATTTTCTACTATAATGAGGGGCCAATAGCATGGAATTCACAGAAGCAAGGAACGGTGGCCTTATCATCTTGTGAGGCCGAGTTTATGGCCTCTACCTCAGCCACTTGTCAAGCAATATGGCTGAGGAGTGTTTTGGCAGAATTGACAGGTTGGAAGGAGGAGCAAGTGGTGATTAGAGTTGATAACAAATCAGCCATTGCACTGATGAAAAATCCCGTGTTTCATGGGAAGAGTAAACATATTGACACTCGTTATCATTTTATAAGGGAGTGCGTTGAAAGGGGGCAAATTAAAGTGGAACATATTAGTGGGGATCAACAAAAGCTGATATCCTTACTCGAGCATTGCCAAGAATCAAATTTGGAGAAATGAGAGATCTTATTGGAGTAACAGTCATAAAGGACCTGACGAAGTGAAGAGCGAAATTAAGGGGGTGATTATTAATTAATTTCGGTAAAATCAATTATGGAGTGCAAGATCTTTTATTTATGGAATACCGCGTTTTTTTTAGGAGTCTAATTTTTAGTATTTTATAGCTGTTTTTTATGTTCTGCTCTTTATATAGAATAGGTATTCTATGTAATTTTTTATTCAAAAATTTCTGTTTTTCATTCAAGAGGAAATAAGAAGCGGGCTGACATATTATCTTCACTACTGTCTTCTTTGCTTTTGCTTACTGATCTGATTGTTATCTTCTAACATTAAGAACTTGATGGGGTTATCACAATATAAATATATTATTTAGTAAGATAATAGAAATTCAAATTGTATTGCATTTTACTGGAGTAGATCCATATGCCATTACAGTGAGTCTTGGTTTTTTTGTCATTTTGGAAGTGTGAGGCCTCAAACAATTGGGGCATAAAGCACATTTATATTTTCTGCAATTAGCCTTATTCTTTTTACTATGGAAAAAGGGTTCATGTGGTCATGATTTGGAATATTTGAAACAGGCTCTTAGGTACAAAGTCGATTGTATACCGCCTGTTGTGGAACCAGTACTCTCAGCAGCAGCTGAAGCAATATGAAAGATGTAATTTTCAACAATACCATCTTTTTCTATATATTTATTGTGAGTAATGGTCTAAAACAGTTTGTTTATTGCATTGATGGTACGTGAAAAACCTTGAAATTAGCAATAGATGTTTGTAAAGTTGTTATGTTTGTAAACCTTATGTGGTGAGTTGGTGCCTGCTCTATAAGGTAGTGTGTGATATTATATCTAATGGCGCTGTAGATGCAAACTCAAGTGTGTTTTCTCCTAATGATCAATTCAACAGTGCTGTTGGAAAGCAAGTTGGATCTACAACTATTGGTAGGTAGCGTAGCAATCTATTACATGTCTTGTGTTTTTCATGCTAAACTATTATGTAGCCTGTCTTTGTTTCTCTGACGTCTCAAACATGTGCTATATTGAAGGCGATAAAAATAGCAAATCTTTCCTCAGCTATCGTGTAAGAGCATAAAGTTAGGCTAACACACGTAATCAGGATGCCATTTTGCCCACTAAAGTGGGAGCATGATATGTTCACTTTGGCCAGGTCGTTCGGAGATTTGATAATGATGCATACAGGTTTAGACGCCAGCTGTAGTGAGAACTCAAAGTTATAATACTCTAAATAATATTTATCATGTCATTCAATAATTATTAGAGTATGATTGACTAGAAAAGGTGTCGGGATGATAAAACAACCTTTAGACTTTACATAAGCCACAAGTCTAAATTCAAATTGTTCATTTTCTTTGATTTGTGTGGGTGTTCTCATGATGTTTAGGATAAATCATAACCTTTATTTGTATTATATATACATAATTTCTTGAAAAATGTTTTAAAAAGGAACGTCTAGCCTAAAGCTAGTGAATCATGATACCATACGCTTTTGATTAATTCAAAATAGCATGATTAATATTAACAACTATTAAAATAACTTGTTTTATAGGTGTTTCCTTTGTTGACAGGGGCCATCTCAGGAAGCTAGCATACACTGCATTCATTTGGTTCACATATGTTGAAATGATTCAGCCGAGTCAAGGCATAACACACAACCTATTAATGTGTGTATCCTCGATCGCTATATGTATATTGTGTCAACGGTTGCCTAGACCCTTGCTTAATAACATAAATATAATCAAGTTATAGTTATATATGAGCAAACATCTAATGTGTGAAAACTCCATTGTAATGTTAGATCGCTCGGTGGTGAATTGTAGACGTAAACGATCGTCTGAGAGGTTATATACGCTATGATAAGATTCTAAACCTCTACATTGTGCCTTAGCATGGTTTATCAGTGAAGCACAATTGATACTAGTTTCAAAAAAACAAAACAAAAAATACAGCAATAGTTTTGGAACTCTAATTAAATTGATACGAAAAACTTACATTCATCAAAGAAAAACCTACTTATATTTATAGCTAATTAATCTTGTCCATCAAGTTAATTACATCCTACAAATTAGGCTTTATCTCAAATCCTTTTGAGATAATCTTTAAATCACCAAGACTTATCTCAAATCCATCTGAGATAAAGTTTTAAACTATTTGAACTTATCCTTTTATTTAACCAGATAATAACCTCAAAATAAATTACAAAACAGACCCTAAACTTTATTTAATGTCAAGATTGGTCCAACAATCACCCCCAATCTTGACCTTGAGTCTTATGTTATTTTCAAGTATCTTCGATCATCTTCACCCCTAAAATTTCTCTCATCTCTGTAAATTTAATCTTTGGTAGAGCTTTGGTGAGGATATCAGCTCGTTGTTGTTCCCTTTTGATGCGTTCAATCTTGATCTAATCTTTCTCAACACATTCACGTATGAAAAAACGAGTGTCAATGTGTGCTTCTCCTGAAGAACACTTGATGTTTCATTAGGTCAATTGCTGATATATTGTCAACTTTAATCACCACCAGCTCCTTTTCTCTTCCTGTAATTTCAGCTAACAATCCCCTTAACCAAATTGCTTGGCAGGCTGCTGAAGTTGCAGCCATAAACTCTGATTCGCAGGAGGATAAAGCCGTTGTTGGCTGTTTTTGATAGCTCCAAGTGAGAGGTCCATCAGCAAAGTAGAACACTAGACCCGTAGTTCCTTTTCCATCATCCAAATCAATAGAATGACTGCTGTCACTAAATCCTAACAGCTTATCACTTCCATTCCTTCTATAGTAAATTCCCAGATCTATAGTCCATTTCACACACCTCAGCTTGTGAATTAGTAGTTTTAGGCTCTTGCATGTACATGTACTTGTTTACATATCCTACCAAGTATGCAAGATCTGGCGGCGTATGTGTTAAGTACCGCAAACACCCAATTATGTTTCTGTACTCAGTTGCATGCAACACTTCTACTGCCATCATCTTTCTCAATTTCAGCGTTGGTTTCATTGGGAATTTGGTGAAATTGCACTTTGACATTCCAACTTGCTTTAAGATTAGCATATCCCGACTACTTGATCTTGATGCCATCTTTGCTTTGCATGACTTCAAGTTCAAGATAATAAGAAAGTTGACCCAAGTCATTCATCTTGAACTTATCCTCCATCTATTTTTTAAACTGCAGAATCTTTTCAAGGATGTTTCTAGTTACTATCATGTCATACACATAGATTCCCATTAAGAGAGATCCTCTGTGAGTTCTTCTTGTATACATTGCTTGTTCAAGCATGCATCATTTGAACCCAAGCTTTTTTAAAACCCCATCTAACTTTGTGTTCCAAGCTCTGGAGCTTGTTATAATCCGTAGAGCTTTTTTCAGTTTATACACCGTTTGTTCCTTCCCTTTCTTGACAAAACCTTCAGGCTGAGTTACAAATACCACCTCTTTGAGATCCTCTTTGAGCTGCTAATTCCAGAGTGGGTCAGGTGCAAACACCTAGTCGCAATCCACTCCATGTTACTGGATGTAACCTTTTGCAACTAACCGGGCTTTATAACGTGTAAGCACACCATTAGGATCTCTTTTGTTTTTATATAGCCATTTTAATCCAATTGGATGATGTCCTGGGGGTAGATCCATTAACTCCCAAGTATTGTTTTTCTCAATGGATGCAATTTCACTTTCCATTGCTTGCTCCCATTCTTTATGACTTGTGGTCTCTTTGAATTTGGTTGGATCTCCTTCATTAAGAAGTATAGATCATAGACCTCATTTAAATTCTTCTAGCCTCGAGGTGGTGTATCATCGAAGGTTTCTTCTTCAGCCAAGGATGGGTCTGCCAGGTCATCTTTACCTGTAGGCAACTAGGGTAACATAGGTTCTCGATTTGTAAAAGTGGTTTTTGGGTTGCTAGAAAAAGAATGTAGTGGACTTTTATCACCAGATGGCTCTGTTGAAAAAATTTCATGATCTATATGAGGAAGGTCTTGCTGCGATGGGCCTGTTTGATCTAAGCTTTTTAGGCTGTTTGGATCAGCAGGCAAAGGTTCTTTATTATATTTCTCTGGATCAGTTCTGAGTGGATATATTCGGATCACAAAATCAGCATCGTTGTCACCAGAATTATCAGAGTACTTTTGGCAGTCCCATTTTCTATTTTCATCAAATTGTACATCTTGATTGATGACTATCCTTCCTTCTTTGACATCATACATTCGATAGGCCTTTGAACTTGCTTCGATTCCCAGATGTCCATTGGTAAGCTTCTGTTGTCTAGATTCTTTAGCTGGTTCGAAGGCACTCTCACATAACCAACACATCCAAATACACGTAGATGATCAATCCTTGGTGTAAGGATCACACTTAGAGGTTGATGCAACCAAAGAGCTCATAGCATGCACATGTGAAGTACAATAAAGTTACTTTGTAAGATTTGATATAACTTAGTGAATTAAACTAAGTATCAAATCTTTCGAACCCAAAAGACCATATCTTCTGAAGCCAAAGATGAAGTATTCTGTATCTTGAAAGACAATGTCTTCAGGAAGCCAAAGACTGATTTCTTCCGAAGACAGAGAAGACATGCTTTTTCTAAATTACCTTTTGACTAAAGCTGAACAACTTTTGGCTGCCACTTCTGAAGACTCACCAACTTATATGAGTTGGTGAAAAGTCCTTACTTTTTTCAAACTATAGACTAAGGTCTTTTCTTTGTAACTTTCTACTCTTGTATTTTTATCTTTTTTATAATATATTAGGATATGAGCTATGGCATGTCATAGTCACCAGTCAAAAGGCAATCTGTCTTTTGACTCTACATTGATCTTGTTGTCTAGATTAGTGTTTTCAGCTGACCTTCAAAGTATGGCTGGCTGTAGGATGTAGTATAAAGTATCTCAAGTTTTTGTATCTTTTGATAAGCTTGGTAACACTTGTAAGAACTTGAGAGCAATATACAACATTCTTGAAAACCATATTATCTTGTTCATGTGCTTGTTCTTTGCTTGTGTTCTTTGTTTCATCATAAGACCGGTTCCCTATTTGATCTGTTAAATGTTCTAACACTCTCTAAACATTGTGAAATTGTTGTATTGACCTCCCTTCACAGGTCCTGAAATTGGTATTAGAGCTTTTCAGGCTCTTGATTGTAAGATCTCACCATCTTAGATATCTTTAGTTTCACAAAACACTTACCAGCTCAATTGGCAGCTATCTCTAAGGCTGATATGGAAACCGGTACCATGACAAAGTCTCCACTAATCACTCTTGATGACTTTGATACTTGGTGCCAACGTATGGAAGGGTTCATCAAGTCTCAAGACAGGAGGATGTGGAGATCTGTTATCTAAGGACCTCACATTTCAAGCACCTTTTCAGCCACTGCTAGAGGTGGGATCATTCCAAAAGAAATGGCTGACTACTCTGAGGAAGACTGGAAGAAAATTGATGTAGATCAGAATGCCATGGCCACTCTCCAAACTGTTCTTCCAAACTCTATCTACAGAGGCTTCAAGAAGTGTAAAACTGCTACGTAGCTCTGGGATGTACTAAACTTATGTATGAGGGGTATGAGGAAGCCAAGGAAAACAAGAAAGACCTCATGAAGCAGTAGTTTGAGAACTTCACTTACAAGACAGGTGAAACCATGACTCAATAATACTTCAGGTATGTTGAGATTATGGATACTCTAATGGATGTTGGAGTAAAACATGAGAATAGGGACATTATGAGGAAGTTCATGTTCTCTCTTCCTAGAAAATGGACTTACTATTGTGTGGCCATTAAGAGAACCAAAAGCCTCTCTACCCTTACTCTCACATAGCTGTATGGTATCCTTAGTGGTTACCAGATGGAGATGAACATGCAAAATCCATCAAGCAACTCTTCCAACAATTAGTAGAGTTCAGCCATTCATGTGGTTGAAAGGGATAGCAGAGAACCACAACATCATCTTATGTAAGGATCACTCTTAGAGGATGATGCAACCAAAGAGCTCTCAGCTTTCACATATGAAGTACAAGGAAGTTACTTCGGAAGATTTGATATAACTCAGTGAATTATGCTAACTATCAAATCTTCCGAAGCCAAAAGACCATATCTTCCGAAGCCAAAGATAAAGTCTTTCGAAGCATGAAAGGCAAAGTCTTCCGCAGCCAAAGACTGATTTTTTCCAAAGACAGAGAAGACATGCTTTTTTTGAATCACCTTTTGACAAAAACTGAACAACTTTCCGCTGCCACTTCTAAAGAGTCTCCAACTTATATGAGTTGGTGAAAAGTCCTTACTTTTGTCAAACTGTAGATTAAGGTCTTTTGTCTATAACTTTCTACTCTTGTACTTTTATCCTTTTTGTAATATATTAGGATGTGAGCTATGGCATGTCATAGTCACTAGTCAAAAGGCAATCTGCCTTTTGACTCTACATTGACCTTGTTGTCTAGATTAGTGTTTCCTGCTGGCCTTCAAAGTATGGCTGGCTGTAGGATGCAGTATAAGTATCTCAAGTACTTGTATCATTTAATAAGCTTGGTAACACTTGTAAGAACTTGAGAGCAATATACCATATTCTTGAAAACCATATTATCTTGTTCTTGTTATTGTTCTTTTACTTATTATTTCATCATCTAAGCCGGTTTCCTATTTGAATAGCTAAGTGTTCTAACTCTCTCCACTTGTGAAACTGTTGCATTAACCACCCTACAACGGTCCTACAATTGGTTTCAAAGCATTTCAGGCTCTTGATTGTAAGATCTCACCATCTTAAATCTCTTCAGTTTCACAAAACACTTATCAACTCAAATGTGTGAATCTAAGGATCGAATCAGGAATTATCAGTTTGATTGAACAAATAAAGATCACGGAATTATCAATATTTGATTTTTAATTTAATTGTTTGTGAAATTGAAATCGAAAAACAAAATATAAAACAAATTGAAAGCAGAATAATATAATGCAACAAAAGATTTATTTCAATTATTTTTCATTAAAACATAATCGATTACAATTGCTATGATGCTCTGGGGATCTTGTGATCTCCAATGATGTTCTTGATGTTCTTGCTGTTTTGCTATTTTTCTTGAGTGATTGATTGATTTATTTTGATACTAAGAATATGTCTCTTTATAGTTGTATCGATCTCCCTCAATAACCTAACATACTCTCCTAAAAGTTTGGATCCATGTCTTATTTTTAGCGGCAGAGGGATTTACTTTACAAAAGAAATATTATTGATATGATGTGGAATATTTGCTTGACATAAATAGTGTCTTCTGTGGTCGTTGACTTGATGACGTAACAGGTTAACTTTATGTTGTACTTGATGATTTGAGATCATACAAGTGTTTTGTTCTTCCGTAGGAATTGGTCTTCCGTAGGAGTTGGTCTTCCGTAGGAGTTGATCCTTTGATCTTGAACTTCATCCTCAACAACAACCTTCCTTCTTCCACAGCAGTAGCAACTTGACTTCAAAACTTGTTCTCCAGTAGATGTTGAGCTTCCGCAGGAGATCTACAGATGTGTATTCCATGTTCTTTGTTTCACAGAACATCTACGAAGGAAAAATTTGTTCATCCGCAGGAGTTCTTTCACTTAGTCAATTTTCCAAATTGACCAAGAATGATGTTTTCCTGCAATTACATAAAATCAATACACATAATATTTGGGTTAACATATATTTCATGCATTACAAAATAATAAAGAATTACAGAAGTTCATTACAAGAAATGATTTATCATTTAAACCTATACAAAAGTTCTAGACCTAACAATACCCCCCTTTAGGTTTAGATTCTTGTAATCATCGGTTCAGAGCTCTCAATTCTTGAACTCTTCCCAAAATTCTACTATAGAAGTAATCAAATGCATTCTTTTGATCATCATATAAATGCTTGATCTTAGTTCTCTTCATTTTCTTTAATGTTTTGTAATTAAGTCCAAGGATGTCCTCTTCAGTTGTCAGTGTTGCCACTACACTGTTGTTTGAAACCACTTCCAGTTCATCTTGTTCTGATATTCTGAGCTCAGTGATTGATGGAATGTCAGATCCCATGAGTTGACCTGCTTCAAATCTTCTTCTTTTGTCAGCTTTAGCATGCAAGTTGTCAATCACTTGGATGATATAGATATATAAGCATAAGTCATCTGGAGCTACTTTGTTATTCAGTTTTGGAAAATACTTATCATGAAGATAGGATGTGTAGCTGAGATGAAAGAGTTTGATCTCCATTGGGTCAAATAGTCTTATGCCAGAAGCTTTCTTCCGAGGATCATTCCTTTGTAGCACAAGCTCTTTTGTTCTCTCCACATATCCCCATCCTATGATAGGGAATGAGTACTGATTTCCTTTAATGCTCTTTACATATGCTGAAGTTTTGTTTTCATATCCAACTCTTTTTAAAAATTCATCATCAACTAAGTGAGATGAGATGGAATGAGACCTTTTCTGCCTCTGTCTTCTTTGATTGTGTTCAGCATCTTCTCTCTTTGCTTTCTTTAACACATCACCTTTGAACTTGCTCCTGAATTTTGCAATCAGCACAAAAAAGTCTCTTCCCTTTAGATTGATTGGGTAATTGATGATGGGGATGTTTTGCAAAGAATACAGGTCTACATCTGGGAGTGATAGGATTGTCTCCATCCAGTGAAAATATTGCATCATCCTAGATGCTCTCTTTATCACAGCACAATCCCATTCAGAATCAAACTTCCATGCTACAATTTTGTTTTCTTCTGCTGATCTTGGGGTGGTCATGTGCTCAAAAAGTTGGATCAGAGAAGGTTTTTGTTCAGTTATTTTTCTCACAGCGGTTCCCAGAGGCTAGATTTTGTTGGGAATTACATCCCTTGGCTCCCTTATTAGTTTTTCTTTTACTCTGTGCATATTCTTGCATTCTACAACAGTTGGCTCAGTAGGAGTTTGTTTTGATTGTTGTTTGTAAGCAGGACTGGGAGCTCCGTTTCTGAATTTCACACCTGTGTCTAGCTCAACCTTCATTACATATTCCATCATGGCTCTTAATTCTTCCATTGATCTGCCCTTAAGCTCATGTGACCCATAGTTGTGACTTTGCAACCAGCAAGTCATGTTATATTTTGTCAGCTTTTTGGGGTCACAGTGGCCCAAATCTTTTCTTATCTTTTCAATGGCTTTGAACTTTGAGAATGTTTCATAGTTACACACTGGCAGCATCAATCTGGCCACATCAATCTGGCCACATCAAACTCTTTTAGCACTTGAATCATTTCAGCCATGTTCATCTTCTCAACCATGTCATATGGGAAGCCATTGTTTATCAATTCCATGAACATTAAGGATTGGGCTCTTTCCTCAAAAATGTCTTCAGTGGTTAATAGCTCTTCTTCATCATCTTTTGTTAGATCTACCCATTCAGCATCACTTTCTTCTTCAGGATGTTCAATATGTTTTAGAGTTGAAAGATCAGCTGATGGAGTGTGCTCTGGAGAGATGACTTTTGTTTTCTTTAGGGATTTCTCTATTTCAATAACATCTTCTTGGGTTTTTCCTAAATACTTTCTTTTCCTATGATACTTGATTGTTGGTTCCTTTGGTTTGATCATGAGAAAGACAACAGCTTCTTTGATTTGCTCTTGTTAAGTAATTTCTTCTTGTTCAGCCACCATCTTCTTTAATCTTTCTATCTCATCATCTTTAACTTTTAATAGCACTGACTGTTCAGTGATGGTTTTCAATGCATTGTTGAGCTCAGTCAAGACTTCCTCCTTCTCTTGTTTTTCTTTCTCAAAAGATTCACAGGACTCAGTTAAATGCTTATCCATAGCATCAATCACTTCATTGTTAGTTTCAATCTCTACTCTTAACTTTTTGTTTGTCCCTTCTAGTTTTGAGATTGTCTCAACTTTCTCCATCATATCTCCTTTTAATTTCCTCAATTTTCCAACTTTTTATTGATCTTGATGATGAGATTGTTATATTTTGCCACAAGAAAACTCTTGCTCACATTTATCTCTTCATCTCTCAGATCATTTTCATCATGAGCCACTATGTCAACGTAGTTGCTATTATCTGGTTCAACTGCTTCATCATTCTCCCCTTCTACATCTAAACAAAACTTTTCTGTAGCGCCATCATTCATAGCATCATGCTCATCATCCTCGTTAAGATTGACTGGTTCAGTAGGTGTGGGAGAGGATGTTGGTTGTGTTGTTGGGTGTGATGAGATTGTTGAGGGTCATCAAATAAGAACACTTCTATTTCAACAGAGTTCATTGATGTTTGAGAAAATGAAGGAGATACAGGTTGTGTGTGTTCACTTGGTGGTGAGATGATATGGACAGGTGGTGATAACGGTATGTTGGAAAAGGATGGTGGTGAAGGAGGATTGGGTTCTTGATGTTATGGTTCAGGGGATTCAGCTGGTGGAGATTGTTGTTGTTGTTGATCAGAAGATTCAGCTGATGATGTTTGTTGTTGCTGATCATCAATGTATAGAAGTTCTTGAGGAATGTGAGCATTCTCATCAACTACGTGAGCAAACATCTCCATTTCTTCTCCTTGATATTGCCCAGTGATCTTGTTGAGCACAGATCTCCCTAGGTGTGTGAATCCAAGGATCGACGCAGGAATTATCAATTTGATTTTAACAAGTAATAATCGCGGAACTATCAATACTTGCAGTTTAATGGATTGTTTATAAATTGAAATCGATGAACAAAATAAAACAACTTGAAAACACAATGTAATAATGTAACAAAAAGATGATTTTCAATTTCTTTTCATTCACAACAAAACGATTACAATTGATGTTGATGCTCTTGATGTTCTTATGATTGCTATATTGTTGTTGTTCTCTGTTCTTGTTATTCTCTCTTGTTGTTGTCCTGTTCTTATCTATTGTTATCTTGATTGATATAGTTTCTATCAATATATACACCTATTTGAGTATCGATATCTCTCAGTCTCTCTCTATTCTGTTCCTATTTTCTTGCTAATATCTCGCTATTCTGTTTTGCTATTCTGTTTCTACATGTGTGCATCCTTGCCTTGTTTATTGGCATAGGAGTTCACAATTTACATTGGAAATTGTAAATTACAAAAAGAATGTTATTGATGTGACGTGGAATATTCGCTTGACTTCAATATCTTCTGCCGTCATTGATTTGATGATGTTGCTTTGACATGTTGACTTGTTGACTTTTTGATCTTCCGTAGTAATTTGTCTTCCGTAGGAAGTTCTTCTTCCGCAGCAACACTTAGTCTTCAACATTTGTTCTTCAGTGGTTGTGCTTCCGCAGGAGTTCTTGTACTTCTTCATCAGCAAGCTCTCCTTCAGTAGCTCGATCTTTGGACTTGTTCAGCAGTTGTTGTTCTTCTGTAGGAGATCTACAGAAGCACAGACTTTAGTTATGCCCTGGAGAACATTTACGGAAGAACACTTATTCATCCGCAGATTGTTCTAACACTTGGTCAATTTTCCAAATTTACCAAGTCTGATGTTTCCTGCAATGACATATAAACCAACACACATAATAATATGGGTTAACATATAATTCATGCGGTACATTATGTTATCAAAAGAGAATTACAATGAGTTATTACAAGAGTTGATTTATCATCTAAACCTATACAAAGGATCTAGACCTAACAATACTCCCCCTTAGGTTTAGTCTCTTGTAATCATTGGTTTAGTGCTCTTAATTCTTGAAATCTTCCCAAAATTCTTGTTGTGAAGTATTCAACTGCATTTTTCTGATCATCATACAAGTACTTAATCTTCATCCTCTTCATTTTCTTCAACGTCTTGTATTTCAGAGCCAGGATGTCCTCTTCAGTGGTAAGTGTTGCAACAACACTATTATTTGAAACCACTTCAAGTTCATCTTGTTTTGATATTCTCAGCTCAGTGGTTGATTGAACTTCTCTTCCCATCAGCTGGCATGCTTCAAATTTTCTTCTCTTGTGAGCTTTAGTAACTTGAATGATATGAACATACAAGCACAGGTCATTTTGAGCATTTTGGTCATTTAGCTTGGGGAAGTACTTGTCATGTAGATATGAAGTGTAGCTTGGGTGAAGCAATTTGATTTCCATTGGGTCAAACAGTCTTATGCTTGAACCTTTCTTCTGTGGATCATTCCTTAGCAACACCAGCTCTTTGGTTCTTTCTACATAACCCCACTCTGTGATAGGGATTGAATATTGATTTCCTTCTATGGTTTTAACTGAAGCTTCTGCCTTGTTTTCATAGCCGATTCTTGGATGGAATTTGATTTCATAGCCTATAACTGAAGCAATTTGATTTCCTTCTATAGTTTCCTTATATATATATATATATATATATATATATATATATATATATATATATATATATATATATATATATACATGATACATACACATACACGTACACACATTTTATATATATGTACATATCGATTCATACACACACCCAACAGAAATCTCACCGCACACTATCGCACACCGCCACGCGACCACCAAACGAACCCGTACCCACCGAATAACACCGAACCAACAACGAGACAAACTTAATGAAACGAAGTGCTCACCAACGAAACCACGTTATGGTGAAACGACGATGATCGATGGTGCTTCGCGGCGGCTTAACGGCGGCAATCGGTCGCGAGAAAAGGGAAGAGGGCCGCCGGTTGTGTAGGACGATGGTGGGGGGTAGGGTTACGGTGCAAGTTTGTGTATATATATTTTAAATATATTTACATTCTAGCCCCTGAACTATTTCATAATTATTTCTTAAAGTTTAGTTAAATTACATTTTAAACCCAAACTAAATAATAATAATAATATTAATAATAGTAATAATAATAATACTAATAATAATAGTTATAATAATAATTCTAATATTTATCTAATTTATCAAATTATAATATTAGGGTTAACACGCAAGGCAGATAAGAAAAAAAAAGTCGGGATAGGAAACGAATTAATTACGCGACAAAAGTAAATGCACAAGGGGAGTTGACGAGCTTAACGTTAATTGACGGATCTGTTAGTGACGGATGTCACAGTATCCCCCAGTTGAGAGAATTTCGTCTCGAAATTCAGCTAGAGTTAGATTCCGAAGCTCTATCTGCGGAACAGATCCGGATATTTAAGTTTCATCTGGTCTTTCCGTTTCCACGTGAATTCTGGCCCTCACTTGGAGTTCCATCGTACTCTAACAATTGGAATTTTGCTGCGCTTCAATCGTTTGTCTTCCCGATCCATAATTTCTATCGGTTCTTCAACGAAATGAAGTTTCTCATCAATTTTGATCTCCTCAAGTGACACATGAGGGGATCCATCAGTTAAACATTTATTGAGATTCGACACATGGAATATATCATGCACGCCACTAAGCTCTTAGGGTAACTTTAATCGATACACCACAGAACCAATTCTTTCAGTGATCTCGAATGGTCCCACATACCTTGGAGCTAGCTTTCATTTCTTTCCAAACTGTACGATTCCCTTCTAAGGAGAAACTTTCAATAAAACACGATCGCCCACATTGAATTCCAAAGGTTTTCGTCGATTATCAGCGTAACTTTTCTGATGGTCTCTAGCTGCCTTAAGTCTATCCTTGATTTGAAATATCTTATCAGTCGTTTCCTGAATGATCTTTGAACCTGTCAATTGACTTTCGCCTATCTCAGTCCAACACACTAGAGACCTACACTTCCTTCCATATAATGCTTCAAATGGAGCACATCCAATGCTCGTATGGTAACTATTGTTATAAGAGAATTCGATCAACGGTAAGTGAGTATCCCAACTACCACCAAAGTCAATCACACATGACCTAAGCATGTCTTTTAGAGTCTGTATCTTGCGTTTGCTTTGACCATCCATTTGTAGGTGATAGACAGTACTTAAATCCTATCTAGTACCCATTGCTTTCTGTAAAGTCTGCCAAAACCACGATGCAAATCGGCTATCACGATCTGATATAATTGACACAGGCATCCCATGCCTAGTCATAATCTCATTTACATATAACCTTGCTAGATTTTCCATCTTATAGTCCTCACGAATCGGTAAGAAGTGAGCGGACTTCATCATTCAATCCACAATAACCCAAATCGAATCATGCCCACTACTTGTTCTAGGCAGCTTACTGATGAAGTCCATCGCTATATTTTCCCATTTCCATTCGGGAATTTCCGGTTGCTATAATAGTCCCGACGGTTTCTAATATTCGGCTTTGACTTTCGAGCAAGTCAAACATTCACCTACATACTTGGTAATGTCCTTCTTCATACTTGGCCGCCAGTATAATTCTTTAAGATCTTGGTACATCTTGTCTGCACCAGGATGAACAGAATACTTGGACTTGTGCGCTTTGTTCATAACTAGGGTTCGAACATCTCCCCACTCAGGTACCCATATACGATCCACAAAGTACCATACACCATCTTCCTTACAATTCATCTGTTTATCCAACCCTCGAAACTCCTCACTTGCAATGGTCTCTTCCTTCAGCGCTTTTCCTTGTGTTGTCAGAATTTGAGTTTTCAGATTCGATTAACTAGTCATTCCTAACGCTCGTGCACGTAAAGGTTTCACGCGTTCCTTCCTACTCAACACATCAGCCACCACATTTGCCTTTCCTGGATGATATCGGATCTCGCAATCATAGTCACTAAGGAGTTCCACCCATCGTCTTTGGCGCATATTAAGTTTCTTTTGATAAAAAATGTGTTGAAGACTTTTATGATCAGTGTAGATAATGCACTTAGTCCCGTACAGATAATGGCTCCATATCTTAAGTGCAATTACCACTGCGCCTAATTCCAGGTCGTGTGTCGTATAATTCTTTTCATGAACCTTAAGCTGACACAAGGTGTAAGCAATCACCTTATCCTTTTGCATTAGCACACAACCCAGTCCTTGATATGATGCATCACAGAACACCACAAAGTAGTTGGATCTATCTGGGAGAGTCAATATCGGTGCATTGCACAATCTTTCCTTTAACGTCCGAAAGGCCTCTTCTTGCTTATGACCCCAATCAAACTTCTTATCTTTCTGTGTTAACATTGTCAACGGTTGAGAGATTTTGGAGAAGTTCGCAATGAATCGACGATAGTAACCAGCCAACCCTAAGAATTGCCATATCTCTAAAGGTGTCTTAGGGGTATCCCACTTTTTAACCACTTCGATCTTTCCAGGATCAACGTGGATTCCTTTCTCATTAACCAAGTGTCCTAAAAACTTCACCTCTTGTAACTAAAATTCACACTTCGAGAACTTGGCGTAAAGCTTCTCTTCCTTTAATAATTCCAGTATCGCGGGTAGGTGCTGATCATGGTCTTCCTTCGTTCGTGAATTGATAAGAATATCGTCTATAAACACGATTACAAACTTATCCAGATAGGGTTTTCAAATCCGGTTCATCAGATCCATAAACATTGCCGGACATTGGTCAGTCCAAACGGCATGACTAAGAACTCTTAGTGTCAATATCGAGTTCCAAACATTGTTTCTGGTATGTCATCCTCATGAACCCTCAATTGATGATAGCCCGATCGTAGATTGATCTTAGAGAAGTAAGAAGCTCCCTATAATTGGTCGAATAGATCATCGATTCTAGGGAGAGGATATCGATTCTTCATGGTCAACTTATTCAGCTCTCGATAATCGATGCACATTCGGAACAATCCATCTTTCTTCTTAACGAATAATATTGGTGCTCCCCATGGTGAATGGTTGGGTCGGATACAACCCTTATCCAATAATTCCTACAATTGGCTCGATAGTTCCTGTATTTCTAATGGTGCTAATGATATGGTGTCTTTGCTACAGATGTGGCTCCCGGAATCAAATCTATATGAAATTCCACCTGTCGAGGGGGAGGTAAACCGGACAAGTTGTCAGGAAAATACTTCCGGAAAGTCTCGCACCATGGGAATATCCTCCAGTTTCCCTTCTTCTTCTTTCTTTTCCACTACATGCGCTAAAAAGCGTAGCATTGCTTCTGCAGGCATCGACGAGTCTTCATGTAAGAAATGATTCTTAGCTTCTTTCTAGATCGTCCTCCTTGAATCTTAAGCACTTCACCATTTTATAGAGAATTCCTTACCACCTTCTCTCAACGAACTATCTCGGATTCATGTTTAGATAACTAATTTAAACGATATTAAGTCTATGACAAAGACATGATCATCTTGTACTTCTGTGCAACCTCTAATTATTACTGTTGGTCATCTCAACCGAGTAAATAATTTCTAAGCAACTGGGTTCATGCTAAGTTAAAGAATGATTCCGGAAAAATCAAAGCTATTATTAGCCCTGGTGTGAAATAGATGCGTAGTGATTGATGATAAGATACGTGCTTGGGCATTCTACCATGTTAGTGATTTACCCATTAGTGAGTAAGCAATATACTTCATCTTCTGGTTTTCAGCATAGTTGTTGATACCCATTATAGTTTTCATTTCTCTCAATCCAATGGGTCAGACCTACTGTTTCCCTTTTCCTATCATATTCTTTTGATTATCACGTCAAGAATCCTTTGTATGTACAACCAACCTTGTTACCTTATCATTTCTACCATTTCCTACTTCAATTAATCAAGATCATCACATAGCCAAGTTCAATCATATTCTTAGTATACCGGTGATGCTTATATATAGGTTCCCCATAGCGTTCCCACCACATCCATGATATACAGAGAACAGTGCTTAAACTAGTCATGTGACATCTGATTACTCCATCAAGGCAAACTGCTAATGTTCCAAGTTTTACGATCAATCCATTGAACAAGATAATACATGTGAAGGGAGTATCATTATTCTGCTGCAACTTTCCAAAGGCCATGTACATTCCAAACAAATAGTCAATTTCATAATTTTTGAAATGCTAAAAGCAACAATGTCTCACTAGAAATAGGACTAGTGTCACAATATGAATCCCATGTAGACTCCAGTTAGATTAGAGCTCACATAAAAGTAAAGGTTATAGATGTTTCCTCATCATTAACAAAGTCTTATAAGGACTGAGAATCTAGTGTCCCAAAGAAATAGAATGGAAGATTTGTACTAACTATGATCGTTATCTCATGGCAAGATTTGCCAGGCTTCACATGCACTGCAAATTGCAATTACGTGTGCACCCGTAATGGTAATTTGCTTTGCATGGTCACCCCTAGCTCCTTTTATCCGAGTTAACATATCTTATGAAGTACAAAGTATAATCCATGATTGGAGAAATCAAGGATATGATCACTAACCAAGGGCTAATTAACCGAAATTGTACAAAGTAATCGATTGAGAAAGGATTCACCTGATCAAGGAAGAACCGAAGGAATTCCTGTACAATATACCAAAACCTGATGAAGTAGTCATCAGACCCTAGTACGGTGTGTCTCTTGTCTATTGGTGTCATATTAGCCATTGTGTTGTCTCCCAAGATTCAACCTAACAAGTTGTAGATAAAATATATACAACACACTTGACACCCGAAGTAAAAGTTGGCTTACAGCCTAAATCCTTAAAAGGTTTTTATAGTATCAATCTAGTCCAATAAAAGTTGAGTTCATAACGAGAGGACGTTCTTACCTAATACTTTCATAAGGTAAAAATAAATAATGCAACGTCCTCAGTTTCTCCAGATAAGTATATCGCCGATAGCTCGTAATACAGGCTACTAAGCATAGCTAATAACGCATATAGAACGTTCACATGTATATTATTGCACACATAATCCTATTATGCATACTACATGTAGGTACTTAGGTTATAGTCTAGGTCGAGTGTTCCACCTAATTCTCTATAACCAATGTCTCTGATATCAATCTGTCACACCCCGCTTAAAGCGGAAACACAAGGATGTAACTGACGGGATCGTCATAACACATTGTTAATAGAAATGCATTAAATGATGAAAAGTCAACGTGTCATGACGTCACCCGACATGAATAGAGACTTGTGCCGTGGCTAGTCACTTCCACGACAAACATATCCAAAGAATCAAAAGAATTGTAAATCCCACAATCCGGGAGCAAGTTCACAAAATATGAATAACAAAGAAAATCCAATGTAATAGTCAAAGACATCCAACAAGTTTAAAATGCAATCCTAAGGTCGTCGTTAAGGCAGCTTCCCTAGCTATCCTCAATGATTGTTACTTGAAAAGATATGCTCAAAAAGGTCAACATATTGTTGGTGAGTTCGCAGATTTAAGTAGTAAACATAATTGATGCTGTGTAATAGTTTTGTGGGATATAGTGTAAACAGTTATAAGCAAGTAATATCACATGTAAACATGAGCATCACAACTAAACCTACGACGTACACACAGATCTTGTCAGAACATATTCACCATAGGGCTCATCCGTGGCCACTGTCAGTCCCAACTAGTATACCAACAAACAAGGGTGGGGGTGTCAACCCAATAGTACTATCAATACCTGTCCGTCGATTCCAACACCGGAATTAAATAGTTGTGAATAAAGAATCACACAGCAAACTCATGCATGTACCAGATATAAACTTACAAAACAGTAAACACAACAGTCTCAAAGAATAAATGAGTTCACAACATAAAAATGGTGAGCATACTTTCCCCCAAGTTTGTAAGCAATTGAAATGAAAACGGGGCCGCCAAACTCACCTTGAATGTGAAGAAATAAAATGAATAAAGGCTTCAAAGAATGAGAGCAAAGCACGATCAAACACCTATAATTAATTGTAACTTAAAACGTAAAAAGAGTCCAAAGAGTATCGATACATTCGGTCGGTTCAGGTCGGTTCGGGTTCAACGCGCACCTCGCTCAAAAATATATATTTATATATTTAAAATTACACAGCCCCACGCGACACATGCATTATTTTAACGCGATAACACCTTTATACCATATCATCTCATATATATATTTATTAATCTTCATTTCAAATTTTAGTTTAATTTAGTTGTTTAAATTATTACCCTCAATTTAGTAATTTAGAAAATTATTCAGCATACCTTACTGTTTGCACGCATATTTTGTAAAATCAGTTTGGAGGTCGAAACGATAACAAAATGACGCAAGACCAATTGTATTTTAAAGATAACACATGGAGTTTGGTTTCTGGAGAAAACCAGATCATTTTGATGAAAATTAAGAGAGATATGTGTTTCTAAAATCGGACCAAACATTCTGCCAGAAATTCAGTTTTAACCAATTTTTTGTATCAACTGTTTCGGTGTTCAAAACTTCTTGATTTTTGATGAGACTGATTGGGCTGAAAGGTAAACTCTTTAAACTTAGTTTTTCACTTTAAATTCATTCATTTTGGACTTTGTATGACCAAGTTATCACTCGCACAAAATGACCCAATTTTCCGACAGCAAGCTGTATAAGTTACAATCATTAACCTTTGTTCCCAATCCCATAATTCTTGATCATAGGTGACCCAAAAATTCAACCGACGTTTATGTTATGATCCAATTGACATACCCGCACACACACACATATATATAACTCTCACACACAAGAACATGTATGTATGTAAATATATACCAACACACACACTTTAAATCACATAACTTCATACATACATACATACTATATACATGATTTCATATATACATATATATTGGCAGCCATGTTACAACACACACCATACATATATACATCCATACATATATGTATCTACATCCCTACATGCACACACAAACACATACCTACACCCACATACTCATGAACACACACATATACATATATATTACACAAACATCACGTCCCCACATCACCTGCACATATACATACATGTTGAACACACTCACTCACACACACACACACACACACATATATATATATATATATACATACATACATGATACACACATACATGTACGCACATTTTATATATATGTACATATCGATTCATACACACACCCAACAGAAATCTCACCGCACACTATCGCACACCGCCACGCGTCCACCAAACGAACCCGTACCCACCGAATCAAACCGAACCAACAACAAGACAAACTTAATGAAACGAAACAAAACGAAGTGCTCACCAATGAAACCACGTTATGGTGAAACGACGATGATCAATGGTGCTTCGCGACGGCTTAACGGCGGCAATCGGTCGCGAGAAAAGGGTAGAGGGCCGCCGGTTGTGTAGGACGATGGTGGGGGGTAGGGTTACGGTGCAAGTTTGTGTATATATATTTTAAATATATTTACATTTTAGCCCCTGAACTATTTCATAATTATTCGTTAAAGTTTAGTTAAATTACATTTTAAACCCTAAACTAAATAATAATAATAATAATAATAATAATAATAATAATAATAATAATAATAATAATAATAATAATAATAGTAATAATAATAATACTAATAATAATAATATAATAATAATAATAATAATAATAATAATAATAATAATAATAGTAATAATAATACTAATAATAATTGTGATAATAATAATTCTAATATTTATCCAATTCACCAAATTATAATATTAGGGTTAACGCGCAAGGCAGATAAGAAAAAAAAAATTCACGATAGGAAACGAATTAATTAAGCGACAAAAGTAAATGCACAAGTAGAGTTAACGAGCTTAACGTTAATTGACGAACCTGTTAGTGACGGATGTTACAATGAGTAACCAACAAAGAAACCATCATAAGCTTTTTCATCAAACTTTTCTAATTGATCTTTGGTGTTTAAAATTGACACATGACACCCAAAAGCTCTAAGATAGCCTATAAAAGGTTTTCTTTTAAACAAAAGTTCATAAGGTGTTTTATTATGTTCTTTGACAATTAAAGTTCTGTTTTGAACATTGCATGCTGTGTTCACTGCTTCTGCCCAAAATGTGATGGGCAACTGTGAATCAGCTAGCATTGTTCTTGCTGCTTCAATTAGAGTCCTGTTTCTTTTTTCAGCAACTCCATTTTGTTATGGAGTTCTTGGTGCACTGAATTGTCTTGCTATGCCTTTGTCCTGCAAAAGGAATCTAAAACATGATTAACAAATTTAGTTCTATTATCACTTTTTAACATTTTGAGTTTTAAATCAAGTTGGGTTTCAATCTTAGTGATAAACTCCATAATGTTTTTGATGTTTCACTTTTATGTTTTAAGAAAAAGACCCATGTGAATCTAGTGAAATCATCAACAATCACCAAACAATATTGCCTTTTACCAATGCTTAACACATTAGTTGGACCAAAAAGATCCATGTGTAGCAGTTTGAGTGGTGTTGTGTTTGTGTTGATTGTTTTGGACTTATGTGACACCCTATGTTGTTTCCTTTTATAACATGATGAACAATGATTAGAACCAACTTATTCATATTCTTCATGTTGGAATGAACCATCCTTCTATGCCACAGTTAAGCTTCATCTTCTGATGACTTAGAAATCAGGCAGGTTTTATTTCTTGTCATAGAGGTGTTCTTCATATCCAAAACATAAGTGTTTCATTTTCTTGGTGATTTAAGAATGATCCAATCAGCTGGGACTTGAAAACCTGGCTTAAGAATGTAACAGAAAGAGTTATCAAATAAAGTCGTATAATTTTGATCACAAATTTGAGATACACTAAGTAAGTTGTATTATAAATTTTCACAAAAATTATCTTTCTCAAACTTGAGTACTCCATTTGTTACCATTCGTTCACCAACAATTTTACCTCCCTTCTTATCCCCACCAAGTGCTACATATGAAGCATTTTTATGTTTGAAGTCATGGAGGAGAGAACTGTTTCCTGTCATATGCCTGGAACAACTACTGTCAACATATCACTTGTTGTCAGTCCTCCATGGATGTTCCTCTTTGGCCATTGGAGGAACTTTGTTTTCCATATTAGCCATCTCGTACATGCTCCAGTCACAGGTACCATCCTGCAAAATAATTAAACCAGTTTCTTTAGAATTACTAGTGCCTGTTGAAGAACCTATGGCTGGTGGGGATGAATTTGTTAGCTGAGGTTGCTTGAAGCTCCTCTGACTTGCTTGTCTTGCATCGGCTGGTGATTGCTGATTATTGTTGCATTCCCTTGAGAAGTGACCATACTAATTACATTTGTAACACCTCACCTTTGATTTATCAACACCAATTTTTGTTGTTCTTCCTCCCACTGACAATCCCTTGTTTCTCTTCATGTACATTTTGGCTCTATAAACAATCATGGCCATTTCCCATTGTAGATCCATCTTTTTTACTTCATCAGGATCAAGTTCTTCAAGGTCTTACTGACAGAAGTGGGCAGGAGTTAAGGTACTTCCCAAGTAAGCTTGAAAGCTTGAGCTGATGGCTGTAAAGGCTGCCTTCTGTTCTTCTAATTCCAGAACCACAGTGATGGGTTCTGTTTGATTGATAGGTTTATTGGTTTTGGAGTCATCAGACTTTCCTTTTGCTTTTCTGTTTTGATTGTTTTGAGAGTTCAATTTGGAGGGCTTGGCAGCATAGAAGCCAGTTTCCTCTTCATTGTCACTCTCAACACAAGAGTTACCTTCATCATCATTAGAGATAAAGGCACTTCCAACACCCTTAGATTCTTTGAATTGGTATGGTGCTATAGGTGCTTTAACACTCTTGTTTCTGGTTTTCTCGTCCAACTCCAAAGCTTCTACCTTTGCAACCAGAGTCTCTAACCCAATTGACTTCAGATCAAGAGTATTCTTGAACATAGAGACAGTGTGGGTCTAGCTTTCTGGTAATAAATGAAGCATCTTTTTATTTAACTCCTCATTGCTATACTTCAGTTCAAAGATATTCATCTCTGTAACAAGTTGCATAAAACTGTGGAGTTGTTGAGGGACGGATTCACCCTGAATGTGATGGAATGTTTCATATTGTGAACGCAGGGTATCCTTCCTAATACTTTTAATCTCATCACTTCCCTCACACAATGTGTGAAGAATTTTCCATAATGAGTTAGCAGTTTTGTATGCTTCACACCTGATCAATAGGTCTTCAGGTAAAGCCATAGTAAGCATACTATAGGCCTTAATGTCGACTTTGACTTTCTTGGCATCATCAGGTGATAGATTTTTCATACTTATGGGCTGATTATTATCTTTGTAATCAGGTCCTAAAGCAGGTGGAATATAAGGACCTTTAGTGATAGACACCCATAAGTCGAAATCTATATAATTAACAAGATTCCTGAATCTGATTTTCCATGTTTTGAAATCAGATTTGTTCTCTAACTTCGGAGGTTGATAAGCGCCAACCACTGAATTGCTCATGTTAATTAACTGCTAATTATCAAATTAACAATCCTGTTTAAAATAAACACCAATTAAACAAATCAAACTGATAGATCAATTGATCTAGATCAATGAGCACTTGGCTCTGATACCATCTGTGAATCCAAGGATCGACACAGGAATTATCAATTTGATTTTAACAAGTAATGATTGCGGAACTATCAATACCTGCTGTTTAATGGATTGTTTATAAATTGAAATTGATGAAAAAAATAAAACAACTTGAAAACACAATGTAATAATGTAACACAAAGATGATTTTCAATTGCTTTTCATTCACAAATAACCGATTACAATTGATGTTGATGCTCTTGATGTTCTTATGATTGCTATATTGTTGTTGTTCTTTGTGCTTGTTATTCTCTCTTGTTGTTGACTTGTTCTTCTCTATTGTTATCTTGATTGATATCGTTTCTATCAATATATACACCTATTTGAGTATTGATATCTCTCAATCTCTCTCTATTCTGTTCCTATTTTCTTGCTAATATCTCGCTATTCTATTTTGCTATTCTGTTTCTATATGTGTGCATCCTTGCCTTGTTTATCGGTATAGGAGTTCACAATTTACATTGAAAATTGTAAATTACAAAAAGAATGTTATTGATGTGACGTGGAATATTTGCTTGACTTCAATATCTTCTGCCGTCATTGATTTGATGATGTTGCTTTGACATGTTGACTTGTTGACTTTTTGATATTCCGTAGTAATTTGTCTTCCGTAGGAAGTTCTTCTTTCGTAGCACTTGGTCTTCCGCAACAACACTTAGTCTTCAACATTTGTTCTTCAGTGGTTGCGCTTCCGTAGGAGTTCTTGTACTTCTTCAGCAGCAAGCTCTCCTTTAGTAGCTCCACTTGATCTTTGGACTTGTTCAGCAGTTGTTGTTCTTCCGTAGGAGATCTACGAAAGCACAAACTTTAGTTATGCTCCGGAGAACATCTACGGAAGAACACTTATTCATCCGTAGATTGTTCTAACACTTGGTCAATTTTCCAAATTTACCAAGTCTGATGTTTCCTGCAATGACACATAAACCAACACACACAATAATATGGGTTAACATATAATTCATGCGGTACATTATGTTATCAAAAGAGAATTACAATGAGTTACTACAAGAGTTGATTTATCATCTAAACCTATACAAAGAATCTAGACCTAACACTAGGCGTGCTTGAACAAGCACTTCACCTTCTTGTTCAATATTGGGCATTGCTTCATTAATAATCAGCTAATGAAACCTTGGAAACATATACATCTTATTTTCCTTCTCCACCCTGATGTGGTCACATAAACATCCCAGAATGTACTTAGCATAATTGTACGTCCTTCCTTCAAATGTACCAATGATTCCTGATGAGATGTGCCTTGAGAATCTATCCAAACTAGACTTCCTGTTTGACATGCATTTCAAGTACGTGTGACACAGGAATCTATATGGCTTGCATAACCTCCCCTTCCTGATTTCACCATTTTGATAGTCACCGTCATACCCCATTAAGTGAAATACCTTCTGAATGTATTCATGTTCGAATACATCAGGATGACCTTCTTCTTGCTCTCCAAACTCCAACACCCTCCTAATGGTTCATTCATCCACTCTTAACTCTTCATTCCTGATTGTAGCATAAATCACCCGATCATCATTTTCTTCCTCAATCCTGGCTGAGTTCCAAAAATCCAGAATGTGCGATTGATAGATGATAGGATCCACAGATAAAGCATAGAACAATCTTGATCTTCTCAGATATCTGATAATATCCCTACACTCATCGGCTACTGAATCCTCTAGATTAAGAAAAGCACAGTCATTATGATCTTTTACGAATCGATTGGTAATTTTGATGTTGTTTGAGAGGTGATTTAGGTGAGGATTGTTGTGTGGAATGAAAATTTTGAATGTTTTGGTGAGAAAGGGGTTTATGGGTAAGAGTGTTTTTCTAGGTCTGCAAAAGTGTTCTGAAAAAGTGAATAGAAATACCAACGGTCAATGTATCCTTTATACTCTCTCAGACAATTTAAAAACCACTTATTTAATGTTGTGGGTCCCATATACCTCTTTACCCATCTGTGGTTATCCACAGGTTTATTCTTTCGTAGATCATCTACGGAAGGCAAAACCTTCCCTTTTTGATTTGTATTAAATTTATTCTTCCGCAGCACATCTACGGAAGTCAAAATTTATGTTCTGTTAATTCTTCCGAAGGTAAAATTTTCTTTCGAAGCAAATGTTTGTTTTTCTTCCGAAATTAATTTGATAAAATTTTCTTCGAAAGCAAGTGTTTGTTGTTCTTCCGAAGTTAATTTTGATAAAATTTTCTTCCGAAGCAATTGTTTGTTTTTCTTCCGAAGTTAATTTGGATAAAAAATTCTTCCGAAGCAAATGTTTTTGATGTATGATACTAACATATTCTTAAATCATTTGTTGTTTGCTGTTGGGCCTTGTTAACTCTGCTTCTTGGCAAATGTGCAAAATAGATATTTAGTTAAAAACTTCAGATATCCTGCAGCCAAGTTAGTGCTCAAGATCCAACTTTCTTTATTTAAAAATAAAACACATTAAACTCAAATTTTCATGCTGATTACTACTCCCCTTAAATTTATGATAATGATGAAATTATGCATTTATCAAAAAATTATTAAGAGTATAGCATGAAAAGCAATTATCTGTCAAACTTATTAGTAAATAAAAGAACAAAAACAAAATCTTTTTGTATTTTTGCTTATAAGCAAAAGCTTAAACTAATTTAAAAGCATTTACATCATACAATAGGAACATACTATGACACTAAGCAACTTCCTGAACCAGTTTTGTTTGATGATAGAATACATAGATCTAGTGTTGATTGCAAGTATTATGATCCACTTAAATTCAAGCAAGAGTGTAGTTTCAACTTGTCATGCTGTTTATCATGTTTTGGTACTGATTAAAGATTGACAAATATGGACTCCACATTTAATTCACATTAGAGTTTGTCCTCCATTTGTGAGTCAATTTATCACTTTTTCACACTTAAAACTATGTTCTTTAAGTTATAAGATCTATCTTAAGAATTCTTTGAAATCTTATTAATGCTGACATGATTTGTAAGCTCTGAATTAATATACAATTAATCACATTGGATTCTTTTAGAGCTGTTCCTTTTTGGAATCTTTTTGATCATCATCAACAGGACACCAGGTCTTTACTTACGTAAAACAGAGGTGCCTGTGAACCCAGGTCTTTGTTTACACAAAACAAAGGGTCCATGACGTGCAAAGATAGAGGTTATAAAATGTCACAACAAAGTGTGCTTAGGTGAATAAGTTGATCACAGCAGGATAAGACTTACTTGCTTGTTCCTCAAAATGCAATTGTCCATAATTTGTCACCTTGGCATTACGTTATGCATGAACTTGTATAGATTTCACTCAAGCTGAACCTACTCACATATCAAGTCACATTTGATCAGTATTTATTGTGTGATAAAATTTAGGAAATTAAGCAAATGCATAGTGTACTATCATTTCTCATGACATAAACTGCTTATTCAAGAAAACATGAAACTAAGACAATATTTTTTGGAATTTTATATGATTTATGAATGTTTTTGGCTTTTTCATATTAAGAAATTTAAGGACAGATCATGCTTTTCTTTGTGTTGATTATTTATTCTAAGTTGATCATGCCTAAGGACTCAATTAAGAAATTAAATCTCACTGAGTCAAAGGCTTTAGTGAATAAATCAGCAAGTCGATTTGTTGTATCCACTTTAATCAATTTGATTAAACCTTTTTCTGAACAATCTCTCAAAAAACGATATCTGATTTCTATGTGTTTTGTTTTACTATGTTGCACTGGATTAGCAGTGGCTGAGTTATCAATATGTATTGGTGTCTGAAGAAAGTTGTAACCATAATCAAGTAATTGGTTTTGCAACCATAAAACTTGAGAGCAACCAGCTGAAGTAGCTATGTACTCAGCCTCAGCTGTGGATACTGATACATTTGTTTGCTTTTTTGCACTGCTAAGAAACAAGTCTTGGTCCTATGAATTGGCATCCACCAGTTGTGGATTTTCTATTGTTGTTACACCCTCCAAAGTCACTATCAGAATATTAGTAGAGATTGAATTCTCCTTCTTTGGGATACCAAAGTCCTAGAGCTGGTGTCCCTTTGAGGTATTTGAATATCCTCTTAACTGCATTCATATGTGAGTCATTGGGGTCTGATTGTTACCTAGCACAAACACACACAGCAAACATTATGTTAGGTCTTCTGGCAGTTAAGTACATTAAAGATCCTATCATAGATATATATAATCTTTGATCAATTGACTTCCCTTTAGGATTAGGTACAATCTTATCTATTGTTGATGCTGGTGTTTTGCATGAAGATCAATCAGCAAGGTTGTACTTCTTCAAGATTTGATTCACATACTTTTCCTGATTGATGAAAATGCCATCTGGTTTCTAATGAACTTGCAACCCAAAGGAAAAATGTTAATTCTCCCATGGAGCTCATTTGAAACTCAGATTTCATCAAACATTTAAAGTCTTCACATAAAATCTTGTTTGTTGATCCAAAGATGATATCATCCACATAGACTTGGACAACTAAGAGATCTTGATGATCATGTTTTAGGAAGAGAGTCTGATCAATTGTGCCCCTTTTGTACCGATGCTTAAGTAAGAAGGATGACAATGTTTCATACCATTTTCTTGGGGCCTGATAAATACCATACAAAGCTTTGTCAAGCTTGTATACCCTGTGTGGATAATCAGGATCTTCAAAGCCTGTTGGTTGGGTAACATAGACTTCTTCATCAATTTTACCATATATGAAGGCACATTTTACATCCATCTGGTAAACTATGAACTTCTTATGTGATGCATAGGCTAGAAAGACTCTAATGGCTTCAATCCTGGCAACAGGAGCAAAAACTTCATCATAGTCTATCCCTTCTTCTTGAGTATAGCCTTGTGCTATCAGCGTTGCTTTATTTCTCACAATGATACCCCTGTCATGTAGTTTGTTCTTGAAAAGTCACCTTGTGCCAATTGGATATTGGCCTTCAGGAAGATCAACTAGATTCCAGACTTTTTGTTTTCTGAATTGCTGAAGTATTTCTTGCATTGCTTCAACCCAGCTGTTGTTTTTCAATGTTGCAGTTATGTTGGCTGGAACCACTTGTGAAAGAAAACATGAGAACAGACAGATATTGGCAGCTCCCTCTTGACTTCTTGTGGTTCTTTTAGTAAGATCACCAACAATGTTTTCAATAGGATGATACTTATGAATTCTTGTTGTTGGTACTGATTCATTTGGAATGGATGATTCCAAGTTGGTAATGCTGCTATGGAGATGGACCCAGCTGAGATGGAGAATCAACAAAGTTATTAAGATCCTTATCATTTTTGACTTCTGATGCTGAATGAACTCCATCTTCATTATTTTGTGTTTCCGCAGATGTAGTTACAACTTCCGCAGCAGCTACAGGAACAACTACGGATGTAGGAGTTTGTTGATCTGTAGATGTGAATGTTGTTGGAATGTTTTCTGATGAGTTTAGAACTTCAGTTGAATGTAATGAAGCATCTCCTGAAGTAGATGAAACATCTACGCATGTGTAAGGAACTTCTACGGATGCATTGTTGACTTCTGCTGAAGTTGAAATTCCATGTCCATCAGTGTTTACATTGCTTGTTTGAGATGAAGGGCCTGTATCAGCAACATTTGAAGTATGTGTGTGGGGTAATCTTGGAGGATCAGCTGACAATGACACTTCACTAAAACTTCGAGGTACATAAGGATAACATGTATCCGCAGGACCTGTAACATTCAAATAACCAGAGTTAAATAAATTTGTTAATGCATCTATATCAAACAACCAAGATGAACCTTTTACATATTTTGGAAATAAGGATTCATCAAAAGATACATTAGGTGTTTCCTCTATAATATTGTGATTAGGAATGTATACTCTATCTGATTTAGATGTTGATGAGTAACCAACAAAGAAACCATCATAAGCTTTTTCATCAAACTTTCTTAATTGATCTTTGGTGTTTAAAATTGACACATGACACCCAAAAGCTCTAAGATAGCCTTTAAAAGGTTTTATTTTAAACAAAAGTTCATAAGGTGTTTTATTATGTTCTTTGACAATTAAAGTTCTGTTTTGAACATTGCATGCTGGCTTCTGTCCGAAATGTGATAGGCAATTATGAATCAGCTAGCATTGTTCTTGCTGCTTCAATTAGAGTCTTGTTTCTTCTTTCAGCAACTCCATTTTGTTGTGGAGTTCTTGGTGCACTGAATTGTTTTGGTATGCCTTTGTTCCTGCAAAAGGAATCTAAAACATGATTAACAAATTCAGTTCCATTATCACTTTTTAACATTTTGATCTTTAAATCAAGTTGGTTTTCAATCTTAGTGATAAACCATATTAATGTTTTTAATGTTTCACTTTTATGTTTTAAGAAAAAGACCCATTTGAATCTAGTGAAATCATCAACAAGCACCAAACAATATTGCCTTTTACCAATCCTTAACACATTGGTTGGACTAAAAAGATCCATGTGTAGCAGTTTGAGTGGTGTTGTGTTTGTGTTGATTGTTTTGGACTTATGTGACACCCTATGTTGTTTCCCTTTATAACATGATGAACAATGATTAGAACAATAAAATTCTTTCTTGGGAAGGCCAATGACTAAGTCATGTTTGACCAACTTATTCATGTTCTTCATGTTTGAATGAACCATCCTTCTATGCCTTAGAAATCAGGCAGGTTTCATTGCTTGTCATAGAGGTGTTATTTATATCCAAAACATATGGGTTTCATTTTCTTGGTGCTTTAAGAATGATCCAATCTGTTGGGACTTGAAAACCTGGCTTAAGAATGTAACAGAAAGAGTTATCAAATAAAGTGGTATAATTTTGATCACAAATTTGAGATACACTAAGTAAGTTGTATTGTAAATTTTCACAAAAATTAACTTTCTCAAATTTGAGTACTCCATTTGTTACCATTCCTTCACCAACAATTTTACCTCCCTTCTTATCCCCACTAAATGCCACATATGAAGCATTTTTATGTTTGAAATCTTGGAGGAGTGAACAGTTTCCTGTCATATGCCTGGAACAACCATTGTCAACATACCACTTGTTGTTAGTCCTCCATGGATGTTCCTGCAAAAATAGTGAAATCAATTAGAAAGAGGAGCCCAAGCCTTATAGGTCTTGGGCTTACAATTGTTATCTAGAATAGTTACTCTATCATGAATTAGCCTAGATGACTCAAGATTGTTTTTAGTCTCAATTGATTCATTATGTTTTGTTTGGGGTGAGGATGATTCTGTTGAAGACGGACTTGAAGCACTTTGATCTTGATTCACAGTCACTTTCTATGTCACTTCTTCCTTGAGTATCTTTTTCTTCAAACTTGAAGATGGCATTTTGTTAGAAAAAGTTTCAGCATCTTTTGTTTTTGACTGTGGTACATGATTACCCTGTTTAAAGTGATCAAAGAAGGCTTCATCTTCCTGCAACACTACCTTCTTGTAAGGAGTCTTGATTTGATAGTGTTGCTTCTCCTTCTTCTTCTTTGTTTGATCATCAGCGGATGTTGGCCTCTTGACCTTTGGCACCTTTTGTTTTGGTTGCTGCTTCTTTTGTTTTAAGACCTTTGATTCTTCATTCTCAGAAGATTGTGAGTCTAAATCATCATTCTCAAATAGTTGCTTCTTTGGCACTTTAGATTTGTTCTTCTTGTTGAAGTAGCATTCTTGAGTAGAATGGTTCTTCTTGTTGCAAATAGCACAGTGCTTATTGAAGTAGGAATTAGAAGTCATATGATTGTTCATATTACATATGGAATAATAGCTGCTAAAATAACAATCTTCTATGTTGTGATTATACATGTCACACCACTTGCAGTATTTTTCTTCAGCTTCACTATTAGACTCCACTGTCTTCTTCTGCTTACACTAATTTCAGTTCCCGATCATCATCCTAATAAATTCCTAGCCCAAATCTAACATACTAAGCTCATAAAACAAGCATACAACCACATAATTCAGTCAGACATTCATAAACACACATACCCACATTAAATAGGGGATAACATATATGGTTTTAACATACTAGAAGTTGCAAAAATAATAATTTACATGCATTTCAGCCCCAAAACAAGTTTAAAACAAAAAATTCGGGGTTCTAGAACTCACCTACAACATCCTTCAAGTAAAACTCCTCCAAACTCGAGAGCACTTGGAGTTCAAACACCTAAACGCACCAAAAACACCCAACCAAATGTAGAAAAACACATAAGACTCGGTCTACAAGCTGAAAACCCAGCTGAAACCGAACAAAACACACAAAAACTTACCTTCTAGACAATCTTCTTCTTCTTCTCTCTAGGAAACCGATGGAAAACTCTATTCTTTTACTTTTGTAGCCGAAGCAGTTGGTGAGCAGGAAGAGTGGGCGGCTATGCCCACTTTTTAAACATAATTATATTAAAGTTTGCCTTTTGCATAACTTTAACCCCTTAACTTGGGTTATTTCACCTTTCTTTCTTTATACGTCTCTTTTCTTTTCTTTTCTCTCTCTTTTTTTTTAAATATCCGGGTGTTACAAGTCCACCCCCTTATATAGGTTTCGTCCCCGAAACTTGTCACACCTCGAACAGTTGAGGATAATGCTGTCTTATCTCTTCCTCGGTCTCCCACGTAGTCTCGGATCCCTTCCTGTGCCTCCATTGTATCCGCACCAGTGGAACCACTTTATTCCGTAACCTCTTCTGTTTTCTGTCAATGATGGCCACCGGTTGCTCCACATAATTGAGCCGTTCATTCACCTCAATATCCTCCAGTGGCATAATCATATCCTCATCGGCTAAGCACTTTCTCAGATGAGATACATGGAATGTTGGATGAATCCCACTTAACTCATCGGGTAGCTCCAACCTATAGGCCACCTCTCCTACTTGAGCAATAATTCGAAAAGGTCCTATATACCTTGGGCTCAGCTTACCCCGCTTTCTGAACCGAATGATCCCCTTTCAAGGTGAAAGCTTCAGCATAACTCTATCACCCACCTTGAATTCAATCGGTCAACGCCTCTTGACAGCATACGACTTTTTCCTATGTTTTGCCGCCTTCATAAAGGCCTTGATCTTTTCCAACTTTTTAGTCGTAGCCTCGATCACTTCAACGCTCTCCAACTCCTTCTGTCTAATGTCACCCCAACATACGGGCGTTTTACACTTCCTACCGTATAGCATCTCATATGGTGGCATACCAATGCTGGCATGATAACTGTTATTGTATGAGAATTCAGATAATGGTAAGTGTTCATCCCAACTTCCTCTGAAATCAATGACGCATGCTCGGAGCATATCCTCAAGCGTCTGTATGGTTCTTTTTGACTGACCATCTATCTGAGGATGATAAGCTGTACTGATGTGCAACCTCATCCCCATCGCATCATGAAATCTCTTCCACAACTTGGATGTAAACCGAGTGTCATGGTCAGACACGATAGACACTGGTACACCATGACGCGTCACAATGTCTTTGATGACCAGATCCACCAACCTCTCAGATGAATATGTCTCGCGGATCGGTAGAAAGTGAGCACTCTTCGTCAAACGATCAACTATCACCCATATAGAATCGTACCCTCTTGTCATATGTGGTAACTTCGTAATGAAGTCCATGGTGATGTGCTCCCATTTCCACTCGGGTATATCCAAAGGTTGGATCTTCCCATATGGCTTTTGATGCTCAGCCTTCACTTGCAAGCAAGTAAGGTACTTGCTCACATACTCCGCTACACCACGCTTCATACCCGGCCACGAGTAATCTTTCTTCATATCATGATACATCTTTGTAGCACCGGGATGAACGGAGTATAGAGTCTTATGAGCTTCAACCATGATTCGCCCCCGTAGGTCTCAATAACGAGGGATCCACATCTGCCCGAAGCGGGTTCTAACTCCGTGAGTGTTCTCACCTAACTTCGAGACTAAACCTCTCATCCTTTTGGAGTTAAGGCGCTATTCTTTCAATGCCTCATCTTGGAACCCCTTGACCTGTGTCATCACATCGGAGGTCATCACCAACTGGTAAGCTTTCACCCGGATTGGCTCGGGTCTCTCCTTTCGGCTAAGGGCATCCGTCATTACGTTGGCCTTACCCAGATGGTAGTGGATCTCAGAATCATAATCCTTGATCAACTTTAACCACCTCCTTTGCCTCATATTGAGGTCCTTCTGCTCAAAGAATTATTTCAAGCTCTTATGGTCAGTGAAGATAGTGCACTTCATCCCGTACAAGTAGTGGCTCCAAATCTTCAATGCAAAGACCACAGCTGCTAGCTCTAAGTCATGAGTAGGGTAATTAGCCTCATGGATTTTCAACTGTCAGGACGCATAGGCTATGACCCTTCCCCGTTGCATCAGCATGCAACCCAATCCTGAATAAGAAGCATCTGAATAGACCACCAAGTCCTCATTCCCTTCGGGTAACATCAAGACAGGAGCTTGAGTCAATCTTGTCTTTAACTCCTCAAAAGCATTCTCCTATTCCAGACCCAATACAAACTTCACATCCTTGCGGATCAGCTTGGTTAATGGTGAGGCTATCTTAGAAAAGTCCTGAATGAATCTCCTGTAATAGCCCGCTAAACCCAAGAAACTGCGGATCTCGAATGGCGTCTTTGAAGACTTCCACTGCATCATCGCCTCCACCTTTGCCGAGTCTACCATGATCCCTTTAGAATTTACCACATGACCTAAAAACTGAACCTCGTGCAACCAGAAAGCGTACTTGGAGAACTTAGCATACAGCTTCTCTCTTCTAAGTGTCTTCAATACGTCACAAATGTGACCGACATGCTCTTCTTCGCTCTTCGAATAAATCAGGATATCATCGATAAACACAATAACTGATTTATCCAACATCGGCTGACACACCCAGTTCATCAAATCCATAAAGGCAGCTGGCGTGTTAGTTAGACAAAAAGACATAACGAGAAACTCGTAGTGCCCATAACGCGTGCGAAAAGCTGTTTTAGGTATATCCTGCTCCCTCACCTTCAACTGATGGTGACCAGATCGAAGATCTATCCTCGAGAACCAATTGGCACCTTGGAGCTGATCAAATAAGTTATCAATTCTAAGTAGTGGATACCGGTTCTTCACCGTCAACTTGTTTAACTCACGGTAGTCGATGCACATCCTCATACTACCGTCCTTCTTCTTTACAAACAAGACTGGAGCAGCCCAGGGAGAGATACTTGGTCAAATGAACCCTTTTTCCAACAACTCTTGCAACTGAACCATCAGTTCCTTCATCTCAGACCTAGTATCAAATCGATCTGGAACTCGATCTCGCGGTCTGGTGGCACACCTAGTAAATCTTCTGGGAACACATCTGGAAAGTCACAGACAACTAGTACGTCAGACAATTATGGTACTGACACATCCACATCCTTCACGTAAGCCAGGTAGGCACTACATCCACGTTTCATGCATTTCTCTACCACCACCATCGAAATCACCTTTGGAACCGTAGTAACTCGATCACCATAGATCGTCACCGAACTGCCACAGGCGCAGTCAATCGGATCACCTTCTTGCAACACATAATATTTGCCTTATAGGATGCTAACCAATCCATCCCTAGAACCACATTGAATCCACCTAGGGGCATTACGAATAATTTAGCAGAGAACCTATGGCCTTCCAACTCTATGTCATAATTTTCTATCAGATCAGAAATCCTGGTAGACTTACCAATGGCAGTTTCTACATCAAAGGGTCATCAATCTTTCTACTCCTAACAGGTAACTTAGCACAAAAGGCAGCAAAAATAAAACTCTTACTAGCACCAGAATCAAATAATACAGAGGCACAAGTTTGGTTTACTAGGAAAATACCTGACACGACATCGGGGTCCACCCTAGCCTCCTCCCGGGTCATCATGAATGCTCTGGCTTCATCCTTCTCGGTCCCCTTCTTTGCCCCAAAACTTTCGGCCCTCGGCTTCCTACAATCTCTACGCGTATGCCCAGCCTCGCCATAATTGTAGCACCTCGTCACCCCATAATCCCTTGCCATGTGACCGGGCTTCCCACACTTAAAGCAGAGATTCAGTCCCCACCTACACTCCCCTGAATGTTCATTCCCGCACTTACCACACTGCTTTGTCCCCGTACCTGCCGACACTACCCTTCGGTCATCCATCATTGCCTTCTTGTTGCTCGGGGTAAAACCACCATGACCAAACCTCTTCCCATTCCAATTCCTATCATCACCACCCTTTTTGTTCACCTCCACCACTGCCACTTCTTCTCTCTCATCATATAACCTCCCTGCCAGATCAACCACCGACCTAAACGTACTCGGCTGGGCGGCGATCTTGTGCCTGCGGATATCTGCCGGCAAACCCTGGATATACCTCTTGATCTTCCTTGACAGCGGCGTCACCTGATCTGGCACCAGCCTTGCCATCTCGTTGAACTTAGTCGTGTATTGCTGGTGTGTCACAGTTTCCACCTCCAGCTGTAGGAACTTTCTATCAATCTTGTCAAGCTCCCTCTGGACAAAATTCCTCAATCACTAACTTCTTCAGCTCACTACACCTCATCCTCCCAATCTCCCTGCTACCCTCGGCCTGGACAATGTTGTCCCACCAGCATAAGGCCGAGTCCAAAAATGATTGGGTAGCAAAATTTCACCTTTTGATCCTCTTGGTAGTCACTGATATGGAGCATCGCCTCTATCTCCCTCACCCGTTGGTGAGCAGCAGCATTACCATTCCCATCAAAAGTTGGCGGCTTTCATCTCTGGAATGCCCCATAACTAAACCCCTTGGCGGTTTCCTACACCTCTTCCTCTTCTTCTTCATCACTGGAGACAACCATCTCAGTTTCTGGTTGCTCCCTTTCACCTGAACCTCTCCCAACGGTCCTCCTCCTCTCCTCCTTCTCTATCTTTTCATCCTCCCTCACAGCATGAATAACCTCGGTCACCATAGACGGCAGGGTTGTCTGCATGACCTGATGAACTTCCTCCACAACTGCCTCCTTCATAGAGGCTCTCAAATTAGCACTCTCATCACCGCCTTCCTGGTGATGAAGCTCGGGCCCTGCATGAGCCGTCTCAGCAGCCTTAGCCTTGTTCTCGATGACACGTGGCCTAGCACCACGACCACCCTGCACACCTCCTCAAGAAGCCTTATAAGATCCACCCGCCATCCTCTAAACAGTATAAGATTCAAACATCAACACGATCATTCAAGGTAATAGCTTGGATTATGTCAAGTATAGTAAGTCCCTAATTAGAGTGGCCAGTTGTGATTAGCCGCTTACTTTACTCTTCATCCCCCAAGTATTGCCTATCCTGACTACGTCAGTATCCAAATCTACTAAGAGCACATAAATCAGATAGCACACGCACATAATACCGGTTAACCTTAAGAAAATAAATTACCTGATGGCACGTAGTCACTTGGGCTGGCATCCCTCCATTTGGTCCCATTCTCAGTTTAAGTTTATGTTTTGAAAATATTTACCCATTTCTCTTAAACTTTGTCTCTGATACCAACTTGTAAGGCCCCGTTCCCAGAAACCCCACAGTTGGTCAATCACAACCTCATTTATATCAAAACACATTAAGATTTATTAAGTAAATAAAATATTGCAGCGGAATAATTCGTCAAAAACCATTTCATGCTTTAATAAATACATTTGCCAAGTAATACATCATTGTTTAAAGGATTACAAAAGATCAATTAGTTGTATGACAAAGCAACATGATTATTATTGCATGAGATCGATGCCAGTCTTGCCCGCCAAGTAGCTACACCCTCGTGCCATCCTCAGCAACAAACTACCTGCCAACTGAAAATGCTTAAAAAGTCAGGGTTGCTGAGTGAGTTCTAGTTTTATATAATAAAATACTTACTTTTAGTAAAAACCTTTCCTTTACTTTTGTTCGTGATCACACAACATACATACAACTTGATAATATCATTATTATCTTTCAACATTCTATTCATTCATTTCGCATGTTTTGAACTTTTATTATTATCTTTCACTTTCATCTAGACCAATGGCATATGCTATACCCCAAACATTATGCACGAAGCTGATACTGGGCCGAAGTCTATAAATAGACCCCTAACATTGTGCACGAAGCTGACTCCAATACCGGGGTAAGCGACAAGGGTCCCGTTTCGTACATACTGGTCAATCACAAAGATTGACCCCTGTGTGCATCCTCATGGGTTAGCTAAACCGCACACAGTTAAGCTAACAACCCCTCAATGAGTTGTGAACCTCCTTTCAGTTGCTTGTAAGACTTTACATTCTTTCATTAGGTTCCACTTCGTTAACGATGTCTTTCACTTTCATTATATAATACTTTACGTATAAGAGCATTAACACACCACGTAAAGTCATGTAATAATACGTAATAAGGAATATCAATAACATGCCACAACATGCATAACATGAACAAACATAACCCACCAAAACATTCCAGAGCTTAATCATAAATTTCCATTTTTCCCAAAATTTCAAAAAAATTCTAAGGCAACTTAGGCGCATGAGCATTATCTAGGCGCCTAGGCACTTTGCAGGCGCACGGACAGTTGGTGCATAGGAACACTTGGGCGCATAGGAAATAACTTAGGCGCATGGGAAAAACTTAGGCGCATGGGAACTATGCAGGCGTATGAGTACTATGCAGGCGCATGGATACTTGGGTGCATGGGAAGGCTTAGGCACATGAGCAAACACTTAGGCGTATGGGCAAAAACTTAGGCGCATGGGAACTATGCAGGCGCATGGATACTTGGGCGCATGGGAAACTTAGGCGCATGGACAGTTTGGGCGCATGGGCACTATGCCAGTTCTAACTTACACTAATTTCAGTTCCCAATCATCATCCTAACAAATTCCTAGCCCAAATCTAGCATACTAAGCTCATAAAACAAGCATACAATCACATAATTCGGTCAAACATTCACAAACACACATACCCATATAAAACAGGGGATAACATATATGGTTTTAACATACTAGAAGTTGCAAAAATAATAATTTACATGCATTTTAGCCCCAAAACAAGTTTAAAACAAAAAATTCAGGGTTCTAGAACTCACCTACAGCAGCCTTCGAGTAAAACTCCTCCAAACTCGAGGGCACTTGGAGTTCAAACACCTAAACACACCAAAAACACCCAACCGAACGCAGAAAAACACACGAATAAAACACATAAAAACTTACCTTCTAGACGATCTTCTTCTTCTTCTCTCAAGAAAACCGATGGAAAACTCTGTTCTTTTACTTTTGCAGCCGAAGCAGTTGGAGAGCAGGAAGAGTTGGCGGCCATGCCCACTTTTTAAACATAATTATATTAAAGTTTGCCTCTTTCACAACTTTAACCCCTTAACTTGTGTTATTTCACCTTTCTTTCTTTATACTTCTCTTTTCTTTTATTTTCTTTTCTCTTTCTTTATTTTTTTTAAATATTCGGGTGTTACATTTGTACTCCTAAATGCATTGCTAAAGTTAATATGCATAGGTCCTACAGCATGGAAGTGAGATCTGACCTTGTGTCCTTAAACATTTTAAAAGCTAATTTTAAAAGAGCAGAAAATGATTATAAACTTAAAATTGAAGATTTAGAGAAAACAATTTGTACTCTTAAGCATGAGCATACAAACTACCGGACTCAAATCAAAGATCTCATAACCAAGTTTACTGAAAATCATCATAAAACCCTCTTCTACTTCAAACATTCAACAAATGCTTAAAACATGGTTTATTAATATGTGTTTGTGCATTGTATAGAAGTTCTTGTGTTGTTGAAGCTCTAAATAGCATTCATACACTGGTTTTCTAAACATAATCATCTCAAAACCTGAAAAAACCTTTTTGGTTCAAGGGTTTCCGATAGAACAGTAGCCGATTACTGTTTTATCAAGTTTTCTTCATACATACATTGTTTTTAAACATTTTGAATCATTTTAAGTGTTTAAAATCATCATATTCAAGTATCTTTATACTTGAATCAGGTTTTTGTTCTATAAATCAACAAACCGATTGTTGATTTCTGTGAAGAACAGTTCCGCCACAAACAAACCCTAGGATAAATACTAGTTTTCATTCATACACTACCCTCAAAATGTACGGTGATTTTCTGGTTTCAGCATCAAAACAAAGAAGAAACCGATTCTTCTTTTGAAATTTTGAAAAAGTCACTTTTTGATTCAAAAAGTTAACTTTTAAAAACATATTATTGTTTTTTAGGGTTTTGACTTTGTTGACTGACATCATTAAAAGGGTTTTGACTGATTTTGACTTCCTTAACAGAATATTTCCTTTTATTGTACCGAGAATTGATTGTGACTTAACATTGGACATTAATTAATTAATTTCTATTAATTAATTCCTTTATTCGGTAAAATTTAAAAATTAAATCATTACAAACAAATCCTAGTGACTTTAGGATAAAAAAATTTAGCACCAAGCTAAATAAACAAACAAATTTGACTTAAACTGTTAAGTTGAAAAATTTAACAATCAAGTCGGATGAAATTTCAGGTTCAAACAGTGGTCTCAAACCACTCAGACTGAAGAACAAAGCCGACTTCAAACAATGGAAAATAATGTTTCGAAACTGGATTATTTTTCAAGACCTGGACCTATGGACATCCATAACCGAGGCACCATACATACCTACGACTCTTGGTCCAGACTACAACATACAAAAACCAGTGAGTTTGAAAAGTGTAGCTGGTGATGACCTCAAAAAGGTCAAAACAGACATGAAGGCTTACAACATTTAGGAAATGACTCTACCTTTTGAAATACTGACAAGAGTTGAAAAATTCAAAATAGCACATGAACTATGGAAGGTGCTTCACACCATGTGTGAAGAAAGTGAAGAAATCAGGGAAATCAAGAAAGAAAAATGGAAGACCCAGTACGAAACCTTCCTTCATGTTCAAGGAGAGTCAATACCAAAACAGCTTCACAGATTTGTTTAGCTGGTAAATGAGATGATTGTTTACAGACTCAAATACGAATCTATGGAGATCAACAAGAAGATGTTGCATGCACTTCCAAAGAGCTGGACTCAAACAGTCTCTTTGATGAAAGCAACATTGGATCTAGAAGCATTATCATTAGATGCAATAGTGGACAAAGTAGAGACATTAGAACTAGATAAGAGATCCAGAAACAACAACACAGTAAGACATATGGAATCATACAAGTTTAAAGAGATTCAACAAATAGACAGTGCATTCTTAACTTGCACTGGTGAAGAAGGAGACGAGGAGTTTCTTGATTCAAGTGAAACTTCATTTTTTTCTGCTCCAGAATCATCACAAAACAAACAAAAGTCTAAGAAGACTGGTGTTCATGCTTCTCATGAAGCAACACCTCAAAGCAAACAACATCCATATGCTTCCAGCTCAAGCAACCAACACCCAGCAAAGACTCAAAACATTCATAAATTTGAGAAACCTATGGATGCACTAACAATCATCTTTCAAAGTAAGGAACAAAAGGCAGCTTTTGCAGCCTTTTCAACGAGCTTTGAAGCCTACTTAGGGGCTAACCTCACACCATTACAGATCATACATCAAGACTTGGATGAATTGCCTCCTGATATGGTTAAAGAAATGGATCTTCAATGGTCAATGGCAATGATTGCATACAGATCCAAGAAGTTCCTACAATGGAACAGGGGATTAAGCATGGATAAGAAAACCAAAATTGGTTTTGATAAAACAAAAGTATGCTACAACTGCTAACTCTATGGACACTTCCCCATAAAAATGCCAAGAACCTAGAGTTGACAGAAACAACCAACAGACACAAACCTCAAGTAGCTATAACACAAACAGACATATCGCACCTCCTGTTAGCATTTCTGCTGCACCAACACCACCTCAAATCACACAGTACAACCCAAATCAACACATCAACACTCAAAATCATCTGCAATGATTATCAACAAGATGGTGAACGTGATTGGAGTACGTACGAAGCAGAGATTCAATCTCCTGATCATGTTCTTATGGCAAATGTAGAGGAGAAACTTTCAGAAATTCCGAATGAGGTGAGGTAAAATCTCTATACACAAGCATGCATTGACGAAGTCACTAGATACAGAGAGCACGCACACAAACTTTCGAAGAAAGTGATTGAAACAAACATTTTAAATGACAGTCTAAAATCTGAACAGAATTAATATGAAATTAAAATACTGTCATTACAAACTGATTTAGACAAATTGATGTCTGAAAAATTATCACTAGCAGCTCAAGTGGAGCAACTCTCTGAATCATTAACTAAGTCAAAAACATTACAGGCTGAAACTAAAGTGAAACTTTAGAAATTTCAGGTGAGCAACAAGAAGTTTGAAGAACTTCTTGCTCAGCAAAGGGCTTTTAAAGACCCTTCAGGATATAATAAGGTCAACCCACCTTACAATGACAATTATATCTCACTTCTTGATTCAATGACAAACAAACAAGGTGAATCTCTTGACCCACATGACAGAACAGATGACTCAAAACAGTCATCACCATCATCATCATCATCAAAATCATCATTAATATCAAAAATACCTTTGATAAAATTTGTTAAGAGCCAAGCACCTCCATAAATAAAATCAATAGACTTTTATCAAGGAAAAAATAATGAGTATGATGAACAAACAATAGATGAGATGATGATGATCCACTGTATGATGAGTCAGATCAATTAATTACTGAAACCAAAAAGGTTTCAAGTGTGGTTGATACAAAAACCAAACAAACAAAGCAGACATAAGTCTTTGACATCTGCTCTGGTGGAAGAAAAGCTGAATCTTCCACTGCCTCTCCTAAACAAACAAACAAAGGGAAAGGCAAAGTCCCTATTCAGTCAAAATAAACAATAGTAACTTTTCATGTACCATTAAAGTCAAGTTTAAAATCAAAAGTTTCTACTAAACAAAACACTTCAAATTTACCATACTACGAGTGGTGTGATCAATACACCCACACCATAGAAAAATGTAAATATGGTAAGTATTGCAAGTACTATGACATGAACAATCATAGTACTGAATCATGTTATTTTCACAACTATTGTTCTATTTGTGAAAGAAACAATCATAGTACTGCAAACTGCTTTTTCAACAAGAAAAACAAGGAGCAAAACAAACAATCTCAAGTTGAGAAATCAACTGAGAAACAGACAGTTGTTCCTAACAAGAACAAAGGAGGAGTACCACGACAAACTCCTCATACAAAAGTTGTTTTAGACGAAGACAAAAACTTTTATGACAACTTTAAACAACCAAACAGGAGACATAAGTCTAAGAACAAACAAACATTAGACATTAGCACTGAAAGGAGAAGAGCACAAAGCACTTCTCCAGATAGAGCTAAAAATGTACAAAGGAAATCTAGTGTGTCTAGAATCCCTAAACCAGCAGACAATGCCATATTAGAAGAAATTTGCGTAATGGGAAAAGATGTAAAACCCAAGACCATCTTGGCTTGGGTTGCACCATCTAACTAATTTCTTTGTTTTTGCCAATCATCAAAGAAGACTTAACAATATCTGGTATGTTGATAGTGGATGTTCCCGAGACATGACTGGCAATTGTTCCCTCTGGGATTTTAAATGCAAACATGGAGGAAATGTAGCCTCTGTGAAGACTGTATCCTTTTGAAAACATCCCATCATAACAACACATACATTGTTGATATGAACACTGTTTTAGCATCAACCCCTGAAACATGTTTATTATCAAAAGCATCAGAAGATGTTTCCTAATTATGGCACAGACGGTTAGGACACTCAAATTTTAACAGAATGAATCAACTTGAAAAAGGTGAGTTAGTAATAGGTTTACCAAAAAAGAATTCTTCTATACAAACCACTACACTGCATGTCTAAAAGGCAAACAACACAGAATGTCTCAAAAGTCAAAATTGATAAACTCTAACAACACACCACTCAAATTGCTTCACATGGACCTTTCTGGCCTAACAAACATCCTAAGGTTTTAAACAATCAATACAAACAAGCATTTCTTATTATCATCTGAGCATTCAATCACTAGCAAACACACAATCATACACACACATAGATATCATATCATTAATCATGGGTTTTTGCACTATGATTAATGAGTATTAACTATATGACAAATTGTTGTTATATTTGAGAGATTGAAATCGATCCTTAGGGGAATTCATTGGTGAAAAGTCCATACTTTTTTCAAACTATTGATTAAGGTCTTTTATCTGTAACTTTCTACTCTTGTACTTTTATCCTTTTTGTAATATATTAGGATGTGAGCTATGGCATGTCATAGTCACTAGTCAAAAGGCAATCTGACTTTTGACTCTACATTGATCTTATTGTATAGATTAGTGTTTCCAGCTGGCCTTCAATCTATGGTCGGCCGTAGGATGTAGTATAAAGTATCTCAAGTACTTGTATCTTTTGATAAGCTTGGTAACACTTGTATGAACTTAAGAGCAATATACAACATTCTTGAACGTATTTTCTTGTTCTTTTACTTGTGTTCATTGTTTCATCATCTAAGATGGTTCCCTATTTGATCTAATATGTGTTATAACTCTCTCCACCCTGTGAATCTGTTGCATTGACCACTCTTCAACGGTCCTACATCTTATCTGCTACCCTGACAACTCACAAAATGGTCCTTTCATCACCTTCCCTGAGACACCAAGGGAGAGCTACATCCAAGGAAGCCCATTCTAAGAGACAAGTTCTGCTCAAGCCTTTGTGTCTACTGATGAAAGCTATGGAAACTTTCTCTTCACTCTTGAAGACTTGGATTGCATCCATTCGGATGACCTGGAGTACATGGAGATAGTCTAGAAGATGGCTCTTCTCACTCATAGAGCCAAGAAGTTCTACAAGAGAATAGGAAGGAAGTTCCCAAGCAATGTGGCTAGTGAAAAGTTTGGCCTGGATCAAAGCAAGGTGAAGTGTTACAACTTTAACCAAATAGGATACTTTGCTAGGGAGTGTAAGGCACCAAGGACAAATGGTGGCCAAGTACAATCCAGACAAAACTACACTGATGCAGCTCCTAAACTGAGAAGCCAAGCCAACCAAAACAACATTCTACTCTTGCTGTTGAAGAAGGAGGCTTTGACTGGAGCTTTCAAGTAGAAGATGCTTCTCCAAATCAAGAACTAATGGCTGATCATGAAGAAGCAAGGTATTAGAACATCTTTGTACTCCTGAATGCTAAAGTTAATATGTACAGGTCCTACAACTTGGAAGTATGATCTGATCTTGTGTCCTTAAACATTTTAAAAGCTGATTTTAAAAGAGTAGAAAATGATTATAAACTCAAAATTGAAGATTTAGAGAAAACCATTTCTACTCTTAAGCATGAGCATACAAACTACAGGACTCAAATAAAAGATCTCATAACCAAGTTAACTGAATGCCAGGGTGAGCTTGTGATTCAGCAAAGCCCAGGCAGAAAAATGTGTTCTTGAAGAGGAAACCTTCAAGAACATAATATCCTCATCCCTGCATGCAAAGATTTGTTATCAGATCAGGCATAGCTCCTCCACACATACTCCTATCTATTAGATCTCTAATGTGTGAAACTTTTCAAGATGAGCTACCTTCTATTGATCCTATCCAAGAGAAGGATGAAGATGTAGTAGGATAGTGAAGGATGAACCAGAGGTGAGTGACAAGGGTTATCCTAAAAAGGGTCACTATTCTGCTGGAGAGAAGAAACAACCAAAGATGACCAAGTCTTCAAGGAAGAACTTGATAAGGGCAGTAAACGAAAATCTAAGAAAGCCCAAGAAATCTACTAAGGCAACACAACTTTATTAAAGTTTATAATTTTTCCAACACTTGTTTAAACAAAACAAACAACCAAAACATAACAAAAGAAATATTATTTTTTTTATTCTAGGTTTTTAAGCATTCCTAAATAAAGTTCCAAGTTCCTAGTTATCATCACTGATGGATTCGGGTTTTCAAACTTAATAAGAACAAAATGATGAATCCCCTAAGGATCTTTTCAATCTCTCAATAACAACAACAAATGTGTTATAAATCAATATTCAAATAATCATAGTGCGAAAACCCATGATTATTGATAATCTCTATGTGTGTATATGATTGTGTGTTTGTATTACTGAATACTATAAATGATAATAACAGCTTGTTTGATTGATTGTTCAATAGTTTACAAAGGATTAGGGTATACAACTATTCAAAAATACCCTGATGTAAAACAAAATACATAATAATCCTAAGTCTATAAGCTGTCCGCTATGGATGATGTCTTGTCCGCTGTGGATGATAAGCTGTCCTCTATGAGTGTTGAGTTACTTGTCAGCTGTGCATGGATGTTGTCCACCGTGAACAGTTGTATTGCTTGTTGTGTTGTTGTTTGCAATGGAATGTTCATCTGTTGTAGAAGTACATCCGTTGTGTTCATCAGCTATGGGATTTTGTCATCCACTATATGTTTGTTCATCTACTGTCTACAGTTAAAACTTCTCTCTTCATCCGCTGCGACTGCTAGTGCATCCGCGGTGGACATTACTTCATCCGCTATGGACATTTAGCAGAAATCTCTTTTATCTACAAAATCTGAAAAAAAAAATTATACTTGATTAGTGTTTGATATGACTGTTTATGTTGTTTAAATGTTAGAAAATGATTGTTTGAATGTTAGAACATATTTTTGATTGATTATGGCATGCATTATCCTTTAATGCACTTGTTGAATCCAACAATACTGCCCCTAAGGATGATGCTACCAATATTTATGTTTGCTTATTAATGACTTGGTTTGTTAGAAATAATGTGTTTGTTTATGTTTGTTTTTGAATGATTGAGTGATTGCATGTTTTTACTGTTAGTGTATGATTGATTGATTGCATGCTTTATTGATTACAAATATGTAATCAGATTTCTTTGTTTGTTATGGATCATTAGTTTGCTTGAATTGACTTGTTATTTGCTTGAATGTTGTTCTGTTTGATTAAATGATTGTTGTTGATGAAAGATTGATGTTTTGATATGTATGTTATCTCTGTTATGTATGGTTAGATTGATGTTTTTACTGTTAGTGTATGTTTGTTTGCTTGTATGTGTTTATGAATATGAAGGACCAGCTTCATCTGCACTCTTCTGCACTTTAGATGTTAGCTTGATTGATTATTCTACATCTTTCTCTATAATATGATCCTTTTCAGCTTCTTTGACTTGATAAGGAAGTGGAATAACTTTTAATGCATTCAGATAGTTCATAATATGTTCAGTAAAGTATTGAACTACACTGATCTGATCATCATACTTGTAATTGTTGGAAGCTACACCATTTTTCAAGGGTGGTTTGATCTAGACTTTGAACTTCAATGTTGCTAACCAGAGTGGTTAGAACATGATAACCCTTAAATACTTCCAGATTGTTGTTCTATGATATTTTTAGGCTTGTGATACCATCAATGTGTGTCAGTGATTGCTGATTTGTCTCTAATCTCTATTTCAATGCAATATTCATATAGACAATACCTAAGATCCTCAACATGTGAATGAAATAACAACAGTCACCGTTACATAGTACATCTTCAATCTAAGGGAATGACTTTGTCTTCAAAAATGAAACATAATATGGATGTAGGAGTTTGATCTTAATAGGATCAAATAATCTAATATCTGATGCTTCTTTCCCTCTAGCTTCCTCTCTAACACCACTTCAAAGTGATTCTCATCATAGATCCATCTTGTGATTGGATGATTGTACTGGTTTCCCTCAATTTTCTTCATAATGAGCTTGAGGTTTGTTGGTATCAGAGGATATCCTACTCTGTTTAAAAGCTCACTGTCAAGGAGTTCTGCCTTTTCTTCACCTTATGTTTGTTTACCTGCCAATTGTTTCTCTCTTCTTAACTTGGCTATATGAAGCTTAACTTATTTGTTTGCTTTTTGTTTGAGTTCATGATGCTGTCTATTCATGTCAGATCTCATGATATGATAGAAATCAACGCCTCTAGGATTGTTCATATGATTCACCATTCTCAACTACATTAAATATAACCTGCCTTCATATAAGAGTGTTCCCAGTTAGGATATGTATGATAAGTACTGAACAAGGCCAGATACTCTTTTAATTAGCACCATATCCCAAACTTAATCATATTTCCATGCAACAATATTTCTCTCATTTGCTAAAGCAGTTAGGGTGATTCTATCATAAACCTTGACAAAGTTGGTGTTTTCATTGATCATCTCCCTCACTTCATTCCCTTCAGGCCATAACATGTGTGGAATAAACTGTCTGGGTTCCTTTATAGGGTGAAGATCAGTAGGAGCTTATTGAAATGTAGATAAAGATGCTACCGGGTGAGGTCTAACAATCTGAGGCTTTAAGGCATTTTCCAACATGTTCTTATAAATACCTCTAGCAAGCTCTTTCATCTGAGACAGAGATTTACCAGCATAAGACCTATAAGGCATCCTTGTATGACTCAACCAGCTTTTCACCTGGGAGTATGTCATCTTTTCAATTAGATGATCCTCTGGCAAGTTCTTCTAAAATTCTTGCTAGTCTTTAATCTCTTTGTATCTCCTGTATGGTTACTTATTATCATTCTTCATGCTTCTTGAAAGTCTTTAAGCAAGTCTTTAATCTTAGACAGGTTAAGATGCATGAATGCATCATATGGAGAACCACTTGTTGCAAGCTCCATACCCATGAGGGTTTCTAGATTATCAGGCAATAGATATTGTATGTTCTCAGTCTCTTTTTCATCCTTATCTTCTTCATCTTAAGAATCAGAGAGAATGATGATTAGGTCTTGTTGTTGGTCAATAGTTTGATCAATTTCTCCTTGTTCTAAGGTTACAATCTCTGTTTCCTTTTTCTTGAAGTCATCTTCATCTAAGGGTTCTTCTTTCACTTTCAACAACTTCAATGGTGGTGAATCATGTTCATCTTGCTCTTGTACTTTTTCTTTACCTTTCTTTAGAGCATCAAGATACAAACCTTTTCCTCTTTCTTTGATATGTTTTTTAAGGCCGTTGAGATGATGATGATGATTGATGCTTAGAAGGTTCAGTCTGCTATTTTAGTGACTTAGCAAATTGCCTGTGACCTCTCGTATTTCTAGTTAACGTTTGTTTAACGTCGTTATCTCTTGTAAGGGTTATTTATTTTGGGTTATTAATGCTAGTACGAGGTTTCATTTGTAAGTTCTTGATGAAATTAAACAATTGGATAATTAATAATAACAATAATAATAATAATAATAATAAAATGATAAAATAATGTTAATAAGTATTAAAATTATTATTAATAAAAGAAAAATAAGTTTTATAAATTTAAAAACTTGTAAATATATGACTTGTACATAAAATAACAAAAATATAGATTACAGGGGCTAAACTGTAATTAATTTAAATTGAAACTTAAACTTTGGTTTTAAATTAACAAAACATAAACCGCAGGGACCAAATGTGTAACATTTTAAAACCCAACCCCTCATCCCCGTATTTCCGGCGACTACTCTGGCCGCTCTCCGGCCAAACTCCGGCGGCCTTTAAACCCATTAACAACCCATTTTCAACCCTGAAAATTTTAACTAACCGGTTACTAAGCATGTTTCGAGCTCAGGACCATGATTAATTCGAAATTAACCAACAATTCATTAAGCTTTCGATTCGAAACCGAAACTCATTAAAGTTTCAACCCATTTGCACATTAAATTGTTATATTATTGAAATTAAACAAATATAAACATTTCTCTAATCATTTCGAAGTCATTAGGGTGTTCAATTGCACCTGAAACAGCCTTGCATTCAATCGAAGCAACCAGAAACGGCCGACCATAATGTTGTAGCCGTTGGACATCAATTCGATCGAATTAAGCATTAGCCCTCTGTTTTATAGTGTCAATTCGATCGAATTAACACTATAAAACAGAGGGCTAATGCTCTCGACATCTCCTTTTCACTATCTGAGCACCCAATTTCATCAAACACACACACACTCATCGAATTATTTAATCAAGAGCAGTCGCGACTTGTCCGAACATAAGACCATCAAGAACAACATAAAACAGGTAATTAAGGGTGTCTTTGAGTCGATGTTACATGGGGAAGAAAAGCCCCAAGGTTAATTTCTGATTCAACCTCGAATTGAGGTTCAAATGGACGGATTTCTGTCACACCCCGGGCCTAGAAGAGGGTAGGACGTCTCAGACTAGCAACATACATGGCAGCGGAAACAGAACCACACAAGAGTGCACAAGTAGAGAAATCATAATGGCATTACATTACATCAATGTTATCCGGGTTAACACAGTCAAACCCTAACAATAGAAGCATCCAATACAATACTATCCCAAAACATACATATTAAAAGCTGAATGTTCAAATGATTTAAAAATCCTAGTAATGCCATTTAGGTAGTCACGGTGCTAAGTCATCTTTGGAGTCTTTCATAAGGTCCAAGCTCAATGAGGATTACCTGAAACATGCTCAAAAAGATTTTGTGTCAACTAAAAAGTTGGTGAGTTCAAGTACTTGAAGTTCAAAAACATAAGGGCTCATTGAACCCATAGTATAGTTTAAAAAGAATAGTATCATAGTTGTGGGATCACAAATCAACCCTACACTCAGCTCTGGCTAGCCTCTTCTAAACTTGTGTTGCCGGCAATCCTGTTGGGTTTGTAACAAGTTTTATCAAAGATGTTTAACCATTTAAACAACAAAACGCAGTGGATATAAGAGATTAAAACTTGTTTTAGATTCTGAAAATAAACCATTTATATGTTCAAGAAAACAAACCCAAGAACAAGGATCATATATATGTGAAAAGAAATGCTATCAAAGCAAAACAACCATAGGATGTTCTTGAATACTAACTTTCCAAGAACAAAGCAATATGAGATGGATGAAAAGAAGAGGATGATGCTCTTGAACGTGTAGTCTTCAAAGGAGAAAACCTCAAGCTTGTATACCCACAAGCTCTTGCAAATACCCAACTTGTTAGGAAGTCTTGACACCAAAAACTTCTTCAAAAACCCTTATATAGCCAAAAGTTAGCTAGGAGAAAAAGGAGAAAAGAAGTGTTCTTACATGTAAGAGAGAGAGAGAGAGTTGGTTGAGTTTTTTGTAATGAAATGATTAATGTCTTGTATTAAAACAAGACAAAGAATCCCAAGACAACCACATGGGGCGGCCGAAATTTCAAAATGGTTTCCCACCATTTTAAAATTTTCACCTTTCATTACTAGTTACAAGTTTATAAAATTAAACCCCTTTTAATTTTATAACTTAAACACACTTTTATTTATTGTTATTTAACTTATTTAAATAACAATACAAATGATATCACATGAACAAAATATCCATATAATTTGTTCTATCTCAAATGCAATAATTTAGAAAACCGATTTTCTAAATTGGTGTCAATATTTATTTGCTTGATCATATCAATAAATAAATATTTATTGGTGTTTGCCTAGCTTGTTATTGGGTATGACCCTACTTGGATCATAACGTACTAACCACATCAATCTTGTATGTGTCTTGGGCATATAAGATCCAATAAATCCCATAGAGGGAAACTGAGCCTCAGAAAGCGTACTACACCTGCCGATTGGTACACTATAGTATCTCATAAAACCTGTTACATGCCGCAACAACCCCGCAGGATCTCAGTGTGGTACCCTTCTCATCGGAAGGCACTGTGCGTGGGGGATTCCCCAAGTAGATCTACCCATATAATCAAGCGGTTCATATAGAATTAATGAGTGTGATACAAAGATGCAGGTTCTAACAATAGCCATAACATACAATAGCATCGCATAATGGTATCCAATAAAGTTTAGTTCAAACAGAGCATGTTTCACCTCAAAATAGTAGTAAAAAGGGGAAACAAGAAACTCACCTTGAGCAGATAAAGGATTCTTCAATCATAGATAGATTAAGGTCCTAGCACCCCAAGAGCAAGATACATATATAAGCTATAGATTCTTAGACTATTGGGAGTGTAATCAAGGGTAATTGGTGTTTAAAAGTACATATGACCACATCCCTTAGAAATTTGTGTCAAAAAGTTTTCTTTTTAGGAAAGTTTGGGTTTTTGGCGTAATATGACCCGTTTTAGTTTTTCACAAGTTCTTATTGAAGATAGGTATAAAAATAGTTTCTGGTCATAAATTTACTAGAATATAGTCGAGTTTTCCAAATTTACACTTTTAGTCCCTCAAGTTTCCAAAATTACAATTTTTACCCCGAAGTTGGTTCTTTCCATTTCTTGACACACTATGGCCCTTAATAGTTTCTAGGGTCCTTATATCACTTTTAGACCAATTTTACAATGAGTTTTGGGGTCCTTTGCACAAAATCTTGTTTCCAACATTTAACCCGTTAAAACTCGTCTTTACCCGAAATCGACACTTTATTACATTTTCTTTAAGTCCTTTCCTCAACATATGGGTTTATGGTGCTTTAAATTTCTGAAATATTAAGGCCTTAAAGGTTTTTAGGCTTGTTACATTATTTCTTAAGATTTCATCCAAGAATCCCCGGTTAGACCCGTTTAAGCCAAGTAAGTTCATAGAATTAACATGTTATCCCAAAATTTCACCAAGTCCAGTTTTAGCCACTATTTTAATAGTTTTTAGGGCCTGAAAATTGTAGTTTCTAATAGTTTATTAGGGATCAGGCCATGTCAAAGTACTACAATCACCTCTTCGGGTCCTAAAACATGATTCTAAAATCCATAACACCATACCAAATCATCCTACTTGCAATAATATCCTTTTAGCATCAAAAACATTCAGAAATTTCAGATCATACCCACAGGCATAGCAACCTAAGGTAACAAGGTCATGGTTGGGCACATAAGTCATCATTTACACGTGTGTAACATAAATTCCTAGGTTTAAACAAATTTTTTTTTAAAAATCGATATGTCCAGGTTATAGAAATGATTATAAGGTGTTTTAAACAAGTTTTTAAGTGTGGAATAAGGGGGTTAGAATCATGGCAGATGGTTGGTTGGCCCCAAAGACCCATGAAAGAGGTCTTCGGGTAGATTTATGGCAATAATGCAAGGTAAACATGTATGAAGGAAAGTGTACCTCTTGTAGATTTGAAAGTCACCCAAAACAATTAGCTTGGTCATAGGTTCCTGCCTTGGAACAAGAAAGAGGGTTTCAAGGAAGGAAAGGTAGGGAAAACAACAATAATAGTTTTGTTCGGGTGCAAGAAAGCTTACACACAAGATGTTTCGAGTTTAGAATGAATCAGGGGGGTGTGAGAGGTGATGTTCCAAGAGTCTTGAGGCTTGAAAATCTTGCTCTTGCTTCGATGAAGGCTGAAAAGTTCTCGGGTTCGGTTGCAATGTTTGTCGAGAGAGAGAGAGAGAGAGATTTCGAGAGGTTGTGAAAGAGTGAAATGAAATGGGAAATTCAGTTTTTGAAAGGAAGTAAGAATTTTGGTGGAGTGTGGATTTGGGTTAATGAAAACCGAGGAGTGGTGTGGTTGGAGGGTGGAACGGCCGAATGCTTGGCAGCAATCCATGCATTGGCTGGTTTGGAGGTACGCAAACGGGTCAAAAGCTTCTAGAAGGGTTCGGAAATTTTAAAATGCTAAGTGTGGCCAAAAATGCCCGAACAGTGCTCATGCACCCACTTTCTGGGGGCCTGAACAGTTGTCATGCGCCTAAACAGTGGAAATGCGCCTAACTGCCAGATGCGCCCGAATAGTTGTCGTGCGCCTAAACAGTTCTGATGCGCCTAAACAGTTCTAATACGCCTAGAGGAAATTTTATAAGGATGACTTAGATTTAAATTTTATGTAAAAAAAATTTCAAGGGATAAGGCCATTTAAGTGAATTTTCTAGCCTCGAGAACTAGTTCTAGGCTTAAACATGTCAAACAATAGTCAAACAGAGTTGCATAAATCATAGAAATTCATTAACCATAATGAAAAGGAGATACATACATGAAATGAGATGATGCAATAATACAATGCTAAATCACATTAGATTCTGGGAGTTGGACCTAGGAGTCAGTTGTTACATTCACCCACCGTTTAGGAAATTTCATCCCGAAATTTTAGCTTCAATTAGATTCTGAACGAGTGGGCTTAAAGAGGTGTGGATACTCCTTCTTCATCACATCTTCTCGTTCCCATGTGAATTCAGGTCCTCACCTAGAGTTCCATCTTACTTTCACTTTGGGTATCCGGCTTCGTTTGAGTTTCTGGACTAGTCGGTCGGTGATCTCTATGGGTTCTTCCACAAACTTCAACTCGTTAGTGATTTTGGCATCTTTCAATGGGTGTTCCAAGGCCTTATCAACGAAACACTTCTTTAAGTTGGACACATGAAAAGTGTCATGTACATAGCTCAGCTCTTAGGGTAGCCTTAACTGGTATGCTACCGGACCAACTCTCGATAATATTTCAAATGGTCTAATGTATCTTGGGCTTAACTTGCCCTTCTTGCCAAATCTTACTATGCCTTTCCATGGCGCCACTTTTAGCATCACTCTATCGCCCATTTGAAATTCTAGGGGTTTTCGCCTTCTATTGGCGTACTTCTTTTGACGATCTCGGGCTGCTCTCAATCGTTCCTTAATCTTGAACACTTTGTCCGTGGTTTCCATTACAATATCAGGACCCATAACTTGGCTATCACCAATCTCATTCCAACTCAAAGGTGAACGACACTTTCTGCCATATAGGGCTTCGTATGTGGATGCTTTTATACTTGCGTGATAACTATTATTATAGGAAAACTCCACCAGAGGAAGGTGATTATCCCAACTTCCCCCGAAATCGAGTACGCAAGCTCTCAACATGTCCTCCAACGTTTGAATCGTTCTTTCACGTTGCCCATCGGTCTGAGGGTGGTATGCAGTGCTCAAGTTAAGTCGCGTCCCCAAAGCCTGCTGGAGAGACTTCCAAAATCGTGAAGTGAAACGAATCTATAGTGGTACTTCATGTCTTGTTACAATCTCATCAATGTATATTCGCGCTAGTTTCGGTAGGTCGTATTCTTCTCGTATCAGTAGGAAGTGAGCTGACTTGGACAGCCTATCCACTATTACCCAGATTGCATCATGCCCAGGGGAAGTTCTTGGCAACTTGGTAACGAAATCCATAGTAATGTTATCCCATTTCCATTCCGGGATTTCAGGCTATTGTAAGGTTCCTGATGGCTTTTGGTTCTCTGCCTTCACCATTGCACACGTCAGACATTTCCCCATATAGGTAGCAATGGAATTCTTCATTCCGGGCCACCAGAAAAGAGCCCTTAAATCCTGATACATTTTGTCACTTCCAGGATGAACAGAGTATTTTGATTTGTGTGCTTCATCCAGGACTATCTCTCTAATTCCCCCATGTTTCGGTATCCAGGTTCTTCTCTTGTGCTTATACAACCCGTCACTACACAATTCCAAACATTTTTCCATTCCTATTAGCATTTCTTCTGCTAGTTTATCCTTGCTCAAGGCTTCTTTTTGTGCTTCTATCAATCTAGCGGTAAGGCTGGTATACACGCTCATTCTCAGAGCACGGACACGAATGGGTTTCTCCCTTTCCTTTCTGCTTAGGGCATCAGCCACCACATTGGCCTTTCCTGGGTGGTAGCGAAATTCGTATTCATAATCACTCAGCAGTTCTACCCACCTTCGCTGGCGCATATTTAGCATCTTTTGCTCAAGGATGTGTTGCAGACTTTTATGGTCGGTGTAGATGACGCATTTGGTATCGTAAAGGTAGTGTCTCCATATCTTGAGAGCAAACACCACGGCACCCAGCTCCAGATCATGGGTAGTATAGTTTCTCTCATGCTCATTCAACAATCTGGACGCGTAAGCAATCACTTTATCTCGCTGCATCAACACACATCCAAGTCCTTGACGCAAGGCGTCGCAATAAACTACAAAATCATCAATGCCTTCAGGTAGGGCGAGGATTGGTGCACTACATAGTTTCTCCTTGAGTAACTCGTATGCATCATTCTGCTCCGTCCCCCATGTGAAGGTCGTGTTTTTCTTGGTTAGAGCGGTCAATGGTTGCACAATCCGTGAGAAATCCTTAATAAACCTTCGGTAATATCCAGCTAAACCAAGAAATTGCCTTATCTCAATAGGGGTTTCAGGAATTTTCTAGTTTCTAATGGCTTCGATCTTCGACGGGTCTACTTGAATTCCCTCTTTGTTCACCACATGCCCTAAAAACTGGATTTCGCGCATCCAAAGCTCACATTAAGAGAATTTTGCATAAAGCTGTTCATTCTTGAGCAATTCAAGAATCAGCCTGAGGTGCTACCCATGTTCTTCACGGCTACGGGAGTAGATCAGGATGTCATCGATAAACACAATGACAAACTTGTCTAGGTATGAACGACATACTCGATTTATAAGATCCATGAATGCGGTGGGTGCATTAGTCAGTCCAAAAGGCATGACTAAGTATTCATAGTGCCCGTACCTCGTTCGAAAAGATGTTTTGGGTATATCTTCTTCTCTTACCTTTAGTTGGTGATATCCCGATCTTAAGTCTATTTTGGAGAAGTAGCTGGCTCCTTGCAGTTGGTCGAACAAGTCATCGATTCTTGGGAGAGGATAGTGATTCTTGATTGTAAGCTTGTTAAGGTCACGGTAGTCGATACACATTCGTAGTGTCCCGTCCTTCTTCTTAACGAACAATATCGGTGCACCCCACGGAGAAACACTTGGCCGGATGAATCCCTTATCCCGTAATTCTTGGATTTGCACCATTAGCTCCTTCATCTCGGGTGGAGCGAGTAGGTAGGGTGCCTTGGCCACTGGTGCGGCACCAGGCACTAGATCTATCTGAATTCAACCTGTCTAGTCGGAGGTAGTCCCGGTAGATCCTCAGGAAAAACTTCCGGGTATTCAGCCACCACCGATATATCTTCGATCCTCTTTTCCTTTATCGCTTTCGTAACGTAGATTATGAAAGCTGAGCATCCCTTGCGGAGACTCTTGGTAGCCTTCAAGTGGGAAATCATGGGGTATAGTGTGTTGTTTCTGTCACCGTGGATTGTTAGCGTACTTCCATCAGTTAAAGGTATCCTAAGCAAGCACTCGCCACATACAATTACAGCCTTATATTTTGCTAACCAATCCATTCCCACAACTGCATCAAATCCCCCTAAAGTGATAGGCATCAAGTCTATCTTAAACGGAATACCCTCTAGTTCTATTGTGCAATCTTTGATAATTTCATTGGTTTCTATTATTTTACCATCAGCTAATTCCACCGCGTAAGCATCAGTTAGGGCACAAGCCTCCAAATCAATTAAATGCCTAAAGGTAGGGGAAACAAAACTTTCGGTTGCTCCAGTATCAAACAAAACAGTAGCAGGGTGGTTATTAATGAGGAACGTACCATTTACCACATCGGGATCTTTGCGAGTACCATTGGGGCCCATCACGAACGCTCTCCCTTTAGGCTTGTTAGGCCTAGCGTCCCTGTCTCTTGCTAGTTTGGGGCACCTATTTTGCATGTGTCCTGGATCCCCGCATTTGTAACATTGCTTCCCGGGCTCGAATGTGCAGTCCTTAATCAGGTGGCCGGTTCTTTTGCACCTAAAGCAGGGCATCGGATTGCATTCCCCTTGGTGGTGTAGTTTGCATTTGGTGCATAAGGGGTTGGTGCCTACATACAGCCTTTGACCTCTTGCTCCTTGTTCATCACTCCTTGACCTTTCATCGGCCCTCCTGTTTGAGCTACTACCACCGCCACTAGGCCTTCTAACATCAATCCACCTTCTCTTCTCGCCCGATAACCTCTTTTTATCCTCGTTCCTCCCCTGATATGTCTATCCAGCCCTGATCAGGTCGTCTGTTAAGCTGCCAGTACGATCGACAGCCGATTGAAGGGTTGTAGGTCTAGCAGATCGGACCATGCTTCTGACTCTGGGATGCAGGCCCCAGATAAATCGGGCTACGCCTTTAGATTCAGGAGTTACCAAATTAGGTACAAGTTGGGATAGAGCAGAGAATCGGTTGATGTACTCGGTGTAATTTGAGCCCCTCATTTCCAGGCTCAAAAATTCCGCCTCTAGCTTCTCCAGCCGGTTAATGGGACAGTACTTACCGGTCATCAGTTCTCGAAATTCCGACCACTTCATGCGGCCGACAGCATCTTTGCCCCTTGGCGGAACGATAGTCTTCCACCATTCTAAGGCTGGCCCCTTTAAGGATTGGGAGACAAACCTGACCATATGCTCATTCTTGCACTCGCTTATATCCAGCACAGCTTCCATTTCATCCAGCCAGCGGTAGGTTTCTATTGCCCCTTCAGTGCCAAAGAAGTCCTTTGGCTTGCATGACATGAAAGTTTTGTAAGAACATCCGGTCCTTACCTCTTCAACATTCCCAGCATTTCCCGCAACGTTTCCGAGTCCGACATTCTGGGATGTATTTCCCCGATCAGCATTTATTTACGCGATGATGGTGGGAATAGCATTTGCAATTTGTTGGGCCACCAAGTTGGCAATCCTCTCATCATTTTCACGGTTAAAGTTCTCCTCCCGGTCGGCCCTGGGTGGAGTGGGTGATCGGTTCCCACCACGACCCCTAGGGCATCCAACACCCCTGTTTCTTCCTCTGTGTGTCTCCCTTCTAAGCGGCATTCTGGTGTCAATCATAGTGAAACTCATTTAGTGCCTCATAATTTGTTTCGAGTATCCCACACACCAATTGACTCCCTAAGGTCGTTCCACAACACACAAGGATTCACATAACACACAAAAAGTCATACATAGCTTCACATATATATGGAACCAATTAGCAATTCAAAAAGGCAATCAAGATAGATTCCTAGAATAAACTAATACATAACCCAAACAGGCAACCAACAATAGATAAGATAGTATCATAAGAGAAATTCAATCATAGATAGTAAAACAAACATCAAATAGGGTCGATAGTTTCGTAGCAATACAAGCTGGAAGGTGCCATCACCCCAAAAATAGTATCAGAGATAAATAGTTTCTCATAAAGATAGCATCATTCAATAATCAAGTTTCATCCAGTCACCACTGCCATTTCTACTTTAACCACCCGAACCAGCCTGACCCCTTCTTCTTTTGTTCTTGCTCCAAGCGCTGGACACCATGGGACGCCATTAGTGCCTGAAATTGGGTGGACTGTGAGGTCCGTGTGGCGTGCTGAATCGTCAACTCGATTGATGGTCCTCAATATATCGCTCAACGTGGGGTCGGACGGACCAAAGTCACTAGAACGACGGCTAGACTGCGAGTAGTGGTGTCCAGCTAAAATGCTCGGGCCATCATACATGCTGTTCCTCGGAGGCATCCAAAACTCGTCCTGAGGTAGGCGTCTAGGTGGTCCCATCATCGGGGGCGCCGGTGCAGGAGCAGTCGCCGGTGGAGGTGGAGGAGGCGGCATCCTAAACGAGACAGAAGCTCCAGGTCGGGTGCTCTTCCATGGTCGAGTGATGACTCGCGCGCCCCTATTCCCAATAGGTAGGATGGGCGAGTGCGCCAGTGCTGGTACATGGGGTGAGTTGGAATGGGTCCGGCTCCTTGACTGAGATGTCGGGGATAAATCTTCGGATGGCTCGGTGTCATCAGATGTAACAGGTATCCATCCAGGGTGACTGCATCGCCTAATGTACTCCTCATATTGAGATGGGGAAGTTGCCCTTCTCAGCCATCCTACAGGGGCGGTCTCGTCCACGGGGAGTGCGGGTGCTTTTCCATCGTTGGCCATAGTCCTCGAGTTCCTGTAAAATCATCATGAGTAATTTGGTTTCTCATAGGTCATGGCAATAGTGACAATAATATCTCATAATAACAGTTACAGCAGTAACGAAGGTAGTAGTATCACATAATGACAGTTACATCAGTAACAATGGCAGTAGTATCTCATATTAATAGAAACATAGGTTACCTCATAGACAAGACAAGATTTAGACTCACATAGAGCATTTTCTATGCAAAGAAAAGATTTTTAACACCAAATAGGGGATCGTGCCGGAATTCACGCGTCCGGTAAATTCATGATTACGTTGATCAAGTGTATCATCAATTTACCCAACCCATTCATCCCAACACATTCCAAAACAGGACAACCCTAGGGTATCAGGGTTGTAGCCTAGGGTCTACTAAGGTATTCCTGATTTCTCTACAACCTGTGGCTTTGATACCAATTTGTCACACCCCAGGCCCAGAAGAGGGTGGGACGTCTTAGACTAGCAACATACATGGCAGCGGAAACAGAACCACACAAGAGCGCACAAGGAGAGAAATCATAATGGCATTACATTACATCAATGTTATTCGGGTTAACACAGTCAAACCCTAACAATAGAAGCATCCAATACAATACTATCCCAAAACATACATATTAAAAGCTGAATGTTCAAATGATTTAAAAATCCTAGTAATGCCATTTAGGTAGTCACGGTGCTAAGTCATCTTTGGACTCTTTCATAAGGTCCAAGCTCAACGAGGATTACCTGAAACATGCTCAAAAAGATTTTGTGTCAACTAAAAAGTTGGTGAGTTCAAGTACTTGAAGTTCAAAAACAAAAGGGCTCATTGAACCCATAGTATAGTGTAAGAAGTATAGTATCATAGTTATGGGATCACAAATCAACCCTGCAGTCAGCCCCAGCTAGCCTCTTCTAAACTTGTGCTGCCGGTAATCCCATAGAGGGAAACTGAGCCTCAGAAAGCATAATATACCTGCCGATTGGTACACCATAGTATCTTATAAAACCTGTTACATGCCGCAACGACCCCGCAGGATCTCAGTGTGGTACCCTTCTCATCGGAAGGCACTGTGCGTGGGGGATTCCCTAAGTAGATCTACCCATATAATCAAACGGTTCACATAGAATTAATGATTGTGTAGCCACAACATACAATAGCATCGCATAATGGCATCCAATAAACTTTAGTTCAAATAGAGCATGTTTCACCCCAAAATAGTAGTAAAAAGTGGAAACAAGAAACTCACCTTGAGCAGATAAAGGATTCTTCAATCATAGATAGATTCAGGTCCTAGCACCCTAAGAGCAAGATACATATATAAGCTATAGATTCTTAGACTATTGGGAGTGTAATCAAGGGTAATTGGTGTTTAAAAGCACATATGACCACATCCCTTAGAAATTTGTGTCAAAAAGTTTCCTTTTTAGGAAAGTTTGGGTTTTTGGCGTAATATGGCGTTTTAGTGTTTTACAAGTTCCTATTGAAGATAGGTCTAAAAATAGTTTCTGGTCATAAATTTACTGGAATATGGTCGACTTTTCTGAATTTACAGTTTTAGTCCCTCAAGTTTCCAAAATTACAATTTTTACCCCGAAGTTGGTTCTTTCCATTGCTTGACACACTATGGCCCTTAATAGTTTCTAGGGGTTCTTATATCACTTTTAGACCAATTTTACAAAGATTTTTGGGGTCCTTTGCACAAAATCTTGTTTCTAACATTTAACCCGTTAAAACCCGTCTTTACCCGAAATCGACACTTTATTACATTTTCTTTAAGTCCTTTCCTCAATATATGGGTTTATGGTCCTTTAACTTTCTGAAATATTAAGGCCTTAAAGATTTTTAGGCTTGTTACATTATTTCTTAAGATTTCATCCAAGAATCCCCCGGTTAGACCCGTTTAAGCCAAGTAAGTTCATAGAATTAACATGTTAACCCAAAATTTCACCAAGTCTGGTTTTAACCACTATTTTAATAGTTTTTAGGGCCTGAAAATTTTAGTTTCTAATAGTTTGTTAGGGATTAGGCCATGTCAAAGTACTACAATCACCTATTCGGGTCCTAAAACATGATTCTAAAATCCATAACACCATACCAAATCATCCTACTCACAATAATATCCTTTTAGCATCAAAAACATTCAAAAATTTCAGATCATACCCACGAGCATAGCAACCTAAGGTAACAAGGTCATGGTTGGGCACATAAGTCATCATTTACACGTGTGTAACATGAATTCCTAGGTTTAGTTAAATTTTTTTTTTTGAAAATCGATATGCCCAGGTTATAGAAATGATTATAAGGTGTTTTAAACAAGTTTTTAAGTGTGGAATAAGGGGGTTAGAATCATGGCAGATGGTTGGATGGCCCCAACGACCCATGAAAGAGGTCTTCGGGTAGATTCATGGCAATAATGCAAGGTAAACATGTATGAAGGAAAGTGTACCTCTTGTAGATCTGAAAGTCACACAAAACAAATAGCTTGGTCACAGGTTCCTGCCTTTGAACAAGAAAGAGGGTTTCAAGGAAGGAAAGGTAGGGAAAACAACAATAATAGTTTTGTTCGGGTGCAAGAAAGCTTACACACAAGATGTTCTGAGTTTAGAATGAATCAGGGGGGGTGCGAGAGGTGATGTTCCGAGAGTCTTGAGGCTTGAAAATTTTGCTCTTGCTTCGTTGAAGGCTGAAAAGTTCTCGGGTTCGGTTGCAATGTTTGCCGAGAGAGAGAGAGAGAGAGAGAGAGAGAGAGAGAGAGAGAGAGAGAGATTTCGAGAGGTTGTGAAAGAGTGAAATGAAATGGGAAATTTGGTTTTTGAAAGGAAGTAAGAATTTCGGTGGAGTGTGGATTCGGGTTAATGAAAACCGAGGAGTGGTGTGGTTGGAGGGTGGAACGGCTGAATGCAAGGCAACAATCCATGCATTGGCTGGTTTGGAGGTGCGTATACGGGTCAAAAGCTTCTATAAGGGTTCGAACATTTTAAAATGCTAAGTGTGGCCAAAAACGCCCGTACAGTGCTCATGCACCCACTTTCTGGGCGCCTGAACAGTTGTCATGCGCCTAAACAGTGGAAATGCGCCTAACTGCCAGATGCGCCCGAATAGTTATCGTGCGCCTAAATAGTTCTGATGCACCTAAACAGTTCTAATGCGCCTAGAGGAAATTTTATAAGGATGACTTAGATTTAAATTTTATGTAAAAAAAATTTCAAGGGATAAGGCCATTTAAGTGAATTTTCTAGCCTCGGGAACTAGTTCGAGGCTTAAACATGTCAATCAACAGTCAAACAGAGTTGCATAAATCATAGAAATTCATTAACCATAAAGAAAAGGAGATACATACATGAAATGAGATGATGTAATAATACAATGCTAAATCACATTGGATTCTAAGAGTTGGACCTAGGAGTTAGTTGTTACAATTTCGAACTAGGGTTCTTGAACCCCATTTGGGAAATTTCGGGAGAAAGGCTTTTAAAAATAAAATTTCATTTCATAACACCAGTTGGGCCTAGCCCAACTGGTTTAAAACAAAGGAGGCTAGGCAGGAGGTCCCGGGTTCGACCCCGACCACCTGCCAATATTTTTTAAAAGGTTTTATTTAACTTTTAAATTTCAAGAAATATTCTAAATATTATTATTAACTATATAAAAATCATTTTTAATCATTTTATTTGAAATTCACCCTAGAAATTCTTATTCTTATATTTTAAAAATTATAAAACAAACAAGAAGTGTTATAAAGTACCATCTATTATCAACTTGAAATTATAATAAATCTCATCTAATTTTTAAATAATTTTAATTTAATGAATTCTTATTGTTATAAAATTTATTTACAAAATTGGTTTGTATATATTTTAAGAAGATAAATATATGTACATATTTAAAATGTATACTTATTGTGATGATTAGTTTAATCTTTTAAATCTATAAAATTACTATTTTATTAAATAGTAAATAACGACCATTTGATAATAAAAGTTTAACTTTTATTAATAATGCTAAACATTAAAATTCTTATTTAAATTATTTAATTACCCAAAATAATAATAACTTACATCTATTTATTAACATGAAAACCATGGACAAATGATTTATAAGTATAACACAAAAATCACTATGATTAACTTATTACGACGTTCCATTTAGGTTGAACGTAATCGAATCCTCGGCATCTTATACAAGACTTCTTATTTGTTATCCTTATTAGTCAAGTGAGTTTTTCCATACTATATATTTTCACACTTTGGGGTTAAACATGTTAACCTTATGATAAATGCACTTGTAAACTCGTTTGAATCTTGTAAACACTTGGGCAATTCTTCTTATTTGTCATGGTTAGTTGAACTCTTGTAATTACCATGTGATGACTATAATATGTACAATCATTAACTATTGCTAGCCTGGCAACGTCATAGATCTATGGGCCTGACAAGCCTACTTGGTGTTAAACCAAGTACACTTAGCTAATCGTTTAGTCTTGTAATCTTGTAATCTGTCAAGGTTTGATTGTTACATTTGTTCAACCATCCCTAGTTACTTTATTCAATAACCTATGACATGAATTGCCATCTTTCATATATATTTATGTATGAAAACTATGGAAAACTCACCAACATTATATTGACCTTTTAATTTTAACATGTTTCGGGAAATGATACTGTTAGCATGCCTTGAAGACTTACATACATCTAGGATTGGACCTAGACTAAAATAAAAGACATTGATCATTTTGTGACTTTGAATTTCTTATGTACTGTTGGATGTTTGAACTTGCTCTATTTCTTTAATGTACGTCATGAATATTGATCTTTAATAATAATGTCATTAGCGTTGTGTGGCATGAACAATCTTAACCCTCGCATCTCGACGTTTCCGCCATTAAGGTTGGGGTGTGACAGATTTGTATCAGAGCCCATAACTATAGGGATTTAGGTTATTAGAAATGGTGGCCTAGACTATGGTTAAACTAGGGACCCTTTACATGACATTTGCTATTATATGCCTATAATGAAGCATGATCAATTCCTTATGTGCTATTTGTTTACATTTAGCAATAGTGCCTTAGGAATATGCCTTGGACCTTGTAAACCCCAACTTTCTAATCCTCTTCCTATGCCTCTACGTTCTACCGCGCCTAATCATTTCTTAATCCTATTCTCGACTATATGTGGAAAACTACGCATCTTATCGAGTGGAAAACTCTTTGGACGATACGTCTAAATCTTGAAAAAAAATCTCTTCGTGGTTTTAATTCTGATAGCCTTAGGGAAGTGTGTGACACATAAACATCTGTATTTTGGATTTCCTTGCAAAAGGCCCTCGGGCTAAGGCAAGTGTTTCGTATAAATCTCATTGCGAGACCTGTTATGCTTACCTGGGGATTTCTGGGATGAGTGCTAATTTATAGTCAACATACACATCTTCCTTGAGGTAATTGGGGTTAAGTCACCTCGACGTGTCCATGTTCCTATTGGCTATGTGGTACCAAATGGAACCATCCTGGCTGTATATAAAATATCTAAAATTCCTGTTTTTCTTTGAACTGATTATTTCCGAATACTAATATTTCCTTTATTTATCTTATAGAATGTCTCGCCATCAAGGAAAGCGTGCTACCTCCTATCGTAAAATCGCTGCAATGATCACCCGGCAAATGGCTGTTGTACTTCCGACAATGGTTGCTGAACTTAGCAGCACCTTAATGGCCAACAACAACAACAACAACAACACCAGTGGAAACAATGGTGGTGGTGACAACAATGGTCAAGGGGAAAATAGCAACAACCAAGGTGGAAATAACCGCACCTGCACATTCAAGCATTTCAACTCGTGTAAACCCACTAACTTTAGTGGAAAAGAAGGAGCCACTGGACTTCTCGAGTGGTTCGAAAGTATGGAAAATACGTTTATCGTCAGCGAGTGTCCCGATGAACTCAAGGTCCGCTATGCTGCAAGTGTCCTTCAACAACGGGCACTCATGTGGTGGAATAGTGAGAAAAGGAACCGAGGGACTGAAGTTGCCATGGCGTTGCCCTGGGAGAATTTAAGGACATAATGATCCAAAAGTTCTGCCCGAGGAGTGAATTGCAAAAGCTGGAGGAAGAATTCTGGAACCTCAAGCAAGATAGTGGCAACCACTTGGCTTATTCCACCCGGCATCATGAACTGAGCATGCTCCTACCTAACATGGTGGATACCGTGCCCCGTAACATTGAGAAGTTTATTAAGGGGGTACCACCTCAAATTCAAGATGCCGTGGCGGGTAGTAGGCCCACAACTTTGGAGGAGGCGATTAATATCACCGCCCAGCTCATTGAAAACCATATTAGGGCTGGTAGTTTGACGGTGAAAGGTGCCAAGACTGCTGTGAAGGTGACTCCCGAGGCTACAAAGGAGGTGAAGTCCGAGTCCTCTTTCAAAGGCAAGAAGCGCAAGTTCACACCGGCTAGTAATTACGCGGTGACATCACCAAATGCCCCTCAAAGGCAAGCTGTAGTTGTAAATCAAGCCCCCGTGGCGAGGGCTTATACTGGGCCGCACCCGATGTGCAATACCTGCAAGTACCATCACGCGAGTAACACTTCTTGCCGAGTTTGCTCGTTGTGCGGGGAAGTATGGGCATCTGGTGGCTACTTGCCTTCGTGCTCCGAACAATTCTGCGTTGATGACTAATCGAGCCTGCTATAACTGTGGCGAACCTGGACACTTCCGTCCACAATGTCCTCGCAATGCGGGAACTATGCCACCGGCTCAAGGAAGGGCTTTCAATATCAATGTCAACCAAGCTCAAGCCAGCAACGATGTGGTGAATGGTACGTCGTTAATTTCCTTTAATCGTCATTTTATCTTGTAAAATCCATGTCTGTTTTCCATGTGCCAATGATAATTTATTACTTGAGAAGGTATGTATCTTGTAAATAGTAGATATGCTTCTGTACTTTTTGATTCGGGTGCGGATAAGAGTTTCGTGTCTTTAGAGTTCGAGCCTATTCTTTCTAAGCCGTGTTCTAATTTAGAAAGATCCTTTACGGTCGAAGTAGCCGATGGCAAGTCTATCGAAGTCGGGGTCGTGATACGTGATTGCATCTTAAGTCTTAACAAGCACGACTTTCTCATCGACCTTATTCTAATGCAATTGGGGAGCTTTCACATTATTATCGACATGGATTGGTTAGCCAAGCAACACGCGGAAATCATATGCTTCAATAAGTGTATCCGAATTCCTTTACCATCGGGTGATACCCTAAAGGTCTTTGGGGAAAGATCATCCTAAGGGCTCAAACTCATGTCTTGTTTCAAGGCCCGAAAGTGCTTAAGTAAAAACTACATAGCTTTTATGGCGTACGTAGTCAACACGAAAGCCAAGGGGAAGGAACTGAAGGATATCCTTGTCGTACGAGATTTTCCTGAGGTATTTCCTGAGGCTCTTAGTGGGTTACCTCCCGTTCGAGAAGTTGAGATTAAAATTGATCTAATTCCAGGTGCGAATCCCGTGGCTAAGTCACCTTATCGTCTTGTACCATCTGAAATGCAAGAACTAGCTAGTCAACTGCAAGAGTTAACCGATAAGGGTTTCATTCGACCTAGCTCTTCACCATGGGGTGTACCTGTGTTTTTTGTGAAAAAGAAAGATGGTTCTTTCCGTATGTACATCGAGTACCGGGAACTCAACAAGCTCACTATCAAGAACCAATATCCTCTTCCTCGAATTGATGATCTCTTCGATCAACTTCAAGGAGCTACACAATTCTCAAAGATCGATCTACGTTCTGGATATCATCAATTACGTGTTCATGACAAGGACATTCCAAAGACCGCGTTTCGTACTCGATATGGACATTATGAGTTCATGGTTATGCCTTTTGGCTTGACTAATGCACCTGCTATCTTCATGGATCTCATGAATCGAGTATGTAAACCGTATTTGGATAAATTCGTGATCGTATTCATTGATGACATTCTTATTTATTCCAAGACAAAGGCCGATCATGAGTCGCATTTACGTCAAGTTCTCGATCTTTTGAAGAAGGAATGATTATATGCCAAATTCTCTAAGTGTGATTTCTGGCTCGAAGAAGTCCAATTCTTAGGACACGTGGTGAATAGCCAAGGAATTCACGTTGATCCTGCAAAAATAGAGGCCGTGAAGAATTGGTGTGTTCCCACGACCCCAACCGAGGTTTTGCTCTTTTTTAGGTTTAGCGGGTTATTACTATAGGTTCATTGCAAACTTTTCGAGGATTACGAAACCACTTACGGCGCTAACTCAAAAGAATAGACTTTTTGAGTGGGGACCTGAACAGGAAGATGCGTTTGAGATTTTGAAACACAAACTGTGTAATGCACCTATCTTAACTCTCCCCGATGGAAACGATGACTTCACTGTATATTGCGACGCATCTAGTCAAGGCCTTGGTTGTGTTCTCATGCAACGAGGTAAAGTCATAGCTTACGCGTCAAGGCAACTGAAGGTTCATGAAGTGAACTACACAACTCATGATCTCGAACTTGGTGCCGTGGTATTTGCTTTGAAAATCTGGCGGCATTATATCTATGGGACGCAATGTATAGTCTACACCGATCATAAGAGCCTCCAACACGTGTTTAATCAAAAGGACCTCAACATGAGACAAAGACGTTGGGTTGAACTAATTAACGACTACGACTGTGACATTCGCTATCTTCCTGGAAAAGCGAATGTTGTAGCAGACGCGCTGAGTCGTAAGATCCATAACAAGAGTGTCTCGATTCAAGGAATCTGAGATTGAAGGCAATGGTTTGACACGTTAGGGGAGTTTGACACTAAGATTCGTGTGGATGTTAACGAGGCCGCTATCATGCTTCAAAACATAAGGATTGATAGTGATCTCGAGTTTTGCATCCGCGAGGCTCAACAAGCGGCGTTAACCGAAGAAGGGAAAGATGAAGATTTGGCATTTAACGTTTGGTCACAACTGGAGACAAAACCAAATGGCATGTGGTATTTCTTAAAACGAATTTGGATCCCGAATCGTGATAATCTCCGGCACTTCATCATGAACGAAGCTCATCAAACCCGATATTCTATTCATCCTGGGTCCGATAAGATGTACATGGATCTGCGTGGCCAATATTGGTGGCCGGGAATGAAGAAAGATATCGCATCTTATGTTTCTAAGTGCCTCACATGTGCAAGAGTCAAAGCTGAACATCAACGGCCTAGTGGTCTACTTGAACAACCTGAAATCCTTAAGTGGAAATGGGAACACATATCCATGGATTTCATAACCAAGTTACCACGTACCTCTCGTGGCCATGATAGTATATGGGTGATCGTTGACCATTTGACCAAAACGGCACATTTCTTACCAATACGAGACACTTACAAGGTTTCAAGATTGGCTCGTATTTACATCGATAAAATTGTGAGTTGTCATGGCGTGCCGTTTCACATTATCTCCGATCGCGATACTCGTTTTACTTCACACTTTTGATCTTCGATGCAAGAACTTTTGGGTACTCAACTGGATTTGAGCACGACTTACCATCCTCAAACGGATGGTAAAACCGAGCGAACAATCCAAACCCTTGAGGACTTGCTGCGTCTTAATGTCCTTGATTTTGGTGGTGACTGGGATACGCATCTGCCTTTAGCGGAATTTTCGTATAACAATAGTTATCACTTGAGCATCAAGATGGCACCATTCGAGGCTTTATACGGTCGTAAATTCCATTCTCCGATCCGTTGGACTAACATTGGTGAGAATCTCATCACTGGTCATGAACTTATTCAAGAAACGACCGACAAAGTCTCCAAAATCCGAAATAACCTTGAGGTGGCTAGAAGTCGTCAAAAGAGTTATGCCGATAAAAGACGCAAACCGTTGGAATTTCAAGTCGGCGACATGGTTCTTCTCACAGTCTCTCCATGGAAGGGTGTTGTTCGCTTTGGAAAGAAGGGTAAGTTAGCCCCACATTTTGTAGGACCTTTCAAGATTCTGAAAAGAATTGGGAAAGTGGCTTACAAACTGGAACTACCTTCTGAACTTAGCGGGGTTCATCCTGTCTTCCATGTCTCAAACCTGAGGAAATGCCTGGCTGATGAAAATTTGCATGTTCCTTTGGAGGAAATCCAAATTGACGAGTCATTGCATTTTGTTGAGAAACCTGTCGAGATCATGGACCGAACGTTGAAGAAGACCCGTACATTTACTACACCGATCGTCAAAGTCCGTTGGGAAAACAAACTTGGAGCTGAGTTCACTTGGGAACGCGAGGATCATATGAGAAAGAAATACCCTCATCTTTTTGCTTAGACTTGTCTTTAATTTCGGGACAAAATTTCTTAAAGTTGGGGAGACTGTGACCTCTCGTATTTTTCTAGTTAACGTTTGTTTAATGTCGTTATCTCTTGTAAGGGTTATTTATTTTGCGTTATTAATGCAAGTACGAGGTTTCATTTGTAAGTTATTGATGAAATTAAACAATTGGATAATTAATAATAACAATAATAATAATAATAATAAAATGATAAAATAATGTTAATAAGTATTAAAATTATTATTAATAAAAGAAAAAATAAGTTTTATAAATTTAAAAACTTGTAGATATATGACTTGTACATAAAATAACAAAAATATAAATTACAGGGGCTAAACTGTAATTAATTTAAATTGAAACTTAAACTTTGGTTTTAAATTAACAAAACATAAACCACAGGGACTAAATGTGTAACATTTTAAAACCCAACCCCTCATCCCCGTATTTCCGGCGACTACTCCGGCCGCTCTCTGGCCAAACTCCGGCGGCCCTTAAACCCATTAACAACCCATTTTCAACCCTGAAAATTTTAACTAACCGGTTACTAAGCATGTTTCGAGCTCAGGACCATGATTAATTCGAAATTAACCAACAACTCATTAAGCTTTCGATTCGAAACCGAAACTCATTAAAGTTTCAACCTGTTTGCACATTAAATTGCTATATTATTGAAATTAAATGAATATAAACATTTCTCTAATCATTTCGAAGTCATTAGGGTGTTCAATTGCACCTGAAACAGCCTTGCATTCAATCAAAACAACCTAAAACGACCGACCATAATGTTGTACCCGTTGGACATCAATTTGATCGAATTGACACTATAAAACTGAGGGCTAATGTTCTCGACATCTCCTTTTCACTATCTGAGCACCCAATTTCATCAAACACACACACACTCATCGAATTACTCAATCAAGAGCAGTCGCGACTTGTCCGAGCATAAGACCATCAAGAACAACATAAAACAGGTAATTAAGGGTGTCTTTGAGTCGATGTTACATGGGGAAGAAAAGCCCCAAGGTTAATTTCTGATTCAACCTCGAATTGAGGTTCAAATGGACGGATTTCGAACTTGGGTTCTTGAACCCAATTTGGGAAATTTCCGGAAAAAGGCTTTTAAAAATAAAATTTCATTTCATAACACCAGTTGGGCCTTAGCCCAACCGGTTTAAAACAAAGGAGGCTAGGCAGGAGGTCCCGGGTTCGACCCCGGCCCCCTACCAATATTTTTTTAAAAGGTTTTATTTAACTTTTAAATTTCAGGAAATATTCTAAATATTATTATTAACTATATAAAATTCATTTTTAATCATTTTATTTGAAATTCACCCTAGAAATTCTTATTCTTATATTTTAAAAATTATAAAACAAACAAGAAGTGTTATAAAGTACCATCTATTATCAACTTGAAATTGTAATAAATCTCATCTAATTTTTAAATAATTTTAATTTAATGAATTCTTATTGTTATAAAATTTAGTTATAAAATTGGTTTGTATATATTTTAAGAAGATAAATATATGTACATATTTAAAATGTACACTTATTGTGATGATTAGTTTAATCTTTTAAATCTATAAAATTACTATTTTATTAAATAGTAAATAACGACCATTTGATAATAAAAGTTTAACTTTTATTAATAATGCTAAACATTAAAATTATTATTTAAATTATTTAATTACCCAAAATAACAATAACTTACATCTATTTATTAACATGAAAACCATGGACAAATGATTTATAAGTATAACACCAAAATCACTATGATTAACTTATTACGATGTTCTATTTAGGTTGAACATAATCGAATCCTCGGCATCTTATACAAGACTTCTTATTTGTTATCCTTATTAGTCAAGTGAGTTTTTCCATACTATATATTTTCACACTTTGGGGTTAAACATGTTAACCTTATGATAAATGCACTTGTAAACTCGTTTGAATCTTGTAAACACTTGGGCAATTCTTCTTATTTGTCGTGGTTAGTTGAACTCTTGTAATTACCATATGATGACTATAATATGTACAATCATTAACTATTGCTAGCCTGGCGACGTCATAGATCTATGGGCCTGACAAGCCTACTTGATGTTAAACCTAGTACACTTAGCTAATCGTTTAATCTTGTAATCTTGTAATCTGTCAAGGTTTGATTGTTACATTTTTTCATCCATCCCTAGTAACTTTATTCAATAACCTATGACATGAATTGCCATCTTTTATATATATTTATGTATGAAAACTATGGAAAACTCACCAACATTATGCTGACCTTTTAATTTTAACATGTTTCAGGAAATGATACTGTTAGCTTGCCTTGAAGACTTACATACATCTAGGATTGGACCTAGACTAAAATAAAAAACATTGATCATTTTGTAACTTTGAACTTCTTATGTACTGTTGGATGTTTGAACTTTCTCTATTTCTTTAATATACGTCATGAATATTGATCTTTAATAATAATGTCATTTTAAAATTAGCGTTGTGTGGCATGAACAATCTTAACCCTCACATCACGTTTCCGCCGTTAAGGTTGGGGTGTGAAATTGCCTAATAAGCTATTTTTGTTTCTTAGTCAAAGGATTCACAACAATTAAGCTTGATTGAGATTGTTGTGTGTCAGGGTTATGAAAATGTTGCCTCAAGATAGGTGAGTAATGAATGTTCTCAAATGGATTGGTTTCACCAAATAACTGATCCATTGAGTAACTTTCTTCTGGAATAATGAATGTCTGCTCTTGTTCTTTTGTGCTTGTTTCTCCAATAGGTGACATTACTTGATCAAAGAACTCTTCACTTACATCTTGTTCTTGATCATTTGAATGTTCTTCCTCATTCAGATTTTGCTTGTCTACATCTTCCAATTCTCAGTTTAATATCTTAATTTCTTCATTTTGCTCAGAGATTATCCTTTTCAACTCATCAATCTCATTATCCTTTACATTTGCTTGTTCAATCAGGTAAGCTATATCCAGTCTTGTACTACTTAAAGCTTGATCTTTAACTTTAACTTCAGCCTTTGTTTGTTCAAGTTATTGTTCAAGAAATTGAACAATAAACTTCTGTGCCTTTTGATCAGCTACAAGCTTTTCTATTTCTTCATCTTTCCTTTTAAGGTTACCATTCAATCTCTTTGCCCTGTTGTTTGATTTTTCAATAAGCCGACTTTACTCAGTGAATAAGAATACTTTGGGGTACTCTATCTCTTCTTCTATGGGCATTTCACTTGCTTGTTCATCTGTTTTAGTTTTCTCAACATGAGCACTTTGTTCTTCTTGATCTATCTCATACATAGAGGATTTTCCCACTTCCTCTTGTTGAGATGCATGTTCACCCATAGTGGCATCTATATCTCTTAACATAGATGAGAGAGTCTGCTGGTTAGATAAATGAGGGCTGTGAGGTGGAGATGGAATGTTTTGATCAAAGTGAAATTGCTCTTCTTCTTGAATTGGTTCTGGTTCAGGCATAATGGGTTCTTCTTGCTATATGATTAAAACTGGTTGAATGATTGGAATTTGGTGAATCACATTTTGAAACAACATATGAGGTTCACCTTGACCTGGTATCCTTAGAAAAACTTCAGGAACATGAAGATCATGATTGATCATGTGAGGTGGAATAGCAACTTCCTTACTATGATATAGACTTGACTTGATTCGGTTAAAACATGTTCATTGAAATGAACAGGCTCAAACAGAGTTCCTTCCCTTGGAATGTTTGGCAACAGATCATCAATAAACATTTTCAGGAACCTTGGATACATTTGGAATTTGTTCCCTACTTCAGTTAGATTGTAGATTATTTCATTGAGAACTTAAGCAGCAAAATTGAATGGTTTTCTTGCTATAATACCTGCTATAGCAGAATAGCTCCTCAATGAAGTAGCATCCCAACCTGTCTTCCTATTTGTCATAGTCTTTTGGTATGTGTGCATTAAAAATCTAAATTGGGCACATATATAAGATTTCTTGATCTGCTTCCTGTCTATAGTGATAGTGTAACCAATCTTCCTGAAAACATGAAGAACATAGTTCTCATCAAACTCTATAGGCCCTTCAGAATCTTTATCTCCTAGCTAAAGTACTCTTCTGAGTACTTCATTTAAAATCATGATTTGCTGATCATGAATGGTAGCAATCACAACTTATTGATCTTCCATCTGCTCTAGATGAGCATTGGTCTAGAATTGGACAATGTGATCTTCTATGAGGTAGTCATTACATGTACCAGCCTTGTTTGTGTTATGGCTTGTGTCTTATCTCTGTAATTCTCATCTTTAGGTGAGTTTGGATTGAGATATGCACACAAATTATGATCTCTGACAAACACAAGGTTTGCCATATCTGTAAATAAGAAGAATATGTTAATATTTGAGTGATTGAAATGACAAACACAAGGTTTGCCCTATCTGCAAATAAGAAGAATATGTTAGTATTTGAGTGATTGAAATGAAAGATGTTAATTTGATGGAATTTTGATTGAGTGTTCATTGGCCATTATGTATGATATGAGATGATAAATCATGTATGTTGGGCACATTGTTTGTGCCAAAATGTTTGTTCGTTGATATTTGACATTTTGAAGAGTTTGACTTTCAAGAAGTCAATTTTGATCTTGCAAATATGTCACACCCCAACCACGGTGGTTTCCCACATGGCATGATCGTCATGGAATCATAGTCATTGATCGAACACTACATGATTTGGTAAAACATACGTTGCAAACAAGTTTAAAAATACATAGTTGTTTTCAGAGTTAAATTGCAGAAGCAGTAGAACTAATGTAGTTGTTTTCAAAACATGACAAATACAATAATAAATGTCCAAACAACATGAATGGCCCTAAATGCGATGTGATCCATGCTAGCTTAACTTGATGCAAATATCAAATACCTGAGAAAACATGCATGAAAATATGCCAACGTAAAGTTGGTGACTTCACAGATTTTAAAGTAATAGTAAACAGTGTAATGGACCATAAGTCTTTCATGATTTGATTGTCGATCATACAATACTACAATATTATATAAGCACCATAACCGAAGCAAGACTGTAACTATAATAGATTGTTCCTACCCATGCCTACCGTAAGCACAGAGTGAACAGGCTAATAGTGCACACATTTAGACCTCCACTCAAGGTTAGGGTAATTAACCCGGTGGGGGTAGTCAAACCCAATAGTTGCTATCCATGATTGCCTCGCTTTAGGAAATAAACTAACAGTCCGATAACAGGGGACTTTGTATGGTAAGTAAACAACTTATATAACATGTAAATTCATTGACAAGTAAATGTGTCCACGAAAAATAGTACTTTGCATTTAATCTCCCCTAAAATGAAAATAAGTAAAAATGGGGCCGTGAAACTCACCTGTGAAGTGACTCGGGTGTGAAAATCTGTAAGTATCCAATGTGCTCGGGAAAATCCAAACTAAGTTCGCCCTAGAACAATCAAGGCAACTAATGTCTAAGTAATTGTTGCTACATGTAATGTGAGCATGTAAATATCTCATCCACACACTTGGTAACAAAGTGTTTGACTTGAGTACCCGTTGGTGACACAAGATGGATATTTGTGATATATATATATATATATATATATTACTTAAAAAATATTAATAAATTATACTTCGCTTGAAAGTGTTCAAAAACCTTTATATCTTAAAGTTGACATCTTATTTGGGTAATTAAATATCATTTTGACTCGACCCGAGACGTGTCTCTAGTGTTTAGTAATTAGTTATATAATTTATGAAGCTACAGAAATTAGGGTTTTCAAATAATCTTATTTTCTTATATAAAATAATATTTGTATTATAGTAATTGAAATACAATTTAAAATATAACATCTAAGGAAAATCACTAGCTCTCGTATTTTATAATCCAAGTATAAATTGATGAAATCAACTTTCCAACAACATGTTGAACATGAACATATTAGAACAATATTCAACATGAACAAGTTGATTCCCCCAAGGGCCTTTTTCATTATCTCTCAGTATTCAACCAACAAGAAACATGGTGCGGAAACCCATGATTCAAGTGAAAGAATTCAGTGTGTGTGTGTGTGTGTGTGTGATTGTGTGTTATTATGTGTTGTTTGAATGCTCGAAAATGATAAAAACAGATTGTTTGATTGATTGTTCAAAAGCTTACCAAGGATTAGGGTAGTGTGTTATTTATAGCCTATACACAAAAGCTATATACAATTACTGAACTACCCTTATGTAAACAAATATTACATAAATGAGCTATCCGCTGTGGAGGTTTTCTCATCCGCTGTGGAGAAGACTATTCATCCGCTGTGCATACTTGGTTGTTCATCCGCTGTGGATGCTTGGTTGTTCATCCGCTGTGGATGTTCATCCACTGTGGAGGTTTTCTCATCCGCTGTGGAGAAGACTATTCATCGCTATGCATACTTGGTTGTTCATCCGCTGTGGTTGTTCATCTGCTGTGGATGTTCATCCGCTGTGGATGTTCATCCGCTGTGGATGAACATCTGATGTGGAATGTTCATCCGCTGTGGATGTTGTCCGTTGTATGTTCTTCATCCGTTGTGGGATTCTTTCATCCGCTGCACACACTTAGATGAATTTTCTTCATCCGCTGCTGATGATCTTCATCCGCTGTGGAGACTCTTCATCCGCTGCGAACACTTGGTCAAAATTTCTTTTATCTAGAAATCTAAAAAAGAAATTTAAACAAGTGTTAGTGATTGTTATGAATGTTAATAATGTTAATGTGTTATAAATGATTGTTTTGTATGTTAAAACATATTTTGTTTGATTGTATGGTTTGGCAAGCATCATACTTTTTCATGCATTAATTCTTAATGCAATTGTTGAGTCCAATAATACTCCCTCTAAGTATGATGTTTCCATCAATTTAATGATTGCTTGTTACTGTTTTGTCTGTTAGAAATAATGTGTTTGTGTTGGTGCTTGTTAATGATTTGTTTGTTAGGAAAATGTGTGTGTGTGTTTGATATGAAAGATTGTACTGATTTTGTGTTATCGCTTAAACTATTTGATTGCATGATTGTATGTTATTGAAATGGTTTGTTTGTTTATAGCGGATGAACATTTGTTCATGTGCTATGGATCCTTGAAACATTTGATTGTTTATTCACAGCGGATGAACATTTGTTCATGCGCTGTGGACACATGGATGTGGTGTGAATGTTTACAGCGTATGATTACCTGTGTGCATACGCTATATACACTTGCACTATTTCTACAACGGATGACTTATGTTAGTCATGCGCTATGGAATGGCACTGTATTCACAGCAGATGCCTTACCACCATCATGCGCTGTGAACACTTGTATGTTCATAAGTGCATAGCAGATGTTTGTTTGTTTAGTCCGCGATATAAACTTGGTGAATTTTGCATGTTATGATGATTACTGTAGCTACAGCGGATGTATGTTTGTGTGTCCGCTGTGACCACAGTTTTTTAAAAATTTCAGATTTTTGTTTGTTTTGAACTAATGTCTTCCGAAGCATATGTTTGATAAAATTTTCTTCCAAAAGAACATTTGTTTGATGAAACTTGTTTAAATCAAAATGTTTGTTTAAATCTTTGATTTAAAATATATGTTAAAATATTGAAATTTTAACATATTCAATATATGGATGATAAGATATCACTCACAAGCAATATTGTGCAATAAAATAAACATATGTATGTGTGTCAAAGTGCTGTGTTTGGGTGTTGGGTTGACATGGCTTTGTTTAAAACTCAAAATTTAGAAAATTTCAAATTTTAAAATGTATGAATATGCACAATTCTGATGCCTTTGATATTTCCATGTTCAATTTCTCCCCCTAAATTTTTTTCATAGTTATAAAAGTCTTTTACAAAATGACAAAAATTTGTATCTATTTGAGTGGAAATTATCAAAGTTCAATTGATTGCTTGCTTGATAAAAGTTAGAAAGATAATGCCTTATCTAACTAATAAATGAATGATTTTCATGTTTGAACATGAATCTTTTGCACATACCATGAGATCATACTAGTCTATAGTTCTTACTGAGTTGTTTGTATGATTTGGAGAATCGACATAGACATGTACAATATTGATTGCAGATATATTGATCCCCTTAAACTCAAGCATGGTATTAATGATTTATTTAAAACAGTGAGTGATTATCATGTTTTGAATTGATTGACATGAGACGTATGTACCCCACATCTGATTGTATGATTAATACAACTCTCCTCAAGATATGCTAGAAAGTACTTTCAATACTTAAAACCTGGTTACTTAGGAGTATAAATGCTTAATTTGATCCATGTTGGTTTATCCTCTTTGGGATTCTTTTTCACTTCACTTTGGAAGTTGATCCTCTTTGGGATTCTTTTGATTCATTCATAAGGAATGTAGTCATAAAGACTTTATTGATGATTCATCCAAGATGGATGTGTTCCTTTTTGGGAATCTTTTTGGATCATGATTTAGGTCATTCAGGTCTGTGCTTAGCATAACAAAGAATGCCTAGGTGTACTCCAGGTCTATGATTATCATAACAAAGGAGACACTTGAATGATTGAGCAATTTATAATCTGTTTCACTTGGTGTATTGTAGTTACTTTGAAAGCAACCTATATTGGATAGATCAATACTTACCATAAACAAAGATGTGTTGTTAACCACACAGTCATAAGAATTTAGTTCTTCGCTGTTGTATCTAATTTTATATGTCCCATGCTGAGCCTATCCACATATCAAACAAAGAATTTGTCAGTCTTTATTAGTGGAAAAAGACTCAAGTGAAGAATTATGCTAGTGTACTATCATTTCGCATGAAATGTATGTGTGATTCAATATTATCAAAATGAATGATTTGCATGATATATTGATTTTGAAAAAGGGAAAGCTGATAGTAATCATGGACTTTGACAAAATCAAGTATGTCTTATTTGAATGTTTTGAAAATATTAATTTGTTGTTTCATAGTTGATCATACCAAGAAACTGAACCCAGAATTCAAATCGTATTGAATCAAATGGTTTTGTAAAAAGGTCAGCCAATTGGTTGTCTGTGTGGACCTTGATCAACTTGATCAGACCCTTTTCTAAGTAATCTCTCAGAAAGTGATATCTGATCTCTATATGTTTGGTTATTGAATGTTGAACAAGATTGTCTGTTATAAACATGGCTGCAGAATTGTCAATGTGTATGGGTGTTTTAAGAAAATTAAAACCATAATCAAGCATTTGGTTTTGAATCCATAACACTTGAGAATAGCATACAGAAGCAGCTATATATTCTGCTTCAGCTGTGGACACAGAGACATTTGTCTGTTTCTTGCATTGCCAAGAGATCAATCTTGATCCAAGAAACTGGCAACCTCCACTGGTTGATTTCCTGTTGTTATTGCATCCCCCATAATCACTGTCTGTGTATGCACATAATGAGAAGTCTCCATCTTTAGGATACCACAAACCAAGATTTGTTTTGCCTTTCAAGTATCGGAAGATTCTTTTTATAGTATTTACGTGTGATTCCTTGGGATCTGCTTGATATCTTGCACACATGCATACTGCATACATGATATCTGGTCTGCTTGCTGTTAGGTACATCATAGAACCTATTATAGATCTGTAAAGTTTCTGGTCAACTGATGTTCCTTCTGGATCTGGTCCAAACTTCAATCCAGTTGCAAATGGTGTCTTGATTGAATTGCAATCAGTCATGTTATACTTCTTGAGGATCTGATGCACATATTTGCTTTGATTGATGAAAATTCCATCTGTGAATTATTAGACTTGTAGACCTAGGAAGAATGCGAGTTCTCCCATTGAGCTCATCTGGAATTTTGATTGCATAAGAGTTTCAAACTCTTTGCAAAGCTGTATGCTTGTGGAGCCAAAAATTATGTCATCCACATAGACTTGCACTACTAATAAGTCTTGTTCTTTTCTTTTTAAGAACAATGTCTGATCAATTTTACCTCTGGTGTAACCATTCTGTAGTAGAAACTTTGATAGAGTTTCATACCACTTTCTTGGTGCTTGGTGAAGACCATATAGAGCTTTGTCTAACTTGTATACTCAATGAGGGAAATCTGGATCTTCAAACCCTAGAGGTTGAGCAACATACACCTCTTCATCTATCTTACCATAAAGGAATGCACATTTGACATCCATTTAGTAGACAGTGAACTTCTGTGATGAGGCATAAGCAAGGAATACTCGGATGGCTTCCAATCTAGCTGCAGGAGCAAAGACATCATCATAATCAATGCCTTCCTCTTGAGTATATCCTTGAGCTATAAGCCTTGCTTTGTTTCTTATGACAATCCCTCTGTCATCTTCTTTGTTTCTGAATAGCCACCTTGTGCCAATTGTATATTGACCTTTAGGCAGATCTACCAGCTTCCAAACTTCTTGCTTCTTGAATTGCTGTAGTTCCTCTTGCATGGCTTCTATCCAACTGTTGTCCTTTAAGGCTTCAGTGACATTTTTAGGTACAGTTAAGAATAAGAAACAGGAATACAAACAAATGTTTGCTGTATCAGATTGACTACGAGTCAATCTAGTGTTGAGATCACCTATGATGTTTTCGATGGGATGATCTTTGTGAATTCTTGTTGTGGTGATCCGATCAACATGGATTGTTGAATCAAGATTGGTGATTGTCTGATCATGTGATGAGGGTTGAGCAAGAGTATTGGGTGATGTGTGAATGTCTGATTGAGGAGGTTCAGTGAATGTTTGAGGGGAATCATGAAAGAAATCTGGGATTTCATCTTCATGATGTGTGTCTGGTAGAGAATGGTAGTCATCATCATCTTCAGGTTGTTTTATTTTGTTGGTATCTTGTGATTGAGTGGGTACAGGAGATGAAGATACTGGAGTATCTGATGATGTTTCTTTTGAGGTGTCTGGTTGATCAGGAGGTGTTGACACAGTTGTGCTTGATGGTGTGTTAGTGGTTCTCCTTAGAGGATCAGCCGACAATGGAACATCAATGGTTGATGGTGGAACCATTGGATACTTATTGTTCTCCTTTAAACCTGAAACATCAAAATATGTTGTGTCAAATGATTTGGTTAATGCATCAATATCAAACAGCCAGTTAGATCCAATGACATTCTTAGTGAAAGAATGTTCATTGAAAACAACATCTGTTGTTTCTTCCACTATATTTAGCCTTGGATTGAATACTCTATAAGCTTTTGAGCTTCCAGAATATCCAACAAAGAATCCATCATCTGCTTTTGGAGCAAATTTGGATAATTGTTCTCTGTTGTTTAATATTGAAACAGAACATCTAAAGGCCCTAAGAAATCCTATATATGGTTTTCTTTTAAACACTAATTCATAAGGTGTTTTGGAATGTTCTTTGATGATTAATGATCTATTTTGTATGTAGCATGTTGTGTTTATGGCTTTAGCCCAAAAGGATATGGGCAATAGAGAGTCAGCTAGCATGGTTCTAGCTGCTTCTATTAATGTTCTGTTCCTTCGTTCAGCTACTCCATTCTGCTGAGGAGTTCTTGCTACGCTAAATTGATGACTTATTCCTTTTTCTACACAAAAAGAAGAAATGTAGTCATTCTTAAATTCAGTGCCATTATCACTTCTTAAAGATTTGACTTTAAGATCAAGTTGATTCTCAATATTTGTGATAAAGGATGTAATGATTTGTGTTGTTTCTGTCTTGTGTAGTAGAAAGAAAACCTATGTGATTCTGGAGTAATCATCTACTATGACAAGACAGTATTGCTTCTTTCCTATGCTTAGGATGTTTGTTGGGCCAAAAAGGTCCATATGAATCAATTTGAGTGGTATGTTGTTAGAGTTTATCAATTTTGATTTATGTGAAACTCTATGTTGTTTGGTTTTCAGACATGCTGTGCAGTGGTCTGAACTAAAAAATTCATTTTGTGGCAGACCTATGACTAGATCATTTTTAACAACTTTGTTCATTCGGTTAAAATTGGAATGACCTAATCGTCTATGCCATAATTGTGATACATCTTCTCTGGCTTTTGATAATAAACAAATTTCAGGGGTTGATGCTGAAACATTGTTCATAACAACAATGTATGTGTTGTTTAGGCGAGGAGTTTTCAAAAGGATATGATCTTCTGGAATCTAAAAACCCGTCTTAAGGATGTAGCAGCTGTTGGAGTCAATAGGGTGACATATCCCTTGTCACAGATTTGGGATACACTCAGGAAATTGAACTGAAGATTGGAGCAGTAGTTGACGTTCTCTAAGTAATCAACTCGTTTGTTACTGTTCCTTCGCCAGTTATCTTCCCCCCTGTTTTATCTCCTCCAAAGGCTACATTGCCTCCATGTTTGTTCTTAAAATCCCGAAGGAGGGAATAGTTGCCTGTCATATGACGGGAGCATCCACTGTCAACATACCAGATGTTGTCAGTCCTTCTAAGATGTCCCTTAAAAATAAAATATATTAGTTAGTTGGAGCAACCCAAGCCAAGATGGTCTTGGGTTTTCTGTCTTTTCCATCAACATAAATTTCTTCCAAGACAGCATTGTCTGAAGGTTTTGGAGCTCTGGACACACTAGATTTCCTTTGGTTTGATTTAGCACTATTTGGAGAAGTGCTTTGCGCTCTTCTCTTTTGTGAGCTAGTGTCAGTGGTTTGTCTGTTCTGAGACTTATGTCTCCTTGATGTGTGTTGAAAATTGTCATAAAAGGTTTTATCATTATCTAAAACAATTTTCTGATGAGGTGTATGTTTAGGAACTCCTACTCTGCTCTTATTTTGAGCAACAGGTTGTTTTTCAATAGTTTTCTCAACCTGAGCTTGTTTGTTTTGTTTCTTGTTTTTCTTGTTGAAAAAACAATTTGCCGTGCTGTGATTATTTCTTTCACAAATGGAGCAATAATTGTGAAAATGATATGTTTCTGTACTGTGATTATTCATCTTATAGTACTTGCAGTACTTGCCATATTTTCACTTTTCAGTTGAATGTGTGAATTGATCACACCATTCACAGTATGGCAATTCTGTTTTTGTTTGTTTGATGAAAACTTTTGATTTCAAATTAGATTTTGATGGAATTTCAAAAGTTACAGATGGTTGTTTTGGTTGAAATATGGCTTTGCCTTTCCTTTTATTAGTTTGTTTGGAAGTGACATTTGAGGTTAAAACTTTCCTACCATAGATAACAAATCCTTTAATCTGTTTCGATTCGTTGGTTGGAGTGTCAGCCACACCTGAAGTCTTATGAGCTTCAGTAATTGGTTGATCCGAGTCATCCTCCAAAAGATCAATGTTATCATCACTAGTTTCATTATCATATTCATTTTTTTCACCTTGATAAAAATCTGTAGTTTTGATTTGTGAAATCTCTTGACTTTTTACAAATTTAATCAATGGTGTTTTCAACATTGTTGGAGATGATGATGATGACTTTGATTCAATTGGTTTGTCTTGAGATTCAGTTGACTCATCTTGTATGTTGGTCATTGACTCAGGAAGTGGGATGTAGTTATCATTATAAGGTGGGTTTACCTTATGATATCCAAGTCCTGTAGGATCCTTAAAGGTCCTTTGCTGAGCAAGAAGTTCTTTGAACTTCTTATTGCTCACCTGAAACTTCTGAAGTTTAACTTCAGTTTCAGCTTGAATTGTTTTTGACTCAGTTAATGAGATAGAGTGCTACTGGACCTGAGCTGTCAATGTTAATTTTTTAGAAAGTAGTTTGTCTAGGTTTGATTGTAATGAAAGTATTTTTGTAGCATACTACTTTTGTTCTAATTTTATACTTTCATTAAGAATATTTGTTTCAATTACTTTCTTTGATAGCTTGTCAGCATGCTCCCTATACCTGTTTACCTCATCAATACATGCTTGACTGTAGAGGTTTTCTTTTACCTCTTTTGGGATGTCTGTTAATTTGTCTTCAATATCAGCCATAAGGGCATGATCTGAAGGTGATGGTATTTCAGCCTCATAAAGGCTCCAGTCACATTCTCCATCCTTTTTGATTATCATTGCAAAAGATGTTGGACATTGAGTTGGACTGAATTGTGTGATCTGAGGTTGAGTAGGTGCATTTGGAATACTGATTGGTGGAGGCACTTGTCTATTTGAATTAATTCCACTTGAGTGTTGTGCCTGATGAGTGTTTCTATCAACTCTGGGCTGTTGTCATTCTCTAGAGAAGTGCCCATAAAGTTGACAGTTATAGCACCTAACTTTGGTTTTATCAAAACCAATTCTTGTTTTCTTGTCCATGGTTAAACCTCTATTTCTTGGCAGAAACCTTTTGGACCTGTATGCTATCATGGCCATTGACCATTGAAGATCCATCTCTTCTACCATATCTGGTGGAAGTTCATCCAAATCCTGTTGGATGATCTGAGATGGAGTCAGACTTGCTCCCAACAAAGCTTCAAAGCTTGTTGAAAAGGCTGTATAAGCTGCCTTTTGCTATTCACTTTGTAGAATAATAGTAATAGAATCCATAGGTTTTTCAAGCCTGTGTATGTTTGATGTTTGACGTTTTGACTGTTTGTTTGAGGTGGAGTTATGAGGTTGATGTTTACTTTGTGGTGTAGCTTCATGAGAAGCATGAACTCCAGTCTTCTTAGACTTGTGTTTATTGTTGGATGATTCTGGTGCTGAGAAGAATGATGTATCATGAGAATCCAAAAATTCTTCTTCTTCATCTTCTCCAGTGCTTGTGAGGAAAGCATTGTCAGTGTGTTGTGGTTCTTTGAACTTGTAGGCCTCGACATGTCTGATTTGGTTGTTGTTCCTGGATTTTTCATCCACTTCCAGTGCTTCGACCTTGGCTACAAGTGAGTCAAGGGATAGTCCTTCCAAGTCCAATGTTGCTTTCATGAGAGACACTGACTGAGTCCAACTCTCAGGCAATGTATGCAACATTTTCTTGTTGATTTTAACAATGTCATATTTAAGTCCATATACTATCATTTCATTGACCAATTGGACATATCTGTGTAACTATTGAGGAATTGATTCTCCATGGATGTGGTGGAAGGTTTCATATTGAGTTCTTAATTTTTCCTTTTTGATCTCTCTTATTTCCTCACTTCCTTCACACATGGTGTGAAGAACCTTCCACAGCTCATGGGCTGTTTTGAAATTTTCGACTCGTGTCAAAATTTCAAAAGGCAAAGTCATAGCTAGAATACTGTATGCCTTCATGTCTGTTTCCCGCTTGAGGTCATCACCAGCTACACTTTTCAGACTAATAGGTTTTTGTATGTTATAGTCAGGTCCTAAAGTCACTGGAATGTAAGGACCTTCAGTGATTGATGTCCATAGATCTGGATCTTGATATGTAATCCAATTCCTAAACATGATTTTCCATTTCTTGAAATCTGATTTGATCTTCAACTTTGGGGGTTTTAGTCCACTATTTGAACTCATCATATCATCAGCCATGTTTGAATGATTTGATTTTAACTAAATAATAACTTTTTTTTAAGTTAAATTTTGTTTGATTAAAATTTTATGTGACATCCGTCACCAAAATAGGTACGTTGGCTTTGGCATTACTTTGAATTTTGACTTTTGACTTTGACTTTCGTCTTTTGTTTTGGGCTAGGTCTTGATTTATGGTTCTTTTCTTGTTGGGCCCAAATTTTGGTCTAATGGGCCTACGTTTTTATGATGGGCCTGGAGCCTATATCATTATGTGACTTGTGGGCTTGTCATCGTATGAGGTTCTATGTATTGAGCCCAATCAAGGGTTTTCCTAAAAAGTAAAACACGAAGTTACACCAAAACCCAACTAACTCTATATCCATGGGCTTTGCCTAAAGCCTGGTAAATAAACTTAAATTGGTTCAAAAATATAAATTATCCCAAACTCTAGGGAATGTGATAGCTCGTTGGAACCGTTATTGCGCATAGAATTCAAAAACGTAAAAATTAGTCGACACGCGGTTCGAGACGAGACGGAATTGGACGAAATGTGCCAAGGGCCCAAAGGCCCTTTCCCTTCCCTTCATTCGGCCACAAATGGTTAAAGGGGGGTATTCCCCTTTGCTTGGCCTCACTTTTACAACTCAAGGAATTTCTATTGAAACCCTAGCCGCCACAACACCTAAATCCTCTCTTTTCTTCTTCATCAAAACTTCGAAAATTCTGCATTACTAGAATCATCCATCGAGTTTCCATTAAGCAAGGCATCCAAGATCTTAAACCAAGCAAGATACCTTCGTCTTCGTAGATACGGTAAGCGAAATTCGTGTTTGATGAAGTATAATCCTTGTTTCACTCAAGATAGATGATAATCATCATCTACACTCTAAATCTTCATCTAATGATCTTTCATTTTTAGTTTTTGGTGCTAGATCGTGAGAATCTAAGCGTTACGATCGTCGGATTCGCCATTTGGTAAGTAACCCTAATTCTTGGATTTTATGGTAATCGAATCCATGATATTGAGTGGAAATCTTGGATGACCTGCCCTTAATAGAGATTTTGGACCTATAAAACGTTTTGAAATAACAAGAATTGTTCCTTGAAAGTATTGATGTGTTGAACAAATCGAAACAACGAAACTAACAATCTGGGCAGCTTGCTGTCAGAAAAATGGGTCATCTTGTTCGTGTGATAACTTGGTCGAAACACGCCCAATTGGGGCAAACTCTGGGTCTAAATTTAAGCCCTATGAGTCCTCTAACTAACCCAAGTGGTTTCATGTCGTTTCGACATCGTTTGTTCCTCCAAACGTAGCAAACAAAACTGAAGGTCAAAACTGACGAATCTGGGCAGCAGATTGGTCTTTATTCTTCGTGTCATAACTTACTCATATTTTGTCAAATGAACCTGATTCTTTTTCTGGAATTAATTTAAAGTCTCTTCTTTCAAATGACACCTCGAACACGATGTTTCGTGGTCGTTTCGATCTCCTAACAGCTTATACAAGATTGATGCGCAATCAGATATGTATGAGGAATTATTTTGTTAAAACTTAAAAATAAGGGTTGAGATCAAATAGTCTAAATTAAGACAAGTTTTGCATATAATATTGATTAAAACTCTTTACAAAAGAATTAAATTAATAAGTGTGACGATGGAAAATCTTGATTAGTGTTAAGGGCTGGATTAACAGGATTGCACCCATATTAGTCATCGATATTTGGTGCTATATTAATCCTTGTGTGAATTATATATTTTTAGAGCTTCCTCTGCGTGTTGTGGAATTTGAACTGTGACTTTTCAAGGTGAGTTTCACGGCCCCTTTTTAATATATTTTACTTGGGGGAAAAGCATGCTCATGGTTTTGGACTATGCCGTGTTTGATTTTCTTTTGAAATATTGTATGTGGTTTGGGTCATGGTATGAGTCTTGATATTCAATCATGAGTGTGTACTTGTGCTTGTGCTTGTGCTTCAACTTGTGTACTTGGATGTTATGGAGAGATATTGTTAGTACTAACGGGTTGACACCCACACCCATGTTGTCGGTATACTAGTCGAGACCGACTTGGCCGGGGCTTGCCCTTGGGTGAATATAATCCGGTTGTGTGCAATTTTGGAATGTCTTGGACTTGGGTTACATTCGAACTTATGTTGATATCTTGACTGCTATGTTTCTCTTTCACATACAATTTTCTATACATGTTATACACGGTAAAATATTTGTACTTATAAACCTGTGAACTCACCAACGTATGTTGACCTTTTAAGAGCATGTCTTTTCAGGTAATGAAGTCTAGGTGTATGGCTGTGGACTTAGATGAGACCGCTCCACTAAGAGCATTAGACATTCAAGAGACTTTTGGGACATGTTGTGAATTGTTGGGTTTTATGGATTGTAATTTTGATGATTTTGAGATTTTTATTGTTGGACAATTGTGTTGATTTGTTTCCGTATGGAGCTTTGGTATGATTATGCATTTTGGTATGACGTTCTGGTAGTGACTATCCTTGACATGTGTTCCTATGTGTCGGGCAACGTCATGACCCATGTATGGAGAATACCTTTAGATATTCTCTTGAACCCCCAATGTGTTATGACGATCCCGTCCGTCGCATCCTCGTGTTTCCGCTTTAGCGAGGGTGTGACAAATTGGTATCAGAGCCATTGGTTATAGAGAATTAGGTGGATTATTCGACCTAGACTATAACCTAAGTACCCAATTGTAGTATACATCATAGGATTATGTGTGTACTGTTATACATGTGAATGTTTTATGTGTATTATATGTTATGCTATGTTGCCTGCCATATGTGTTATCTGTGATCCTCTTATTTGGAGAACTTTGGTCGTGGTATTATCTATGCGTGCCTTGAGAAAGCATTAGGTAAGGACGTCCTCTCGTTATGCGGTTGATTATTATTTGGTCTGGATTGACAAGTGCGGCTATAAGGACTCTTTTAAAGGACCTTGGTTGTTAAGCCAACCTTTATTATGTGTGTCTGCTGATGTTAGCTATGTTGTACAAGGCCCTATTTATAACTCGTGGTTTGATTATTGGGAGATGAACATGCTAGCTTACATGACAACAACAGACAAGGACCATGGCCTATTCAGGTCAGATGCCTACTTTATTAGATCTCAAACTATACTAAATGGACTCTTTTGACGGTTCCTTACCCAAGTGAATGCTTTGTCAGTCGATTCCTCTGCACAAATTTGGTTACTTAACCTTCGGTTAGTGACCATATCCTTGATCCTCCAATCTTAGATAACACTCTGTACTTAACAAGACATGTTAACTCTGGTAGGAGGAGCTAGGGGTGACCATGCAATGCAAATTACCATTACGGGTGCACACGTAATCGCAATTTGCAGTGCATACAAAATCTGGCAAACCCTTTCATGAGATAACAGTCATAGTTAGTACGAATCTTCCATCTTATTCATGGGATAGTGGAATTCCTGTTATTATGATAATCAATGGTGTGGAAACACCAATCCCATTTATCCTTGCACAAGTACAAATAGATCTAAAGCATTCAGGGGAATCATACTAGGACATTTTAGCCCAGTATCTATGAGAAGTTTCTCTTGCTTTTATTTCTGTGATCGTAGAAATTGACTACATGTTCAAAGTGTACTTGGTCTTTGAAGATCTGAAGTAGGGAAGTGAGACTCCTTGTACCTATGTTGCTTTGTTCAAACTGATCATAATACTTGTTGCATTGGTTGTCGAGAAATGCTAGCATTATAATTGATGGAGTAAATGCATGTCATGTAACCAGTTTAGACGTCGTCCTTGGTATATCATCGGTGTGGTGGGACCGCTGCGAGGAATCCTATACATAAACATCTTTGCTATGCTAGGGATGTGTCTGAACTGGGCTATGTGATGATCCGAGAGGATTAGAGATGGACATGGTGAGACTGTTAAATTGAAAGAAAGTGGCACTGGAGGCAGGATTGGTTGTACGTACACGAAGTACATGATTTCCAAGCCAAAAGAGTTCGAAAGGAAGTTGCAGCAATAGCTCTAACCCATTGCATTGAGAAAACAGAAACGAATGTGGACATCAAGATAAGTGCTAATAATCAAAATGCAAAGAGTGTTATCCGGCCACTAGTGGGCAAAGCACTAACATGGTGGAATATCCAAGTTCAAGCACGAAGTAGAAAAGTTGTGATGGTCATGACTTTGGATGGGCTAAACATTAATAACTGAGAGGTACTACCTCATGGACAAGATACAAAATATAGATCATTAGTTGTGGAATCAAGTAATGGTGGGATCTAGTCATGCTTCTTATCCCTACCAATTCCATAAGTTGGCAAAGGTGGTGACATATTTGTGGCACATAAATCAAAGCGAATGGAAAAGTACATCAGGGAGGCTGGTTCTATAGTTCTTGGAATGGTGGTCGCTACTACACCCCAACCATTTGGAGTGCAATACTGAAGACTTGTATTTAGTGGTTGAGTTGGTTCGTATCTCAAGAATGCTAGTGAGATGTAGAAGGACGTTAAGGAATCGGGTGAGCTTGAAGTGTTAAAGTAGACAAGAAGGACAACTTCATGAAAGGATATGTGGCTGCCGTGCTGGAAACGAAGAGCTATGCCGGTACTTGTCTGGAGAGTAATAAATGCAATCTGCATCAACCGACTATGATGTCATGACCTGTGTGTTTCAATTTCAAGCAATTGGAACGCTTAGTGAAGTGTTTTAAGGTATTTGTGACCCCCAGCAGTGTGGAAACAAGCTATGTAGTTGAATTGGCTGACGGTAGCCTAGTAGAGACTATAGTTGTAATTCGGGACTATACCATAATATTAGATGACCATGCTTTTAGAATAGCTCTTATACCTTTTGGGCTTGGGAGTTTCAACGTAGTGGTGGGCATGAAAGTGGCGGAAATAAATATTGAAGACATACCTGTTGTGCGGGACTTTCTAGAGGTGCTTCCGAAGGATTTGATAGGATTGCCACCTCCAAGACAGGTGGACTTTTGAATTGATTTAGTGCATGACATAATGCCTGTAGCTAAGGCAACTTATCAATTAGCTCCATCAGAGATGCAAGAACTGTTTAGTCAACTCCAGGAATTACTAGACAAGGGTTTCATACGACCCAGTCATTCGCCATGGGGCGCGCTGGTGCTCTTCGTCAAGAAAAAGGATGGATCCTTCAGAATGTGTATAGATTATCGAGAATCGAACAAGTTAATCTTTAAGAATCGATATCCCTTACCAAGGATAGATGATTTATTTGATCAACTACAAGGAGCGACGTATTTTTCGAAGATTGATCTTCATTCGGGATATCACCAGTTGAGGGTGCACGTGGAAGATATACCAAAGACGGTTTTTAGGATGTGATATGGGCATTATGAATTCTTGGTCATGCCTTTTGGGCTAACGAACGCACCCGCCATATTTATATACCTAATGAACAGGGTGTGTAAACTTTACCTGGATAAATTTGTCATAGTATTCATTGATGACATCTTGATTTATTCGAGGATGAAAGAGGATCATGAGGGACACTTGAAAATAATCCTGGAGTTATTGGGAAGGGAGAAGCTCTATGCCAAATTCTCCAAGTGAGAGTTTTGGTTGTGAGAGGTGAAATTGCTTGGACATGTAGTGAATGAGAAAGGAATTCATGTGGATCCTGGAAAGATTGAGGCAGTTAAAAAAACTGGGAGGCACCTAAGACGCCTTCAGAGATAAGACAATTCCTTGGACTAGCAGGCTATTATCGGCGATCTATCCCAAATTTCTCAAGGGTTGTGCAACCACTCACACAACTGACGCAGAAGGATAAAAGTTCGAATGGGGTGCTAAACAAGGGGATGCATTTAATACATTGAAAGATAAGTTGTGTAATGCACCGATATTGGCACTCCCTAAGGGTTCAGACGGATTCGTTGTGTATTGTGATGCATCGCATCAAGGTTTAGGTTGTGTGCTCATGCAAAAAAGATAAAGTGATTGCATACGCGTCGCGACAACTTAAGAATCACGAGAAGAATTACACCACCCATGACCTGGAGTTAGGAGCGGTGGTCTTAAGATCTGGAGGCACTATTTGTATGGTACAAAGTGTGTCGTTTATACCGACCACAAGAGCCTCCAGCATATTTTCGACCAAAATGAATTGAACATGAGACAGCGTCGATGGATTGAGTTGCTTAGTGATTTCGACTGTGAAATCCGGTACCACCCGGGTAAAGCAAACGTAGTAGCGGATGCCTTGAGTCGAAAGGAAAGAGTCAAACCTGTACGCATCCGGGCCCTACGGATGACCATTCATTAGGATATTAAGATTCATATTATTACTGCATAAGTTGAAGCAATAAAGGAAACAAACGTACAGAGTGAAGTGTTGAGAGGACTGGACAGATAGTTTGAACAAAAGGAAGATGGAGGGTTATACTTTGTGGTTAGGATTTGGGTACCTATTACGGGGAATGTATGGGAGATTGTATTGGACGAGGCACACAAGTCAAAGTATTCGGTACACCCTGGTGCGGATAAAATGTACCACGACCTTAGAGATTTATCTGGTGGCCTGGAATGAAAAGGGATATAGTGGTTATGTTAGTAAGTGTTTAACGTGCGCGAAGGTTAAGGCAGAACACCAAAGACCTTTAGGTTTATGATAGCATCCTGAAATCCCTGAATGGAAATGGGAAAATATCACCATGGACTTTATAACGAAACTACCAAGGACTAGTAGTGGGCATGATACGATTTGGGTTATTGTGGATCGAATGACCAAATCTGCACATTTCTTGGCTATACGTGAAGACTACAAAATGGAAAAGTTGGCAAGGGTCTATATCTATGAGATTGTGTCTGGACATGGGGTACCCATGTCAATCATATCTGATCGGGACGCACGATTCACATCCCGATTCTAGCAATCCTTACAGAAGTCACTGGGGACACGTCTTGACATGAGTACTGCCTATCACCCTCAGACCGATGGTCAGAGTAAGTGTACGATTCAGACTTTGGAAGACATGCTGAGGGCTTGCACGATTGACTTTGGCAGTAATTGGGACACTCACCTTCCATTGGTGGAGTTTTCGTACAATAATAGTTAACATACGAGTATTGGATGTGCACCATTTGAGGCATTGTATGGGCGTAAGTGCAGGTCGCCGGTGTGTTGGCCAGAGGTTGGGGAAAGTCAGATGATTGGACCCGAGATACAAGAGACTACCGACAAGGTGTTTCAGATAAGGGATAGATTGAAGGCAGCCCACGATCGTCAGAAAAGTTATGCTGATAATCGAAGGAAGCCATTAGAGCTCACCGTTGGGGATAATGTTCTATTGAAAGTGTCACCTTGGAAAGGCATTGTTTGTTTTGGCAAGAGGAGAAAGTTAGCACCGAGATACATTGGTCCGTTCAAGATTATTAGACGAATTGGTCCTGTTGCATATCGACTGGAATTGCCGCAAGAGTTGAACGGCATACATAACACGTTTCATGTTTCAAATCTCAAGAAGTGTCTCGCTGATGAGACGCTGCATGTGCCACTCGAGGAAATTCAAGTGGATGAAAAACTTCGATTCGTCGAAGAACCGTTAGAGATCATGGACCGGGAAATAAAGATGTTGAAACGAAGCAAGATCCCAATTGTGAAGGTAAGATGGAACTCAAGGAGAGGCCCTGAGTTTACTTGGGAAAGAGAAGACGGACTGAGGACTAAGTACCCTCACCTATTTGCGGATGGCAGTGTAGTTAATGACTCTAGTTGAATTTCGGGACGAAATTCTTTCAACTGGGGGATACTGTAACATCCGTCACCAAAATAGGTACGTTGGCTTTGGCATTAGTTTGAATTTTGACTTTTGACTTTGACTTTCGTCTTTTTTTTGGGCTAGGTCTTGATTTATGGTTCTTTTCTTGTTGGGCCCAAATTTTGGTCTAATGGGCCTACGTTTTTATGATGGGCCTGGAGCCTATATCATTATGTGACTTGTGGGCTTGTCATCGTATGAGGTTCTATGTATTGAGCCCAATCAAGGGTTTTCCTAAAAAGTAAAACACGAAGTTACACCAAAACCCAACTAACTCTATATCCATGGGCTTTGCCTAAAGCCTGGTAAATAAACTTAAATTGGTTCAAAAATATAAATTATCCCAAACTCTAGGGAATGTGATAGCTCGTTGGAACCGTTATTGCGCATAGAATTCAAAAACGTAAAAATTAGTCGACACGCGGTTCGAGACGAGACAGAATTGGACGAAATGGGCCAAGGGCCCAAAGGCCCTTTCCCTTCCCTTCATTCGGCCATAAATGGTTAAAGGGTGTATTCCCCTTTGCTTGGCCTCACTTTTACATCTCAAAGAATTTCTATTGAAACCCTAGCCGCCACAACACCTAAATCCTCTCTTTTCTTCTTCATCAAACCTTCGAAAATTCTGCATTACTAGAATCATCCATCGAGTTTCCATTAAGCAAGGCATCCAAGATCTTAAACCAAGCAAGATACCTTCGTCTTCGTAGATACGGTAAGCGAAATTCGTGTTTGATGAAGTATAATCCTTGTTTCACTCAAGATAGATGATAATCATCATCTACACTCGAAATCTTCATCTAATGATCTTTCATTTTTAGTTTTTGGTGCTAGATCGTGAGAATCTAAGCGTTACGATCGTCGGATTCGCCATTTGGTAAGTAACCCTAATTCTTGGATTTTATGGTAATCGAATCCATGATATTGAGTGGAAATCTTGGATGACCTGCCCTTAATAGAGATTTTGGACCTATAAAACGTTTTGAAATAACAAGAATTGTTCCTTGAAAGTATTGATGTGTTGAACAAATCGAAACAACGAAACTAACAATCTGGGCAGCTTGCTGTCAGAAAAATGGGTCATCTTGTTCGTGTGATAACTTGGTCGAAACACGCCCAATTGGGGCAAAATCTGGGTCTAAATTTAAGCCCTATGAGTCCTCTAACTAACCCAAGTGGTTTCATGTCGTTTTGACATCGTTTGGTCCTCCAAACGTAGCAAACAAAACTGAAGGTCAAAACTAACGAATCTGGGCAGCAGATTGGTCTTTATTCTTCGTGTCATAACTTACTCATATTTTGTCAAATGAACCTGATTCTTTTTCTGGAGTTAATTTAAAGTCTCTTCTTTCAAATGACACCTCGTACGTGATGTTTCGTGGTCGTTTCGATCTCCTAACAGCTTATACAAGATTGATGCGCAATCAGATATGTATGAGGAATTATTTTGTTAAAACTTAAAAATAAGGGTTGAGATCAAATAGTCTAAATTAAGACAAGTTTTGCATATAATATTGATTAAAACTCTTTACAAAAGAATTAAATTAATAAGTGTGACGATGGAAAATCTTGATTAGTGTTAAGGGCTGGACTAATAGGATTGCACCCATATTAGGCATCGATATTTGGTGCTATATTAATCCTTGTGTGAATTATATATTTTTAGAGCTTCCTCTGCGTGTTGTGGAATTTGAACTGTGACTTTTCAAGGTGAGTGTCACGGCCCTTTTTTAATATATTTTACTTGGGGGAAAAGCATGCTCATGGTTTTGGACTATGCCGTGTTTGATTTTCTTTTGAAATATTGTATGTGGTTTGGGTCATGGTATGAGTCTTGATATTCAATCATGAGTGTGTACTTGTGCTTGTGCTTGTGCTTCAACTTTTGTACTTGGATGTTATGGAGAGATATTGTTAGTACTAACGGGTTGACACCCCCACCCATGTTGTCGGTATACTAGTCGAGACCGACTTGGCCGGGGCTTGCCCTTGGGTGAATATAATCCGGTTGTGTGCAATTTTGGAATGTCTTGGACTTGGGTTACATTCGAACTTATATTGATATCTTGACTGCTATGTATCTCTTTCACATACAATTTTCTATACATGTTATACACGGTAAAATATTTGTACTTATAAACCTGTGAACTCACCAACGTATGTTGACCTTTTTAGAGCATGTCTTTTCAGGTAATGAAGTCTAGGTGTATGGCTGTGGACTTAGATGAGACCGCTCCACTAAGAGCATTAGACATTCAAGAGACTTTTGGGACATGTTGTGAATTGTTGGGTTTTATGGATTGTAATTTTGATGATTTTGAGATTTTTATTGTTGGACAATTGTGTTGATTTGTTTCCGTATCGAGCTTTGGTATGATTATGCATTTTGGTATGACGTTCTGGTAGTGACTATCCTTGACATGTGTTCCTATGTGTCGGGCGACGTCATGACCCATGTATGGAGAATACCTTTAGATATTCTCTTGAACCCCCAATGTGTTATGACGATCCCGTCCGTCGCATCCTCGTGTTTCCGCTTTAGCGAGGGTGTGACATTTTAGTCCGGTGCTAAAATTTAATTAATCCTAATTGTCTCTAGGATTTGTTTGTTAATTTGATAAACTAATTTGTTTTAATTGCTTACCAAATAAATGAATTAATTAATTAATTAATTAATTTCCTTTGAAATGTTGCTTTCTAGGTCATGGTCACAAGAAAGATTGTGGATGATGGGAATATTTGTCCTTTTATGAAAAAGTCAATATTCTTTTTGTAAAAACCCTACAAACAGATTTTGTCTTATGTAAAAAAACTTTTTGGATCAAAAAGTTGATTCTGAAACTTTTCAAACAAGACAATTTGTTTTTGATGGTTTTATCAACAACTACAACAATTCCCGTGAATTGTGTTCTGCAAAAACTAGGGTTTTCTTAGGGTTTTTGCGGTGATGATTTTTTTTTTAAATATTCAACCCGATGGTTGAATAATAAATAAAAATAAGTTTCTAGTGAGATTATCACTAGTGTATGATGATAATGAACAATCTAACCGGTTTAGGTTGTTCACAAAATGATTTGTTTCAAAGAGAAATCAATCAAACAGTGTTTAAAAACAAAACCCTTAAAATCCGATTAGGGTTTTAACGTTTGAATAATGTTAAAAGTTAAAAACCTTCTGTTTAAAGGTTGTTTAACAATGTATGAACAATACCCGTGTATTGTTTGTTGCAAAAACCACTGAAAACTTGTGTGGTTGTGTGATGTTCAAGCAAAAATCAACAACACTTCTTCAAAATGCACAAAATGATTTAGTAATCATGATGTTTGCATTTAATGAATGTTTATGAGAAGAAGAAGATGAGTTTGATGCTTGAATGTGTGTTTTTGAAGCTAATGAACCACTGAAATCAATGTTGTTGAATGAGAGGATCGAAATCAATGAATGATTGAGCCAAGGCTCTGATATCACCTGATGAAATCAACTTTACAACAACATGTTGAACATGAACAAGTTGATTCCCCCAAGGACCTTTTTCAATATCTCTCAATATTCAACCAACAAGAAACATGGTGCGGAAACCCATGATTCAAGTGAAAGAATTCAGTGTGTGTGTGTGATTGTGTGTTAGTGTGTGTGTTTTGAATGCTCAAAAATGATAATAACAGATTGTTTGATTGATTGTTTAAAAGCTTACCAAGGATTAGGGTAGTGTGCTATTTATAGCCTATACACAAAAGCTATATACAACTACTGAACTATCCTTATGTAAACAAATATTACATAAATAATCCTAAGTGTCTAAGCTATCCGCTGTGGAATTAAGTCATCCGCTGTGGAGGTTTTCTCATCCGCTGGGGAGAAGACTATTCATACGCTGTGCATACTTGGTTGTTCATCCGCTATGGATGCTTGGTTGTTCATCCGCTGTGGATGAACATCCGTTGTGGAATGTTCATCCGCTGTGGATGTTGTCCGCTGTATGTTCTTCATCCGATGTGGGATTCTTTCATCCGCTGCACACACTTAGATGAATTTTCTTCATCCGCTGCTGATGATCTTCATCCGCTGTGGAGACTCTTCATCCGCTGCGAACACTTGGTCAAGATTTCTTTTATCTACAAATCTGAAAAAGAAATTTAAACAAATGTTAGTGATTGTTATGAATGTTAATAGTGTTAATGTGTTATAAATGATTGTTTTGTATATTAAAACATATTTTGTTTGATTGTATGCTTTGGCAAGCATCATACTTTTTTATGCATTAATTCTTAATGCAATTGTTGAGTCCAACAACACTCCCCCTAAGTATGATGTTGCCATCAATTTAATGATTGCTTGTTACTGTTTTGTCTGTTAGAAACAATGTGTGTGTGTTGGTGCTTGTTAATGATTTGTTTGTTAGGAAAATGTGTGTGTGTGTGTTTGATATGAAAGATTGTACTGATTGCGTGTTATCGCTTAAACTATTTGATTGCATGATTGTATGTTATTGAAGTGGTTTGTTTGTTCACAGCGGATGAACATTTGTCATGTGCTGTGGTTCCTTGAATTGTTTGTTCACAGAGGATGAACATTTGTTCATGCACTGTGGACACATGGATGTAGTGTGAATGTTTACAGCGTATGATTACCTGTGTGCATACGCTGTATACACTTGCACTATTTCTACAACGGATGACTTAAGTTAGTCATGCGCTGTGGAATGACACTGTATTCACAGCGAATGCCTTAACAACATCATGCGCTGTGAACACTTGTATGTTCGTAAGTGCATAGCGGATGTTTGTTTGTTTAGTCCGCGATATACACTTGGTGAATTTTGCATGTTATGATGATTACTATAGCTACAGCGGATGTATGTTTGCGTGTCCGCTGTGACAACAGTTTTTCAAAAATTTCAGATTTTTGTTTGTTTTGAACTAATGTATTCCGAAGCATATGTTTGATAAAATTTTCTTCCAAAAGAACATTTGTTGATTGAAACTTGTTTGAATCAAAATGTTTGTTTAAATATTTGATTTAAAATATATGTTAAAATATTGAATTTTAACATACTCAATATATGGATAATAAGATATCACTCACAAGCAATATTGTGCAATAAAATAAACATATGTATGTGTGTCAAAGTGCTGTGTTTGGGTGTTGGCTTGACATGACTTTGTTTAAAACTTAAAATTTAGAAAATTTCAAATTTTAAAATGTATGAATATGCACAATTCTACTGCATTTGATATTTCCATGTTCAATTTCAAATTTTAAAATTTACAACAACATGTTGAACATGAACATATTAGAACAATATTCAACATGAACAAGTTGATTCCCCCAAGGACCTTTTTCAATATCTCTCAATATTCAACCAGCAAGAAACATGGTGCGGAAACCCATGATTCAAGTGAAAGAATTCAGTGTGTGTGTGTGTGTGATTGTGTGTTAGTGTGTGTGTTTTGAATGCTCGAAAATGATAATAACAGATTGTTTGATTGATTGTTCAAAAGCTTACCGAGGATTAGGGCAGTGTGCTATTTATAGCCTATACACAAAAGCTATATACAATTACTGAACTACCCTTATTTAAACAAATATTACATAAATAATCCTAAGTTTCTAAGCTATCCGCTGTGGAATTAAGTCATCCATTGTGGAGGTTTTCTCATCCGCTGTGGAGAAGACTAATCATCCGCTGTGCATACTTGGTTGTTCATCCACTGTGGATGCTTGGTTGTTCATCCGCTGTGGATGTTCATTCGCTGTGGATGAACATCCGCTGTGGAATGTTCATCCGCTATGGATGTTGTCCGCTGTATGTTCTTCATCCGCTATGAGATTCTTTCCTCCGCTGCACACACTTAGATGAATTTTCTTCATCCGCTGCGAACACTTGGTCAAAATTTCTTTTATCTACAAATCTGAAAAAGAAATTTAAACAAATGTTAGTGATTGTTATGAATGTTAATAATGTTAATGTGTTATAAATGATTGTTTTGGATGTTAAAACACATTTTGTTTGATTGTATGCTTTGGCAAGCATCATACTTTTTCATTCATTAATTCTTAATGCAATTGTTGAGTCCAACATATATATATATATATATATATATATATATATATATATATATATATAATTAATTAATTTATTTAATTATTTTCTTAGTAGAATTGTTCTTTTATTATACCTAGTTCTTATGAACCTTAACATATATTAAATTAGGGTTTCACCAAATTATTAAGTAACTTTTATTATATTAGAAAGTAAAATCCTTTTAATAAAATACTTAGTCATTTAGTCAATTTACTAATTTATCTTAACCCATCTGTTTAAGTGACCTAGTAACTAGTATTATAAGGTTCATAAATTTATATTTTAAGTCTCATGCCAAAATAATTTAACCATGTGCCATCTTGTCAAAATTTATCTACTAGCCATTTTAACACACCCATTAAACTAACATAATATTTAGTTATGAAGTTCATACATTCTCATTTAAAGTCCCATGTTTATATATATTTAACCATACTTGTGAACTTGTAAAATTATCATCTAGTCATAACACAACTCTTGTAATTATATTTTATAACTTAGTAACCACATATAACTTGTAGAATATATATAAGTATTCATAATAATACTTGTAAATATCTAAAATTTCATAAATATAAAGTAACCCATTTGAAGCTTTTCTTGAGTTTTAACAAATCTTTATAACTTTTCATAAAATTACCAACTAGTAATCTTGTCAAATATGGATCTATGAACATTTCCTTTTTAAGTACAAAAGTCATTATTTAGATCATGTTAAAATGTGTTGTGTGAAATATTATTCTGGAGACTCTTTGTTGGTAAAAACACCATTTTTAAAATAAATGACTTTTGTGGATGAATGTTGTTACATATGAACTTGTAGATAGTAAAACATAACAAGGTATATATATATATATATATATATATATATATATATATATATATATAAACAATGAATTGTTCTTACTAAAAACAAGCAAGGAAAGATGAAAAGGTTGTTGTAGAATGTTTGAAAGCTTCAAAAATCACTTGATCTTCAACCAAGGGCACTTGAACACACAAGATTTGTAAGATTCAAGTTTAAAAGATGGTGAAATGAGGGTGGTGGTGGTTTGGCTGAAATTTGAAGGAAGAAGTGAAAGGAAGGGATGTTGGTGAAATGTGTAGGTGTAACACCCAGAAAATTCAGCATGAAGAAAAGAAAAGAGAGCAAGGGGGCAAAAGAGAATTATTGTAAAACAAGGGGTTAAAAGCAGGCAAGGGCCAAACTTGCCCATAATGGGTTCAAAAGGGTGTGAAGGTCGCCCATGCTTCTCTTTCTCATGCAAGAAAATTCGGCTGAAGCAAGAAGCAAAAGTTTCACTCGGTTTTAGAGTGAGAAAGTCTTCAAAAGGTAAGATTTTATGGTGTTCTTCTAGGTTTCAGTTGAGTTTTCAGCTTCTAGACCAATTCTTAAGTGTTTCTATGTGCTTGGTTGTGTGTTTTGGTGTGTTTAGGTGTTAGAACTCCAGGTTGCTCTCGGGTTTGGAGGAGTTTTACTCGAAAGCAGTAGAGGTGAGTTCTAGATCTCCTCTTTTAAATGTTTTCTTCTAATTTGGGGTTGGTATGCATATTTAACTGATGTTTTTGAAGCAAAATAGGGTTTTCCATGTATGGTACGGTTGTTCATGATGATATAGTTATTTTATGTGATTTTCTTGATGATTGTATAATGTTTAGGATGTTCTAAGTGTTAGACTAATAGATCTAAGCTAAGTTCATGTTAAGATGATGTTTGGGACAGGTAAATTTCATAAGTTACATCACAGGTACTGGACTTGTTCATCTGCATATAGTAAGTGTTCATCCGCATATACTAAGTGTCATCCGCATTTACCAAGTGTTCATCCGCATTTACCAATTGCTCATCCACATTTACCAAGTGTTCATCTGTATTTACCAAGTTTTCATCCGCATTTACTAAGTGTTCATTCTCATTTACTAAGTGTTCATCCGCATTTGTTTATGCTCATCCGCATTTGTTCTACCAGCATTTCTTTGGACACTTAGAATATTTTCAGAGGACTTTCATCCGCATTTGCTACAGTTCATCCGCATTTGTTTATGCTCATCCGTATTTGTTCTACTAGTAGTTCTTTGGACACTTAGAATATTTTCAGAGGACCTTCATCCGCATTTGCTACAGTTTCATCCGGATTTGCTACAGTCCATCCGCATTTGTTCATCCGCATTTCTTTAGGGACATAGAATTTTTCTAAAATTTTGGGAATAGAATTTAAGTGATAAGTACTAATGAACAATGAAAGATTATGCCTGTTTAATGCTTCTAATGTTAGATTCTCTTCTTATGGACTGCTTGTTATTGATAGTTTTCTTTATACTTCATGATATGTGATTATTAAAAAAATGATTATTTTAAAAGTATTATTCCTAACCAAGTGGACACAAAGAAATAAAAGGAGACAGTATAACCTAATGAATGTTACCCCCAGGCCCTTATGATGAATGGAAAGCTTTGCAAGCACAATGAATGGAGGTGCATGACCTTGTTATCGTTAGCTAAACTGATATGCGGTTGTTTTAGCCCATGAGGATGCACATCTGGGGTCTAATCCTTGTGATTTATCCAAAGTATGATGAATGGGACCCGTATTCATAAGCAGGCTTCATGCCTAGCAGTGTGGGTCAAATGTCGATGGGTTAGCTACCATGATAAACGTTTTCCGACAGGGGTTCGGCATCTGTTGCCAACCAACAATGTAGGCACTTGCTTTGTGCAATCCTAGTTAATGAAAGAGAAAGATAATAAAAGAAAGAAAGATAAAGAATCTCTTAATGATTGATTATGTATAATGATGAATGATCACCAAGTGAAGTTTGCAAAAGTATATTTTTCTATATTATTAAACTAGAACTCACTCAGCAATGCTGACTTTTTATATGCTTATCAGTTGGCAGGTAACGGTGCTGCTGGGGATGGTACAAGGTTGAAGCTACCTGGCAAATAAAGACTGGCATCCATGACACGATGAAAAGTTAATTTTGTTTTGAATTGCAACTAGTTGCCATTTATGTAACTTGCAACAACAATGTATTTCTTGGCAAAAGTAATGGATAATGAATGTTATGGTTTTATTAAATTTTTCCGCTGCAAAATTTTCTTGTTTTGATGAATCTGAATGTATTTTTAATTTGAAAAGTGCTATGAATGACCAACTGTGGGGTTTCTAGGAACGGGGCCTTTGAAGTTGGTATCAGAGCCAAAGTTTAAGAGAATTGGGCAAATTATTTTCAAAACCTAAACTAAAAATGGGATCTAATGGAGGGATGCCAGCTCAGGTAGCTACATGCCATCAGGTAAATTTTTCATAAGTTAACCAGTATTACGTGCGTGTTCTATTTGATTTATGTGCTTAGTAGATTTGGATACTGATTTATTCTGGATAGGGAATGCTTGGGGGATGAAGAGTAAAGTAAGTGGCTAATCACAACTGGCCACTGTAATTAGGTACTTACTATACTTAGGCATATTCTAAGCTATTACCTTGAATGATCTTTTTGCGGGTAGGAAATCTAGGAAAGCAACCCGAGGCGATGCTCGTGGCGGGCGTACTACTAGGCCACGTTTCACCCGAAGCAAGGCTAAGGCTCCTGAGATGATTCATAAGGACACAGACCTCTATAGCCACCAAGAGGGTGCGGGAATAGCTACCCTCAAGTCCACAGTAAAGGAAGCTATTGCTGACGAGGCCTACAACGTCATGCAAAATGTGTTGCCCTCAGTAGTGACTTAAGTGTTAAGGGCTGTAAAGGAGGGTGAAAGAACTGATGATGCTGGGAAGAAGGAGAAAACAGAGGAAGAGCCATCTAGCCCAAGGGTGGTAATTCATGATGATGATAGTGAGGGGGAGAAGGAGACCGCTAAGGGGTGCACATATGGGGCGTTTCAGAGGTGCAAACCCCTACCTTTGACGGTAACGGCAATGGTACTGCTGTTTTCATTGGGTTCGAGAAATGGAGGCAGTCTTATACATCAGTGAGTGCCGGGAGGATCAAAAGGTGAAGTTTGCCTCCTATTCTTTCGTTGACTTGGCATTATGCTGGTGGGACAACATTGTCCAAGCCGAGGGGAAACGGTCTATTGCAAGGATGAGGTGGTCGGATTTGAAGGAACTGGTACTGGAGGGTATTGTCCATATCGAGAGCTGGAAAAAATTAAGAAGGAGTTCTTGTATTTGGAGGCTGGAAACATGACTCATCAAGAGTATACCTCCAAGTTCAATGAACTTGCAAGACTTGTACCGGATCTAGTAACTCCAGAGTCCAAGAAGATTAAAAGGTACATGCAGGGTTTGCCCGTGGATATTAGGAGGACCATGATAGCCGCTAGACTGAGCACTTTCAGGTCTACAGTAGATTTGGCCGGAAGGTTGTATGATGAGAGGGACCCGGTGCCAATTTAGAGGAAGGTTGAGAAGAGTTGGAACAAGAATGGTAATGGGAAGAGATTCAGGGGTGACCACTATGGGAACAGGGAAAAAAAGATGAGGATTGATGATCGTCGCCCAGGATTGAGTAAGGGGAACAACAGGAGGGAATGTAAGAAGTGTGGGAAGGTTCACATGGGTGAGTGTAGACTGGGGATGAACCGGTGTTTTAAGTGTGGAGGCGAAGGCCACTATGCTAAAGAGTGTAGGGTACCGCGATGTTATCAATGTGGGGAGGTAGGCCACTCGGGCTGAGATTGCAAGAAGGGTGGAGTAGGGAGCTCAGGGACCCTGACTATGGGTGAGAAAAGGAGGAGTGAGAGCACCAAAGCCAAGGCAAAGGCATTCAACATGACCCGGGAAGAAGCTAGAGTGGACCCTGAAGTAGTTTCTGGTATGTTTTTGGTAAACCAATTGTATGCTTCTATGCTCTTCGATTCGGGTGCTAGTAGAAGTTTTGTATCTGCTACCTTTTGTCTTGAAATGCATGATAAGAATAAAAAGATAGACGTGCCCATCTATGTAGAGACAGCGATAGGAAAGTCTACCAAAGTGACTGATGTGATAGACGATTGTCTCGTAGAGTTGGACGGTCATAAGTTTCCTGCTAGATTGTATATGATGGCCCTAGGAGGTTTTGATGTGGTGTTAGGGATGGATTGGTTGGCGGCCTATAAAGCGAACATCATGTGCCAAAAGAAGACGATTTGTTTTACTGCGCCTGATGGCAGTTTGGTTATGGTACATGGAGACAAGGAATGCATTACACCGCGAGTGATCTCGATGATCACGGCAGAGAAGTTTATGAGATGAGGGTGTGGTACTTAATTGGCCTATGTGAAGGATATGGATGCTATCGTGCCTCAGCTATCAGGCATGCCAGTAGTATGCGATTTTCCCGATGTGTTTCCCAAAGACCTACCAGGGGTACCACCTGACCGCGAGATCAAGTTCTAGATTGATCTGATACCTGGTGCCAAACCTGTTGCAAAGGCGTCGTATCGTCTCGCTCCCTCCGAGATGAAGGAATTGATTCCCGGGAGAGGATAACGGTTCTTTATTGTAAGCTTGTTCAAGTCCCGATAATCAATGCACATCCGTAAGGTTCCATCCTTCTTTTTAACAAACAGTACTGGTGCACCCCATGGAGAAACACTTGGTCGTATGAATCCTTTGTCCAACAGCTATTGGATTTGTAGCATTAGTTCCTTCATCTCGGGTGGAGCGAGTCGGTAAGGTGCCTTGGCCACTAGCACGGCACCAGGCACTAGATCAATCTGGAACTCGACCTATCTAGTTGGAGGGAGTCCTGGTAGATCCTCGGGAAATACTTCTGGGTACTCAGACACCACCAGTATATCATCGATTTTCTTTTCTTCTCTTGCTTTCATCACGTAAACTATGAAAGCTGAGCATCCCTTGTGGAGACTATTGGTAGCCTTTAGGTGGGATATCATGGGGTATAGCGTGTTGCTTCTATCACCATGAACCATCAGTGTCTTTCCGTCAATTAAAGGAATTTTAAGCAAACGCTCATCACACACTCTTTCAGCCTTATTTTTGGCTAACCAATCCATTCCCACGACCACATCAAATCCTCCTAACTTTATAGGCATCAAGTCTATCTTAAATGGATTACCCTTTAATTCTAGGGTGCAGTCCTCGATGATTTCATTAGTTTCTATTATGTTACCGTCGGCTAATTCTACGGTATATGCATCGGTTAGGGTGCGAGCTTCTAAATCAATCAAAGATCTTGTAGATGCTTCTTTTAAAGATTAACATTTGTCTTTGTATGTCTTTTATGTTTTTGTCATAGTATAGGGACTTTTATTGTAAATATGTTCCTTTGTTTTCTGATTAGTATAAATAGGCTGAATATGTATTGTGTAGGTAGACATCGAGACATCGAGACATCGAGACATCTAGACATTCAGACATCTAGAGATTAGACTTTAAGTTTAGACGCTTTGTATCTGTTACTTGCACTTTGTATTCTTCTCTACTAATCAATGAAAACTTCTATGAATTTTTGTTGATTTCATGTGTTGAATTGAATACTTCTGTGTATTAGATTGAATTGTGTTCTTATATCATCACAGATCGATCCATTTTGAGCTCATCAAATGGTATCAGAGCTTTCGGTTCAGTGATTGAAGTTGTTCTTCAACTGTCGAAAACTCATAATCACTTGAATCTGTGATTGATAAGCAATTCAGTCTTAAAAATTATTGAATTAAGATCTGTTTCATCATCAGAAACATGATTTGATTCACAATTAGCAGTTTAATTCGTTCAAATCTATGAATTTGAGCAAAAAGTCTTCGAACTGTTCTTAGTTTGTTCGAACTGTTCTTTGAATCAAAACATTAATCTTTGTTGATTAATTGATGAAATTGATGTTAAAGGATTGTTAGTCGATCGATTTCAGACCTAATTGGTGAAATTTAGATCAATTAATCAAGTTTTGAAGAAATTGAAAGAATCTAAGTTTGTTGAAGATGATGAATGTGGCGCATTAGGTCAGAAACACCTTGAAAATCGTCTAAGTGATAGGCGCATAACAACTGTTTAGGCGCTTTACAACTGTTCCGGGCGTTTTTTAGTTAGGCGTTTCACCACTGTGTGGGCGCATTTCAACTGTTGGGACACTTTGGAAGTTAACAGACCAAGTAATATCAGGCGTTTTTCAACTGTTGAGGAGTATTTGAAATGTTTGGGCGTATCATAACTGTTCAGACACATCTCAACTTGGGCGTTTTTTGAAATTTTTCTGAGGCAATCCCTTAGACGTTTCAGGGTCAAAGTCAAAAGGTGTACTCCAACTGTTTGGGCGTTTCACTATTGTTTGGACGCATCAGCTTTCACACTTAGAAATTTTTTTTTTTTTGAAATTTTTCAGAAACTTTAAAATCCAAAAATATTTTCATTTTAATGTTTTAATTCAAAATATTAAAAACAACAAAAACAATTCACCTTTAAAAATCAAAAATTAAAAATGGTAAAATCAGAAGACTCAGAGAACCGAGTTCCCAAGCTGAAGAATAGAGCAGATTTCAAGAATTGGTCATTGAGATTAAAACACCATCTGAATTCTATTGATACTGATTTATGGAAATCAATAGAAAAAGGTCCTTACATTCCAATCACATCTGATGGACCTGATAGAGGATTTGTGTATACAAAGGAATCTACTGAACCTTATCCAGAAGATGATCTACAAGGAGAAGATCTCATAAAAGTTAAGAATGATAGTAAAGCATATTCCTTAATGTGCAAAGGTCTACCTCTTGAAGTTCTGACAAGGCTTGATGATTATCTGACTGGATACACCATGTATAAGGCCTTGAAAATAATATGTGAAGGTGGAAAAGAGATTCAGGATCTGAAAAAGCAAAAGCTAAAGAGACAATTAGAACTTTTTGAACATGTGTCTGGTGAAACAATAAATCAGATGATGAACAGATTTGTTCAACTGACTACAGAGATGTCAACTGCAGGGATCAAGAATGATTTAAAAGATCTTAACTATAGACTTCTCAATGCTCTTCCATCTTCATGGAAGCAAACAGTCACTCTGTTAAAGCATACTGAGAAATTTCCAATGGATCTAGATCTCTTGATTGCTAAAATAGAATCTGTCGAAATTGATGAAAGTTCTAGAAACAACGACCGAGCAGCTTCGATGTCACAATATAATTATGTTGCTTCTCCAGCAAACACTGTGGAGAATGCATTCATGGCTAAGAATGAAACTTCACCAGAAGATGAGGGAGATTTATTTGTTGGTGCAGGGTTCTTCACTGATTCTACTTACACAAGTGCTCCTGCCTATACATATCAGAATAAACCTCAATCTCCTTCTATGCCTAAAAGTTCTAACTCTCAAGCAGAGACTCCATCTGTTAACTCTGCTAAATCTAGCAAAGTTAACGATGTAGTAAACATCTTATTACAAGATGAAGAGTCAAAAACTGCTTTTACTGCATTTATGGAAAGTTTTCAAGCATACCAAGGTAGCCATTTAACTCAACTTGATTTTGTTTTGCAGGATTTATTTGAAATGGATCCAGACGACGTTGAGGAAATGGACTTGAATTGGCAGATGGTAATGATAGCATACAGAACTCAAAATCATTCCAACGTCAACAAAAACTATAAACCAAGTGCAAACAAGACAGTAGGTTTTGACAAGTCAAAGTCAAGATGCTTTAACTGTAACAGCTATGGTCATTTCTCTAGAGAGTGCAAAGCTCCAAGGAATAAAGGAGGAAATGTTCAATCAAGCTCAAGTAATCAAAGGTTTTAGCAATTATCATAGAAGACATTTCAAAAACCTTATCAAAGCCTACCAATGCCAGAATTGAAAGATGATTCTAAAGCAACAGAGGAACCCAAGAAAGCTTTAGTTGTCAATATTACTGATGGTTATGATTGGAGTGCCTATGCTGAACAATTTACTGCTGATCTAACTTCCAATTTATCTCTTGTTGTAGAAATACAAAAGGAAGATTGGTCTGAAGTTAATGATCCAAAAGCTGATGGAAACTCTGAGAACGAGGAAGTGGATTATGACTGGAGTGATAAGTCTGATCCCAAGGAAGATTCAGAGGAAGTTGCTTTGATGGCAAAATCTGATCAGCCAAAGGTTGAAAGCTCTAACTCTGAAACGTCTCCTCCTAAATATTCTGAAATTCCATCAGAAGTCAGAGAAAAGTTATGCACAAAGTCTTGCTTTGAACATGTCGAATACTACAGAAATTATGCTTATAAGATATGTGAAAAAATTTAAGCAAGAAGAACAAATGCATAACAAGTTGAAAAAGGATCATAAAACATCTGATGACAACATTATCTCTCTTCAAAATTCATGGAACAAAACTCTAAGAGAACTTGAAATTGTATCAAAACAACTCGAAGAGATGACGAAAAATCTTGAACTGGAGAAGATAGCTCATGCAGCCACTCAAGTTGATCTAGCTAAAGTTAAAAGTTCTAAAACCATTGTGGAAAAGCTAGTAAATGAACGTAAAGATAAACAAAAGGCAGGATTGGGTTTCACTCATGAATCAATGCCTGAATCAATAACAAATACTTTACTAGAAAACTTTAACACTCACGATCACTCTCAAGAAAACAAAGCAAAACTCAAAGCATATCAGAACAAGAACAAGATGTCTGAAAATGAAGAAGAGAAAACAAACGTAGAAATTTTTGAAGAAAAAGATATTGAGAAAATTAAAAATGGTCATCCGGTTAAAGTTAAATCTTATGAACCAAGACCAAAGAACAAGAAAATTTATGTTCCTAAAGAATTAGTTTTGGAAGAAATGAGTACGATGACAGAAAACAAAGCTAGAAATGATGAAGAAACATCAGAAGATTCAAATTCATTTGGTCTAAATAACCCAGAATTCATAAAATGGCAAAAAGACCAGGAAAAGAAAGAATGTGAAAAAGAATCTTCAACTGAAGATGTTCAATCTAAACAAACAACTGGTTCAAAATCTAAGAATCAGAGATGAAGAAGAAAGATAAATAAAGCCAAAAATGATCAATTGAAAATTCAAGAAAATCAGGCAAAAGAAATAAATCAGAAAACAAAGTTAAAGCCGATTAAATTTGTATCTGTTGGTTTGTTGAATGTGAATTCTATTCAAAAGGTTAAAGAAAATCCTAAAAACGAATCTACCTTTGATCTGAAAACGGGTTCAGATTCTAAGACTTTCGCTGTAGCAAAAAGATTTGTATCTAAGGAAAACAAGAATGAAGTTCATGTTCAAAAACAAAAACAAATTGTGCAAAAGAAAAACATTTCAAATCAAAAACAACAAATTAACACTTTGACACCTAAAAGTAACCAAGTTTCTAATGTTGCGTCAACGACAAAGGTTAATAAGCAATTATTCAAGACTCCACAGAGGTACTGCGAAATATGTGACATATACAATCACAACACTGCTGAATGTTTTTTAAAAAATACTGTCACATTTGCGATATGAGAAATCACTCAACTTCAGAGTGTTATTTTAACAAATACTGTACTTACTATGATGAGCAAACTCATAACACTAAAGATTGTTATTTTAGAAAGAATTCACAGAGGAGAGGATTTGCCACCTCAACAGTAAGCAAAGGTTATGTTAATCCGCAATATAAAAGAAACCAAAATGTCGATTTTCAAAGATTAACCCACAAATCCTCCTTAGGTTTGAATACTTTCAAAAGAAACAATTTAGTGAGACTTAAACAATTCTTTAATGATAATTTCATTCCACGGTCTGTGAGAATTAATAACAAAAGTTTTGAAAATAAAAGATTCTCAAACAATGGTCAGTCTAAAAGCACGAATTTTCCAAACAAGCATAATTTTATTACAAATAACAGAATTGGTAAATTCATAAAGAATAAACCTGATGTCAACAAACTTCACTTTAAACAATTTTCTATTGTTGACAAGTTTGGAAAACCCAAGACCATTTCGGCTTGGGTAGATAATTCAACTTAAATTGTTTTGTTTTGCAAGTACGCCCTAGAAGACCAATCAACACTTGGTATGTGGATAGCGGGTCTAGCCGCCATATGACAGGCAATTAGGCCTTATTACAAGAATTTAAGTTTAAAGATGGAACGCATATTGCCTTTGGTGGTGATGCGGGAGGAAAAATAACCGGAGAAGGAACAGTATCCAACGGGATTATAAGCTTTGATAAAGTCAACTTCTGTTCATAGTTGAACTTCAATTTGTTAAGCGTATCCCAAATTTGTGATAAATCCTACTCTGTACTTTTTGATGATTCTTTCTGTTATATCTTGAAGCCAGGATAAGCAAGGATAGCTTGGTTGTTAAAGCTGTCAGAGACCGAGAGGTATACAAACTGGATATATCTCAAGTGGACTCTTCTATAGAAACAACTTGTCTCTTTGCTAAAGCATCAAATGATGAAAGCCAGCTATGGCATAGACGTCTCGGGCATTCAAATTTCAAAAACATGAACAAGCTTGTAGCAGGAAATCATGTTATTGGACTTCCATCAAAGAAGTTTGCCACAAATGATTTATGCTCAGCATGTTTAAAAGGAAAACAACACAGAGCGTCTTATAAGTCCAAACTGATAAACTCAAATTCCAAACCACTTCAGTTGTTGCATATGGACCTTTTTGGACCAACCAACGTGAAGAGTATTCGAAGAAAATCTTATTGTTTAGTTATCATTGATGACTATACAAGATTTTCATGGGTTTTCTTTCTAAATGCAAAATCTAAAATGGCTGAATTAATAAAAGAATTCATCATAAAAGTAGAAAATCAACTAGATCAAAAAGTAAAAATAATTAGAAGCGATAACGGGACGGAATTCAAAAATCTAACTCTTAACATGTTTTGTGCAGTGAAAGGAATAGCTCATCAGTTCAGTGCTCTCAGAACTCCTCAACAAAACGGAGTTGCTGAAAGGAAGAACCAAACATTGATTGAAGCAGCACGATCCATGTTAGCCGATGCTAAAATTCCGATCACATTTTGAGATGAAGTAATATCAACAACATGCTTTGTTCAGAACCCTTCATTAATTGTTAAACAAAAACTGAAAGCTCCCTATGAGTTAATGTTTGGAAGGAAACCAAATATAGATTTCTTTAAATCTTTTGGTTGTCCGGTTATGATTCTGAATTCAAGTGATCATTTAGGAAAATTTGAATCAAAATCTGATGATGGATTTTTCGTTGGATATCATCTGTTTCAAAGGCCTATCGAGTTTATAACTCTAGGACTAATGTTATAGTTGAAACATTCAATGTTAAATTTCTTGAAAACTCTTTTCCATCAGTGTCAAATGGTCCTGCATGGTTATTTGATTTAGATTCATTGTCAAACTCTTTTCAATCAAACTTGTTTAATCAATCTAACTTGCTTGATTCTACAGGTGAAAAGAAAATTCAAGGAGATCTCGGTTCATTCAGTGATGATTCGGACTCTAACGATGCAAATGATTCAAGCTCAAACTATCCCTTCTTTTCTTTTGTTAGAGATTCTATCATTCAGTCTAATAATGAAGATCATCAAGACAATTCTCATTCAGTTTCAGAAGACCAAAATATGTCTCAACAAATTCCTAATGATGGTACAGAAATTGTATAACCTGAGTCTGGAACATCATCTATCTCTGGTGATATAGTTGATTCCGGTAATCTTGATTACTTTATCAACTCATCGACTCAAGTTCCCAATTTCAATCCACATTCTTCAAGCCTTTTGCATCAGCTTTCCAATCTGAACCAGACTAATCTAGATGTTCAAGTTCAAGGAGATGAGATTCCGACATCTCGTATTCACAAGAACCATCCAACAACTCAGATTATTGGTCCTTTGAGTGAGAGAACGATGAGAAGTAAATCAGAACAAGCAAACGTTTGCTTATACTCTTGCTTTCTTTCTCAAATTGTTCCTAAAAATGTTACCGAAGCGTTAAAGGACAATTGTTGGATCGAGGCTATGCAAGAAGAATTATTACAGTTCCGCAAACAAGAAGTGTGGAATCTGGTGGATTTACCTGAAGGAGAAAATGCTATTGGTACAAAATGGTTATTCAGAAATAAAACTGATGATCGAGGAATTGTTATCCGTAATAAAGCAAGATTAGTTGCACAAGGATACACTCAAGAAGAAGGTATTGATTATGATGAAGTATTTGCTCCAGTTGCAAGACTTGAATCTATTCGTGTCTTCCTGGCTTATGCCTCATTCATGAAATTTAAAGTGTATCAAATGGACGTAAAGGGTTCATTTTTGTATGGTTCGATCACTGATGATGTGTACATGAAGCAACCTCCAGGTTTTGAAGATGCTACATATCCACATCGTGTGTACAAGTTAAGCAAAGCTTTATATGGACTACATCAAGTGCCTAGAATCTGGTATGAGACATTGTCGCAACACTTAATCCAACATGGATATACGCGAGGGAAAATCGATCCAACTCTGTTTATCAGAAAGGATGCTGATGATCTCTTATGTGTGCAAGTGTATGTTGATGATATTATATTTGGTTCTACAAGTCCAAAAATGTGCAATGAATTTGAAGAAATCATGAAATCTCTATTTCAGATGAGTTCTATAGGAGAGATAAATTTCTTTCTTGGACTTCAAGTTAAGCAATCTACGTATGGTATTTTTATCAACCAAGAGAAGTTCGTCAACAAACTCTTGAAGAAATTTAAGCTGCTAGATTGTCACTCAATTAGAACTCCAACTGATGTGAACACCAAGATTGAGCCTGATCCGAAAGGAAAATCAGTAGATCAAACACTATACAGATCGATGATTGGTTCTTTGATGTATCTCACTGCATCTAGACCAGACATTATGTATGTTGTTTGTGTCTGTGCATGGTATCAATCAGACTCGAAAGAATCTCACTTAATTGCTGTCAAAAGAATATTCAGGTATCTCAAAGGTAAACTGGCTTTAGGGCTATGGTATCCTTACGAAGGAAATTTTGAGTTACATGGGTATACTGATAGTGATTATGGCGGATGTTGTCAAGATAGAAAATCAATAACGGGTGGGTGTCAATTTTTAGGACCCAGATTAGTCTCATGTCAATGGAAGAAACAAACAAATGTCTCTGTTTCTACTGCAGAAGCTGAGTACATTGCTGCTTCAGCAGGATGTTCTCAAATCCTTTGGTTACAAAACCAACTACTGGATTACGGGTTAAACTTTCTTAAAACACCTATTTATATTGATAACACGGCTGTTATGTTCATTATAGCTAATCCTGTCCAACATTCTAAAACAAAACATATCGGGTTTCGATATCATTTTCTCAGAGATAACTCTGAAAAAGGTTTAATCATTCTGATTCAAATTGCTACTGAAAAACAATTGGCCGACCTTTTTACTAAAGCCTTCTTACTAGGACGGTTTGAGTATTTGGTTGAGTCAATTGGTCTTATTAATCACACGTAAAATTGATTTTTGAGAATTTAAGTAAATTGAGTCTAAATATGATCAGATCCCTCCCTTATATGAATAGGACACTGTTAGAGAACCTGTCAAAGTTAATTGCCTGAATTTATTTTTGTGTGTGCATGTTCTTTATAAAAACAAAAACCAAATACAAAAATGGAAAATTGAAAAACAAAAGATAAAAAATATAAAACCAAAAATCACAAAAATAATGTCTTTCCTTATTAATTATATAGGCATGAATTTGTTTTGCAATATGTGAGAAATTTAGTATGATCAGTTGCATTCTTCACTTTCGTTTAAAGTCTGACATGATCAGATATGATGTGCAGGTAAGCTCATGCAATTATACTGAAAAATTAAATTCTTGTGATTAAACTAAATCACTCATGCATTCATGTATGTCTATCTTAGCACTAATGAGTAGTGTTGATTTCTCAAATTGATTGCTTGTTAAGACATAATCTCACACCTGATGGAGATATGAATAACCATTGAGCTCTACTTATTTAATGCATCTAACACTTCTCTGTTATGAGTCATTATAGACCTGAAGTGATGAGATATCCTTTGTTGTAAGTGATTACAGACCTGAATATTCTCACTGATGTACCAAGATGCCAATGTGCACAAACCCCAAATGAGATCTGGTTATATTATATGTCAAGTTAACAAGTTGAGAATAGTGACTTCCTGCATATCTTTAGGAGAATTAACCTCTCTAGGTCTAAATGTGACTGCATAATGTCATATCTAGTTATACCTTAAACAATCCAAGAATTGAAAAAGTAAGTGTGCTGAGCCTCTTACCAAAAGCACTCATTTTCTGTCCTTAGATCTAGTGTCTCCTTTGCTGCAAAACTGCTGACCTGGAACATACTTGATCAGGATTTAATCACTGTCTGTGACTACCCATCATTTTTTTATTTCAATGTGCTGATCACTACTAATATGATCTCACTGCAAACATGATTCATTGTGAATATTAGATTTTTATTCTGTTTTCTTTTTAATTTTATTGCATGTTTTCTGTGTGCAAGCAATTTAACAATGATTAGTGTGCTCTTCATGTCACAAATTCAAGAAACTTACAAGTTTTATCAAACTTAAAAGTTTAGGGGGAGTAAAAAGAGTTTAAAAGAAACATGACTGTTAAATTTCAGGATATGTAAAATCATGAAAAATCAAAAACTAATGTTTTGGATGGAAAGGACGATGTTACAGATGTTTAAGCATGTGTGTGTAACAAAATAAAAAATGAACCTGAAAAACATTTTAAATGGAAAAGCTTCTTGCAAAAGTGAAATGAGAGTTTTTGTTAATTTTTAGAGACTAAAATGATGGGAAACTAATTTTGAAACATTAAAACAAAAAATAAAAAAAAATCAAAATTTAAGGATGAAAAATAAAAAAATATAAAAATAAAAAATTTCAAATTTAAGGGTTAATTTTGAAAATTTTGGGTAAAAGTCAAAATTTGACTTATTAAAGTTAAAATTTGAAAATTGTTTAAATATTAGTATGTGAACAGTGCTAATATGTCTAAACAGTGTGCAGGTGGAAGATTATGAAAATTTACAAGTGTTAGACACATGGAAGTAATCTCATGCGCCTAAACAGTTGTCAAAAGTCCAAATGTAGGAGCATGATGATTTGTTCAGAATTTGTGCAAGTGTCGGACGTTTTTGACTACTTCATGCGGACAACCAGTAGTCATGCGCCTAAACAGTTGTCATGAGTCTGAAAATTTTTTTAAGTGTTGGGCGTTTTACATTCCCATGCGCCTAAACAGTTCTAATGTGTCTGTGTAGAAACTAAGTATTGGGCGTTTCTGCTTAGTTCATGCGTCTGAACAGTGCAAAAGCGACTGAACAGTGCCCATACGCCTAAGCTCATGCGCACAAACAGTCTTATGCGTCTGAACAGATCTCATACGCCTAAGCCCATGCGCACAAACAGTGCTCATGCGCCTAAATTTTTTTACTTAGTATATAAACAACACTTTGTGTTTCTTAAATTTCATTCTCAAATCTCCCCTGAACTCTCAGTTTCTCAAAACCCATACATCCCGATAAACCATAAATCCTTATTCTGATTGATTTTTGTGTTGTTGTTGCAATCGAAAGTGATAGAAATCGATTCTAACTGTAAGTTCGAACTCAAAATCACACAAATTTTAGATTTTTAAGATGATTGATTTGGGCGTTTCGAACCTGTTTAGGCGTTCGAATCCTAATGATTGAATCTGTTAAAATGTGATTTAACAAAAGATATTGAATGAAAACTGATGATTATATGATGAAATGAACTGGATTGCGAACATGTTTGTGCATTCAAATCGGGTATTCATCAAAGTTGAATGTTTGATGATAATCAAGCAGTCATCTTGAAGATGAACACTTAAGAGAAAATTAATTTTTTTTTAACAAAAATTCATAATAATAAAAATAAAATAAAATGGAAAATAAATCAAAAACTATATTGAAAATTGTTTTGAATAAAAGTCAAAATGTAAAATGGTAAATCATCTAAGAAACAAAACTGTTTGAATGTGTGAACAAGGAGTGCTTGTTGAGAAATTCAAAGCTGCGATTGCAAAAGCTACAAGGGAGCAAGAGATTTACAAGGAGAAACCAGTATTCAATGTCAAGGAAGAACCTGAAGACTTCTTTGATGTTTGAAGACTAAAGATCAAGCTGGAGACTGAGGACTTGACTGAAGATTAGAGATTGAAGATCTAAAAGAACAAAGATTTTGAAGACTGAAGACATGTAAATCTTAGGGGGAGTATTGTATATGCTTCTTTTAAAGATTAACATTTGTCTTTCTATGTCTTTTATATTTTTGTCATATTATAGGGACTTTTATTGTAAATATGTTCCTTTGTTTTCTGATTAGTATAAATAGGCTGAATATGTATTGTGTAGGTGGACATCGAGACATCGAGACATCTAGACATTCAGACGTCTAGAGATTAGACTTTCAGTTTAGACGCTTTGTATCTGTTACTTGCACTTTTTATTCTTCTCTACTAATCAATGAAAAATTCTATGAATTTTTGTTGATTTCATGTGTTGAATTGAATACTTATATGTATTAGATTGAATTGTGTTCTTATATCATCACAGATCGATCCATTTTGAGCTCATCAGATCTAAAGGTAGTGGAAACAAAACTACCTGTCGCTCCAGTATCAAATAGAATGGTAGCAGGATGGTTGTTTATGAGAAACGTACCGTTAACCACATCGGGTTCCTTTCAATCACTATTTGGATCCATCACGAACGCTCTTCCCTTAGGTTTGTTTGGTCTGGCATCATTATCCCTTGCTAGCTTAGGACATTTGTTCCTCATGTGTCCTGGATCTCCACACAAGTAACATTGCTTACCCAGCTCATACGTACAATCCTTAATCAAATGACCAGCTCGTTTACACCTGAAGCAAGGCATCGGGTTGCACTCGCCTTGGTGATGTAGTTTACACTTATTGAAAAAGGGGCTTGTTCCTAAGTAAAGCTTTCAAGCCCTTCCACCATGATCATCACGCCTTACACCTTAGCCAGCTCTCTTGCTTAAGCTACCACTATTACCGATCGTCTTCTTAGCATCTAACCACTTCCTTTTCTCACCCATCGCCCTTTTCTTGTCCTCAGTTTTCCCATGTTCTGTCCAACCAGCTCTAATCAAATCATCCGTTAAGCTACTAGTGAGATCAACCACTGCTTGGAGGGTTGTAGGCTTGGACGACCGGACCATGCCTCTAACTCTAGGATGTAATCCCCAGATGAAACGGGCTACACCTTTAGCTTCTGGTGTCACTATGTGGGGCACCAGTCAAGATAGAGCCGAGAACCGGTTGATGTACTTGGTGTAATTCGAGCCTTTCATTTCCAAATTCAGGATTGCGGCCTCCAGTTTCTCCAGTTGATTGATTGGACAGTACTTGCTGGTCATCAGCTCTCTGAATTCAAACCATTTCATTCGACCTGCAGCATTCCTGCCTCGGGGCTGAATGATAGTCTTCCACCACTCCAATGCTGGTCCTTTAATAGATTGGGAGGCAAACGTTACCATATGTTCGGTCTTACACTCACTGATGTCTAATACGGCTTCAATCTCGTCTAACCATCGATAAGTTTCAATTACACCCTCAGTGCCATAGAAATCCTTTGGTTTGCAAGCCATGAAGGTTTTGTAGGAGCATCCAGTCCTTATCCCCTCAGTATCATCAGTGTTGCCTTCGTTATTTCCAAGTCCTCCGCTTCCGGTTGTGATTCCCCTGTCTGCATTGATCTGGGCGATAATTGTTGGAATAGCATTAGCGATTTGTTGAGCCACCAGGTTTGCAATTCTCTCTTTATTCTCGTGGTTGAAATTTTCTCCACGTGGGGTTTCTGGTGGAGTAGGTGGTCGATTTCCACCCTGGTTCCCAGTTCGTCCAGCTTCCTCGTTTCTTCCCATGGTTGCTCCTCTCCTTCCACCACGAGTTCCTCGTCTAGATAGCATTCTGGTGTCATCATAGATAAACTCATTTAGTGTCTCATATCTTGGTTTCAAGTATCTCGTTACATTGATTTTTACACCTATAAGCCCCATTACCAAACATATGAAATTCCTATATCACAGTACAAGACATGTATAGTTGTTTCATACGAGTATCATGTAGTCAACAAATTTCATAAGGCAACAAGACTAATTTCTTGGAAATATACTATTGCATATTCCCATTTTAGGCACCTTGCAAAAGTTAGTATCATAAAAGAAGATTCATAAGTATTTAACTGTAGCATCAATCAAGGAAAATAGTAGTAGTATCATAATATTACAATTTCGAAGGTGCCATCACCCCCATAAGGTTAATAATAGTGTCTGAGATAAATAAAATTGTTTCTTCAAATAGTTCTGAACCCAAAGCCCGACAATATGATATCACCCCCATCATCACTACCACTTCTTCTTCAACCACCCAAACCAGCCCGAACCCTTCTTCTTCTACTCCTGCTCCAAGCGTTGAACACCCTGAGATGCCATCATTGCCTGGAATTGGGCGGACTGTGAGGTCCGCATGGCATGCTGAAGAGTCACCTTGTGACGCTGAATAGTCCTGAGTATATCACTCAACGTGGGGTCAGACAGACCAAAATTACTAGCCCGACGGCTGGACTGCGAGTAGGGGTCTCCATCAAGGACACTCAGGCCGTCATACATGCTACGCCTAGGCGGCATCCAATACTCGTCGTGTGGTTGGCGTCTGGGCTGGTCAATCACCGGAGGTGCTGGTGCGGGAGCCATCGCAGGAGGAGGTGGAGGGGGCGGCATCCTAAAGGAAACAAATGCTCCTGGCCTAGTGCTCTTATGTGGTCGTGTAATGACACGCGCACCCCTATTCCTGATAGGCTGGATAGGTGAGTGAGTGGGTGCAGTGACATGCGGTGAGTAGGAGCGGGTCCTGCTCCTATTCTGGGAGGTTGGTGGAGAGTCCTCCTAGGGTTCCATGTCATCGGATGTCACCAAGATCCATCCAGGATGACTGCATCTCCACAGGTACTCCTCATATTATGACGGGGATGTTGCCCTCCTAAGCCTTCCCACTGGGGCAGTCTCATCGGCTGGGTATGCAGGCGCTTTTTCATTGCCCGCCATAGTCTTGAAATCCTGTAAAATCATCATGAGTAATTTGGTTTCTCATATCTCATGACAATAATAATGATAGCATCTAATAATAGTAATAATAGTAGTGGTGATAGCAATAGTATCTATAATCAGTAACAATATAGGTTACAACAGGCATGAAAGTTAGTTTATAAAGTTTAAACTACAAAAAGATATTTTCCGAATTTTTTTTTATATCTTGAAAGAAAGGCTTTTAAAGTCACTTAAGGGATCGTGCAGGAATTCACACGTCCGGTAAATTCATGATTACGTTGATCAAGTGTAATCATCAATTTACCTAACCCTCTTATTCCAACACATTCCAAAACAAGGACAATCCTAAGGTATCAGGGTTGTAGCCTAGGGTCTTGTAACACCCGAAACTTCGGTCAAATAAAAAGAAAATAAAAGTATCAAGAAGAAAGCAAAAAGAAGCCAAAGATGAGGGGTGTTTTGTGTAAAAGTACACAAAAGTCAAAAGTGCACTTTATATGGGCATGGCCGCCCATATCACTCCTGCTGCTGCTGTGTTCGGCTGAAGCAAAGAAGAAGAAGAAGAAGAAATCGAAGTTCTCTCAGTTCTAGAGAGAGAAAGAGGCTGTTTTTGATCTTGGTATGTATTTCTATGCATAATTGGCTCGGTTTGTGTTGGGTTTTGACCATGAATCTGATTTATATGTGTTTATGTGTTTTGTTGTTTGTTTTCACTTATTTTAGGCATTTGAACTCTTGTCCACACGAGTTTGGAGGAGTTTTGTTTGTTTGCTGCACTAGGTGAGTTCTGCACCCCGGTTTATATGTGTTTTAAACTTCTTTGGGGCTGAAAATGCATGTTTAAAAGGTTTTGCAGCTGTTTTATGCTTTACCGTATGTATATGGGTGTTCATGTTTGTGCTTTATGGTGGTTATGTGTCTTTGATGCTTGCGATGTTGAGTATAAGCTTCGAACAGATGGATAAGCATGTTTGGTTAGGAATTGTTGGTGTTTTCATGGTTGTATGCCTGCTCTAGATGTTAAGCATGTTAGATCCATGATAAGGATGTGTTAGATCGAGGATTGGGGACTGAATAATTGCATAAGTGCATTTGCAGGTTTGTTAGTTCATCCGCATTTAAGTACTTTGTTCATGCGCATTGTTGTTTGTTCATCGGTATTTGAAGTTGCTTATGCTATAGTGTTCATGCGCATTTGCTACAGTGTTCATGCGCATTTGTTTCAGTCATTCGCATTTGTTCTACCAGCATTTGTTGTTCCGCAATAGTTACTGTTTATCCGCATTAGTCTCTGTTCATCCGTATTTGTCCAAGGACTTAAGATTTTTCAGAAGCTTGGGATGTAGAATGTAACGGGTAAGTTCTGGAATGTTTTGCTGGTTCTTGTCTGTGTGGTGATGCATGTTGTGGGCTGTTGTTGATGCTTTATACTAGTATAATATGACTTTACGTGGTGTGTTTGTATTCGTATGCGTAAAGTATTATGTAACGAAGTGGAAGATAACGATAATGAAAAGTGGAACGTGATGAAAGATTGAAAGCCTTGCAAGCAAAGATTGAGGTGAGTGACCGTGTTGTCACAACAGACTCGTAAGGAGTTTAATCCATGAGATTGACCCGAAAGATGTCGTGATGCTCACCCCGGTGCTGTGACGGTCTTCGGACATGAGGCGGGGGTGTTGCAAAAAGAGACGGGGTCCTTGACTCGTACCCCGGTACTGTCGGTCTTCGGACATGAGTAGGGTATTGTATGAGACAGGATCCAGATTATAGTGAAAGATAATGATGAAAAGTATGAAATGTACGAAATGAATGCATACATGAGTTAATGAAAGATAATTAAGTCTATACCTTGATGTATGTATGATGAATGCTCACGTGCGAGTAAAGGAAGTATTTTATTGAAAAGGATATTTTCATATATAAATCCTAAAAGGTATTTTGAACGTTTTAAAACTAGAACTCACTCAGCAACGCTGACTTTTATGCATTTTCAGTTGGCAGGTAATTGTTGCTAAGGGTGGCACACAGGGGAAGCTACTCGGCAGGGCAAGACTGGCATCCATTCATCTTTAATGATATTCTTGTTTTGTAATGCAATTAATATGATTTTTTTATAACTATTAAAAATTAACGATGTATTGTTTGGCAACAGTATTTATTAATGATGTGAATGGCTTTTGATATTAATTCCACTACACTAGTTTATGAGCTATGAAATGTTTTATATATAGCGTGCTATGATTGACCAACTGTGAGGTCTCCGGGAACGGGGCCTTACAGGTCTACTAAGGTATTCCCGCTTTCTCTACAACCTCTGGCTCTGATACCAATTTATCACACCCCGGGCCCAAAGAGGGGTGAGACGTCACAGACTGGTAAAATACATGGTAGCGGAAACTAACCATTATAAGAGCACACAAGGAGAGAAATCACATGGCATTACATTAAAATAACATCATCGGGCCATAACAGACTAGCCCAAATTCAAAAGTATCAATTCATCACAAAAAAATTCAAATCTTTAATAGAAATCTAATTAAATTGTCTAAGATGTTTCAAGTTCAAGTAATGCCATTGGTAGTCACGGTGCTAGGCCATCCATAAAAGGTTTCCAACGTAATCCAAGCTTCCATCAAGGGCTACCTGAAACCTGCTCAAAAAGATTTTGTGTCAACTATAAAGTTGGTGAGTTCAAGTGCTTAAAGTTTAAAAACAAAAGACTCTTTAGAATCCATAAGCTAATCTTAAAAACATAAGTATTAGTTTTGTGGAATCACAATCAACCCTGCACTCAGTCTCGGCTAGCGTCTTCTAAACTTGTGTTATTACCGGTTAACCCATAGGGAGAACTGAGCCTCAAACAGTGTATCATACCTGCCAAGTGATACACCATGGTATCTTATAAAACCTATAACATGCCACAAACAACCCCACAGGATCTCAGTGTGGCACCCTTCCTAGTATGTCATTGGGTGATGACGGAAGGCACGTTGTGTGGGGGATTCCCCAAGTAGATCTACCTATATAGAACAAGCGGTTCACCAAGAATTAATGATTGTGATAGATTATAAGAGCAGGTTCTAACAATCACCACAACATAAGCATCATATCATAGCACGTAAATAGTTTCAGTTCAATTACGGCATGTTTCATCCCAAAACAGTAGTAAAGAGGGGAACACTAAACTCACCTTAGAATCAAATTAAAGTCCTTCAAGTACCAACAAGTCCGAGTCCTAGCATCCTATTATCATGATACAAGTAGTAAGCTATATGTTCTTAGACTATTGAAAGTGTGACTAAGTGCACTTGATGGTCATAAGTTCAAGTGGCTTCGCTTCTTATGAGTTGCGTCAAAAAGTTTCCTTTTTAGGAAAGTTAGGGTTTCCCGATGCATGGATGACAAGTTATACGTGTCTTATGAATTTATTTATATGATAATAAGTTTGGTAAGGGTTGCTGGTCATATGGTTACTGAAATTTAGTTATATTTACGGAATTTACGCTTTGGTCCCTCAAGTTTCAAAATTTACAATTTTGGCCCAAAATTTACTTTCTTACCATTTCTTGAGCCACTATGGCCCTTATTAGTTCCTAGGGGTTATTATATTACTTTTATGCCTGTTAAAACTTAAAATTTTGCAGAATTTAGCTTGAGGGATTAAAACACAAAACTTGAGTTACCGGTTACGACAAAACCAAAACTAAGCTTCAAGTTTTAAATCTTTTAACTTCCGCCCATAACACATAAGTATTACTTATAAAGAAGCACTAGTTTTCAAGTCATAACATACATGGCACCTTAAGTTTTATCCAAGGGTGAAGTACCACATTTACACTTATGTAACCCCCATAATTTGACCATAAATGTTATCAAATCTCTTTGTAGCTTTTGAAACATGTTTTAGTGAAGGTTCCTTTATTATTTTAGAGCAGATCTTAACAATAGGTGGAGAGGTTTTCAAAACAGTGAGGTTTTTGGTGCTTAAAATCATGAGAAATAGGGTTTTCGAGTGAAATCGGGTGCACCAACCCTTGGTCCACGTAAACTGTTTAAAAATATACCTTATGTGAAGTCGTGAGTTCCTCAAAGATAGTGGCGTGGCCACAGGTTTCCGTTTTTGAACAAGAAAAGTGAGGCTTATGGTAGAAAAGTGGGAACAAACACAAGAAATGACTTTGGTTTACACTTCGGAAGTTTGTGCTTTTGAAACAATTTGTAGAGTTTGAGGGCTGTTGATTCATGAGCTTGAGCTGGAACACCTTGTTCTTGCAAGAGCCTTGAGTGAGAACTCACTTTAGCTCACCTTCCAGCTTTGTCTTTGGTCAAATGTTGATGAAGTTATCTTTGAAATCTTGTTGGAAAGAAGAAGTGAGTACTGGATTTCTTGGGAGAAATGGCTGCTTCGAGAGTTAGAGAGGGATGGAGAGAAGAGTGGAAGTTTGAATGTATGGGGAGAAGAGAGGGGTTGAGTGTGGGTGTGGTTTTGAAATAGTCAAGGGAGAGGAGTGTATGGTGATGAAATCAACTTGGACTCATGATGAACATGAATAAAAAGTTGATTTCCCCAAGGATCTTTTCAATATCTCTCAATAATCAACAAACAAGAACCATGGTGCGGAAACCCATGATTCAAGAAATCAGTGTGTGTGTGTGTTTTTGTATGTGTTTGAATGCTCGATAATAATAACAGCTTCATTGTATTGATTGTTCAAAAAGCTTACAAAGGATTAGGGTAGTGTGGTATTTATGGCCTATACACAAAAGATATATACAATTACTAAACTACCCTTATGTAAATAAAATTACATAGAAAACAATTTTAAGTCTACAAGTCATCCGCTGTGGAGAATAAGTCATCCGCTGTGGAAGATATCTCATCCGCTGTGGAGAAGACTTGTCATCCGCTATGCATAGTGTTTGTTCATCCGATGTGGAATGTTCATCCGTTGTGGATGATGGAAAAGATCTGCCCAAAATACATATTGAATTGATGTGGCTAGTATGTCATGATCCAAGTCGGGTCATACCTAATAACTAGCTAGACAAACACCAAAGATATTTGTTTTATGATATGATCATACAAATAAATATTAACACTTAGAATATTTGGAAATTGGGTTTCCAAATAAATTTACACTTGTGTTGTTTATAAATTATATGGATAATTTATTTCAAGAGAGAGGAATATTAATTCATCCGCATTTGTTTTACACAGCCGCATTTGATGTGGTTGAACAAATGCGGATGATGTTTACTCATCCGCATTTACAAATGAGGGTGAACAAACCTTGTCCGCATTTGTTTTGGAACAAATGCGGATGAGCATTTCTGGAAATGCTAATGGAAACATACATCCGCATTAGCTAATGCGGATGACCATTTACAAATGCGTGAGAGCAACTTCATCCGCATTAACTAATGCGGATGTTGTTCTGAGAAATGCGGATGGGTTAAGGGGCTGGGCCCCACCCACTTTTCTCTCTCCTAAACTTTATGTTTCCAAGGACATGCAATATAAGATGGTTTGCAGATCTCTCTATACTTACGACTTGAGAACACGAAAAGTGGAAGAACCCTTTTTTCTCTCGATCGGTCTAGAGAAAAATAAAAGGGAGTTGTATAAGTGAAAATCCTAGCAACCGGTGTTCTTGTTGGTGGCTCGTAGGTAGACCAGCTTGAGGCTTCTTGCTTTAGGAGCTGCCATCCTCGCTCACCTCCGGCCGACCTCATTGTTGAAGGTAGTTCTTCGTACCTTCTATGGTTGTTTGTAAGCATGATTTCATATATCGCTCCATATGGGTTTTGATTGATTTTATATAAAAATGTTTTATATATAAGTTATCTCACTGTAACAAGTTTAAAATCATATATATATTCTGCTGCGTTCTTCTATTTTATAAGGATAAAATAGATCTGTTTAACTTGTGAAAATACAACAATGGCATCAAGAGCCGGTTATATGGATACATGCTTCATTTGGATTGAAAATTCGGTTTCGTGGTGATGATTCACCAAAAGCCGAGAGGCTTCAGCCCTAGTATCCCCTATTTTTCAAGATCTATTTTCACATGCACATAGGAATCTTGGAAATTTTATATCATTTGGATGATTTTGTTTTGGAAACAAAACCATGGTTCTCGGCTGTTTATGCTTCAGCCGAGAATCTATGGTTCAAGGGGATGCTTTTGGATTTTGCTTACATATCTGGATATGTATTTTATTTGTTCATAACCAAAGCCGAGACCTATGGATGAATGTGTTGTGATTTGTTTTAATTATTCAAATAGTTTGTAATAATTAAACATGTTTATTCTTCCTATTGGGTATGTAATTTATTTATTTTTCATTTGGTATGTAAATAAATAGGCTAGTTGCACTTCACTTTTACTAGAAAAATTGTATTTAGAATATGTTTTGTAAAAGAAGATGCAATAAGACTATCTTTCTCGGTTTTAACCGAAAGGAGAAGATGAAGGCTCAAAGGAGTTTGGTGCTGAAGTCAAAGCCTAAATGGAAACCCAAATGGATTGGAAGAGTCACAACACAAGGTGGACACTTGAAGCATTTGGATGCGGGATCAAGTGGGAGTTCACCGGCACAAATGTTGTGTCATTTTCACCCTTAGAAACGACTTTATTAACTCACTTGTTTTGGTCAACAAGTGATGTTAAGCTTAGATGGCTTCGGTTATGGACTCATGTGATGCTTGTGTGGTTGTTTTATTATTGTTTTGTGATATATGGATATGCATGTTTAAACAGTTTAAAATCAACAACAAGCATAAAATTGGTTCTTATAAAACATTAACATGGGTAATAAAAGGGTTTATTAAAAGTTAATGTGTTCACAATAAAATTGGTTTTATTGAAAGAACCTTGAAAATTGTTTCACACTGGTACCACACATTTGAATGCATGCAAATGTTAGGTGCAAATTAGTTTTCAAAACTAGAATTAATGAAAACTAAAATCTCTTTTGAAACAAGTTTAACACCATCCTTTTACACAACACTCGAATCACCTGGGAACTATTTGTGGGATAAAGGTCACCTAACCACTCTTAAGAAACTTGTGTGTTTGAGGTGGGGTTAACATATTTGTGGAATAAAGGTCACCTAACCACTTGTATGCGTAAACTCACACGTGTGTGTAAGTAGGACAACTTGAGTTGGAAACCATGTGAATAGGGTCACCGAAGCATGGTGTACAATGGTGTTGATGGGATTAAACATACCAACTAAACATAAAGATGTTTAACCGATCCCATAAAACTAGAAGTTGCAAAGGGTTCAATTGTCAAGTGTTGACTACCTTGTTAATTTAAATGATGGGATAAAGGTCACCTAACCATTATTTAAATGTAACGTTGGATTCTAGATTTTAATTATTAATTGTCTATGAGACGTGAAAGGAGTATTAATAATTAAAGTTTTATTTTCAGAAATACTAAAAATGAACTTTGTTTGTAGAAATGGCCGCCAACAACAACGCTCCCACCCCGACCATCCATAACCTATCACTAAGAACTATATTACAAAGGGATCATCTTAACCATAATAATTTTATGGATTGGTTTCGTAACTTGAGAATCGTTCTCAAGCAAGAAAAGAAATCTTACGTACTAGATGATCCCATTCCCGATGAACCCGATGTTGATGATGTTGAGGCCTATAACTATTGGGTTAAGCACACTGAGGATTCTATGTAGGTTTCTTGCCTCATGTTTGGAACTATGATTCCCTAGCTCCAAAAGGATTTAGAGCATCATGGGGCATACAACATGATTACCCAGTTGAAGTAAATGTTCCTTCAACAAGCAAGGGTAGAACGCTTCGAAACGGTTCGAGCGCTTCATGCATGTCGCATGGAAGAAACTCAATCGGTTTCATCTTATGTACTTAAGATGAAGAGCCACATTGATCGCCTTGAAAGGCTAAATTGTCCTGTCTCAAAAGAGTTGGCCACAGATTTGATCCTTAATGGCCTAACTAAAAGGTTTGAGACATTCATCATGAATTATAACATGAACGGGTGGGACAAGAGAATTGGTGAGCTTCATGCAATGCTCAAAACGGCCGAGGCGGGGATGGGTAAAAGGGTTTTACCCGTCCTCACGATTAATGAGGGAGGCAACAAGAAAAGGCAACACCTTGATCCCAAAGCATATGTTGCTAAAGGAAAGGGATACATCAAAGGAAAGGGTCAGGGAAAGGCAAGAACTAAACCTCCAAAACCAAAGCTTAAGAAGCCTACGGTAATGGAGAACGATCCATGCTTTGAGTGTGGTGAGATAGGACATTGGAAGAGGAATTGTCCAACCTATTTCAAAGAGTTAAGAAACAAGAGGGATGCTGGGCAGACCTCAGGTACAACTTTCATGATTCATATTGAATTGAATGTTATTTCTTCAAACACATGGGTATTGGATACCGGATGTGGAACTCATATTTGCAATTTGTTGCAGGGGTTCAAAGAAATAAGCATTTCAAGAAGGGAGACACAAGTCTCTACATGGGCAACGGAGCAAAAGTTGATGTTGAAGCCCAAGGAGACTATGTTTTGAAGCTTCCAAATGGTTTGGAAGTTGTCTTGAAAAACATCTTGTATGCTCCTAGTTTGACTAGGAACATAATTTATGTTTCCCTTTTAAAACAATATGGCTATGTATTAAAGTTTGTAAACAATGGTATTTGTGTTTTTATGGATGATGTATTTTATTTTGAGGCTATGCCTTATAATGGTATCTATGAATTGGTTCATGATAACTCATCTTTTAATAACTCGTTATACCAAACAAGCACCAAGAAACTTAAAATTGGTTTAAGTGATTTATATCTTTGCCATTGTCGTCTTGGGCATATAAACAAGAATCGGATTCAAACACTTCAAAAGAATGGTCTTTTGGAAACAAATAAGAATGGTTCATTTAATAAGTGTGAATCTTGTTTACAAGGAAAGATGACCAAGTTGCCCTTTAGTGGTACTAACGAAAGGGCAAAGGATTTATTAGGAATCATACATTCGGATGTATGTGGTCCTTTTAAAACAATGACAAGGAATGGTGAGAGATACTTCATTACCTTTATCGACGATTATAGTCGTTATGGTTATGTGTACTTGTTGACACACAAACATGAAGCATTTGAAATGTTCAAAATCTTTAAGAGTGAAGTAGAAAATCAACTCAATAAAACAATCAAAGTTCTTCATTCAGATAGAGGAGGTGAATACCTGAGTGATGCTTTTCAAGATCATCTTATGAGTTGTGGGGTTGTCTCACAACTTACTCCACCAGGAACACCGCAACATAATGGTGTGTCTGAAAGGAGAAACCGAACCTTATTGGATATGGTTCGATCTATGATGGCTAGAAGCTCACTACCTCTATCATTTTAGGGTTTCGCATTGCTCTTCGTGGCTCGTATTTTGAATATGGCCCCAACCAAGAAAGTGGGTACGACACCTTTTGAAATATGGCATGGAAGAGTTCCATCACTATCATATTTAAAGGTATGGGGTTGTGAAGCTTATGTGAAGCAGAACACCCAAAACAAGTTAGAAACTCAATCCATTAAGTGTATATTTGTTGGATATCCCAAAGACTGTATGGGATATTACTTCTTTAATCCAACCGAGCAAAAGGTATTTATTGCTAGAAAGGCTGAGTTCTTAGAAACTAAGTTTCTTATGGAAGAAACGACGTATAGAACAGTGGAAATTGATGAGGATCAAGAACCACAAGCCAATACACGTTTGGTTGAAATTAGCGATCAACAAGAGGTTGTTGATAATGATCAAATGGTTGATCAATACAAACAAAACGTTCGCAGATCTGGTAGAATTAGCATTCCACCTGAAAGATATGGATTTTTCATGAATGGATGCTATGTGGTTGACTCGGATGAACCAACTACCTACCATGATGCAATGTCCAATTCGGATTGTGACAAATGGCTAGAAGCCATAAACTTTGAGATGCAATCCATGTATGACAACCAAGTATGGGAATTGGTTGAACCACCACTTAACTCCAAATTTGTTGGATGTAAACCGATATGCATGGAAACTTGGATACTTATAAAGCAAAACTTGTAGCAAAAGGTTTCACTCAAACTCAAGGGGTTGATTATGATAAAACATTCTCGCCTGTGGCAATGCTAAAGTCAATTAGGATATTATTTGCCATAGCTGCATATTATGACTATGAGATTTGGCAAATGGATATCAAAACCGCTTTCCTAAATGGACATCTCGAAGAGACTATCTATATGGTTCAGCCTGATGGTTTTGTTGACCCAAAACATCCTAATAAAGTATGCAAGTTAAAGAAATCAATCTACGGTTTGAAACAAGCATTGAGAAGTTGGAATCAACATTTTGATGAAGAGATCAAGAAATTTGGATTCATCAAGAACGCTGATGAAGCTTGTGTGTATAAAAAGGCTAGTGGGAGCATTATCACATTCTTAGTATTGTATGTTGACGACATAGTACTATTTAGAAATGATGTTCCAACCATGGAAGGTGTTAAAGCCTGGCTTGGAAGTTGCTTTTCCATAAAAGATCTTGGTGAAGCCGCCTATATTTTAGGAATAAAGATCTATAGGGATAGATCAAGACGGTTGATAGGTTTAAACGAAGTGCATACATTGATAAAATCTTGAAAAGGTTCAAGATGGAAAACTCTAAGAAAGGTATGGTACCTATTCAAAGAGGGACAATATTGAGTACATCTTAATGTCCGAACTCAAAGAATGAGCAAGAAAGAATGAAGGAAATCCTATATGCATCTGCTATAGGATCCATCATGTATGCAATGATATGCACTAGACCGGACGTGTCATGCGCATTAAGCATGACAAGTAGATATCAACAGAATCTAGGTAATAGCCATTGGATGGCTGTTAAAAGTATATTGAAATACCTTGGGAGGACTAAGGATATGTTTCTAATATATGGATCTAGTGAGGAGGAGCTCGTTGTAAAAGGTTACACGGATGCGAGCTTCCAGACTGATCGAGATGATTCTAGTTCACAATTGGGGTATGTCTTCATAATTGGGGTATGTTTTTAGCAATCGCGCCCTCGTTATCACAATTGGGGTAGCATTGTCCACTACAGAATCCGAATACATTGCCGCTTCATTGGCAGCTCAAGAAGCTGCATGGTTAAAGAAATTTATTGCCGATCTAGGGGTAGTCTTTACCATTCAAGACCCCCTAGAGATCTTTTGTGATAACGAGGGTGCAATTGCTCAAATCAAGGAACCCCGTGCACATCAAAAGACAAGGCACATTGAGTGGAGATTCAACTACATAAGGGATGAAGTTGAAAAGGGAAAGATATGTATTCGCAAAGTTCACACAGATCAAAATATTGCGGATCCACTCACGAAGCTCCTTGAAAGGGCAAAGCATGAGAGTCATACTTGTGCCTTAGGACTTTGATATTCTAGTGGTTGGATTTGATTTGTTTTGTATTTTAACTTTGGAATTAAAGTAATACTAACTCTTTGTATAAATTATGACATTTTGAGTTATGTTCCATTTTAGTATGTTTACATCCATGAATATGTTTGTTATTCTAAATGTCCGTAGTCAGTTATATTTGTGGGAACAAATATGAATGTAAGACTATTATGAACATGGATTGGTAGATATTCATAAGGTATGAATATAGAGCAAAAGGTTGCTACCAAGGTTCATAGATATTTATGGGATACAAATATTGGACTGACCCGCTCTCAAATGTTACTGCATGGAATTTTATAATTGATCATAAGTAAATTTGAGTAAAGGCAAATATTATAGTGTCCTCTGACCTGAGATACATATTGGGTTTTGATATTCACCAAATATTATACCTTGATCTAGTTCTTCATTGTTCTGAAATAATGGACAATACACAAGGCTATGTTCAGGTGTGATACAAGGTGATTGTGATAAACGTATGTAGTTAAGATGGGATTTGTTCCTCTTATTCGTTGAGATTATGATGTCTAAGGCCTGATAAAGTTAAATCAACAGGGAATGATCATTCTGTGTCCCTGGATTGAACATGACATCTGAAACAAAGGGATATATGATTGGATTCACCTAAATCAGTTCAAGTAAAGGACTTGAAAGGAATGATGTTATTGAATGGCACTTAGTCATGCATATTAGGGGTAGTAAACCGTTGCTAGGCGGTATTTGCTACTTGCATCAATCCTCTATGTATCTTGTGCAAGTGGGAGATTGATGGAAATGATTTGCCCAAAATACATATTGAATTGATGTGGCTAGTATGTCATGATCCAAGTCGGGTCATACCCAATAACGAGCTAGACAAACACCAAAGATATTTGTTTTATGATATGATCATATAAATAAATATTAACACTTAAAATATTTGGAAATTGGGTTTCCAAATAAATTTACACTTGTGTTGTATATGAATTATATGGATAATTTATTTCAAAGAGAGAGGAATATTAATTCATCCGCATTCATTTTACACAGCTGCATTTGATGTGGTTGAACAAATGCGGATGATGTTTACTCATCCGCATTTACAAATGCGGGTGAACAAACCCTGTCCTTATTTGTTTTGGAACAAATATGGATGTGCATTTCTGGAAATGCTGATGGAAACATACATCCGCATTAGCTAATGCGGATGACCATTTACAAATGTGGGAGAACAACTTCATCCGCATTAACTAATGCGGATGTTGTTATGAGAAATGCGGATGGGTTAAGGGGCTGGGCCCCACCCACTTTTCTCTCTCCTGAACTTTATGTTTCCAAGGACATGCAATATAAGATGGCTTGCAGATCTCTCTAAACTTACGACTTGAGAACACGAAAAGTGGAAGAACCCTTTTTTCTCTCGATCGGTCTAGAGAAAAATAAAAGGGAGTTGTATAAGTGAAAATCCTAGCAACCGGTGTTCTTGTTGGTGGCTCGTGGGTAGACCAGCTTGAGGCTTCTTGCTTTAGGAGCTGCCATCCTCGTTCACCTCCTGCCGACCTCATTGTTGAAGGTAGTTTTTCGTACCTTCTATGGTTGTTTGTAAGCATGATTTCATATATCGATCCATATAGGTTTTGACTGATTTTATATAAAAATATTTTATATATAAGTTAGCTCACTGTAACAAGTTTAAAATCATATATATATTCCGCTGCGTTCTTCTACTTTATAATGATAAAATAGATCTGTTTAACTTGTGAAAACACAACAGTGGACAATTATGTGTTTGCTTGTATGTTGTCCGCTGTGGAATGTTCATCCGCTATGGATGAACATCTGCTATGGATGAACATCCGCTGTGGACAGTTATGTGTTTGCTTGTATGTTGTCCGCTGTGGAATGTTCATCCACTATGGATGAACATCTGCTGTGGACAGTTGTGTGTTTACTTGTATGTTGTCCGCTGTGGAATGTTCATCCGCTATGGATGAACATCCGCTGTGGACAGTTGTGTGTTTGCTTGTATGTTGTCCACTGTGGAATGTTCATCCGCTATGGATGAACATCCGCTGTGAATGTTGTCCGTTGTATGTTCTTCATCCGCTGTGGGTTGGATGTTCATCCGCTGCACATACTTAGACAAATTTCTTCATCCGCTGCTGATGATCTTCATCCGTTGTGGACTCTTTCTTCATCTGCTGCAGACACTTGTCAAAATTTCTTTTATCTACAATTTTGAAAAAGAAATTTAAATAAATATTAGTGTTTGTTATGAAAGATAATGATGCTAATGTGTTAGTAAATGGTTTTTTTGGATGTTAGAACACATTATGTTTGATATATGTCTGATTTGGCAAGCATCATACTTTTATTCATTAATTCTTAATGCACTTCTTGAGTCCAACAATACTACCCCTAAGTATGATGTTGCCAACTCTGTATGATTGCTTGTTACTGTTTTGTTTGTTAGAAACAATATGTGTGTGTGTTTAATATGAATGGTAGCTGTTTGTTTGTTTGTCTTGAATGTTATGCATGTTTAGTTCTTTGTTATGAGTGATTGATTGATTGTGAGATTACACAAGTGTAATTAGATTGATTTGTTTGCCTGTATGCTTGTATGATTCCTTTGTGATTGCTAAATAACACATGTATGAATGTTTGTGTGTTACCATGTGTTTATATGATAACACATGTATGTATGTCTGAATGTTATCATATGCATAAGAGCATATGTATATATGAAATGTATGATAGCATAATAAATAAAAGTTATAAGCAAGGATATGTTAGTTTGTTTGTTTTGCCAATGATGTGTTTAGAAACCTCAGGAGTGAGATGGTCCAGCTTCTTCAGAGATGATGATTTGCTGATCATGAACAGTAGATACTACTACTTGTTCATCATTCATCTCTTCCAAGTATGCATTAGTCCAGAACTGAACTATGTGATCCTCATATATGTCTGGTCTAGCTGTCATTGCATGAACCAGTCTTGTTTTCCTGATTGGTTGGATCATGTCTCTGTAGATCTCTGAATTGGGAGAGTCTGGATTTAGGAATGCACAGATGTTGTGATCCCTGACAAACACCAAGTTTGCCATAGCTGCATAAAAGAAGACAAATGTTAGTGATTATGTATGATATATGCATAATAGATTGAAATGATGAAAAGTTGATTAAGTGTTCATTTGTATGTTTGTATAATGATAAATTATGTATGTTTAGAACTTGTTGTTTGATTAAAAATGAATGCTTTAGGTGTTTTCAATGACAATATCAGTTTGACTTTTACAAGACAACTGATGAATGATTTTGTTTGTTTGAAAACTTGTTAGATATACTCCTTTATGAATCACAACTGATTTCGGATGAGTTTTGATGTTTTACCACAATTAACAAGTTCATAAGCATGCATAAATTATACATTATATCAGTTTGATTTTGGTTTTCAGTTTAACTTTTATAATTCAAAATTTCATTTAATGCATATTCAATGCATATACATTAAATGTCTGTTTGATTTGTTATTGCCAAAAGTAACTGATTATGAATGTTTGTTATGGACTTTTAAAGATGTATATCAAGTAATAAAACATTTCAATCACATTTTAATCACTTTGTAAGATCAATAGTGATTTTGAATGGTTTTTCTGATCATTATGAACACATAGTCAAATTTCACCAAATCAATAGCCTAAGTATATTTGACTAAGTTCTATTAACATAGATTTAATGTTTGATTTGATTAAAAACATCACTTTATTCATTATTGATTATATATAAACTGTTCGACTGAGTCTAACAATGTATGAAGCAGAAGTCAATCTGATGTTGTTTGAATGAATGATTTAATGTTTTGATCATGTTGTTATACCTTTTCGATCAACAAATCAATAATAAATCAGAGTTTGTTTGGATTTAGATTGAACAGAGTAACTAGGGTTTATGACGGGTTTGAAGTGTTTGAAAATTTTTGACGGTTTACTCTCTCTCTCTTTACTGGTGAAAAAGAAAAACTGTGCAAGTATGGTTTATATGCACAGCGGACAAAAGACTATCCGTTGTGGATACAGTGTTCATGCGCACAACATCCACAGTATGAACAGTGTTCATGCGCTGTGCAAAAATGACAAATTAATTTTAGGTCATCCGCTGTATGAACAGTGTTTATGCGCTGTGCATTTTACACAGTGCGTTGTATGTTGTACTGTGCACACAGCGGATGAACAATTTGTTCATGCGCTATGCACATAGCTTATATGCGGCGTATGACAATTGTAGTCACAGCGGATGAACATTTTGTTCATGCGCTGTAAACCCTTGGACCATTGTACTGATTGTTCACAGCGGATGAACATTTATTCATGCGCTGTGGACACTTGGAATGATATGTTCACAGCGGATGAGCAAAGTTAATACGCTGTGGAACCTTTGAATGTTTTTCAGAGGATGTTCACATCGGATGAACAGTGTTCATGCGCTGTGGACACTTGTAATGTTTTGTAAGGTACTGTTCCCACAGCGGATGTTATATTTGTTCATCCGTTGCGTGAACAGTTGTCAAAAGTTTAAAATTTTTAAAAATTTTGTATGTTTTGAAATCTTTTCTTCCGAAGCAAATATTTTACTTCCGAAGGAAATTTTGTTTTCTTTTAAAAACAAATTTATTTGTTTTTCTTCCAAAAGAAGATTTTGAATGTTAAATTTTGTTTAAATCAAAATGTTTTTTAAAAATTTGTTCTAAAATGTATGTTAAAATATTGAATTTTAACATATGTAATATATGGATGATTTGATATCACTCAAAAGCAATATTGTGCAATAAAATAAACAAATGTATGTGTGTCAACCTTCTGTTTGTTTGGGTGTTGGCTTGACTTGGCTTTGTTTAAATCTCAAAATTTAGAAAATTTCAAATTTTAAATGTATGAATATGTACAATTCTGCCACCTTTGATATTTCCATGTTCAATTTCTCCCCCTAAATTTTTGCATATTTATAAAAATCTTTTACAAAATGACAAAAATTTGTATGTATTTGAGTGGAAATTAACAAAGTCCAATTGATTGCTTGCTTGATAAAAGTTAGAAAGAAAATGCCTTATCTAACTAATAAATGAATGATTTTCATGTTTGAATATGAATCTTTTGCACATACCATGAGATCATACTAGTCTACATTTCTCACTAAGTTGTTTGTATGGTTTTGAGAATAGACATAGACAAGTACAATGTTGGTTGCAGATATTGTGATCCACTTAAACTGATGCATGGTATTAATGATTAATTGAAACAGTGAGTGATTATCATGTTTTGAGTTTATTGACATGAGATGTATGTACCCCACATCTGATTGTATGATTGGTACAACCCTCCTCAAGATATGCTAGAAAGCACTTTCAATACTTAAAACCTAGCTACTTGGAAGTATAAATGCTCAATTTGATCCATGATGTTTGATCCTTATTGGGATTCTTTTTCACTTCACTTTGGAAGGTGGTCCTCTTTGGGATTCTTTTAATTCATTCACAAGGAATGTAGTCTAAAGACTTTATTGATTTTTCATCCAAACTAGATGTGTTACTCTTTGGGAATCTTTTTGGATCATGATGTAGGTCATTCAGGTCTATTTTTAGCACAACAAAGAATGCCTAGGTGTACTCCAGGTCTATTATTATCATAACAGAGGAGACACTTGTATAATTGAGCAATTTATAAACTGTTTCACTTGGTGTATTGTAGTTACTTTGAAAGCAACCTATATTGGATAGATTAATATTCACCATAAACCAAGATATGTTGTTGACCACCCATTCATGAGAATTTAGTTCTTCACTGTTGTATGTGATGTTAGGTGTCCCATGCTGAGCCTATCCACATATCAAGTAAAGTATTGTCAGTCTTTATTAGTTGAAAAGGACTCAAGTGAAGAATGATGCTAGTGTACTGTCATTTCTCATGAAATGTATGTGTCAGATATTGTTAAAAAGTGATTTGATTGCATGTTATCTTGATGTTAATCTTGGACTATGACAAAATCAAGTATGTTTGATTTTAATGTTTGGAAAACATTAATTTGTTGTTTTATAGTTGATCATACCAAGTGACTGAACCAAAAATTCAAATCTTGTTGAATCAAGTGGTTTGTAAAAAGATCAGCCAACTGATTGTCTGTATGGACCTTGATCAACTTGATTAGACCTTTTTCTAAGCAATCTCTCAGAAAATGATATCTGATCTCTATGTGTTTTGTTTTTGAATGTTGAACAGGATTGTCAGTGATAAACATGGCTGCAGAATTGTCAATGTGTATGGGAGTTTTAAGAAAATTAAAGCCATAGTCAAGCATTTGTTTTGAATCCATAACACTTGAGAAAAACATGCAGAAGCAACTATGTATTCTGCTTCAGTTGTTGACACAGAGACATTTGTCTGCTTCTTACATTGCCAAGAGATCAATCTTGATCCAAGAAACTGGCAGCCTCCACTGGTTGATTTCCTGTTGTTATTGCATCCCCCATAATCACTGTCTATGTATGCATATAATGAGAAATCTCCATCTTTAGGATATCACAAACTAAGACCTGGTTTGCCTTTCAAGTATTGGAAGATTCTCTTTACAGCATTTATGTGTGATTCCTTGCCAAGAGAGCTTTGTCTAACTTGTATACTCTGTGAGGGAAATTTGGATCTTCAAACCCTGGAGGTTGAGCAACATACACCTCTTCATCTATCTTACCATAAAGGAATGCACATTTTACATCCATTTGGTAAACAGTGAACTTCTGAGATGAGGCATAAGCAAGGAATACTCAGATGGCTTCCTGTCTTGCTTCAGGAGCAAAGACATCATCATAATCAATGCTTTCCTCTTAAGTATAACCTTGAGCTATAAGCCTTGCTTTGTTCCTTATGACAATCCCTCTGTCATCTGCTTTGTTTCTGAATAGCCACCTTGTGCCAATTGCATATTGACCTTCAGGCAGATCTACCAGCTTCCAAACTTCTTGCTTCTTGAATTGATGTAGTTCCTCTTGCATAGCTTCTATCCAACTATTGTCCTTTAATGCTTCAGTGATATTTTTGGGTACAGTTAAGGATAAGAAACAGGAATACATGCAAATGTTTGCTGTATCAGATTGACTACGAGTCAATCTGATTGAGATCACCGATGATGTTTTCTATTGGATGGTCCTTGTGAACTCTTGTGGTTGTAATTTGATCAACATGAATTATTGAATCAAGATTGGTGATTGTCTGATCATATGATGATAGGTGAGCAAGAGTATTGGGAGATGTGTGATTGTCTGATTGAAGGGGTTCAGTGAATGTTTGAGGGGAATCATGAAAGAAATCTAATATTTTATCTTTATGATGTGTGTCTGGTAGAGAATGGTAGTCATTATCATCTTTATGTTGTTTTGGTTTGTTTGTTTCCTGTGATTGATTGGGTATAGGAGATGAAGATGCTGGAGTGTCTGAGGATGTTTCTCTTGAGATGTTTGGTTGATCAGGAGGTGTTGACACAGTTATGCTTGAAGGAGTGTTAGTGGTTCTCCTTGTAGGATCAGCAGTCAACGGAACATCAATGGTTGTTGGTGGAACCATTGGATATTCAGTGTTATCCTTTGAACCTAAAACATCAAAGTAAGCTGTGTCAAATGATTTTGTTAGTGCATCAATATCAAATAGCCAGTTTGATCCAATGACTTTCTTAGTGAAAGAATGTTCATTGAAAACAACACCAGTTGTTTCTTCCATTATATTTAGCCTTGGATTTAATACTTTATAAGCTTTTAAGCTTCCAGAATATCCAACAAAGAATCCATCATCTGCTTTTGGAGAAAATTTGGATAATTGTTCTCTGGTGTTTAATATGGAAACATAACATCCAAATGCCTTAAGAAATCCTATATATGGTTTTCTTTTAAACACTAATTCATAAGGCGTTTTGGAATGTTCTTTGATGATTAATGTTCTGTTTTGTATGTAGCAAGCTGTGTTTATGGCTTTAGGCCCAAAGGATATGGGCAATAGAGAGTCAGCTAGCATGGTTCTAGCTGCTTTTATTAATGTTCTGTTTCTCCGTTCAACTACTCCATTTTGCTGCGGAGTTCTTGCTATGCTGAATTGATGACTTATCCCTTTTTCTGCACAAAAAGAGGAAATAGAGTCATTCTTAAATTCAGTGCCATTATCACTTCTTAAAGATTTAACTTTAAGATCAAGTTGATTCTCAATCTTTGTGATAAAGGATGTAATGATTTGTGCTGTTTCTGTCTTGTGTAGAAGAAAGAAAACCCATGTGAATCTGGAATAATCATCTACTATGACAAGACAGTATTGCTTCTTTCCTATGCTTAGGATGTTTGTGGGGACAAAAAGATCCATATGAAGCAATTTGAGTAGTGTGTTATTAGAGTTTATCAATTTTGATTTATGGGAAACTCTATGTTGTTTGCCTTTCAGACATGCTGTGCAGTGGTCTGTATAGAAAAATTCCTTTTGTGGAAGACCTATGACTAGATCATTTTTAACAAGTTTGCTCATTCTTTTAAAATTAGTGTGACCTAATCGTCTTTGCCATAATTATGATACATCTTCTGTGGCTTTTGATAATAAACAAGTTTCAGGGGTTGATGCTGAAACATTGTTCATATCAATAATGTATGTGTTGTTTAGACGAGGAGTTTTCAAAAGGATATAATCTTCTGGAATTTGAAAACCTGTCTTAAGGATGTAGTAGTTGTTGGAGTCAAATAAGGTGGCGTAACCCATGTCACAGATTTATGATATACTCAGAAGATTGAACTGAAGATTGGAGCAGTAGTTGACATTTTCAAAGCTAATCAACCCATTTGTTACCGTTCCTTCGCCAGTTATCTTCCCACCTGTTTTTACTCCTCCAAAGGCTACATTGCCTCCATGTTTGTTCTTAAAATCCTGAAGGATGAAACAGTTGCCTGTCATATGATAGGAGCATCCACTGTTAACATACTAGATGTTGTCAGGCCTTCTAAGATGTCCCCGAAAAACAAAAGAAATCAGTTAGTTGGAGCAACCCAAACCAAGATGGTCTTGGGTTTTCCGTCTTTTCCAACAACGTAAATTTCTTCAAAGACAGCATTGTCTGCATGTTTTGGAACTCTAGACACATTAGATTTCCTTTGGTTTGTTTTAGCTCTATTAGGAGAAGTGCTTTGTACTGTTCTCTTTTGTGAGCTAGTGTCAGTGTTTTGTCTGTTTTGAGACTTATGTCTCCTTGATATGTGTTGAAAATTGTTATAAAAAGTTTTATCATTATCTAAAATAATTTTCTGATGTGGAGTTTGTTTAGGAACTCCCATTCTGCTCTTATTTTGAACAACTGATTGTTGTTTAGTGTTTTTCTCTATCTGAGCTTGTTTGTTTTGTTTCTTGTTTTTCTTGTTGAAAAAACAATTTGCTGTGTTGTGATTGTTTCTTTCACAAATGGAGCAGTAATTATGAAAATGACATGATTCTATACTGTGATTATTCATCTTACAGTACTTGTAGTACTTACCATATCTACACTTTTCAGTTGTGTGTGTGAATTGATCACACCATTCATAGTATGGTAACTCTGATTCTATTTGTTTGCTGAAAATTTTGATTTCAAATTAGATTTTAATGGAACTTCAAAAGTTACTGATTGTTGCTTTGGCTGAATTGTGGTTTTCCCTTTCCTTTTATTTACCTGCTTGGCAGAGCCAATTAAAGTTACAGATTTCCTTCCACCGGAACAGATATCAAATCCTTGAATCTATTTCGATTGTTTGTTTGATGTATCAGCCACACTTGAAACCTTTTGAGTTTCAGTAATTGCCTAACCAGACTCATCATCTAATAAATCGTCCTCATCATTATCTGTTGTTTGATTATCAAATTCATTATTTTCTCCTTGATAAAAGTCAGTTGATTTGATTGATGATGGTGTTGAACTTTTAACAAACTTTATCAAGGGTGATTTTGATTTTAAAAGTGATTTTGATGATGAGGATGATGATTGTTTAGAGTCATCAGTCTTTTCTTGAGAATCATGAGATTCATCCTGTTTGTTGGTCATGGAGTCAGGTAAAGGAATATAATTATCATTATAAGGTGGACTTACCTTATTATATCCTAAACCTGAAGGGTCCTTAAAGGCCCTTTGTTTTGCAAGAAGTTCTTCGAACTTCTTGTTACTGACCTGAAATTTCTGAAGTTTCACTTCAGTTTCGGCTTGTAATGTTTTAGACTTGGTTAATGAGATAGAGAGTTGCTCAACCTGAGCTGCCAAAGTCATTTTTCAAACATTAATTTGTCTAAATCTGTTTGTAATGAAAGTATTTTAGCTGTATATTGTTTCTGTTTAGATTTTAGACTTTTATTTAAAATGTTTGTTTCTATGACTTTCTTTGACAATTTATCAGCATGCTCTCTATACCTATTTACCTCATCAATGCATGCTTGACTACAGAGGTTTTCTTTTACCTCTTTCGGGATGTCTGTTAGTTTGTCTTCAATATTAGCCATAAGGGCATGATCTAAATGTGAAGGAATTTCAGCCTCATAAAGGCTCCAGTCACATTCTCCATCCTTTTTGATGATCATAGCAGAAGATGTTGGATGTTGAGTTGGACTGAATTGAGTGATTTGAGGTTGAGTTGGTGCATTTGGAATACTGAGTGGTGGAGTCACTTGTCTCTTTGTACGAATTCCACTTGAGTGTTGTGCCTAATGTGTATTTCTGTCAACTCAGGGCTGTTGACATTCTCTTGAAAAGTGCCCATAAAGCTGATAGTTGTAGCACCTAAGTTTGGTTTTATCAAAACCAATTCTTTCCTTTTTGTCCATGTTTAATCCTCGATTTCTTTGTAGAAACCTTTTAGACCTGTATGCTATCATGGCCATGGACCATTGTAAATCCACTTCTTCTACCATATCTGGTGGAAGCTCATCCAAGTCATGTTGGATGATTTGAGATGGAGTCAGACTTGCTCTTAAGAATGCTTCAAAACTGGTTGAAAAGGCTACATAAGCTGCCTTTTGCTCTTTACTTTGTAGAATGATAGTAAGAGCATCCATAGGTTTTTCAAGTCTGTGTATATTGGATGTTTGAGGTTTTGACTGTTTGTTTGAGGTAGAATTATGAGGGTGATGCTTGCTTTGAGGTGTGACTTCATGTGAAGCATGAACTCCAGTCTTCTTAAACTTGTGTTTGTTGTTGGATGATTCTGGTGCTAAGAAGAATGATGTATCATGAGAATCCAAGAATTCTTCTTCTTCATCTTCTCCAGTGCTTGTGAGGAAAGCACTGTCTGTGTGTTGAGTTTCTTTGAACTTATAGGATTCTACATGTCTGATTTGGTTGTGGTTTCTGGATTTTTCATCCATCTCAAGTGCTTCAACCTTGGCTACAAGTGAGTCAAGGGATAGGGCCTCTAAGTCCAATGTTGCTTTTATGAGTGACACTGACTGAGTCCAACTCTCAGGCAATGTATGCAACATTTTCTTATTGATTTCAAGAGTTTCACATTGAGTCCATATACTATCATATCATTCACAAGTTAGACATATCTATGCAACTGTTAAGGAATTGACTCCCCATGTATGTGATGGAAGGTTTCATATTGGGTCCTCAGTTTTTCCTTTTTGATTTCCCTGATTTCCTCATTTCCTTCACACATTGTGTGAAGAACCTTCCATAGTTCATGAGCAGTTTTGAAATTTTCGACCCGTGTAAAAATTTCAAAAGGCAAAGTCATAGCTAAAATCCTATATGCCTTCATGTCTGTTTTGACCCACTTAAGGTCATCACCAGCTATACTTTTCAAACTAACTGATTTTTGTATGTTATAATCTGGTCCTAATGTCAGTGGGATGTAAGGACCTTCAGTAATTGATGTCCATAAATCTGGATCTTGATATGTAATTCAATTTCTGAACATGATTTTCCATTGCTTGAAGTCTGATTTGTTCTTCAACTTTGGGGGTTTTAGTCCACTGTTAGAACTCATCATTTCATCAGCCATGTTTGTTTGATTTAAACTTAATAAATTTTAAGTTAAATTGGTTTGTTTAAATTTTAGTCTGGTGCTAAAATTTTAATTAATCCTAATTGTCTCTAGGATTTGTTTGTTGTTGATAAACCCTTTTTAATTAGATTTACCAAATAAAGGAAATTAATTAATTAATTAAAATCCAATGATAAGTCACATTCAAATCTCGGTGATAAGAAAGGAATATTCTGTCAAGGGAATGTCAACTTTTTAATAATGTCAGTCAAATAAAGTCAAAAACCCTAAAAAAATATTTTATTTTCTAAAGTTAACTTTTAAGATCAAAAAGTAACTTTTTAAAAAAATCAAAAGAAGATTTCGGTTCTTCTTTGTTTTGTATGATGAACAATCATAATCACCGAAGATTGTAAAGGTAATGGATGAACAAAAACTAGGGTTTATCTTAGGGTTTGTTGGCGGCTGAGATAATTTCAACAAAAACAACAATCGGTTTGTTGTTTGATGAAGATTAATCGCATGTTTCGAGTGAAAAACAACTCAAATGTGATGTTTAAATACAATGAACCGATTCAAAGTATTCAACCCAGTGTTTGTTTGATAAAAAAAACTGGATAGAACAATAACCGTATATTGTTTATCCAAAACCCTTAAAAACCGATGAGGTTTTATTGAGTTTTGTGATGAACACGTTTGAAAATCATGTATGAATGATGTTTTAAGCTAAAAATCTTCTGTTTGAAGATGTTTTAACAACTGATGAACAATACCCGTGTATTGTTTCACAAAAACTTATGTTGTTTGAGATGTTCAAGCTGAAAAATCAACAAAACTTCTTCAAGATGCACAAAATGATTCAGAAATCATATTAGTTTGCATTTGTTGTATGTTAATAGTAGAAGAAGATGAGTTTGAAGACTAAACAGCTTGTTGATGTGTTTTTTTGAAGCTAATGAACCACTGAAATCAATGTTGTTGAATGAGAGGATCGAAATCAATGAATGATTGAGCCAAAGCTCTGATACCACCTGATGAAATCAACTTGGACTCATGATGAACATGAATAAAAAGTTGATTTCCCCAAGGATCTTTTCAATATCTCTCAATAATCAACAAACAAGAACCATGGTGCGGAAACCCATGATTCAAGTGTATGAAATCAGTGTGTGTGTGTGTGTGTGTGTGTGTGTGTGTGTGATTGAATGCTCGATAATAATAACTGCTTGATTGTATTGATTGTTCAAAAAGCTTACAGAGGATTAGGGTAGTGTGCTATTTATAGCCTATACACAAAAGCTATATACAATTACTAAACTACCCTTATGTAAATAAAATTACATAGAAAATAATCCTAAGTCTACAAGTCATCCGCTGTGGAGAATAAGTCATCCGCTGTGGAAGATATCTCATCCGCTATGGAGAAGACTTGTCATCCGCTGTGCATAGTGTTTGTTCATCAGCTGTGGAATGTTCATCCGCTGTGGACAGTTGTGTGTTTGCTTGTATGTTGTCCATTGTGGAATGTTCATCCGCTGTGGACAGTTGTGTGTTTGCTTGTATGTTGTCCGCTGTGGAATGTTCATCCGTTATGGACAGTTGTGTGTTTGCTGCTGTGGATGAACATCCGCTGTGGATAGTTGTGTGTTTGCTTGTATGCTGCCCGCTCTGGAATGTTCATCCGCTGTGGACGAACATCCGCTGTGAATATTTTCCGCTATATGTTCTTCATCCATTGTGGGATGGATGTTCATCCGCTGCACACACTTAGACAGATTTCTTCATCTGCTGCTGATGATCTTCATCCGATATGGACTCTTTCTTCATCCACTGCAGACACTTGTCAAAATTTCTTTTATCTACAATTCTGAAAAAGAAATTTAAACAAATATTAGTGTTTGTTATGAATGATAATGATGCTAATGTGTTAGTAAATGATTGTTTTGGATGTTAGAACACATTATGTTTGATATATGTCTGATTTGCCAAGCATCATACTTTTATACATTAATTCTTAATGCACTTGTTGAGTCCAACAATACTCCCCCTAAGTATGATGTTGCCAACTCTGTATGATTGCTTGTTACTGTTTTGTTTGTTAGAAACAATGTGTGTGTGTGTGTTTATTATGAATGGTAGTTTTTTGTTTGTTTGTCTTGAATGTTATGCATGTTTAGTTGTTTGTTATGAGTGATTGATTGATTGTGAGATTACACAAGTGTAATTAGATTGATTTGTTTGCCTGTATGCTTGTAAGATTCCTTTGTGATTGCTAAATAACACATGTATGAATGTTTTTGTGTTGCCATGTGTTTATATGATAACACATGTATGTATGTCTGAATGTTATCATATGCATAAGAGCATATGTATGTATGAAATGTATGATAGCATAATAAATAAAAGTTATAAGGATGAATATGTTTGTTTGTTTGTTTTGCCAATGATGTGTTTAGAAACCTCAGGAGTGAGATGGTCCAGCTTCTTCAGAGATGATGATTTGCTGATCATGAACAGTAGATACTACTACTTGTTCATCATTCATCTCTTCCAAGTATTCATTAGTCCAGAACTGGACTATGTGATCCTCACATATGTCTGGTCTAGCTGTCATTGCATGAACCAGTCTTGTTTGCCTGATTGGTTGGATCATGTCTCTGTAGATCTCTGACTTTGGAGAGTTAGAATTTAGGAATGCACAGATGTTATGATCCCAGACAAACACCAAGTTTGCCATAGTTGCATAAAAGAAGACAAATGTTAGTGATTATGTATGATATATGCATAATAGGTTGAAATGATGAAAAGTTGATTAAGTGTTCATTTGTATGTTTGTATAATGATAACTTATGTATGTTTAGAACTTGTTGTTTGATTAAAAATGAATGGTTTGGGTGTTTTCAATGACAATATCAGTTTGACTTTTACAAGACAACTGATGAATGAATTTGTTTGTTTGAAAACTTGTTTGATATACTCCTTTATGAATCAAAACTGATTTCTGATGAGTTTTGATGTTTTACCACAATTAACAAGTTCCTAAGCATCCATAAATTATACATTATATCAGTTTGATTTTGGTTTTCAGTTTGACTTTAATAAGTCAAAATTTCATTTAATGCATATTCAATGCATATACATTAAATGTCTGTTTGATTTGTTATTGCCAAAAGTAACTGATTATGAATGTTTGTTATGGACTTTTAAAGATGTATATCAAGTAATAACACATTTCAATCACATTTTAATCATTTTGTAAGATCAATAGTGATTTTGAATGGTTTTTCAAATGTACATCATGACTGTTCATGATCATTATGAACACATAGTCAAATTTCACCAAATCAACAGCCTAAGTACATTTGACTAAGTCCTATTAACAAAGATTTAATGTTTGATTTGATTAAATACATCACTTTATTCATTATTAATTATATATAAACTATTCGATTGAGTCGAACAATGTATGAATCAGAAGTCAATCTGATGTTGTTTGAATGAATGATTTAATGTTTTGGTCATGTTGTTATACCTTTTCGATCAACAAATCAATGATAAATCAGAGTTTGTTTGGGTTTAGATTGAATAGAGTAACTAGGGTTTATGAGGGTTTTGAAGTGTTTGAAAATTTTTGACGGTTTACTCTCTCTCTCTTTACTGGTGAAAAAGAAAAAAATGTGCAAGTATGGTTTATATGCACAGCGGACAAAAGACTATCCACTATGGATACAATGTTCATGCGCACAACATCCGCAGTATGAACAGTGTTCATGCGCTGTGCAAAAATGACAAATTAATTTTAGGTCATCCGCTGTATGAACAGTGTTTATGCGCTGTGCATTTTACACAGTGCGTTGTATGTTGTACTGTGCACACAGCGGATGAACAATTTGTTCATGCGCTGTGCACATAGCTTATATGCAGGCGTATGACAACTGTAGTCACAGCGGATGAACATTTTGTTTATGCGCTATAAACCCTTGGACCATTGTACTGATTGTTCACAGCGGATGAACATTTGTTCATACGCTGTGGACACTTGGAATGATATGTTTGATATGTTCAGAGTGGATGATCAAAGTTCATGCACTGTGGAACCTTTGAATGTTTTTGAGAGGATGTTCACAGCGGATGAACAGTGTTCATGCGCTGTGGACACTTGTAATGTTTTGTAAGGTACTGTTCCCACAGGGGATGTTATATTTGTTCATCCGTTGTGTGAACAGTTGTCAAAAATTGAAAAATTTTAAAAATTTTGTATGTTTTGAAATCTTTTCTTCCGAAGCAAATATTTTACTTCTGAAGGAAATTTTGTTTTCTTTTAAAAACAAATTTGTTTGTTTTTCTTCCAAAAGAAGATTTTGAATGTTAAATTTTGTTTAAATCAAAATGTTTGTTTAAATTTTGATTTAAAATGTATGTTAAAATATTGAATTTTAACATGTTCAATATATGGATGATTTGATATCACTCAAAAGCAATATTGTGCAATAAAATAAACAAATGTATGTGTGTCAACCTTCTGTTTGTTTGAGTGTTGGCTTGACTTGGCTTTGTTTAAATCTCAAAATTTAGAAAATTTCAAAATTTTAAAATGTATGAATATGCACAATTCTACTGCCTTTGATATTTCCATGTTCAATTTAATTGTGGAAACCACTGATTCTGCTAGTGGATCGAATATTGCAATCGTATTGTTTCCGTTTATCGAATTTGTGATGCGGAAACTCACAAACCCGTTGATGATTTCAAGTGAAGATCTATATGCAAGATGACATGTATGATGATGAATGAATGATGAACAAATTCAAGAACATATAATCATAAAGATTTCATTCATTCATACGTATGATGCTAGAGGATTACAAGGGAGTTTGTAAGAACACTCTCTCACATACACTCAACCTTGATTTCTCACTCTAGTCTATGCTATGAATTGTTAGTGATTCCTCTAATTGTTCTAAATTTATTCCAGTATAAATGACTACACTTAGTCATTTATACCTTTTACAAAAATAAGAAAATATTACATTTAAGCACAGAATGATTACACAAATATAGTTCTAAGTCTGATAAATTCTTCTGTTGTTGATGCGCGGCTGCCGGGTGTTGACGTCATTCGGGACGACCGCTGATGTTGACTGTTGTCTTTGACCACGGTTGACCAAGTTTGACCAAGTTTGACCAAGTTTGACGTTGGTCAATTTTCTTCTTTTTGATCATATCTTTAGCATATCTTCACCGTGTCAGTTTTGGTATTCATCATGAGATTCGACACTTAGGTTTTGGTAAGTATCATCTTCAAATAGTCCAACAATACTCCCCCTAAGATGATGGTGCCAAAACCTCATGATTATCAAAACCTTGGTTGTTGATTGACGTGCAGTCTTGAAGTGCAGTCTTCTCCCCTTTTTTGGTAGCATCTTCTTAGAAGCTTCATAAAAAGGCATTGAGAAAAGGACTTTGTTTCGACACATAAAGACTTTGGTTCGGCACTTGATGGATGTTTCATCAACTTGATCTTCTAGTCTTGTTTTGAAGACTTGAAAATGCACCAATTTGCATACACTGTGGATTGCATAGGTAGCAATATCAGCAGCTTTATCTCAACTTCAGAAGTGAAGGCGAAGCATCAGAAATTCTTCAAACTTGACATATACTCTCCCTCAACAAAAGCTTTATAGGGTGAGGAACTTCTGTGTATGAGACACCAAGAGGAGGATTCTTAGTTCTCAGCAACTGGCAGGAGATCTTTGAAGGAAGCAGGAGTGTTCTCTTGACATCTTGAACTGAATAAGAAACTCAGGCATGTCGTGCAATTCATCACCTGCAAAAGTCTAAATCCTCTCGGTAGAGGTATTGCATGGAAGTTTCACTCCTAAATTAATAACACATGTAAATCTGCCGAGACTAAGAAAAATACTAAAAAAAAGACAAATCCTTTTGGGATTTGAGATTTTTCAAAATTTAGATATTTACAAGCATGAATCCTTCAACTGCAATAAGATCATACTAATCCAAAATCCGTTACATCTAAAATTTAAAGTTGGAATAGACATAGACAAAGAACAAAGTTGATTGTAAGTATGTTGTCCACTTAAACTCATGCAAGGATCTATTTTCAACACTTTGTGATATTTATCATGCTTAGGTTTGATTAGATATGCTAATTGAGTACCCCACACTCAGAAGTATGGAAGAATAACCCTCCTCATGAAATGCAAGGTGGCATTTTATCACAACTTGAACCAGGCTACTTAGAGTATAAATTCTCATGATATGATCCACTTTGGGATTCTTTTGTACTTCACTTTGGAAGTTGATCCTCACTGGGATTCTTTTAGCTTTGATCCACATTAGGATTCTTTTCTTTGCCTTTTTGGCATGCATCAGCACTTTTAGTGCAAGGTCAACTAGGTCTGTGCTCAGCACAACAGAAGTTTTCCTTATGTTACTCTAGGTTTATATTTACATACAACAAAGGAGAAACAGATGCTTTTATCAATGAGAAGTTTATAAACCATTTTTGCATGGTGTGTTTAGGTAACCACACATGCAAACACTTGGAAAAGTCATTGCTTACCAATACCCTAAGATGGTTTTGGTCCACAATGCATATTAATTTAGTTCATCACAAATATGCTTATCTTGAATCCAAGCTGAGCCTGCTGACATATCAAACAGAGTCTTATCAGTCTTTATTGATTTGAAAAAATAGATGCAAAAGATAGTAGATGAGTGTACTATCATTTCTCTTGTAAATGCAGGAAGATTCAATAGAAATATTTTGGACTTTTCTGGATTTTCTATTTTTTAGGATTTTTGTTTTGAGAAAATAAAGAAATGGCATATGTGTTATCAATTTAATAGAGATCATCAACAGTTAGTCCATGTAGTAATGTAATCAGACTAAGCAAATGGAATGAAACATCGATTGTTTCTTGCATTGCTATCATAGTTTCTGTGAATGATTGATGTCCTGTATTTAATCATGGCTAATGTCTGCTCTATTTGGCTCAGTTGCATCATAACCATCATGAGCAGGAAAAACGTTCCTGTCATGGGATGGGATCAGCCACTACTAACTCTTCTTGGGTTGGCAGGCCTCTATAACTGTCCCTATCACACTGGCAAATCAGTTAGATGTTTCAACCCAGGCCATTACTATCCTGAGCTGTCCATTAGCATTTTTATATGTGACTTGCTCGTATCTGTATGATTTTGACTGGGTTTGAGAATGATATTCTCGATTGATGTGACTCAACCTAGGATCGAATATGTGGACTGAGTCAATAATATAGTAGCGGAATTACTATATCAAAGAACATTTATTGCTGTGGTAAATGCTTGAATGTAAGAGAATCAAGAACCGAAGTAAATGTTGTAAAATATTGTGTATATTACTGCTGAAGTCAACAACCTTTTTAAAGTTAGGGTATGTGATCCTATTTATAGGAGTATTCATTTCCTGTACAAAAGACTAAACTAACCCTGATCTATACAAGAGAATCTAGTCTAAGTTCAAAATAAATCAGTGTAAGTTGTTCATCCGCATTAGTTCATGCGGATGAAAAAGTCTTCATCAGCATTTGTGTTTGCTCACCCGCATTAGTTCATGCGGGTGAACAAGTCTTCTCAGCATTTGAGTTTGCTCACCCGCATTAGTTCATGCGGGTGAATAAGTCCTCAGCATTTAATGTTGTTCATCCGCATAGACTAATGCGGGTGAACAAGTCTTGCCAGCATTCTATTGTTCATCCACATAGACTAATGCGGGTGCACAAGTCTTGTCAGCATTTCTTCAGTTCATCCGCATGGACTAATGCGGATGAACACTTCTGTTCAGCATTAGTTGTCTTGATCCGCATTTGTTAATGCGGGTGAACAAACACTTGTCTGCATTTGTTCACCAGTCAACCGCATTAACAAATGCGGGTGCTCTATACTTTGTCTTTTCTTGCCTTCTGTTTTCTTGTGTTGATGATGTCTTCTGTGTTCTTCTGTAAATAATGTGCTCCAACCAGAACAACCTCCAACCACTTCTTAAGTTGGCAAGTATGATCCTTTCAGGGTCTAACAATACTCCCCTTAAGGATTATACTGCCTAGGTTCCTCAAGAGTGTGATGGTGGTGGTGGTTGTGATGATTCTGGTTGGTCTTGATGTGATGTCTTCCGTTGGTATGTTGTTGGAGAGATTGTTGCAGCAGCTTCATGACGTACCTCAGGTTTTGCAAGGGAAGGATTGAGGATTGCCTTTATCATGTTTGAAAAATCCCTAGCTTCCTTTATTTTTTCTCTACGGAGCACATGAATCTTCATCTCACTCATTGTATGAATAGCAACAATGGGCATTTGTTTCAAAGAGATGGGTTCCCAAACTGAAATAGAAGATAATCCATCTCTATGAATCACTAGTGAACCATCAGCATCAACTTCCAACTTGACAATATTGCCCATCTGCATTGGTACCTTTCTCTTCTTCCTTTGTTCCCTTTTGTTGTTGATTCTGTCAAAAGCCAGCTTCAAGATCTTAACACACTTTAACATAAACTCCAGATCATCTTCAACAGCTTTATTTTTTAGGGCTCTGAAGTGTCTTGTGAAGATATAGTGTATGTAAGACTCATCTAGCAGTCTGACCTCATAATCACTGAAAATTCTGATCTCTGGGGCTTCTTGTCCTTCCCACTTTCTCTCAATCACCAACTCATAGGATTCTTCATCATAGTACACATTGGAAATTGGTTTGGTTTTGTGAGTTCCAGCAATCATTTTTCATTTCAATGATTCTGTTGGTTTCACATGCAGCTCAGGGAACACTACCTCTTCTGCCTCTCTCTTTCTTCTTTGTTCAAGGGGATTTCTGAAAGATTTGTCTTTTCTAGTATAAATGGCTTTTAGAGACTTGAAGTTGTTAGTTCTCTTAAACATCTTCAGAATATCCTCAAATTCATAACCCCTGTACATTCTATCACTGTTGATTAGATCTAACTCAGCCAATTCTTTTAAGTCATGGACCTACATGGCATTGACTAAGGCTGTATATTCTGTAAAGAATTGCACCAGGCCTGAGATTCTCTTAACCATGAACATATTCTAGCTGCTATCATACTTCCAGGCAATGATTTTTACATCTGTTTGCCTTTGGGAGTAGATACCCCTCTAATCATCTCAGCAATGGTTAAACCCTCTTGAAGTTTCAGTTGTGAAGGTTCAATGAACCACTCTGAGTTTTTGTGTAGAATAGGGGCCAGAACATCTTTGTCTTTTGTATTCAATTGTACATCTTGTGCAAAAGATCTTGTTTTGGGCTTCTAGGCAATTACTTCTTCTTCAATTGCTTTCATTCTATCTTTCTTTTCATTAATCATTCTTAACATAGCAGCCCGAAGTGAGTTAGTCTTCATGTTTCCTAACTTTCTTTTTGTAAATCCCTGTTTGTTGAGATAATCCTTCATTTCCCTATCTGAAATGTTATAGGGATCAGGAAAAGCAAACTGTTGGTCATCTTTCTTTGCTGTTTTGAGGATAGAGGATGTTGGCTTTTCAGTCTCTTTTGTTTTCTCATATTCTGTCACATATGTAGGATCTAGCAGCTTTTCCATCTTTTTTACCTCCTCAACAATCTCCTCATATGTCATGTTAAACACATTGTCAGCATCATAACCATGATTTATTAGATACATGGCATAAATCATGAGATCATTAGACTTTGCTTTTTCAATCATGCTTTCTACTGATGGCTCAATAAATGCAGGGCTGTGCATATCAGTAGATTTCTCAGTTTTGTCATCTTCATTCTCTCCTTCTTCCAACATTATGATTTCCAAAGTTTGTAGTAGCTCTTTTTCTGCTTGTTCATGTTCTTCTAAGAATTTAGCAATTGCTGCCAAACTTCTTGGATCATCTTTTGCTTTCTTTTTGGGTTGATCTTCCTCAACCACAGGCTGCTTTCCTTTTGCCTTTTTAGATAAATACTTTCTTTTCCTGTTGTATATGATCACTCTGGATCCTGATGTTGATGCTACATCAGTTTTGGCCTGTTGCTTTTCCTTAATAGCCTCCTTTTCAGTAGTGATATCTTGATTTTCAGCTTCAATTTTGTCCTTTTCAACTGTTTCCTTTTCTTTGAACTCTTCACAAAGATTTCTTATCAAATTTTGTTGTTCAATGGTCAAGGTAACAACAGGAACAAGTTGCATCCTGAGTTCTTCTTCTATTGACACAGGTTGTGATGGAATTACAATTATAGACTCAGAGGGGGATTTGGTGTTTTTGATGTAATCCCAGAATTCCTCATCTATAATGAATTCACTTGAAGAGAATCTGTCCATGTCATCTATTAGTTCTTTCATCATGGCCTCTTTTTCAGTAGATGGATCAGAATGTAGTACCATCTCCCAGCTATCATCATCCCTAATACCACTGGTTTCTTGCTGTTGTGAATGAACTTCCTTATCAGTTTCTTCAGCTTCATGTTCTATTGCTTCTCTTTCAAATTCAGCCTTTAATTGAGCAATCAGTTCCAATTCATCAATTCTTTTCTTCAAAGCCTCATTTTGTTTGTTCAGATCAGCAATAAGTTCTGTTTGTATCTCCAACATGTGCTTTTAATCTTCCATAGCTACAGTTTGAATGGCCACAGTGTCCACATGACCACTGATTTCTTCTCTTGACATCTCTAAAGAGGCTTTTAACTGTTTGATCTCCTCATCTTTTGTTCTCAAATCAGCATCATACGTGGCTTTTAATTCACTCAGTTCTTTCTCCTTTTCATCCAACTCTAGGATTCTATCGTTGATTATCCCTGCCCTTCTATCCAAAGTCTTCTCCATTCTAGACATTTTGGCTAAGAGATCAGATATCATCCTATCCTTTTCATCAGGTCTATTCACCTCTGATTCTGCAAAGCTCTCAGAAGGAGCATCTTTAGAGACAAGTTGTCTCTGTGGTAGAGGCACAGTATGTTGATTATCTTCTTCATCATCAGAAGATTTAGAAGATTTTAAGGAGCTGGTAGATTCACCAGAACTCCCAGCCTCAGCAATTGCTTCAGGAGGAGATGCGGATGTAAGAGAGAAATGCGGATGGCTTGTGTTTCATCCGCATTTGTCTTTCCTATTCATCATCGATCTGAGAATATTGAATTCAGGTTCAATCCGAATCATTTCTGTTCGAGATCCTTGTAGTTAGCCTCGAAATCATGTAATTGAACACTTGAGATCTCGGATAAACATTAGAATCGGCATCAAGTACCCCTTGTTCGAATTCTGAAACAGTTCATCATCGACCCGAGATGTTCGGTTCTGAATTCTTCAGCTCAAATAGATGTTCTTCATTGATTTTGCTTTGGATCTGTTACAATTGCTCTGAAATTGAAGTGATAATGTGAGGAATGATTTATCAACTTCAATTCGAAGCAAACAAGAACAGATTTGCTGATTTTGTTTATGTTTTGTTGATGAACTGATGATTTTTTGATGAACATATGCTTTGTTCTTCATTTTTCTGATTTTCTTCTTTTTGTAAACGCCTTTAAAGATGAAAACAGATCTGAAACATACATGAACCCAGCAACCAACAGCTCTGATACCATTTTGCTGAATCAATATTTCATATTCTTTGAGCCTGGATCTTAGGATTCATCAGTTTCAGATCCGAAAATTAAAAGTTAAAGATAGGTGGAAGTGTGTGAATCGAAGAACAATGAGGTGTGTGTAATGTATAATGTTATGATTTCATGATGTTGAATAACAAATTACAATGAAGAAACATATACAAAGATGGATGAACATCAAACCCACCCAAAGGAGAGAAATTCTCCTTGGGTGGTGATTTACACCATGAAAAACACACACTTAAGAACTACCAGTTCTCACACACTTTGCAATAACCACACATTACAAGTGGCATTAGTTGTTCTATTTATAATGTTTTTACATCATGACCTAATTTTGACTTTTCTTATGGTCTTGATGTTGACTTTGTCATGTTGACTTTGTCTTGTGTTTGTTTTGTTCTTTTTATCAACTTGGTCTCTGAACTTGTACAATGAGATCTTCAGTTGGCTTTGATTGTGGTTTGAGCTTCAGTTTATCAATTGTTGAACCCAACAATAAATTTAATGTTTGCAAATTTCATGTTTTTGTAAATATTTCTTTTTTAAAAAAAAATTATTTACTCCCCCCAAAGTTATATCCATGCCAGATAAAAACTTAAAATGAACTTCATAAAATTTTAGGATAATATTTCTGAACTGTTTAATTGTTTTGCACTTTTGTTTAAAATTTTAGGATCATATCAATCTTATCTTTCATAAGTGCAAGTTGTCATGAGCTTATTGATTGAAGGTATATTTGTCCTCTTAAACTCATGCTTGGTCAATATTATAATGCATGTGATTTTTATCATGTTTTGATTTAATAAAGCATTTAACATGAACCTCACACTCATAAGCATAGCAAGATCAACTATCCTCATGTATTGTATGGTAGAACTTTCTCACAACTTTCAATACCTGGTCATTTAAATTATGAAACCTCATTCATTTTGGTAAGGATGATCCACTCTGGGATTCTTTTACCTGATCCTTATTTTGTTTGATCCACATTGGGATTCTTTTTGCTCTTCACTTTGGAAGGTGATCCACTTTGGGATTCTTTTTTGTTATATTCTGTTTTATTTGTCACCCGTATTGGATGTGTTCCTCATTAGGAATCTTTTTGGATCAAGACATCAGCACTATGTGCTTGTTTCCCCAGGTCTTTGCTCAGCAAAATAAAGGAGAAACTGATGTGAATATGATTCATAAGGTATCATGACCTGGTGTGTTTAGGTTACTACACATACATACACTTGGATAGGTTAGATACATACATGCTCTGAGATGATGCATTCACAGTTGAATGTGATCTTTAGTGTATCACAGCATTTATCTTCTGTTCCAAGTTGAGCCTACCCTCATATCAGGTAAGTCATGTCAGTCTTTCAATATATTAAATTAAGCACAATGAATGATATAACGACTGTAATTATATCATCTCCCATAAGAAGTACAAAACAAGGACTTCAACAAAAATTGATTTCTCTTTGTAATTTTGTGAATTTATTGATGTTAATCAAGGTTAATCATGCCGATTGATTGGACTAAGAATTCAAACTGACTTGGGTCAAATGTCTTAGTAAACAAATCAGCTAGCTGATTGTCTGTGTTAACCTGAATCAGCTTGATTAAACCTTTTTCAGCACAGTCTCTCAAAAAATGATATCTAATTTCAATATGTTTTGTTTTTGAGTGCTGAACAGGATTGTTTGTTATGAAGACTGCTGCAGTGTTATTAATATGAATTGGTGTGTGCAAGAAATTGAAACCATAATCAAGCATCTGGTTTTGAATCCAGAGAACTTGAGAGCAACAAGCTGATGCTACTATGTACTCAGCTTTAGCTGTCGATACAGAAACATTGGTCTGTTTCTTGCACTGCCATGACACCAGTCTGGGACCAAGAAATTGACAACCGCCAGATGTGGATTTTCTGTTGAAATTGCATCCCCCGTAGTCACTGTCGGTGTATGCATAGAGATTGAATTCTCCATCCTTTGGATACCATAGTCCAAGAGCAGGTTTGCCCTTAAGATATCTGAATATCCTCTTGACTGCATTCATGTGAGATTCCTTGGGATCTGCTTGATACCTGGCATATACACAAACACCAAACATAACATCAGGTCTACTGGCTGTTAAATACATAAGTGAACCAATCATAGATCGATAAAGAGTCTGATCCACAGATTTGCCATCTGCGTCTGGGCCAATCTTCACTTTTGTATCAACAGGTGTTCTGATGGACTGATAGTCTGCAAAGTGAAACTTCTTCAACATTGTTTCCACATATTTTGACTGGTTGATGAAGATTCCACTGGATGTTTGTTGTACTTGAAGACCTAGGAAGAATGTGAGTTCTCCCATAGCACTCATCTGAAATTTTGAATGCATAAGATCTTCAAAGTCTTTGTAGAGTTGTTTGTTGGTGGAGCCAAATATGATATCATCCACATAAATCTGGACAAGCAGCATCTCATTCCCTTTTCTCTTTCTGAATAAAGTCTGGTCAATCTTTCCTCTTTCATAACCATGGTCAAGAAGAAAGGATGATAGAGTCTCATACCATTTTCGAGGGGCTTGATGTAAGCCATACAAAGCTTTATCAAGTGTGTATACCCTGTGAGGGAAATCAGGATCCTCAAAGCCTGGAGGTTGACTCACGTAGACTTCTCCACAGATCTTTCCATACAAAAATGCACACTTTACATCCATTTGATAAACTGTGAATTTCATGGATGCAGAGTACGTAAGAAAGAGTCGTATGGCTTCTAATCTAGCAACAGGAGCAAACACCTCGTCATAATCTATTCCTTCTTCTTGTGTATAGCCCTGTGCTACCAATCTTGCTTTGTTTTTGATGACGATCCCTCTGTCATCAGTCTTGTTTCGGTATAGCCATCTGGTGCCGATAGGGTATTGACCTTCGGGAAGATCCACCAGCTGCCATACTTCCTGTTTCTTGAATTGTAGCAATTCTTCCTGCATTGCCTCAATCCAGCTATTGTCTTGAAGAGTCTCTTTAATGTTTTTGGGTAGAGTTTGACATAGAAAACAAGAAAACAAACAGATGTTTGCAATACTTGACTTGCTTCGTGTCACCCGCTCGTCTAAATCACCAATAATGTCGGACACTGGATGATTCTTGTGAGTCCTGGTAATTGGAATCAAATCACCAGCAATGGACACATCAAGATTGGAGACATTCAGATCATCTTGGTGAGAGGCATCTTGTTGTTGTAGAGTGGGAGAGTGATGACCAAAATCAGAGGGTACAACATCTTCAGCTTCAGCAGCACTCTGAATACTCTCATCATTTCCATCTCTGTTAAAATCTGCTGGTGCATGAGTTGGTTCTGAATGTCTCACTTCAGTTGAAGGAGATGGCATTAAACTACGACCAGCATCTGTTGAGATCCTTTCATTTTGTGTAACTTGCCGGATAGGATCAGCTTGTAAGGGCACTTCTTCATTGTCTTGATCAGAAGAAGGAGGAGTCATTGGGAAGTCTGTTCTTCTTTCAACTGACCCTGATGTTCTACATTTGACAAATTGAATTGATCAAAAGATCTTGTAAATGAATCAATATCAAACAACCAGTCAGGACCATTTAATGATTTGGGAAATGAATGCTCATTGAATTGAATATTTGTTGATTCATCAATGATGTTTAATCTAGGATTAAACACCCTAAAAGCCTTAGACACTGAGGAATATCCCACGAAGAATTCCTCGTCAGACTTAGGAGCAAACTTTCCTAAATGGTCTCTGGTGTTTAATATAGAGACAGGACAACCAAATGACTTCAAAAATCCAATGAATGGTTTTCTATGAAAAAGAAGTTCATAATGAGTTTTATTGTGTTCTTTGATTATCAGAGTTTGATTTTGCACAAAACATGAAGTGTTAACAGCTTCTGCCCAAAATGTAATGGGCAGTTTTGCATCAGCAAGCATTGTTCTTGCTGCTTCAATCAGTGTTCTATTCCTTCTTTCAGCAACTCCATTTTGTTGTGGAGTACAAGCTGCACTGAACTGATGAACAATGCCTTTTGAGGTGCAAAATGAACTCATGCTTTCATTTTTAAATTCCGTCCCATTGTCACTTCTAATAGATTTTACTTTCAAATCAAGTTGATTTTTAATTTTGGTTATAAAATCTATTATGATTTGGGGCGCCTCATTCTTATGAAGTAGGAAGAAGACCCATGAGAATCGAGTAAAGTCATCAATGATCACTAAACAATAATGCTTCTTGCCAAGACTCATGACGTGAGTCGGCCTGAAGAGATCCATATGAAGTAACTTCAATGGACAATCGTTAGTGTTCACAAGTTTTGGCTTATGAGATGATTTATGTTGTTTTCCTTTGAGACACGCGATACAATGGTCAACAAAATGAAATTCCTTTTGAGGAAGACGAATTACATGGTTCCCTTTGACCAATCTATTCATATTTTTAAAATTCGTGTGTCCTAAGCGTCTATGCCAAAGTTGTGATTCATCAAATGATGCTTTAGACAATAGACATGTTTCTTCTTATGGACGAGCAGAATTAAGGTTCAACACATATGTATTATTCTTCCTCGGTGTCTTCAAGACAACCCATTCTTCAGGAATGTAAAATCCTGGTTTCAAGATGTAGCAATGAGTGTCGGTGAAATGAGTAGAATATTTCTTGTCACAAATTTGGGATACACTGAGCAGATTGAAGTTTAGCTGCTCGCAGTAATTGACTTTGTCAAAGCTCAGAATCCCATTCGTCACTGAACCTTATCCAGTAATTCTACCGCCCTGTGAATCTCCCCCAAATGCCACAGTAGTTCCTTGAATGTGCTTGAAGTCATGAAGGAGGGAACTATCTCCTGTCATGTGTCGGGAGCATCCACTGTCCACATACCATAAGCTATTGGACCTGTATGAATGACCCTACAAGCATAAAAAGAACTAGTTAGAATGAGGGACCCAAGCCATAATGGTCTTGGGTTGTCCTTTGGCATCTATTACTGTTACTTCTTAATACTTTCCTCTTGTGTGTGTTTTAGAGGAGGATGATTTTAGCCCTTTTCTTTTGTTTCTTTGAGGTTTCAGTTCATCAATTTCATCTGATGTGTCAGAAGAGTATACAAACCTTTCCTTTTGATTTTTGTGCAAAGGATGAACAGATTTTTGTTTTTCAGAAATCACTTTGATTTTATACTTTTGATGAGAATTTGGTGATTTGTTTAGGTTTGTTGGACTTTTGTGTCTGACCTTGTCAGTTGGAACCAATGAAATGGGCTTGTGTTGTGAATTTTTCAATCCTTTTTTATTAAAGTAACAATCAATTGTATTGTGATTGGTCATATCACACAATGAGCAATATTTGATAAATGACAGTTTTTTGTTGAGTGATTGTTCATGTCATAGATAGAGCAGTACTCAATGAAATAGCACTCATTTGTTTTATGTATTGGTCATATCACAGAATTCATAATACATTTGATTGTCCTTTAATTTTGAAACAGAAGTCATATCAGTCTTTGGAGTGCCAACAGATTGTTTCACAATTCTGACTTGCTTTGTTTTTGTGGACTGATGATGCTTCTTTCTGTATTCCCTTATTTCCCTATCGAATTGTTCTACCTGTTCTTTGTTGAAGATATCAAACCCACTCCCTTGTTTGATATTTGATGAAGATAGTGAATCAGATTTCACTTTAGATTTTTGAACAAAAGTGGTTTTTCCTTTGGTAACTACGGGAGCTTTGGTTTTATCCATGAAGTTTAATGAAACCTTGTCTGATTTGCTTGAATTTTTAGGAGGTATGATCTCATAATCAGATCTGCTTTCAGCAGATGGTTTCACTGAGCATTCAGCACTGTGCTTTAATTTAAAATTTTGTGGAACAAATTTTACAAAAGGCACAATAGCTTTGACTGGGCTCTTTGGTTTCTTGATAACCATAAGTTTGTCTGAGCACTCTTTGATTTTGATAGGATGACCCAATCTTATTTTATCCTCATCAGTTTCAATGTAAACACCTGGTTTGTTTTGAGGATTTGTTGTTTGAGAAATCATTGATTCGGTTTCAATAATTTTAGATTCTTTTGTATCTGATTGAGTAAGTGACTCATGCATAACAGTGTAGTTATCATTATATGGAGGAGGACAAGTTTTGTAACCTATTCCAGTCATATCTTTAGCCCCCTTTTGAGACGCAAGTAACTCTTGCAGCTTGACAGATGAGAGCTGAAACTTTTCAAGTTTCATTTTAGTAACTGATTGCTCAGCTTTTGATTTGGTCAACAATTCAGTTAACCTCTCATTTTCAGCCACAAGTGTGTACTTTTCACCATGGAGTGTTTCCATGTCAGACAACAGAGATCTGATTTTAACTTCATAAAATCTCATTTCTTGTTTTAACATCTCTGATTTCACCTTTTCTTCTCTAATTTTATTAGCCAATTTGTGATTGTGTTCCTTGTACCCCTGTACTTCTAGAACACATTTTTCAGAACATAGATTGGATTTTACCTCAAATGGCATTGGAGTTGGTCCATCATTAATATGTGCCATGAGTGCATGATTCTGAAACTGTGGTTGAACTTCCTCAGCATACATGCTCCAATCACAAACTCCATCTTGTCTGATGACAAGTGCATTTGAAGTTTGTTGATTACTTCCTTGAGATTGATGAGTCAGCAGAGGTTGTCTTTGCTGAATTGGTTGTTGCTGATTTTGTTGTTGCTGAATTGGCTGCTGCTGATTTTGTTGTTGGTGTGAATAAGGGTTGCTTGGCTGAAAGTTGGTGTTGTGTTGAGAAGCATGCTGGCCATGTGAGGGTCTTTGAAAATTGTTGTTGCTTCTCTTGGGAGAGTTACATTCCCGAGAGAAATGACCACTCAATCCATAGTTAAAACACTTAACTTTGGATTTGTCATATCCCAGCTTTGTATTCTTATTGAGACTCAGTTTCTTCCCTTTTCGAAAGAATTTCTTTGCTCTCATAGCAATCATGGCCATCTGCTATTGCAAATCCATTTCTTTAACATCATCAGGATCCATTTCTTCTAGATCTTCTTGAATCAGATGAGCTGATGTGAGTCTCCCTCCAAGGTAGGCTTCAAAGCTAGCTACAAAGGCATTGTAAGTTGCCTTTTGTTCTTTATATTTTTGCTCATCATGCATGTTGTTAGGAGATACAGTGGGTTGGGCAGAAGATGGTTGTTTTTGAGGTTGTGGAGCAGCATAAAATCCTGTTGTTCTTGTTTGATCTCTTGATGACAGAAAGTCTTCTTCTTCAGTAACAAAGGCATTTTCAACAGAATGAGTTTCAGATGGAAACTTGTAAGCCTCAATGACTTGAGGTCCACTCAGATTTCTGCTCCTTTCATCAAGTTCAAGAGCCTCAATTTTTGCAATCATGATATCCAAGCTAGAACTCTCCAAATCAAGAGTATTCTTCAACATTGTAACATTCTATTTCCAGCTTTCAGGTAAGGTGTGCAACATTTTCTTGTTTAGTTCCTTCTCCTTGTAAGTGACCCCCATAATTTCAAGGTCATTTACAAGTTGCACAAATCTGTGAAGCTGTCTGGAGATAGACTCTCCTTTGGTATGATGAAATGTCTGATACTGATTTATCAACTTGTCTTTGTTAATTTCAGTAACTTCACTGCTTCCCTCACACATAATCTGTAAAGCATCCCAGACACCCTTAGCTGTTCCATATTTTTCTAATCTTTTTAGAACATCCATTTTCAGTGCTTGTGTAAGTATGGAATAAGCTCTAAGATCAATCTTGATTTTCTTATATTCTTCATCATCAAGAGTTAAGTTTGGATCCTCAATGGGAATTCTTGCAGTTTTGTACTGAGCAGCTTGATCAGCATTTAGAGACAGTGGAATGTAGGGACCTTTGCAAATAGATATCCAGTAGTCAGGATCTACACCTGTAATGTAATTTTTGAAACGAATTTTCCACTGCTTAAACTCAGATTTGTGTTTAAGCATAGGAGGTTTGGATGCATGACCAAATTCAGTATGATTATAGGAATTCATCTTAGTTAAAATGATTTTAACTTGTTGAATACTGTTTTAAGTTGATTTTAAGTTCGAACAGTGTGTTTTTCTTCAAATCTTCTGTTTTTGGTCAAGAGCAGGTCTGTTAAGTTTAGATCTGCGATTTCAAGGAGTTCAAAGTTCTTGATTTTGTGTTGTTGGGTTCGACAGCAGCAGATCTGAAGATTTTGTACTTTGTGGTGTTCGATTACAGTATTTTGTACTTTGTGGTGTTCGATTACAGTATGTTTGTTTATCAGAAGAGTAGATATTGCTGATGAACAACTCAGTCTACAGTTCAATCGATTTTCACCCAAAATCCAAGATGATTCTGAGATGAATTCAAGAGCCAAGGCTCTGATACCAATTGACTGGGTTTGAGAATGATATTCTTGGTTGATGTGACTCAACCTAGGATCGAATATATGGACTGAGTCAATAATATAGTAGTAGAATTACTATATCAAAGAACATTAATTACTGTGGTAAATGCTTGAATGTAAGAGAATCAAGAACCGAAGTAAACGTTGTAAAATATTGTGTATATTACTACTGAAGTCAACAACCTTTTTAAAGTTAGGTTATGTGACCCTATTTATAGGCATATTCATTGCCTGTACAAAAGACTAAACTAACCCTGATCTATACAAGAGAATCTAGTCTAAGTACAAAATAAATCAGTGTAAGTTGTTCATCTGCATTAGTTCATGCGGATGAACAAGTCTTCATCAGCATTTGTGTTTGCTCACCCGCATTAGTTCATACGGGTGAACAAGTCTTCTCAGCATTTGAGTTTGCTCACCCGCATTAGTTCATGCGGGTGAACAAGTCCTCAGCATTTAATGTTGTTCATCCGCATAGACTAATGCGGTGAACAAGTCTTGTTAGCATTCTGTTGTTCATCCGCATAGACTAATACGGGTGAACAAGTCTTGTCATCATTTCTTTAGTTCATCCACATGGACTAATACGGATGAACACTTCTGTTCAGCATTAGTTGTCTTGATCCGCATTTGTTAATGCAGGTGAACAAACACTTGTCCGCATTTGTTCACTAGTCATCCGCATTAACAAATGCGGGTGCTCTATACTTTGTCTTTTCTTGCCTTCTGTTTTCTTGTGTTGATGATGTCTTCTGTGTTCTTCTGTAAATAATGTGCTCCAACCAGAACAACCTCCAACCACTTCTTAAGTTGGCAAGTATGATCCTTTCAGGGTCTAATAGATTTTGCTTTATCTGACGATATGTTAGATTCACCTCCTGAAATTGTTTTCTTTCTCCAACATTATTTTGATTTTAAACCAACTGACTCAACTTTAACTTGTTTAACAAAAGGAGTTTGTTTGGCTTTTGAAAATCTTTTGGTTGGTTTAGAAAATCTATTTTTCTTTTGAATGTTTTGTGGAGGTATAGCAAAGGATCTTTGTACTTGATCATGTTTGTTTCTTCTGGGCATGTGATCATATTCATCATAAGAATTATAATTATGATTATAATAATTTGATGGATACGATCTTCTATGATATCTATTATGCCAAGAATCATTCCTATATCTTTCATACTGATGTTGTGTGTATGACCTAGGAAAATGTCTTGGTGCCAAATAATAATAAATATCATAACGTTTAAAATCATACCCATGCCGATATGATCGAGAAGAAGAGTAGCTATGATGTCTGTTGTAGTACTCATGCTCCGATCTTGGTGAGTATGACTCTGATGTATGATAAGATCTTTGACCTCTTCTATGTTGTGATGTTGGAGAGTTGTTGTATGAACACTTTGAAGTGGTATGATTCTCCATGTCACAATTTAAGCAGTAAGGAGTAGGTCGAGATCTTCTTTCCTTAGGCTTGAATGATGAAGTTGGATTTTCTTGGAACTTCACAGCCTTTTGTTTTGTTTGTTTTTGTTGTTTTGTCTTGTAGGGACATATATATGTATCACTCTTAGTGTTTTTACACTCAGAAGTGTTGTGTGAATCTGAATTACATGTCTTATAGAGAATTGGTTGTTGTTTTGGAGTTTCTAATGTAGCCTTTGAGGTTGATGGTTGGTTTGGATCAGGATAAGAAGACTTAGTTTGACTTTTCATCTTTCTTTTAGATCGGGTCTTCTTCCTCTTGACTTGTTCTTTAATTTCTTGTACCTTAGGCTTCTGTTTGTTCTTTAACTCCATCTTGATCTTTGTTTTCAGCTCAAGCTTAGGCAATTCTGGTTCAAGAAATCCTGCTGGTTTGAATTTCTCACAGAGAACCATTTCCTTTTGTTTGTTATTAGGCTTTGCTGCTTTGGGTTTCTGTGGTTGTGTTTGTTTTGGAATGATTGCTTCACTGACATGATTAGTACATGTCAATGTTTTTTTGTTTGGTTGCTTGATTACTTCATCACTATCGTCACTTGCAGAATCTTTATCTTTATCATCACAAGAATGAAAGGTTTCATTCTGTGGTGATTCTGGTTTAAGATACAGCTTTGGTGTTGTTTCAGGAGAAGTGATTTGAGTGATAGTGGATGGTTTGTTTGTTTGATGATGATCATGCATCTTTGAATCTTCTTCAACTGGACTTGTCATTGAAGTTGGCATTTCTATGTAGTTATCATTGTAAGGTGGAGGAACAACATGGTATGTAGTTCCAGCCCTCTTCTTTTGATCTCTTTGTGCATTAAGTAGTTCTTTCAACTTGCTGGTAGTCATCTTTGAATTTTCAAATTCAACTTCTGTTGATGCATGATCTGCTTTTGTCTTTGTTAAAGACTCAGTGAGTCTTGTAACTTGAGCTTGAAGACTAAATCTTTCTCCAAGGAGTTTGTCTACATCCTTTAGAAGATAATTGATTTTATCTTCAAAGACTTTATGTTATATCTTCAATTCTGTATTTGTAGCCTTTTCTGTTGTGAATGCTTGAGTTAGATGCTCAATGTAATGTTGCAAGTTATCATTGTTTTGGTTGTACTTGCTTTAAATATTTTGGCTTCAGCTTCAACCTTTGTGTTTGTTAACTTCACAAAGAGTTTAGTTGATTCAGCATTCTGCTTGTGGTTCTCTTTAAGCAATTTATCAACTTCTTTCTCTAGTGAACTGATTTGTTTTGCAGAAGTTTGTAGTTCCTCTGCATGTGAAGCCCTTTCCGCCTTTATCATGTATGATATATTGTTGCAATAATTCCGATATGCCTGAACTTCATCTATGCACGCTGATGAACATAGGTTGATCTTTCTATCTTTAGGAATTTCAGGCAATGGAGGAATGTTTGTGTTGTTGATGTTTGTGACTTTTGCAAGCTCAGCAGTTAACTCTTCAAGTTTGATTTGTTGTTGAACCATTTTGTCTTGCAATATGTTCATCTCTTGAGTTAAACTAATGTTTTGTTAATTCAATGTCTTGATTTGTGCTTGATCATTTCTTTGAGATTGTTCTATCTCTGACCTGCATTTTATCAAATCATTAGACAAAGTATTGTTTGAGTTTGCAAGATCACATAAATGTAAGTGCATGAGTTCTTTTTCAATGTGACTGATGTACAATTGTATGTTTGTGTTATCAAACAATGAGTTATTGTTTGATGTGCTACTGATGTTTGGTTGTTTGCAGCTTTTGTTTGATTTGCTGCTGTTGTTTGTTTGTTTGTAGCTTGGTTTGCTTTGTTTGAATTCTTGAAACCTCTTTCTACCTGCAGCAATAAAGATAGCTCGGTTTCTTGAAACACGAGTATTAGTGAATGATGTTAAATTTTTCATTTTGTTTAACAACAAAAATGATTTGAAAATTTGTTTTGTGTTATTGAAATCAAATTTTAAACTTTAATCGAATCCAAAGAACGTCAAAACTCAATTTAATTAGATCGGTCTAATTAAAGAGTTAACTTCGTTCGATTACAATTTATTTAAGCTCAATTAATATTAATCAAACTTAATTAAAAGTAATAAAATTTGGATCTTATCAATTAAAATTAAATGATTCTGTGACTTGATTTCAAATAATTAAATTCTTTCAAACTTTTCCGAGAACAAGCTTTAATATTTGACAAGATGAAACCTTTGAAAAATCAATATCTTCCGAGATGAATTTTAAAATTTTGTCAAAATTTTAAAACTTTCGAAAGTAATGGAAATCTCCGAGACCAAAATTTATGAGTTGGTCAAAGTTAGCAACTCATGAAACTTTGAATTTGTTTGATAAATTTTAAAAACTTCCGAAGTTTGATATGTTTGATTAACAAATTTATAATTATTGAAAAATATATATATTTTGCTGGTCAAAGCTAAAATAAAATTTAAAATTAAAAAATTTATAACACAAAACACATCGGTGGTCAAGGCAACCACAAAGCGAAAATTGAACAACTTTACAACAACCGCCTCCTTGGTCAGTCAAGGGCACTTTCCCAAACTCTCGATGCTCTCCTCTTCCCTCTCTCCCGAACTTTTCTCAATCGAATTCAACCTTGTGAATCATGATCAACAGTCGTCGGAGGTCGAAGGGGAAGCTATCGATGGTGTTTCGATGGTTGATTTCGGGTTTGGTCGACCGTGGTGATTAGGTGTTCGGTTCGATGGTGGTGATTTGGGGGTGGGGAGGTGTTCGGTCGACAGTGGATGGTGGTCGACAGTCGATGGATGATTTCGGGTTGGCCGAGATGATTTGAATCTCCTTGTCCGCTGTGAACTAGTTTTGTGGTCGTCCGCTGTGGGTTCAGGACGTGTCTGCTGTGGACTCGAGACAACAAGTCCGCTGTGGATTTTTTTTTTCAGCTCACAAAACGTCCGCTGTGAACAATTTTGCACGTCCGCTGTGAAAAAGAAAAAGATCGTCTGCTGTGGTTTTTTTTTTTTTTTTTTTTTTTCAGATCATCCCATCCGCTGTGGGGCTAAAAATTTGTCCGCTGTGGACATATGCTTGTTGTCCGCTGTATGTTTCAAGGTTCTTTGTCTGCTATATGTTTCAAGGTTCTTTGTCCGCTGTATGTTTCAACCGTGTGTGTCTGCTATGTACAAGTTTACTTGTCTGCCGTGGGTTTTTGCTCGTTGTCCGTTGCGTTGATGCTGGTACACTTGTCCGCTGTGGACAAGATAAAAACATCCGCTGTGAATTAAAGTCTATGCGTCCGCTGTATGATTCTGAATCTGAATTTGCTGTTTGGTAAACCGTCTGCTGTATGCTCAAAGATTCATCCGCTGTGAAATCAAATCTATGTGTTTGCTGTGGACACAAATTGTCGTCCGCTGTGGACTCGAAAGTGGTCCGTTGTGGGTTTATGCTTGCTGTCCGCTGTATGTTGATGCTGGTTGTGAATCAAGTTCGCTGCGAATTAAAGTCTATGCGTCCGTTGTATGATTGGTAAACCGTCCGCAGTGGGTTCCGTTGTGGATTCAAAGCTTGTTTGCTTGTATGTTCAGAATTCTTTCTGCTGCTGACTCGATGTTCGTTCGCTGTATGTTGATTTGGTCTGCTGGTGATGTAAACCTGAAACTTGGGTGATGTGGTTGTTCACAGTGGGTTATGGGTGAATTTTTGAAGATGATGAATGGGTGTAGAAGATGTTGGGCTGCGAATTGGAAGATGATGTTTGGTGAATGTGTATGGTTATGAAAGATGATGAGGATGTTGAAGATGATGTGAAAATTGAAGATGAAGATTGTGTAGAATGTGTGTGGTGATGATGTTAGAAAATGATGATGATTGATGTTGGTAGCCTTGAATCAAAGTGCAAGTTAAAAAACTTAACACATGAGCTGTAGAATTAGACGTTCATAAGCTGTGAACACTTGGGTAAAATACCAAAAACAAATGTAATATGTATGATTTTGTAAACTTGATTATGAATGAAAATTCACTTTCAAATTCACCACTTGTTGTACGTATGTTTGTTGAATGATTTTGAATGATTGTATGATGAATGTATGATGAAAAAATGAATCAAAAACAAAATTAAATCATGTATTTAGCTTATTTTTAGATTTCAAAACAGTTTGACTCTGAAAAAGTAAAACTTTATGTTCTTGAATAAACCAACTTTTGATTTTTGGATTTCTGATGGAATTGGATGAAATCAAAGGTTATAATAGCTGTAGATAAGTGTTTCTAAGCTAGAACAACAATCAATTTCATATAATCTTCATCTAAACTCGGATTTAGATGATATACCCATAAAGAACACAATGAAGAACAAAAACCCAGATCTAAGAATCAATGTTCAAAATGTATGATTTGGATGTTGTGAATGATAAACAAACCTTAGGTTTGATGTTTCTAAGCTAAAACCACTATCAATTTCAGCTAAACAACATCATATTCATAATTTTTGATGATTTTTTCTCAAGAACAGTAAACTTTTCTCAAAAACACAAAATTTTCAAAAATCTTCAAATTCAAGAGTTGTGGTAATCCAATTGATATGAAACTTTGAAGATGTGTTTGTAATCACATACTAAAGCTATTAGAAGCTTAAATTCGATCAAACAACATCAAAATCAAAATTTCACGTTCATGAGCATTTGAAGACTTGAAGAACAAGTTTACTTGAATCTTTAAATTAATGGCTCAAATGAACTTCAATGGATATGAAAACTTGCAGATCATCATGAAATAGAAAATCTAAGCTAATGGTAGCTTGATTTCATCAAAAAAACAACAACAATTTGCAGATCAAACTTGTGGTTCAAATTTTTAAGAAAAATTTGAAGAACAAGGAGCCAAGGCTTTGATACCAATTATGGAAACCACTGATTCTGCTAGTGGATCGAATATTGCAATCATATTATTGCCGTTTATCGAATTTGTGATGCGGAAACTCACAAACCCGTTGATGATTTCAAGTGAAGATCTATATGCAAGATGAACATGTATGATGATGAATGAATGATGAACAAATTCAAGAACATATAATCATAAAGATTTCATTCATTCATATGTATGATGCTAGAGGATTACAAGGGAGTTTGTAAGAACACTCTCTCACAAACACTCAACCTTGATTTCTCACTCTAGTCTATGCTATGGATTATTAGTGATTCCTCTAATTGTTCTAAAGTTGTTCCAGTATAAATAACTACACTTAGTCATTTATACCCTTTACAAAAATCAGAAAATATTACATTTAAGCACAGAATGATTACACAAATATAGTTCTAAGTCTGATAAATTCTTCTGTTGCTGATGCGCGACTGCCGGGTGTTGACGTCATTCGGGAAGACCACTGATGTTGACTGTTGACTTTGACCACGGTTGACCAAGTTTGACTAAGTTTGACTTTGGTCAATTTTCTTCGTTTTGATCATATCTTTAGCATATCTTCATCGTGTCGGTTTTGGTAATAATCATGAGATTCGACACTTAGGTTTTGGTAAGTATCATCTTCAAATAGTCCAACATACGGTGGGTGGGGGAGGCCGAATGAGAGGAGTGTGTTAGTTTTATATATATATATATTTTTTTTTTTGTGTTTAAAACAAAAGGTGCGAGTGATGTATTTTATAAAACTTTGCAAGTATCATTTGTTCTTGTATACACATGGTCGTAAATGTGTGTGTACACACATATGATCCGTCTTATTTAAAATTCTTGATGTCGGACCCAGGATGGATCACACATGTTAATTCAAGGGGTGGTTGACGGTTTGCTCTGGTTGGAAGAAATCAGAAGTCCAAGAATAAATGCTGATGAGGCAGCAACAAATGCGGATGAGGCAACAACAAATGCGGATGAAGCAGCAACAAATACGGATGAAGACCAAACATCCGCATTGACCAATGCGGGTGAACATTTCAAATGCAGGTTATCATTTTGTTCATGGGCTAGTATTCAGATGTACAGTTGTCGGGGTAGATTAGTCATTTAGATTTTTCTAACATCACATAGTAATTTCTAGGCTAGAGCAAATCAAAGTAGAATCTTCTAAGGTAATTAAGCATGTAAACAATTAGCATGGAAAAAGGAGAATAACAATGTTAATAAAAATGAAATAATGCTAGATTAAATTAAAGTTAAAGTAGAACCTAGAGTCCGGTTGTTACATTTTTAATATGAAAAGTGCTATGAATGACCAACTGTGGGGTTTCCAGGAACGGAGCCTTACAGTAGGTGAAGGTCTCTTTTAAACCCTTAATATTGTTAAGTTTTTCTTTTTCTTTTTCTTTTTGGGTGAATCTTTCAAGATTATGGTCAAGACAAGATGGATGAGTGATACCAAGAGTAGTAAGGTGGACATGTATTTTTAACATCTCCAAATGAGGTTTCACCAAAAAGAAAAAAGTTCAATTCATGCAAGGTCAACACAAGAAGACAAAGCTTTCATGGGCAAAGCTTTCAATTGATGATATGTTAACGATACCTTGTGTATCTAGTAGTCGCGTTAAAATATTCGTTTTGGGTAATGTATCAATTTACGCATTTAAGTTTATTTATAAATTTTAAGCTTTTCACTGTATTTGATTTGAAATCTAAAATACTTTGAAACACTTTAAAGTATTTATTGGTACGTATATATATTAATTATCACCAACGTTCTTGTGTGCCAGTGGTATCACGTGTAAAACTAGTAATTACATCGAATTACAGATGCATGAAATGCTAAGCGTGAAATTTTGCAATGCATGAAGTGACTTCAATAAATGGAAATCAATTGAAAATCAAGTTTCATATGTGTAATTATGACTAGGTCGATGCCGGGTATTGACCTGAAATTTGCCGGTTGTCACATACTCCCCATGATAGAAAGAATTTCGTCCCGATATTCAGTTAGTGTCTTCCGTAGTCACTAGGGTTTCGAACACATAAGGGTAGTTGAGTTTCATTTAGTCCTCTCATTCCCAGGTAAATTTGGGTCCTCCTCTGGAATTCCACCGAACCTTCACTATAGGAATAAGGCTTCGTTTCATTTACTTTACCTCTCGATCCATGATCTCCACAGGTTGCTCAATAAAATGGAGTTGTTCATCCATCTGAACCTCATCGAGTGGTATAATTAGGGTTTTATCTGACAAGTACTTCTTCAGATTTGACATGTGAAAAATGTCATGAACACTACTAAGTTTTTGTGGTAGTTTGAGTTTGTAAGCTACAAAACCAATCCTTGCTAGGATTTTGAATGGTCCAATGTATCTAGGGTTTAGCTTACCACATTTACCAAAACGAGTAACTCCTTTCTAAGGTGAGACTTTAAGTAGAACTTATCTCCCACTTGGAATTCCAATGGTTTGCATCTCACGTTAGCATAACTTTTCTGACGGTCACGTGCGGCTTTGAGTCGGTTCTGAATCTAAGCAATCTTTTCTATGGTCTCGTGTATGATCTCATGACCAATAAGTTGACTATTGCCTACCTCAGTCCAACACAATGGTGATCGACACTTCCTTCTGTAAAATACTTCGAATGGTGCAACCTTGATACTAGTGTGATCACTATTATTGTAAGAAAATTCAGCTAAACGTAGATAAGTATCCCAATGGTGTTCAAAGTCTATCACACAAGCCATTTTCAACATTTTCAACATTTTCAACATGAATTTTGAACATGTTAGATAAGTTATATCATATTTCAAGTCATTTTCAAAGATCAAACACTTAATTTTTTAAAAATTTTGACACGAACATGTTGACTTTTCATTAATCCGATGAACACCTATCCAAAATTCCTCAAATTAATAGACCTAATACATGCAACTATGATCATTGAACATGTATTTAATGTTTAATTTCATTTATAACATCAAAAGATTTCATTTTAGGTCACGGTTCATTGTTTAACTTGGGTTTAACAATGTTTGAATAAAAAATCAATTAACCATTTGTTTTGATGATTGTTTTATGATTATAAACTTGTTGTTATACCTATACGATCAAAAATTAGTGATGAAATCAAATAGATATCAGTTTGGATGAACAATGGATGTTTGAACTATAGCAACGTTTAGAAAATTTGATTTTTTGCCTCGCACACTCGTGATAAATGAAAATCTAACAAGTGTTGAATTATATACACAATGGACAAATTAAGTGTCCACTGTGTATGTAGTGTGAACGTACGCTATATAAATAGTTAACTTAAAATTTTCATTTTAAGTCATGCGATGTGAATATCACATGCGTTGTCTGCACAGTGTGTCCGCTGTACAATTTCAAGTTGTACATTGTGGACACTCGAATGATTTTGACTGAGTTCATAGCAGTTGACTCTTTGGACATGCGTTGTGTACATTTGAATAATTTTTACTGTGTTCATAGCAAATGACTCTTTGGTCATGAGCTGTGTACGCTTGAATGATTTCTGAATATCACAACTTATGACTAAAAGTCATATGCTGTGTACTTGTACACTGTGCACAAAGCGGTTGAGCATTTATTCATCAGTTGTGTATACTTGAATGATTGTTTTGGATGTTCATAGCGGATGACTGATTTGTCATGCGCTGCACTTTGATTGTTTAAGGAATATTCACACCGGATGACTTATTGTCATGCACTATGAACACTTGTATGATTGTGTACAGCGTATGCTTACCTGTGTACATACGCTGTGTACACTTGCACTGTTTCTACAATGGATGGCTAATGATAGTCATGCGATGTGGAATACCACTATATTCATAACACATGTTTTACCTAACATCATGCGCTGTTAACACTTTTATGTTCATTGGAGCATAGTGAATGCATGTTTGTTTGTCGGCCAAATACACTTAATGTATTTTGCATGATTAATGGTTAACTGTAGCTATGGTGGATGTATGTTTGTGTGTCCGCTGTGTCTACAATTGACAAAACTAAAAAAATAAATTTTGATTGTTTTGAAAATTTTGCTCATCATCTATGTAACTTAATACATATGTTGTGAACACTTGGTTTTCAATTTTGCTTGTAAATTTGTGTAATATTTTCAAAATTTTATTTGTTTGTTAAAATTTTATAATTTTAACATGATTGATATATGGATGTTAAGATATCACTCACAAGCAATAATGTGCATGTATATCTGTCAACCTGCTATTTTGAGTGCTTGCTTGGCTTGGCTGTTTTTCTTTGTTTCAAACTTAAATTTTAAAGTCCTCAAAATTTTAGTATTTCAAATTTTAAAATGTATGATGATAGACATATTCTGCTACTTTTGATATTTCCATGTTCATTTTTCTCCCCCTAAATTTTGCAAATTTATAAAAACCTTTATAAAATGACAAAATTTTGAAATTGGGTGATGGAAATTATCAAAGTCCAAGGTGTTTGCTTGCATGATAAAGGACTAACATTTAGAGAGATGGCATGTAATTTAACTAAGAAATGTGTGGTTGTTATGCTTGGACATGAATCATTTGCACATGCCATAAGATCATACTAGTCTTAAATCCTCATTGAGTTGATTTGATGATTTTGAGAATAGACATAGACTAATACAATATTGATTGTAGATATTGTTATCCACTTAAACTCATGCATGGTATTAATGATTGATTTAACAGTGAGTGATTATCATGTTTTGGGTATATTTAGAAGATTTGTATGTACCCCACACATGATTGTATGTTAAGATCAACCCTTCTTAAGATATGTTAGAAAGCACTTTCAATACTTATACCCTAGCTACTTAGGAGTATAAATGCTCAATTTGATCCTTATTGATTGATCCACATTGGGATTCTTTTGCACTTTACTTTGGAAGGTGATCCTCTTTGGGATTCTTTTGTTTCATTCACAAGGAATGTAGTCTATGGAACACTTTATTTATGATTCATCCAAGATGGATGTGTTCCATATTAGGAATCTTTTCGGATCATGATGTAAGTCATCCAGGTCTATGCTTAGCACAACAAAGGATGCCTTAGTGTACTCCAGGTCTATGATAATCATAACAAAGGAGACACTTGTATGATTGAGCAGTTTATAAACTGCTTCACTTAGTGTATATGAGTTACTTTACAAGCAATCTATATTGGATAGATCAAAACATACTATACACCAAGATGGGTTTTTTTATCACACAACCTTGAGAATTTAGTTCTTCACTGTTGTATATGATGTTAGGTTTCCCATGCTGAGCCTATCCACACATCAAACAAAGCATGTCAGTCTTTATTGGTGGAAAATGACTCAAGTGAAGAAGTAATCTAGTGTACTCTCATCTCTCATGAATTAGCAATGTGTGATCCAAGCTTGTTTGTTATTATGAAAAGATGAATGTTTGTCTCATATCTTGATTTTGAAAAGATGGGTGTTTGATAGAAAACTTGAACTTTAACAAAATCAAGCTAGGATGATATTGATGTTTTGAAAAACATTACTTGTTTGGTTTATAATTGATCATACCAAGTGACTAAACCAAAAATTCAAATCTTGTTGAATCAAATGGTTTAGTGAAGAGGTCTACCAATTAATTGTTAGTATGAACTTTGATCAACTTAATCAGACCCTTTTCTGAGCAATCTATAAGAAAGTGATATCTGATGTCTATATGTTTTGTTTTGGAAAGTTGAACATGATTATTAGTTATGAACATGGCAGTAAAATTTTCTATGTATGGGTGTTTTTAGAAAATTGAAGCCATAGTCAAGCATTCAGTTTTGAATCCAAAGCACTTGAGAACAATATGCAAAAGCAGTTACGTATTTTACCTCGCCTATTAACACAGACATATTTGTTTGTTTCTTGCACTACCAAGAGATCAATCTTGACCCAAGAAACTAACATCCTTCTGTTGTTGATTTTCTTCTGTTGTTGCATCCACCATAATCACTGTCAACGTATGCAAATAAAGAGACATCTCCATCTTTAGGATACCAAAGGCCAAGTGCTGGTTTGCCTTTCAAGTATCTGAAAATTACCTTCACAACATTAATGTGTGATTCTTTTGGATCTTCCTGATATCTTACAGACATGCAAACTGCATACATGATGTCTGGTCGGCTAGCAGTAAGGTACATTAATGAACCTAACATTGATCTATACAGCTTCTGATCAACTGATGTGCCTTATGGATCTGGGCCAAACTTCAATCTAGTTGCAAATGGTGGTTTGCTTGATATGCAATTAGACATGTTGTATTTCTTCAAGATCTGATTCAGAGACTTGCTTTGATTGATAAAAATTCTTTCAACTGATTTTTGTACTTGAAGTGCAAGAAAGAATGTAGGTTCTCCCATTGAGCTCATTTGGAATTTTGATTGCATAAGAGTTACAAACTCTCTACAAAGCTGAATGTTGGTGGAGCCAAATATGATGTCATCCACATAGACTTGTACAACTAGCAAGTCTTGTTCTTTTCTTTTTAAGAACAATGTTTGATCAATCTTACCTCAAGTGTATCCATTTTGTAGTAGAAATTTTGATAAAGTTTCATACCATTTTTTGAGTGCTTGATGAAGCCTATACAGAGCTTTATCTCACTTATAGACTCTACAAGGGAAGTCTGGGTCTTCAAACCCTGGTGGTTGTGCAACATATACCTCTTCATCTATTTTGCCATATAGGAATGCACATTTCACATCCATTTGGAAAACAATGAATTTCTTTGATGAGGCATAAGCAAGGAACATTCTGAAGGCTTCCATTCTAGCTACCAGAGCAAAGACGTCATCATAATCAATGCCTTCCTCTTGAGTGTAACCCTATGCAATGAGCCTTGCTTTGTTTCTAATGACAATAGTTTTGTCATCTGCTTTGTTTCTGAAAAGCCATCTGGTGCCAATGGCATATTGGGCTTCAGGTAGATCAACCAGTTTCCAGACCTCTTGCTTCCTAAATTACTGTAGTTCCTCTTGTATGGATTCTATCCAACTATTGTCATTAAGGGCCTTTGTGATGTTTTTAGGTACAGTGGGAGATAGAAAGCAGGAAAACAAGCAAATGTTTGTTGTATCAGATTGACTTCGTGTCAATCTGACATTGAGATCACCAATGATATTTTCTAGGGGATGATATTTGTGAGCTCTTATGGTTTCAATCTGATCAACAGGGATTATAGAATCAAGATTGTTGATGGTTTGGTTAGGTGTTGAACTGTAAGCAAGGGTATTTGATGTGGTTGGATCATCTAGTTATGCATTCTCATGAAATGTTTATAGTGAATCATGAAAGAAATCTTAGATTCCATCATCATGATGTGTGTCTGGTAATGAATGATAATCATCATCTTCTTCAGCTATGTCTGGATGATATGACCTTGTTTGCTTGCTTGGTTGAGGGTCAACTAAAGTTTGTGGTTGATTGGTCACAGGAGTTGAAGATGATGGAGTGTTTGTTGATGTTCCTCTTGAAGTGTTTGTTTGATCTGGAGGAGTTGTAACTGTTGTGCTTAAAGGAGTATTGTTTGGTCTCCTTGGAGGATTAGCAGTTAATGGAACATCAATGTTTGTTTGTAGAACCATGGGATATTCAATATCGGCCTTGGTACCTGAGACATCAAAATAAGATGTGTCAAATGATTTTGTTAGTGAATCTATATCAAACAACAAGATCAGATCCAATGACTTTCTTAGTGAAAGTATGTTCGTTAACAACAAGATCAGATGTTTCTTCCATTATGTTTAGTCTTAGATTGTGTACACTGTATGCTTTAGAGCTTCTAGAGTATCCAATAAAAAATCCATCATCTGTTTTTAGAGCAAACTTAGATAAATGTTCTCTGGTGTTTAATATAGATACAGAACACCCAAATGCTTTAAGAAATCCAAGAAAAGGTTTTCTTTTTGACATTAGTTCATATGGACTTTTAGTGTATTCTTTAATCATTAGTGTTCTATTTTGTATGTAGCAAGCTGTGTTAATGGCTTCTACCCAAAAAGATATGGGCAATAGAGAGTCAGCTATCATAGATCTAGCAGCTTCTATCAATGTTCTATTTCTCCATTCAGAAACTCCATTTTGCCGAGGAGTCCTTGCCATACTAAATTGCTGACTTATTCCTTTCTCTACACAAAAAGAAGAAATAATGTCATTCTTAAATTCAAGGCCATTATCACTTCTTAAAGGTTTGACATTAAGATCTAATTGATTTTCAATTTTAATGATAAATGATTTGATGCTTTCTGATGTTTTTGACTTGTGCAATAGAAAGAAAACCCGAGTGAATTTGGGGTAATCATCCACTATCACAAGGTAGTATTGCTTCTTGCCTATGCTTAATATGTTTGTAGGGCCAAAAAAGTCCATATGAAGCAACTTGAGTGGTGTGTTATTAGAGTTTACCAATTTAGACTTATGAGACACTCTATATTGTTTGCTTTTCAGACATGCAGTGCAGTGGTCTCTACAGAAAAATTCCTTGGTGGTAGACCTATTACTAGGTCACCTTTAACCAATTGGTTCATTCTGTTTAAGTTAGAGTGTCCCAATCGTCTATACCATAATTGGGAAACAGCTTTTGATGCTTTTGATAATAAACAAGTCTCAGGGTTGATGCTGAAACTATATTCATATCAACAATGTATGTGTTGTTTTGATGAGGAGTTTCAAAAGGATACAGTCTTCTGGTATTTGAAAACCTGTCTTGAAAATGTAGCAATTATTTGAGTTGAAGAGGGTGGCATATCCTTTGTCATAGATTTGGGAGACTCTTAGAAAATTAAACTGAAGGTTGGAGCAGTAGTTGACATTCTCAAAGCTTATCAACCGATTTGATATTGTTCTTTCGCCAGTAATCTTTCCTCCTGTCTTGTCACCTCCAAATGCTAGGTTTCCTCCATGTTTGGTTTTGAATCTCAAAGGAGGGAACTGTTGCCAGTCATATGGCGGGAACACCCACTGTCAACATACCAGATGTTGTCAGGCCTTTTATGATGTCCTTGCACAGACAAAAAAATTAATTAGAGGGTGCAACCCAAGCCAAGATGGTCTTGGGTTTTCCATCTTTTCCCAGTACACAAATTTCCTATAAAGATGCATTGTCTGCTGGCTTAGAAACTCTAGGTACACTAGACTTCCTTTGCATGTTTTAGCTCTGTTAGGAGAAGTGCTTTGAGCTCTCCTCCTTTAAGTGCTAAGGTCTGTTTGTTGTTTGTTTTGAGACTTATGTCTCCTGTGTGTTTGTTTAAAGTTGTCGTAAAATGTTTTTTAAAATTTTAAAACTACTAAGAATCAAGTTTGATATATGTAATTATGACTAGGTTGGGGCCGGGTATTGACCTGAAATTTGAAGGTTGTCACATACTCCCCATGTTAGAAAGAATTTCGTCCCGAAATTCAGTGAGTGTCCTTCGTAGTCGCTAGGGTTTCGAACATATAGGGTAGTTGAGTTTCATTTGGTCCTCGCGTTCCCAAGAAAATTCGAGTCCTCGTCTGGAATTCCACCGAACCTTCACTACAGGAATGCGGCTTCGTTTCATTTTCTTTACCTCTCGATCCATGATCTCCATAGGTTTCTCAATAAAATGGAGTCAGTGAGTGTCTTTTGTAGTCGCTAGGCTTTCGAACACATAGGGTAGTTGAGTTTCATTTGGTCCTCGCGTTCCCTAGTAATTTTGAGTCCTCGTCTGGAATTCCACCGAACCTTCACTACAGGAAAGCGGCTTCGTTTCATTTTCTTTACCTCTCGATCCATGATCTCCACAGGTTGCTCAATAAAATGGAGTTGTTCATCCATCTGAACCTCATCGAGTGGTATAATTAGGGTTTTATCTGACAAGTACTTCTTCAGATTTGACATGTGAAAAATGTCATGAACACTACTAAGTTCTTGTGGTAGTTTGAGTTTGTAAGCTACAAAACCAATCCTTGCTAGGATTTTGAATGGTCCAATGTATCTAGGGTTTAGCTTACCACATTTACCAAAACGAGTAACTCCTTTCTAAGGTGAGACTTTAAGTAGAACTTATCTCCCACTTGGAATTCCAATGGTTTGCATCTCACGTTAGCATAACTTTTCTGACGGTCACGTGCGGCTTTGAGTCGGTTCTGAATCTAAGCAATCTTTTCTGTGGTCTCGTGTATGATCTCATGACCAATAAGTTGACTATTGCCTACCTCAGTCCAACACAATGGTGATCGACACTTCCTTCTGTAAAATACTTCGAATGGTGCAACGTTGATACTAGTGTGATCACTATTATTGTAAGAAAATTCAGCTAAACGTAGATAAGTATCCCAATGGTGTTCAAAGTCTATCACACAAGCCATTTTCAACATTTTCAACATTTTCAACATGAATTTTGAACTTGTTAGATAAGTTATATCATATTTCAAGTCATTTTCAAAGATCAAACACTTAATTTTTTAAAATTTTTGACACGAACATGTTGACTGTTCATTAATCCGATGAACACCTATCCAAAATTCCTCAAATTAATAGACCTAATACATGCAACTATGATCATTGAACATGTATTTATTGTTTAATTTCATTTATAACATCAAAAGATTTCATTTTAGGTCACGGTTCATTGTTTAACTTGGGTTTAACAATGTTTGAATAAAAAATCAATTAACCATTTGTTTTGATGATTGTTTTATGATTATAAACTTGTTGTTATACCTATACGATCAAAAATTAGTGATGAAATCAAATAGATATCACTTTGGATGAACAATGGATGTTTGAACTGTAGCAACGTTTAGAAAATTTGATTTTTTGCCTCGCACACTCGTGATAAATGAAAATCTAACAAATGTTGAATTATATACACAATGGACAAATTAAGTGTCCACTGTGTATGTAGTGTGAACGTACGCTATATAAATAGTTAACTTAAAATTTTCATTTTAAGTCATGCGATGTGAATATCACATGCGTTGTCTGCACAGTGTGTCCGCTGTACAATTTCAAGTTGTACATTGTTGACACTCGAATGATTTTGACTGAGTTCATAGCAGTTGACTCTTTGGACATGCGCTGTGTACATTTGAATAATTTTGACTGTGTTCATAGCAAATGACTCTTTGGTCATGAGCTGTGTACACTTGAATGATTTCTGAATATCACAACTTATGACTAAAAGTCATATGCTGTGTACTTGTACACTGTGCATAAAGCGGATGAGCATTTATTCATCAGCTGTGTATACTTGAATGATTGTTTTGGATGTTCATAGCGGATGACTGATTTGTCATGCGCTGCACTTTTTTGATTAAGGAATATTCACACCGGATGACTTATTGTCATGCACTATGAACACTTGTATGATTGTGTACAGCATATGCTTACCTGTGTACATACGCTGTGTACACTTGCACTGTTTCTACAATGGATGGCTAATGATAGTCATGCGATGTGGAATACCACTATATTCATAACACATGTTTTACCTAACATCATGCGCTGTTAACACTTTTATGTTCATTGGAGCATAGTGAATGCATGTTTGTTTGTCGGCCAAATACACTTAATGTATTTTGCATGATTAATGGTTAACTGTAGCTATGGCGGATGTATGTTTGTGTGTCCGCTGTGTCTACAATTGACAAAACTAAAAAAATAAATTTTGATTGTTTTGAAAATTTTGCTCATCATCTATGTAACTTAATACATATGCTGTGAACACTTGGTTTTCAATTTTGCTTGTAAATTTGTGTAATATTTTCAAAATTTTATTTGTTTGTTAAAATTTTATAATTTTAACATGATTGATATATGGATGTTAAGATATCACTCACAAGCAATAATGTACATGTATATCTGTCAACCTGCTATTTTGAGTGCTTGCTTGGCTTGGCTGTTTTTCTTTGTTTCAAACTTAAATTTTAAAGTCCTCAAAATTTTAGTATTTCAAATTTTAAAATGTATGATGATAGACATATTCTGCTACTTTTGATATTTCCATGTTCATTTTTCTCCCCCTAAATCGATCTGAACCTCGTCGAGTGGTATAATTAGGTTTCATCTGACAAGTACTTCTTTAGATTTGACATGTGAAAAATGTCATGAACACTACTAAGTTCTTGTGGTAGTTTGAGTTTGTAAGCTACAGGATTAATCCTTGCTAGGATTTTGAATGGTCCAATGTATCTAGGGTTTAGCTTACCACGTTTATCAAAATGAATAACTCCTTTCCAAGGTGAGACTTTAAGAAGAACTTTATCTCACACATGGAATTCCAATGGTTTGCGTCTCATTTCAGCGTAACTTTTCTAATGGTCACGTGCGGCTTTTAGTCGGTTCTGAATCTAAGCAATCTCTTTTGTGGTCTCATGTATGATCTTAGGACCAGTAAGTTGACTATCGCCTACCTCAGTCCAACACAATGGTGATCGGCATTTCCTTCTATATAATGCTTCGAATGGTGAAACCTTGATACTAGTATGATAACTATTATTGTAAGAAAATTCAGCTAAAGGTAGATGAGTATCCCAACGGTGTCCGAAATCTATCACACAAGCTCTAAGAATGTCTTCCAATGTTTGGATAGTCCTTTCGCTCTGACCATCCATTTAGGGGTGGTATGCGGTACTCATATCCAATCGTGTCCCCAAGGCCTTTTGTAATGGTTGCTAGAATCTAGAGGCGAATCGACTGTCTCGATCGGAGATAATATGGATTGGCACTCCATGTCTTGAGACAACCTCCTTAAGATAGATCCTGGTCAACCGTTCCATTTTATCAGTTTCTTTAATTGGTAGCAAATGTGCAGACTTTGGTAGTTGGTCCACAATTACCCAAATCGTATTACAACCGGTGGATGTCTTGGGTAGTTTTGTGATGAAGTCCATGGAAATTTGTTCCTATTTCCATTATGGAATCTTTGGTTGGTGAAGTAATCCTGGTGGTTTCTGATATTCTACCTTGACCTTGGAACATGTGAGGTACTTGTTAACATAAATGGCTATCTCAGCTTTCATGTTAGACCACCAGTATAACTCCTTTAGGTCTTGATACATCTTATCAGAGCCAGGGTGGATGGAGTATCTGGATTTGTGTGCCTAGTTCATCACCATATCCATTAAGTTTCCAAAATTTGGTACCCAAATTCGATTCATGAAGTAGCAAGCTCCATAAGACTTGATCTCAAATTGTTTATCCATGTCGCGAAGAGATTCATCCTTCAAATTCTGTTCCTTTAGTGCTTCGGACTGAGCATCTCAAATTTGAATAGTTAGACTTGTATGGATCGTCATTCCTAACGCTCGCTCTTGTAAGGTCTTGGTTCATTCTTTCCTGCTCAGAGCGTCTGCTACAACATTCGCCTTTCTAGGGTGATAACGAATCTCGCAATCATAGTCGTTTAGTAACTCGACCCAGCTGCATTGTCTCATGTTTAGTTCCTTCTGATTGAAGATGTGTTTAAGGCTTTTATTGTTAGTAAATATAGTACACTTGGTACCATACTGTAAGGTTTATACTTACAGGTTAATGCAACCAAAGCAACCAAAGAAGCTCTCAGCATGCATGCATGAAGTACTGAGTGAAGTTAATTTGGAAGTTTTACACAACTCAAGGTCCATGAATACGGTTGGTGCATCGGTTAACCCAAATGGCATGACCTTGAACACGTTATGACCATAACGAGTTCGGAATTGATGATATCCCAAACGTTAATCAATCTTCGAGTAATAGCTAGATCCTTAAAGTTGATCGAAAAAGTCGTCGATTTGTGGAAGTGGATACCGATTCTTGATAGTGAGTTTGTTTAACGCTCGGTAGTCAATGCACATTCGGAATGATCCATCCTTCTTGACAAACTAGACTGGAGCTCCTCAGGGTGAGAAACTCGGCCTTATGAATCCTTTATCTAAGATTTCTTGCAATTGTTTAGACAACTCGTGCATCTCTGATGGTGCTAGTCAGTATGGCCATCGTGCTACTGGAGCAGCTCCAGGTATCAAGTCAATTCAAAATTCGACTTGTCTTTGGGGTGGATGTCCGGGCAAGTCCTCGAGAAGGACTTCCGGGTAGTCTTGTACGATAGGTATGTCCTTGATTCTTCTCTCCTTTGCTGGCTTCTCTACCACATGTGCCAAAATTGCATGATAGTGTAAGGCCTCGTTCCCGAGACGCTTACAGTTGGTCAATCATCGCATAAAAATATAAAATTCATCATTTTGCAGCGGAAATTTAAACTTTTCATTAATAATTAAAAACATGTCAATACATCATATCTTTAAATTACATCATCAAAAATTGCATTAATACAATATCATCTTAAAATATGGATGCCAGACTCAAAACATTCCCAGTAGCTTATGCATCCATACCTGCACCTCCTTGGTGTCAAACGGTTACCTGCCAACTATTATGCACACAAAAGTCAGCGACGCTGAGTGAGTTCTAGTTTTATATTAAAATACTTTACTTCCGTTTAAAACATTTCTTTTACTTTCGTACGTGATCACACATCATACATACATCTTGGTAATAATTATTATCTTTCATCATCGTTCATCATTCATACCTTCTTTCATTAATATCTTCAACCCTTATCTAGATCCTGCCATACGCTATACCCCCATGTCAAGCAAAAGCCGATACTGTGCTGGGGTTTATAAGTAAACCCCCACGTCAAGCAAAAGTCGACATAGTACCGGGGTACGCGACAAGGATCTTCTCACAACTCATACGCTATACCCCCACGTCAAGCAAAAGACGATACTGTGTCGGGGTTTATAAGTAAACCCCCATGTCAAGCAAAAGCCGACAAGTACCAGGGTAAGCGACAAGGACTCCATCATTCATTACTTCCATTTTCGTCATTCGTTATCTTTCACTTTCATTACGTAATACTTTACTTACGTACATAAGTATAACATACCACGTAATGTCACATCATATTCAAAGCATGGAACAACATCATCATCATAACAGCACACAATGCATACATATCATAAACAAGCATAAGCCACCACAAGACATCATTTCTTAACACTTAAGCTCTACTTCCGAAAATTCCAGAAAATCCCAAGTCCCAGAAGGAATGCGGATGAACAAACAAATACGGATGAGCAAACAAATGCGGATGAGCAGACAAATACGGATGAACATGATGGAAATGATCTGCCCAAAATACATATTGAATTGATGTGGCTAGTATGTCATGATCCAAGTCTGGTCATACCCAATAACGAGCTAGACAAACACCAAAGATATTTGTTTTATGATATGATCATATAAATAAATATTAACACTTAGAATATTTGGAAATTGGGTTTCCAAATAAATTTACACTTGTGTTGTATATAAATTATATGGATAATTTATTTCAAAGAGAGAGGAATATTAATTCATCCGTATTTGTTTTACACAGCCACATTTGATGTGGTTGAACAAATGCGGATGATGTTTACTCACCCGCATTCGTTTAACACAGCCGCATTTGATGTGGTTGAACAAATGCGGATGATGTTTACTCATCATCATTTACAAATGCGGGTGAACAAACCCTGTCCGCATTTGTTTTGGAACAAACGTGGATGAGCATTTCTGGAAATGCTGATAGAAACATACATCCGCATTAGCTAATGCGGATGACCATTTACAAATGCGGGAGAACAACTTCATCCACATTAACTAATGCGGATGTTGTTCTGAGAAATGCGGATGGGTTAAGGGGCTGGGGCCAACCCATTTTTCTCTCTCCTGAACTTTATGTTTCCAAGGACATGCAATATAAGATGGCTTGCAGATCTCTCTATACTTACTACTTGAGAACACGAAAAGTGTAAGAACCCTTTTTTCTCTCGATCGGTCTAGAGAAAAAAAAAAGGGAGTTGTATAAGTGAAAATCCTAGCAACCGGTGTTCTTGTTGGTGGCTTGTGGGTAGATGAGCTTGAGGCTTCTTGCTTTAGGAGCTGCCATCCTCGTTCACCTCCTGCAGACCTCATTGTTGAAGGTAGTTCTTCGTACCTTCTATGGTTGTTTGTAAGCATGATTTCATATATCGATCCATATGGGTTTTGACTGATTTTATATAAAAATGTTTTATATATAAGTTAGCTCACTGTAACAAGTTTAAAATCATCTATATATTCGGCTGCGTTCTTCTATTTTATAAGGATAAAATAGATCTGTTTAACTTGTGAAAACCCAACAGAACAGCCAAATGCGGATGAACACTTAAGAAAATATTCTAAGTGTTCCAAAGAAATGCGCATGAACACTGTAGCAAATGCGCAAGCACAAAGCATATGAAAGTTTTCAGAAAATATTCCAAGTGTCCAAGGAAGTGCGCATGAACCAAATGTGGATGACTGAAACAAATGCACCTGAACACTATAGCAAATACGCATGAACAAAAGAACTGCGCATGATCACTGTAACAAATGCGCCAGAACAAAACGCTTATGCGAATATTCATCTCTAAATGCAGATGAACTAAACCATCATGCAGTTGCACTTATGCAATATTCAGTTCCTAATTATCATTCTAACACATCCTTAACACAGATCTATCATGCTATGCACTTAGAACATACTACACATCATAGAAAAACATCTAAACACATACACCCAGTCGCACACCATATCAAAATTCATAGTTTAGCTTAGAAAACCTTCTGCCTAGTATGCAAAACAGCCCTAAACACTTAGAAAACCAGTAAAAGAGGGGATGTAGAACTCACCTTGAACAACTTTCAAGTAGAACACCTCAAACCCGAGAGCCCACTTGAAGTTCCAGCACCTAAAACCCACAAAAACAAGCACTAAACACCAGAATCTCGATCCAGAAGCTCAAAGCTAGCAGAAAACAGGGAAGAAACACTTGAAAACTTTACCTTTCTTAAAGATCTTCTACTTTCTCACTCTAAAAACTGATTGAGAGCTTCTATCTCTCTAGAACCGAAGGTTGCAGGAGAGAAAAGAGGTTATGGACGGCCATACCTCTTTTAAACCTCACCATGTGCAGGTTTGGCCCTTGCACGCTTTTTACCCTTTGCTTTTAAAAATAACTTCCTCTTTGATCCTTTACTTTACTTTTCTTCTTTTTTTTTTTTAAAATTTCCGGGTGTTACAAGTCCACCCCCCTTATATAGGTTTTGTCCCCAAAACCTGTCACTCCTTAAAGAGATCTGGGTAGTGCCATTTCATTTCTCCCTCTAATTCCCCAAGTGGCCTCCATTACTTCAATGTGCAGGACCGTTAAAGGGTACTTAAGCTTGCACTTAGTTAACACACTTACGAGGATCTTAAGATCACTTAACAATTCAAATAGGGAACTGTAAAATTTTACTGAAGATACAAGACAAACACAAGTAAAAGCAAGAGCAAGAACACAAGATAAAATTTTCAAGGAAGTTGTATATGTTGGATCTTATATGCCCAAGACACATACAAGATTGATATGGTTAGTACGTTATGATCCAAGTCGGGTCATACCCAATAACAAGCTAAGAAAACACCAATATATATTTATTTGTTGATATGATCAAGCAACTAAATATTGACACCAATTTAGAAAATGGGTTTTCTAAATTATTGCATTTGAGATAGAACAAACTATATGGATATTTTGTTCATGAGATATCATTTGTAATGTTATTTAAATAAGTTAAATAACATCAAATAGAAGAGTGTATAAGTTATAAAATTAAAATGGGTTTAATTATATAACTTAACTAGTAACTAGTAATGAGTTAAAAGGATTTTTCAAAATGGGAGGGAACCCATTTTTGAACCCATTTTCGGCCGCCCCATGTGGTGTGCCTTGGGAACATTTGTCTTGTTATAATACAAGACATTTACTTCACTTCATTACCACACTCAACTCTCTCTCTCTCTCTCACATGCAAGAATACTTCTTCTTCTCCATTTTTCTTCTTCTAAATTTTTGGATCAAGAAAGCTTTGAAGGAGTTTTTGGTGTCAAGACTTCCTAACAAGTTGGGTATTTGCAAAAGTTTGTGGGTATACAAGCTTGAGGTTTTCTCCTTTTAAGACTACACGTTCAAGAGCATCATCCTTTTCTTTTCATCCATCTCATTTTGCTTTGTTCTTGGAAGGTAGTATTCAAGAACATCCTATGGTTGTTTTGCTTTGATAGCATTTCTTTTCACATACTAATGATCCTTGTTCTTGGGTTTGTCTTGAACATAAATGGTTTATTTTCAGAATATAAAACAAGTTTTAACTCACATATATCCGCTGTGTTTTTATGTTTAAATGGTTAAACTACTTTGATAAAAATTGTAAGAAACCCAACAATGGCATCTAGAGCCAGGTTATGTGGAAAACTTGCTTCAAAAGTCCAAGAAAAGTTAGTTTTGTTGGACTTTCTCAACCCATTAGGGGCTGTTTTGTTGTGGATGTATGAATCCCTTATCTTTCAAAGTTTTATCTTACATGCTTTAGAATAAACCTTGAAAGATTAACATCAAGTGGTTAATTGTTTTGTTTGGACAAAACCCTAAAGTTTTGGTTTATGTTGGCCGAAACTTTAAGGTTAAAAAGGGAGTTCATGGTTGTTCTTGGATGTTGTATTTGATACATATTTTGGTGCATAACATAGCCTTGACCTAATGTGTTTTGGATTTGGATGAATGTGATTGTCATGTTTGGGTTTATTCATTAAAGGGTTGTAATAATAATTTTGGTGTTTGTATCTTTTGGGTTGTAATTTATTTATTCATTGGTTATGTAATAATGGATTAGGTGAATTTCTTTTATTAGAGAAATTGTATTAGGATATGATTTTTTTAAAAGAAGATGCACAAGTTGGAGACTCAAGGGAAGATACAAAGGAAGAACTCAGAAGACATGGACACTTGAAGCATTTGGATGCGGATTCGAGTGGGAGTTCTTGGACACATTTTAATGTGTTACTATTAACCCTTAGGAAAGACCAAATGACAACACTTGTGATGGTAAACAAGTGTGGTCACCTTAGTGGCTATGGTTATGCACTTGTGATTGAATGGTTGTGCTTGTTTGGTTGTTTATTTTATGTTGGTTTTTTGATATATGGATATGCATAACAAACAAATTAATAAGCATAACAAGTTGAAATAAAATGGTTCTTAATAATTAAGTGGTTAATAAAAGGTTATTAAAAGGATTAATGATTTTAAATAAAAGTGTTTTATTAAAAGAACCATAGGGTACCATGTGTTTGAAAGCATGCAAATACAAGGTACATAGAGTTTTCTTAACTAGTATTATGAAAACTTAAATTCCTTTTGAAAAAAGTTTAACACCGTCTTTTACACAACACTTGAGTCACTTGAAAACTCTTAATGGGATAAAGGTCACCTAACCATTTTGAGGGAACTTGTGATTTGAGGTGGAAATGCCATATTTGTGGGATAAAGATCATCTAACTACTTATATTGGTAAACTCACATGTGTGTGTAAGTAGGGTGACTTGATTTGCAAACATAGTAAATGGATCACCTATAATGTGGTTTACAAAGGTGTTGATGGGATAAACATGCCGACTATACATATGATGTTTAAGTCGATCCCATACCTCTAGAAGTTGCAAAGGGTTGCAATTGTCAAACGTTGACTACCTTGTTAATTTAAATAATGGGATAAAGGTCACCTAACCACTATTTAAATGTAATGTTGGATTCTAGAATTTTAATCTGAGTTTGACACATAAAAGGGTGTTAATATTTAAATATGATAATATCGTAAATACTAAAATTGAACTTTGTTAAATTTTGTAGATGGCCACCAACAACAATGAAAATAATGATATTCCGTCCGCTCATACCCTATCACTAAGACCCATTCTCCAAAAGGAGCGTCTAAACCATAACAATTTTATTAATTGGTTTCAAAACAGTCATATATCTTAGACGATCCGATTCCCGATGAACCCAATAAGGAAGATGAAGAGGCCTACATGAATTGGGTGAAATACACTGAGGACTCGGTCCAAGTGTCTTGCCTCATGTTGGCAAGTATGACTCCGGATCTCCAAAAAGAGTACGAACATCACGGAGCATACAACATGATAGCCCAGTTGAAGGGAACATTCCAACAACAAGCAAGGGTAGAGCGCTTAGAAACGGTTTGAGCACTCCATGCATGTCGTATGGATGATACCCAATCGGTCTCGTCTTATGTACTTAAGATGAAGAGCCACATAAACCGCCTCGAAAGGCTGAATTGTCCCGTTTCGAAAGAGTTGGCTACGGATTTGATCCTCAACTCTTTGTCAAAAGGTTTGACAATTTTGTTATGAATTATAACATGAATGGTTGGGATAAGAACATAACTGAGCTTCACTCTATGCTCAAAACAGCCGAGGCGGCCATGAGTAAAAGGGGTTTACCCGTTCTCACCATCAATGAAGGTGGGAACAAGAAGAGGCCTCACCCCGCACCCAAGGCAAGTGTTGCCAAAGGTAAAGGGTACGTTGGGAGAAAGGGAAAGGGAGTGGTAAAAATGCCACCACCAAAACCAGCAGAGAAGAAGCAAAAGGTTGCTTCGGATAACCCATGCTTTAAGTGTGGGGAGATAGGACATTGGGCAAGAAATTGTCCTATCCATCTCAAAGAGTTGAAAGCTAAGAGGGATGCCGGGCAAACCACAGGTACAATTTTCATGATTCATATTGATCTAAATTTAATATCCTCTAACACATGGGTATTGGATACCGGATGTGGAACTCATATTTGCAATTTGTTGCAGGGGTTCAAAAGAAGTAAAGACTTCAAGAAAGGGGATGTTAGCCTCTACATGGGGAATGGGGCAAAAGTTCAAGTTGAAGCCTGAGGGACTACATCCTGAAGCTTCCAAATGGTTTGGAAGCAGTTTTGAACAATGTTTTGTATGCTCCTAGTTTGACTAGGAACATTATTTCAGTTGCCCAATTAAGACAATATGGTTATGTTTTGACATTTATTGAAAATGAAATTCATGTTTCTTTAAATGACATCTTTTATTTTAAAGCTACTCCTATTAATGGTATTTATGAATTGGTTCATGAAAACACATCATATGATAGCTCATTATACCAAACTAGTACCAAGAAGCTCAAATTGGATGTGAGTGACACCTATCTTTGGCATTGCCGTCTTGGCCATATAAACAAGAAGCGCATACAAACACTTCAAAAGAATGGTCTTTTAAAAGCAAGTGAATATGATTCATTTGATGTATGTGAATCTTGTTTACAAGGCAAAATGACTAAGGCACCTTTTAGTGGTAAAACCGAAAGGGCAAAAGATTTATTAGGTATCATACATTCAGATGTATGTGGTCCTTTTAAGCCAATGACTAGGTACAATGAAAGATACTTCATTACCTTCACCGACAACTATAGTTGGTATGGGTATGTGTACTTGTTAAGACACAAAGATGAAGCTTTTGAAATGTTCAAAACCTTCCAAAATGAAGTAGAAAATCAACTCAACAAATCAATAAAAATTCTCCGCACCGATAGAGGAGGTGAATATCTAAGTGATGCTTTTAGAAATCATCTTGGAAGTTGTGGGATTGTCTCACAACTATCTCCACCTGGAACACCACAACACAATGGTGTTTCCTTGAGGAGAAATCGAACTCTATTGGATATGGTTTGATCTATGATGGCTAGAAGCTCATTGCCTCTATTATTTTGGGGCTTTGCTTTGCTCTCTACGGCCCGTATTTTGAATATGGCCCTAACCAAGAAAGTGGAAAAGACACCTTTTGAAATATGGCATGGAAGGATTCCATCTCTATCATATTTAAAGGTGTGGGGATGTGAGGCTTATGTGAAGACTCCCACCTCAAACAAGTTTGAAAGTCGTTCCACTAAGTGTATCTTTATTGGATATCCTAGAGATTCTATGGGATATTATTTCTATGATCCATTGGAACAAAGGAGTTTGTTGCCAAGAAGGGCGAGTTCTTGGAAGCCAAGTTCCTTATGGAAGGAGCTAGCAGTAGAACAGTGGATCTTGAGGAGGATCAAGAACCACAACCCGATACACGTTTGGTTGACACTAGCACTCAACATGTGGATGTTGAGAATGATCAAATGGTTGATCAATGCACACAAAACGTTCGCAAATCTGGTAGAACTAGTAATCCACCTGAAAGATATGGATTTTTCATGGATGGATGCTATGTGGTTGATTCCGATGAACCAATCACATACCATGATGTAGTGTCCAATTTAGATTGTGACAAATGGCTTGAAGCCATGAAAGTTGAGATGCAATCCATGTATGACAACCAAGTGTGGGACTTGATTGTACCACCTCTTAACTCCAAGGTAGTTGGAAGTAAGTGGGTTTTCAAGAAGAAAACCGATATGCATGGAAACTTGGACACTTATAAACCAAGACTTGTAGCAAAAGGTTTCACTCAAACTCAAGGGGTTGATTATGATGAGACCTTCTCGCCAGTTGCAATGCTAAAGTCTATTAGGATATTATTTGCCATAGCTGCTCATTATGATTATGAGATTTGGCAAATGGATGTCAAAACCGCTTTTCTAAATTGATATCTTGAGGAAGATGTCTATATGGTTCAGCCTGAAGGTTTTGTCGACGCAAAACATCCTAACAAAGTATGCAAGTTAAAGAAATCAATCTATGGATTGAAGCAAGCGTCAAGAAGTTGGAATCACCATTTTGATGAAGAGGTAATTAAATTTGGGTTCATCAAAAACGCTGATGAGGCTTGTGTGTATAAAAAAGCTAGTGGGAGCATCATCACTTTCCTAGTATTGTATGTCGATGACATCCTACTATTTGGAAATGACATTCCAACCTTGGAAGGTGTAAAAACTTGGCTTGGAAGCTGTTTTTCCATTAAGGATCTTGGTGAAGCCGCCTACATTTTGGGAATAAAGATCTATAGGGATAGATCAAGGCGGTTGATAGGTTTAAATCAAAGTGCATACATTGATAAGATCTTGAAAAGGTTCAAGATGGAGAACTCTAAGAAAGGTACGGTACCTATTCAAAGGGGAACGATATTGAGTATGACTCAATGTCCAAGCTCAAAGGATGAGCAAGGTAAAATGAAGGGAATCCCGTATGCGTCTGCTATAGGATCCATCATGTATGCAATGATATGCACTAGGCCGGACGTGTCATGTGCTTTGAGCATGACAAGCCGATACCAGCAAAATCCTGGAAATAGTCATTGGATGGCTGTTAAGAACATACTTAAGTACCTAAGGAGGACTAAAGATATGTTCCTAATCTATGGATCTGGTAAGGAGGAACTCGTGGTAAAAGGTTACATGGATGGGAGTTTCCAAACTGATCGTGATGATTCACGATCACAATCGGGATATATTTTCATCTTGAATGGAAGAGCAGTCTCTTGGAAGAGCTCTAAACAAGATGTGGTGGCATTATCAACTACAGAGTCAGAATACATCGCCGCTTCATTAGCAGCTCAAGAAGCTGCATGGTTGAAGAAATTCATTGCCGATCTAGGGGTTGTCCCTTCCATTCAGGACCCCCTAGAAATTCTTTGCAATAATAAGGGTACGATTGCTCAAATCAAGGAAGCCCGTGCACATCAAAAGACTAGGCACATTGAGCGGAGATTCAACTACATAAGGGATGAAGTTGAAAAGGCAAAAATATGTATTCGAAAAGTTCACACGGATCAAAACATTGCGGATCCACTCACGAAGCTTCTTGAAAAGGCAAAGCATGAGGGTCATACTTGTGCCATGGGACTTCGATATTCTAGTGACTGGATTTGATCTTGTAATCTTGTATTTGGATATTGGAACCTTTTATTACTTGAATGAATTATATGGTTATAATGTTTCAACTAATGTTCCAATTTTGCATGTTTAATCCATGAGTAAATCATTTACTCTAAACGTTCGTAGTCATTCATACCTGTGGGAACAAGTATGAGGGTAAGACTATTATGAACTTGGATTGGTGGATATTCATATGGATGAATATAAAGCAAAGGGTTGCTGCCAAAGTTCATAGATATTTGTGGGATACAAATATTGGTCTGACCCACATCTCAAATATTACTACATGGAATCTTCTTGATTGATCATAAGTAAATTTGAGTAAAGGTGAATATCATTTGGTATCCTCTGACCTGAGATACATATTGGGTCTTGATATTCACCGGGTATTATACTTTGACTTAGTTCTTCGCTGTTCTGAAACATGGCCGTACACAAGACTAAATTCAGGTATAGCACAAGGTGATTGTGAGAGACGTATGTAATCAAGATGGGATTTGTCCCTCTTATTCGTTGAGAGCAAGATGTCTAAGGCCTGCTAAAGTTAAGTCAATGGAGAACGATCATTCTATGTCTTTAAGATTTAACATGACATCTGTGACAAAAGGATAGATGATTGATTCACCTAAATATTTTTGAGTAAGATACTTGAAGGGGATGATGTTATTGAATGGCTCTTACTCATACGTATTAAGGGTAGTAAACCGTTGTTAGGCGGTATTTACTGCTTGCATCAATCTTCTATGAATCTTGTGCAAGTGGGAGATTGTTGGATCTTATATGCCCAAGACACATACAAGAATGATGTGGTTAGTATGTTATGATCCAAGTCGGGTCATACCCAATAACAAGCTAAGCAAACACCAATATATATTTATTTGTTGATATGATCAAGCAATTAAATATTGACACCAATTTAGAAAATGGGTTTTCTAAATTATTGCATTTGAGATAGAACAAACTATATGGATATTTTGTTCATGAGATATCATTTGTAATGTTATTTAAATAAGTTAAATAACATCAAATAAAAGAGTGTATAAGTTATAAAATTAAAATGGGTTTAATTATATAACTTAACTAGTAACTAGTAATAAGTTAAAAGGAGTTTTCAAAATGGGAGGGAACCCATTTTTGAACCCATTTTCGGCCGCCCCATGTGGTGTGCCTTGGGAACATTTGTCTTGTTATAATACAAGACATTTACTTCACTTCATTACCACACTCAACTCTCTCTCTCTCTCTCTCACATGCAAGAATACTTCTTCTTCTCCATTTTTCTTCTTCTAAATTTTTGGATCAAGAAAGCTTTGAAGGAGTTTTTGGTGTCAAGACTTCCTAACAAGTTGGGTATTTGCAAAAGCTTGTGGGTATACAAGCTTGAGGTTTTCTCCTTTGAAGACTACACGTTCAAGAGCATCATCCTCTTCTTTTCATCCATCTCATTTTGCTTTGTTCTTGGAAAGGTAGTATTCAATAACATCCTATGGTTGTTTTGCTTTGATAGCATTTCTTTTCACATACTAATGATCCTTGTTCTTGGGTTTGTCTTGAACATAAAATGGTTTATTTTCAGAATATAAATCAGGTTTTAACTCACATATATCCGCTGCATTTTTATGTTTAAATGGTTAAACTACTTTGATAAAACTTGTAAGAAACCCAACAGTATATTGCTTCTCTAGTTCTATTACAAGTGTTGTACAAGTATATATTGAATACAAGAACCGGAGACTACTTATACTAGATCCTACAACCGTCAATATGCAAAAAGACAGTTGGAAGTGACTAATCTAGACAACAAGATCAACCTAAAGTCAAAAGGCAGATTGCCTTTTGACTAGTGACTATGACAAGCCATAGCTCACTGACTTTCCTATTATAAAAAGCTAAGAAGGAACAAAAATAGAAACTTGCAGGCGAAGACCTTATCTAATTTATCATAAAGTATGGAAGTTTCACCAACTAGTGATAGCAGGTGAACTACCAGAGTATGTAGCGGAAAGTAGGTTGCTTTATTATAAAGTTGATGGAAAAGGTTTCTTTTCTCTCTCTTCAAAAGAAAATCAGTCTTGTCTTTAAACAACTTCGGAAGATTTTACACTTAACATTTTTCTTGAGTTTGTAAAACTTTTGAAGCTAGTTCACCTTTATTCCGAAGTGCATGTTGGAAGACTTGGTTGTTTTGGTATCTTTTGGTTGCATCAGCCTCTTAACTTCAGAGGTTCCTACAAACTCCCCCTAGGCTGATGCTACCAAAACAGAGAGGTTCTTCAGACTGGGATAGTCCACATGAGGATCTTTAGAATTCTTTCTTCATCAGTAGATCCGAATTCTTCAGACTCATGAAGTACCTTCTCATGTCATAAAGATCATGTAGAGGGAGTTCAAGCATGTCACTTGTGAAGTAGACATGTTGTTCTCCCTGATCTCTAGTGACATACCATCTGTCTGGATTTTCAACAAAAGCCTAGGACAGAATTTGTATTCCAACAGAGAGAGGCTCTACTATGATAGGAGTTGGTTGAGAGTCCTCTTCATGTACTTCCTCAGGATGTTCTGACTCATCCTGAGGTTGGGAGGAGGATGCCTTTCTTCTTTTCTTCTTTGAAGATGATCTTCTTTTGGCCATCCTCTTTTTCCTCCTTGATGGTTTTAACTGAGAGGGTTGGTCTTTAGTACCTGGTTCTTCAGTGGATTCCCTCTCAGTTGGGATCTCCTCTCTCCTAGTTTGAGAAGGAGAGGGAGGAGAACCCTACTGTGGGTTAGAAGATGAAGTTGGCTGTTGTGCAGCTTCAGGTGCAGGTGGTGTTGTCTCTGTAGGTTCCACCTTTACCTCAACTTCAGGTTGAGCTTGACTTGATGATGAATGAAGGTCCATAAGCTCTCCCCTTTTTATCTTCTGCTTAATCACCCTTATATGCTCATCCATTGTGGATAGAGACATGGGACCAAACCTCCTTCCAGAGAACCCATATAGCTTCAAGAAGCTCATCATCCTCTGCTTATCTGCATACTTTTTCTGACTTTTCTGGATGATGGCTCTTGATTTTACAGCTTCTTCCCTTTGCCTCTTCTTTGCAGCTTGCCTTTCTTTCTTGGCTTGCTCTTCTAGCTGCTTATTGTATTCAAATAATATATAATCATAAGGCAAGGGAAGGAGTGCAGGTCCCTGATAGTGACCTGTGGCACTCAGGTAGTTGATCATTTTTAATCTTTCTTCTTCATCAACTACCTGAGGTTGTTCAGCAGCCACAGTCTTTGACTCAAGACTTTTTTAAACTGGGGAGAGGATAGGAATGTTCTTGTAAAACCTTTTTCTCCTCATTTCTTCCTTGTGTTTGAGGGTCAAGGCTGCATCCTCTGCTTCATTCCTCTCCTTTGACAATTCAATGTCAGCCAGTTCATTTAACTCCTTTAAGGGGAGAGAGATGAGTTCATCTATGTTGTAGTTCCTGGTCCCCAGATAGTTGAGTTTGGCTGCCTTTAATTCATCTTCTTGAGTGTTTGGTATAGGGGCAGCCAAAATTACAGCTTGCATGAATCTTGGGGAACCATTTGAACTCTCTCCCCTCAGCTTCCTCTTCTTCTCTCTCTTTTCTTCTTCAATGTCTTCAGGAGTCATCTTCCTTTTGCCTTTGTCAATTGCAGATCTTGATGATTCAGTCTGAGGAGAGCTTTGGCCTTCATTGCTTGATTCAGCAGTCAAGCTCTGGCCAGAGAGAGGTTGTGAAGCACCATCACCAGCTGGTGCCTCACTGAGGGTATGAGGTACTGGAGGAGATCTTGTCTCAAGGTTCATAGTATCAGCCTCTGGGCCTTCAGTCAAGGCTTTCCCTTCGAAGCTAATCTTGGGGTCTACATCAACATCCAGTTGACCAAAGGCTTCAACCGCTAGCCTCTGTCTATATGATGCAGTTCTCCTTTTGAATTCTGCCAGCACCTAGTCTTGTATTTGATTGGCTAATCTAACAACTTGTCTGTTATTGCTTGGGTTGACAAGTGCCAGATCTACCAAGTTTATACTCTCATAGAAACTCAGGGTGGAGATGTTGAGAATTTATTGTTGACCCTGAGCTCTTGAGATCACAAGAGCTTTCCTATCACTGTCATACCCCCAACCCCAGATTGGGTTCTCAGATGGGGCAGACATTGCTCTTGGTACTCCCTCCTCAAATAGTTATTGAATAAGCAGTTCCAGATCACTGTCTAGAGGAGGTTACTGAGCATAGACAATTGTAAGATAGGATGGTGAGTCCTGTATGTCCATACTTGAGGAAGAACTCCCAGGTTCTGTGGCTGTCAGAACTTCCTTCCCCTTTTTGGTAGCATCACCCTCATGCATAGGTGAGCTGGGGAAGTGATCCATAACATCCACAAGTTCTTGTCGGCCTGGATGAGTTTGTCCTATGGGTCTCTCAGCTAACTGGCCCTTGAGATCGGTGATCTCAAGTTGCTGGTCATGGACCTTCCTTTGCAAGATAGTCACCTGTGATTCAAGGTGAGCTATCTGTGAAACCAGTTAGGTGCAGATGCCTTCGAGTTGGTGCACCCTGAGTTTCAGACTCCCTCATCTTCAGTTGAAGAATCATTAGGGGATGAAGGAGGTGAACCGAGGTCTGCTCCTTCACCACCAGTATGGGGTTCTTGGCTGCTGGATTTCCCCTACCCAATGACAGTGTCAAGAGGCTGGGCTGCCATGGTTGAGGTCTTAAAGATGTAATCACTGGCAACAGTGAGAGCCACTTCCACATGGATCTCCTGGACAATCACAGGAAGATCCACCTTAGTTTGGGGTGTCTGATGTGGGCTAGACAGGGGTGAAGCAGGAGTACTCATCTCCCCATAAGTGTGGGTAGAGAGGGGAGAGTCATGATACTCACTGAAAACCAAATCTTCATCAGAGTAGAAGTCAAGGCTGGGTATGGGGCGGTTGAGATCAAGAGGTTGGGGATGGTAGCTTTCCCCTGAAGGTTGATCACTAGAGTGTTGAGACTCAGAGTGATGGCTTAAGGCTGTTTGTGGAGTTGTGAGCTCATCAGGCTGAGCATGAGGAACCTTAGCACTGATTGTTTGAAAGATGGGAGTGGTTTGCTCCTCAGGGGAAGTGGGAGCTCGAGATTCCACTTCCTCTAGTATGGGTTGTGATATGGGGGCCTGCATATGCTCAGTAGTAAGTGCAGGGGTTCGCTTGGATTTTCTTTGGTAGGTGATTTTGATAGTAGGTTGTATTTGAGGTGGGTGAGAAGTAGAGGGTGTTGGTTCATCACTAGCTGGCATTTGGAGCTCCATGATGAGGGTGCCCCTACTAAATTCTCCAAGTCTGAGTTGGAAGATACATACACTCAGATGGGATATGGTGGTGATGTGAGCAAGTTAATAGTCTATATGTTCAATTTCTCCTACAATTGGAAGTTCTTATTGCACATTGTCCTACATTGGCTATCCAACAAGTCTGGGGGATGGGACCAAATCCCATATGATTTGGGCTACCTAGTCCACGGGTTGGTATAAGGCCTACGCTTCAACTACTCAAGATTTATGCTGAACAACCTAAGAGGCAATCTAACCAAGGATCAATTCTACATTTATCCTAGGTTCATTCAGCACAACATCAACTGTGAGCTGGACCAGGACAAACTACAATATGAAAATATTCTACGGGTCCCTCACATGAGGCCTGGCATCTTCAAAACCCTGAAGAAGGTGTCCACCAACTTCACTGGAAGATTCACTGATCTTCTTCCAGGTATGCTTGAGCCAATGGCTCCTGGTGACATCCCTGCAAGCCCAGTAGGTGATGAACCCACACTAGACATCACCACTACAATGCCATCTACTTCTTCCCACCCAATCAAAATCACCTACAAAAGACACCCCAAATGAACCCTTGATCAATCTACTTTGATTGGTCAAGTCCCATCTCTTCAAACAAAACAGGCTAGAGTGGAATTCAGGGCTCCCACTCAGTCAGAGGTCCAACCATCCTCCACCATTGACCTCAATATCAGTGTTGAGTCTCCTCACTCTCAACCTAATGAGCCCACTATCAAAGCCTTAAGCCCTCAGGGTTAGTCTTAACACTCCCCTGAGAATCCAAAAAGGGATAGCCACATCCTTGGCTCAACTGCTATTGCAAATGAGCCATTAGGTGCTGACCAACATCCTGGGTCATTAGATATAACCTCTTTATCTTTTCTTGACATCTTAACCTGACCTGATGAGGATACTATGTTTCAGAAGGGCCATGATATTGATCTGCCTCACCACTCTCTAGATCAACTGAGCCCCAGGGAACCTCTAATGTCTAGCCCACATCAGCTAAGCCAAAGGCTGAGTCTTCCCTCGATCCTAAAGGGAAGAGGAAGCTTAATGCTGAAGAGCTTCTAAAGGAAGAAAGGTTGGAAAAATTGAAGAAGAAAGGAAGACTTGATACTAGGAAGCTGCTGGCTGTAAGCAGCAAAGCAGTAGCAGCAGCCTAAGAAAGTATCAATAACAAGAGGAGAGTGGAGGTCATTGACAGGCTCATCAGCCTGGGAGTAGACAATGAATAAATACTTCTACTACCACTTGATGAGGTTGTGAAGCTAGAGAAGGAAACCTTGCTACAAAAGGAAAGAGAAGAAGCAGCAAGGTTGGCCATAGAGGAGGAAAAGAGGAGAAAGAAGGAGGAGGAAATGAGAAGGAGAGGATGGAGAGAATAGCATTTCTTTATACTAGAGCCTATTCTCAGAAGGAGCTAGGACCTCATGATTATGATATGATCTTGTTCCTTTTTAACAAAGAGCAAGATCAAATCAACAATGAAAGAAAGAAGGCTGCCAGGGAGAAGCTGAAGGAAAGGAAGAAGATGGAGGAAGAGGAAAAACTTGCAGCTGCCAAGAGTGAAGGTGATAAGGACTGGTTGAAAGCCTATCTTAAAGCCCAAGGATTCATCAGCAGGCAGGTAGGTCCTATGTCCCTAAAGACCCTACAGCGACACAACATGTCAGGGACATCAAGGCTGACATTCGCTTAGGAAGAAGGCAGGAGGTACTCTAAAGGCAAAGTGTTCAGAGGATGGCACCCAAACCACAACCTATACCTACACATTTTCCATTTCCTATTAAAACTAAGCCAACCCTTGAACCTTACACCCTTGAACCCACACCATCAGCCATACCTACACCTTCACCCACTACCTCATGACAACCTCCACCTCCACGTATCCTTAAACCCAAAACACAACCCCGAACCCAATCACTACCCAAACCATCTTCTGAACCATCTAAACCCCTAACCTAAGAAGAGTTCAAGGAGATTAAAAGGAAGCTCATCAACTACACAACCTTGAGCGACATCTCTTATGATAACGAGTCCATAAAGCTGAAGTACACTGATGGCTCTTCCTGTTCCCTCACAAGAGATGAATTCCTTGATCTGCCAAGGGGAACACTAGACCAATTTCTCCAACTTCTCCCAACCAACTCAGACGTACTTAATGAAGAAGAGAAGAAGTTGAGAATGAGATTGGTGACTCTACTAGACATAAGAAAATAGGACAAGCTACTAACCAATCCCCTCAATCCTAGAAGCCAAATTGTCCAGTGGAGGTTCGATGAAGCTACACACAGCTTTCCTATGGAAAGGGAGAATGGTCAAGAGAACAGACTTGATACATCAGCTCTGCTACACTCTAGCATATTTGACATTGCTGAGTTAGCAGAAAGACCATTCTCCAACCACTCCAACTCTTAAATAGTTGCTCACATCACAAATCATTTGAGCAGTCTTCATGTTGAAGAGTTTACAAAGAAAGCCAAGACTAACGAAGTGTTGAAGAAGAAAGCAAAGGAAGAAGAAGAAGGAGCAACCAAAAAAGGAAGAACATTCCTATAGATGGTTGAAGGTCTAACTTCGGAACCAATAGTTAGATGGGAATATGACTATAGTTCCCATCAACTAACTCTCTTCAGAGGGATAGAACAAAGGGTACATGTCATCCAGAGCAACAGATTAGATCTACTTTCTATGGATGACTTATAGAAACTCCTCACCATCACATCAGGGAAAAACAAAGAGACAGACAAATATATGCTATCCATGGTATTGAACACATTGAGGAGTAGGAAGAATTGATATTTTGGTAGCATCCGCCTAGGGGGAGTTTGTTGGATCATATGAGGCTGGTGCAACCAAAACAACACTTAGAAGATTTTGATGCACAATTGAAGTGGTCTTCCGAAGACAAAGCTGCTCCTCCGAAGACAAGTCAAAGATCTTCCGAAGCTCAAGGTATGAACTTTTGAAGAGAGAACTCCGTCTTTCGAGACTAAGTAGTTCTCCTTCCGAAGTATACAACTTAAAAGATTCTAAAGACAAAGTCTTTTGAAGAATAAAAGTCCTTAAGACTTGCAGAAGACTCGAAAGAAGTTGATTCTTCCAAATATAAATGGCCTCGGAAGAACTTATTATTCTGAAGCCATTTAGCTTCGAAAGAACCAACTATGAACTAGTGGACATAAGTATGGTCTGTCTGACAGCCCACTACAAACTCTAATATACTGCATTATGCTTTCCCACGTCCATGTAGTTGACCATACTTTAATCCACTGTTCACCCATTATCAGTTAGTAAAGTTGCCATTCTTAGTTGGTGAAAAAGGTAAATCATGAACCTGTCATGACTACCTAATCTAGGATAGTATTTTATCTTAGATACTTTACTTCAAGCAATGTAGTATTTGTCTAGTTGTAGATTCTAGCTAGTTTTCCAAGTATAACCAGTGGTAGATAGTAGTATATATAGTTTCTCATTGTAACTTAAGTAAACATGCTTGTATGAGTCTTGTAATACTGAGTTGAAATATATACATGTATCTTGAAAACCACTCTTGTGTTCTTGTGTTTTTGTGTTCTTATTAACTTATTATATTACTTGTGAACTTAGTAGAGATTCTGCTTCATCAAACCTGAGTGATCTTAAGTGAGTTTGTGAGTTAATCTTGTGTTAAGAGACAACCAGCGATACTGACCTAGTCATAAATACACATATCAAACTTGATTTTCAATTGAATTCCATTTATTGAAGTCATTTCATGCATTGCAAAATTTCACGCATAGCATTTCATGCATCGGTAATTCGGCGTAATTACCATTTTTACACATGATACAACTGGCACACATGAATATTGGTGATAATATATGTTCGTACCAATAAATACTTTAAAGTGTTTCAAAGTATTTTAGATTCCAAATCAAATACAGTGGAAGGCTTAAAATTTATATATAAACTTAAACTCGTAAATTGATATATTACCCGAAACGAATATTTTAACGCAACTACTATATACACGAGGTATCATTAACATCTCATCAATATTAAAATATATGATATTATATAATTTCTTATAATATTTAGATGTATTTTAAGAAAAATAAAGCGTAAAAATCTAAAAATATGTAAAAATATCTATAGTGCAACAAATACCACCCAAATACCCAATACTGCACTAAAATTAAAAACCAAACCCCCCTTCCTAGTGGCCATTCAACCCCCCCCCCCTTTCCTCCTCTTCTCCATGAAAGCTTTGTCTTCTTGTGTTGACCTTTCATGAATTGAACTTTTTTTCTTTTTGGTCAAACCTCATTTAGAGATGTTAAAAATACATGTGTTCGACATTGTTCCATATTATCTTATCTTACTTATCATTATGATTTGAAGAAACATGCCGCCATAAAGGAAAAACATCTGAACCAACGTAGGAAATAGTACTCTCATGACAGCTGTAATCATTGAGCAGCTAGTGGCTCAACGAGTAGCAGATGCCATTCACATCATGAGGCGAACCCAGCGCAGGAGGATCCGAGGTGAACGGAGGAAATAGAAGTGGCGTAGGAGGTATCATGATATCTGGTGTAATTAAGGACTTGAGATAAAAAGGATCATTGTTAATGTTTAGTTGTTATTAATATGATTAAACCTACAACACAAGATCTGATGCCAATACCAAGGGATGCTCCTACAAGACTTTTTTGAATTACAAACCACTTAACTCTCGCGATAATGAAGGGGCTGTTGGCTTGGTTCGTTGGATTAAGAAGATGGAGTCAGTTCAGCTAATCAATAACTGTGCTGAGAGGAACAAGACGAAATTTGCCACATGTACCTTTAAGGGTCAAGCACCCATTTGGTGGAATACTCATGCCAAGACCTTAGGTATTGATGCTGCTTACCAAATCACATGGGACGAGTTGAAATAGATGTTGACTGACGAGTACTACCCTCGAAATGAATTGCAAAAGCTTGAGGTAGAATTCTAGAACCACACCATGAAAGGCGCGGAAGTGACAAGCTACACCACCTGATTTCATGATCTTGCTTGGTTATGCCCTCACATGGTTAACCCAGAATTCAAGCAGATAGAAAGGTATATTTGGGGCCTAGTACCCCAAATCCAGAGCATGGTGACATCATCCAAGCTAGCCACAATCCAAGAAACGGTCAGAATAGCTCATGACTTGACTGATCAAGCCATGCGTCAAGGAGTGTTTGTGAAGAAGACTGTGCTAGAAAGGAGTAAATGACAACAAGAGGAAGTAGGACAACCACCATGGCAGGAATACTCCACATCAAACTCAAAACAAACAAGAAGTTGTTAGGGCTTTCACTGCTGGCCCATCTAAAAAGAAAGCAAAAGGTGGATATGTTAGAACCCTACCTAAGTGTAACAAGTGCAACTTCCATCATCTTGGTGCATGTGTGGACTCAATGTGTCATAAATGTAAGCGTTTTGGTCTTGCAACTAAGGATTGTTGCAAGGTGAACCCTACCCCCAAAAAAGAAAATAATCAGGGATGTTTCAAATGTGGCATTGTTGGACACTTTCATAAGGATTGTCCTAATCTGAAGCAAACTGGTGGGGACAATGCCTGCTACCGAGCTTTTGTGATTAGGGCTGGAGAAGCTCGATAGGACCCGAACAATGTCATAAGTACATTCCTCTTAAACAATCACTATGCCTCTATTTTATTTGATACGGGTGCCGATAAGAGTTTTGTGTCTAGTGATTTTAGTCCACTGCTTAGAATTGCTCCTACATATTTAACATCTGAGTATATGGTAGAATTAGCTGATGGTAAATTAATCAAAACCGACAAGATATTACAAGGGTGTATTCTAAATTTGACAGATTACTCGTTTGACATAGATTTACTACCTGTGACACTCGGGAGTTTCGATATTGTTATTGGCAAAGATTGGTTGTCAAAAAATCAAGCGGAAATCGTTTGTTGTGAGAAGATTATTCGCATTCCATTTCCGAGTGGAGAGACAATATCAATTTAAGGAGAAAAGTGTGGCACTATGCTAAGGATCATTACATGTAAGAAGGCCCTGAAGTACATACAAAAAGGCTATCTGTAACACCTAGAAATTTCAAAAAAAAAAAGAAGAAAAGAAAAGTAAAGGATCAAACAAGAAGTTATTTTTAAAAGCAAGGGGTTAAAAGCATGCAAGGGCCAAACTTGCACATGGTGGGGTTTAAAAGAGGTATGGCCGCCCATAACCTCTTTTCTCTCTTTCAACCTTCGGTTCTAGAGAGAGAGAGAGAAGCTCTCAACTGGTTTTTAGAGTGAGAAAGTAGAAGGTCTTCAAGAAAGGTAAAGTTTTCAAGTGTTTCTTCCCTGTTTTCTGTTGGGTTCGAGCTTCTGGACCGAGATTCTGGTGTTTAGTGCACGTTTTCGTGGGTTTTAGGTGCTGGAACTTCAAGTGGGCTCTCAGGTTTGAGGTGTTCTACTTGAAAGTTGTTCAAGGTGAGTTCTAGATCCCCTCTTTTACTTTTTTTCTAAGTGTTTAGGGTTGTTATGCATACTAGGCAGAAGGTTTTCTAAGCTAAACTATGAATTTTGACATGGTGTGCGACCGGGTGTATGTTTTTAGATGTTTTTCTAAGATGTGTATGATGTGTAGTATGTTCTAAGTGCATAGCATGATAGATCTGTGTTAAGGATGTGTTAGAATGATGATTGGAAACTGAATTTAGCATAAGTGCAACTGCAGGTTGGTTTAGTTCATCAACATTTAGAGTTGAATATTCGCATAAGTGTTTTGTTCTGGCGCATTTGCTATGGTGATCATCCGCAGTTCTTTTGTTCATGTGCATTTGCTACAGTGTTCAGGCACATTTGTTTCAGTCATCCGCATTTGGTTCATGCGCACTTCCTTGTACACTTGGAATATTTTCTGAAAACTTTCATATGCTTTGTGCTTACGCATTTGCTACAGTGTTCATGCGCATTTCTTTGGAACACTTAGAATATTTTATAAAGTGTTCATCTGCATTTGTCTTCTCATCCGCATTTGTCTGCTCATCCACATTTGTTTGTTCATCCGCATTCCTTCTGGGACTTGGGGATTTCTGGAATTTTTGGAAGTAGAGCTCAAGTGTTAAGAAATGATGTCTTATGGTGGCTTATGCTTGTTTATGATGTGTATGCATTGTATGCTATTATGATGATGATGTTGTTCCATGCTATGAATATGATGTGACTTTACATGGTATGTTATACTTATGTTCGTAAGTAAAGTATTACGTAATGAAACTGAAAGATAACGAATGACGAAAATGGAAGTAACGAATGATGGAGTCCTTGTCGCTTACCCCAGTACTATGTCAGCTTTTGCTTGACGTGGGGGTTTACTTATAAACCCGGCATAGTATCGGCTTTTGCTTGACGTGGGGGTATAGCGTTTGAGTTGTGAGAAGATCCTTGTCGCGTACCTCGGTACCGTGTCGGCTTCTGCTTGATGTGGGGGTTTACTTATAAACCCCGGCATAGTATCGGCTTTTGCTTGACGTGGGGGTATAGCATATGGCAGGATCTAGATAAGGGTGGAAGATATTAATAAAAGAAGGTACGAATGATGAACGATGATGAAAGATAATAATTATTACCAAGATGTATCTATGATGTATGATCACGTATGAAAGTAAAAGAAATGTTTTAAATGGAAGTAAAGTATTTTAATATAAAACTAGAACTCACTCAGCGTCGATGACTTTTGTGTGCATAATAGTTGGCAGGTAACTGTTTGATGATGAGGAGATGCAGGCATGGATGCATAAGCTACTGGGAATATTTTGAGTCTGGCAACCACATTTTGAGAGGATATTGTATTAATACAATTTTTGATGATGTAATTTAAAGATATGATGTATTGACATGTTTTTAATTATTAATGAAAAGTTTAAATTTTCGCTGCAAAATGATGAATTTTATATGTTTTATGTGATCATTGACCAACTATAAGCGTCCCGGGAACGGGGCCTTACAAGTTGGTATCGGAGCCAAAGTTTAAGAGAATTGGGTAAAATATTTTCAAAAAAAACCTAAACTTAAACTGAGAATGGGACCAGAAAGGGGAAGGGATGCCAGTCCTAGTAGCTACATGCCTGCAGGTAAATGTTTCATGTAAATGTTTTATGTAAGTTAATGAAAAGGGAATTATGTGCGTGTGCTATATGGATTATGTGTTCTTTGTAGATTTGGATACTGATGTAGTCAGGATAGGAAATGCTTGGAGAATGAAGATTAAAGTAAGTGGCTAATCACAACTGGCCACTGTAATTAGGGACTTACTATACTTGACATAATCTGAGCTATTACTTTGAATGACCGTGTTGGTGTTTGAATCTTGTAGTGCTTAGAGTTGGCTGGTGGTAGATCTTCGGAGGCTTCTCAAGGTGGAGGTCATGGTGGACGTGGTGTTGGACCGTGTGTCACAAGGAACAGGGCTAAGACTGCCAAAATGGCTCCTGAAGAGCCCGAGCTTCATCACCATGACGGTGAGGATGAGAGTGCTAATCTGAGGGCCTCAAGGAAGGAGGCAATAGCGGAGGAAGTTCATCAAGTCATGCAAACGATCCTGCCGTCTATGGTAACCGAGGTTATTAAAGTTGTGAGGGAAAATGAGGAGAAGGAGAAATAGGAGAAGGAGAACGCCAATAGGTTAGAGGACGGAGAAGGAGGTTCAAGAGAAAGGGAGCAACCAGAGTCTGGTATGGTTGTTTCCAGTGATGATGAGGATAAGGAAGCAGTGCAGGAAACTACAAAGGGGTGCAACTATGGGGCATTCCAGAGATGCAAGACCCCGACATTTGATGGGAATGGGAGTGCTGCTGCTGCTCACCGATGGGTGAGAGAGATGGAGGCTGTGTTGAATATCAGTGAGTGCAGGGAGGATCAGAAGGTGAAGTTTGCTACCCACTAGTTTGTGGATTTGGCCTTGTGCTGGTCGGATACCATTGTCCAGGTAGAGGGTAGCAAGGCGATCGGGAAGATGAGACGGGGTGAATTGAAGAAGATGGTGATCGAGGAGTTTTATCCTCATAGGGAACTTGACAAGATCGAGAGAGAGTTCCTGCAGTTGGAGGCAGGAACTATGATGCACTAGCAGTACACAACTAAGTTTAATGAGATGGAGAGGCTGGTGCTAGAGTAGGTGACGCCCGTGTCATGGAGAATAAAGAGATACATTCAGGGGTTGTCGGCGAATATCTGTAGACATCTAATTTCCGCCCGGCCAGGCATATTTAGGTCGGTGGTCAATCTGGCAGGGGGACTGTACGACGAGAGGCAGGAAGTGACTACAGTGGAGGTGAGTAAGAAAGGTGACGGTGACAGAAACTGAAATGAGGAACGAGTTGGTTGTGGTGGTTTCACTCCAAAGAACAAAAAGGCAAGGGTGGATGACCGGAGAGTAGTGACGACAAGTACGGGGATAAAGAGGTGTATTAAGTGCGGGAAGGAGCATGCGGCAGAGTGTAAGTGGGGATCGAACATCTGCTTTCAGGGTGGAAGGGAGGGCCACATGGAAAGGGATTGTCGTCTGGTGAAATGTTACAACTGTGGCGAGACTGGGCACATGAGTAGAAATAGCAAGAAGTCGAGGGCTGAGAGCTCCGAGGCAAAGAAAGGGGCTGAGAAGGAGAGTAGAAGATGAAGGTCAGAGCATGCATGATGACCCAGGATGAGGCTAGGGTGGATCCCGATGTTGTGTCAGGTACACTTCTAGTAACCCGAACTTATTCCTCTTTACTTTTTGATTCTGGTGCTAGTAGGAGTTTTATTTCTGCTGCCTTCTATAATAAGTTGCCCGTTAGGGGTAGAAAGATTGATGAGCCCTTCGATGTAGAAACTGCTATCGATAGGTCCACTAGGATACATGATGCCCTAGAGGATTCTGTGATAGAATCGGAAGGCCATAGGTTCCCTACTAAATTATTCGTGGTGCCCCTAAGCGGATTTGATGTAGTCCTAGGGATGGATTGGCTAGCATCGTGTTTCATAAGAACATGATTCGATTGACCGCACTGATGGGAGTTGGTGGCAATCTACGACGATAGAGTTATTGCGGTCCCGAAAGCAATTTCGATAGTTGTGGCAGAGGAGTGTACATGGCGTGGAAGTGGTGCCTATCTAGCCTATGATAAAGATGTGGATGCGTCAGTACCATGATGGCCCAACATACCGGTTATGTGTGACTTCCTATACGTATTCCCAGAGGATCTATCAGGTGTGCCACCGGACCGTGAGTTCGAGTTCCAGATCGAATTGATACCTGGTTCCCAGTCTGTTGCCAAGGCACCTTATCTATTAGATCCCTCCGAGATGAAGAAATTAATGATTCAGCTGCCAGAGTTGTTGGATAAGGGGTTCATCTGACCGAGTATCTCTCCATGGGGTGCTCCGGTCTTTTTCTGAAGAAGAAGGATGGTAGCATGAGGAGGTGCATCAACTACCGTGAGTGGAACAAGTTAATGGTGAAGAATCGGTATCCGCTATCGAGGATTGATGACTTGTTTGGTTAGCTCCAAGGTGCCAGTTGGTTCTCAGAGATAGATCTCCGATCGGGTTATCATCAACTAAAGGTTAAAGAGCAAGATATTCTGAAGATCGAGTTTCGGACGTGATACCCGCATTACAAATTCCTCGTAATGTCTTTCGTCTAACCAACGCACCAACCGCTTTTATGGATTTGATGAATTAGGTGTACCAACATAAGTTAGATAAGTCAATGACTGTGTTCATTGATGATGTTTTGATTTATTTGTAGAGTAAAGAGGAACATGTCGGTCACATCTAGGAAGTGCTGGATAAGCTTCAAAGGGAGAAGCTGTACGCCAAGTTCTCCAAGTGTGCGTTCTAGTTATGCGAGGTTCAGCTTTTGGGTCATGTGGTTAATCCTGAAGGGATTATGGTAGACCTGACACAGGTTGAGTTAGTGATGCAATGGAAGTCTCCAAGGACGCCATCTGAGATTCGTAGTTTCTTGAGTTTGGTTGGTTGCTACGGGAGATTTATCGAAAGGCTCTTTAAAGTGGCGGCTATGGTTGTTGCATTGTGTAGGAACCTCTGAAGTTAAGAGGCTGATGCAACCAAAAGATACCAAAACAACCAAGTCTTCCAACATGCACTTCGGAACAAAGGTGAACTAGCTTCGGAAGTTTTACACACTCAAGAAAAATGTTAAGTGTAAAATCTTCCAAAGCCAAAGTTCAGAAGAAACTGCTGCGGAAGCTTTACACTGAACTTGGAAAATATTCTAAGTGTAAAGTCTTCTGAAGGTAAAAGTTGAAGTCTTTCGAAGCTCTCAAGACAAAGTCTTCCGAAGCTGTTTAAAGACAAGACTGATTTTCTTCTGAAAAGAGAGAAAAGATACATTTTCCATCAACTTTATAATAAAACAACCTAATTTCCACTGCATACTCTGGTAGTTCACCTGCTATCACTAGTTGGTGAAATTTTCATACTTTATGATAAATTAGATAAGGTCTTCGCCTGCAAGTTTCTGTTTTTGTTCCTTTTTGGCTTTTTGTAATAGGAAAGTCAGTGAGCTATGGCTTGTCATAGTCACTAGTCAAAAGGCAATATGCCTTTTGACTTTAGGCTGATTTTGTTGTCTAGATTAGTCACTTCCAACTTTCTTTTTGCATATTGATGGTTTTAGGATGTAGTATAAGTAGTCTCCGGTTCTTGTATTCAATATATACTTGTACAACACTTGTAGTACAACTAGAGAAGCAATATACAACTTCCTTGAAAATTTTATCTTGTGTTCTTGCTCTTGCTTTTACTTGTGTTTGTCTTGTATCTTCAGTAAAAGTTCACAGTTCCCTATTTGAATTGTTAAGTGATCTTAAGATCCTCCTAAGTGTGTTAACTAAGTGCAAGCTTAAGTACCATTTAACGGTCCTGCATTTGGTATCAGAGCATTCCAGGCTCCTGATTGTAAGATCTCACCATCTTCAAATCCTCTTAGTTACACACATCACTTAACTCTTCAAATGGCAGCTATCTCCAAAGCTGATATGGAAACTGGAACTATGACAAAGTCCCCACTGATCACTCCTGCGGATTTTAACACTTGGTGTCAAAGAATGGAAGGCTTTATCAAGTCTCAAGATTCCAGGATGTGGGAGTCTATTGTCAATGGACCTCATGTACCATGCACCTCTTCAGCTGCTACTGGTGGTGGCATGATACCAAAGGAGAGGGCTGACTTTTCTGATGAAGACTGGAAAAGAATTGACATTGATCAGAAAGCCATGACAGCCCTCCAAACTGCTCTTCCAAACTCCATCTACAGAGGTTTCAAGAAGTGCAAGACCGCTAAACAGCTATGGGATGCACCAAAACTGATGTTTGAGGGTTCAAAGGAAGCCAAGGAGAACAAAAAGGATCTCCTGATGTAGTAGTTTGAAAATTTCACCTTCAAGACAGGTGAAACCATGACTCAACAATACTTCAGGTATGTTGAGATTGTGGATACTCTGGCTGATGTTGGGGTAACTATTGAGAACAGGGATATTGTTAGGAAGTTCATGTCCTCTCTTCCAAGACAATGGACACACTACTGTGTGGTCATTAAGAGGACTAAAAACCTAAAGACCCTTACTCTCACTAAGTTGTATGGGATACTCAGTGGATACCAGATGGAGATGAATATGCAAAATTCATCTGGTAGCTCCAACACTCACTAGAGTTCAGCTCTTCATGTGGTTGAAAGGGATAGCAGAGAACCACAACATCATCTCATCTGCTACCCTAAAACCTCACAAAAGGGTCCTTTATCACCTTCCTAGAGACACCCAGAGAGAGCTACATCCAAGGAAGTCCCTTCCAAAAGACAAGTTCTTCTCAAGCTTTTATCTCCACTGATGAAAGTTCAGGCAACTTTCTTTTCACTCTTGAAGACCTGGACTGTATCCATCCAGATGATCTGGAGTACATGGAGATAGTCTAGTAAATGGCTTTTCTCACTCACAGAGCCCAGAAGTTCTACAAGAGGACTGGAAGAAGGTTTCCTAGCAATGCTGCCAGTGGCAAGTTTGGGCTGGACAAGAGCAAAGTCAAGTGTTACAACTGTAACTAGATGGGACACTTTGCTAGAGAATGCAAGGCACCTAAGTCAAATGGTGGCCAAGCTTCATCCAGGCCAAACTACACTAAAGGAGGTATCCAGAATGAGAAGCCAAGACAGCAAGCTGAAGTTGCTGTTGAAGAAGGAGGCTTTGACTGGAGCTTTCAAGCTGAAGATGCATCTCCAAACCAAGCACTCATGGCTGATCATGATGAAGCCAAGGTACTTGAACATCTTTGCTCTCCTAAATGTATTTCTAAAGTAAATAGATACAGGTCCTACAACTTGGAAATGAGATCTGACATTGAGTCTTTAAATATTTTAAAAGCTAATTTTAAAAGACCTAAAAATGACTATAAACTTAAGATAGAAGATCTAGAGAAAATAGTTTCAACTCTTAAACATGAGCAAACAAACTACAGGACTCAAATTAAGGATCTCACTACCAAGTTGACTAAATGCCAGGCTGAGCTTGTGATCAGCAAAGCCAGGGTAGAAAAATGTGTTCTTGAAGAAGAGACCTTCAAGAACATGATATCCTCATCTCTGCATGCAAAAATGTGTTATCAGAATAAGCAGGGACTAGGATCTAGAGAGATAGCTCCTCCACACACTCTACTATCAGTCAGATGTCCTAGGTGTGGAACTGGTCAAGATGATCTGCCATCCATAGACCCTAGTGTTGAAGAGGAGAAGGTGAGGGATGACTCTGAGATGAGTGAAGAGAGTCAATCCAAAAAGGGTCACCACACTCCTAAGGAGGAAAAAGAAGCTGGTTTGAGCAAAACCAAGAGAAAGAACTTGATCAGAAGAGCAAAGAGAAGATCCAGAAAAGCTCAAGAGATCAAGACCACCTTTGATCCCAAACAGAAATAAGTATTTATCTCTGCAGGGTTCAAGGTGATGAACGCTGAAGATCCTGTCAATAATTCTAGTACCAAGAGTTCTACTTCAACTTTAACTCACTCCAGCAACAACAAGAAGACTGATCAGCTATGTGTCACTACTGCACAACCTGAACCATCCATTTCAAAGAGCAAGCTTCACCCTAAGAAGCCTGCTGCATCATCTGAAAAGGTGGAGAAAGAAAAGGAAAGTGTTCAAGCTCAGTCTTCTTTGGGAAAGAAGACTCTCAGAAGGAAAGATTTGGATTGTGTTATGTGTGGTAGTATTTCACATCTGGCTAAGGATTGTCAATACAATCCCAAGAGTACTATCCACATGATCAAGAAGAAAACTTTTGAGAAGAAGAAGAAACAAACAGCTTCGGAAGGAAAATCTATTTCCTTTGGAAGCTTCAAAATGAAGAAAAAGGCAAGTAGGAAATTGCCTTCGGAAGAAAAGTTGGTCTCGGAAGAAAGGAATGCTTCCGAAGTACTAAAGCTTGCTGTAGTGAAAGCAAGATCTTCCGAAGGATCCGTCTCCAAAGCTTCCCAAGCTACAAAAGCTTCCGAAGTATTGAAGGTCAAGCCCAATCTTCCAAAGGTGGTGTGGAAGATGAAGGAAGACCTTGAGATTGAAAGCTCCTCTTCAGCAACAACAAATGATCCTCAAAGCCTGAACATAGGATCGTTACAGTTTCATTGCCTTCATCTGAATTTTATAAGCCCAAGACTAATGAGGCTTGCATTTTCAAAGGTAACTAAATCATCTCTTTTGTGCAGGGACAGCCAAAGGCAAACACAAATGTGTGGATCATTGATAGTGACTGCTCCAGGCACATGACAGGCAATGAGTCCCAACTTCAAAACTTTGATAGAATTGATGGAGGACCAGTTGCTTTTGGAGGAGATGCAGGAGGTTACATCACTAGTAGGGGCATGGTCTCAAATGGTAAGCTCAGCATTAAGAAGGTAAATTTTGTCAAGGAGCTTGGATACAATCTTTTTAGTATGTCCTAATTTTGTGACCAAAAACATCACATGCTCTTTACTGAGCATGAGTGCATTGTTCTCAAGCCTGGGGTTGACATTCCTCAAGAGCATATTTTGCTCAGAGCCCCCAGGAAAGGGAACATGTACAAGATGGACTTGCAGGAAACATCTCTCTCTGGAGAGATTTCTTGTTTTCTATCTAAAGCAAATAGTGATGAGTCTTTCCTTTGGCATAAAAGAATGTGCCATGTAAACTTTTAGAACATGAATAAACTGATAAAGAATGATTTGGTAACTAGAATGCCAAAGAAAGAGTTTACAAGTGAAGACCACTGTGTTGCATGCCTGAAGGGGAAGCAACACAAAGTGTCTCACAAGCCAAAGGAAATGAACTCTATCATTACTCCCCTACACTTTTTACATATGGATCTTTTTGGTCCCACCAGTGTAATGAGTTTAGGAAGGACCTCATACTGTTTGGTGATCACAGATGAGTTCACAAGATTCACTTTGGTGTTTTTCCTTAGAACTAAGGATGAAACTCCTAAAATCTTAAAGAATTTCATTCTAAAAATTGAGAATCAATCTGATCACAAGGTCAAAATCATAAGATGTGATCAAGGAACCGAATTCAAAAACCAAATCCTTGATACATTTTGTGATGAAAAGGGTATTTCAAGACAATACAGTGCTCCCAGGACTCCTCAGCAAAATGGTGTTGCTAAGAAGAGAAACAGGACACTTATTGAAGCTGCAAGAATCATGTTGTCTGACTCTAAGCTACCCATCACCTTCTGGGAAGAGGCTGTCAACACAGCCTGCTATGTGCAAAACAGAGTTTTGGTAGTTAAGACACATGGTAAGACTCCTTATGAACTATGGCACAAAAGGAGAGCATTCATTGGTTTTCTCAGAACATTTGGATGTCCTTGCACCATCTTGAATACAAAAGATCAAATAGCCAAGTTTGCTGAGAAATCAGATGATGGACACTTTGTTGGGTACTCTTCTCAAGCTAAGGCTTATAGAGTATACAATCTCAGAACTAGAATCATTGAGGAGTCAGCCAATGTGACTTTCAACAAACACACACCCTGTGTAAAAGGTTCTGGTCTGGATTGGCTGTTTGATCTTGACTTAGTTACCAACTGTTTTAACAAATCTTGTGAGAATGTTTCAGGATCTACAGATAACAGGTCAACAGAAGATCCTGATCCAAGATTTGAGCTAAGAAGACCAAACAAGAAGACTACTTTAGCTCTAGTGGTGACTAACCCTACAATTGAAGCTCCCATCTGCACTAGCATGACAAATACTGCTGATTCAAATGGATTGCCTTCAAATTCCAGCTCAGAGGCTTAGAATTCAGGAGAAGGAACTTCAAATGCAGGAGGAGGAACTGGAGATGGTGACAGTGATCAAGAATGTCTTGATTGATAACCACTCCATTGAAGACAACATGAATGATGTCACACACTTATTGGATCAAGTCTCTCTTGATAAGTGTGCTGATGTGGTGGGAGACACCTCATTATCAGATCAGAATTTATCAAATTTAGATCTGTATAGCCAACTTGCTGTGACCCCTCAACTTCAGATCCACAAGTCATATCACTCCACAAACATCATTGGAAATGTTGACTCAGGGGTAAGAACAAGAGGAAAAGCTCATAACAGCCATGTTTGTCTACATTCTTGTTTCTTATCCCAGATAGAGCCGAAGAAGGTTGATGAGGCTTTGAAGGATGGAAGCTGGATTGAAGCTATGCAAGATGAGCTGCTTCAAATCAGAAGACAAAAGGTTTAGAACTTATGCCCTCTTCCTTAAGGGAAGAGTGTCATATGAACCAAATGGGTATTCAGGAACAAGAAAGATGATAGAGGGATTATCATCAAGAACAAGGCTAGACTGGTTGTCCAAGGATACACTTAAAAAAAGGGATTGATTACACTGATGTCTTTGCTCCAGTTGCAAGACTTGAAGCTGTAAGAATATTTCTGGCTTATGCTGCATCCAAGGATTTCAAGGTCTACCAGCTTGATGTGAAGTGTGCCTTTCTCCATGGGGTGATTGATGAAGAAGTTTATATTAAACAACCACCTGGCTTTGCAGACCCAGATCATCCTGATTATGTCTGGAAGCTTGATAAAGCCCTTTATGGACTGCATCAAGCTCCAAGAAAGTGGTATGAGACACTATCAACATACCTCTGTCAACATGGATACAAAAGAGGTACTATTGATGGGACTCTCTTCATAAAAGAAAGAGGAAATGACACATTGCTAGTTCTGATATATGTAGATGACATCATCTTTGGTTCAACTAATCCAAAGCTCTACAAGGACTTTGAGATGCTGATGAAGAATAGATTTGAAATGAGTGCCATGGGGGAACTCAATTTCTTTTTAGGAATTCAAGTGAAGAAGGTTGAAGATGGCATCTTCATCGGTCAGTCAAAGTATGTACAAGACATACTTACAAGATTCAAGATGACTAACTGTAAGGTTGTAAAGACACCCATAGCCAGAAACCACTCCCTTGGTCCTGATCTTGAGAGGAAGTGTGTTGATGAGCATCTCTACAGGGCTATGATTGGGTCACTTATGTATCTTACTGCTAGCAGGCCTGATATCATGTTTACCACATGCATATGTGCAAGATATCAAGCCAACCCCAAGATGTCACACCTAATCACTATCAAAAGGATCCTTATATATCTCAAAGGTGCTCCAAATCTAGGCCTTTGGTATCCAAAGAATTCAGATTTCAATCTGCATGCTTATATAGATAGTGATTATGGTGGCTGCAACATGACTGCAAAGTCCACATCTGGGGGGTGTCAGTTCCTGGGTGGAAGGATAGTCTCTTGGCAATGCAAGAAGCAATCCTGTGTGTCTGCATCAACTGCTGAAGCTGAATACATTGCCGCTGCCAGCTGCTGTGCTCAAGTGCTTTGGATTCAGAATAAGATGCTAGACTATGGCTTCAATTTCAAAGAGACTCCCATCCACATAGACAACAACTGTGCCATCTCTATTACAGAGAATCCCGTGTAGCACTCAAGGACCAAACACATCAACATCAGGCATCATCTGATTAGGGATAATTTTGAAAAACGGTTGATAAAACTAATCAAAGTTAACACAAATGAACCATATGCTGATCTGTTCATAAAAGCATTTGATGAACAGAGATTTAAATATCTTGTATCAGCTATGGGGATGATTAACTTTGAATAGATTTTTTTTAATAACTTAATCAATTTTATTTCCTAAATTTGTGTGTCCTAGGTTGTCTATTAGATCACTTCATAAGCCCAGTTCTCTTTGGAAGAAAAACGAACTTTTAAAATGATATCTCTTAGAATGATGAAATTTTACCTTCGAAAGAAGCAAAAGTTGCCTTCGAAAGAAATTTATGTCTAAATTGTTTAAACAACTTATCTGAGATTTACCTTCAGAAGAAATTCTTGAAGTATCTTTTGAAGCTTAAATTTTGGTATAAGTACTTAAATGCATTTTTGGAACAAATTTCTTCCGAAAGCAATTTAGTCTCGAAAGACTCATTTATTTCTTCCGAAGCCAAAATTTTCAAAACTCTTTGAAATACCTTCCGAAGCAAAATTGCTTTCGGAAGCTTTGATTGCAAAGCTTCCGAAACCAAAATTGCCTTCGGAAGCTTTTTCTACTTCCAAGAAAACTAACTTTTTGGGCGCATTTTTGAGAAGTAGGACCCACTTGCGGATTTCAAAGTTTATCTTTTTGTCATAACTTTCTCTCAAATCCAGAGTATATCTTTCCAAACGGTTCTATTTCATTTCACTTATCTCTTTGTTCTTTAACCTAAAATTACCCCCAAATTTCATCTTCTTCTTCTTTCCTTCACTACAAAGCTTCTTCAAATGGCCAATCTTGATCGTCGTAACGACCCTGATTTCACCATGCACCTACACAGGCAACACAATCAAGTTGCTCTATTAAACTCTGAGAAGGATCCAAGCTTCTTAGACGTATGTAGGTATCTTTCTTTGTCTCACTACTTCACCACCCTTACAATCGATCCTCCTCTCTATGAGGATCAGTTGCTTGAGTTCTGGCAGACCTATCAAGAGGTCACCATGGACGGGGAGAAGGCACTGTCTGCCATAGTGCAGGGGAGGACGGTTTTCATCACTCCAGCCATTATAAACACCCATTTGCAGCTGGATGATGAAGCAGGTGAGATATCCTTTCCAAAAGCTGCTGTCAACCAATCCTTTGAGCAGATGCGATATGAAGGTGACTTTTCAATCAAGACCTTCAGGAAGTGGAAGGTCTCATTCCAATGGAAATACCTCCTCCATGTCATCATACATAGCTTATCCAACAAACATGGAGGATGGGACCAGATTCCAGAAGACCTCTCCTTCATTGTCCATGGGATGGTTCAAGGGGTCAAATTCAGGTTCTCTTAGTTTGTTTTTACAAATTTACTAGCGAATTTGGATTCCTTAGAATATTACATGTTCCCCCGGTATGTTCAACACATTCTCAACTATGAATTGGGACCACAGTTGAGGGGAACAGGTAATGTTCTTAAACTTTCACATATAAGGCCTGTCATTTTCAAGATATGGAAAAAGCCAACTGTTGGTTTCTCAGGGGTAGAAACAGCCCTTGTCCCGAAAAAGTTTGAGCTCATTACTCAGGGTGACATCCTAGCAGCCCCCCTAATGGTAGTTTCACGTATAATGATCTCCTGTCCCCATACCCTTGATCGAATAATCCTTTCATCATTTAGGGTTTCACAGAGACCATTGGCCTAGAAATCAACCAAATGGTTTTAGTAGATGGTAGGGTTTACTGTAATAGCTGTGAAGTATGCAGACTGTGACAAAAATTGGACAATGAGGGCAAAATTGACATCCTTTGAAGAATCAAGGATGGTGACCAGGTTATGTTGAGGATTCATAGCCATTGTTTTGAGAAGAACTGGTTAATTGAAGTAGAAAGATGAAGAAGATGAATAGTGAAATTTTGGGGTTTTCGATAGACGATAAAGAAAAGTAAGAAAGAGAAATAGCCGGTAATTTTATATGGTGAAGAATCCACTAGATAAGATGAAATGATGAGTGAAAAGATGTTTTGAGGTCCAAGTGGATGTAGGCGGCAGATGATATGGTGAAAAGGTTTAAAAATTCCGGTTATTTACTATTCTCCGGCAGTATCTTTACAGTAAAATCAAGTGGGGCCCAAAGATTTTCGTTACACAGTAAAAGTTTTCTTCCAAGAGTAAAATTGCTTCCGAAAGAAAACTCCACTTTTCTCAATATTGTCTTCCGAAGTCATTTTAACTTCCGAAAGCAAATCATGTCTAAATGACAAATTTGCTTCCGAGAGTACAGTCTTCTTCCAAGAAACGAAGTTAGTAAGCTTCAGAAGTAGATTTGATCTATGATCAAATGTTCTTTCGAGGCTAAAAACTCATTGGAAGAGAGTATTTATGTTGAGGAATTTACCTTCGAAAGATAGAAAAAGATTTCTTCCGAGGGTAAATTTCTCTTCGGAAGAATTCACACTTAGAAATTTGAAGAAAGCCTTTTTGTAACCGGGCTTAGATTGTATTTAGACAACATAGACAAGACACATTTAAAAGGTTTTTCAAAAGAGAAAGACTAGTCAATATTAATCATCCCAATAGCTGTAAATAAATATTTAAATCTTTGTTCATCAAAGGCTTTTGTGAACAAGTCAGCATATTGTTCATTTGAATTGATTTTGACTAGCTTGATTAGATTTTTCTCATGAATATCTCTAATGAAATGGTACCTAATGTCAATATACTTTGTCTTGGAGTGCTTGACTGGATTTTCTGTGAAAGAAATCGCACTCTTGTTATTTATGTCGATAGGAGTCTCCATGAAGTTGAAACCATAGTCCAGCATCTGATTTTAAATCCATAACAGTTGAGCACAACAGCTCGCAGCAGTAATGTATTCAGCTTCAGCAGTTGACGTAAAGACACATGATTGCTTCTTGCATTGCCAGGAGATGATCCTTCCACCAAGAAATTGACATCCTCCGAATGTGGATTTCTTGTTGATGTTACAGCCACCATAATCACTGTCAGTGTAACCATAGAGATTAAAATCCATATTCTTACGATACCAAAGACCCAGTTTGGGAGCTCCTTTGAGGTATCTAAGAATTCTCTTGGTAGTAATTAGGTGAGACACTTTTAGAGCAGCCTGATATCTTGCACAAATGTAAGTTGCCAACACGATATCAGGTCTACTTATAATGAGATACATCATAGATCTAATAATCTGCTTATACTGATGCTGATCAGTATCCTCCCCCTCAAAATCAGGACAAAGATTGTGATTTCTGGGTATTGGTGTCTTGGCTGGCTTACAATCTTTCATCTCAAATCTCTCTAAGATGTCCTTAACATACTTAGATTCATTGATGAAGAACCCTTCTTCCATCTGCTTCACTTGAATTCCAAGGAAGAAATCCATCTTTCCCATGGAGCTTATTTCAAACTTCTTGCTCATGATGCTTTCAAAGTCCTTGCATATTTGGTCATTTGAGGAACCAAATATGATGTCATCAACATAGACTTGTACAAGCAATATGTCCTTCCTAGACCTCTTTATGAACAATTTCTTGTCTATTGTGCCTCTGGTATAGCCATTCTTGAGAAGAAACTGAGACAGTGTCTCATACCATAGCCTAGGTACGTGATGCAGCCCATAAAGAGCTTTATCAAGTTTGCATACATAGTTGGGGTGCTATGGGTCATCAAATCAGGTGGCTAACACATATAGACTTCTCTATCGATGTCCCCATACAAAAATGCACATTTGACATCAAGTTGATAGACTGTAAAGTTCTTGGATGCTACAAAAGCAAGGAAGATTCTCACAGACTCAACTCTTGCAATAGGTGCAAAGACATCAGTGTAATCTATGCCTTCCTCCTGTGTGTATCCATGAACAACAAGTCTTGCTTTGTTCTTGATTATTAAACCCCTATCGTCTCTTTTGTTTCTGAACACCCACTTAGTGCTAATGGTGACTTGGCTAGGTGGTAATGGACATAAGTTCCATACCTTTTGCCTTTTGAACTGAAGCAACTCCTCTTGTATTGCTTCAACCTAATTGTTTTCCTTGAGAGCTTCTTCCACCTTATTTGGTTCCATTTGAGAAAGAAAGTATGAGTATAAGCAGACATTCCCATTATGGGTCTGACTTCCTATTCTCATACCCTTTGAGGCATCCCCAATGATGTTTTTAGCTGGATGAGTGTTGTGTATCTTGAGCCTAGGAATCACATCAAGTTGTATAGATAGATCCAATTTTGAGAAGTTTTTCTTAGGTTTTTGAACACCTTCACCAGCTGATGTCTCACACTTATTCAATGAGGATTGATAGAATGAATGTGTGACAGCATCAATGATATTTTGCTGAGAAGCAGCATCAACAGTTGCTTGTTCCTCCAGATTACTGTCTTCATCAACTTGGTGTTGAGTACATGAGTTGTCAATTGGTGAGTTGTGGGGCTCAATTGGCTGACAAATTGTTGAAGCTTCATTGTTTCTTGAGATATTCATGCTTTCAGGACTTCCAGTAATGGGAGCTTGATCTTTAACTCTTCTTGGAGAAATGGGAATAAGTCTAGGTAACTCAAACATTTGATCTTCATAGGGGTCACTTTGAGTTCCTATTCCAGCTAAAACATTCTCACAAGATAGTTTAGAATAGTTTGGAAATAATTCTAAATCAAAGATATATTCAAGACCATTTCCCTTAACACAAGGAGTCTGCTCATTTATAACAATGTTGGATGATTCCTAAAATTGTTGATTTTTTATGTTATAGACTCTATAAGCAATAGAGGTTGAGGAATATCAAGCAAAGATAGCATCATCTGACTTTTCAGTAAACTTTGCTAAATTGTCTTTGGTGTTAAGTATGGTACAACTGCTGCCAAAGGACCTAAGAAAGCCAATGAACAGTGGCCTCCTGTTCCATAGCTTATACGGGGTCTTTCCATGGGGCTTAATAATAAGAACTCTGTTATACACATAGCATGCAGTGCTGACTGCCTTTGCCCCAAAAATTTAGAGGGAGCTTTGAGTCAGCTAACATAGTTCTTGTAGCCTCAATAAGTGTCCTGTTCCTCCTCTCAGCAACACCATTCTGTTGAGGAGTTCTAGGAGCACTATATTCTCTGGCAATCCCTTTTGAGTTACAGAATGAGTCAAGAACTTGATTCTTAAACTTAGTCCCTTAATCACTTCTAATGATTTTTACCTTGTGATCTATCTGATTTTCAATTTTAAGAACAATAGATTTTAAAGTTTCATCCGTTTCATCGTAAGTTCATAGAAAGAAAACCCAAGTAAATCTTGTGAAGTCATCAATAATCACAAGGCTATATGATTTCATTGCAATGCTCATTATAATTGTAGGACCAAAAAGATCCATGTACAATAAGTGTAATGGAGTGGTGATGGAGTTGACCTCCTTGGATTTGTGAGAAACCTTTTATTGCTTTCCTTTCAGGCAAGCAACATACTTCTCTTTACAGATAAACTCATCTTTGGGCACACCATGTGCCAAATTCTTTTTAACCAACTTATTCATGGTTTTAAAATTAAATGGCATATTCTTTTATGCTAAAGAGTCGACTCATCACTATTTGCTTTGGAAAGAAAGCATGATACTTCACCCAGTGGGGAAGCATTGTTCATATCTAGCTTGTACATATCTCCTCTCCTGGGAGATCTAAGAACCACCAATTCCTAAGGAATTGTCATCCCGGGTTTGAGCATAGTGCACTCAGGTTCTGTGAAAAGCATTCGGTGCTTTTGGTCATAGAATTGAGAAACACTCAAGAGATTGTGTTCAAGTTGTTTGACAAATTTTACTTTGTCAAATTTTAACTTACCATTGGATACACTACCTCTACCAGAAATGTATCCTTTGGCTTCACATCCAAACTAAACAGGAACTCCATCAAAATGTTCAAATTGTTGTAGGAGAGATCTGTTCCCTGTCATGTGCCTGGAGCATCCACTGTCCACAATTCGAACATTTCCATTTTTTTCATATGGATGTCCTTGCACATAAGGTGAAATAATTAGTTACTATTGGAAACCCAAGCCTTGTTGGTCTTGGGTTCTTCCAATGTAGATGATATAATTGAACCAAAATATATGCATGGGGGTTCAATTATGGTTTGTGAAGCAGAGGATTCGGTTGCAACATCTTTTCTTCTCAATTCCATTCCATCCTATGGTTGATTAGTGTTGACGAGCCTGAAGAGGCTTGTGCAGCATGACTTGCTTTTGAGGCTTCTTTCTTCTTGGAAGAAGTTCTTACCACGTTTTCTTTTCCGAAGCAGTCTTCTTCTCGGAAGGTTTCAAAGGATTCTTTTTGTTCCTTTGTTTGTTCTTTAGCTTGTCTTTCGAAGTTATTTTCCTTTCAGAAGAATGAGTTTCTTCCTAAAGCAACTTGGCTTTGGAAACAAGCTTTCCTTTTCTTAACACTTGGACAATTAGGTAAGGTCCAAATGTGAAACCATCCTTGACTCCTTCTTTCTTAAAATTGGTTGCATAATGTGTGCTTGCTGGATTATAGTAACAATCTTTAGCCATGTGGTTATGCGGACCATAGAGTATGTACTCAATGTTATTCTTGATGGGGCAAGTGGGCTATTGTTTCTTGTAGTTCTTTTCATCTTCAACAGCCTTCCCTTTCGACTTTTGATCCTTAATCTGGATGGGAGTGCTGGTATTACACTCTTTTCTAGAATCAGGCTTTCCAACTACTTGGAATCCAGCTGAGATCAATACACCCTTTTTTCTTGGGTCTATCTCCATCTTAGTCTCACCCACCTTCTTGGCAGTTTCTATTGCTACCCTGATTTTGTTCTTTCTGGCTTTGGTGGTTAAGGGTTGATCAGCAGTGGAGATGAGGTTTTCTACCTTATCCTCCCCTGTGATGGTTACCATTGTTGCATCATTCTTCTACTCTTTAGGTAGTGGGTCAGCAGTTGGAACCTCTTGCTCTTCAGTACCATATCTTGGCTGTCTAACAGACACAAAGGAGTATGGTGGTGCAATTTCATTGGTTCCCAATCCACTTTTGTTTTGAAAGCATACCTTGGAGTGGGAGGATGATGCAATGATGGTGTTGAAGTTATGCTCTTCAATTTCATACTTCTTTGCTTTAGCCTCAGCTATTACTAGCTAGGCTTCAGTCAACTTGGATATTAGATCTTTTATTTGAGCCCTGTAGTTTGAATGTTCATGTTTTAAAAAGGATACAGTTTTTTCTAACTCTTCTATTTTGAGTTTATAGTTAGATTCTGTTTTCTTAAAATAAGATTTTAGGATATTTAAAGACTCAATATCAGATCTAATTTCCATGTTGTAGTCCGGATATAATTTAACTTTAGCAATACATGATGGGGTATAGAGATGTTCATATACCTTAGTGTCTTCAGTTCCATCCATGAGAGCTTCCGCAGGAGTGACATCTTGCACCATGAAGCTCCAATCAACTTCTTAAGCAATAGTTGCAGTCTGTTGTTCAGTGGGTTTGGTTGCAGCCTTTGGGGTAGCAGGATGTTAGGAGGCTTGAGTGGCTCTAGAATTGGATCTAGGAGCTTTGCATTCCATAGCAAAATGACCAAGTTGGTTGCAGTTGTAGCCCTTGGCCTTGGTCTTGTCAAACTCAAATTTGCTATTGGCTGGATTCTGTGGGAACTGGTTCCAGTTCTTTTGAAGAACTTCTTTGCTCTATAGGTCAGTAGAGCCATCTGTTGCATAATGGCCATGTATTCAACATCATCTAGGCTGAAACACTCTAGATCATCAAAAAAGAATTAAAAGTATCCAAAGTGCTCACTCCTAGAAACAAAGGCACAATTATCGTGGAAAGGATTTTGTTGAGCCTGTTGAGACTTGGGTGATGTATGGCCTAAAGGAAGAGGATGGTTGTTGGGGGTAGTTCAGGTACAGCTGGGGCTGGGGAGTTCTTGGACCTTCAGTAACATGTAGAGCATTGCTAACAGGAAGGTTTGAGGGTATGTTCATCAGATGGCTCATCAAGGATTCCATATAGTTCAGTTAGAGTGAGAGTGTTGAGATTCTCAGTTCTCTTAATTGAGACACAATAGAAAGTCCACTCATGAGGAAGTGCACTCATGAACTTCCTTACTATGTCTCTTTTCTCAAGAACCACTCCCATGGATTGAAGAGAGGTGATCAAGTCCATGTACCTAAAGTATTGTTGGCTCAAGGTCTCACTAACAATGTATGTGAAGTTCTCAAACTTCTGCTTCAGCACCTCTTTTTTGGACTCTTTGGATTCAGCAGAACCAGAGTACATCAGCTTCAAAGCATCAAAGAGTTCTTTGGCTAACTCGCATTGCTTAAAGCCTACCATTATGGAGTTTGGTATAGCCGTAAGCAAAACAATCATGGCTTTGCAGTCAATGTCCATGCAGGACCATGTAAAGGGTGGTCAATACAATCAGTCTCACAATGAGGAGAGTTTTAGAATACTTAACAGATCAAATGGGGAACTGGCTTTGTGTGAGATGATACTAAGAACATAAGTAAGTAATGAGACAGAACTAAGAACAAGAATAGACAAGTATGGTTTTCAAGGATATTGTATATTCCTCTCAAGTTCTATTACAAGTGTTACAAAGCATGGATAAGAAATACAAGGACCTTTATACTACATCCTACAACCGTTAATACTTTTCACAAACTTGTATAAGTTGGTGAGTCTTCAAAGTCGCAGCAGAAAGTATGTCAGCTTTATGAAAAAGTAGTTCAGAGAAAGCATGTCTTCTCTGTCTTTGAAAGAAATCAGTCTTCATACCATTTGGCTTCAAAAGACTTTGTCATTGAAGCTTCAGAAGACTTCATCTTTGGCTTTGGAAGATTTGGACTTTGGCTTTGGAAGATTTTTACGCTTAGAATATTTTATGTGGAGAGTGTAAAACTTCCGAAACAACTTCTACGTTGTACATCAGTGCATGCATGTAGGAAGCACCTTGGCTGTTTTGACTTCTTTGGTTGCATCAGCCTTCTAATCTTCTAATATAACCTTACAAACTCCCCCTAGGCTGATGCTACTAAAAAAAAGAAGTTATTCAGATGTTGACAGTCCTCATTAGGATCAAGACCATACCTTTCTTCATCATTTGGTCAGGATCCCTTAGACCTTCATAATGTCTTCTCATGTTATGGAGATCATGTATGGGAAGATCAAGCATGTCTTGCCAGAAATAGACATCTTGACCTCCTTGATCTCGGATGACATACCATCTGTATGGATTAGCAGTAAAAGTCCAGGACAAGATGGGTTTTCCAGTTGTAAGAGGCACTACTTGAAATGGAGTTGGTTGAGCAACCTCTTCTTGCACTACCTCAGGATGCTTTGACTCATCCTGAGGTGTATAGGTGGATGCCTTAGTCTTCTCCTTGGAAACACTCTTCATGGCCATCCTTTTCCTCCTCTTTGAAGTCTTTAACTTAGAGGACATGTCTTCAGCACTTGGTTGTTCTACTATGTCTCTCTTAGTTGGGTTCTCTTCTCTCACAGGTTTAGAAGGAGAGTGAAGAGGACGCTGCTGTGGATCAGAAGATGAAGTTGGCTGAGATGTAGCTCTAGGTCCAGGTTATGTTGTCTCAAGGGGTTCAACCTTTACCTCAAATTCAGGTTGAGCTAGACTTGGTGAAGAATGCAAGTCAACAAGCTCTCCCTTCTTAATCTTCTGCTTGATCACTTTGATATGCTCATCCATTATGGATAGAATCATTGGACCAAGCCTCCTTCCAGAGAATCCATACAGCTTCAAGAAGCACATCATCCTTTGTCTGTCAGCAGACTTCTATTGGCTCTTTTGGATGATGGCTCTTGACGTTGTAGCTTCTTCCCTTAGTTTTCTCTTAGCAGCCTTTCTTTCTTTGGTAACTTGTTACTCCAGCTACTTGAGATACTCAAATTCAATATACTCATATGATAAGGGAAGAAATGCAGATGCCTGATAGAGACCTGTGGTTGTCAGGTAGTTGATCATGTTCAGTCTATCAGATTCCTTGTCTACCTGAGGTTATGCAGTTGTCACAGCCTTTTTCTCAGGACTTTCCTAAACTGGGGAGAGGATAGGAGCATGCTTGTAGAGCCTTTTCTGTCTCCTTTCTTCCTTGATTTTGAGGAGTAATGCTGCATCCTCTGCCTCCTTCCTCTCCTTGGATAATTCCTTGTTAGCCAGTTGATTCAGTTCATCTAAGGGAAGAGATATGAGTTCATCAATGTTGTAGTTCCTAGTCCCTGGGTAGTTTAGCCTGGTTGCCCTCAGCTCATCATTCTGAGTATCTGGCCTGGGGGTAACCTTGATGGTAGCTTCCATGAAGCTTGGAGACCCTCTTGAACTCTCTCCCCTTAGCTTCCTCTTCCTCTCTATCTCCTCCTCCTCGATCTCCTTAGAGGTCATCTTCATCTTCCCTTTGTCATGCATAAGCCTTGGTGACTTAGGGTGGAGAGAGCTTTGGCCTTCATTGCTTGGTTCATCAGTCAAGCTCTGGCCAAAGAGAGGTTGTGAAGCACCTTTACCAGCTGGTGCCTCACTAAGGGTAATGGGTTCTGAAGAAGTTCCTGTCTCAAGGTTCACAAGTTCAACTTCTGGGCCTTCAATCAAGGCTTCCCCTTCGAAGCTAATCTTAGGGTCCACCTCAACATCCAGTTGACCAAAAATCTCACCTGCTAGCCTCTGTGTATATAGTCTTGATCTTAGCTTGAACTCTTATAGCACCTTTTCTTGAATCCTATATGCTAATCTTGCAGCTTGTCTGTTTTGACTTGGGTTGACAATTGGGAGATCAATCAGATGGATGCACTCATAGAAACTCAAGTTAAAGTTGAAAATTTCCTGTTGACCTTAATATCTAGAGATGACAAGAGCTCTTCTTTCTGTGTCATACCTCTATCCCATGATTGGATTCTCAGAGTGATGAGATAGGGTAGGCATAGCTCTAGGGATATCCTCCTCAAACAAGCATTGTAAGAGTGAGTCCACATCCATATGGACTTGGGCAAGAGAGTCCACATTCATGTAGACTTGAGGAGGTTGCTGAGTATGGACCATTGCAAGTGAGGGTGGTGAATCCTCAAAGTCCATACTCTGTGAAGAACTCCCAGGTTTTGTGATTGTTCAGACTTTCTCCCCCTTTTTGGTAGCATCACCTTCTTGCATGAGTAAGCTAGGGGTTGGGTCTGTCACATCCACAGGTTCTTGTGGACCTGGTTGAGTTCTTGTGAGTGGTCTCTCAGCTAACTTGCCTTGAGATCGGTGATCTCAAGTTGCTGGTCATTAACCCTCCTTTGTAAGACAGTCACCTGAGATTCCAGGTGACTTGTCTTTGAGACTAAAGAGGTGCATGTTTTGGTCAGTTTGTGCACCTTTAGTTTCAAACTCCCCTCATCATCATCAGAAGAATCACAGGGGGATGAGAGAATAGGACCAAGGTCTTCTTCCTCATTACCAGTACTTTGTTCTTGGCTGCTGGATTTCGCCTGTATCATGACAACTTCAAGAGAAGTGTCAAGAGGTTGGGTTGCCATGGTTAAGGTTTGAATGATGTAATCACTTGCTGAAGTGAGGGCTTCTTGCATATGGACCTCCTGAATAGGTTCAGGGAGATCCACCTCAGTAGTAGGTGGATGATATAGGCTAGACATAGGAGAAACAGGAGTACTCATCTCTCCTTGAGTAGGGGTGGAGAAGAGAGAATCATGATACTCACTGAAGCCTATGTCTTCATCATCATAGAATTCAAGGCTTGGGATTGGTTGGTTTAGATAAAAAAGCTGGGGATGGTAATTATCCGCTAAAGGTTGGTCACTAGAGTGTTAAGACTCTGAGTGAAGGCTTAAGGCTGTGGGGATTGTGAGCTCATCAGGCTGAGCATGAGGAACCTTAGCACTGATCGTTGGTGAGATGGGAGTGGTTTGCTCCTCAGAAGAAGTGGGAGCTCCAGTGTCTACTTCCTCTGTATGGGTGATGATATAGGGTCCTGCAAAAACTGAGTAGCATGTGCAGGGGTCCGTTTGGATTTTCTTTGGTAAGTGATGGTTATTTGTGGCTGTATAGGTGGTTAAGAAGTAGAAGGTGTGGGTTCAACACTAGTTGGTGCTGCTAGGTTGCCACCTTGAGCATTGAGCTCTAACATTTTTGGGAGAAGGGCTATTTCTACCACTGAGAAGCCAACAGTTGGTTTCCTCATGGTCTTGAAGATGTATTCATCTGTCCCAATTTTAGAATACTACCTGTTCCCCTCAACTGTGAGCCCAGATCACAGTTGAGAATGTGCTGGACATATCTAGGATACATGTAATACTCTAAGGAGTCTAAGTTTGCAAGTAAATTGGTATAAACAAATTATGAATACCTGAACTTGACCCTCTGAACCATCCTATGGACTATAAAGGAAAGGTCTTTTGGAATCTGGTCCCAATCTCTATGCTTGTTGGATAAGCTGTGAATAACGACATGGAGGAGGTACTTCCACTCAGAGGAGACCTTCCCCTTTCTAAAGGTCTTGACTGAGAAGTCACCTTCATAGCCCATCTGTGCAAAGGAGTGGTTAACAGCAGATTTTGGAAAGGACAAATCACCTTCTACATCATCCAGCTGAAGATGAGTGTTTATGGAGGCCGGAGTGATGAAGATTGTCCTCCCCTACACTGTGACAGATAGTTCCTTCTCCCTATCCATGGTGACCTCTTGGAAGGTCCTCCAGAATTCCAACAACTGATCCTCATAGATGGGGGATCAATGATGAGGGAGGTGAAGTAGTTCGACAAAGAAAGGTAACGACAAACCTTTGAGAAACCAGGATCTTTCTCAGAGTCTAATAGTGCCACTTGATTATGTTTCCTGTGAAGATGCATGGAGAAATCAGGTTGGTTTCTACGGTCGGGGTTGGCCATTTGAGGTAGCTTTATAGAGAAGGAAGATAAGAGCAAAGGCGGTTTGTAGGTGAATTAGGTTAGAGAAAAATGCAGATGAAGAGGGTAGTGAGATGAAGGGGAACCGTTGAGAGAATATATATGAAATAGAATTGAGAAAAAGTTGAAAAAAAGAAAAAACTATGAAATCCAAATGTCGGTCCCACCTCTGAAAACGTGCCCAAAAAGGTAGTTTTCTTGGAAGTTGAAAATCTTCCGAAGGTAATTTTGCTTCGGAAGTTTAAGAAAAACCTTCCGAAGCCAATTTGGCTTTGGAAGATATTCTTAAGATTTGTGAAAATTTTTTGCTTCGGAAGAAAAATACTTAGAGAATTTTTCTTCCGAGACATGTTTGGTTTTGGAAGAGATTAAGACTTGGAAGTTTTATTCTAAAGAGAATAAATCTTCTGAGACTTAATTGCTTTCGGAAGAAAATTATCCTTCAAATACGTGTAAGTACTTTGAAGCATATTTAAGCTTCAGAAGATATTGTCAGAATTTCTTCCAAAGGTAAATTTCTTATACCTAGTTATTTGATTTGAAGACATAATTTTCTTCCGAAGACAACTTGAAATCTTCCGAAGGAAAATATGTTTGGAAAAATTTTCAAAAATCTAAGGAATATATTTTTAAAGATTTTCTTCCAAAATAAACTGGGCTTATGAAGGTGATAAAATACCCAACTTAGGACACACAGGTTTTAGAAATAAAGTTGATTTAAGTTTAAGAAAATCTACTCAAAGTTAATCATCTCAATAGCTGATACAAGATATTTGAATCTCTATTCATCAAAAGATTTAGTGAACAAATCAGCATATTGTTCATTTGAGTTAACTTTGACTAGTTTGACTAATCCCTTTTTAAAGTTATCTCAAATCAAATGATACCTGATGTTGATGTGTTTTGTCCTTGAGTGCTGCACAGGATTCTCTGTAATAGAGATAACACTGTTGTTGTCTATGTGGATGGGAGTCTCTTTGAAGTTGAATCCATAGCCCAACATCTTATTCTGAATCCAATGCACTTGAGCACAACAGCTTGCAGCAGTAATGTATTCAGGTTCAGCAGTTGATGCAGACACACATGATTGTTTCTTGTATTGCCATGAGACAATCCTCCCACCAAGGAATTGACATCCCCCATATGTAGACTTTGCAGTCATGTTGCAGCCACCATAGTCACTACCTGTATAGGCATACAGATTGAAGTTAGAATTCTTTGGATACCAAAGGCTAAGCTTGGGAGCACCTTTAGATATCTAAGAATCCTCTTGACAGCAACCAGGTGTGACATCTTAGGGTTGGCTTGATATCTTGCACAGATGCACATGGCAAACATGATATTAGGCCTCCTGGCTGTGAGATACATACGAGACCCAATCATAGCCCTGTAGAGATGTTCATCGACACACTCCCCCTTAAGATCAGGTCCAAGAGAGTGGTTTTTGGCAATGTGTGTCTTAGCAACCTTACAGTCAGTCATGTTGAATCTTGTAAGTATGTCTTCTACATACTTTGACTGATTTATGAAGATGCCATTGTCAACTTGCTTCACTTGAATTTCCAGAAAGAAATTGAGTTCCCCCATGGCACTCATTTCGAACCTATTCTTCTTCAGTCTCTCAAAGTCTTTGCAGAGCTTTGGATTAGTTGACCCGAAGATAATGTCATCTACATATACTTGAACCAACATTAAGTCATTCTATGTTCCTTTTATGAAGAGAGTTCCATAGTACCCCTCCTGTAACCAAGTTGACAGAGATACTAAGATAGTGTCTCATACCACTTTCTTTGAGCTTGGTGCAGCCCATAAAAGCTTTATCAAGCTTGCAGACAAAATCAGGATGATCTGGGTCTGCAAAGCCAGGTGGTTGTTTGACATACACCTCTTCATCAATCACCCCACCTAGAAAAGCACACTTGACATCAAGTTGGTAGACCTTGAAATCCTTGGATGCAGCAAAAGCCATGAATATTCTTACATCTTCAAGTCTTGCTACAGGAGCAAAAACTATTAGGAACGGTCTGCCCAATACACATATTGAATTGATGTGGCCAGTACGTTATGATCCAAGTCGGGTCATACCCAATAACAAGCTAGACAAACACCTACAATATTTATTTTATGATATGATCATGTAAATAAATATTGACACTTAAATATTTAGAAATTAGGTTTCTCAATATCTGCACTAGTGTTGTGAATAAATTATAATGATAATTTATTTTCAAAAGAGAGTATTCTATATTTTTATTCAAATGGTTGAAGAACAATATAAGTCTTTTGTCCGTATTTCTTTATTACTCATGCGCATTTACTAATGCTGATGTGCTTTTGAGGAAATGCGGATGAATGTTCCTCGTCCGTATTTACTAATGCGGATGTGCATTTATGGAAATGCTAAAGGAATTTCTTCATCTGCATTTACCAATGTGGATGAGCATTTAAGGAAATGCTGATGAAACCGATTATCCGCATTTACTAATGCGGATGTGCATTTGGGAAATTCTGATGAAACTGTTCGTCCGCATTAACAAATGCGGATGTGCATTTGTGGAAATGCTGATGGAACTACTCATTCGCATTTACAAATGTGGATGTACAGTTGGGAAATGCGGATGAAATTTCTTCATCCGCATTTACAAATGTGATAGGAGGTTGTTCATCCGCATATACTAATGCGGATGAATGTTAGAGAAATGCGAATGGGTTAAGGGGCTGGGCCCCGCCCAGTTTTCTCTCTCTCTTTGTCTGAAATTTAGTTTCACAGGACATGCAATATATGATTGTAATCAACCACTCTCTCGGATAACTTACAACACACACAAAAAGGTGCACGTCCGGTTTCTGTTGCGTTCGCTCGATCGGTCGAAGAAAACCAAGAACAGAGGTCGTTCAAGTGAAAATCCTAGCAGCCAGGTGTTTGTTGGAAGCTTGGGGTAGACAAGCCTGAGGCATCCTTCTTTGGAAGCTGCCGTTCACAGATCATTTTCCTCTAACCCATTCGAGAGGTAGAATTCTAAACACCCTATGGTTGTTTGTAAGCATGTTTTTCATATAACGATCCATTACGGGTGTTTTAACAGATATATAAATATGTTTATATATATATTAACTGTAACAAGTTTTTCATCCTAATTCCGCTACGTTTTTCATTTTATATGGATAAAATGACTCTAAACTTGTTCAAACCCCAACAAAAACATCTATGTAGTCAATTCTCTCTTCTTGTTTGTATCCTTGAACAACTAGTCTAGCCTTGTTCTTGATGACAAAGCCTCTATCATCCTTCTTGTTTCTAAAAACCCACTTGGTTCCTATAGTAGTCTTCCCATGAGGAAGAGGACATAGGTTCCAAACCTTTTGTCTTTTGAATTGAAGCAGTTACACTTGAATTGCTTCAACCCAACTTCCATCCTTCAAAACCTCATCAACTTTCTTTGGCTCTATCTAGGACAAAAAGCAAGAGTATAGACAAACATTTTTGTCATGGGTTTGTCCTCTTGTTCTCACCCCTGTATCAAAATTTCCAATGATGTTGGTGGCGGGGTGTGACTTGTGGATCCTGTGTTGAGGGATCATAGCAAGTTGATTGGAAAGATCTAAATTAGAGAAATTCAGATCTGGCGATGGAGTATCACCCACCACATCAGCACACTTATCAAGAGAGGCTTGATCCAATAAGTGTGTGATATCATTTATGTTGTCTTCTATAGAATGGTTATCAGCATCAAGAAATTCTTGATCACTGTCACCACCTCCATTTCCTACTACATTTGAAGCTTATTCACTTGAGTTTTGAACATCTGAGCTGGAACTTGTTGGCATCTCAGATGTATCAGCTGAATTTGTCTTGTTTGTGCTGATAGGATCTTCACTTGCAGTGTTAGTTACCACTGGAGCTGAAGTAGTGTTCTTGCTTGGTGTTCTCAGCTCAAATCTTGGGTCAGGATCTCCTGTTGATAAGTTACCTATCGATCCTGAAACATTCTCATAAGACATGTTAAAACAGTTGTTAACTAAATCAAGAGCAAATAGCCAATCACGACCAGAACCTTTCACACCAGGAGTGTGCTCATTGAAGGTCACATTGGCTAACTCCTCAAGTACTCTAGTTCTGAGATTGTATACTCTATAAGCCTTAGCTTGGGAAGAGTATCCAATAAAGTGTCCATCATCTGATTTTTTAGCAAATTTGGCTACCTGATCTTTGGTATTCAAGATGGTGCAAGGACATCCAAATGACCTGCCGAAACCAATGAATGGTCTCCTTTTGTGCCACAGCTCATAAGGAGTATTACCATGAGTCTTAACCACTAAAACTCTATTCTGCACATAGCAGGCTGTGTTGACTGCCTCTTCCCAGAAGGTGATGGGCAGTTTAGAGTCAGACAACATGGTTCTTACAGCCTTAATAAGTGTCTTGTTTCTCCTCTCAGCAACACCATTTTGCTAAGGAGTTTTGAGATCACTATAATGTCTTATAATAACTTTTTCATCATAAAATGAATCAAGGATTTGGTTCTTAAATTCTGTTCCTTGATCACATCTTATGGTCTTGACCTTGTAATCAGATTGATTCTCAATTTTCAGAATGAAGTTCTTCAAGATCTCAGGAGTCTCATCCTTAGTTCTAAGGAAAAAGACCCAAGTGAATCTTGTGAAGTCATCTATTGTCACACCCTCAAAATCCACGTGCGGGGTTTTACCGTGAGGCGAGTGAAAAAACTAGGATCTTAGTCATTAGTTACTTAGAACGACACTATATGAAACATTTAAAACAATTTAGAGTTTGAAACTTTAAAACATTTGTGGAAGCATTTTGTAAATATTTCAAACACAAGGTACTAAATACAAACTGCGCAAAACACGCGCCAAACCATTATTTAAAACAAAATGCATATTAAGTCCCAAATTAAAAACAATGTTTGTTCCAATGCATGCAGACCCGTGAGTGCTGCTAGGCGTTGCTGCTAACCTCGACCTGAGAATAGCATACTAAAAGAGTCAACACAACACTTGGTGAGTTCAAGAGTTTGCGTTTAACATAATCGATGATAGTTTTAAAACATAAGAAGTGCATTGAAATAAATAGCTAGTTTATGTTCATAAGTAATAACCATAGTGATTTCGCGATCGAAGCTGACTGTGTTTCGTTTGTTTGCCTCCCGTCACGACATACTAGGTCGTGACGATGTTTGTGTTAGGACAATATTGCACCCGTTTGACCTCGAGTCGCACGGGTGGGGCTTGTCAGACCCAGTAGTACTACCCAAAATTTCCCGATGTTTCTGTTTCAACAACTGAAAAGCGGATTCTTGACTCTCACCCCATTTATACGTTGTTCCTTTATGAGTCAAGGCTGTGAGTGGTTGAGCGATCTTAGAGAATCTCTCAATGAATCACCGATAATATCCTACAAGTCCAAGAAACTGTCGTATCTCGCTAAGCGTCTTGGGAACTGGCCAATTCTTTATCGCTTCAATCTTTGCAGGATCAACATGTATTCCCTTCTCGTTAACAATGTGACCCAAAAACTGTACTTCGTGTATCCAGAAATCACACATGGAAAACCTGGCGTACAGTTGTTCCTTTTTAAGTAATTCCAAGATTAGACGTAGGTGCTCTTCATGTTCTTCCTTGGTCCTTGAATAGATCAATATGTCATCGATAAACACGATAACAAACTGATTCAGATAGGGTTTGCACACATGATTCATGAGATCCATGAACACTGCTAATGTATTTGTCAACCCAAATGGCATGACCAAGAACTCATAATGACCATAACGTGTATGGAATACGGTCTTCGAGATGTCTTCCTCTCGGACTCTCAGTTGATGATACCCAGACCTCAAATAAATCTTAGAGTAGTAGCTTGATACTTAATGTTGATCAAACAAATCATCTATCCGGGGTAAAGGATATTAGTTCTTGACTGTAACCTTGTTCAATTCTCTATAGTCGATACACATTCGAAATATTCTATCCTTTCTCTTAACAAAGAGAATAGGTGCTCCCCATGGTGATGTGCCCGGTCTAATAAACCCTTTATCCAACAGCTCTTGAAGTTGTACAAATAATTCCTGCAGTTCGTTCGGAGCTAACCAGTAGGGTGCTCTCGCAATCGGAGCTGCTCCGGGAGTCAAATCAATCTGGAATTCAACTTGACAATGAGGTGGTAGTCCAAGCAGATCCTCTGGAAACACCTCTAGAAAGTCACAAACTACCAGAATGTTCTCTATCTTCTTTTCCTTCGGTTGTTTGTCAGTTACAAGGGCTAATATAGCCAAGCAACCTTTGCATAACAATTTCTGTGCTTTCATATATGATATGATGCCTATAACTGCACCACAACTCTCGCCTCTGACCGAGAGACTTTTTGCACCGACAGGAATACGTATAATCTTCTAGTGACATATGACTTTGGTCTGCTTATCAGAAAGCCAATCCATGCCTACGACTACATCAAAACTCCCAAGTTTAACAGGCATGAGGTCAATATCAAAGGTATGACTAGTAAGTTCTATCTTGCAACCCTTAAGGATGTGTGCCACGTGGATTTGCTTACCATTAGCTAATTCTATGGTATATCTAGATTCCAACGTAAAAGGCATATCACTTAAGAGACTACTAAACTTAGTAGAGATAAAACTTCTATCGGCTCCAGTTTCAAACAACACAGTAGAAAAACGACCATTAACAGAAAATTTACCAGTAACGGTAGTAGTGTCGTTTACAGCCTCACCTGAACCCATGACAAAGGCTCTTGTAAGGCCTCGTTCCCGGAAACCTCACAGTTGGTCAATCACAGCATTAATTATATAAATATACATACATATCATAGAACATAGCAGCGGATTAATTTTAACAAAAGACATTGATGCATTAATATTTAATGTTGCCAAATAATACATCATTGTATTTTAGGAGTTACAATCGTTCAGTTGCATTATAAAACAACAATATCATCATGCACAAAAGGATGCCAGTCTTGCCCGCCAAGTAGCTTCACCCGTGTGCCATCCCCAGCAACAAGTTACCTGCCAACTAAAAATGCATAAAAGTCAGCGTTGTTGAGCGAGTTCTATTTTTAAAATATTAAAATACCTTGTTTAAATATATAAAATATCTTTTTCTTAAAATACTTCCTTTTCATAAATCCGTTATTTCCGTACGTGATCACACATCATACGTACAACAAGATAATATTCATTATTATCATTCATCATTCATCTCATTCATTTCGTACTTTTATCATTATCTTTCACTTTCTACCAGACCAATGAGCAACACCCCGAACATTGTGCACGAAGCTGGTACTGGGCCTGAGGTCTATAAATAGACCTCGAATATTATGCACGAAGCTGACTCCAGTACATGGGGCAAGCAACAAGGGTCCCATCAATCTCAAAGATTGACCCTGCGTGCATCCTCATAGGGTAGCTAACCTGCACACAGTTGAGCTGACAACCCGTGGCTGTGAACCTCCTTTCATTTTACTTGCAAGGCTTTCATTCATTTGTTAAGTTCCACTTTTCACTAACATTAATCATTCACCTCATTTATGATAACACTTTACGTATATGAGCATAAAAACACCACGTAAAGTCACGTTATAATAGGTAATATGGAACATAACAACAGGCCATAATCATGCATAACATCAACACATATAACCATCAAAACATCCCAGAGCTTAAACCTTAAAATTTCTATTTCTCAAAATCTCAGAAATTTTCTAAGGCATTTAGGCGCATGAGCACTATGCGGGTGCACCAACACTTAGGCGCATGGAAACACTTAGGCGCCTGAACTAACACTCAGGCGTATGAGTAATTTTCTGGGCGCATGGATACTATTCAGGTTTATGAGGTACACTTAGGCATTTGGGCATTGGGCGCATGGGCACTATTGGGGCGCATGGGGTGGAACTCAGTCTTTTTGGCTAAGTATCAGGCGTATGAGCCTACCACTTAGACGCATGGGCAAAAATCCAGGCGCATGAGCACTTAGGCGTCTGAGCTAAATTGCAGGCGCATGAGCCCTGTTTGGGCGCATGGGCAGTAGACATATGTGTTTCTAAATTATTTCCAGTCCCAAACCTCATTCTAACATGCTCATAACTTAAATTTATCATTCTAAGCTCCTAAAACAAGCATAAATCCAAGAAATACAACCAACCAAACAAAACAAAATACGGTTATCATACATACAAGTTGTAAAACATTTTTACATGCATTTTCAGCCCTAAAGAAGTTTAAAAAAACACAAAACCGGGGATCTAGAACTCACCAATTGTAGCCTTCAAGCAAAACTCCATCGAACTTGAGGGCACAAAGAGTTCAAACAACCTAAACACACCAAAAACACATAACCAAGCACAAAAACACATAAGAATCGATCCACAAGTTGAAAATTCAGCTGAAACCAAACCAAAAACGCAAGAAAATACCTACCTTCAAAAATCAGCTTCTTTCTCTCTATAGCACAGAGAGAACTTCTGTTCTTCTTCTTCTTTCTTGTACCTTGACGAAAGCAGATGAAAAAGCAGTAGCATGGGCGGCCATGCCCTTTTAAATAATAGAATAATAGTGTTTTGTACTTTGTACACTTTACCCCCATCCACTTGTGTCCATTATCTTTTCTTTCAAGATACTTTTCTTTTCCTTTATTTTAAACAAAATTTCGGGTGTTACAAGTCCACCCCCCTTATAGAGGTTTAATCCCCAAAACTTGTCATTCTTCAAACAGTTGTGGGTAATGTTGTCTCATTTCTTCTTCAGTTTCCTATGTAGACTCAGATCCCTTCCTGTGCCTCCACTGCACACGCACTAGTGGAACCACTTTATTTCGCAACCTCTTCTCTTTTCGGTCAATGATTGCCACTATTTGCTCTATATAGTTGAGTTGTTCATCCACTTCAATGTCTTCCAATGGTACATTCATGTCTTCATCAGCTAGGCATTTTCTCAGATGAGATACTTGGAATGTTGGATGAATTCCACTTAGCTCATCAGGTAGCTCCAATCGATAGGCCACCTCTCCTACTCGTTCAACAATTCGGAAAGGTCCTATGTACCTCAGACTGATCTTACCCTGCCTTCTAAACTGGATGATTCCTTTCCAAGGCGAGAGCTTCAACATGACTCTATCGTCCTCATTGAATTCAATCGGTCTACACCTCTTGTCGGCATACGACTTTTGTCTATCCTTCGCTGCCTTCATAAAGGCTTTGATCTTTTCTAGCTTCTCAGTCATAGCCTCGATCACCTCAATACTTCCCAACTCTTTCTGCCCGATGTCACCCCAACATACGGGCGTTCTACACTTCCTATCGTATAGCATCTCATATGGTGGCATACCAATGCTGGCATGATAACTATTGTTGTATGAGAATTCAACTAATGGTAAGTGTTCATCCCAGCTTCCTCCAAAATTAATGACGCGTGCTCGGAGCATATCCTCAAACGTCTGTATAGTTCCCTCCAACTGACCATCTGTCTTAGGATGGTAAGCCGTACCGATATGCAACCTCGTACCCATTGCCTCATTGAATCTCTTCTAAAACTTCATTGTAAACCGATTGTGACGGTCCGACACAATAGACACCGTTACACCATGACGAGCTACAATCTCCTTAATGAATAGATCTGCCAACCTCTAGGATGAATACGTCTCGCTAATCAGCAAAAAGTGAGCACTCTTCGTCAGGCGGTCAACTGTCACCCATATGGCATTGTACCCCCTTGCCGTACGTGGTAACTTCGTGATCAAGTCATTGGTGATGTGCTCCCACTTCCACTCGGGTATATCCAAAGGTTGGATCTTCCCGTATGTCTTCTGATGCTTTGCCTTCACTTGCAAGCAAGTAAGGCACTTGCCCACATACTCCGTTACATCGCGCTTCATACCCGGCCACCAGTAATCCTTCTTCATGTCATGATACACCTTGGTAGCACCGGGATGAATAGAGTATCGTGTCTTATGAGCTTCATCCATGATCTGCCCCCGTAGTTCTCCATAACGAGGGATCCATATCCTCCCGAAGCGGGTTTAACTCCGAGAGTATTTTCACCCAACTCGGTGACCAGACCTCTCATCCTTTCAGAGTTAAGGAGATCTTCTTTCAATGCCTTATCTTGGAACTCTCTGACCTGTGTCATCACATCGGAGGTCATAATCAACTGGTAGGCTTTCACCCAGATTGGCTCGGGTCACTCCTTCCGGCTAAGGGCATCGGCCACTACATTGGCTTTGCCCGGATGATAGTGGATTTCATAATCATAATCCTTGATCAATTCTAGCCACCTCCTTTGCCTCATATTAAGGTCCTTCTACTCAAATAAATACTTCAAGCTCTTGTGGTCCATGAAGATGGTGCACTTCTCCTCGTACAAGTAATGCCTCCAAATCTTTAGTGCAAAGACCATAGCCGCTAGCTCCAAGTCATGAGTAGGGTAATTAGCCTCGTGGACTTTCAACTATCGGGACGCATAGGCTATTACTCTTCCCCTCTGCATTAGCACGCAACCCAATCTCGAATATGATGCATCTGAATAGACCACTAAGTCTTCGTTCCCTTCGGGCAACATCAAGACAGGAGCTTGAGTCAATCTTATCTTTAACTCCTCAAAAGCATCCTCCTATTTAAGACCCCATACAAAATCTTCAACTCCTTCTGGGAGGGCGAGGATAGGTGCACTACATAGTTTTTCCTTGAGTGTTTTGAATGCTTCATTATGCTCTTGTTCCCACACAAAAGCTGTATTCTTCTTAGTCAAGGCAGTTAATGGTTGCACAATACGCGAGAAGTCCTTGATAAACCTTCTGTAGTATCTGGCCAATCCAAGGAACTGCCTTATCTCGGTAGGAGTTTCCGGAATTTTCCAGTTCTTAATAGCCTCTATCTTTGAAGGGTCCACTCGAATCCCATCTTTATTTATGACATGTCCTAGAAATTGGATCTCCCGCATCCAAAATTCACATTTGGAGAACTTGGCATATAGTTGCTCATTCTTGAGCAACTCGAGAATCAGCCTAAGGTGCTTCTCATGCTCTTCCATACTACGAGAGTAGATCAGGATGTCGTCGATAAACACAATCACACATTTGTCTAGATATGGGCGGCACACTCGGTTCATGAGATCCATAAATGCCGCTGGTGCGTTAGTCAGTCCAAAGGGCATAACCAAGTACTCATAATGTCCATATCTAGTTCTAAAGGCTGTTTTGGGTATGTCTTCCTCTCTTATATTTAGTTGATGGTACCCTGATCTTAAATCTATTTTGGAAAAATAGCTTGCCCCCTGCAGTTGATCAAATAGGTCATCCATTCTTGGAAGAGGGTAACGATTCTTTATTGTCAGCTTGTTTAATTCCCGGTAATCAATACACATACGTAGGATTCCATCCTTCTTCTTCATGAATAGTACCGGGGCACCCCATGAAGAAACACTCGGTCGTATAAACCCCTTGTCAAGTAGCTCTTGGATTTGTAGCATTAGTTCTCGCATCTCGGGAGGGGCAAGTCGGTACGGTGCCTTGGCTACTGGTGCAGCACCAGGCAATAGATCTATTTGGAATTCAACCTGACGAGTCGGAGGGAGTCCCGGTAGGTCTTCGGGAAATACTTCCGGATATTCAGAAGCCACTGGAATATCGTCAATCTTCTTTTCCTCTTTGGCTTTCATTACATAGACTATGAAAGCTAGGCATCCCTTCATGAGACTCTTGGTCGCCTTAAAATGGGATATCATAGGATATAGCATGTTACTTCTTTCACCATGAACAACTAACACCTTCCCATCGTTCAATGGTATCTTAAGTAGGCGTTCATCACACACAATTTCGACTCTATGCCTAGCCAGCCAATCTATACCAACAACCACATCGAATCCTCCTAGATTAATAGGCATCGGGTTTATCTTAAATGTACCTCCTTCTAGATTCATTAAGCAATCTTTGATGACTTCATTAGTTTCTAAGATGTTACCGTCAGCTAGTTCTACGGTGAACGTATCAGTCAAGACACATGCACTCAAGTCAATCAAAGTCCTAAAAGTACGAGAGACAAAACTAGCAGTTGCTCCAGTATCAAATAGAACGGTAGCAAGATGGTTGTTTATAAGGAACGTACCATTGACCACATCAGGTTCCTTACGAGCACCGGCTGGATCCATCACGAATGCTCGTCCCTTGGGCTTGTTGGGTCTGGCGTCCTTATCTCTCCCTAGCTTAGGACACTTATTCCTCATGTGCCCTGGATCTCCACACTCATAGCATTGTTTACCTAGCGCATACGTACAATCCTTAATTAAATGACCTGGTCGTTTGCATCGGAAGCAAGGCATCGGGTTGCACTCCCCTTGATGATGCAGTTTGCACTTGTTGCAGAATGGGCTTGTACCCGAGTATAGCTTCCGAGTCCTTCCACCCTGGTCATCGCGCCTCATACCTTCAAAACCCTTCTTGCTTGACCCCCTACTGCTACCAATTGCTTTCTTCACATCAAACCACTTTCTCTTCTCACCCATCGGCTTCCTCTTTTCGTCAGCTCTGGTTTGTTCAGTCCATCCAGTCCTGACTAAATCATCAGTCAAACTACTGGTGTAGTCAACTACAGCTTGCAGGGTTGAGGGCCTGGAGGATCAAACCATACCCCTGACTCTAGGATGTAGTCCCCAAATGAAATGTGCTATGTCCTTGGATTCCGGTGTCACCAGGTGTGGCACTAGTCGAGACAAGGCTAAGAAGCGGTTGATGTACTCAGTGTAGTTAGGACCTTTCATTTCTAAGCTCAGGAATTCAAACTCCAGTTTCTCCAGTTGACTGATTGGGCAGTATTTGTTGGTTATCAATTCCCTGAATTTGGTCCAGCTCATTCGGTTAGCAGCGTTTCTTCCCCGGGACTGAGTAACAGTCTTCCACCATTCCAGCACCGATCCCTTGAGTGATTGGGATGCAAACCTCACCATGTGTTCCATCATACATTCGCTGATATCTAAAACAGCTTCCATTTTGTCGATCCATCGGTAGGTCTCTATCGCACCCTCTGTACCATAGAAATCCTTTGGCTTGCATGCCATGAAGGTTTTGTAGGAGCATCCATTCCTTAATGCTTCAGCTTCCTCATTGTTGCCCTCATCATTCCAGAATCCTTCATTACCACCAGGGTTGCTTCGGTCCGCATCAATCTGAGCGATAATGGTCAGAATGGCGTTAGCAATTTGTTGTGCTACGAGGTTGGCAATTATCTCATCATTCCCCTGATTGGAATTCTCTCCACGTGGAGTTCCTGGTCGAGTAGGGGGTTGGTTTTCGGTCTGTCTAGCTCCCTCATGACAACCTCTAGTAGCTCCTTGTCTGGTCGGCATTCTGATTGCATCATAGAAAAATTCGTTTAGCATCTCATAATTGGTTTCAATTAGCCCATGCATCACTTATCCTAATATACCACGTTCTAATAGGAGGGAGTGTAATATACACACCACTAAATACCTCTAAATATGTTCCATTAAATTAATTTAGGACAATTCAACCTAAAAAAAAAAGGACGCAAGGCAAAATTCCCAACACATGTCATAACACATTGCAAATCAATACAAATTACCCTGCGGAATTAGCATCATTAGAAATAGTTTCAGAAATCGATAGGGTTAAAAGTATCAGCAAAACATAAATGCATCAAAGTTATAGTCTTACAAGTTGGAAGGTGCCATCACCCCCATAATAAATAACAATAGTATCGGATAATAATAAAAATTGTTTCCTTCAACTGTCTAAATGACAGACAACCCCACTTCTTCTCTATGCTCTCACATTCACTTCTTCTTTAGCCACCCTAGCCACCCCTGAGTTCTTCTTCCTTTGCTCTTCCTCCAACCGCTGGACCCCATGCGAAGCCATCATGGCCTGAAACTGGGTGGACTGAGCGGTCCGAGTGGCGTGCTGGAGTGTCAGCTCGTGACGACGGACGGTCTTCAGAATCTCGTCCAATGTAGCATCAGAGGGACCTACGTCGCTTGCCTGGCAGCTAGACTGGGAGTATTGGTCACCAACTAGCACACTAGGGCCATTATACATGCTGTACCTTTGTGGCATCCAGTGCTCATCATGAGGGTGGTGTCGGAGCGGGTCAAACATCGATGGTGCAGGAGGAGGTGGCATCCTAAAGGAGACTGAGGGTCCTGGCCTAGTACTTTTGTGTGGATGGGTGATAACACGTGCACCCCTATCCCCGATAGGTGGGATAGGTGAGTGGGTAGGAGCTGCGACATGTGGTGAATGGGAGCGCGTTCGGCTCCTGGAGGGGGATGTCGAGGAAGAGTCCTCCGATGGCTCAGTGTCGTCAGACGTAACGGATATCCAGCCCGGATGTCCGCATCTCCTTAGGTATTCTGCATATTCCGTTCATGGCGTCGCCTTCTTGTGGCTCCCAGCTAGTGCACTACCGTCAGTTGGGTATGCAGGTGACTTCCCTTTGTCGGCCATAGCTCTGATGTCCTGTAAGGAATATCATGAGTAATTTGGTTTCTCATAGCTCATGATTGTAATAATAATAATACGTATAGTAGTAGTGACGGCAATAGTATCAGATATCCCAACAGTATCAATAACCAGGGGTATCAGTAATCAATAGTATCAGGAAATTAGGAGTCTCTTCAAATAATAACAAGTAAAGTAGTTCATTTTAAGAAAACCTTTAGACCACTCAAAGAAAATTGCAGGAATTATAACTTTCAAACAAAAGGTCCAATCATTACCTAAAGGTCCATGCTGGAATTTACGCGTCCGGTAAATTCAGGATTACGTTGATCAAGTGTAATCATCAATTTACCACACCCGATCATCCTAACACTTTCCCATAAGGACGGTCCTAAGGTATCAGGGTTGTAGCCTAGGGTCTACTATGGTATTCCCTACTTCTCTACAACCTTTGACTCTGATACCAATCTGTCACACCCCGGGCCCAGGTAGGGTGGGACGTCCCAGACTCGGAACAACATATGGTAGCGGAAACAAACCATCATAAGAGCACAAAAGGAGAGAACATCACATGGCATTAATGTTTAAAGAAAAACCGGGCTAGAAGTAGGTCTAGCCACCAATACGAGTACATAATTCATCAGTACAAATTGTTCCCAACAATAACAAATATAAACTGATAAAATTTTTAAAAACAAAACAAGCCAATGCCATGGGTCATGGTGCTAGGTCAAGGTCTTCTACAACAGCTAGACTCCCATCACGGATTACCTGAAACATGCTCAAAAGAAAATTGTGTCAACTAAAAAGTTGGTGAATTAAAGTGCTTAAAGTTAAAACACAAAAGGATTCAATAAAATCCACATTTGATTTAAAAGTCGTAGTTTCATTATTGTGGGGATCACAATCAACCCTGCACTCAGTTCCGGCTAGCCTCTTCAAAAGTTATGTTGTACCGGTTAATCCCGAAGGAAGAAATGAGCCTCAAACAGTGGACCATACCTGCCGGATGGTTCACCATAGTATCTTATAAAAACCTGTCACATGACACAAACGACTCCGCAGGATCTCAGTGTGGTACCTTTCCCGTTCATCACGGAAGGCACTGTGTGTGGGGGATTTCCCAAGTAGATCTACCAATATAAACAAGCGGTTCACGTAAGAATTAATGACTGTGATACAAGTATCAGCAGGTATCAACATTACCACAACATATAGCATCATAATATAGCACAGAAATAGTTCAGTTTAAACAGAGCATGCTTCATCCCAAAAACAGTAGTAAAAAGGGAACACTAGAACTCACCTTAAGTTTCAATCAATGGGTTCTTCGAGTACCGGGAAAGTTTCAAGTCTAGCACCCTACCATCAAGATTAAGTGATAAGCCACTAGTTCTAAGGTCACACGAGGTGGACAAAGTGTGTTAAGAAGTTAAATGTTCAACTGGCTTATATTTGCTAAGGCTTGCATTTAAAAGTTTCCTTTTATAGAAAGCTAGGGTTTCTTAAGGGGAATTCATGTTTTTACACTATTAGGTCATTGACACAAGTTAGATTAAGTTTATCAAGTGACTACCAGTCCAAGGGGGTCGGTTTATTGAAGTTTGGCAGACTTTACAGTTTAGTCCTTCAAGTTTCAGAATTTACATTTTCTACCCTAAAGTTTGCTTTTTTACATTTAATGACCTTTATGACCCCATAACCTACTTTTGGAGTTAAATATTACATTATTAATAAGTTAAACTCCCAAATTTTCCATATTTTAAATTTGAGTTGGTGAACATATGTTTTAAGTTACCGGTTACGGTAAAACCGAAGTTTTTAACGGTTAAGCATTGAATCTTATAGTTTTTTTGTCTTAGAACTTTAAATATTATTTTAAGGACTTTTAAAAAGCTTTATAATCTGTCAAGATGTATTTCAATCCCTTTTTATTGAAAGTCTCATTTTAAGTTTAACCCGTTAAAACACGTTTTACCCAAAACCGAACGTTCAAAAGGTGTTAGACCAAATTTCACCATCATTAAGTCTTATAGTTCCTAACTTACTGAAATAACATGGTTTCCATGGATTTTGGTTTTATACCATTATTTCCAAGACTTTCCTCCAAACGTTACCTGGTTAATACCCGTTTTTAACTAAAAATTCTATTTAAAGCATTTTTGACCATTTATTCAACAAATCTGAATTAAATCACTTTATTAACTCTTTTAGAGCCTGGAATTCTTTTTAACATGGTTATACTCTAATTTCTCTTACTTTTATGGTCGTTTTACCACCTTTCGGGTCCCCGAATATGTTCAAAATGCTTACAATCCCTACTTTTATTATTCTAACTCACGGGTTTAACATATAACCAAAGAACAAGTTGTAGAATTTTGATTTCACCATTTTCACCCATTACACATATGTAAAACGTTATAGATCATGCTTAAACATTACCAAATCCTTTTGTAACTTTAAAAAAAGTCTATTAAAAGGTTAGAAAACTATTTTTGAGCAGGTTACTGTCTTTACTTCGGAGGGTTACAAGATGTGCAAGTTAGATGGTGCAAACATCACCCAAAAAGAGGGTTTTCATGGTGTAAATCGTGTTCCACCCATAGAATGACTAATATATCTAGTAAGATACCTTCAAGGATGTTAGAAGCTCCTCAAGAACAAGGTTATAGTAGTAAGTTTCTGTTAGAATAAAAAACGTAAGGTTTTTGGTAGATTAAAGAAGGAAAAACACATGACATAGCTTGTTTCGGGTGAGATGAACCTTACTCTTTGTGTGGTTCATGATTTGGAGAGTGTAGAGGGACAAGAATGATATGGAGATCTCGAACAAAGTCTGGATAAGTCGAACCCACAAGAACCGAGCACCCAAAGTCCACAAGATAGTACCTTCTTGCTTGTTTGAAGCTTGGCCGATGATGGTATGATGTTGTTCTTCGAAAACTTAATGAAATGATGATGGGAATACAGTTGTGTGTGTCTTTTCTGGTGAAGGAACTGAGAGGGAGAGGGAGAGAATGAGTGTGTGTGTGTGTGTGTGTGTGGTTTGCATGAAATGAGAGTGGGTGATAGAGGTGGAGAGGGGGGCGGCCGAAGTTGGATTTTAGTGGGGTGTTTTGTATTAAATTTTAACTAAAAAATAGTTATTATGTAGTGTAGTTTTGTAGTGTAGTGTAGTATTTTTGGTGGCAAACACTAGTTAGTTGTTAAGCATTAAGCATGCATAGGAGTGTTTCAACCATAAATTATATATATATATCTATATACATATTTTAATTGTTTCAATTAAGATTAAATTTTTGCAAGGGTGTCTAATTAACTTTCCAGGAACACGAAGTTATTCTATGCTAAGGCTAGACTTAGCTAAATCATTTCAAATGGCACATTAAATAATAAGAATGACCGTAGTAGTAGTAACAAAACAACACTACAACTAATAATAATGATATTAACATTAATATTAATAGCGTGGATAATGATGCAGGAGGTTAAAGGTTGTAATTATGACCTAGAGGTCGATTGTTACATCTTGCTCATCCTTTGAGCTTGGACATTGAGATGTACTCAATATTGTCCATTTTTGAATAGGTACCAGACCTTTGTTAGAGTTCTCCATCTTGAACCTTTTCAAGATTTTATCAATGTATGCACTTTGGTTTAAACCTATCAACCGCCTTGATCTATTGCTATAGATCTTTATTCCCAAAATATAGGTGGCTTCACCAAGATATTTGATGGAAAAACAACTTCCAAGCCAGGTTTTAACACCTTCAATGGTTGGAATGTCATTTTCAAACAGTAGTATATCATCAACATACAATACTAAGAATGTGATAATGCTCCCACTAGCCTTCTTATACACATAAGCTTCATCAGTGTTCTTGATGAATCCAAATTTCTTGATCTCTTCATCAAAATGTTGATTCCAACTTCTCGATGCTTGTTTCAATCCATAGATTGATTTCTTTAACTTGCATACTTTATTAGGATGTTGAGGATCGACAAAACCATCGGGCTGAACCATATAGACATTCTCTTCGAGATCTCCATTAAGGAAAGCAGTTTTGATATCCATTTGCCAAATCTCACAGTCAGAATATACGGCTATGGCAAATAATATCCTAATTGACTTTAGCATTGCCATAGGAGAGAAGGTCTCATCATAATCAACCTCTTGAGTTTGAGTGAAACCTTTTGATACAGTCTTGATTTATAAGTATCCAAGTTTCCATGCATATTGATTTTCTTCTTGAAAACCCACTTACATCCAACCAGTTTGGAGTTAAGCGGTGGCACAACCAATTCCCATACTTGGTTGTCATACATGGATTGCATCTCTACGTTCATGGCTTCAAGCCACACGTCACAATCGGAATTGGACATTGCATCATGGTACGTAGTTGGTTCATCCAAGCCAACTACATAGCGTCCATTCATGAAAAATCAATATCTTTCGGGTGTATAGCTAGTTCTACCAGATCTGCGAACGTTTTGTGTGTATTGATCAACCACTTGATCATTATCAACAACCTCTTGTTGATTGCTAATATCAACCAAACATGTATCGGCTTGTAGTTCTCGATCCTCATCAAGTTCCGCTGTTCTATCAGTTGTTCCTTCCATAAAGAACTTAGTTTCCAAGAACTCAGCCTTTCGAGCAATACATACCTTTTGCTCTGTTGGATTGTAGAAGAAATATCCCATCGAGTCTTTGAGATATCCTAGAAAGATACACTAAGTGGATCGGCTTTCTAACTTGTTTAGGGTGTTCTGCTTAACATAAGCTTCACAACCCCACACTTTTAAATATGATGACGATGGAACCCTTCCATGCCATATTTCAAAAGGTGTCTTATCCACTTTCTTGGTTGGGGCCATATTCCAAATTTGGGCCGTAAAGAGCAATGCGAAACCCCAAAATAAGAGAGGCAATGTGCTTCTAGACATCATAGATTGAACCATATCCAATAGGGTTCGGTTTCTCCTTTCAGACATACCATTATGTTGTGGTGTTCCGGGTGGAGCAAGTTGTGAGACAATCCCACAACTCCTAAGATGATCTTGAAAGGCATCACTCTGGTATTCACCTCCTCTATCCGAATGAAGAACTTTGATTGTTTTGTTGAGTTGATTCTCTACTTCATTCTTGAAGATTTAGAACATTTCAAAAGCTTCATCTTTGTGTCTTAACAAGTACACATAACCATAACGACTATAATCGTCAATAAAGGTAATGAAGTATCTTTCACCATTCCTTGTCATTACTTTAAAGGGAACACATACATCCGAATGTATGATTTCTAATAAATCTTTTGCCCTTTCGTTAGTGCCACTAAAGGGTTCCTTGGTCATCTTTCCTTGTAAACAAGATTCACACTTATCAAATGAACTCTCTTCATTTGTTTCCAAAAGACCATTCTTTTGAAGTGTTAGAATGTGATTTTTGTTTATGTGACCAAGATGACAATGCTAAAGATATGATTTACTTAATCCCATTTTAAGTTTCTTGGTGCTTGATTGGTATAAAGAGTTATTAAAGGATGAGTCATCATGAACCAATTCATAAATACCATTAAAAGGCATAGCCTTAAAATAAAGTATATTATCCATAAAAACACAAATACCATTGTTTACAAACTTTAATACATAACCATATTGTTTTAGAAGGGAAACATAAATTATATTCCTAGTCAAACTAGGAGCATCTATATATTCTTCAAAATAACTTCCAAACCACTTGGAAGCTTCAAGATATAGTCTCCTTCGGCTTTGACATCAACCTTTGCTCAGTTGCCCATGTAGAGACCAGTATCTCCCTTCTTAAAATGCTTATTTCTTTTGAACCCCTGCAACAGATTGCAAATATGAGTTCCACATCCAGTATCCAATACCCATGTGTTTGAAGAAATAACATTAAGTTCAATATGGATCATGAAAGTTGTACCTGTGGTCTGCCCAGCATCCCTCTTGTTTTTCATCTCTTTGAGATAGGTTGGACAATTCCTCTTCCAATGTCCTATCTCACCACACTTAAAGCATGGATATTATCCTTAACCTTTGGCTTCTTAAGCTTTGGTTTGGTGGTCCTGCTTTAGCCATTCCCTTACCCTTCCCTTTGACGTATCCCTTGCCTTTGGCAACATTTGCCTTGGGTTCGGGGTGATGCCTTTTCCTGTTGCCACTCTCATTGATTATGAGAACTGGTAAAACCCTTTTACCCATCCCCGCTTCAGCTGTTTTGAGCATTGAATGAAGTTCCCCAATGCTCTTGTGCCATCCATTCATGTTATAATTCATGATAAACGTCTCAAACTTCTTGGTTAGAGAGGATCAAATCCATGGCCAACTCTTTTGAGACGGGGCAGTTCATCCTATCAAGGCGATCAATGTGGCTTTTCATCTTCATCACATAAGATGACACCGATTGGGTTTCTTCCATTTGACATGCATGAAGCGCTCGAACCGTTTCGTAGCGCTCTACCCTCGCTTGTTGAAGGAACATTTCCTTCAACGGGGTAATCATGTCGTATGCCCCATGATGTTTAAAATCCTTTTGAAGCTCGGGAATCATGGTTCCCAACATATGGCAGGAAACTTGCATCGAATCCTCAGTGCGCTTAACCCAATCATCGTAGGCATCAACATCATCAATGTTGGGTTCATCAGGAATAGGATCATCTAACACATATGATTTCTTTTCTTGCTTGAGAACAATTATCAAGTTTCAAAACCAATCCATGAAATTATTGTGGTTGAGATGATTCTTTTCCAGGATAGTTCTTAGTGACATGTTATGGACGGTCGGGGAGGTAGCATTGTTGTTTGCAGCCATTTCTATAATATTATCAAAGTTCAATTTTAGTATTTACAAAATGAAATTTTAATTATTAATACCCTTTCATGTCTCATAGACAATTAATAATTAAAATCTAGAATCCAACACTACATTTAAATAATGGTTAGGTGACCTTTATCCCATTATTTAAATTAACAAGGAAGTCAACATTTGATAATTGCAACCCTTTGCAACTTCTAGTTTTATGGGATTGGTTAAACATCTTTATGTTTAGTTGGCATGTTTAATCCCATCAACACCATTGTACGCCATGCTTCGATGACCCTATTCATATGGTTTCCAACTCAAGTTGTCCTACTTACACACACGTGTGAGTTTACACATACAAGTGGTTAGGTGTCCTTTATCCCATAAATATGTTAACCCCACCTCAAACACATAAGTTCCCTAAATGTGGTTAGATGACCTTTATCCCACAAAGAGTTCCCAAGTGATTTGAGTGTTGTATAAAAGGATGTTGTTAAACTTGTTTAAAAGGGATTTACGTTTTCATTAATTCTAGTTTTGAAAACATTTTGTACCTTACATTTGCATGCATTCAAATGCATGGTACATTAGTAAAACCAACTTTCAAGGCTCTTTTAATAAAACCCAATTTTATTGCGAAAACATAACCTTTAATAAAACCATTTTATTACCAATGTTAATGTTTCCAAAAGAATCGTTCAAAGCTTGTTGTTGATTTTAAATTGTTTAACAGTGCATATCCAAATATCACATAAACAATAAAATTAAATCAACCACACAAGCATCACATACAACAACAAGTTCATAACCATAGCCAACTAATTTAACGTCACTTGTTGACCAAAACAAATGAGTTAATTAGGTCTTTCCTAAGGGAAAAAAAGACACAATACTTGTGTCGGTGAACTCCCACTTGATCCACCATCCAAATGCTTCAAGCGTCCACTTTGTGTTGTGATTCTTCCATTCGATTTGGGCTTCCAAATGGGCTTTAATTTCTGCACCAAACTCTTTTGGGCCTTCAAAATATGTTTTCGGTTATTGGGCTTAAATCCCATTAAGAGCTATACATACCAAATGAAAAATAAATAAAATACATACCCAAAAGGAAGAACAAATACATTTAATGTGGAAACCACTGATTCTGCTGGTGGATCGAATATTGCAATCGTATTGTTGCTGTTTATCGAATTTGTGATGCGAATCTCACAAACCCATTGATGATTTCAAGTGAAGATCTATTGAAAGATGAAATGTATGAATATGAATGAATGATGAACAATCAAGAACACATAATCATAAAAATTTCATTCATTCATATGTATGTTAGCTAGGAGATTACTAGGGACTTTGCAAGAGGTTTCTCTCTCACACACACTCAACCTTGATTTCTCTAGTGAATGCTATGGATGCTTAGTGATTGTTCTAATGTTTGATTAGAGTATAAATGACTACACCTAGTCAATTTAAACTCTTTACAAAAATAAATAAAATTACATTTAAGTCCTAATGATTACACAAATATTGTTCTAAGTCTGATAAATTCTTCTATTGCTGATGCATGACTGCCGGATGCTGACGTCATTCGGGACGTTCGCTGATGTTGACTGTTGACTTTGACCACGGTTGACCAATTTTGACTTTGGTCAATTTTCTTCGTTTTGATCATATTTTCAGCATAGCTTCACCGTGTCGGTTTTGGTAATCATCATGAGATTTGGCACTTAGGTTTTGGTAAGTATCATCTTAAAATAGTCCAACAATACTCCCCCTAAGATGATGCTGCCAAAACCTCATGAATATCAAAACCTTGGATGTTAATTGACGTGCAGTCTTGAAATGCAGTCTTCTCCCCCTTTTTGGTAGCATCTTCTTAGAAGCTTCATAAAAGGCATTAAGAAAGGACTTTGTTTCGGCACATAAAGACTTTGGTTTGGCACTTGATGGATGTTTCATCAGCTTGATCTTCTAGTCTTGGTTTTAAGACTTGAAAATGCACCCATGTGCATACACTATGGATTGCATAGGTAGCAATATTAGCAGCTTTATCTCAACTTCAGAAGTGAAGGAGAAGCATCAGCAATTCTTCAGACTTAACATTTACTTTCCCTCAACAAAAGCTTTGGAGGGTGAGGAACTTTTATGTATGAGACACCAAGAGGAGGATTCTTAGTTCTCAGCAACTGGTGGGAGATCTTTGAAGGAAGCAGGAGTGTTCACTTGACATGTTGAACTGAATAAGAAACTCAGGCATGTTGTGCAATTCATCACCTGCAAAAGTCTAAATCCTCTCGGTAGAGGTATTGCATGGAAGTTTCAATCCTAAATCAATAACACATGTAAATCTGCCAAAACTAAGAAAAATACTAAAAAAGACAAATCTTTTTGGAATTTTAGATTTTTTCAAAAATTATGATAGTTACAAGCATGAATCTTTCAACTGCAATGAGATCATACTAATCACTAAACATACATCTATGCATGCTGATAAACATACATTAATACATGTCAATACCAATTATGGAAACCACTGATTCTGCTGGTGGATCGAATATTGCAATCGTATTGTTGCCGTTTATCGAATTTGTGATGCGGGATCTCACAAACCAGTTGATGATTTTAAGTGAAGATCTATTGCAAGATGAAATGTATGATGATGAATGAATGATGAACAATCAAGAACACATTCATAAAAAATTTCATTCATTCATATGTATATTACAAGGGAGTTTGCAAGAGATTTCTCTTTCACACACACTCAACCTTGATTTCTCTAGTCAATGCTATGAATTGTTTTTTTTTGTTCTACTGTTTGATTCTTTATGGTATAAATGACTACACTTAGTCAATTTATACTCTTTACAAAAATAAATAAAATTACATTTAACTCCTAATGATTACACAAATATTGTTCTAAGTCTGATAAATCCTTCTGTTGTTGATGCGTGACTGCCGGATTCTGACGTCATTCGGGACGTCCGCTGATGTTGACTGTTGACTTTAACCACGGTTGACCAAGTTTGACCAAGTTCGACTTTGGTCAATTTTCTTCGTTTTGATCATATTTTCAGCATAGCTTCATAGTGTCGGTTTTGGTAATCAACATGAGATTTGGCACTTAGGTTTTGGTAAGTATCATCTTCAAATAGTCCAACATTTAATTATTCTAACCCTTTTGAATAATCAAATACAAATCACAACACATCCAAAGACAAGGTCTCGGCTAGGTTATGAGCACCAAAATACATATCCAAATATGTACGCAAAACCCCGAGAGCTTCTCCTTGAACCAATGATTTTCTGTTAATGTATAAACAAACCAAATATCATGATTCTTGTCCAAACAACTAAATCATCCAAATGATTAAATTTTTCAAGATTACAATATGCATGTAAAGTAGAATCTTAAAAAATTCATGGGAAACATTTGACCAAAGCACTCGGTCTGTTGGTGAATCAATAGCAAGAAACTGAGATTTCAGTCCAGATGAAGCATGTACCCATATAACCGGCTCTTAATGCCATTGATGGGATTTGAACAAGTTAATTAGAGTCATTTTATCCATATAAAATGAAAAAGGTAGCGGAATAAGGATTGAAAACTTGTTACAATTAATATATATAAACCATTTTATATATCCGTTAAAACCCGTAATGGATCGTTCTATGAAAAACATGCTTACAAACAACCATAGGGTGTTTAGAAGACTACCTCTCGAATGGGTTAGAGGAAGATAATCGATGAATGGCAGCTTCCAAAGAAGGAGGCCTCAAGCTTGTCTACCCTCAAGCTTCCAACAAACACCCGGTTGCTAGGATTTTCACACTTCAATGAATTTCTGTTCTTATTTTTTCTTCGATCGATCGAGAGAAAAACAACAGAAAACCGACGTGCACTTTTTGAGTGTGTTGTAAGTTGTCAGAGAGAGTGGTTGATTGCAATCATATATTTCATGTCCTATGAAACTAAAATTTCAGACGAGGAGTTTCATCAAACATTCATCCGCATTAGTAAATGCGAATGAATAACCTCCTACCGCATTTCCCAAACGTAAATGCGGATGAAGAAATTCCATCCGCATTTCCCAAATATACATCTGGATTTGTAAATGCGAAGTAGTTTCATCAGCATTTCCTCAAATGCTCATCCGCATTAGTAAATGCGGACGAACAGTTTCCATCAGTATTTCCCAAATGCACATCCGCAATAGTAAATGCGAATGAGGAACCTTCATCCGCATTAGTTAATGCGGATGAGTAATCTTCATCTGTATTTCCTCAAAAGCACATCCGCATTAGTTAATACGGATGAGTAATTAAGAAATGAGGACAAAAGACTATATTGTTGTTCAACCATTTGAATAACAATATAGAATACTCTCCCTAAAATAAATTATCCATATAATTTATTTACAACACAAGTGTGAAACCTAATTTCTAAATAATTTAAGTGTCAATATTTATTTACGTGATCATATCTTAAAATAAATATTGTAGGTGTTTGTCTAGCTTGTTATTGGGTATGACCTAACTTGGATCATAATGTACTAGCCACATCAATTCAATATGTGTCTTGGGCAGACCGTTTCCAAGTTTGCATCAGCATTTCCCAAATGCACATCCGTATTAGTAAATGCAGATGAGGAACCTTCACCCGTATTAGTTAATGCGGATGAGTAATCTTCATCCGTATTTCCTCAAAAGCACATCCGCATTAGTTAATACGGATGAGTAATTAAAAAATGAGGACAAAAGACTATATTGTTGTTCAACCATTTGAATAACAATATAGAATACTCTCTCTAAAATAAATTATCCATATAATTTATTTACAACACAAGTGTGAAACCTAATTTCTAAATACTTTAAGTGTCAATATTTATTTACGTGATCATATCTTAAAATAAATATTGTAGGTGTTTGTCTAACTTGTTATTGGGTATGACCTAACTTGGATCATAATGTACTAGCCACATCAATTCAATATGTGTCTTGGGTAGACCGTTTCCAAGTTTGCATTAGCATTTCCCAAATGCACATCCGTATTAGTAAATGCAGATGAGTAACCTTCACCCGTATTAGTTAATGCGGATGAGTAATCTTCATCCGTATTTCCTCAAAAGCACATCCGCATTAGTTAATGCAGATGAGTAATTAAGAAATGCGGACAAAAGACTATAGTGTTGTTCAATCATTTGAATAATAATATAAAATACTCTCTCTAAAATAAATTATCCATATAATTTATTTACAACACAAGTGCAAACATTTAGAAACCTAATTTCTAAATACTTTACGTGTCAATATTTATTTACATGATCATATCATAAAAAAAATATTGTAGGTGTTTGTCTAGCTTGTTATTGGGTGACTTGGATCATAACGTACTAGCGACATCAATTCAATATGTGTCTTGGGCGGACCGTTTCCAACAGGTTTTTCAAACAACACATATAAATCCCAAGAAGTTCACAATTACAACTTTAACTAACACATCATGCATCATCATGATTCTATCATAATTCCAACATAGTTCCATAATCACCTAACACCATCCATTATCATAACGTACTAGCCACATCAATTCAATATGTGTCTTGGGCAGACCGTTTCCAAGTTTGCATCAGTATTTCCCAAATGCACATCCGTATTTGTAAATGCGGATGAGGAACCTTCACCCGTATTAGTTAATGTGGATGAGTAATCTTCATCCGTATTTCCTCAAAAGCACATCCGCATTAGTTAATGCAGATGAGTAATTAAGAAATGCAGACAAAAGACTATATTGTTGTTCAATCATTTGAATAACAATATAGAATACTATCTCTGAAATAAATTATCCATATAATTTATTTACAACACAAGTGCAAACATTTAGAAACCTAATTTCAAAATACTTTTCGTGTCAATATTTATTTACATGATCATATCATAAAAAAATATTGTAGGTGTTTGTCTAGCTTATTATTGGGTGACTTGGATCATAACGTACTAGCCACATCAATTCAATATGTGTCTTGGGCGAACCGTTTCCAACAGGTTTTTCAAACAACACATATAAATCCCAAGAAGTTCACAATTACAACTTTAACTAACACATCATGCATCATCATGATTCTATCATAATTCCAACATAGTTCCATAATCACCTAACACCATCCATTATCATGTATATTCCATAAAGACCTAAATTTCCCAAATTGTGCTTCAAGCATTCATACAACCCAAACAACATAATCTACCACCTTAGACATTATCAAAAAGCATTTTAACATGATCCTAACATCGTAAACATGCTCAATTAACAATTTCCAAGGATCTACATAAATAAAGTTTTCTTTTCGGTAAAGTAACACCAAAAATCAATCTAACATCCAATTCATTCGTAAATTCACCAACTTTATGCCTAATCAAGTCCATAACAATCATCTAGACATGAATAACATCATCAATTCATCATAATTCATCAATCTCATACATAAAAGTTACTACTTATAGTAAGGTATGAACAACCACTCAATTTCATGAATTTCTTGCATAATCCACGTAAACTAACATCAATACAATCTAACTAACATCAAAACATCATCAAACAACATCAATTTCGATATTCATCATGATTTTTGAACTAGGGTTCTTCAAGAACCAAAAACCATAAAACTAATAAAAAAATCTAACCTTTTAATCTTGTAGTAATCAAGAATTGATGCTTGCTACAAGTTGAAATGCTTGAAACTAGATCAAAATTGATGCTTGCTTGTTGTTTTGATCAAAATCGAAGTGTTTGCGTGTGATGTTGATGTCGTGTCCATAAGGGTGTGGGTGGGGGGATTAGGGTTTTATTTTTTTGTTAATATTTGGTAATTATATTTTTACCATTAAACCCTCTTTAATTATATTTTGTAAAAACTTAATCCTTTAACATTTTTAAAAACTTTTAACTACAAAACAACAAGTATTCTTTTAAGCAACAATATTAATCATGTATAATCTCACTTGCTACAAAACACATGGAATAAATATAACACGTTGGCACGTTACAAGATAAAATTCACAAATAATATTTAAATTCACAAATCACATAACTCCAAATTAATAATCAACATTGTTAATTAAATTATTACTTGTTTCATTGTTATTAAGTCACCAACATTCAACGAAAACTAGTGTGTGCTCACGACACGTGTATGCAAGACCTAACGGAACTAACGGAGTTTGGTAACAGAAAATTACCAGATGTCACATCTGTGATCACCAAACAATATGAGATCCTTCCTAAACTCATTACACTGGTGGGGCCAAAGAGATCTATATTTAATAAGTGTAGGGGAGTAGTGATAGAGTTCCTTTCCTTTGGCTTGTGAGACACTTTGTGTTGCTTCCCTTTTAGGCATGCAACATAGTGGTTATCACTTGTAAACTCTTTCTTTGGCATTCTAGTTACCAAATTATTCTTAATTAATTTATTCATGTTTTAAAAGTTTACATGGCACATTCTTTTATGCCAGAGGAAAGACTCATCACTATTTGCTTTAGATAGAAAGCAAGAAACTTCTCCTGAGGGAGATTTTTCCTGCAAGTCCATCTTGTACATGTTCCTTTTCTTAGGGGCTCTGAGCAAGATACGCTCTTAAGGAATGACCACCCTGGGCTTGAGAACAATGCACTCATGCCCAGTAAAAAGCATGTTGTGTCTCTAATCACAAAATTGGGATACACTCAATAAATTATACCCAAGCTCTTTGACAAAATTTAACTTTTCAATACCGAGCTTACCATTTATGACCATGCCCCTTCCTGTAATGTAACCTCCAGCATCTCCTTCAAAAGCAACCGGTCCTCCATCAATTTTCTCAAAATTTTGAAGTAGAGAACCATTGCCAGTCATGTGCCTGGAACAACCACTATCAGTGATCCATACATTTCCCTTAGTCTTTAGCTATTCCTGCATAAGAAAGAAGTGGTTAGTTACATTTAGAAACCCAAGCCTCATTGGTCTTGGGCTTTTCAAAGTGATCTGAAGACAATATAACAGTGACTGATCCTATGTTCAAGCTTTGAGGATCATTAGCTGTTGTTGATGAAGAACTTTCAATCACTTGGTCTTTCTTCATCTTCCATACTATCTTTGAAAGATTGGACTTGACCTTCAACACCTCGGAAGTTTTAACAACTTCTGAAGGTTTGGAGACTGGACCTTCGGAAGATCTTACTTTCACTACAGCAGGCTTTAGTACTTCGGAAGCATTCCTTTCTTCCAAGACCAATTTTTCTTCCGAAGGCAAGTTTTCACTTGTCTTCTTTTTCTCCTTGGAGCTTCCGAAGGAAAAAGTTTTTCCTTCCAAAGCAAGTTTTTCTTTCTTCTTCTTAGAAGTTTTCTCTTTGATCATATGAATAGTACTTTTAGGAATGTAGATGCAATCCTTAGCAAGATGAGAAGTACTACCACACATGATGAAGTCCATTTGCTTCCTTCTGAGAGTCTTGTTTTAAGAGAAAGACTGAACCTGATCACTTTCCACCTCCATCTTCATCTTCACAAATGATGTAGCAAGCTTTTTAAGGAGAGGCTTGCTCTTGGAACTGGATGGTTTAGGCTGTGTAGCAGTGGTAAATAGCTGATTAGCCTTCTTCTCTTTGCTGGAATGATTTGGACATGAACTAAAACTCCTGGTATTAGAGTTCATAGTTGAGTCTTCAGCCCTCACCATTTTAAATCCAAAAGAGATAAATACTTGTTTCTTCTTAGAGTTGAAAGTGGCATTGATTTCCTGAGCCTTCTTTGACTTTATCTTAGCTCTCCTGATCAAGTTCTTCCTCTTAGACTTAGTCATCCCAGCTTCTTTTCTCTCCTTAGGAGAATAGTGACCCTTCTTAGGATGATCTTCTTCACTCTTCTCAGAATCATCCTTCAATATCTCCTTTTCATCCTCTTCAACAATGGTGTCTATGAGGGGAAGCACATCTTCACAAGTTCCACACATTGGATCTCTTATAGACAACAGAGTGTGTGGAAGAGCTATCTCAGTAGATCCTAATCCCTGCTTATTCTGATAACAAACTTTTGCATGCAAGGATGAGGATATCATGTTCTTGAAGGTCTCTTCTTCAAAAACATGTTTTTCTGCCCTGGCTTTACTGATCACAAGCTCATCCTGGCATTCAGTTAACTTAGTGATAAGATCTTTTATCTGAGTCTTGTAGTTGGTATGTTCATGCTTAAGAGTTAAAATGGTTTTTTTTTAAATCTTCTACTTTAAGTTTGTAATCATTTTCAGCTCTCTTGAAATCAGCTTTTAGGATGTTTAAGGACTCAAGATCAGATCTCATCTCTAAGTTATAGGACCTATAATTGTTGACTTTATCAATACATTCAGGTGTACAAAGATGTTTAAATACCTTGGCTTCTTCATGATCTGCCATCAGTGTTTGGTTTGGAGATGCATCCTCAATCTGAAAGTTCCAGTCAATGCCTTTTTCTTCAACAACAGCTGTAGCTTGCAACTTGCGCTTCTCATTCTAGTGAGCTCCATCAGTGTAGTTTGGTCTGGTTTGTGCTTGGCCACCATTTGTCTTTGGTGCCTTGCACTCTCTAGCAAAGTGTCCCATTTGGTTACAGTTGTAACACTTTACTTTTTTTTGTCCAGCCCAAACTTTCCAATGGCTACATTGCTAGGAAACTTCCTCCCTGTCCTCTTGTAAAACTTTTTGGCTCTGTGAGTGAGAAGAGCCATCTGCTGGACTATTTCCATGTATTCTAGATCATCTGGATGGATATAGTCCAAGTCTTCAAGGGTAAAATGAAAGTTGCCTGTGCTTTCATCAGTAGACACAAAGGCTTATGAAGAGCTTGTCTCTTGGAACGGGCCTCCTTGGATGTAGCTCTCTCTTGGTGACTCTGGGAAGGTGATAAAAAGACCCTTTGTGAGTTGTCAGGGTAGCAGATGAGATGATGCTGTGATTCTCTGCAACCCTTTTTAGCCACATGAAGGGCTGAACTCTGCTGAATGTTAGAGTTACTAGATGGATTTTGCATGTTCATCTCTACCTGGTAGCCACTGAGGATACCATACAAATCAATGAGAGTAAGGGTCTTGAGATTTTCAGTCCTCTTAATGACCACACAATAGTGTGTCCATTTTCTGGGAAGAGAGGACATGAACTTCCTCATAATGTCCCTGTTCTCAGGAGTTACTCCAACATCCATTAGAGTATCCACAATCTCAATATACCTGATGTACTGTTGAGTCATGGTTTCACCTGTCTTGAAGGTGAAATTCTCAAATTGCTACTTCAAGAGGTCCTCTTGTTCTCTTTTGCTTCATTTGATTCCTCATACATCAGCTTCAGTGCATCCCATAATTGCTTGGTAGTCTTGCACTTCTTGAAGCCTCTGTAGATAGAGTTTAGAAGAGCAGTCTAGAGGGCGGTCATGGCCTTCTGATCTATGTCAATCTTCTTCCAGTTTTAATCACAATAATTAGCCACTTCTTTTGGTGTCATACCACCACTAACCGCATCTAAAGGGATGGATGGTACATGAGGTCCATAGACAGCAGATCCCCACATCCTACAGTCTTGAGAGTTGATGAAGCCTTCCATTCTTTGGCACCAAGTGTCAAAGTCTTCAAGAGTGATCAGTGGAGACTTTGACATATTACAAGTTTCCATATCATCCTTTATGATAGTTGCCATTTGAGATGTTAAGTTTTTTGTGAAACTGAAGGGATTTAAGATGGTGAGATCTTACAATCAAGAGACTAAAAAGCTTTGATACCAATTGCAGGACCGTGTAAAAGGTGGTCAACACAATCAGTCTCACAATGAAGAGAGTTTTAGAACACTTAACAGATCAAATAGGGAACTAGGTTTGTGTGAGATGATACTAAGAACACAAGTAAGTAATGAGACAGAATTAAGAACAAGAACAGAGAAGTATGGTTTTTAAGGATGTTGTATATTGCTCGCAAGTTCTATTACAAGTGTTACAAAGCATAGATAAGAAATACAAGGACCTGAGATACTTTATACTACATTCTACAACCATCAATACTTTGAAAGACAACTAGAAACACTAATCTAGACAACAAGATCGATGTAGAGTCAAAAGGCAGATTGCCTTTTGACTAGTGACTATGACATTCCATAGCTCATATCCTTTTCTATTATAAAAAGGTTAACAGGTATAAAGTAGGAAGTTATAGACAAAGACCATAATCTACAGTTTACAAAAGCATGGACTTTTCACTAACTTGTATAAGTTGGTGAGTCTTCAGAGTTGTAGCGGAAAGCATGTCAGCTTTATGAAAAAGTAGTTCAGTGAAAGCATGTCTTCTCTGTCTTCGGATGAAATTAGTCTTCACACCATTTGGCTTCGGAAGACTTTGTCTTTGAAACTTCAAAAGACTTCATCTTTGGCTTCGGAAGATTTGGACTTTGCCTTCAGAAGATGTTTACACTTAGGATATTTTCTGTGGAGAGTGAAAAACTTCCGAAGCAACTTCTACCTTGTACATCAGTGCATGCATGCAGGAACCAGCTTGGTTGTTTTGGCTTCTTTGGTTGCATCAACCTTCTAATCTTCTAATATAACCTTACAGTCTATCTTCTTGTAGTCTTCATCAGAGTAGTCTTCAACTGCCTTCTCAATCATGGCACCATTACCAGCAGGGGATTCCACCTTTAGTTTGTATGGACCATGAGTAACTGATCTCCATATGCTGCTATCTTAATACTTGATAAAGCTTTTTTTGGTCCTTTTGATCGATATAACAGTGCACTTGATTGATAAACACAAACAAATCCCACTGATAACATAGATATCAAAGATATTTATGTAAAATATAGATCAAACACTATAAAATATGGATGAACAATGATGAACACCTCAAGAACATACAATAAAACCCTTGTTTGATCTGAATTGATTGCTGAAGATATTACAAAGTGAATGCCCCTCAATCAACGACTCATTCAAGCTCCCTAAACCTAATTGTCACTAATCTATATATAGTGATAATATTCACCAATGACATATTAAGCCCCTAGACTTAGACAATTAGAGAAATTACATATAAAACATAAAAATGACTTTGACTGTGTTGATAATATAGACTATCCTTATCAGACCTAACAATACTCCCCCTTAGTCTATCATTATCAACGTCTTGTATCGTGATCAGCACCGATAAGTCAACCATATAATGATCTTCAATCTTCCTCTAGATTGATGATCTGGTATTGAAGATTTTTCATCTTTCAGGCTCCCCCTTTTTGTATGCTCCCCCTCTTTGTGTACATTCTTTGTGAATGACCAGGAACAACTTTTCCAACTCTCTATTCTTGAGTGCTTCAGAAGATGTAGGAGGAGGAATCCTAGCTCGATATCTTCTGCAAACTTGAGGAACAGGTTCTCTAGTCAGGTACTTTGCTCAGCTGATGATCGGCCATCATTTAAAGCAAAAATTTGTAACACAATCACAACCACAATCTCGCAACTTCCTATCAGATCATTTCAGTTAACAAATAAACCCGTGTTTATCTGTGTGTGCAATTTCCCGTGAAATGCATGTGAAAATAATAACATTTTAATAGCATAATGTGGAAGACTTGAAATAATTTGAAATGAAAAACCCCCTTTTATATATATATATATATATTTTTTTTAATCACCTTGCACCAAGAACTAATTCGATCATGAGATCACATCCTTAAGATATACTTAAGCACAAGGATGTATCTAAACATCGACAAGTTAGTGAGATCACACTGATACAGAGTCTGGTCATAATTTTAAGTTTTTGAAAGCCAAAATAGTTCAAAAATGTTTGTTGGTATATTTGTCCAATTTAAACCCATGCCTTATCCTTTTCAACAAGTGATCTGCAACTATTTTTATCATGTTTTAGATTCAATTAGAGAAGCTCAAGTGATTTGGTTCCCATAGACATCCGGCAAAGAACTTATCCCATCATCAGGGCTTATTGAGTAATATGATTAACTCTGCTTGATTTTCTTTTAAGTTTTCAACAATATTCTTAATTTAAGAATCACTATGCCTTTATTTGGGGAACGTGGGAATAGAAGATCATCACTCCGGGTCTAGTGTGCTGATGAGAACTTCAGGTCTATACTCACGTATAACAGAGAAAATCATCACTCCAAATCAATGCTTCCACATAGCAGAGGAGATAAGCATGAAAAGGATTCTGAAGAGCTTACAAGAGGGGTCAATTCAGAAACAAGGATGAGGGAATATGGGAATAGAAGTAATCAAGGTAGAAGTCAGATACTATCAACCCATTTTTGACGAGACTTGTAACTTTGTAAAGGCCTAAATGTTAGGAGAATAATCCTTTTCACCGAGTTCTAAAGCTTTAGTTAGGCTACAGAATCATTGTTTACTTTGTTTTCAGGCTGAGCCTACCAAGCATATCATATAATCAAATTGTCTTTTTCAAATTTTAGAATTTTAAACGATACAGACATCTACATCAGTTACTATCACTTCTCACAAAGTGCAACTCATGCAAATAAGCATACCAAGAAGACATACTATCATTTCTCAGTCATCCCAAATCAAGTTCTTAGTTCCTGTGAAATCTTTATTCTCCTCGAAATTTCTTTTTAACCGCCATGAAATAGAATTTTTTTTAAGTATATAATAAACTGAAATGAAAACAGAATTTTACTAAAGAAAGTCTTCCAAATTATACTAGCAAAAATATGAGAAATGAAGTACCAAGAAAAATGCAGTGATTGTGAATGGTATATAAGAATGCAAAATGTGGATGAGATACCATAACCATAACCTGTTTGTTCCGCCTCAAATTGGAATTAGGAACAATCTCAGTCAGTAAACTGGATTACTGATAGGTCTCCTGAATTGTTCCCGCACTCATAAACAGATTAATTAGAGAGGGGGACCCAGGCCATCGTGATCCTGGGAGTTCCTTTTTCATCAGTGTATGTAACCTGTTTAAGCATAGACTCTTTTGAAAAATCATTTATTTCTTTATCCTTTTCATTTTGTTTTATTTTCCAAATTTGTTTTTGTTCAATTACTTTTGATTTAAAAGAATTGAATTTGGAAATCATTTTCTTTCTAAGACCCAAAGAAAGAGATTTTAATTTTGAAACATTGGTCTTTTTCATCTTTGAATCATGTGAAACCGGCTTCACATGAGAAGGTTTGGATAGATTGTTCTTTATCCAACCATTCAAAGATATGTGCTTTTTACCTTTTGAACCCGAGAAGCAACCTGTGTTATATTTACCTCCTAAAGCTTGCCTTTGAACCTGAGGGCACTTCTTTAGCACATGACCTTCTTTTCCACGTCTAAAGCAAGCCTTGAAAGGCTTTTAATTCTTTGTAGTCCCATGGATAATAGGAGAGGGTGGAGCCTGCTTCGAGGTTGTTGCAGCTTGTTGACAACCTTGAAGCTTCTTCTTTTGGATATCAGGAAATTGAACCTTTTGAGGCTTTGTCAATGTGGATTTCGAACTGGGCTGTGATTTGATTTGTGATGTTCCGGGAGCTGAGATCTGAACATTCTTCTTAGAACCTTTTTGTATGACTGGTGACTTGTTAGACTTGGAAGCAGATTTGTGAAGATCATGATGGATAGCAAATGAAGATGGTGAGTGCTTCTGCTGAGCTTTGGAGGAACTACTGATTTGCTTAGCAGTTGGAAATGAGATCCGTATAGGTCTATATTCAACTGTTGGAAGCTTTTGACACTTGATAACTTCAGGTGACTTGATGATCTCTGGTTCATCATCAGAACATGTCCAGTCCTATATACACAAGTCAGCTACCAATGGATCTTGATTGATGACTCTTGTTGTGTCGGTTTGTGTTAATGAGTTCTGATTGCTTGACGATTCCACAACTGTTCCTTCTTTGACAAACTTGACAGGAACAAAAGAAGGGATGTTACCTATTTTGAATTTTTTTAAAGAAGTTACGTGAAACACCTGATACTGGTTTTGAAGCATCAGAGTTGGAATTATCATTTTGCAGATCAGATCCTTGCTTGATGAGCCCCAAACCGCAGGAAAATCACATTCATCTCGAACCTCTTTATGATTAACGCTGCTTAAACCTGCATGTAAACTTTTAGTATTTGCAGCTTTAATTAAATCATTAGATGGATGAGGTTGAAGCATAGGAGAGTAACAGTAAGTGCTAGGAAGAGGATAAACATATGAAGTTTTACCACATCCCACACCCGTTTTGATTCTAGCTCCCCTTTGCTTACAGAATAGTTCTTTCTGTTTCATCCCTGATATCATCCATTTATCAAGTTTAGTTTTAAGCTTACTAGTCTCAAATTCTGCTAATGTGACACGTTCACTCAAAACATTAATCTCGACATTCTTTTCTACAAGATTTCTTTTTAAAAGATCATTTTCTTTTAAAGCTTCTTTTATTTTAATAAAATATTTGGACTCATTGATTTTAAGTTCATTGTTTATTCATTTTCATTCATTTTCTAACAATAATCTGTTAGCTTTATAAACCCCGAATAAACGAATTATGCAAGGAGGAGAACATATGTCTTGAACAACCTCATAAGGAAGCCCCATAACTATCTTTTCAGCAGCTAGGGCTTTTTCACATTGACAGACAGGAGTGTTCTTTTTGTATTCTTCCTCCTCAGCAGCTTTCTTATTAGCTTCTTCAGCTTCACCTTCATCTTGCTTTTCTTTATCCTGAACTTTACATCGGCTTGCACAATCACCATCATCACCAAAACTCTCACTTTTAATGTCACACCTGAATTCTTTGAAAGGGTCAAAATCCTCAACAGAATCCTCATGACTATTTACTACCTCAGCCATCAATACATGGTTGACTTCCTTAGTTTCTTTGATCTCAACACTTGAAGATACACCACCATACATGAATTGATTACACTCTCCTCTTTACATATCCAAATCAAATGACTTCAGCTTGTTGATAACTTTAATGAGTTTGTAGTCAGCAAAATTTCTTTCCTGCTTTAACAATTTAACTTATGGACTCCACTGTGGAGGAAGAGAGTCCAAAAGTTTTGTGACTTGTTCATGGTTCCCTAGCTAGTCATCATACTTCTTAAGATTGCTTGCCACCATCAAAAATCAATCAACAAAATCAGATATCTTTTCATCTTTCATGGCAGCAAAAGAATCAAACCGACTTTGTGCTGATATTAGATTATCAGATTTATGGAAATTAGATACGTCTGAAGAAGACATTTTAGAAATGATAAGAGGCTAAATTTTCTGAAATTTCACTAAATTCGCTAGCAATTTCGCTAGTAGTTTCGCCAGTAATTTCGACAGCAGTTTCACCCAGCAGTGGCACGCTGATGTTAGTTTCACAGGGTAGTTTCGCCCGAAACTAGTTGAACTTTCGTTCAGAGAACAATTTGGCAGCAATTTCGCTGGGATTGTCACACAAACACTATGAACTTTCGTTCAACATATGTACTTTTGCTGGAACGAGGAAAAAGGATCCAAAAACCAAGAACAGCTTAGTTTCACTGAAGGAACCCTAGTTTCACTCAGCAAAACTATGTAGTTTTGCTGAAAGATACTGTAATTTCGCTGGACGAGCTGTAAATTCACCCGACGCATCTGGACAGCCTTTTTCAGCACGAAATCCGCTCAAACTCTTCCAAATCTCAATGGATTTGGGATCTGATGATTCCTGTAGCTTCCCACACCAAAATCGAGCAATCCTCAATCAATTTTCATATCTAAAACACTCAGATCAGATCGAAAATGAATGGAACAGTGAACTAGAACTTGAACCAAATGAAAACTCAAATCATCAAGAGCACAAATGCTCTGAAACCATATTGTTGGTCCTTCTGATCGATATAACAGTGCACTTGATTGATAAACACAAACAAATCCCACTGATAACACAGATATCAATGATATTTATGTAAAATATAGATCAAACACTATAAAATATGGATGAACAATGATGAACACCTCAAGAACATTCAATAAAACCCTTGTTTGATCTAAATTGATTGCTGGAGATATTACAAAGTGAAAGCCCCTCAATCAACGACTCATTCAAGCTCCCTAAACCTAATTGTCACTAATCTATATATAGTGATAATATTCACTAATAACATATTAAGCCCTTATACTTAGACAATTAGAGAAATTACATATAAAACATAAAAATGACTTTGACTGTGTTGATAATATAGACTATCCTTATCAGACCAAACAACTTTCAATACGTTTGCACCAGGTTCCAAAATCATCAAGTGTGATGATAGGAGCCTTGGTCATGGTTCCCATCTCAGACTTAAAAATTTTTTGGTTAAGAGCCATTTGAGTGAAGTGTGTAAGTGTGAAGAAACGAGGGTGATTTGGGATGGTAAGATCTCACAATCAAGAGCCTAAAGAGCTCTGATACCAATTGCAAGATCGGTGTTTGTCTCTTAACACAAGATTAACTCACAAACTCACTAAAGATCACTTAGGTTTGATGAAGCAGAATCTCTACTAAGTTCACAAGTAATATAATAAGTTAATGAGAACACAAGAACACAAGAGTGGTTTTCTAGATACTTGTATATATTACTTCTCAACTCAGTATTACAAGACTCTTACAAGCATGGTTACTTAAGTTACAATAAGAAACTATATATACTACTATCTATACCCGGTTATACTTGGAAAACCAGCTAGAATCTACAGCTAGACAAATACTACATTGCTAAAAGTAAAGTATCTAAGATAAAGTACTATCCTAGATTAGGTAGTCATGACATGTCCATGATTTACCTATTGTCACCAACTAAGAATGGAAACTGTACTAACTGATAATGGGTGAATAGTTCATTAAACTATGGTCAACTACATGGGCATGGGAAAACGCCATGCAGTATATCAGAGTTTGCAGCGGACTGTCAGACAGACCATACTTATGCCCACTGGTTCATAGTTGGTTCTTCCGAAGCTAAATGGCTTCAAAAGAATAAGTTCTTCCGAGACCATTTATACTTCGAAAGAATCAACTTCTTCCGAGTCTTCTACATGTCTTTAGGACTTTTATTCTTCGTAAGAATTTGTCTTTAGAATTTTGTAAGTTGTATACTTCGGAAGGAGAACTACTTAGTCTCAGAAGACTGAGTTCTCTCTTTGGAAGTTCTTCATACTTTGAGATTTGGAAGATCTTTCACTTGTCTTCAGAAGAGCAGCTTTGTCTTTGGAAGACCACTTCAATTATACATCAAAATCTTCTAAGTGTTGTTTTGGTTGCATCAGCCTCATGTGATCTAACAGAATTTCATCCTTAAATTCAGTTAGTGTCTTTCGTAGTCGCTAGGGTTTCGAACATGTAAAGGTAATTGAGTTTCATTTGTTCCTCTCATTCCCAACTAAATTCGAGTCCTCATCTAGAATTCCACCGAACCTTCATTATAGAAATGCGGCTTCGTTTCATTTTCTTTACCACTCGATCCATGATCTCTATAGGTTTCTTAATAAAATAGAGTGGTTCATCCATCTGAACCTCGTCGAGTGGTATAATTAGGGTTTCATCTGACAAGTACTTCTTCAAATTTGACATGTGAAAAATGTCATGAACACTACTAAGTTCTTGTGGTAGTTTAAGTTTATAAGCTACAGGACCAAAACTTGCTAGGATTTTGAATGGTCCAATGTATCTAGGGTTTAGCTTACCATGTTTACCAAAACTAATAAGTACTTTCCAAGGTGAGACTTTAAGTAGAACTTTATCTCCCACTTAGAATTCTAATGGTTTGCATCTCACATCAACGTAACTTTTTTGATGGTCACGTGCGGCTTTGAGTGGGTTCTGAATCTGAGCAATCTTTTATGTGGTCTCATGTATGATCTTATGACTAGTAAGTTGACTATCACCTACCTCATGTCAACACAATGGTGATCGACACTTCCTTTCGTATAATGCTTCGAATGGTGCAGCCTTGATACTAGTGTGATAACTATTATTGTAAGAAAATTCAGCTAAAGATAGATGAGTATCCCAATGGTGTCCGAAGGCTATCACACAAGCCATTTTCAACAGTTTCAAAATGAAATTTGAACATGTTTGATATGTTATATAATATTTCAAGCCATTTTCAACATTTTCAAAGATCAAAAAGTTAATCTTTTAAAAACATTGACACGAACATGTTGACTGTTCATTAATCCGATGAACACCTATCCAAAATTCATCAAATTAATAGACCTAATACATGAAACCATGATAATTTAACATGTATTTCATGTTTGATTTCATTTATAACACCAAATGATTTCATTTTAGGTCACGGTTCATTGTTTAACTAGGGTTTAACAATGATTGAATAAAATATCAATTAACCGTTTATTTTGATGATTGTTTGATGATTATAAACTGATTGTTATACCTATTCGATCATAAATTAGTGATGAAATCAAATAGATATCGGTTTGGATGAACAATGGATGATTGAACTCTAGAAACGTTTAGAACATTTGAGTTTTTGCCTCGCACACTCGTGATAAATGAAAATCTAACAAGTGTTGGACTATATATACAATGGACAAATTAAGTGTCCGCTATGTATACAGTGTGAACATATGCTATATAAACAGTTAACTTAAAATTTTCATTTTAAGTGATGTGCTGTGAATATCACATGCGTTGTCTGAACAGTGTCTGCTGTACAATTTCAACTTGTACATTGCGGACACTCGAATGATTTTGACTGAGTTCACCGTAGATGACTCTTTGGACATGCGTTGTGTACACTTGAATGATTTTGACTATGTTCACAGCGGATTAATCTTTGGTCATGCGCTGTGTACACTTGAATGATTTCTGAATATGACAAATTATGACTAAAAGTCATACGATGTGTAGTTGTACACAGTGCACAAATCGGATGAATATTTATTCATCAATTGTGCATACTTGAATGATTGTTTTGGATGTTCAAAGCGGATGACTGATTTGTCATGCGCTGTGTACACTTTGATTATTTAAGGAATATTCACACCCGATGACTTATTGTCATGCTCTATGAACACTTGTATGATTGTGTACAGCTTATGCTTACTTGTGTACATACGCTGTGTAAACTTGCATTGTTTCTACAACGGATGACTAATGATAGTCATGCACTGTGGAATACCATTGTATTCACAATGCATGTTTTACTGACATCATGCACTGTTAACAGTTGTATGTTCATAGGAGCATAGCGAATGCATGTTTGTTTGTCGGCCAAATACACTTAGTGTATTTTGCATGATTAATGGTTAACTGTAGCTACGGCGGATGTATGTTTGTGTGTCTTTTGTGTCTACAATTGACAAAATTAAAAAATAAATTTGTTTATTTTGAAAATTTTGCTCATCAACTATGTAACTTAATACATACGCTGTGAACACTTGGATTTCTATTTTTGCTTGTAAATTTGTGTAATATTTTCCAAAATTTGTTTGTTTGTTAAAATTTTATAACTTTAACATGATTGATATATGGATGTTAAGATATCACTCACAAGCAATAATGTGCATGTATATGTGTCAACCTGCTATTTTGAGTTCTTGTTGGCTCGGCTGTTTTTCTTTGTTTAAAACTTAAATTTTAAAATCCTTAAAATTTTAATATTTCAAATTTTAAAATGTATGATGATGCACATATTTTGCTACTTTTGATATTTCCATGTTCATTTTTCTCCCCCTAAATTTTTGCAAATTTATAAAAAACTTTATAAAATGACAAAATTTTGAAATTGGGTGATGGAAATTATCAAAGTCCAAGGTGTTTGCTTGCATGATAAATGATTAACATTTAGAGAGATGGCATATAATTTAACTAAGAAATGTGTGGTTGTTATGCTTGGACATGAATCATTTGCACATGCCATGAGATCATACTAGTCTTAAATCCTCATTGAGTTGATTTGTGGATTTTGAGAATAGACATAGACTAATGCAATGTTGATTGTAGATATCATGTATGATTGATTTAAACAGTGAGCGATTATTATGTTTTGGGTATATTTAGAAGATTTGTATGTACCCCACACTTGATTGTATGTTAAGATCAACCCTCCTTAAGATATGCTAGAAAGCACTTTCAATACATATAACCTAGCTACTTAGGAGTACAAATGATCATTTTGATCCTTATTGATTAATCCACATTGGGATTCTTTTGCACTTCACTTTGGAAGGTGATCCTCTTTGGGATTCTTTTGTTTCATTCAAAAGGAATGTAGTCTATGAAAGACTTTATTTACGATTCATCCAAGATGGATGTGTTCTTAATTAGGAATCTTTTGGGATCACGATGTAAGTCATCCAGGTCTATGCTTAACACAACAAAGGATGCCTTAGTGTACTACAGGTTTATGATAATCATACCAAAGGAGAAACTTGTATGATTGAGCAGTTTATAAACTGTTTCACTTAGTGTATATGAGTTAATTTACAAGCAAGCCATATTGGATAGATCAAAGCTTACCATACACCAAGATGGGTGTTTTGTATCACACAATCTTGAGAATTTAGCTCTTCACTATTGTATGTGATGTTAGGTGTCCCATGTTGAGCCTATCCACACATCAAACAAGGCATGTCAGTCTTTATTGGTGGAAAACGACTCAAGTGAAGAAGTAATCTAGTATACTATCATCTCTCATGAATTAGCAATGTGTGATCCAAACTTGTTTGTTATTCTGAAAAGATGAATGTTTGTCTTATATCTTGATTTTGAAAAGATGAGTGTTTTATAGAAAACTTGAACTTTAACAAAATCAAGCTTGGATGATATTGATGTTTTGAAAAACATTACTTGTTTGGTTCAAAATTTATCATACCAAGTGACTGAACCAAAAATTCAAATCTTGTTGAATCAAATGGTTTGGTAAAGAGGTTAGACAATTAATTTTTAGTATGAACTTTGATCAACTTAATTAGACCCTTTTTTGAGCAATCTCTCAAAAAGTGATATCTGATGTCTATATGTTTTGTTTTGGAATGTTGAACAGGATTATCAGTTATGAACATGGCAGCAGAAGTGTCTATGTGTATGGGTGTTTTTAGAAAATTAAAGCCATAGTCAAGCATTTGGTTTTGAATCCAAAGCACTTGAGAACAATATGCAAAAGAAGCTATGTATTCTTCCTTGCCTATTATCACAAACATATATTTTTGTTTCTTGCAGTACTAGGAGATCAATCTTGATCCAAGAAACTGACATCCTCCTATTGATTTTCTACTATTGTTTCATCCACCATAATCAGTGTCGGTGTATGCAAATAAAGAGAAATCTCCATCTTTAGGATACCAAAGGCCAAGTGCTGATTTGCCTTTCAAGTATCTGAAAATTCTCTTCACAACATTGATGTGTGATTTTTTTGGATCTTCCTAATATCTTGCAGACATGCAAACTGCATACATGATGTCTGGTCGGCTAGCAGTAAGGTACATTAGTGAAGCTATCATTGATCTATACAGCTTCTGATAAACTAATATTCCTTCTGGATCTGGGCCAAACTTCAAATCAGTTGCAAATGGTGGTTTGCTTGATGTGCAATAAGATATGTTGTATTTCTTCAAGATCTGATTCAGAGAGTTGCTTTGATTGACAAAATTCCTTCAACTGATTATTGTACTTGAAATGCAAGGAAGAATGTAGGTTCTCCCATTGAGCTTATTTGGAATTTTGAATGCATAAGAGTTTCAAACTCTCTGCAAAGCTGAATGTTGGTGCAGTCAAATATGATGTCATCCACGTAGACGTGTACAACTAACAAGTCTTGTCCTTTTCTTTTTAAGAACAATGTTTTATCAATCTTCCCTCAAGTGTATCCATTTTGTATTAGAAACTTTGATAAAATTTCATACCACTTTCTGGGTGCTTGATGAAGACTATACATAGCTTTATCTGACATATCGACTCTGTGAGGGAAGTCTGGGTCTTCAAACCCTGGTGGTTGTGCAGCATATACCTCTTCATCTATTTTGCCATATAGGAATGCACATTTCTCATCCATTTGGAAAACAGTGAATTTCTTTGATGAGGCATAAGCAAGAAACATTCTGAAGGCTTCTAATCTAGCTTCCAAAGCAAAGAGACGTCATAATCAATGCTTTCCTCTTGAGTGTAACCCTGTGAAATGAGCCTTGCTTTGTTTCTAAGGACAATACCTTTGTCATCTGCTTTGTTTCCGAAAAGCCATCTGGTGAGAATGGCAGATTCGTCTTTAGGTAGATCAAACAGTTTCCAGACCTCTTGCTTCTTAAATTGTTGTAGTTCCTCTTGTATGGATTCTATCCAACTGTTGTCTTTAAGGGCTTCTGTGATGTTTTTAGATACAATGAGAGATAGAAAGTAGGAAAACAAGCAAATGTTTGTTGTATTAGATTGACTTCGTGACAATCTAACATTGAGATCTATATGGCCCCGTTCCCGGAACTCTTACAGTTGGACAATCATCGCATAAAACATATAAAACTCATCATTTTGCAGCGGAAATTTAACTTTTCATTAACAATTAAAAACATGTCAAATCATCATATCATTTCTTTTACATTCCAAAAATGTATTAACACAAAAACATTCTCCAAAATATGGATGCTAGACTTGAACCATCCCCAGTAGCTTACGCATCCATGCCTGCACCTTCTCAGCATCAACAAATACCTGCCAATTATTATGTATACAAAAGTCAGCGACGCTGAGTGAGTTCTAGTTTTAATAATAAAATACTTTACTTTCGTGTAAAACCTTTTCCTTACTTTCGTACGTGATCATACATTATACATACATCTAGATAATAATATTATTAACTTCCATCATCGTTCATTGTAACAACCGACCTCCAGGTCATAACCCTAACCTTTAACCCCTCCCGCATCATTATCCATACAATTAATATTAATGCAATATCACTATTATTATTACTATCAGTGTTATTATTACTATTGCTATTATTGTCATTTTTGTTATTTCATGTGCCATTTTGCATGAATTTGTCAGATCTAGCCTTAGCATAGAATAACTTCGTGTTCTGGGAAAGTCAATTAGTCCATTTCAAAATTGAATCTTAATTGAAACAATTAAATATGTGTGCATGCCCACATAATTCACGGTTTAACATATACATATACATACTTAATACTTAAACAACTAATATAAATTACCCACTTAAAATACTACACTACAAAATAATACTACACAATAACAAATTTTCATTTAAAATTTAAAACTAATTACACCCCACAAAGCTCCAAGATCGGCCGCCCCTTCACCCCCCCTCTCCACCAATCTCTTCTCTTCTACACCACCCAAACTTGCCACCATTCCCCTCCACTCCTATTACATGCAACACTCGAACCCACCCTCATTTCTCACCTCTCACTCTCTTCCCTCTTCTCTCGAATTCTTTCTAGCTGAAACACACACACACCCACGGTTCCAGCTTCATTTCAGCCCCTAGTCGAAGTTCAAGCATCAAACATCATCGGTCAAGCTTCATACTAGCAAGAGGGTGCTATCTTGTGAGCCTTTGACACACGGTTTCATGAAACTCGACTCTTCCAGCCCTTGTTAGAAGACTTCCTGACCGTTCTGTCACCTTACACACTCTCCAAATCATGAACCATACAAGAGTAAGCTTCATCCTTCCCGAAACAAACTATGTCATGTGTTATTCTTTCTTCTATCCACCAAAACCCTTACTTTATTTGTTCTAACACAAGTCCACTGCTATCATCTCGTTCCTGAGGAGCTTTTAACTTCACTAGAGGTATCTCACATGAAATATTGGTCATCTACGGGTGGAACACAAGTTACACCTAGAAAACCCCCTTTTGGGTGACTTTGACACCCATGAACTTTATGTTTTGTAAACTTCCGTAACCAAAGCTTGGGATCTGCTTAAAAATGGTTTTTAAACCTCCTAACAACCTGTTTTTAAAGGAGTGGGTACAACTAATGTGTTTTACACATGTGTAAAGGGCTAAAATGGTAAAAATATCCCACATACAAGCTTATATTATGGTTACATGTTAGATCCGTGTATTAGACCTGATTTTCAGTAGGTTTTTGATGTTATTGGGCATATGAAATGTTGTCAAAAGCTGAAAAATTAAAATAGTAGGGATTATAGGCATTTTGGACTTATTCGGGGACCCGAAAAGGTGGTAAATTGACTTGAAATTATGAGGACATAGGGTATAACCATGTTAAAAAGAATTCCAGGCTCTAAAAAGGTTAAAAAAGTGAAATTGGTCGAATTTGTGGTTAAATGGATCTAAGAAAAATTTAAATGAAATTTTTAGTTAAAAACGGGCCTTAACCGGGTAATTTTTGGAAGAAATTCATGGAAATACAAGAACAAACCTAAAATCTATGGATAAATTTTTATTTCAGTAATATTAGAACTTTAAGACTTAAATATGGTGAAAAATTGGTCAAACATGATTTCGAGCGATCGGTTTCGGGTAAAAACGCGCTTTAACGGGTCGAACTTAAAAACGAGACTTTCAACAAAAAGGGCTTAAGAATACATTCTTAACAGATTATAAAAACTTATTAAAATTTCTTAATATAATACTTCAAATTTTAAGACATAAAATTATAAGGTTTAATACTTAATCGTTAAAAACCCCCGGTTTCACCGTAACCGGTAACGTAAAAACACATGTTTACCAACTAAATTCTAAAGTTCTAAAAATTGGAAGTTTAACTTGATTAAGATGTGTTATTTAACTCCAAAATCTGTTATTTTGTCAAAAAGGCCATTAAATGTAAGGAAGCAAACTTTAGGGTAGAAATTGTAAATTCTAAAACTTGAGGGGCTAAACTGTAAATTCTGCCAAAACTCTATAAAACGACCCTATGAACATGTAATCACTTGGTAACTTAATTTAACTGGTATCAATGACCTAATAGTGTAAAAACCTATAATTATCCATAAGAAACCATGACTTACTATAAAAGGAAACTTTCTAATGCAAGCCTTGGCAAATCTAAACTAGTTGAACATTTAACCCCTTAACACATTATTATCTACCTCGTATGACCTTAGAATTAGTGGCTTAACACTTAATCTTGTTGGTAGGGTGCTAAACTTGAAACCTTCCCGGTACACGAAGAACCCGTTACTTGAAGCTCTAAGGTGAGTTCTAGTGTCCCCTTTTTACTACTGTTTTTGGGGTGAAGCATGCTCTGTTCAAACTGAACTTTTTTGTGCTATAATATGCTGCTATATATTGTGGGAATGTTAGAACCTGCTTTTACTTTTATCACGATCATTAATTCTTGTGTGAACCGCTTGTTTTATATGGGTAGATCTACTTGGGGAATCCCCCACACACAGTGCCTTCCTTGATGAACGGGAAGGGTACCACACTGAGATCCTGCGGGGTCGTTTGTGGCATGTGACAAGTTTTAATAAGATACTAAGGTGAACCATCAGGCAGGTATGGTCCACCATATGAGGCTCAGTTCTTCCCTCGGGATTACCCGGTGTAACATAACTCTAGAAGAGGCTAGCTGGGACTGAGTGCAGGGTTGATTATGATCCCCACAACTATCATACTATGATCTATGACTTTTAAATCAAATGTGGATTCTTTTGAATCCTTTTGTCTTTGAACTTTAAGAACTTGAATTCACCAACTTTTTAGTTGACACAAATTTCTTTTGAGCATGTTTCAGGTAATCCTTGAAGGGAGTCTAGCTGTGTAGAAGACTTGACTTAGCACCGTGACCATGGCATTGGCTTGTTTTGATTTTTCAAACAATTTTGACTTAATTCTATTTATTTCAGTTGGGAACAATTTGTATTGTTGAAAACTTATACTCGTATGGGTGGTTAGACCCACATCTAGCCCGATATTTCTTTAAACTGTAATGCCATGTGATGTTCTCTCCTTTTGTGCTCTTATGATTATTTGTTTCCGCTACCATATATTGTTACTAGTCTGTGATGTCCCACCCTACCTGGGCCCGGGGTATGACAGATTGGTATCAGAGCTAAAGGTTGTAGAGAAGTCGGGAATACCATAGTAGACCCTAGGCTACAACCCTAATACCTTAGGACCGTCCTCATGGAAAGTGTTGGGATGATCGTGTTGGGTAAATTAATGATTACACATGATCAACGTAATCATGAACTTACCAGACGCGTAAATTCCAGCATGGATCGTTAGGCAATAATTGGACTTTTGTTCGAATGTTGTAATTCTTAAAATTTTCTTTGAGTGGTTTAAGGGTTTCTTAAAATGAAACTACTTTATTTGTTAATTATTTGAAGAAACTAAGGATTGATGATACTATTGATAACTGATACCTCTGGTATTTGATACTGTTGGGATATTTGATACTATTGCCATCACTACTACTATAAGTACTATTATTATTGCAATCATGAGCTATGAGAAACCAAATTACTCATGATATTTCTTACAGGTAATCGAGGCTATGGCTGACAAGGGGAAGGCACCTGCGTACCCGACTGACGGTACTGCACCAGCTGGGAGCCCTAAGAAGGCAAAGCCGCGGACGAAGTATGAAGAATACTTGAGAAGATGCGGACACCCGGGCTGGATATCTGTTACATCTGATGACGCTGAGCCATCGGAGGACTCTTCCTCGACATCTCCCTCCAAGAGCCGGACGCGCTCCAGTCACTGCATGTCGCAGCTCCTGCACGCTCACCTATCCCACCTATCAGGAATAGGGGTGTACGTGTTATCACCCACCCACACAAGAGTACTAGGCCAGGACCCTCAGTCTCCTTTAGGATGCCACCTCCTCCACCACCACCTGTTAGGACATCGACACCTGCACCACCGATGATTGACCCGCTCCGACACCATCCACGTGATGAGCACTGGATGCCACCGAGGCATAGTGTGTATGATGGCCCTAGTGTGCTGCTGGTGACCGGTACTCCTAGTCTAGCCGCCGGGCAAGCGACGTAGGACCTTCTGATGCTGCATTGGATGAGATTCTGAAGACCGTCCGTCGTCACGAGCTGACACTCCAACACGCCACTCGGACCTCCCAGTCCGCCCAGTTTCAGGCCATGATGGCGTCACAAGGAGTCCAGCAGTTGGAGCAAGAGAGAAGGAAGAAGAACTCAGGGTGGCTAGGGTGGCTGAAGAAGAAATGGATGTGAGAGCATCGGGGGGGAGATGTGGGATTATCTGTCTCTTAGACAGTCGAAGGAAACAATTTTATTATTATCAAACACTATTATTATTATGTATTATGGGGGTGATGACACCTTCCAAATTGTAAGAGTTTAACTCTGATGCATTTCTATTTTGCTGATACTATTAACCCTATCTATCTATGAAACTACTTCTTATGGTGTTGATTCTGCAGGGTAATTTGTATTGAATTGCAATGTGATATGTCATGTGTAGAAATTTTGTTTTGCATTCTTTTTGGGTTGAACTGCCTTAAAATTAATTTAATGGAACATATTAAAGGTACTTAGTGGTGTGTATATTACACACTCTCCTGTTAGAACGTGCTATATTAGGATAAGTGATCCATGGGCTGTTGAAACCAAAAATTTATGAGATGCTAAACAAATTTATCTGTGATGCTACCAGAATGCCGACCAGACACGGAACCCATATTGGAAGATCAGGAGCTACGGTTGTCATGAGGAAGCTAGACCAACCGGCAACCAACCCCTTACTCCACCAGGAGCTTCCCGTGGAGAGAATGTCAATCAGGGGAACGATAAGAGAATTGCCAACCTCGTAGCACAACAATTTGCTAACGCCATCTCGACCATCATCGCCCAAATTAATGCGGACCGGAATAACCCCAGTGGTAATGGTGGTTCTGGGAGCAATGAGGGCAACAGTGAGGATGTTGAAGCACTAAGGAATGGATGCTCCTACAAGACCTTCATGACGTGCAAGCCGAAGGATTTCTATGGTACCGAGGGTGCGATTGAGACGTACCGATGGATTGACGAAATGGAAGCCGTCCTAGATATCAGCGAATATAAGATGGAACACATGGTGAGGTATGCTTCCTAGTCACTCAAGGGATCAACACTGGAATGGTGGAAGACTGTTACTCAACCCCGGGGAAGAAACGCTGCTAACCAAGTAAGTTGGACCGAATTCTGGGAATTGATAACCAACAAATACTGCCCCATCAATCAACTGGAGAAACTGGAGTCCGAATTTCTGAGCGTGGAAAAGAAAGGCCCTAACTACACTGAGTACATCAACCACTTCTTAGCCCTGGCTCGACTGGTGCCACATCTGGTGACACCGGAATCCAAGGGCGTAGCACGTTTCATCTGGGGACTACATCCTAGAGTCAGGGGTATGGTTTGATCCTCTAGGCCCCCAACCCTGCAAGCTGCGGTCGACTTCACCAGTAGTTTGACCGATGATCTAGTCAGGGCTGGAAGGACTGAACAAAACAGGATAGAGGAAAGGAGGAAGCCGATGGGTGAGAAGAGAAAATGGTTTGAGGGGAAGAATTTTAAAGGTATGAGGCGTGAAGACCAGGGTGGAAGGACTCGGAAGCTATACTCGGGAACAAGCCCATTCTGCAACAAGTGTAAACTACATAATCAAAGGGAGTGCAACCTGATGCCCTGCTTCCGATGCAAACGACCGGGTCATCTGATTAAGGATTGTACGTATATGCCAGGTAAACAATGCTATGAGTGTGGTGATCCAGGACACATGAGGAATAAGTGTCCTAAGCTGGGGAGAAATAAGGACGCTAGACCCAATAAGCCCAAGGGACGAGCATTCATGATGGATCTAGCTTGTGCTCGTAAGGAACCTGATGTGGTCAATGGTACCTTCCTTATAAATAATCATCCTGCTACCATTCTATTTGATACCGGAGCAACTGCAAGTTTTGTCTCTAGCGCTTTTAGGCCTTTGATTGACTTGAGTGCATGCGTCCTGACTGATACGTTTACCATAGAATTAGCTAACGGTAACATCTTAGAAACTAATGAAGTCATCTAGGATTGCTTAATGAACCTAGAAGGTAGTACATTTAAGATAAACCTGATGCCTATTAAACTAGGAGGATTCGATGTGGTTGTTAGCATGGATTGGCTGGCTAAGAATAGAGTCAAAATCGTGTGTGATGAGCGCCTACTTAGGATACCATTGAACGACGGGAATGTGTTAGTTTTTCATGGTGAAAGATGTAACACGTTATATCCTATGATATCCCATTTGAAGGCAACCAAGAGTCTCATGAAGGGATGCCCAGCTTTCATAGTTTACGTGATAAAAGCCAAAGAGGAAAAGAAGATTGAGGATATACCAGTGGTTTCAGAATATCCGAAGGTATTTCCCGAAGACCTACCGGGACTCCCTCCGACCCGTCAGGTTGAATTCCAAATAGACCTATTTCCTGGTGCTGCACCGGTAGCCAAAGCACCGTACTAACTTGCCCCTCCCGAGATGAAAGAACTAATGCTACAAATCCAAGAGCTACTCGACAAGGGTTTTATACAACCGAGTGTGTCTTCATGGGGTGCCCCGGTGCTATTCGTGAAAAAGAAGGATGGGACCCTACGTATGTGTATTGATTACCGGGAACTAAACAAACCGACAATAAAGAATCGTTACCCTATTCCGAGAATCGATGACCTATTCGATCAACTGCGGGGGGGCAAGCTACTTCTCCAAAATAGACTTAAGGTCAGGGTACCATCAACTGAAGATAAGAGAGGAAGACATACCCAAAACAGCCTTTAGAACTAGATATGGACATTATGAGTACCTGGTTATGCCCTTTGGACTGACTAACGCACCAGCGGCATTTATGGATCTCATGAACCGAGTGTGCCGCCCATATCTAGACAAATTTGTGATTGTATTTATCGACGACATCCTAATCTACTCCCGTGGAAAGGAAGAGCACGAGAAGCACCTTAGGCTGATTCTCGAGTTGCTCAAGAATGAGCAACTATAGCCCAAGTTCTCCAAATGCGAATTTTGGATGCGGGAAATCCAATTCCTAGGGCATGTCGTAAATGAAGATGAAATTCAAGTGGATCCTTCATAGATAGATGCCATTAAGAATTGGAGAATTCCGGAAACTCCTACCAAGATAAGGCAATTCCTTGGATTGGCCGGATACTATAGAAGGTTTATCAAGGACTTCTCGCGTAATGTATAACCATTAACTGCCTTGACCAAGAAGAATACAGCTTTTGAGTGGGAACAAGAGCAGAACAAAGCATTCGAAACACTCAAGGAGAAACTATGTAGTGCACCTATCCTCACCCTCCCTGAAGGAGTTGAAGATTTCGTGGTGTATTGTGACGCCTCGCGTCAGGGACTAGGATGCGTGCTAATGCAGCATAACAAGGTAATTGCTTATGCATCCAGACTATTGAACGATCATGAGAATAACTACACAACGCATGATCTAGAATTGGGTGCCATGGTATTTGCACTCAAAATATGGAGGCATTACCTCTATGGCACGAAGTGCATTATTTACATTGACCATAGAAGTTTGCAACACATTCTTGATCAGAAAATGCTAAACATGCGTCAGGGAAGATGGGTTGAGCTATTGAATGATTATGAATGCGAAATCCGCTATCATTCCGGCAAGGCCAATGTTATGGCGGATGCCTTGAGCAGGAAAGAAAGAGAAAAACCCCTTCGTGTCCGTGCCTTAAGGATGAGTGTGTATACTGACCTTGTTGCGAGACTAAAAGAAGCTCAAGGTGAAGCGCTAAAGGAAGATAATTTAGCAGGGGAGTTGTTAACAGGAATGGAGAAATGGTTAGAATTGAGCAACAATGGTATATATAAATATGAAGGAAGAACATCGGTACCAAAGTACGGGGGAATTAGAGAGGTGATCCTAGACGAAGCCTATAAATCTAGGTACTCGATTCACCCCGAAAGTGACAAAATGTACCAAGATCTAAAGGCACTTTTCTGGTGGCCTGGAATTAATAAATCAATCGCCGTATACGTTGGGAAGTGTTTAACGTGCGCCATGGTGAAGGCTGAAAATCAAAAACCGTCAGGGACGTTACAACAGCCTGAAATTCCAGAATGGAAATGGGATAACATCACAATGGATTTTGTTACAAAACTACCCAGAACTTTCAGAGGACATGACGCCATCTGGGTAATAGTTGACAGGTTAACTAAATCGGCTCACTTCTTGCCGATTCGAGAGGACAACGACCTGATGAAGCTAGCCCAACTGTACATCAACGAGATAGTGACCAGGCATGGGTTGCCACTATCAATCATCTCTGACCGTGATAGTCGTTTCACTTCTCGTTTTTGGAAGTCACTCCAGCAGGCTTTAGGAACCCGTCTGGATTTAAGCACTGCTTACCACCAACAAACTGATGGTCAGAGTGAAAGAACCATCCAAACCTTGGAAGATATGCTAAGGGCTTATGTGATTGACCTTAGAGGGAACTGGGATAACCATCTTCCTCTAGTAGAGATCTCCTACAACAATAGTTATCACGCAAGTATAAAAGCAGCTCCCGATGAAGCCCTATATGGCAGGAAATGCCGATCACCGTTGAGTTGGAATGAGATCGGGGATAGTCAAGTAATGGGACATGACATTGTGATGGAGACCACCGACAAGATATTTAAAATTAAGGAGCATTTAAGAGCGGCCAGAGACCGTCAGAAGAAATATGCTGACAGAAGGCTAAAACCTTAGAGTTTCAAGTGGGTGACAGGGTAATGCTAAAAGTAGCACCATGGAAGGGGCCCGAGATATATAGGACCATTTGAGATACTAGTGAGAATTGGCCCCGTGGCGTATCAATTAAAGCTACCGCAAGAGCTAGGCCACATACATGACACCTTCCATGTGTCAAATTTGAAGAAGTGCATGGTAGACAAAGCCATGGAGTTACCACTGAAGGAAGCAAGGATTAATGACAAGTTGAACTTCATGGAAGAGCCTGTGGAGATTACTGACCAGCTGGTCAAGAAACTCAGGTGAAGTCGCATACCCAAGGTCAAGGTAAGATGGATTTCTAGGCGAGGACCTAAATTCACTTGGGAGCGAGAAGATGAGATGAGAAAGAATTATCCACATCTCTTCAGACCCACCCGTTCCGGAACTTATCGAAGCTAAAATTTCAGGACAAAATTTCCTAAACGGTGGGAGAATGTAACAACCGAGCTCCAGGTCATAACCCTAACCTTTAACCCCTCTCGCATCATTATCCATACAATTAATATTAATGCAATATCACTATTATTATTACTATCAGTGTTATTATTGCTATTGCTATTATTGTCATTTTTGTTATTTCATGTGCCATTTTGCATGAATTTGTCAGATCTAGCCTTAGCATAGAATAACTTTATGTTCCGGGGAAGTCAATTAGTCCATTTCAAAATTGAATCTTAATTGAAACAATTAAATATGTGTGCATGCACACACAATTCATGGTTTAACATATACATATACATACTTAATACTTAAACAACTAATAAAAATTACCCACTTAAAATACTACACTACAAAATAATACTACACAATAACAAATTTTCATTTAAAATTTAAAACTAATTACACCCCACAAAGCTCCAAGATCGACCGCCCTTCACCCCCCCTGTCCACCAATCTCTTCTCTTCTACACCACCCAAACTTGCCACCATTCCCCTCCACTCCTATTACATGCAACACTTGAACCCACCCTCATTTCTCACCTCTCACTCTCTTCCCTCTTCTCTCGAATTCTCTCTAGCTGAAGCACACACACACCCACGGTTCCAGCTTCATTTCAGCCCCTAGTCGAAGTTCAAGCATCAAACATCATCGGTCAAGCTTCATACTAGCAAGATGGTGCTATCTTGTGAGCCTTTGACACATGGTTTCATCAAACTCGACTCTTCCAGCCCTTGTTCGAAGACTTCCAGACCGTTCTGTCACCCTACACACTCTCCAAATCGTGAACCATACAAGAGTAAGCTTCATCCTACCCGAAACAAACTATGTCATGTGTTATTCTCTCTTCTATCCACCAAAACCCTTACTTTCCTTGTTCTAACAGAAGTCCACTGCTATCATCTCGTTCCTGAGGAGCTTTTAACTTCACTATAGGTATCTCACATGAAATATTGGTCATGCTACGGGTGGAACACAAGTTACACCTAGAAAACCCCTTTTGGGTGACTTTGACACCCATGAACTTTATGTTTTGTAACCCTCCATAACCAAAGCTTGGGATCTACTTAAAAATGGTTTTTAAACCTCCTAACAACCTTTTATAAAAGTTACAAAATGATTTGGTGGTGGATGGGTACAACTAATGTGTTTTACCCATGTGTAAAGAGCTAAAATGGTAAAAATCTCCCAAATACAAGCTTATATTATGGTTACATGTTAGATCCGTGTATTAGAACTGATTTTCAGTAGGTTTTGGATGTTAATCGGCATATGAAATGTTGTCAAAAGCTGAAAAATTAAAATAGTAGGGATTTTAGGCATTTTGGACTTATTCGGGGACCCAAAAGGTGGTAAATTGATTTGAAAATATGAGGACATAGGGTATAACCATGTTAAAAATAATTCCACGCTCTAAAAATGTTAACAAAGTGAAATTGGTCGAATTTGTGGTTAAATGGGTCTAAGAACAATTTAAATGAAATTTTTAGTTAAAAACGAGTCTTAACCGGGTGATTTTTGGAAGAAATTTATGGAAATACAAGAATAAACCAAAAATCTATGGGAAACTTGTTATTTCAGTAAGTTTAGAACTTTAAGACTTAAATATGGTGAAAAATTGGTCAAACATGATTTCGAGCGATCGGTTTCGGGTAAAAACGCGCTTTAACGGGTCGAACTTAAAAACGAGACTTTCAACAAAAAGGGCTAAAGAATACATTCTTAATAGATTATAAAAACTTATTAAAAGTTATTAATATAATTCATCAAATTTTAAGACAAAAAATTATATGGTTTAATACTTAACCGTTAAAAACCCCCGGTTTCACCGTAACCGGTAACATAAAAACACATGTTTACCAACTAAATTCTAAAGTTCTAAAAATTGGAAGTTTAACTTGATTAATATGTATTATTTAACTCAAAAATCTGTTATTTTGTCAAAAAGGCCATTAAATGTAGAGAAGCAAACTTTAGGGTAGAAATTGTAAATTCTGAAACTTGAGGGGCTAAACTGTAAATTCTGCCAAAACTCTATAAAACGACCCTATGAACATGTAATCACTTGGTAACTTAATTTAACTTGTATAAATGACCAAATAGTGTAAAAACCTATAATTATCCATAAGAAACCATGACTTACTATAAAATGAAACTTTCTAATGCAAGCCTTGGTAAATCTATACTAGTTGAACATTTAACCCCTTAACACATTATTATCAGCTCGTATGACCTTAGAATTAGTGGCTTAACATTTAATCTTGTTGGTAGGGTGCTAAACTTGAAACCTTCCCGGTACACGAAGAACCCGTTACTTGAAGCTCTAAGGTGAGTTCTAGTGTCCCCTTTTTACTACTGTTTTTGGGGTGAAGCATGCTCTGTTCAAACTAAACTTTTTTGTGCTATAATATGCTGCTATATGTTGTGGAAATGTTAGAACCTGCTTTTACTTTTATCATGATCCTTAATTCTCGTGTGGACCGCTTGTTTTATATGGGTAGATCTACTTGGGGAATCCCCCACAAACAGTGCCTTCCTTGATGAACGGGAAGGGTACCACACTGAGATCCTGCGGGGTCATTTGTGGCATGTGACAAGTTTTAATAAGATACTAAGGTGAACCATCCGGCAGGTATGGTCCACCATATGAGGCTCAGTTCTTCCCTCGGGATTAGCCGGTGTAACATAACTTTAGAAGAGGCTAGCCGGGACTGAGTGCAGGGTTGGATGTGATCCCCACAACTATGATACTATGATCTATGACTTTTAAATCAAATGTGGATTCTTTTGAATCCTTTTGTCTTTGAACTTTAAGCACTTGAATTCACCAACTTGTTAGTTGACACAAATTTCTTTTGAGCATGTTTCGGGTAATCCTTGAAGGGAGTCTAGCTGTGTAGAAGACTTGACTTAGCACCGTGACCTTGGCATTGACTTGTTTTGATTTTTCAAACAATTTGGACTTATTGCTATTTATTTTGGTTGGGAACAATTTGTATTGTTGAAAAATTATACTCGTATGGGTGGTTAGACCCACATCTAGCCCGATATTTCTTTAAACTGTAATGCCATGTGATGTTCTCTCCTTTTGTGCTCTTATGATGGTTTGTTTCCACTGCCATATATTGTTACTAGTCTGTGATGTCCCACCCTACCTAGGCCCGGGGTGTGACATTCATCATCATTCATTATCATTCCTCATTGTTCGTTTCGTACTTTCTTTCATTATTATCTTTCACCTTATCTAGATCCCGCCATATGCTATACCCCCACGCCATGCCAAAGCTGGTACTATGCCGGGGCTTACAAGTAAACCTCTACGTCATGCCGAAGCTGACACAGTATCGGGGTGGAGCGACAAGGATCCCGTTTTGTACTTTTCAGTCAATCTCAAGGACTAGACCCCTCTGCACATTAACAAGGGTTAGCTAAACCACACAGTTGAGCAAACAACTTCCTCGTTAGGTTATGAACCTCCACCATTTTGTTTGCATGACCTTCCTTCTTCATTCATTATGTTCCACTTTCATTAACCTCGTCTTTCTCTTTTATTAAGATAATACTTTATGTAGAAGAGTATTAACACACCATGTAAAGTCACATAATAATACGTAATCTAGAACGTCAACCACAGCCCATAATCATACATAACACCAACAGGCATAAATCACCAAAACATTCCAGAACTTAACCCTACATTCTACCTCCCAAGATTTCAAAAAAATCCTAAGTCCCAAAAGAAATGCGGATGAACTAAGTCTTGTGTATGAGCACATACAAATGTGGATGAACAAAAACATCTACGGAGGAACAAAAACATCTGCGGATGAACAAAGGATCTGCGGATGAACAAAACATCGGCAGTGGAACAAAACATCTGCGGATGAACAAAACATCTACAGATGAACAAAACATTTGTGGATGAGGAAAGCATCTGCTGATGGACAAACATCTGCGGAGGAACAAACACATATGCCGATGAACAAACATCTGTGGATAACAAACATCTGCGGAGGAACAAACACATCTGCGGATGAACAAACACATCTATGGAAGAACAAAAGATTTAGCTATTGAACATAAATCCAATACGGTTAAATGTTCAGCAAATTCGGATGAAGTCCAACAAATGCGGATGAACAAAATGCAAATGCGGATGAACACATACAAATATGGATGAATAAAAAACATGCGAGGGCACATTCAACCAATGCCGTTGAACACTCAATAAATACGGATGTTCAAAACCATCCTGCAATGCAACTTATGCAATTTCTAGCCTCAATATCATTTCTAAACGTACCCTTAGCATGGATCTACTAGTTATACACTTAAAACATAATAAACCTCCATTCAACATAACAACAATCTTGTAAGACGTTCAACTTCATAAACAGTCGAACTTTTTCCTGGAAAATCATAGTTTGGTAAAGAAAACCCCTTTTTAGTATGCATAACAGCCCCAAACAAGTAGAAGACCAGTAAGAGAGGGGGATCTAGAACTCACCTGAATAACTTTTGAGCAAACTTCACAACCCGAGAATAAGCCTGGAGTTCTAGCACCTAAAAGACATGAAAAGGAGCGCTAAACACCAGAAACTCTATCCAGAAGCTGAAACCCGACTGAAAACCGAGAAGAATTACCTTAAAATCTCACCTTCTTGAAGAACTTTCCACTTTCTCTCTCTAAAACCGGATGGGAACTTCCTCTTCCCTTTTCTCCAGCCGATATGTACTTGAAAGAGAAGGTATGGGTAGCCTTAACACCTTTTTGAACCCACTATGTGCAAGTTTGGCCCTTGCATGCTTTTAACCCCTTGCTTTTGAACTAACTTCATGTTCGCTCCCTTACTTTTCTTTTCTTTCTTTTTTTTCTGAAATTTCCGGGTGTTACAAGTCCACCCCCCTTATATAGGTTTCGTCCCCGAAACCTGTCACTCCTTAGAGATTTGGGTAGTGCCATCTTATTTCCTCCTCTGACTCCCAAGTGGCCTCCAAATCTTCAATGTAGAGACCACAACCGCCACTTTAGAGAAGCTTTGGATAAATCTCCTGTAGTAACCCGCCTAATCCAAGAAACCACAATCTCGGATGGTGTCTATGGAGACTTCCATTGCACCACCACCTCAACCTTCGTCAGGTCTACCATAATCCCTTCAGGATAGTCCACATGACCCAAAACTAAACTTTGCGTAACTAGAATGCACACTTGTAGAACTTGGTATACAGCTTCTGTCTTCTAAGCATCTCCAACACCTCGCGACACGTGACTAGCATGCTCTTCTTTGCTCTTCGAATAAATCAGGATATCATCGATAAACACAAATCCAAGATTTATCCTGCATAGGCCGGCACACCCAATTCATCAAATCCATAAAAGCAGTTAACGCGTTTTTTAAACCAATAGACATCACGAGAAACTCATAGTGTCCATAACGCGTACAAAAAGCTGTTTTAGGAATATCCTACTCTTTACCTTCAATTGGCGGTAACTAGATCGGAGATCTATCCTCAAGAACCACCTGGTACCTTGGAACTAATCGAACAAGTCATCAATCCTCAGTAATCGATATCGGTTCTTCACAGCCAACTTGTTCAATTCACGGTAGTCGATACACATCCTCATGCTACCGTCCTTTTTCTTCACAACAAGACCATAGCACCCCACGGAGAGACACTCTATCGAATGAAACCCTTGTTTAACAAATCTTGTAGCTGAGTCATCAATTCCTTCATCTTGGAGGGAGTTAGACGATACGATGCCTTAGCAACAGGTTGGGCATCAGGAATCAGATTGATCTGGAACTCGATCTCACGATTAGGTGGCACACCTGGTAGATCCTTCGGGAACATGTCTAGGAAGTCACACGCGACCGGTACATACGTCAATCGTGGTACTGACGCATCCACATCCTTCACGTAGGCTAGATAAGCACCACTTCCTCATCTCGTACACTTCTCTACCACAACCATCCAAATTACTTTCGAGATCGTACTAACTCTATCGCCATAAATCGTCACCGAACTCCCATCAGGCGTGGTCAATCGAATCATCTTCTTACGACACATGATGTTTGCCTCATGGGCTGTTAGCCAATCCATCCCTAGGACTACATCAAATTCGCTTAGGGTGAGCAAGGGTATTTGATGTGGTTGGATCATCTGGTTATGCATTATCATGAAATGTTTGTGATGAATCATGAAAGAAATCTAAGATTTCATCATCATGTTGTTTGTTCGGTAATGAATGGTAATCATCATCTTCTTCAGCTATGTCTGGATGATGTGACCTTGTTTGCTTTCTTGGTTGAGGGTCAACTAAAGTTTGTGGTTGATTGGTCACAAGAGTTGAAGATGATGGAGTGTTTGTTGATGTTCCTTTTGAAGTGTTTGTTTGATCTGGAGGAGTTGTAACTGTTGTGCTTGAAGGAGTAATGTTTGGTCTCCTTGGAGGATCAACAGTTAATGAAACATCAATGTTTGTTGGTAGAACCATGGGATATTCAATATCAGCCTTGGTACCTGAGACATCAAAATAAGATGTGTTAAATGATTTTGTTAGTGAATCTATATCAAACAACCAGTCAGATCCAATGACTTTCTTTGTGAAAGTATTTTCGTTAAAAACAACATCAGATGTTTCTTCCACTATGTTTAGTCTTAGATTGTATACTTTTATGCTTTAGAGCTTCTAGAGTATCCAACAAAACAACCATCGTCTGCTTTTGGAGTAAACTTAGATAAATGTTCTCTAGTGTTTAATATAGATACAGAGCACCCAAATGCTTTAAGAAATCCAATAAACGGTTTCTTTTAAACATTAATTCATATGGAGTTTTAGTGTATTCTTTAATCATTAGTGTTCTGTTTTGTATGTAGCAAGCTGTGTTGATGGCTTCTGCCCAAAAAGATATGGGCAATCGGGAGTCAGCTAGCCTAAAACTAGCAGCTTCTATCAGTATTCTGTTTCTCAATTCAGTAACTCCATTATGCTAAGGAGTCCTTGCCATACTAAATTGCTGACTTATTCCTTTCTCTGCACAAAAAGAAGAAATAATGTCATTCTTAAATTCAAGACCATCATCACTTCTTGAAGGTTTGACTTTAAGATATAATTGATTTTTAATTTTAGTGATAAATGATTTGATGATTTCTACTATTTCTGACTTGTGCAATAGAAAGAAAACCCAGGTGAATTTGGAGTAATCATCCATTATCACAAGGCAGTATTGCTTCTTGCCTATGCTTAATATGTTTGTAGGACCAAAAAGGTCCATATTAAGCAACTTGAGTGGTGTGTTATTAGAGTTTACCAATCTAGACGTATGAGACACTCTATGTTGTTTGCCTTTCATACATACAGTGTAGTGGTCTGTACAGAAAAATTCCTTTATGGTAGACCTATTACTAGGTCACCTTTAACCAATTGATTCATTCTACTAAAGTTAGAGTGTCCTAATCGTCTATGCAATAATTGGGAAACATCTGCCGATGCTTTTGATAATAAACAAGTTTTAGGGGTTGATGCTGAAACTGTATTCATATAAAAAATGTATGTGTTGTTCTAACAAAGAGTTTTTAAAAGATACAGTCTTCAGGTATTTAAAAACCCATCTTGAGGATGTAGCAATTGTTAGAGTCAAAGAGGGTGGCATATCCTTTATCATAGATTTGGGATACACTTAGAAGATTAAACCGGAGGTTGGAGCAGTAGTTGACATTCTTAAAGATGATCAACCCATTTGATACCGTTCTTTCTCCAGTAATCTTTCCTCATGTCTTGTCACCTCCAAATCCTAGGATTCCCCCATGTTTGCTTTTGAAATATCAAAGGAGGGAACAGTTGCCAGTCATATGGCGGGAACACCCGCTGTCAACATACCAGATGTTGTCAGGCTTTCTATGATGTCCTTGAACAGACAAATAAATTAATTAAATGGTGCAACCCAAGCCAAGATGGTCTTGGGTTTTTTGTCTTTTCCCAGTACAAATTTCCTATAAAGATGCATTGTCTGCTGGTTTAGAAACTCTAGGTACACTAGACTTCCTTTCCATGTTTTTAGCTATGTCAGGAGAAGTGCTTAGACCTCTCATTCTTTGAGTGCTAAGGTCTATTTGGTGTTTGTTTTGAGACTTATGTCTCCTATCTGTTTGTTTAAAGTTGTCATAAAATGTTTTATCATTTCTTAAAACAACTTTTATGTGTGGAGTCTATCTTGGTACTCTACCCTTGTTCTTATTAGGAGTAACTATTTGCTTCTCAGTTGATTTCTCAACGTAAGCTGGTTTGTTTTGCTTTTTATTCATTTTATTGAAGAAACAATTAGTTATGTTATGGTTGTTTCTTTCATAAATTGAACACTAATTATGAATGCTGCAAATGTTGCCTTCTGCTCCTCACTTTCTAAAATAATTGTGTGTGCATCCATAGGTTTCTCAAACTTATGTATGCTTTTGTTCTTTGTGTGATGTTATTTGTTTGAACTTGAAGCATGTTGTTGTTTGCTCTAAGGTGTTGCTTCATGTGAAGCATGAACACCAGTCTTCTTAGACTTCTATTTGCGTTTTGGTGATTCAGGAGCATAAAAGAATGAAGTATCAATGGAGTCAAGAAACTCCTTCTCTTCATCTTCTCCAGTGCATGTCAAGAATGCACTGTCTGTTATTTTTATCTCTTTGAATTCGTATGATTCCACATGTCTTATAGTGCTGTTGTTTCTGGATCTCTCATCTAGTTCTAGTGCCTCTACTTTGGCAACTAGAGCAACCAAAGACAATGCTTCAAGATCAAGTGTTGCTTTCAGCAGAGAGACAAATTATTCCAACTCTTTGGAATAATATGCAATATTTTCTTGTTGATCTCCACAAGTTCATATTTAAGACCATATACTATCATCTCACTAGTTGCACGAATCTACGGAGCTGCTGTGGTATGGATTCTCCTTGAACATGATGGAAAGTTTCATATTGGGTTCTTAATTTTTCTTTCTTGATCTCTCTTATTTCTTCATTTCCTTCACACATTGGGTGAAGAACTTTCCACACTTCATGTGTTGTTTTGAAATTTTATACTCTTATCCATATCTCAATTGAGAGAGTCATTGCAAGAATACTGTATGCTTTCGTATCAGTTTTGAATTTCTTCAAGTCATCACCAGCTACACTCTTTAGACTCACTAGTTTCTATATGTTATAATCTAGTCCTAAAGTCACAAGAATGTATGGTCCCTCGGTTATGGAACTCCACAAGTCGGGGTCTTGGGAAATTATCCAGTTTCTGAATATGATTTTCCAGTGTTTGAAGTTAGCCTTATTCTTCAAGCTGGGTGGTTTAAGACCACTGTTGGAACCTGAAATTTCATCTGACGTGATTGTTAAACTTTAACTTAATGGTTTAAGTCAAATTTGTTTGCTTATTTAACTCGGTGCTAACTTTGATTTAACCTAAGGTCATTAGGGTTTGTTTGATTTGTTTGATGACTTTTAAATTTACCAAATAAAGGAATTTAACTATTTTTTATTTAATTAATTAAACTCAATGAAATGTCAATTGCATTTCAATTAATAAGGGAATATTATGTCAAATTAATGGTCAATCAGTCAACACCCTTTTTTTAATGAATTCAGTCAACAAAGTCAAAACCCTAAAAACAATTAATATGTTTAAAGTGGGGATTTTCTGGATCAAAAAGTAACTTTTTCAAAAACACAAATGGAGAATGGTTTTTTTCACTTGTTTTTGATGAAACTCAACAAAATCACTGTAGATTTTAAAGATTTGTGCAACTCATGAACTAGGGTTTATCCTAGAACAGTTGCGGCCGTGACAACTTCAAAGAAAACAACAATCAGTTTGTTGTTTAAAGATGTTTAATCATTAGATTTGAGTATAGAATAACTCAAGTATGATGTTTAACATAATGAATGAATTCAAAGCACCTAAAACATTGTTTGTTTGATGAAAAATTGATAGAACAGTATCGGTGTACTGTTTTATCCAAAAACCCTTGAAAGTGATGAGGTTTAAATGATTTTGTGATGATTCTGTTTGAAAACTATGTATGCATGATTATGAGAGCTTTGATAACAACTAAAACACATAATCTTCTTCAAAATGAACTAAAACAGATGATTAAATCATTTTTTGAACAGTTGTTGAATGTAAGATGTAGAAGAGGGTTTTCTGTCAATTTCAAGCTCAAAATGGATATTATGAAGCTAATGAACCATAGAGATTATTGTATTGAACGAGAAGATCAAAAATCATTTGTATGATTTGAGCCAAGGCTTTGATACCACCTAACGGATTTGGGTTTTTGAACTTAATAAGTACAAAATAATGAATCCCCTAATGATCTTTTCAATCTCTCAATAACAACAACAAATGTGTTATGAATCAATAGTCAAATAATCATAGTGCGGAAACCCATGATTATTGATTTGATCTCTATGTGTGTATATGATTGTGTGTTTGTATGATTTAATGCTATGAATGACAATAACTACTTGTCGGATTGGTTGTTCAAAAGCTTACAAAGGTTAGGGTATATGGCTATTTATAGCCTATGTACACACTATGTACATTTACAAAAATACCCTTATGTAAAACAAAATACATAATAATCCTAAGTCTATAAGCTATCTGCCGTGGATGATGTCTTGTCCGCTGTGGATGATAAGCTGTCTGTTGTGAGTGTTCAGTTACTTGTCCGTTATGCATGAATGCTATTCGCTGTGAACACTTGTATTATTTGTTGTGTTGTTGTCCGCTGTGGAATGCTCATTCGTTGTAGATGTCCATCCGCTATCTGCACTTAGAACTTCACTCTTCATCCGTTGCGACTACTACTGCATCCACTGTGGACATTACTTCATCCGCTATGGACACTTAACAAAAATTTCTTTTATCTACAAAATCTAAAAAAGAAATTTAAACTTGATTAGTGTTTGATATGAATGTTTATGTTGTTTGAATGTTAGAAAATAATTGTTTGAATGTTAGAACACATTTTGATTGATTATGGCAGACATTATCTTTTAATGCACTTGCATGCAAAGTAAAATGGTCAACAAAATTATAGGTGAGAAACATAGGTTTATAAAGATATAAAAGCATGTTGGCATAAAAAGTTACAAATTCATACAAGCTCATCATATGTGCAAAAATATTAACACGAGATTTATGCGATCAAACCTAATTTGTCATTGTTATATTGCATCCACAATCCTCAAAGATTGTGCCATTGTGATCATTGCATCCATAATCCTCAAAGATTGTGCCGTTGTTATCATTGTGTCCACAATCCCCAAGATTGTGCTATGTTATATGTTATATCGGTTTCCGACATATGGCCCATATTAGTACTTCCTTAGGCTTGAACCCAAGTTAATTATTGCAAAACTATTATGTAGTGTTCAAATACTAAGCACATAGTTAATATTACGTGCTTAAGAATTTATTCTATGGAAATATTTATGTGATATGACCAACATATACATGTTCCATCCCCAAAAGTGTAAAAGTTGAAAAGGGGGCTATGAATCTCACATTGTGATTTTGATGAGTTTCTTGAGTTCTTGGTGCGTGTTTGACGGTTAAGGATGAAAACTTAAGATGATAGAAAATAGTAGTTTAGTTATATGAAGATATGGTGTTGTTAGTTCATCAAAATGATCAAAGCATAATAGAAGAAATGCTAGTTTTTGAAAAACTCAGATTTGACAATAATCTGTGTTGAACTTTGGACATGTGTTAAAAATAGAAAACATTAATTTTGAAAATTTCCAATCACCTAAAGTTATATGTTATGAAAAATTTTCATTTAGGAAAGTTTTCAATTTGGGACCTGAAAATAGGTGAAATTTAGAAATCTTTACAAGGGGTCCTGCAATCACAATTTTCAGCAATCTGTGATGAATTTATATCCATTTTAAAAATAGTAAACGAAATTCAAAAATTATGAAATTTTACGGAACTAGTGAATATGCCGCTCTTTGTGGCGGAGGCTAAAATTTGTCTTGAAATTGATATAATCAATTACAACATCAACAACAATGGATAACAAAGTAGTGAAGTGCAGTTCGGGTAAACCTGATCTATTTTGAGTTGACAAAGTCAATACAACAGTTGTGTTACTATTAAAATATTTATTTTGCGTGTTTAGGTTTATAAATGTCATTTGCATAGATAATTTTTAATATATTAAACTAAACTTCACTGATTTACAAAAATGTGATGCACAATATAATGTTAAATTTAGTAGATGTAGGGAATTATAAACTTAAAAAGATGTTTTTAAGTGCAAATAAAAATGCATAATATGTAACCTGTTCTTCAAAGCAGCAAATCAAAAACTGCTTTTGAATTTTCAAAATAAACCCAACCTAAACTAAGATGGATTCTAAATGTATATATAAAAAAGCAAATCAAAACTGCTTGTCCTAATTCATCTAAGTAAGAATTGTTTCATGTTGAAAGGTGGGAACGCCATTTGTTAGCAAATTACTGGCTACTACTAGAAGGTGGATAAAATCTTTGATAACTTCTATATTATCATCACCGCTACCAGATCAAATCATATTAGCAAAGGTTATTAAATTGAAGCACAATTTAAAAAAAAATAAATAAAAAATAAAATAACCCAAGAGGCTTAGTGAGATACATTTATAACACACATGCTCCTCAAGTAAACAAATACCTCAAGTCTTCATTAGCATGTTGGTAAAGCTTATTATAGGCATCTGTGATAACAACATATAAGCATATAAATACAAAATGACTGCAAATAGGGTTACATCTGAGTGGAGTAAAACTATCTAAACTCATCAACACACAAAACTTATTCATAGACAACCTTTTAACCTACAAAACCAACAAAGTTCATGTACTTCATTTATACAATCTGCATAACTTTCAGACCCAGTCCTTCATTTCATTTCAAAAGCAACTAATATAAGATAGTCAATTTAAGGAATTTTACTAACATTATAAAGCGATAATTAATCTGATAAGACTTATGTATGATCTTCATTTGTGACACATAATAATTAAAATAAAATAAATACATGATTAATCAACATTAAATTTCCTTGACAAAGTGGATTGTCAATGCTATTAATGAATCAGATCATATCATCACCTGTGGATTAATAATATGGCTCAAAGTCATTATGTTAACAAAGTTATTTATTTGGCATGCGAATTTTATTAAGTATTGGTTAGAAGGACATTAAAAAACATCCGTTCACTTACATGACAGGAGTCACCGACAATAACATTGAAAGAAGAAAATGATCAATACCATTACAAAGAACCGGTTACTTTAATCAATAAACAATCGATAAGGCTTATGAGATGATAATCATGAAAATTCAATAGGCCACAAACATAGATACTTTTAACAAAGGATCAATGATCTGTCAAAGACTCCATAACTGTTATGTTGAAGACTTATAGGCGTCTTCTTCCATTCATGCATCTAAACATTTAAAAAGCTCCATATCGATGGTCCAAGTACAAATACCAAGAATAAGCAACTTGTATTAAATAATATGAATAATATTATTATTTATGGTTTTCTATTATGCAAACCCTAAACACCGAAAGTACAACTAATATTGACTTAGTAACCAATCAAACGCATAAGAAACAAACACCCCGTAATCGATGGAAACAAACTTATGACCAAGTCTACCTCAAATTTTCGACAGCAGACCTTGAAGTAACTCATCGGATTATCGTTGTTACAATCGTAATTTTCCTACAAAGGACGACGTCCCAGAATTAAAATGATTAAGGTGTAAAACCTACACCTAAAAGCCGCAAAGTTGCAATTTAAAAACTAAAGAGTATACTTTAGTAAGCTTGAAACGTATGCACTTTGATAATTTCAATCGAAACTACCTTGAGCTTCAAAGGAATCACCTCCGATAATAACTCCCCTTCTAACGAAACTTCAGTTCTGCCTTCACTACCACCATCAACAGCCTTTTACACCCTTTTGCGCACTATCGCCTTCAGCCTCATTTGTCGCTGGTGATGTAAGGCCCCGATCCCGGGAAACCTCACAGTTCGTCATTCATAGCACAATACATATTAAAATTCATTGAAATATGAAAACATTGCAGCGGGATAATTTAACAAATCCATTTCATTGCATTAGTAATAATTTTTGCAAAGAAATACATCATTGTCATTAAGTACAAAAATACATTTCTGTTGTATTACAAAACAAAAACATTGTTTCTGAATAAAAACATGGATGCCAGTCTTTATTTGTCAAGAAGCTCCATCCTCGTACCATCCCAGCAACCTCATTACCTGCCAACTGATATGCATATAAAAAGTCAGTGTTACTGAGTGAGTTATAGTTTTGTTAATATATAAAAATATACATTTTTGAAAGCTTCCTTTAGTGATCACCCATCCATAATACATAACAGTCAAAATGACTGATAATATTCATTAAAGCTTTCATTATCTTTCTTTCTCTAACTATCTTTCTCTTTCACTAACTAGGATTGCACAAAGCAAGAGCCTACATCATATGGTTGGCAACGAATGCCGAACCCCTGCCAGTACACGTTTATCATGGTAGCTATCCCCTTATAGTTGACCCATACTGCTAGGCATGATGCCTGCTCATAAATACAGGTCCCATTAATTTATTCATTGGTCAATCACAAGGTTTAGACCCTAGACGTGCATCCTCATGGGTTGAAATAGCCGCACATCAGTTGAGCTAACGACAACATGGTCGTGCACCTCTATTCATTTTGCTTGCAAGGTTTTTCATTCATCAAAAGGGCCCGGGGGTAACATTCATTAAGTTTCACTGTCTTTGTTTTATTCCTTTATGTCCACTTGATTATGAATAATACTTTTTAGATATCCATGGTCGTAATAATCACATAACATGAAGTGGTAATAAGTATTCATAACAATAGCCCATAAGAGAGGATTATAACATTAAAACATATAGCAAACATATCATCCATTAGAACATTAGTACTAATCACTTAAACTCTATTCCCAAAATTTCGGGATAAACCTAAGTGTTCACAGTGGATGAACGAGTCCGCAGCGGATGACCAAGTCTACAGCGGATGAACAAATTCAACAGTGGACAAACAAAGTCCATAGCAGATAACTACGGTTCACAGCGGATGACTAAGGCATTACAACGGATGATTAAGGGATTACAGTGGATGACTAAGGTTCATTAAGGCATACAACAGATGACTAAGGTTCACAACTGATGACTCTTAACACTTAAGTGTCCGCAATGGACATTCATGAATACTTAAGTGTCCACAGCGAACAGTCTAGAATACTTAAGTGTACACAGCGAACAGTAAATGTCTATATCGGACAGCATTAAAACCTTCCCAAATGTCCATAGCGAACATCCAAAGCCCATAGCGGACAGTTGTTTAAACACTTATGTCCTGCTTACGTGAATTCTAGTTCCATACAACACCTTTAAACGTATACTTAGCATAGGTCTATCAGATTCACACCTAGCACACCCATTAATCATCATAGATATAATGAAAAGCATATATCATTAATAAAAAGTCATCTTTATCATGGAAACATAGTTTTGCTAAGAAACATCATTTTAAGACACATATCATCCCCAAACAAGTAGAAAACATGTAAAAGAGGGGATCTAGAACTCAACTTAACCACCTTTCGAGCAAACCACAGAAACCCGAGATCAACCTAGAGTTCTAACACCTAAACACACGTAAAAAACAAACTAAACATATAGAAATCTGCCTAGAAGCTTACCCGACTTAGATTTGAGAAGAAATTACCTTAAAATCATACTTGTGAAGAATTCTTCCACTTTCTCTCTCTAGAACCGGATGGGAGCTTCTTTCTCTCATTCAAGCCATATGATTTGAGTGCATGGGATGAGGGTATGGGCGGCCATCTCCTTTTTAAACCCCATTATAGGCTGGTTTGCCCCTTGTACACTTTTATCCCTTGCTTTTTAGAATAATTTCCCATTTCCTCATTTACATTTTTTTTTGAAGTTTTCAGGTGTTACAAGTCCAGTCCCTTTATATAGGATTTGTCCGCGAAAGCTGTCATTCCTTAAAGATATCAGGGTAGTGCCATCTCATTTCTTCCTACGATTCCTAAGTAGCCTCAGATCCTTTGCGAAGCTTCCACTGCACTTTAACTTGACTAATAGCTTTTTTACTTAAACATTTCTTCTTCCGGTCGAAAATAGCTACTGGTTGCTCCACATAATTCAACCTTTCATTAACCTTGATGTCCGTGCGAGGGATACCAACATCACCTTCAGCCAAGCACTTTCATAAATAAGACACATGGAACGTAGGATGAATCCCATGTAGCTTATTAGGAAGTTCTAACTTATATGCCACCTCACCAACTCTGGCAATGATTTTGAATGGCCCGATATACCTTGGGCTCAATTTCCCTCTTTTTTGGAAATGAATGATTCCTTTCCATGGAGACACCTTCAACATCACCTTATCTCCTACTTGGAACTCAATCGGCCTTCTTCTCTTGTCAGCGTAGGACGTCTGCCGATCCTTTGCTGCTTTCGTAGAGGCCTTGATCTTTTCCAACTTTTATGTCATGCCCTCGATGATCTCGATACTCCTCAACTCCTTCTGTCCAATATCACCCTAACACACCGGGGTTCTACACCGTCTCCCATACAACATTTCAAATAGTGGCATGCCTATGCTTACATGATAACTATTGTTGTAAGAGAATTCTGCTAATGCTAGGTGCTCATCCTAACTTCCATAAAAATCAATAATGCATGCCCGGAGCATATCCTCTAAAGTTTAAATTGTTTTTTCTGATTGACCGTCTGTCTGATGGTTGTAAGTTGTGCTAATGTTTAACCTCGTTCTCATCGCATTGTAGAATTTCTTCCAAAACTTGGAGGTGAACCAAGTGTCCCTATCAGAAACAATGGATACCGGCACCTCATGGCGAGTTACAATCTCCTTGATGAAGAGATCCGCCAGCATTTCTGACGAGTAAGTCTTTGGATTGGCAACAAGTGGGCACTTTTCATCAAGCGGTCTAGAATCACCCAAATGGTATCACATCCTCTCGTTGTACGAGGTAATTTCGTGATGAAGTCCATCGTGATGTGCTCCCACTTCCATTTGGGTATATCTAAAGGTTGGATATTCTCGTATGGTTTTTGATATTCTATCTTCACTTGAAAACAAGTCAAGCACTTACTCACAGACTCCACCACATCACGCTTCATCCCTAGCCACCAATAATCCATCTTCAGGTCATGATACATCTTTGTAGCACAAGGATGAATGGAATATCAAGTTTTGTGAGCTTCATCCATAATCCTTTCCCTCAGATCCTCGTAGCAAGGAAACCACATCCACCCGAATCATGTTCTAACACCAAGAGTGTTCTCCCCTAAATCTGATGTCTGTCCTTTCATCCGCTCAGAGTTGATGCTATCATCCTTCAGTGCCTCATCTTGAAACTTGCAGATCTGACCCACGACATCGGGCATCACGATCAGTTGACAAGCCTTCACCCGAATAGGTTCAAACCATTCCTTTCGACTAAGGGCTTCAGCAATCACGTTCGCCTTGCCCGGATGATAGTGAATCTCGTAATCGTAGTCCTTGATCAGCTCTAACCTCCTTCTTTTCCTCATGTTAAGATCCTATTGTTCGAAGAAATACTTTAGGCTCTTGTGATCTATGAAGATGGTACACTTCTTCCTGTACAAATAGTGCCTCCAAATCATCAACGCAAAGACCATAACGATAAACTCCAAATCATGAGTAGGGTAGTTAACCTCATGGATCTTCAACTGCCGAGACGCATAGGGTATAACCTTCCCTCGTTGGATCAACACGCAACCTAAGCCCGAATGCGAAGAATTTGAATATACCACCAAGTCATCATTCCTTTCATGCAACGTCAAGACTGGGGCTTAGGTTAACATCATCTTCATCTTCTTGAAAGGCATCCTCTTAATTTGAACCCTATTCAAATTTCACATCCTTGCGAGTCAGCTTAGTTAGGGGATGCCACCTTAGAGAAGTCTTGAATAAACCTTCTATAGTAACCTACCCAACCCAGGAAAAAACGGATCTTAGATGGCGTTCTTGGGGATTCCCATTGCATTACAACTTTGACTTTTGTGGGGTCCAACATTATTCCTTCGGGATTAATCACATGACCGAGAAATTAGACCTCTCGTAGCCAAAATGCACACTTAGAGAACTTTATGTACAACTTCTCGTTTCTAAGTGTCTCTAATACTTCCTTGAGAATAAAGGCATGCTCCTCTTCGCTCTTGGAGTAGATCAAAATATCATCAATGAATACGATCACTGATCTGTCTAACATCGGTCGACATACCCGATTCATAAGGTCCATAAAGGCAGCCGGCGCATTGGTTAAACCAAAATACATCACGAGAAACTTGTAGTGTCCATAACGCATGCAAAAAGCTGGCTAAGGAATATCCTGCTCCTTCACCTTCAGTTGATGGTAACCCGATCGAAGGTCTATCCTCGAGAACCAACTTGCACCCTGGAGCTGATCGAACAAGTCGTCAATCCTCGGTAACAGATACCGGTTTTTCACAGTTAACTTTTTCAGCTCACGGTAGTCGATGCACATCCTTATACAACCATCCTTCTTCACAAATAAAACCGGAGAACCCCCATGGAGAGATGCTAGGTCGAATAAATCCCTAATTCAAAAGGCCTTACAGTTACGACATTGGTTCCTTGAGCTCGGATGGAGCCAAACTGTATGGTGCCTTGGCGACAGGATGCGCTCCTTGTATCAAGTCAATCTGAAATTTGATTTCTCTATCATGTGGGACCTTTGGCAGATCTTCCAAAAACACATCGGGAAAATCACATACCACCGGCACTTCGGACAGTTGAAGCGCTATCGAATCCACGTCCTTCATATAATCCAGGTAAGCACCACACCCTTGCATTATAAAATTTTCTGTCGTGAAGTAAAATGATCAGGGAGGTAATAGCAGGAGGGAAAAAGAGAATTGAAGAACTCAACTTAATAGATGAAGAAGAAGAGGTTGAAGAACAACCATTCTGAGCTAAAATTCTATATACGGGATGAAAGACCGATGACATACGTGGCTCAGAGGAGTTCAGCTGAAGGTGAAATTATTAAGATGGATAAGGAAGATTGGTTCACAAAGGTGGAAGAGCCAGAGAAGCTAACCCCACTCTTTCAAAACATTAGAGACCTAGATAGAAAAGTATCTGATAAGAAAATCATTAGCTTAAAGTATAACTCCAAACTGAATATGTTCATGATAAATTGACATGGAGGGGGGGATCTCATATCTGCATAATAGGAAGGCATTCAAGACTCTTCTTAAGTGGGATTTGAGAAGACTAGCAGTGATCCCCCAGCTAAATTCTGGTTTAAGCGAGCGCGCCACATTGCTAGAACATCAGATTTGCCAGGACTTTAAGGACAATTTTCCTGCCTTTGGATATATGAAGACAAAGAGGATGAGGTCAAAGAAAGATTTATACTAGGAAACAGGAAAGAGGAAGATTCTGCTGAAGCTGAAGCCTGCTAAGATCGTTAATCGGGTGAGGCTACCAGATCCTCAACCTTTAAGGCTGCAAAAATTTGAAAAATGGTTCTATGATAACCAGACTGGGGAAGTTGTGGTAAGAGTTAAGGATGCAGAGGAAATCAGATTGTTTGACCTAATGGAAGTATTCTCGTTCCGTGATGAAGATCTTGTGGTTCAGTGTGAGAACCACATCAAGGCAGGAGCTGGAGCTGAAACCAGAACTTAAGCTAGCCTATTAATAAGGGTTGTAAACAGGGCTCATGGGGAAAGGGTGAGGTTAGGGAGTTTACAGATAAAGTATTTCAAGCTGACGACCATAGAATGAATATGTAGGATCTGACAAGGCAATTTGAGAAAGCTAGTTCAGGGGCAGAGGAAGAGAGTACAGCTGGAGCTGATAAAGAAGCAACTGACAATGCTATAGAAGATGTTTAGCAAATTGAAGAATCAACAGTAGCTCAAACAGAAGATCTAGAGGGTAAGGTCCAACCTAAGGGGGGTATTGATGATCAAGAATAGGTTATACTCACCAATAAAGTTTATGTTTTGGTTATTAATGTAATAGGAAAAATATTAGATTATATCACATGTAATTTTGGTAGTTTCTATCTTAGAACTACTAGTAAAACTGAGTTTCGCACGTAGTCAGCATGTTGGTGTTACCCGGCGAAATTGTGTTACGTCGCCTTGTGAAACTTGATTATGGGTCAAGACAGTTTCGCTTTTCAGCGAAACTACCAGTGAAACTAGTGTCTGTATATATATTGTATGTTTTTCTTTTTGTACGTAACTTTTGCAAAATTCTAATACAAAATCTTTGTTATTATGAGTGTGTTACTGATGAGTATTGGCTAGGAGCATATTGTCATTCATCTTTGAGTTTTAATTCATCTAGATTGTTATTGTTTGAAGATTAAGAACAAATATATGAAACTTGTTATTGCTTAGATTGATACAGTGTCGAGTCAACAATAGAATAGGCGGTGAACTTCACCTTCTGATCATCCCAACACTCACTGATATCCAGGACTATTTCCATCTCTCGAACCCAATGGTGAGCGGTAGTAGCATTGCCATTACCACCAAAGGTCAGGTCTTTGCATCTCTGAAATGCTCTATAGTTGCACCCCTTAGCAATCTCCTTCTCTACCTCATCCTAGCTATCATCATCATGAATTATCACCTTTGGGCTAGATGGCTCCTCTTCAGATTCCTCAATCCCTTCAGTGGACTTTCTTGATTTCTTCTTCTCCTTCTTACCCTTATCATTGGATTTTTCCCCATTATTCATAGCTCTATGCACTTTAGTCACCACCGAAGGTAAGACATTTTCCATAACATTGTAGACCTCATTAGCAATAGCCTCCTTCATAGTAGACTTGAGGGTAGCTGGCCCTTTACTCTTATGGTGGCTATGGAGATCCATTTCCTCGTAAACCATCTCGGGAGCCTTAGCTTTTCTCCTGGTGACATGTGGCCTAGTAGTACGTCCGCCACGAGCACCTCCTTGGATTGCCTTCCCAGATTTTCTACCCTCCATAAATTCTACCTCTTATAAGATTCAAATACGAACAATGTCATTCAAGGTAACTGCTCAGATCATGATGAATATGGTAAGTCCTTAATTACGATGGCCAAGTGTGAATAACTACTTACCTTACCCCCATGTCCCAAACACTTATTATCTTGACAGTTTTACCCCATTATGGGCCGGTTTGGCCCTTGGACACTTTTACCCCTTGCTTTTTAAAATAATATCCCATTTGTTCCTTTACATCTTTTTTATGTTTTCGGGTGTTGCAGGTGAAGTCATCTATTGTTGGGGGTAGTTTTGCTTTGTTCGTGGTGGTAGGATTTCTAGTCTAATCTCCGATAGTGGATAGGGTGTTTGGTGTTCATTGTTGATTAGAGAATGCGAAGGGAGGTGAGCTGTTTGACAATTGAATTGCCCGCCCGTTTCATTGTGTAGAAGCCAAGAGGAAGAAGCCAATAATCATATTGTTTTTGTGCTACGTAAGGTTTTCAGGAAGAAAATAATGCTAATGACCTCCTTCTTTAAAAAAGGAAGAAGAGAAATGGTATAAATGGGGTCTGAGTTTGGCTTCTTCTTCTATGAAAGGCTTCGATAGGGTTTTTGGGTAATTCATGCTTCACTTGTTTGTAACTTATGCAAAATGTATTGTACAACTCTTAAAATTACGAGCTTTTGGTTAAAAGACAATATTGTCCTACCCATATGCTTATTAATATAGTATAAATGATAGATTAAAGAGTTACACAAAACTTTCATTTAGAATAGTTTTTCATTTCGATCCCAGAAACATGTCTAAACAGTCATCCAAATTAGAATTTCCAGAATTGCACATTTGATTTGTTTAGGCTATTTGAGTGATCAAATCAAATGATTTCAAAGTATTTAAAACACCGTTGGAAAGGTAATTCAACGAACTATGTCGAGTAACTAGATTTTACATTATTTGGTTTTTTTATGAAAAAGTTATGGTTCAATAAAGTTCATCTTAGTTTACTTTCCAAAACAGATATAGTCCCATAAGTGATGTTTTGGGTGTTTTGATGTGTTTTAGATATAATGAAAATATAAGCCATGTGTGGTTGAGTGATTACTACATATTTCATTATGTATAATCAAGAATTACTATGGTTTATTGAAAATTATAGTGTTTTTAAAACAAAATGAAATGTAAGAATATTTACGGTGACCATAGTTTTTAAACTTAATCATATCAATTGTGTTCTTTGTCTCGTCCAGCAATATACCAAGGTGTATGGATTTCATGGAGTCATAATCATGAGTGGGTTATAATGATCAAATGATCATGTGAACAAGGTACACAAGAAAATATAATTAAAGTATAAAATTTAAAACCTACCGTCTAAAAACCTCAAAAGGTTTTTAAATCTTAAAATCTCTTGAGATGCTTGACGATAATGATTATAGAGAGAGAGGAAGAGTATTTTTCCCTTGAAAGGTGTAGAGAAAAGGTGCAAGAAATAAGAGAGGGGAGCTCTTGTATTTATAGTAAGATTTGGAGGCCTTAAAGATGGTAAGTAGAAATAAGGGGGATATTTTAAAATGGTTTGGGGGGAAAACTTGTGACAGCTTTTTAAATATGACACACACATATTTTTAATATGTTATAAAATGAAAGTATGCTAGGATGTTTCATGTCACATGTTATGTGATAAGTAAACTAATAGAAGATTATTATAAATACTTTTAGGCCCTGAAATAAATTAATTAAACTTAAAATAAAAATAAATAAGTCATATGATATAATAAGCACATATTATATAAAGTATGACTTGAAATAATAAAGGCGTGTGACAACTTTCACATGTGAACTTTCATGATACTTAGAGAAATAGGTAATCGTGTTATGACAATGTTATACATAAAATAGACGTTATAGGAAATATTATGATATAAACAAGAGTTATAAGTACAAAAGTCATGGATGTTACAGTTTCCCCAAGTTGAAGTAATTTCGTCCTCGAAATTCAACTAGTGGAGGCTACAGATTCAGAAAAGAGGTGTGGGTACTTGACATCATGGTCCATAATTTCAATAGGTTGCAATGGACATTCACAATTGGAATATGACTATGCTTGAGTTTCTTGACATCATGGTCCATAATTTCAATAGGTTGCTCCACAAAATGCAACTTGCTATCAATATAAATGTCATCCAAAGGAATGTGAAGGGTGTCATCGGCAAGACATTTCTTGAGATTAGACACGTGAAATGTGTTATGCACATTATTAAGCTCAGCTGGCAACCTCAACTTGTAAGCTACGGGACCAATCCTATCAAGGATTTCAAAAGGACCCACGTACCAAGGTGCCAATTTTCCTTTTTTTCCGAAACGAACCAATCCTTTCCAAAGGCAAACTTTAAGTAAGACTTTGTCAGCTACTTGGAATTTGATGGAATTTAGCTTTTGAACTTTAACAAGAACAAAATGAATGAATTCCCCCAAGGATCGTTTTAAATCTCTCAAAATAACATCTGGTTGTTATTGAATCAATACTCAATAATCATGGTGTGAAAACCCATGATTAATGATATGAAATCTATGTGTATGTGTGTGTGTATGATTGTGTGTGTTTGAATGCTTGAATGCTATGAATGATGATAACTACATGTTTGATTGATTGTTCAAACGCTTACATAGGATTAGGGTATACTGCTATTGATAACCTATACAATGATGTATATACTACTATAAGTCATCCGCTATGGATGATGTCTTGTCCGCTATGGATGACAAGCTGTCCACCGTGGATGTAAAATGAACTGTCCGCTATGTATGGATGTTGTCCATTGTGAACACTTATGATGTTTGTTTTGTTGTTGTATGCGGTGGAATATTCATCGCTATGGATGAACATCCGCTGTGACACTTCATCAGCTATGGACTTGATCATCCGTTGTGTGTCTGCTCATCTGCTATCTACACTTGGACTTCATTCTTCATCCGCTACTCAAAGAACGTCATCCGCTATGGACTTTCTTCATCTGTTGTAGACAATTGGCAAAAAATCTTTTATCTACAAAATCTGAAAAAGAAATTTAAGCAATAATTAGTGTTTGATATGAATGTTATTGATGTTTGAATGTTAGTCAATGGTTGTTTGAATGTTAGAACACATTATTATTGATTATGGCAAGCATTATCCTTTTATGCACTTGTTGATTCCAACAATACTCCCCCTAAGGATGAAGCTGCCAATCTTTGATGTTTGCTTGTTAATGTTTTGTTTGTTAGAGATAATGTGTTTGTTTATGTGTGATTTGAATGATTGCATGATTTCACTTATAATGATTCATTGGTTGATAATTTGTATGATTGCATGATTGCATGTTTAACTGATTATGTATGATTGCTTGATTGCTTAATTAACTAATTATGCATGATGGCTTGTTCACATGTTTAACTGATTACATATGTGTAATCAAATTATCTTGTATGTTATGACTCATATGTTTGCTTATATGACATGTTAATTGCATGATTGTTGTTATGCTTAATAATTTGTATGATATTGATGTTCTAATATGTATGTTATGTCTGTTATGCATGGTTTTATGTTTTGAGTGTTTGAATGGTTAGATATGTATGATTGTTGTTTTGCCTATTTGATTGTTAGTGAACATTTAAGTATGAGAAGGACCAGGTTCATCTGCCCTCTTCTACACCTCAGATGTAGCTTTGAGAGACTCTTTAACATCTTTCTCTATGATGTGGTCTTTCTCAGCTTCTTTCACTTGATCAGGTAGAGGAGTAATCTTCAATGCATTTAGGCAGTTCACAATGTATTTAGTGAAGTATTGAACTACACTCTTCCGATCATCATACTTGAAAGTGATTAGAAGTTGCACCATCTGTTCTAAGGTGGTTTGATCTTGATGTTGAACATTAATGTTGCTAACCATAGTGGTTACAACATGATCACCCTTGAGTACTTCCAAAGTGTTATTCTCTAATATTCTTAGGCTTGTGATACCTTTAATATGTGTCAGTGACCGCTGATTTGTTTCTAATCTTTGCTTTAATGCAACATTCACATACACTTTGCCTAGAATCCCCAGCACGTGTATGAAGTAGCAACAGTCAACCTTACACAACACATCATCAATTGTAGGGAATGACTTTGTCTTCAACAATGACACATAAGATGGATGTAGAAGTTTAATCTCAATAGGGTTAAACAATTTATGTCTGTTGCTTCTTTGCCTTCTAACTTTCTCTCCAACACCACTTCAAAATGCTTTTCACCATAAAACCATCTAGTGATTGGATGATTATACTGATTATCATCAATCTTATTCATGATTGGCTTTAGATCTGATGGCCTCAAAGGATATCCGACTCTTTCAAGAAGTTCACTGTCTACCTACCAATTGTTGTTCTCTTCTAAGCTTGGCTATGTGAAGTTTGTCTTCTCTGTCTGGTTTTAGTTTCATCTCATTATGTTGCCTGTTCATGTATGATCTCATGATACGAAAGAAATCAGCACCTCTAGGATTGTTGATTTGGTTGACTATTCTCAACTGTATTAGGTTTAATCTATCTTCAAAAGTTAATGATCGTAGTTAGGATATGTATGATAAGTATTGGACATGTCAAGATACTCTCTTGATCAGCACTGCATCCCATACCTCATCATATTTTCAGGCTACAATTTTTCTATCATCAGCTGATGTTGTAAGTGTTATCCTATCAAAAAGCTTTACAAAGTTTGTGTTCTCATTTATCATCTCCCTTATTTCATTTCCTTCTTGCCATAGCCTGAGAGGCATTAACTGCCTAGGCTCTTCTATTGGATGAAGCTCTGGAGGAGCTTGATGATAGTTTAAGAGTGAAGCTGCTGGATGAGGTTTGATGATTTGGGGCTTTAATGCACTTGTGAGCATGTTCTTGTATATACCCCTAGCTAGCTCTTTCATCTAAGATAATGATTTACCAGCATAAGACCTGTAAGGCATCCTTGTATGAGTTAACCAGCTTTTGACCTGGGAGTATGTCATTTTATCAATTTGAGGATCCTTTGGTAGATTCTTCTAGAATTCTTGTTGGTCTTTGATTTCCTTGTATTTCCTGTTTGTTTGCTTACTCTCGTTCTTCATAACTTCTTGAAAATATTTAAGCAAATCTTTAACCTTATATAGGTTAAGATGCATAAATGAATCATAAGGGAAACCTCTGGATGCAAGCTCTATGCCCATAAGTGTCTCTGGATCATCTGGGAATAAATCTTGTATGTTCTTAATCTCCTCTTCATATTTATCTTCTTCTTCATCGGAATCAGTGAGAATGATTATTGGCTCTTTCTGTTGATCATGTGATTGATCAATCGCTCCTACTTCTAAATTAGCAGCCTCTGATTCTTTCTTTTTAAACTCATCTTCTTCAACAGGCTCTGTTTTCACTTTTAGAAGCTTTACAGATGAAGATTTAGGTTCTTTTTGTTCTTGTACCTTATTTTTCTTTCCTAAGTGAAGCAAAGTACAGTCTATTCCTCTTTCTTTCATAGGTTTTTAAGGAAGGTTGAGATGCTGATGATGCTTGGTGTTGGATCAATATCTCTTAAAAGAGATGACAAAGTCTGTTGGTCAGAGAGAATTGGGATTTATGGTGGAGATGGAATGTTTTTCTCATAATGGTATTGTTCTTGCTTTTGTGCTTCTTCTTGAGCTTGCTCTTGCTCTTGTATTATTGGTTCTTGTTCTTGGATCACTAGAGCTGGTTGGATGATTGGTGCTGGTTGTATAACTGGATGTTGGTGAATCATATTGTGAAACATCAAGTGAGGTTTAACTTTACCAGGAATCCTCAGAAATACTTCTGGTACAGGAAGATCTTGGTTGATCTTGTGAGGTGGCACAACAACTTCCTCACCATGGTATAAGCTTGACTTGATCATGTTGAACACATGTTCATTGAAGTGAACAGGCTCAAAAATAGCTCCTTCCCTTGGGATGTTTGGTAAAAGATCATCAATGATCATCTAAAGAAATCTAGGATACATCTGAAACTTGTTCCTCACTTTAGTAAGATTATAGATCATTCCATTAAGCACTTGAGCAGTAAAGTTAAAATGCCTCCTTGCTATAATACTAGAAATAGTAGATGAGCTCCTTAGTGATGTTGCATCCCAACCAGTCTTTATGTTGGTCATAGTCTTCTGATATGTGTGCATAAGGAATCTGAACTGGGTAGACATATAGGACATCTTGATTTGCTTCATGTCAATGGTATCAGTGTAACCTATCTGTTTGAACACATGGAGAACATAGTTCACATCAAAATCTACTGGGTCTAGTGCATCTTCATCCCCAGTTATAGTACTCTCCTTATCACTTCTTCACTAATAGTGATCTACTAATCATAGATGGTTGAAACCATAACTTGTTGTTCATCCACTTGCTCTAGATGAGCATTGGTCTAGAATTAGACTATACGGTGGTCTTGCGTTCTTTGAACTATCGTTTAGCCATCATTTTCACCTTGCACAGTCCTAGGTGATGGAGTCCACACTTCCCACAAAATGGTTGCCTCCCTAAATAGGGTTTCTTCCCTTCTTGCTGTCGATTTACCATACCTCTTCCACTTGAACTTCCACTCATGGATCGGAAATTCTCCCATTTTTGTTTAACTCCTGCATTCTCTACCCCTGTCACTCCCTCATATCTTACAACATCATCGTTTAACGTTGCTGAAATCTCCATTGTCTCCTGAAATGTCCTTGGCTTTGCTGCCTTCACCATTCCCTTAATCTTTAGGGTTAAACCCCAGACGTATCTGCCAATCTTCTTAGATTTAGGAGTCACCAAGTGCGGTACCAACAGTGACAGCTCGTTAAATCGGTTGGTGTATTCCAAGTGTGTTGTGCCCTTCATCTCCAAGCCTGGGAATTCAGCGTCCATCTTTTCAATCTCGTTAATCGGACAGTAACATTCCACCATCAAGCTTTTAAACTCCTCCCATTTCATCTAGTTCACCACGTTTCTTCCTTTGGTTTGCAACAGTGTGTTCCACCAGTTCAATGCTCCATTCTTGAGGGAGTGCATGGAAAACCTTACCTTGTTCATCTCAGCACAGTTGTTTATATCCAGTACCACTTCCATTTCTTCTAGCCATCTAATTGTTCCTGTCATGCTTTTATTTCTGTAGTAGTCCCTTGGTTTGCAGGCCATGAATGCCTTGTAATTACATCTAGTTTTCCACCTCATTGTTGTTTCCATCTTCGTTTTCTTCCCCCTCGCGGGTTACTTCACGGTTTCGCTCGGTGTTGACATGGGCAGTTATAATAGGCAGGGCATTAACAATGGCTTCGGTGATTAGTTGTTGCAGTCTAGTTTCTTGGTCGGTGTTGCAGTGGATGTTGGGGCTGTCATTGGTATGGTGAGTGTTGTGGTTGTTTTCAGTGGTGGTTTCTTCAAGTCGGTTGGTATGAGTTCCTGATCAGGTGGTGACACCACCCCTAGCATTTGGTGCACGACCTTGTCCTTTTCCCCTCGGCATGGCTAAAATAAAAATTGTATATAGTTTTTAAACTCAAGGGTTTTATAACCAACAGTTATCATAGTTTCACAACCAATCATATCATCATATTATGCAAGTAGAGAGGTCCAACACAACCCATCAAACAACCATTATTAGTCTTAACTGTAGCAAAACTGCTATGATTAGAAATTTCTAAATAAGTTCAAAGTGCAACCAGGTGTGACATGAGTAAACATTCACCCACTCCCTACAGAATACATACTTCATTTGAAATTTAAATAATAAAATAATCTAATACATGCAAATAACGACGGCGGCGGTGATGAGTCCATGGGTTGAGCAGACACTTATGGACGGCTCGATAAAGCTTCCTCCTCATCCTTGCCAGTAAGGACACCGCCTTATCCCTCTCTTCCTTTAGGGTGTCGTAGTGTTAGTGCCGTCGCCACACCTCGATCATGGTGGTGTCTCCAATCAATGGTCACGAGTGGTACTGGGGTGGATCAGCAAATATCTGGTGGGACGCACTAGAATAGCGCGGTGACTCATCATAGGGGTCTGTGTAATACCTCGATGGGGCTAAGTGGAAACTATGTTGTGCTACCGCGTCATGCTTATAAGGTCCAACCGGATGCTGAGAAGCTGGCAGTGGTGGCAACGATGGTACGACCGGTTGTAGCGGCACCCGGTCAGTCCTGTAACCAAGTTACCCCATTCCTCCTAGAATGTACGGACGGGTCGGACCGACGTTCGTGCGGTTTGTATCGCATGAGGTGCCACGTCTTCATCCTCGTCAGGTCATAAGGAACTGACTTGGACGGTCACTGATGATGCAGACAAGTCTTCCGACAGGTCGGACACCTCCACTTCCCAATCCCGGTTAGGATCGGGCATCATGTGCTAATAAGGGGCCCTTGGGTACCAAGTAGGTTCCCCATACTGTGGTCCAAGAGGGGCATACTCCCCAATCTCATAAGACTGGTGGCCTCTCGAAGGTCCGGCACCCACATCTGGTACGAACGTGGGTGGTGAGATAGTGGTCTGGTAGTAGTGCAGGGGTGGGACATCGGGTGATTCGCTGATAGTAATGGTCTTTCCTCGATTCTGGTATCCGGCCATCTATTGAACAAGCAAGGTGAAATGCAAAGTGAATAGTACATATATATATATATATATATATATATATATATATATATATATATATATATATATCCAAAATCAGAAATTACAACAAGACTTATATAAAATTTGAATGAATGTTTACAAATGTTAGGAACTATTAGGTCTAGATCCCTTGTATAGGTTTAGAGGACAAATCAACTCTTGTAAGAACTCATTGTAATTCTCTTTTGATAACATAATGTACTGCATGAATTATATGTTAACCCATACTATTGTGTGTGTTGGTTTATGGACATTGCTGGAAACATCAGACTTGGTAAATTTGGAAAATTAACCAAGTGTTAGAACAATCTGCGGATGAATAGGTGTTCTTCCGTAGATGTTCTCCGGAGCATAACTAAAGTCTATGCTTTTGTAGATCTCCTACGGAAGAATAACAACTGCTGAACAAGTCCAAAGATCAAGTGGAGCTACTGAAGGAGAGCTTGCTTTAGAAGAAGTACAAGAACTCCTGCGGAAGCACAACCACTGAAGAACAAATGTTTAAGACTAAGTGTTGATGCGAAAGACCAATTGCTGCGGAAGAAGAACTTCCTACGGAAGACAAATTCCTACGGAAGATCAAAAAGTCAACAAGTCCACATGTCAAAGCAACATCATTAAATCAATGACAGTAGAAGATATTAAAGTCAAGCGAATATTCCACGTTACATCAATAACTTTCTTTGTGTAATTTACAATTTCCAATGTAAATCGTGAACTCCTTTGCCGATAAACAAGGCAAGGATGCACACATATAGAAACAGAATAGCGAAACAAAATAGCGATATAATAGCAAGAAAATAGGAACAGAAATAGAGAGAGATTGAGAGATATCGATACTCAAATAAGTGTATATATTGATAGAAACGATATCAATCAAGAACAAGAGAGAATAACAAGAACCGAGAACAACAACATTATAGCAATCATAAGAACATCAAGAGCATCAACATAAATCGTAATCGGTTCGTTGTGAATGAAAAGCAATTGAAAATCATCTTTGTGTTACATTATTACATTGTGTTTTCAAATTGTTTTATTTTGTTCATCGATTTCAATTTATAAACAATCCATTAAACGACAAGTATTGATAGTTCTGCGATCATTACTTATTAAAATCAAATTGATAATTCCTGCATCGATCCTTGGATTCACAGGTGGTATCAGAGCTAAATGCTCATTGATCTAGATCAATTGATCTATCAGTTTGATTTGTTTAATTGGTGTTTATTTTAAATAGGTTTGTTAATTTTTTATAATTAGCATAGTTAATTAACTTGAGCAATTCAGTGGTTTGCGCTTATTAACCTCCAAAGTTGGAGAACAAATCTGATTTCAAAACATGGAAAATTAGATTCAGGAATCATTTAATTACATAGATTTTGACTTATGGGTGTCCATCACTGAAGGTCCTTATATTCTACTTGCTTTAGGACCTGATTACAAAGATAATAATCAGCCCGTAAGTCTGAAAAATCTATCACTTGATGATGCCAAGAAAGTCAAAGTCGACATTAAGGCCTATAGTATGCTTGCTATGGCTTTACCTAAAGACCTATTGATCAGGTGTGAAACATACAAAACTGGTAACTCATTATGGAAAATTCTTCACACTTTTTGTGAGGGAAGTGATGAGATTAGAAGTATCAGGAAGGATACCCTGCGTTCACAATATAAAACATTCCATCACATTCAGGGTTAATCCATCCCTCAACAACTCCATAGGTTTATGCAACTTGTTACAAAGATGAATATCTTTGAACTGAAGAACAGCAATAAGGAGTTAAATAAAAAGATGCTTCATTCATTACCAGAAAGCTGCACCCACACTATGTCTATGTTCAAGAATACTCTTGATCTGAAGTCAATTGGGTTAGACACTCTGGTTGCAAAGGTAGAAGCTTTGGAATTGTACGAGAAAACAAGAAACAAGAGTGTTAAAGCACCTATAGGACCATACCAATTCAAAGAATCTAAGGGTGTTGGAAGTTCCTTTATCTTAAATGATGATGAAGGTAACTCTTGTGTTGAGAGTGACAACAAAGAGGAAACTGGCTTCAATGCTGCCAAGCCCTCTAAATTGAACTCTCAAAATAATCAAAAGAGTAAAGCAAAAGGAAAGGCTGATGACTTCAAAACCAATAAAACCAGTAATCAAATAGAACCAATCTTTGTGGTTCTGGAATCAGAAGAACAAAAGGCAGCCTTTGCAGCCTTCAGCTCAAGCTTTCAAGCTTACTTAGGAAGTACCTTGACTCCTACCCACTTCTATCAGCAAGACCTTGAAGAACTTCATCCTGATGAAGTAGAAGAGATGGATCTACAATGGCAAATGACCATGATTGCTTATAGAGCCAAAATGTACATGAAGAGAAACAAGGGATTGTCAGTGGGAGGAAGAACAACAAAAATTGGTGTTGATAAATCAAAGATGAGGTGTTACAAATGTAACTTGTATGGTCACTTCTCAAGGGAATGCAACAACAATCAGCAATCACCAGCCGATACAAGACAAGCTAGTCAGAGGAGCTTCAAGCAACCTCAGCTAACAAATTCATCCCCACCAGCCATAGGATCTTCAACAGGCACTAGTTATTCTAAAGAAACTGGTTTAATTGTTTTGCAGGATGGTACCTATGACTGGAGCATGTATGAGAAGGAAGTACTAGAAGAAAATCAGGCTTTGATGGCTAATATGGAAAACAAAGTTCCTCCAATGGCCAGAGAGGAACATCCATAAAGGACTGACAATAAGTGGTATGTGGACAGTGGTTGTTCTAGGCATATGACAGGAAATTGTTCTCTTCTCCATGACTTCAAACATAAAAATGTTTCATATGTAGAATTTGGTGGGGATAAGAAGGGAGGTTAAATTGTTGGTGAAGGAATGGTAACAAATGGAGTACTCAAGTTTGAGAAAGTTAATTTTTGTGAAAATTTACATTACAATTTACTCAGTGTATCTCAAATTGGTGATCAAAATTATACCACCTTATTTGATAACTCTTTCTGTTACATTTTTAAGCCAGGTTTTCAAGTTCTAGCAGATTGGATCCTTTTTGGATATGAATAACACATCTATATCAAGCAATGAAACCTGCCTGATCTCTAAGTTATCAGAAGATGAATCACAACTGTGACATAGAAGGATGTTTCATTCCAACATGAAGAACATGAATAAGTTGGTCAAACATGACTTAGTCATTGGCCTTCCCAAGGAATAATTTTATTGTTCTAATAATTGTTCATCATGTTATAAAGTGAAACAACATAGGGTGTCACATTAGTCCAAAACAATCAACACAAACACAACACCACTCAAACTGCTACACATGGATCTTTTTGGTCCAACCAATGTGTTAAGCAATGGTAAAAGGAAATATTGTTTGGTGATTGTTCATGATTTCACTAGATTCATATGGGTCTTTTTCTTAAAACATAAAAGCGAAACATTAGAAACATTAATGGAGTTTATCACTAAGATTGAAAACCAACTTGATTTAAAGATCAAAATCTTAAGAAGTGATAATGGATCTGAATTTGTTAATCATGTTTTAGATTCCTTTTGTAGGAACAAAGGCATAACAAGACAATTCAGTGCACCAAGAACTCCACAACAAAATGGAGTTGCTGAAAGAAAAAACAGGACTCTAATTGAAGTAGCAAGAACAATGCTAGCTGATTCATAATTGCCTATCACGTTTTGGGGAGAAGCAGTGAACACAACATGCAATGTTCAAAACAGAACTTTAATTGTGAAAGAACATAATAAAACACCTTATGAACTTTTGTTTAAAAGAAAACCTTTTATAGGCTATCTTAGAGCTTTTGGGTGTCATGTGTCAATTTTAAACACCAAATATCAATTAGGAAAGTTTGATGAAAAAGCTTATGATGGTTTCTTTGTTGGTTACTCATCAACATCTAAATCATATAGAGTATACATTCCTCATCACAATATTGTAGAGGAAACACCTAATGTATCTTTTGATGAATCCTTATTTCCAAAATCTATAAAAGGTTCATCTTGGTTGTTTGATATAGATGCATTAAAAATTTCATTTAACTCTAGTTATTTGAATGTTGCAGGTCTTGAGGATACATGTTATACTTATGTACCTCCAAGTTTGAGCGAAGTGTCATTGTCAGCTGATCCTCCAAGATTACCCCACACACATACTTCAATTGTTGCTGATACAAGCCCTTCATCTCAAAGAATTTCAACTTTAGCAGAAGTCAACAATGCATCCGTAGAAGTTCCTTACACATGCGTAGATGTTCCATCTACTTCCGGAGATGCTTCATTGCCTTCAACGGAAGTTCCAAACTCATCAGAAAACATTCCAACAAAATTCACATCTGCAGATCAACAAACTCTTACATCTGTAGTTGTTCCTGTAGCTGTTGCGGAAGTTGTAACTACATCTACAAAAACATAAAATCATGAAGATGGAGTTCATTCAGCATCAGAAGGCCAAAATGATGAGGATCTTAATCACTTTGTTGATTCTCCATCTCAGCTGGGTCCATCTCCATAGCAGCATTACCAACTTGGAATCATCCATTCCAAATGAATCAGTACCAACAACAAGAATTCATAAGTATCATCCTATTGAAAACATTGTTGGTGATCTTACTAAAAGAACCACAAGAAGTCAAATGGGAGCTGCCAATATCTGTCTGTTCTCCTATTTTCTTTCACAAGTGGTTCTAGCCAACATAACTGCAGCATTGAAAGACAAAGCTGGATTGAAGCAATGCAAGAAGAACTTTAGCAATTCAGAAAACAAAAAGTCTAGAATCTAGTTGATCTTCCTAAAGGCCAATATCTAATTGGCACAAGGTCGCTTTTCAAGAACAAACTAGATGACAGAGGTATCATTGTGAGAAATAAAGCAAGGCTGATAGCACAAGGCTATACTCAAGAAGAAGGGATAGACTATGATGAAATTTTTGCTCCTGTTGCCATGATTGAAGCCATTAGAGTCTTTCTAGCCTATGCATCACATAAGAAGTTCACAGTTTACCAGATGGATGTAAAATATGCCTTCTTATATGGTAAAATTGATGAAGAAGTCTATGTTGCCCAACCACCAGGCTTTGAAGATCCTGATTATCCACACAGGGCATACAAGCTTGTCAAAGCTTTATATGGTCTTCATCAGGCCCCAAGAAAATGGTATGAAACATAGTCATCCTTCTTACTCAAGCATGGTTACAAAAGTGGCACAATTGATCAGACTCTCTTCTTGAAACATGATCATCAAGATCTCATAGTTGTCGAAGTCTATATGGATGATATCATCTTTCGATCAGCAAACAAGAGATTGTGTGAAGAGTTTGAATATTTGATGAAATATGAGTTTCAAATGAGTTTGATGGGAGAATTAACATTTTTCCTTGGTTTGTAAGTTCATCAGAAACCAGATGGCATTTTCATCAATCAGGAAAAGTATGTGAATCAAATATTGAAGAAGTACAACCTTGCTGATTCATCTTCATTCAAAACACCAGCATCAATAACATATAAGATTGTACCTGATCCTAAAAGGAAGTCAGTTGACCTATATAGATCTATGATAGGATCTTTAATGTACTTAATAGCTGCAGAGCTGACATAATATTTGTTGTGTGTGTTTGTGCTAGGTACCGATCAGACCCCAAGGAGTCACATATGAATGCAGTGAAGAGGATATTCAGATACCTCAAAGGCAAGCCATCTCTAGGACTTTGGTATCCCAAAGAAGGAGAATTCAACCTCTACCCATATTCTAATAGTGACTTTGGAGGATGTAACAACAACAGAAAATCCACAACTGGTGGATGCCAATTCATAGGACAAAGACTTGTTTCCTGGTAGTGCAAAAAGCAAAGCAAACAAATGTATCAGTATCCACAGCTGAGGCTGAGTACATAGCTGCTTCAGCTAGTTGGTCTCAAGTTTTATGGTTGCAAAACCAATTACTTGATTATAGTTACAACTTTCTTCAAACTCCAATACACATTGATAACTCAGCTGCTATGTTCATCACTGCTAATCCAGTGCAACATAGTAAAACAAAACACATAGAAATCAGATATCATTTTTTGAGAGATTTTTCAGAAAAAGGTTTAATCAAGTTGATTAAAGTGGATACAACAAATCAGCTCGCTGATTTATTCACTAAAGCCTTTGACTCAGTGAGATTTAATTTCTTAATTGAGTCCTTAGGCATGATCAACTTAGATTAAATAATCAACACAAAGAAAAGCATGATCTGTCCTTAAATTTCTTAATATGATTAAGGCAAAAACATTTATAAAACATATAAAATTCCAAAAAATATTGTCTTAGTTTCATGTTTTCTTGAATAAGCAGTTCATGTCATGGGAAATGATAGTGCACTATGCCTTTGCTTAATTTCCTGAATTTTATCACACAATAAATACTGATCAGATGTGACTTGATATGTGAGTAGATTCAACTTGAGTTAAATCTATACAAGTTCATGGATAACGTAATGCCAAGGTGAAAAATTGTGGACAATTCCATTTTGAGGAACAAGCAAGTAAGTCTTATCCTATTATGATCAACTTATTCACCTAAGCACACTATGTTGTGACACTTTATAACCTCTATCTTTGCACATCATGGACCCTTTGTTTTGTCTAAACAAAGACTTGGGTTCACAGGCACCTCTGTTTTACATAAGTAAAGACATGGTATGTTGTTGATGATGATCAAAAAGATTCCCAAAAGGAACAGCTCTAAAAGAATCCAATGTGATCAACTGTATATTAACTCAGACCTTACAAATCATATCAGCATTAATAAGATTTCAAAGAAATCTTAAGATAGAGCTTATAACTTAAAGAACATAGTTTTAAGTGTGAAAAAGTGATAAATTGACTCACAAATGGAGGACAAACTCTAATGTGAATTGAATGTGGAGTCCATATTTGTCTTTCTTTAATCAGTACCAAAACATGATAAACAGCATGACAAGTTGAAACTATACTCTTTCTTGAATTTATGTGGATCATAATACTTGCAATCAGCACTAGATCTATGTATTCTATCATCAAACAAAACGGGTGCAAGAAGTTGCTTAGTGTCATAGTATGATCCCATTGTATGATGTAAATGCTTGTAAATTAGTTTAAGCTTCTTCTTATAAGCAAAAATACAAAAATATTTTGTTTTTGTTCTTTTCTTTACTAAAAAGCTTGACAGATAATTGCTTTTCATGCTATTCTCTTAATAAAATTTTGATACATGCATAAGTTCATCATTAATCATAAATTTAGGGGGAGTAGTAATCAGCATGAAAATCTGAGTTTAATGTGTTTTATTTTTAAATGAAAAAAGTTGGATCTTGAGCACTAACTTGGCTGCAGGATATCTAATGTTTTAAACTAAATGTCTAGTTTGCATATTTGTCATGAAACAGAGTTAACAAGGTCCAACAACAAATAACAAATGATTTAACAATATGTTAGTATCATACATCAAAAACATTTTCTTCGGAAGAAAATTTTATCAAAATTAACTTCGGAAGAAAAACAAACACTTACTTCGGAAGAAAATTTTATCAAATTAATTTCGGAAGAAAAACAAACATTTCCTATGGAAGAATTAAGAGAACATAAATTTTGTCTTCTGTAGATGTGCTACGGAAGAATCAAATTAAAACAATTCAAAAAGGGAAGGTTTTGCCTTCCGTAGATGATCTACGGAAGAATAAACTTGTGGATAACCACGGATGGGTAAAGAGGTATATGGGACCCATAAAATTAAATAAGAGGTTTTTAAATTGTCTGAGAGAGTATAAAGGATACATTGACCGTTGCATTTCTATTCACTTTTTCAGAACACTTTTGCAAACCTAGAAAAATGCTCTCACCCATAAACCCCTTTCTTACCAAAACATAAAAATTCTCATTCCACACAACAATCCTCACCTAAATCACCTCTCAAACAACATCAAAATGGCCAATCAATTCGCAAAAGAGCATAATGTCTGTGCTTTTCTTAATCTAGAGGATTCAGTAGCCGATGGGTGCAGGGATATTATCAGATATCTGAGAAGATCAAGATTGTTCTATGCTCTATCTGCAGCCCCTGCTATCTATCAAGATCACATAATCGATTTCTGGAACTCAGCTCGAATTGAGGAGGAGCAGGATGAAAAGGTAATCTATGCTACAGTCAGAAACGAACAGTTGAGGATAGATGAACAAACAATAAGTGGGTGCTGGAGTTAGGAGAAGGTGAAGAAGGACACCCTGATGTATTCGACTATGAATACATTCAAAAAGTATTTCAACTGATAGGATATGATGGTGATTATAGAAATGGTGAAATCAAGACGGGAAGGTTATGTAAGCCGTATAGATTTCTATGCCACACTTATCTGAAGTGTATGTCCAATAGGAAGTCAGGGTTGGATAGATTTTCAAGGCATATTTCCTCCAGAATCATTGGTATATTTAAAGGAAGGACATATAACTATTCTAAGTACATTCTTGGATGTTTATATGACCATATAAGGGTGGGGAAGGAAAACAAGATGTATATGTTCCCAAGGTTCCTTCAGCTGATCGTAAACGAAACTATGCTCAATGTTGATAGAGAAGGTGATGTCTTTGTCCAAACTCACCTGGGAAGATTTGTACTCAACAACTTGAGTAGGCAATATCAAGGGGAAGATATGGAGATGTTCCCATATGTGATTGATCAAAATGCTGATATACCTCAAGAACTCCTATTCCCCATACAACCGTAACAACAAACATCAGCAGCAGAGTCATCTGAACAACAACAACAACAAACACCACTGGCTAAATCCCCTGAACTACAACATCATGAACCCAATCCTCCTTCACCACCATCCTTTACCAACATACCAGATACACCACCTGTATATATCCCATCTCACCACTTCTACCAACCGATCCAACTTCCTCACCCATAATTACTGAACCAATCTCACCCACTGATAGCCCTACACCTACTGAGATACTGAGACTTGAGGAGGATGATGAGAATGATGTGAAATATAGTGCTACAGAGGAGATTTGTTTGGAAGTTGAGAGGGAAGATGATCAAATCGTTGAGCAAGAGGATGAGGAAAACTATGCTGACATCATTGCATATGGTGAGAATGACTTGAATGATGAAGAAATAGATGTAAGTAAAAGCCTCTTTGTGGCAAAGTATAAAAATCTTATCATCAAGAGCTACAAGAAGTTGGAAAAACTGAGGAGAATCAAGGAAGAGATGAAAAAATAAAGATGAGACAATCTCAAAGCTTGAAGGAACAATCAAAAGGCTAAAAGAAGAGATTGAATCCATTAATGAAGTTATTAAGGCTATGGATTAGCTGATAACTGAACAGTCAGAGTTGTTGAAAGGCAAAGATGAGAAGATAGAAAAACTGAAAAAGAAAGTGGCTAAACAAGAAGCAATCACTCAACAAGAGCCAATTAAAGAAGCTGTTGTCCTTCCAATGATCAAATCAAAGGAACCAACAATCATGTATAGCAGGAAGAGAAAGTACTTGGGAAAAGTTCAAGAAGATGTGATTGAACTTGGAGACACCCCAAAAAGAACAATAACAATATCTCCAGAGCACACACCACCATTAAAACAAACTAAAGTAGATACGGATGATGAATGGGAAGAATTAACAAAAGAAGAGCCTGTTGAAGCTGCTAAAGAAGCAAAGTCTGATGACTTGCTATCAACTGAAGACATCTTTAAAGAAAGAGCACAATCTCTTATGTTTATGGACTTGATAAACAATGACTTTCCTTATGATATGGTTGAAAGAATGAACATGACTAAAATGATTCAAGTTTTGAAAGAGTTTGATGCGGCAAGGCTAATGCTGCCGGTATGCAACTATGAAACATTCTCAAAATACAAAGAAATGGAAAAGATAAGGATTGAACTGGGCCATTATAACACAAAGAAGCTGATCAGGTACAACATGACTTATTAGTTACAAAGGAAGAGCAATGAGTGAATTGAGAGCAATGATGGAGCATGTAAAGAAGGTTGAACTAGACACTAGTGTAAGATTCAGGATTGGGGCTCCCAATCCTGCTTACAAACAACAACCAAAACAAACTCCTGCTTAACCAACAGTAGTTGAGAGCAGAGACATGCACAAGGGAAAAGAAAAGTTGATTAGGGAGCCAAGGGATGTGATACCCAACAAAATATGGCCATTGGGCACGACTGTGAGGGTGATAACTAAGGAAAAGACTACATTGATTCAATTCTTTGATCTGATGACAACTCCTAGATCAGCTGAAGAAAATATAATAATAGCATGGAGATTTGATGCAGAGTGGAATTATGCCATTATAAAGAGACGATCAGAGACGGTTCAATACTATCATTCGATGGAGTTATATTTGGAATTGAAGGTGAGGGTGGTAGTGTTTTAGAGTTTTGGCTGAGGGTGTTGGGAAGGGGGATTGGGTCCAACTTTCTTGATTAATTACAAGATTATGTCTTGGTTAAAGGAAGATTTTGGTTAGTGGATCAAGCTAGCATGGGTTGAGAAGCTAAGCCATGCATTGGGTGGGTTGGGTAGTGATAGGACAAGTCAACTAGCATTTCTCTTTTTCTAAAATAAATATATTTTCATACGGGTGTATGTAGAAATTCTTTTATTACTTATTTATCTAGTATTCATTGTATTTTTTGTTTTTATTTATAAGGTGTAAGCATTAGGTGGATTTATTTAGTTTAAAGTTATTATTATTGTTATTATCACTATTATCGTTTACATGGATTATGTCTTGCAAGGTTTTATATTTTTAGTTTGTGGTTCATTAAATTATAGGTTTTTAATAACGGGTATGATGGGCTCAACAAGTGTACAAATGCAGATGACTAAGGTACAAATGCGGATGAAGGTGAACAAATGCGGATGATTTAGGTATCTAAATGCGGATGAAGTGATTCAAATGCGGATGACTCAAGTATACAAATGCGGAAGAAGTAAACAAATGCGGATGACTTAAGTATACAACTGCGGAAGAAGTAAACAAATGCGGATGACTTTAGTACACAACTGCAGAAGAAGTAAACAAATGCAGATGACTTAAGTATACAACTACGAAAGAAGTAAACAAATGCGGATCACTTAAGTACACAAATGCGGAAGAAGTAAAAAAATGCGAATGATTTAAGTATACAACTGCGGAAGAAGTAACCAAATGCGGATGACTTAAGTATACAACTGTGGAAGAAGTAAACAAATGCAGATGACTTAAGTATACAACTGCGGAAGAAGTAAACAAATGCTGATGACTTAAGTACATAAATGCAGAAGAAGTAAACAAATGCGGATGACTTAAGTACATAACTGCGGAAGAAGTAAACAAATGCGGATGGCTAAGGTACAATTGGGGATGACTCATAGTCGTAGGTATAGAATTTTTGGCACATAGCTTTACTAGGGCATCGGACCTAAAACCCACTAGTGTCGGTAGTTCACGAACCATCTCATAACATGGCCCAAATGGCCCATTAGGATCTTGTGGGTCAAGCCCACTTAGCACTGTGGTCCAATGACCAGTTTAAAGTTTGATAGGCCTAAGCCTATTGTGGTGTGTGTGTATCCATGTCTAGGAGTTTGATCTCATTGGGCCCATCAGATGGACTTCTGTGATCATTGTGTGGCCCATTATGGTTTCTAAAAAAAACATTCTGGGCCCAAAAATCAGGGTTGTCACATGTATTATCTTAGGCCTTGCAGTCATGGCATGTACAAGCCTGGTTTGTCTGATGGCTTGTATTATATCTCTGTAATTCTCTTCCTTTGGAGAGTCTGGAGTGAGATAGGCACATAAGTTGTGATCTCTGACAACCACAAGGTTTGTCATATCTACAAATAAAAAGAATATGTTAGTGAATTGAATGATTGCAATGAATGTTGTTAATCTGATGAAATTTTGATTGTATGTTCATTGGTCATTTGTATGATATGAGATGATAAATCATGTATGTTAAACACATTGTTTGTACTAAAATGTTTGTTTGTTGATATATAAAGTCTATTAACAGTTTAAATTTGAGTAAAAGTCAACTCAAGTAAATTTTGCACTTGCATGACTCACTGATATGTTGTTGTTTTGATCAAAATTCATTTTAATCATGTTTGCTGCATTTCAAAGAGTTAATTTATTCAAATCATACAATGGTTTTATCTCAAAATAACTTGTTCAATGAAATCTAGTTGTCATGAATATGAACACGTTGACTGTTCATCGACCGATGAACACCAAATCAAATTTATTCAAATCAACAGCCCTATTACATATGATTATCATCATATAACATATATTCAATGTTTGATTTCATTAATATCATCAAATGAGTTCAATTTAGGTCACGATTTGATGAGATGACTTAGGGCTTAGCAATGTTTGAATCGAAATTTAAGAATCTAGTGTCTTGATGATTGTTAGAGGATTAGAAACATGTTGTTAAACCTATTTGATCGAATGTCAGTCATGAAATCAAACAAATATCGGTTTTGGATGATTAATGGATGTTCATACCATAGCAACGTTTAGAAAATTTAATTTTGTCTCGCATACTCGTGATGAATGTGAAAATGACAAGTGTTGATCTATATATACAATAGACAAAATGAATGTCCGCTATGTATATAGTGTGAATGTACGTTGTGTCAATAGTTTAAACTTAAAAATTAATTTTAAGTCATACGCTGTGATTAAAACATGCGATGTGTGAACAATGTGTCCGCTGTACAATTTTAACTTGTACGCTGTGGACCCTTGAATGATTTTTTGTGTTCACAGCGGATGACCATTTGGTCATGAGCTATGTGCACTAGTGGGAAATGAAAATTCACAACTGATGACTAAAAGTCATACGCTATGAGTTGTACACTATGCACAAAGCGGATGAACATTTGTCTATGCGTTGTGCATACTTGGTTGATTGTTTGGATGTTCACAGCGGATGACAAATTAGTCATGCGCTATGTACACTTTGTTGTTCAAGAGATATTCACAACGGGTGACTTATTGTCATTTGTTGTAAACAATTGTGTGATTGTGTATAGCGTATGCTTACCTATGAACATACGTTGTGTACACTTACACTGTTTCAACAACGGATGACTAAAGTTAGTCTGCGCTGTGGAATGTCACTGTATTCATGGCGGATGTTTTATAGACATCATGCACTATAAACACTTAGATGTTCATTGATGCATAGAAAATGCATGTTTGTTTGTCCGCTATATACACTTAGTGTATTTTGCATGATTAATGGTTAACTATAGCTACAACAGATGTATGTTTGAATGTCCATTGTGTTTACAGTTGACAAAATTTTAAAATTTTCTTTGTTTTGAAAAATTTGCTCATCAGCTATGTAACTTAATACATACACTGTAAAGACTTGATTTTATGATTTTGCTTAAAAATTGTTATGAAATGTTTCAAAATTTGAATGTTTGTTAAAATCTTATAATTTTAACATGATTAATATATGGATGATTAGATATCACTCACAAGAATATTGTGCATATATATGTGTCAACTTGCTATTTTTGAGTGCTTGCTTGACTTGAATTTATTTAAAACTTAAAATTTTAAAACCCTCAAAATTTCAATATTTCAAATTTTAAAAATGTATGATGATGCTGCATTTGATATTTCCATGTTCATTTTTCTCCCCCTAAATTTTTTTATATTTATAAAAACCTTTATAAAATGAAAAAAATTTAATATTGTGTGATGGAAATTATCAAAGTCAAATTTATTTGTTTGCATGATAAACGTTTAGAAAGATAACACTTTATCTAACTAAGAAATGAATGATTTGCATACTTGTACATGAATCATTGTCACGTGACATGAGATCATACTAGTCTTAAATCCTCAATGAGTTGATTTGATGATTTTGAGAATAGTCATAGACTAAAACAATGTTGATTGTAGATATTATGATCCACTTAAAATCACGCATGGTATTAATGATTGATTAAAACAGTGAGTGATTATCGTGTTTTGAGTATATTTATATGATTTGTATGTGCCCCACACCTGATTGTATGCTAAGATCAACCCTCCTCAAGATATGCTAGAAAGCACTTTCAATAGTTATGACCTAGCTACTTAAGAGTATAAATGCTTAATTTGATCGTTATTGTTTGATCGACATTGCGATTCTTTTGCACTTCACTTTGGAAGGTGATCCTCTTTAGGAATCCTCTTGATTCATTGACAAGGAATGTAATCTATAAGACTTTATTGATTGTTCATCCAGGATGGATGTGTTCCTATGTGGGAATCTTTTTGGATCATGATATAGGTCTTTCAGGTCTATGCTTAGCACAACAAAGATTGGCTTAGTGTACTCCAGGGCTATGATAATCATAACAAAGGAGACACTTGTATTTTTGAGCAATTTATAAACTATTTCACTTGGTTATAGTAGTTACTTTACATGAAATACATATTGGATAGACCAACACTTACCATAAATCAAGATGGATATTTCTTACCACGCAATCATGAGATTTTTGTTCTTCACTGTTGTATATGATGTTAGGTATCCCATGCTGAGCCTATCCACACATCAAACAAAGTATTATCAGTCTTTATTGATGGAAAATGACTCAAGTGAAGAAGTAAACTAGTGTACTGTCATTTCTCATGAGTGGTCATGTATTATTGAAACTTGTTTGTTATTCTAAAAACATGAATGTTTGAGTGTGAAAAGATGAATACTTTAACAAAAATCAAGCTTTTATGATTATATTGTTTGGAAAAACATTATTTGTTAGGTTCATAGTTGATCATACCATGTGACTAAATTAGAAATTCAAATCTTGTTGAATCAAATGGTTTTGAAACAGGTCAGCCAATTGATTGTCAGTATGGACCTTGATCAACTTAATCAGACCCTTTTTCTGAGCAATCTCTCAGAAAATAATATCTGATATCTATATGTTTTGTTTTGGAATGTTGAACAGGATTATCAGTTATGAACATGGCAGCAGAATTGTCTATGTGTATGGGTGTTTTAAGAAAATTAAATTCATAGTCAAGCATTTGGTTTTGAATCCAAAGCACTTAAGAACAGCATACAAAAGCAGTAATATACTCTGCCTCAGCTATTGACACAGACACATTTGTTTGTTTCTTGCACTACCAGGAGATCAATCTTGATCCAAGTGCAGGTTTGCCTTTCAAGTAACTGAAAATCCCCTTTACAGCATTAATGTGTGATTCTTTTGGATCTACTTGATATCTTGCACACATGCAAGCTGCATACATGATTTCTGGTCTATTTGCTGTAAGGTACATCAAGGAGCCTATCATGGATCTATAAAGCTTCTGATCAACTGATGTTCCTTCTGGATCTGGGCCAAACTTCAATCCAGTTGCAAATGGTGTTTTGCTTTATGTGCTATCAGTCATCTTGTATTTCTTCAAGATTCGATTCACATATTTGCTTTGATTGATACAAATTCCTTCATCTGATTATTGAACTTGAAGTCTAAGGAAGAAGGTAAGTTCTCCCATCTCATTTGGAGTTTTGATTGCATAAAAGCTTCAAACTCTCTACAAAGCTTTATGTTGGTTGAGCCAAATATTATGTCAGCAACATAGACTTGTACAACTAGCATGTCTTGTCCTTTTCTCTTCAAGAACAATGTTTGGTCAATCTTCCCTCTGGTATAACCATTCCGTAGTAGAAACTTTGATAAAGTTTCATACCACTTTCTTGTTGCTTGATAAAGACCATATAGAGCTTTATCTAACTTGTAAACTGTGTGAGGGAAGTCTGTGTCTTCAAACCCTGGTGGTTGAGCAACATATACCTCTTCATCTATCTTTCCATATAGGAATGCACATTTCACATCCATTTGCAAGACAGTGAAGTTCTTTGATGAGGCATATACAAGGAACACTTGGATGGCTTCTAATCTAGTTACTAGAGTAAAGATGTCATCATAATCAATGCCTTCATCTTGAGTGTAACCCTGGGTAATGAGCCTTGCTTTGTTTCTAATGACAATTCCCCTTTTATCTGCTTTATTTCTGAATAGCCATCTTGTGCCAATGGCATATTGACCTTCTGGTAGGTCAACTAACTACCACACCTCTTGCTTCCTAAATTGTTGTAGTTCTTCCTGCATGGCTTTTACCCAACTGTTGTCTTTGAGTGCTTCTGTGATGTTTTTGGGTACAGTGAGACATCGAAAGCATGAAAACATGCAAATGTTTGCTGTATTAGATTGACTACGTGTCAATCTGTCATTGAGATCACCAATGATATTTTCTAGGGGAGGATATTTGTGAACTGTTACGGTTTCAATCTGATCATCTAGGATTGTTGATTCAAGATTAGTGATTGTTTGGTTAGGTGTTGATGGGTGAGCAAGGGTATTTGATGTGGTTGGATTATCTTGCTCTGCAGTTTCATGAAATGTTTATCGATGATGTGGTTGAATCATGAAAGAAACCCTAGATTTCATCATCATGATGGGTATCTGGTAGAGAATGGTAGTCATCATCTTCTTCGGCTGTGTCTGGATGATGTGACCTTTTTTGTTTGCTTGGTTGAGGATCAACTAAAGCTTGTGGTTGATTGGTCACTGGAGTTGATGATGATGGAGTGTTTTTTGATGTTCCTCGTGAAGTATTTGTTTGATCTACAGGAGTTGTAACTTTTGTACTTGAAGCAGTAATGTTTGTTCTCCTTTGAGGGTCAGCAGTTAATGGAATATCAATGTTTGTTAGAGGAACCATGGGACATTCAATGTCAACCTTGGTACCTGAAACATAAAAATAAAATATGTCAAATGACTTTGTTAGTGAATCAATATCAAACAACCAATCAGATCCAATGACTTTCTTAGTGAAAGAATGTTCGTTAAAGATAACATCGATTGTTTCTTCCACTATGTCCTGTCTTGGATTGTATACTCTGTATGCTTTAGAGCTTCTAGGGTATCCAACAAAAATCCATCTTCTGCCTTTGGAGAAAACTTAGATAAATGTTCTCTGGTGTTTAATATGGATACAGAACATCCAAATGCTTTAACAAATCCAATAAAAGGTTTTCTTTTAAACATTAATTCATATGGAGTTTTGGTATGTTCTTTAATTATTAATGTTTTGTTTTGAATGTAGCAAGCTGTGTTGATGGCTTCAGCCTAAAAGGATATGGGCAATAGAGAGTCAGCTAGCATAGATCTAACTGCTTCTATTAATGTTTTGTTTCTCCATTCAGCAACTCCATTCTGCTGAGGAGTCCTTCCCACACTAAGTTGTTGACTTATTCCTTGCTTTACACAAAAGGAGGAAAGAATGTCATTCTTAAATTCAATACCATTATCACTTCCTAAAGGTTTTACTTTAAGGCCAATTGAATTTCAATTTTAGTGATAAATGATTTGATGATTTCTGCTGTTTCTGACTTGTGTAATAGAAAGAAAACCCAGGTAATTTTGTAGTAATCATCTACTATAACAAGACACTATTGCTTCTTTCCTATGCTTAGTATGTTTGTAGGGCCAAAAAGGTCCATACGAAGCAATTTGAGTGGTGTGTGGTTAGAGTTTACTAATTTAGACTTATGAGACACTCTATGTTGTTTGCCTATTTCTAAATCACCTTTAACTAATTGATTCATTCTATTAAAATTAGAGTGTTCCAATCATCTATGGCATAATTAGGAAACGTCTTTTGATGCTTTTGATAATAAACAAGTTTCAGGGGTTGATGCTCAAACTATGTTCATATCAATAATCTATGTGTTGTTTTGACGTGGAGTTTTCAAAAGGAAAAAATCTTTAGGTATTTGAAAACCCTTCTTGAGGATGTAGCGATTGTTGGAGTCTAAGAGGGTGGCATGTCCTTTTTCACTAATTTGGGGTACACTAAGAAGATTAAAATGGAGGTTGGAGCAATAGTTGACAAGTCTTCTTTCCTCCTGTCTTGTCACCTCCAAATGCTACGTTTTCTGAATGTTTGCTCTTGAAATCCCGAAAGAGGGAACAGTTGCAAGTCATATGTCGAGAGCACCCACGATCAACATACCATATGTTATCAGCCCTTCTATGATGTCCCTTCACAAACAAATAAATTAATTAGAGGGTGCAACCTAAGCCAAGATGGTCTTGGGTTTTCTGTTTTTTCCCAGTACACAAATTTCCTATAAAGATGCAATGTCTGCTAGATTAGAAACTCTAGGTACACTAGACATCCTTTGCATGTTTTTAGCTCTATCAAGAGAAGTGCTTTGAACTCTGCTCCTTGGAGTGCTAAAGTCAGATTGGTGTCTTTTTTAAGACTTATGTCTCCTGTCTGTTTGTTTAAAGTTATCAAAAAAAGTTTTATCATTGTTATAAAGCCTTTTGAATGAGGAGTTTGTCTTGGTACTCCCTTGTTCTTGTTAGGAATAACTGTGTCTGCTTCTCAGATGATTTCTCAGTCAAAGTTTGTTTGTTTTGCTTTTTGTTCTTCTTATTGAAAAAGCAATTGACTGTGTTATGATTGTTTGTTTCACAAATTGAAAAGTAATTATGAAAATAACATGTTTCCATACTATGATTATTCATATCACAGTATTTGTAGTACTTACCATATTTGCACTTTTCTATGCTATGAGTGTATTGATCACACCACTCATAGTAAGGCAAATTTGTAGTACTTTGCTTGTTGAGAACTTTTGATTTTAAGTTTGACTTTAATGGAATATCAAAAGTAACTATTTGTTATTTGGGCTGAATAGGGGTTTTTTCCTTTCCCTTTGTTTGGTCTTTAACGAGATACAGTGGAAGACTCAGCCTTTCTTCCATTTAAGCATATATCAATTACTTGTTTCTCCTTTGATTGCTTTGGTGTTGTATCAACCACACTTGAAACTTTGTTAGTTTCGGTAATTGGTTGATCTAACTCATCATATAGTAAATCTTCATCTGATCTGTGTACATCAAATTCATTATGTTCCCTTTGATAGAAATTTGTTGATTTTATTTGTGGTGGTGCTTGGCTTTCAACAAATTTTATCAGAGGTGTTTTTGATATGCATGATGATTTAGATGATGATGATGATGATGGTTTGGAGTCATCTATCCTATCATAAGGCTCAAGTGATTCCCCATGTTTTTTGGTCATTGAGTCAGGTAGTGGGATATAGTTATCAATATAAGGTGGGTTAACCTTATTGTATCCCAAACCCGAAGGGTCTTTGAATGCCCTTTGTTGAGCAAGAAGTTCTTTGAACTTCTTATTGCTCACCTAAAATTTTGATGTTTCAATTCAGTTTCAGCTTGTAGTGTTTTCAATTGAGTCAAACATTAAGATAATTGCTCAACTTGAGCTGCTAGAGTTAGCTTTTCATACTACAATTTATCCAAATAATTTTTCAGTGATAAATTTTTGATCTTATACTTCTTTTGTTCTGATTTTAAACTGTCATTTAAAATGTTTGTTTCAATAACTTTCTTAGAATGTTGGTCTGCACACTCTATGTATCTTGTGACTTCATTAATGCATGCTTGAGAACAGAGATTCTCCTTTACCTTTTATGGGATTTCAGTAGTTTTTTTCTTAACATGTTCCATGAGAGCATGGTCAGGAGTTTGTATCTCTGCCTCATACATACTCCAGTCACACTCACCATCCTGTTTGATTATCATTATAGACGACTTGGAGTTTTGATTGGGGCTATACTATGTGATTTGTGCTGGTATTGGTACATATGGAATGCTAATGTAGAGCTCTTAGAAGATTATCATTTGTATTTTGTGTTTTGTCATAGTATAGGGACTTATTTTTTAAATACATGTTCCTTGTTTTTCTTTGATAGTATAAATAGGATAGTTTATGTATTGTGTAAAAAAGACAACGAAACAGTTAGAACAGACAAACGATTGTAACTCACTCTTCCACTTTGTATCCTAAGCATTTGCTATCAATGAAATCTATGAATTTTTGAAGTAATTGCTTTTGTTTGATTACTTAGTGTTTGAATTGATCATTGCATTATGAAATCATCACAGATCAATCCATTTGAACCTATCAAGCTTTCGGTTCAGTGATCAGAGCTTATCGGCATTATTGAGCTCTTTGAATCAATTGAAATCTGTGTTAGTTGCAATTTGATCGATTAATTGTTGTTTTCAGTTGTGTTTCATCCATAGAAACATGATTTGAATCACAATTTGGTGTTTAATCCATTCAGATCTGAGTATTGATCAAATTTGTGTGTGAAAAGTTGTTCTTCATTTTTGGACTATAATTCAATCAGAAAACAGATTTGTTGTTGTTGTTTGATCAAAATGTTGATTGAAGATTGTTAATCGATCTATTTACTACCTAATTGGAAGTTTTTAGATCAATTGAACAAGTTTTAAAGAATTTCATAAGATCTAACTTTGTTGAAGATGATGAATTATGAACTTGTGTTGTGAAAAACTACTGAAATTTGCTAAGTGTTCTGACGCCTTGCAACTGTTAAGGTGTTTTAGCACTGTTAAGGCATTTTTAGAACAGGCGGTTTTCAACTATTGGGACATATTGTGACTGTTTGGTCGCATTGAGACTTTGTTAAAACTTAAGCAATTCTAGACGTTTGAGAACTGTTTGGGCGTTTTTACCTTAGGCGTTTCTACACTGTCTAGGCATTTGAGAACTGTTCGGACGCATCATTAGTTAGGTGTTTCAGAATTCAAGTAAGGCATTCCCTTAGGTGTTTCTTGTTCAAAGTCAGTCATTTCAGAAGTTTCAGGCGCTTCAATATTCAGACTTATTATTAAACACTTACAAATTTTTCAAAAACTAAAATCCAAAAATATTTTCATTTCAAAGTTTCTTTTTAAAATTTTAAAAACAACAAAAAGAAGTCATTTTCATTAATTCAAAAAATACAAAATGGTTAAGTCTGAAGATTCCGAGAACAGGGTTCTCAAGCTCAAAAATAGAGCTAATTTCAAAAATTGGTCTCTTAGATTGAAGGATCATCTAAACTCCATTGAAAACTGATTTATGGAAGTCAATCAAAAAAGGACTACATATCTCAATTATATCTGATTGTCCTGTTAAAGGATGTGTTTATACTAAAGACTCCCCAGAACCATATCCTGAGGATGGTCTACAAGGTGATGACTTAAGGAAGGTTAAGAATGACATCAAAGCTTATTCATTGATGTGCAAGGGGTTACTATTGGATTTCTTCACTAGACTTCAAGGTTATCAAACTGGTTACACCATGATAGAGCTTTGAAGATTATTTGTGAAGGTGGTAAAGAGATACAAGATCCCAAAAAGTAGAAACTCAAGATTCAATCGGAGTTATTTGAGCATCTTTCTGGGGAAACAATCAATCAAATGATGAACAGTTTTGTGCAATTAACTACTAAAATGTCAACTGCTGGTATCAAAAATGATCTCAAATATCTAAATTACAAACTTCTAAATGCTCTTCCATCTTCATGGAAACAGACCGTCACTCTGTTGAATCATACTGAAAAGTTTCTAATGGATCTGGATCTTTTGATTGCCAAAATTGAATCAGTTGAAATTGATGAAAGCTCCAAAAACAATGATAGAGCTGTATCAATGTCTGAGTATAATTACGTTGCTTCTCCAGGTAACATAGTAAAGAATGCTTTTCTGGCAAAATATGAAAATTCTCCAGAAGACGAGGGTGATTTGTTCGTTGGAGCTGGTTTCTTTACAGATTCTTCTTACACAAGTGCTCCTATTTATACAACTCAACCTCAACCTTTGTCTCCTCCTAAAACTCAAACTCCTAAACCTCAAACTAAGACTTCATCATCTAACTCTGTTAAAACCAGCAAAGTTAAAGATGTTATTAATATCCTGTTACAGGATGATATGCTCCAAAATTAAACTTTCTCCACTTACTGCATAAGCATGGAAATTAGGTTACTCTTTATTAATAATCAGCTGAAGAAATCTGGGATACATCACGTATTTGTTCCTGATTCCTTTCTCCAAATTAAAAATAAAGCCATTCATGATCCATTTTGCCATATTAAACCTTCTGTTTGTGGCAATAGCTACAATAGGAAAAGCAATGTCTACAGGGAATGAATTCCATCCTACACTTCTCTTAGACATTCCATGTTGAAAGATATAACAAAGAAGTTTCCAGTGGTTATACACTCTTGCTCTAAAAAATAGTTTCTTAGGAAAGTGATCTGGATGTCCCATGGCTAGAAATGTGTCTCTACACTCATTAAAAGTGAGTTCAGCCAAATCTTCAGGATTATTATCACCAAGTCTTAGAGGTTCCCTAATTGACTGCTCAGAGACTTCAATCATACGATAGTTTGTAATAAAACCTCTAACAACTTTCCTTCTATCATCATCTCTTGCATTTTTAGCAGTACTCTAGAGTCTTTTGATGAGACGAGCATATATAACTGGTTGAGCACACATGGCATACACATACTTTGTTTTCAATAGAAATCTTGTCATTTCTTCATAACCAACAGCTTCACGAACATCCTCATTAAGAAAGGCTGCTACGTTATGCTTTTGCTCAAATTTAAGATCTGCCATCTGTATAGATAGAACAAAATATTAATCATATTTGAATTTCCAAAGTTTCAATCATATTGTGTGTTATCAATTTTGAACCAAAAACACTTAAAAATTTCTAAGTGTTTTGTACAACCCATTACATGAACAGAGTATGCACTGGTTACAATTTTAATTCAACACAATTTATGATTAAATCAATAACCATGAAACATGAAAATTGATTGGATTTCAATTGAATTAGCACATTTTAAATTTTAAACTAAACATTTTACACTTAAATTTTCTAAGTGTTGAACACACTCCTGCAAGAGCAGAGCATAATCATGTTTAAGTTCTAATGATTTAAAGTACACTAAAACAATTAAAATCATCTCAATATCAGTTGAATAGATGAATTTTGATGATTAACACAACAATTTTGATGAAAAATTATGAACTAACTGTTCATTTTTGTTCTTTAAACACTAACTGATGAACAATGAATCATCAAGAACACATTCTGATGAAATTTAGATTTGATTCTCATAATCTGTTTGAAAACATGTTATAACACTCATTTGATGTTCAATTTCAGTTATTATAACACATTTCAATCACAGATTTCAAATTTTCTGAACATCTAGGGTTCGAAAGCCTCAATAGTGTTCAAACACCCAATCAAAGTTTGAAATAGGTAATGAAATCAGATGTTTTATGATCAACATGATGTTAGATTCAATGAATATACCTATACATCATAAAGATTAACAGGTAAAACTCAAACGTTGAGTTAATGAATGTATCGGGTGTGAGAATGTGTGAATCAGAGTGTTTGTGTTTGTGAATGAATGAATGAGAACTACAAGTGTTGAATATATATAAGTGTAAAAATTCTTAGGTGCATGAGTACTGTGAAGGCACATGAGACTAAAATTTCACACCAACTCTTCAGACGCATGAGCACTGTTTAGAAGCTTGAGCACTGTTCAGGCGCTGGGCACTATTCAGACGCTTGGGCACTATTCAGGCGCATGAGACTTGATGAAATGCCTAAGACTTAGAGTAAACATCACCTTCAAATGTCTAACCACTTGGAAAGTCTAACACTGTTCAGGCGTATGAGCATAAGTTGATACGCCCAACACTTAACCATTTTCAGCAACATGACAACTGTTTAGGTGCATGTACTGAACAAGACGATTAACACTTGAACAAATTTCTAAAATTCATCATACTCCTAATTTAGACTTCTGAGCACTATTCATGCGCATGAGAAACCTTCCATGAGGCTGACACTTTGAAATTTTCACAACATCCATCTGAACACTGTTTATGCATATTATCTCAACATTTAGTCAAGTTTTTTACTATCACCCAAAATTTACATTAATAACAATCCAATTGATTTTGTTTAAAATCACCATAAATCACTTGAAACTCATCTTTTCATTTTTATACATGAATTTTTCAATTCAAACACCACCAAGCATATTTTGAAAAACACTTTGAATCAATGTTTTAATTTTTCAAACACTTTCCCGTCATTTTAGTCTCTATATTGAAACTTGTACAACACAAATAGTCTTGTTTTGTTTGCAAGAAGCTTTTCCACTTATTTTGAATTCTTTTCAGGTTCATGTTTACATCATATCAAACACGCACATGCTTGAATTTCAGCTTCATCCTTTCCATCCAAAGCACTTAATATTTTTATTTATTTTTCATATTTGACACTTTTCATTGATTTTCTATTTTACATTTTTACTCCCCTTAAACTTTTAAGTTCACAAACTTAGAAGTTTCTTTTATTTTGCAAGTATAGCAGCCTAATCATTATCAACATGCCTGCATGCAGAAAATCATGCAAAAATCAAAATTAAAGCAGAAGAAAAATCTACTATACATAATTGAATCACATGCCTGTGGTGAGATCATATCAGTTAAGATCATCACATTAAAAGAAAATAAAATGGTGGATAGTCATAGACAATGATTAAATCCTGATCAAGTGTGTTCTAGGTCAGCGGTCCCGTAGTAGATGAGAAACGAGATCTAAAAACAGAAAATGAGTACTTTTCGCAAGATAATCAGCACACTTACTTTTTCAATTCTTTGATTGATTAAGGTACGATTAGATATGACATTATATAAGTCACACTTAGACTTAGAGAGCTCAACTCTCGTCAAGATATGCAAGAAAGCACTTTTCTCAACTTGTTAACCTGACATATTCTTATAACCAGATCTCATGTTTAGGTTGTGCACATTGGCATCTTTTGCATCAAGTGAGAATATCCAGGTCTGTAATGACTTACAACAAAGGATATCTCATCACTTCAGGTCTATGATGACTCATAACAGAGAAGTGAATAGATGCTTTAAATAATTAGAGCTCATGGTTATTCATATCGTCACCAGGTGTGAGTTTGTAACTTTACAAGCAATCAATTTGAGAAGTCAACACTACTCATTGGTACTAAAATGGACAAACACGAATGCATGATTGATTTAGTTTAATCACAAGAATTTACTTTTTTAGTATAATTGCACAAGCTTACCTGCACATCATATCTGATCACGTCAGACTTTAGTAGTGAGTGAAGTATGCAACTGATCAGAACTAATGTATCTATCATTTCTCACAAATTGCAACAACAAATTCAGTCCTAAGTAATTAACTAACAAGAAAAAATCTATTTTTGTGGGTTTTTATTTTATATTTTTCTCTTTTGATTTTTCAATTTTCTATTTTTGTATTTGTTTTTTCATTTTCTATAAAACATGCACACATAATATATATAATCAAGCAGTTAACTTTGACAGTTTTCTCTATAAATCTTCTTATTCAGCAAAGGGAGGGTTTTTATCATTTTTATGATTCAGACAACCTAATTACTCAAAACCAGTTTTAAACATGGTTAATAAGTCCAATTGACTCAAGCAAATACTCAAAATGACCTGGTAAAAAGGCTTTTGTAAATAGGTTAGCCAACTGTTTTTCAGTTGTTATTTGAATCAAAATGATTAAAATTTTTTCAAAGTTATCTCTGAGAAAATGATATCAAATATCGATATGCTTTGTTTTCTAGTGTTGGACAAGATTAGCTGTAATCAACATAGCAGCAGTTTTATCAATGTAAATAGGAGTTTTAAGAAAATTGAACCCGTAATCCAGCAGTTGGTTTTGTAACCAAAGGATTTGAGAACATCCTGCTGAAGCAACTATGTGCTCAGCTTCTGCGGTTGAAATGGAGACATTTGTTTGTTTCTTACATTGCCACGAGACTAATCTGGGACCTAAAAACTGACAACCACTAGTCGTAGATTTACGATCTTGGCAACATCCTCCATAATCACTATCTGTATATCCATGTAACTCGAAGTTTCATTCACAAGGATACCACAACCCTAAATCCGGTTTTCCTTTGAGATACCTAAATATTCGTTTGACAGTGATTAGGTGAGATTCCTTCGGGTCAGATTGATACCTGGCACAAACACAAATAACATACATTATATCAGGTCTAGATGTAGTAAGATACATCAAAGATCTAATCATAGATCTGTATAGAGTTTGGTTAACTGATTTTCCTTTCGGATCAGGTTCAATCTTGGTAGTTACGTCAGCTGGAGTTTTGATGGATTAACAATCTTGCAGTTTAAATTTCTTCAAGAGTTTTTCAACGAATTTCTCTTGATTAATAAAAATTCCATCTGCTGACTGCTTCACTTGAAGACCAAGGAAAAAGTTAATTTCTCCAATAGAACTCATTTAGAAACGCTACTTCATGATTTCTTCAAATTCATTACACAATTTTGGGCTTGTAGAACCAAATATGATATCATCAACATACACTTGAACACATAAGAGATCATCAGCATCCTTCTTTATAAACAAAGTTGGATCAATTTTCCCTCATGTGTATTCATGCTGGATCAAATGTTGTGATAATATTTCATACCAAATTCTATGAGCTTGATGGAGACCATACAATGCATTACTAAACTTGTACACACGATGAGGATATTCTACATCTTTGAAACCTGGAGGTTGCTTGACATACACATCATCAGTGATTGGTCCATACAAGAAAGTACCTTTAACTTCTATCTGATACACCTTGAATTTCATGAACGATGCATAAGCCAGGAAGACACGAATTGATTTAAGTCTTGCAACTGGATCAAATACTTCATCACTATATATTCCTTCTTCTTGGGTGTAACCATGTGCAACGAGTCTCGCTTTGTTGCGAACAAAAATTCCCCGATCGTTTGAGTTGTTTCTAAACAACCATTTCCACACTTCATATTTATGGAATTACAATAACTGTTCTTGCATTGTGTCAATCCAACTACACTTCGATGATGTTTTTAGGAACAATTTGAGATAGAAAACATGAGTATAAACAGAGGTTTGCTTGTTCTGAATGACTTCTCGTAGTTCTCGTATTCAATGGACCGATAATCTGAGACTTAGGATGGTTCTTGTGAATACGAGACGTTGGATTCTCATTTCCTTGAACATTAACATCCATATTAGATTGGTTCAGGTTGGAAAGCTGATGGAATAAGTTTGAAGTATGTGGATTGAAATTCAGAACTTGAGTCGGTGAGTTGATAAAGTAATCAAGATTATCTGTAACAACTACATCATCAGAAAACGATGACGTTCTGGACTCAGGTTGTACAATTTCAGGACCATCATTAGGAATAGGTTGTGAAACATTGGAATTTTCAGAAAAGGGATGTTCTTGCGCTTGTTGAGAGTGAGATTGATCATGAGATTCAGAACGAAATACAGGATCTTTAACAAATGAGAAAAATGAGTAATCTGGGCTAGAATCATCCATATCATCAGAATCAGTATCATCACTGAAAGATCTGAGATCTCCTCCTTGTTTCTTTTTCTCACCTGGAGAGTCAAAAAAGTTAGAATTAAAAGAGTTTGACAAAGAATCTAAATCAAACAACCAAGCTAGACCATTTGCAACCGATGGAAAAGAGTTTTCAAGAAATTTAACAGTAAAAGTTTCAAGAATAAAATTAGTCTTAGAGTTAAATCTATATTAGGTTACCTGCCAAACAATAACTCATATAGAGTTTTCTGTTTATCTTTCACAAGCAATGCATGATTCTGTACAAAACATACAGTGGATATGGCTTCATTCCAGAAAGTAATTGGAATCTTTGCATCTGCTAACATGGAGCGTGTGGCCTCAATCAAAGTTTTGTTTTTCCTTTCAGCAACTCCATTTTGTTGTGGAGTTCTAGGAGCACTGAACTAACGAGCAATTCCGTTTTCTACACAAAACATGTCAACATTAGAATTTTTAAATTCAGTTCCATTATTACTTCTGATAACTTTCACCTTTTGTTCTAATTGATTTTCTACTTTAATGATGAATTCTTTTAACAATTCAGCAGTTTCAGATTTAGCATGCAAAAGGAAAACCCATGAAAATCTTTTAAAGTCATCAATGATAACTAAACAATAAAATTTCATTCCAATACTCTACACATTAGTTGGTCCGAATAGGTCCATGTGCAACATCTGGAGAGGCTTGGAATTTGAGTTTATCAGCTTGGGCTTATAAGATACTCTGTGTTGCTTTCCTTTTAAACACACTGAGCAGTGATCTGTTGTAGCAAACTTCTTTGTTGGAAGACCTACTACATGATTTCCTGCTACAAGCTTATTCATGTTCTTGAAATTGGAATGCCCGAGACATCTATGCCATAACTGGATTTCGACATTTGATGCTTGAGCAATTAGGCATATTGTTTTTGTAGATGGATCTACTTGAGACATATCTAACTTGTATACATATTAATCACATACAACTTTAACAACTACCCATTCTTTGCTTATCTGAAAACCTGGTTTCAGAATATAACAAAAATAATCATCAAATAGAACGGAGTAAGATTTGTCACAAATTTAGGAAACACTTAAAAGATTAAAGTTCAACTATGAACAATAGTTGACTTTATCAAAGCTAATACATTGGTCACTGTTCCTTTGCCTATTATTTTACCACCTGCATCACCTCCGAATGCAACATGAGTACCAACCATCTATTAACTTAAAATCTTAAAGCAAGGCATGGTTGCTTGTCATATGCCGGCTACACCCACTATCAACATACCACATGTTAATTGGTCTTCTTGGATGTACCTGCATTTCAAAGAGATTTAAGTTGAGTTATCAACCCAAGCCGATATGGTCTTGGGCTTGCTAAATTTATCAACAAAGGTAAACTGTTTGAAATGAATCTTATTCAAATCAGGCTTCTTTTGTTGTTTAAATTTACCAATTCTGTTTCTGACAAATTGTTGATTATCTTTGATTTGCATAGTCCGTAAAGCATGATAACGTTTTTCTAGATCATCGTCAAGGTAATTCAAACCATTTGAAGAAACATTTTTAGAAAAGTTTTTACTACCAAACTTTGCATTATTTATTCTCACAGATCGTGGAATGAATTTTCCTTGATTATAATTCTTTATTTTCACAGCATAAGAATCATCATAATTAGAATCAATCCTTTGAAAAGATCTCAAGCCTAAGGAAGGTTGTTTTGTCAATCTTTGAAAACCAACACTTTGATTTCTTTGAAATTGTGAATTGACATATCCATTCCTTGGCAAGTTCCTTTAGAAGTAGCAATTCTAAGTTTTGTGAGTTCTTTCATCACAAATGGTATAATACTTGTTGAAATATAAATCAGCTGTTGAATGGTTTTTCATATCACAAATGTGATAGTACCTGTTAAAGAAACATTCATTAGTCTTATGATTGTACATATCTCATATATCACAGTACATTTGTTGAAATTTAAACAACTATTGATTAACCTTTGATGTGGAAGCCACATTTGATCCTTGTTTGGATTTAGGAGTTACAAAGTTAATCTGTTGTTTTTTATTTGAGAGTTTGTTCTTTTGAAATTTGGGTTTTGACTTTTGTTCATTAACACCATTCCTAGACACCTTAGATATAAATCTTTTGTTGATAGCGGAAGACTTTGGACCTAAACCTGTTTTCAGATCAGAGTTAGATTTGTTCTTTGAGTTTGATTTAATTTTAGGAATTATGTTCATATCAAAAGTACCCGCAGACACAAACTTCACTGGTTTAAACTGATTAGATTGATTTGTTCTTTGATTTTGATTGTTTTGATTTTTATTTTGAGAGAATTTAGCTTTAGCATTTTTCCTTCTTCTTCTCTGGTTTCTTGATCTTGATGAACTCTGCTTGCTTTATGATTAACCATCTACAGTAGAAGACTCTTTTTCATTTTCTTTATCTTTTTTTCTTTCTGCCATTTGATGAAGTCTGGATTGTTTAATCCGTAAGAAAACGAATCTTCAGATGTTACTTCATCTTGTTTTACTTTCTCTTTATTCTTTGTGTTTTGTTCGTCATTCTTTACAATGACTTCTTCAACAACATACTCTTTGGGAAATAATATTTTCTTATTCTTTGGTCATGGTTCGTAAGATTTAACTTTCACTGGATGACCATTTTTAATCTTTTCAGAATCATGTTCCTCAAATATCTCAACATTTGTTTTCTCTTTATCATTTTTAGCATTCTTTTTCTTATTTTGAATGGCTTTTAGCTTAGCTTTGTTTTCAGGTGAATGATCATGTGTTTTAAAGTTTTCTAATAAGGTGTTTGTGATAGATTCAGGCATGGGCTCATATGTAAAACCTAGACTTGTTTTGTTTTTATCTTTCCTCTCACTTACCAATTGTTCTATAATTGTTTCAAAACTTTTAACTTTAGCTAGATCCATCTGTGTTGCAGCATGAGTTATTTTTTTCTTCTTCTAAATTTTTAGTCATATCCTGAGGTTGTTTTTTAACAAGTTCAAGTTCTTGTAGAGTTTTATTCCATGAGGTTTGTAGAGATAAGATCTTTATATCAGAGACTTTGTGATCGTTTTTTAGTTTGTTGTGCATTACTTCTTCTTGTTTATGTTTGTCATAGAATTTAAATGAATATGTTCTGTAATGCTCAACTTGATCAAAACATGCTTTTGTGCACATTTTCTCTCTGACTTGAACAGGAATTTCAGGATAACTTGAAGAAGAAGTCTCAGAGTCAGATGATGGATGCTCAACCTTTGGTTGTTCAGACTGAACCATGAGTGCAATTTCTTCTGAATCCTCTTTTGGTTCAGATTTGTCACTCCAATCATAATCTTCATCATTATTTTCAGAATCACCTTCTGCCTTAGGATCATTTTCTTCAGACCAGTCTTTATTTTAATCTTCAACAACAAGAGCTAAACTAGATGTTAGATTAGCTGTGAATTGTTTAGCAAAAGCACTCTAGTCATAGCCATCTTTGATGCAAACAACAAGAGCTTTCTTTGGCTCTTCAGATGATTTTGATTCATCTTTAAGTTCTGGCATGGGAAGACTTTGATAAGGCTTTTGAAAAGTGTTCTGACACTGTTATTGGTATCTTTGACTGCTAGAATCTGCTTGACCATTTCCACCTTGATTTCTAGGAGCCTTACATTCTCTTGAGAAATGACCATAATTGTTGCAGCTAAAACACCTTAACTTTGATTTATCAAAGCCAATAGATTTGTTTGCACTAGGCTTGTAATTCCTATTAACATATGAGTGTTTCTGTATTTTGTAAGCAGTCATTACCATCTGCCAATTCAAGTCCATCTCTTCCACATCATCAGGATCCATCTGTAACAAATCCTGCAAAACAAGATCTAACTGGGTTAGATGACTACCTAGATAAGCATGAAAACTTACCATGAAAGCAGTAAATGTAGATTTTGACTCATCATCCTGTAACAGGATATTAATAACATCCTTAACTTTTCTAGTTTTAACAGAATTAGAAGATAAAGTCTTAGTTTCAGGTTAAGGAGTTTGAGTTTTAGGAGGAGACTGAGGTTGAGTTGTATAAACAGGAGCACTTGTGTAAGAAGAATCTATAAAGAAACCAGCTCCAATGAACAAATCACCCTCGTCTTCTGGAGAATTGTCATCTTTTGCCATAAAAGCATTCTCCACTGTATTAGCTGGAGAAGCAACATACTTATACTAAGACATTGATGCAGCTCTATCATTGTTTCTAGAGCTCTCATCAATTTCAACTGATTCAGATTTGGCAATCAAAAGATCCAGATCCATCGGAAACTTTTTTGTATGCTTCAACAGAGTGACTGTCTATTTCCATGAAGATGGAAGAGCATTTTGAAGTCTATAATTTAGATCTTTGAGATCATTTTTTATACCAGTAGTTGACATTTCAGTAGTTAATTGCACGAATCTGTTCATCATTTGATTGGTTGTTTCACCAGAAAGATGCTCAAATAACTCCAATTGTCTCTTGAGTTTCTGCTTTTTGAGATTTTGTATCTCTTTACCACCTTCACAAATGATCTTTAAAGCTTTGTACATGGTGTAACCAGTTTGATAACCTTCAAGTCTAGTCAAGAATTCCAATGGTAACCCCTTGCACATCAGTGAGTAAGCTTTGATGTCATTCTTAACCTTCCTTAAGTCATCACCTTGTAGACCATCCTCAGGATAAGGTTCTGGAGAGTCTTTTGTATAAACAAATTCTCTGTCAGGACCATCGGATGTAATCGGGATATGTGGTCCTTTCTCTATTGACTTCCACAAATCAGTGTCAATGGAGTTTAGATGATGCTTCAATCTAAGAGACCAATTTTTGAAATCAGCTCTATTTTTGAGCTTGGGAACCCTGTTCTAAGAATCTTCAGACTTAACCATTTTGTATTTTTGAATTAATGAAAATGACTTGTTTTGGTTGTTTTTAAAGTTTTTAAAAAGAAACTATGAAATGAAAATATTTTTGAATTTTTAGTTTTTGAAAAAAATTTCTAAGTGGTTACTGATAAGTCTGAATGCTGATGCGCCTGAAACTTCTGAAACGCCTGGCTTTGAACAAGTAACGTCTAAGGGAATGCCTTAAACGAATTCTGAAACGTCTAACTGATGAAACATCCGAACAGTTATCAAACACCCAGACAGTGTAAAAACGCCTGAGGTAAAAACGCCCAAACAGTTCTCAAGCGTCTAGAATTGCTAAGTTTTAACAAAGTATCAAAGAGACCAAACAATCTTAATGCGTCCCAATAGTTGCATAACGCCTGTTCTGAAAACGCCTTAACAGTGATGAAACGCCTAAAGCAAAGCGTCTGATCACTTAGCAAATTTCAGCAGTTTTTCACAACTCAAGCGCCAAATTCATCATCTTCAATAAACTCAGATCTTATGAAATTCTTCAAAGCTTGTTCAATTGATCTAAAAACTTCCAACTAGGTAGTAAATAGATCGATTAATAATCTTCAATCAACTTTTTGATCAAACAACAACAACAATTATGTTTTCTGATCGAATTACAGTCCGAAAATAAAGAACACAGTTCAAACACAAATCTGATCAATACTCAGATCTGAACGGATTAAACACCAAATTGTGATTCAAATTATGTTTCTATGGATGCAACACAAGAGAAATCAACAATTAATCGATCAAATTGCAATCAACACAGATTTCAAGTGATTCAAAGATCTCAAAAATGTCGATAAGCTCTGATCGCTGAACCAAAAGCTCTGATACCATTTGATAGGTTCAAAATGGATCAATCTATGATGATATCATAATGCAATGATCAACTCAAACACAAAGTAATCAAACACAAGCAATTACTTCAAAAATTCATAGATTTCATTGATAGCAAATGCTTAGGATACAAAGTGTAAGAGTGAGTTACAGTTGTTCAATCTTTTCTAACTGTTTCGTTCTCTAGGTCTTCCTACACAATACATAAAATATCCTATTTATACTATCAAAGAAAAACAAGGAACATATATTTACAAAATAAGTCTCTATACTATGACAAAACCCAAAAGACAAAATGTTAATTTTTTAAGAGCTATAACACAACAAGTATTGTACCATTGTGATGAAAGAAATCACAAAACTGAGAATTGCTACTTCTGAAGGAACTCGCAGTGGAATGGATATGTCAATCCATAATTTCAAAGAAATCAATGTGTTAGTTTTCAAAGATTGACAAAACAACCTTCCCTAGGCATGAGATCTTTTCTAAGGATTGATTCTGATTGTGGTGATTCTTATGCTGTGAAAACAAAGAATTATAATCAAGGAAAATTCATTCCACGGTATGTGAGAATGAACAATGCAAAATTTGGTAATCAAATTTTTTGAATTACCTTGACGATGATCTTGAAAAACATTACCATGCTTTATGGACTATGCAAATCAACGATAAACAAAAAATTGTCAAAAACGGAATTGGTAAATTTAAACAGCAAAAGAAGCCTGATTTGAATAATCTTCATTTTAAACAGTTTACCATTGTTGATAAATTTGGCAAGCCCAAGACCATATCCGCTTGGGTTGATAACTCAACTTAAATTTCTTTGAAATGCAGGTACACCCAAGAAGACCTATTAACACTTGGTATATTGATAGTAGGTGTAGCCAGCATGTGACAGGCAGCCATGCCTTGCTTTAAGATTTTAAGTTAAAATATGGTACTCATGTTGCATTCGGAGGTGACGCGGGTGGTAAAATAACAGGCGAAGGAACAGTGTCCAATGGGATTATTAGCTTCGATAAAGTCAACTATTGTTCACAATTGAACTTTAATCTTTTAAGTGCTTCCCAAATTTGTGACAAATCTTACTCTGTTCTATTTGATGATTCTTTTTGTTATATTTTGAAGCTAGGTTTTCAGATAAGCAAAGAATGGGTAGTTGTTAAAGCTATACAAGATCGAGATGTATACAATTTAGATATGTCTCAAGTAGATCCATCTACAGAAACAACATGCCTAATTACTCAAGCATCAAATGTCAAAAGCCATTTATGGCATAGTCGTCTCAAGCATTCTAATATCAAGAACATGAACAAGCCTGTAGTAGGAAATCATGTAGTAGGGATTCCAACAAAGAAGTTCTCTACAACAGATCACTACTCAGCATGTTTAAAATGAAAGCAACACAGAGCGTCTTATAAGCCCAAGCTGATAAACTCAAATTCCAAGCCTCTCCAGGTGTTACACATAGACCTATTCAAACCAAAAAATGTGCAGAGTATTAGAAAGAAATATTATTGTTTAGTTATCATTGATGACTTTACAAGATTTTCATGGGTTTTCTTTTTGCATGCTAAATCTGAAACTGCTGAATTCTTAAAAGAATTTATCATTAAAGTAGAAAGTCAATTAGAACAAAAGGTGAAAATTATCAGAAGTGATAATGGAACTGAATTTAAAAGTTCTAATGTTGACATGATTTGTGCAGAAAAAGGAATTGCTCGTCAGTTTAGTGCTGTAAGGCCCCGTTCGCGAAGACCTCACAGTTGGACCATCACATCATTTTTCATATAAAATAAATACATTTCATGAAAATATCGCAGCGGATTAATTTACCAAAAACCATTCATTGCATTAATATTTAATGTTGTCAAATAATACATCAATGTATAATGGGAGTTACAAAAGAAACGCTTAGTTGCATTACAAAACAACACAATTATCATGCGCGAATGGATGCCAGTCTTGCCCGCCAAGAAGCTTTCCCCCACGTGCCATCCTCAGCGATGAGTTACCTGCAAACTAAAAATGCATAAAAGTCAGCGTTGCTGAGTGAGTTCTGGTTTTTAGAATTTAAAATCTCTTATTTAGATATATAAAAATATCATTTTCTTAAAATACTTCCTTTTCATAAATCCATTACTTCCGTACATGATCACACATCATACGTACAACAAGATAATATTCATTAATATCTTTCAACATTTATCTTATTCATTTCGTACTTTGATCACTATCTTTCACTTTCTACCAGACCAATGTGCAATACCCCGAACATTGTGCACAAAGCTGGTACTGTGCATGAGGTTTATAAATAGACCCCAAACATTGCACATGAAGCTGACTCAAGTACCTAGGGCAAGCAACAAGGGTCCCGTCAATCTCAAAGATTGACCCTGTAAGCATCCTCATAGGGTAGCTAATCCACACACAGTTGAGCAGACAACCAGTGGATGTGAACCACCTTTCATTTTTCTTGCAAGGCTTTCATTTTGCTTGCAAGGCTTTCATTCATTTGTTATGTTCCACTTTTCATTAACATTAATCTTTCACTTCATTTATGATAATACTTTACATATGCGAGCATAAACACAGCACGTAAAGTCACGCAATAATATGTAATATGGAACATAAGAACAAGCCATAATCATGCATAACATCAACACATATAACCATCAAAACATCCCAGGGTTAAACCCTAAAATTTCTATTTCCCAAAAATCTCAGAAATTTTATAAGGCATTTAGGCGCATGGGCACTATGAAGGCGCACCAACACTTAGGTGCATGGAAACACTTAGGTGCCTGAGCTAACATTGTAACACCCAAATTTTTATAAGGGCCAAAATGCAAAAGAAGAAAAGAATCTTGAATAAAGTAGACAAAGGCCAAAGTTGAAGGGTGAAAAGTGTAAAAAGTACCAAATTCTATTATTTTAATGCAAAAGGGGTATGGCCGCCCATAACACTTTCAGTTGCTGCTGCTGCTCGATAAACAAGAAGAAGAAGAACTGAAATCCTCATTTCTCTCTGTCGAATTGTGAAGAAGGAGGAGAATCTTCAAGGTTAGTAGGTTTTTGGGATTTATTTGGTTAGGTTTCTTTGAGGTTTCAACCTTAGAAACTGATTTCTATGTGTATGTGGTGTTTTAGTGCCTGTTTATGTTTGTTTTAGGTGTTTTGAACTCAATTGCGGCCAAGTTAGTGGAGATCTACTTGTCTTCTGCAATAGGTGAGTTCTAGGACCCCGATTCTATGTTTTTAAACTTCTTTGGGGTTGAAAATGCATCTAAAATGTTTTACAACTGTAATGTATGATAATTGTGTATGTATGTGTATGAACTTCTTTGTTCTATGAGGTTGTAAGCTTTTCTAAGAGTTTAGCATGATAGATCTATGTTAAGAATGTATAAAAATGAGGTTTTAGAACTGGTTATAGCATAAGTCACATTTACAGGTCTAATAGTTCATCCGCATTTACACTATGATAATTGCCTAAGCGTTCACCTGCATTTATAGTTGTTCACCTGCATTTGCCTTAATTCAACCTAAGTGTTCACCCGCATTTGCCTAAATTCAGCCTAAGTGTCCATCAGCATTTCTTTTTATACATGCGCATTTGCTACAGTGTCCATCAGCATTTCTTTTAAGACAGAATAATTACCAAGTGTTCACCCGCATTTGGAAGTTGTTCATCCACATTAGTTTTGTTCACCAGCATTGGTTTTGTTCACCCGTATTTCTTTAAGACTTAAGGAATTTTCTGGAATTTTGGAAGATCAAAAATTAGGGTTTGACCATGGTTGACTTGATGCTTGTATCTGATTATCTTATGCATGTTGTGGGATGTCCTTATGTGCCTATTATTATATTAACATGTGACTTTATGTGGATTGCCTATGATCATAAAGTATTATTATTAATCAAGTGAAAGATTAATATTAACAAAAAGTGGAACATAAAGAATGAAAAGACTTGCAAGTAAAAATTTACAAGAGGTGCACGACCATGTGGTCGTTAGCTCAACTGTGTATGGTTTAGCTAACCCAAAGGATGTACACAGGGTCAATCTTTAAGATTGAGGGGACCACTGTTGCTGTCCCGGTACTGGAGTCAGCATATGTGCACCACGGATGGTGTTTATTTATAGACTTCAAGGCCCAGTACCAGGTTTATGCGTATTATATGGGGGTATAGCAATTTGGTCCATATTGATAGTGAAAGATAATAATAAATAAGCAAGGAAGAGAATTGTGATGATGTAAATTGATATGATTTGTATGTATGATGTGTGCTCACATCCAAAAGAGAGATAAGATATTTTTTTAAGAAGTATTTTGTATACAAATCTATCAAGATATTTTTAAGATTTTAAAACTAGAACTCACTCAGCAAAGCTGACTTTTATGCGTTTTTAGTTGGCAGGTAATTTGCTGAGGATGAACCTTTTGACGTAGAAACTGCTATTGGTAAGTCTACCAGAATCTCTGAAATTTTGGAAAGCTGCGACATAGAACAAGAAGGCCATAGGTTCTCTGCTAAGCTATATGTGATGCCCTTAGGCGGATTTGATGTAGTTCTAGGGATGGATTGGTTAGCAGCCTATGAGGCGAACATCGTGAACATCGTGTGTCGGAAGAAGATGATTCGGTTAGTTGCACCCAATGGGAGTTCAGTGACAGTTTATGGTGATCGCGTCACTACGGTTCCGAAAGTGATTTCGATGACAGTGGCAGAGAAGTGTATGAGGCGCGGATGTTGTGCCTACTTGGCATACGTGAAAGATGTGGATGTATCGATACCACAATTATCAGAAGTGCCAGTGGTACGTGATTTCCCGGATGTGTTTCCCGAAGATCTACCAGGTGTGCCACCGGACCGTGAGATAGAATTTCAGATCGACCTGATCCCCGGTGCGCAGCCCGTTGCCAAAGCACCGTATCGTTTAGCTCTGACCGAGATGAAAAAATTGATGGATCAGCTACAGGAACTAATGGACAAGGGGTTTATTAGACAGAGTATCTCTCCTTGGGGTGCTCCGGTATTATTCGTAAAGAAAAAGGATGGTAGTATGAGGATGTCTATAGACTACCGTGAATTAAACAAGTTGACAATGAAGAACAGATACCCCCTACCAAGGATTGATGACCTGTTTGACCAGCTTCAAAGTGCCAGTTGGTTTTCCAGAATAGATCTTCGATCGGGTTATCATCAGTTGAAGGTAAAGAGCAAGACATTCCTAAGACAGCTTTTCGCACACGTTATGGACATGACGAGTTCCTCGTTATGTCTTTCGGTTTAACCAACACGCCTGCTGCCTTTATGGATTTTATGAATCGAGTGTGCCGACCAATGTTGGATAAATTAGTGACTGTGTTCAATGATGATATCTTGATTTATTCAAAGAGCAAAGAAGAACATGTCGATCACATAGGTGAAGTGTTGAAGACACTTAGGGGAGAAAAGTTATATGCTAAATTCTCCAAGTGTGCTTTCTGGTGACGCGAGGTTCAATTTCTGGGTCATGTGGTGAATACCGAAGGAATTATGGTGGACCCGGCAAAGGTTGAGGCAGTGATGCAATGGAAGTCACCAAAGACACCATCCGAGATTCGCAGTTTCTTGGGTTTGGCGGGTTATTAGCGAAGGTTGATTCAAGACTTTTCCAAGATAGCCTCACCTTTGACTAAGTTGATCCGCAAGGATATGAAGTTCGTGTGGGGTCGGGAACAAGAGGATGCTTTTGAGGAGTTAAAGGCAAGATTAACTCAAGCTCCAGTCTTGACATTGCCCGAAGGAAGTGAAGACTTAGTGGTGTATTCAAATGCATCTTATTCGGGACTGGCTTGCGTCCTAATGCAACGTGGACGAGTGATAGCTTACGCATCCCGACAGTTAAAGACCCACGAAGTTAATTACCCCAATCATGATTTAGAATTGGCTGCGATGGTCTTTGCATTGAAGATTTGGAGGCACTATTTATATGGAACCAAGTGCAAAATCTTCACGGATCACAAGAGCTTGAAATACTTCTTCGAGCAGAAAGATCTCAACATGAGGCAGGGAAGGTGGTTAGAGTTGATCAAAGACTATGATTGCGAGATCCATTACCACCCGGGCAAGGCCAACGTAGTGGTCGATCCCTCAGCCAGAAGGAGAGACCCGAACCGATTCGGGTAAAGGCGTATCAGTTGGTGATGACCTCAGATGTGATAATTCAAGTTAAAGAGTTTCAAAATAAGGCATTAAAAGAAGATCGCCTCAACTCTGAACGAATGAGAGGTCTAGTTGCAGAATTGGGGGAGAATACCCACGGTGTTAAAACCCGCTTTGGGCGAATGTGGATTCCTCGATATAGAAATCCACGTGGGCGAATTATGGATGAAGCTCATAAAACTCGATACTCCATTCATCCTGATGCTACCAAGATGTATCAAGACATGAAGAAAGACTACTGGTGGCCGGGTATGAAACGTGACATGGCAGAGTATGTAAGTAAGTGCCTTACTTGCTTGCAAGTGAAGGCAGAACATCAGAAACCATACGGGAAGATCCAATAGTTGGATATACCTGAGTGGAAGTGGGAGCACATCACCATGGATTTTATCATAAAGCTACCCCGTACTGTAAAGGGGTATGATGCTATTTGGGTGATAGTTGATCGGTTGACAAAGAGTGCTCACTTCCTACCGATCCGCGAGATGTATTCATCTGAGAGATTGGCGGATCTATTCATCAGAGAGATCGTAGCTTGTCATGGTGTGCCAGTGTCTATCGTGTTGGATCGTGACACCCGGTTCACGTCGAAGTTCTGGAAGAGATTTCATGATGCCATGGGGACGAGGCTACATATTAGCACGACTTACCATCCTCATACAGATGGTCAGTCTGAGAGGACGATATAGATGCTCGAGGATATGCTTCGTGCTTGCGTGATCGACTTTGGGGGGAATTGGGATGATCACTTACCGTTAGCAGAGTTCTCGTACAACAACAGTTATCATGCGAGTATCGGTATGCCGCCATACGAGATACTGTACGATAGGAGGTGTAGAACGCCCGTGTGTTGGTGAGACATTGGGCAGATAGAATTGGGAAGCATCGAAGTGATTGAGGCTACGACTGAGAAGCTGGAAAAGATCAAAGCCTTTATGAAGGTAGCCAAAGATAGGCAAAAGTCATATGCTAATAAGAGGCATAAACCCATCGAGTTCAACGTGGGTATAAAGTCATGTTAAAGGTCTCGCCTTGGAAAGGGATCATTCGATTGCAGAAGAGGGGTAAGTTGAGTCCAAGATACATAGGGCCTTTCCGAATCGTTGCACGAGTAGGAGATGTGGCCTACCATCTAGAATTGCCTGATGTGTTAAGTGGGATTCACCCGACATTCCATGTATCTCATCTAAGAAAATGCATAGCCGACGACGATATGATTGTACCATTGGATGATATTGAAGTGGATGAACGGCTCAATTATGTGGAGCAACCAGTGGCAATCATCGACCGAAAGGAGAAGAGGTTGAGAAATAAAGTGGTTCCACTTGTGCGGGTACAGTGGAAACATCGAAAGGGTTCCGAGTCTACGTGGGAGACCGAAGAAGAAATGAGGCAGCACTACCCTGAGTTATTTGAAGAATGACAGGTTTCGGGGACGAAACCTCTTTAAGGGGGGTAGACTTGTAACACCCGAATTTTTATAAGGGCCAAAATGCAAAAGAAGAAAAGAATTTTGAATAAAGTAGACAAAGGCCAAAGTTGAAGTGTGAAAAGTGCAAAAAGTACCAAATTCTATTACTTTAATGCAAAAGTGGTATGGCCGCCCATAACACTTTCGGTTGCTGCTGCTGCTCGACAAACCAAAAGAAGAAGAACTGAAATCCTTATTTCTCTCGGTCGAATTGTGAAGAAGGAGGAGAATCTTCAAGGTTAGTAGGTTTTTGTGATTTATTTGGTTCGGTTTCTTTGAGGTTTCAACCTTAGAAACTGATTTCTATGTGTATGTGTTGTTTTATTGGTTGTTTATGTTTATTTTAGGTGTTTTGAACTCAAGTGCGGCCAAGTTAGTGGAGATCTACTTGTCTTCTGCAATAGGTGAGTTCTAGGACCCTGATTCTATGTTTTTAAACTTCTTTGGGCTAAAAATGCATTTAAAATGTTTTACAACCGTTATGTATGATAACTGTGTATGTATGTGTATGAACTTCTATGTTCTATGAGGTTGTAAGCTTGTTCTAAGAGTTTAGCATGATAGATCTATGTTAAGAATGTATGAAAATGAGGTTTTAGAACTGGTTATAGCATAAGTCACATTTACAGGTCTAATGGTTCATCCGCATTTACACTGTGATAATTGCCTAAGTGTTCACCCGCATTTACAGTTGTTACCCGCATTTGCAAGTTGTTCACCCGTATTTGCCTTAATTCAACCTAAGTGTTCACCCGCATTTGCCTAAATTTAGCCTAAGTGTCCATCAACATTTCTTTTTATACTTGCGCATTTGCTACAGTGTCCATCAGCATTTCTTTTAAGATAGAATAATTACCTAGTGTTCACCCGCATTTGCAAGTTGTTCATCCGCATTAGTTTTGTTCACCCGCACTAGTTTTGTTCACCCGCATTGGTCTTGTTCACCCGGATTTCTTTAAGACATAAGGAATTTTCTGGAATTTTGGAAGATCAAAAATTAGGGTTTGACCATGGTTGACTTGATGCTGTATCTGATTATCTTATGCATGTTGTGGGCTGTCCTTATGTGCCTATTATGATATTAACATGTGGCTTTATGTGGATTGTCTATGATCATAAAGTATTATTATTAGTCAAGTGAAGATTAATATTAACGAAAAGTGGAACATAAATAATGAAAAGACTTGCAAGTAAAAATTTACAGGAGGTGCACGACCATGTTGTCGTTAGCTCAACTGTGTACGGTTTAGCTAACCCAAAGGATGTACATAGGGTCAATCTTTAAGATTGAGGGGACCACTGTTGCTGCCCTGGTACTGGAGTCAGCATATGTGCACCACGAATGGAGTCTATTCATAGACTTCGAGGCCCAGTACCAGATTTATGCGCATTATATGGGGGGTATAGCAATTTGGTCCATATCGACAGTGAAAGATAATAATAAATAAGCAAGGAAGAGAATTGTGATGATGTAAATGGATATGATTTGTATGTATGATGTGTGATCACATCCGAAAAAGAGATAAGATATTTTTTTAAGAAGTATTTTGTATACAAATCTATCAAGATATTTTTATGATTTTAAAACTAGAACTCACTCAGCAAAGCTGACTTTTATGCGTTTTCAGTTGGCAGGTAATTTGCTGAGGATGGCACTCGGGGAGGCTACTCGTCGGGATTTGGCTGACATCCATTCATGATCTATAACATTGTTGTTTTGTAATGCAAATTAAGGGTCTTTTGTAACTATTAACAAACATGTATTGCTCGGTAACAGCGTTTATAAAGTTAATGAATGGCTTTTGAAGTTTAAACTCCGCTGCATTGTGATAATAAATTATGAAATGTTTTATAAATTATGCTATGATTGTCCAACTGTGAGGTCTCCGGGAACGGGGCCTTACAAACACTTAGGCGTATGAGCAATTTTCTGGGCGCATGGATACTATTCTGGCGCATAAGGTACACTTAGGCATTTGGGCAGTGGGTGCATGCGCACTATTAGGACGCATGGGGTGGAACTTAGTCCTTTTTTTTTGCTAAGTATCAGGCGCATGAGCCTACCACTTAGGCGCATGGGCAAAAAACTAGGCGCATGAGCAACACTTAGACTACTGGGCAAAATTTCTAGGCGCACGAGATACTGTTTGGGCGCATAAGAAAGGACTTAGGCGTCTTAGCTAACTTTCAGGCGCATGAGCCCTGTTTGGGTGCATGGGCAGTAGACATACGTGTTTCTAAATTATTTCCAGTCCCAAACATCATTCTAACATGCTCATAACTTAAATCTATCATTCTAAGCACCTAAAACAAGCATAAAACCAAGAAACACAACCAACCAAACACAACAAAACATACGGTTATCATACATACAAGTTGTAAAATATTTTTACATGCATTTTCAGCCCTAAAGAAGTTTAAAAACACAAAACCGGGGATCTAGAACTCACCTAAAGCAGCCTTCAAGTAAAACTCCACCGAACTTGAGGGCACAACGATTCCAAACACCTAAAAACAAAACAAAACACACAACCAAGCACGAAGAACACATAAAATTCGGTTTTAAGGTTGAAAACCCAACAAAATCGAACAAAACACAAGGAAACACTCACCAAATGCGAAAACTCAGCTTCAACCTCCTTGCAACCGAGAGAAAAGTTCAGCTTTGTTGTTCTTCTTGATCTCTGTCGAAAAGCACAAAGTTGAAAAGGTGTATGGGCGGCCATACTCATATAAACCTTATAATAATAAGGTTTTGTACTTTTTACACTTTGGCCCCCTCCACTTGTGTCTATTTACTTTTCTTTCAAGATACTTCTCTTTTCCTTTCTTTTTGACAAAATTTCGGGTGCTAAAAGTCCACTCACCTTATAAAGGTTTCATCCCCGAAACCTATTATTCTTCAAATAGTTGTGGGTATTGCTGTCTCATCTCTTTCTTAGTCTCCCACGTAGACTCAGATCCCTTCTTGTGCTTCCACTGCACTCGCACCAGTGGAACCACTTTATTTCGTAACCTCTTCTCTTTTCGGTCAATGATTGCCACTGGTTGCTCTACATAGTTGAGCCATTCATCCACTTCAATGTCTTCCAATGGTACAATCATGTCTTCATCAGCTAGGCATTTTCTCAGATGAGATACATGGAATATTGAATGAATTCTACTTAACTCATCAGGTAGCTCCAATCGATAGGCCACCTCTCCTACTCGTGCAACAATTCAGAAAGGTCCTATATACCTTGGACTGAGCTTACCCCGCCTCCTAAACCGGATGATTCCTTTCCAAGGCGAGACCTTCAACATGACCCTATCGCCCACATTGAATTCAATCGGTCTACGACTCTTGTCGGCATACAACTTTTGCCTATCTTTCGCCGCCTTCATAAAGGCTTTGATCTTCTCTAACTTCTCCATCTTAGCCTCGATCACCTCAACACTTCCTAACTCTTTCTACCCGATGTCACCCCAACACAGGGGTGTTCTACACCTCCTACCGTACAGCATCTCATATGGTGGCATACCAATGCTGGCATGATAACTGTTTTCATATGAGAATTCTGCTAACGGTAAGTGTTCATCCCAACTTCCTCCAAAGTCGATCACGCATGCATGGAGCATATCCTCAAGTGTCTGGATCGTCCTCTCGGACTGACCATCTGTCTGGGGATGGTAAGTTGTACTGATATGCAACCTCATGCCCATTGCATCATGAAACCTCTTCCAAAACTTAGATATAAACCGAGTATCCCGGTCTGACATGATAGACACCGGTACACCATGACGAGATACAATCTCCTTAATGAATAGATCTTCCAACCTCTTGAAAGAATACGTCTCGCAGATCGGTAAAAAGTGAGCACTCTTCGTTAGATGATCAACTATCACCCATATAGTATCGTACCCTCTTGTCGTACGCGGTAAATTCGAAATGAAGTTCATGGTTATGTGCTCCCATTTACACTCGGGTATATCCAGAGGTTGGATCTTCCCGTATGGCTTCTGATGCTCTGCCTTCACCTCCAAGCAAGTAAGACACTTGCCCACATACTTAGCTATATCACGCTTCATACCTAGCCACCAGTAATCCTTCTTCATGTCATGATACATCCTGGTAGCACCGGGGTGAATGGAGTATCGTGTCTTATGAGATTCTTCCATGATCCGCCCCCGTAGGTCTCCATAACGAGGGATCCATATCCGCCCGAAGCGGGTTCTAATGCCATGAGTATTTTCACCCAACTTTATGACTAGACCTCTCATCCATTCAGATTTAAGGCAATCTTCTTTCAATGCCTCATCTTGGAACTCTCTGACCTGTGTCATCACATCGGAGGTCATAATCAACAGGTAAGCTTTCACCCGGATTGGCTCGGGTCTCTCTTTTTGGCTAAGGGCATCTGCCACTATGTTGGCCTTGTCCGGATGATAGTGGATCTCATAATCATAATCCTTGATCAATTCCAGCCACCTCCTTTGCCTCATATTGAGGTCCTTCTGCTCAAAGAAATACTTCAAGCTCTTGTGGTCCGTGAAGATGTTGCACTTCGCCCCATACAGGTAATGCCTCAAATCTTCAAAGCGAAGACCACGGACGCTAGCTCCAAGTCATGAGTGGGGTAATTAGCCTCGTGGATTTTCAACTGTCTGGACGCGTAGGCTATTACTCTTCCCCTTTGCATTAGCATGCAACCCAATCTCGAATATGAAGCATCTGAATAGACCACTAAGTCTTCATTCCCTTTGGGTAACGTCAAGATAGGAGCTTGAGTCAATCTCATCTTTAACTCCTCAAAAGCATCCTCTTATTCCAGACCCCATACAAACCTTACGTCCTTGCGGGTCAACTTGGTTAATGGTGAGGCTATGTTGGAAAATTCTTGGATAAATCTTCTGTAGTAGCCTGTCAAAACCAAGAAACTACGAATCTCGGATGGCATTTTTGGAGACTTCCATAGCATCACCGCCTCAACCTTTGCCGGGTCTACCATGATCCCTTCGAAATTTACCACGTGACCCAAAAATTGAACTTCACGCAACCAGAAAGCGCACTTAGAGAATTTAGCATATAGCCTCTCTCTTCTGAGCGTCTCCAATACTTCACGTATGTGGCCGGCATGTTCTTCTTCGCTCTTCGAATAAATCAGAATATCATCAATAAACATAATCACTGATTTATCCAACATCGGCCAACACACCCGATTCATCAAATCCATGAAAGCAGCTGGCGCGGTAGTTAAACCTAAGGACATAACGACAAACTTGTAGTGTCCATAACACGTGCGAAAAGTTGTTTTGGGGATATCCTGTTCCTTCACCTTCAATTGATGTAGCCAGATCGGAGATGTATTCTCGAGAACCAACTACCATCTTTCTTCTTTACAAACAAGACTGGAGCACCCCAGGGAGAGATGCTCGGTCGGAGGAAACCCTTGTCCATCAACTCTTGTAACTGAACCATCAGTTCCTTCATCTCAGACGGAGCCAATCGGTATGGTGCTTTGGCAACGGGCTAAGCACCAGGTATCAAATCGATCTGAAACTCGATTTCACGGTCCGGTTGCACACCTGGTAAATCTTCTGGGAACACATCTGGAAAGTCAGGCACAACGGGTACGTCGAAAAATTGGGGTACTGATGCATTCACACCCTTGACGTAAGCTAGGTAGGCACCGCATCCCCGTTTCATGCACTTTTCGGCCACGACCATCGAAATCACCTTCGGGACCGTAGTCACTCGATCACGGTAGACCGTCACCGAACTTCCGTCGGGCGCAGTTAATTGGATCATCTTCTAGCGACACACAATATTTGCCTCATAGGCTGCTAACCAATCCATCCCTAGAACTACATCAAATCCACCTAGGGGCATCACAAATAGTTTAGCAGAGAACCTATGGCTTTCTAGTTCTATGTCACAATCCTCTATCAATTCAGAAATTCTGCTAGACTTACCAATAGCAGTTTCTACATCAAAGGGCTCATCAATACATCTACTACTAACAGGAAACTTAGCACAGAAAGCAGCAGAAATGAAACTCCTACTAGCACCAGAATCAAATAATACAGAGGCACAAGTTTGGTTTACTAGAAACATACCTGACACGACATCGGGGTCTACCCTGGCCTCCTCCCGGGTCATCGTGAATGCTCTAGCACTTGCCCTCTGTCCTTCATTCTTGGTCCTTTTCTCCTCCCTCGACTTCTTGCAATCCCTACTCACATGACCTTCTTCACCATAGTTATAGCACCTCAACACCCTACAATCCCTTGCAATGTGACCAGGCTTCCCATACTTGAAGCATACATTCAATCCCCACTTGCACTCTCCAGTTTGCTCCTTTCCACATTTGCCACACTTCTTCATCCTCGTGCTTATTGACACCACCCTTCGGTCATCCACCCTCGTCCTCTTGTTGTTTGGAGTGAAACCACCAGGTCCAAATCGCTTTCCACTCCAGTTCTTGTTACCGCCACCCACTTTTCTCACCTCTACCACAGCCGTTTCCCTCTCATCATAGAGTCTCCCTGCCAGATGCACTGCCAATCTAAAGGTACTCGGCCGGGCAACAATCACGTGCCTATGAATATTCACTGGCAATCCTTGAATATACCTCTTGATCTTTCTCGACACCGGCATTACCTGATCTGGCACCAGCCTCGCCATCTTGTTGAACTTGGTGGTGTATTGCTGATGGGTCATGGTGCCTGCCTTTAGCTTCAGGAACTCCCTCTCTATCTTGTCGAGCTCTCGGTGAGGACAGAATTCCTCAATCACTATCTTCTTCAATTCTTCCTACCTTATCTTTCTGATGGCCCTGCTGCCCTCGGCTTGGACAATATTGTCCCACCAACATAAAGCCGAGTCTACAAACGAATGAGTGGCGAATTTCACATTTTGGTCCTCCCTACACTCACTAATCTCCAGCACCACCTCTATTTCTCTCACCCAGCCATGAGCAGCAGCAGCATTACCATTGCCATCAAAGGTTGGGGGTTTGCATCGCTGAAATGCCCCGTAGTTGCCACCCTTAGCGGTCTCCTGCACTACCACCTCTTCCTCATCACTGGAGGCCGCCATCTCAGTGTTTAGTTGCTCCCTCTCACCATGATCTCTATCATCCCCTCTTCTCCACATAGTTTTCCTTCGCTCCTCCTTCCTCTCCTTATTATCATCCTCCCTCACCGCACGGATGACCTTGGTCACCACAGATGGTAGGATTGTCTGCATGACCAGATGTACTTCCTCCACAACTGCCTCCTTTACTGAGGCTCTCAAGTTAGCACTCTCATCACCGCCCTCCTTGTGATGAAGCTCAGGCTCAGCGGGAGCCGTCTCAGCAGTGTTCATCTTATTCCTCCTGGCACGTGGTCCAGCACCACTGCCACCCCATGCTCCAGCTCGGGAAGCTTTCGATGATCTACCACCAGCCATCCTCTAAACACTATAAGATTCAAACACCAACACGGTGATTCAAGGTAATAGCTCAGTTTATGTTAAGTATAGTAAGTCCCTAATTAAAGTGGCCAGTTGTGATTAGCCACTTACTTTATTCTTCATCCCCCAAGCATTTCCTATCCTGACTTCATTAGTATCCAAATCTACTAAGTGCACATAAATCATATAGCATACACACATAATACCGGTTAATATTTAAGAAAAGAAATACCTGATGGCAAGTAGCTACTTGGGCTGGCATCCCTCCATTCGGTCCCATTCTCAGTTTAAGTTTAGGTTTTGAAAATATTTTACCCATTTGTCTTAAACTTTGGCTCTGATACCAACTTGTAAGGCCCCGTTCCCGGAGAACTCATAGTTGGACCATCACAACATTTTTCATATAAAATAAATACATCTCATGAAAAAATCATAGCGGATTAGTTTACCAAAAACCATTCATTGCATTAATATTTAATGTTGCCAAATAATACATCAATGTATCATGTGAGTTACGAAAGAAACACTTAGTTGCATTACAAAACAACATAATTATCATGCACGAATGGATGCCAATCTTGCCCGCCAAGTAGCTTTCCCACGCGTGCCATCTTCAGCGATGAGTTACCTGCCAACTAAAAATACATAAAAGTCAGCGTCGCTGAGTGAGTTCTAGTTTATAGAATTTAAAATCTATTCTTTAGATATATAGAAATATTATTTTCTTAAAATACTTCCTTTTCATAAATCCGTTACTTCCGTACATGATCACACATCATACGTACAACAAGATAATATTCATTAATATCTTTCATCATTCATCTCATTCATTTTGTACTTTTATCATTATCTTTCACTTTCTACCAGATGATTGTGCAATACCCCGAACATTATGCACGAAGATGGTACTGGGCCTGAGGTCTAAGAATACACACCGAACATTATGCATGAAGCTGACTCAAGTACCTGGGGCAAGCAACAAGGGTCCCGTCAATCTCAAAGATTGACCCTGCATGCATCCTCATAGGGTAGCTAACCCGCACATAGTTGAGCTGGCAACCCGTGGCTATGAAGCTCATTTCATTTTGCTTGGAAGGCTTTCATTCATTCGTTATGTTCCACTTTTCATTAACATTAATCTTTCACTTCATTTATGATAATACTTTACGTATACGAGCATAAACACACCACGTAAAGTCACGTAATAATACGTAATATGGAACATAAGAATAGACCATAATCATGCATAACATCAACACATATAACCATCAAAACATCCCAGGGTTAAACCCTAAAATTTCTATTTCCCAAAAAATCTCAGAAATTTTCTAAGGCATTTAGGTGCATGGGCACTATGCAGGCGCATGAGCACTATGCAGGCGCACCAACACTTAGGCACATTGAAACACTTATGTGTATGAGCAATTTTCTGGGCACATGGATACTAATCGGGCGCATGAGGTACACTTAGGCATTTGGGCAGTGGGCGCATGGGCACTATTGGGGCGCATGGGGTGGAACTTAGTCTTTTTTTGGCTAACTATCAGGCGCATGAGCCAACCACTTAGGCACATGGGCAAAACTCCAGGCGCATGAGCAACACTTAGACTACTGGGCAAAATTTCTAGGCGCATGAGGTACTGTTTGGGCGCATAAGAAAGCACTTAGGCGTCTGAGCTAAATTTTAGGTGCATGAGCCCTGTTTGGGCGCATGGGTAGTAGACATACGTGTTTCTAAATTATTTCCAGTCCCAAACATCATTCTAACATACTCATAACTTAAATCTATCATTCTAAGCACCTAAAACAAGCATAAAACCAAGAAACACAACCAACCAAATACAACAAACATACGGTTATCATATATAAAAGTTGTAAAATATTTTTACATGCATTTTCAGCCCCGAAGAAGTTTAAAAACATAAATCCGGGGATATAGAACTCACCTAAAGCAGCCTTCAAGTAAAACTCAACCAAACTTGAGGGCACAATGAGTCCAAACACCTAAAAACACAACAAAACACACAACCAAACATGAAGAACACATAAAAATCGGTTTTAAGGTTGAAAACCCAACAAAACCGAACAAAACACAAGGAAACACTCACCAAATGTGAAAACTCAGCTTCAACCTCCTTGCAATCGAGAGAAAACTTCAGCTTCTTTCTTCTTCTTGATCTCTGTGGAAAAGCAGAAAGTTGAAAAGGTGTATGGGCGGCCATACTCATATAAACCTTAAAATAATAAGGATTTTTACTTTTTACACTTTGGCCCCCTCCACTTGTGTCCATTTTCTTTTCTTTCGAGATACTTTTCTTTTCCTTTCTTTTTGACAAAATTTCAGGTTTTACAAGTTCTCCTAGAACTCCACAACAAAATGGAGTTGCTGAAAGGAAAAACATGACTTTAATTGAGGCTGCACGTTCCATGTTAGTTGATGCAAAGATTCCAATTACTTTCTGGGATGAAGCCATATCCACTGCATGCTTTGTATAGAGTCGTACATTGCTTATGAAAGATAAACAAAAAACTCCTTATGAGATGATGTTTGGCAGGAAACCTAATATAGATTTTCTTAAATATTTTGGTTGTCCAGTTTTGATTTTAAATTCAAGTGACCAGCTAGGAAAATTTGATGCAAAATCTGATGATGGATTTTTTGTTTGATATTCATCGGTTTCAAAAGCCTTTAGAGTTTATAACTCTAAGAAGAAATTTATTCTTGAAACTTTTAATGTTAAATTTCTTGAAAACTCTTTTCCATCAGTTGCAAATGGTCCAGCTTGGTTGGTTCATTTAGATTCTTTGTCAAACTCTTTTAATTCTAACTTGTTTGACTCTCCAGGTGAGGAAAAGAAAAAAGGAGGGGATTTAGAATCTTTCATTGATGATTCTGATTCTGATGATATGGATTATTCTAGCCCAGATTACCCATTCTTCTCATTTGTTAAAGATCTTGTATTTCATTCTGCATCTCAAGATCAATCTCACTCTCAACAAGCACAAGAACTTCCTATTTCTGAAGATTCCAATGTTTCACAGCCTATTCCTAATGACGGTCCTGAAATTGTACGACCTTAGTCCGGAACGTCATCGGTTTCTAATGATGTAGTTGTTACTGGTAATCTTGATTACTTTATTAACTCGCCAACTCAAGTTCCTAATTTTAATCCCGATACTTTGAGCTTATTGAATCAGCTTTCCGACTTGAACCAATCTAATCTGGATGTTAATGTTCAAGGAAATGAGATTACTACATCTCATATTCACAAGAACTATCCTACGTCTCAGATTATCGGTCCTATGAATGTGAGAACGAAGAAAAGTCAATTAGAACATGCAAACCTTTGCTTATGCTTATGTTTTCAATCTCAAATTGTTCCTAAAAATGTCACTGAAGTGTTAAAGGACAATAGTAGGATTGAGGCAATGCAAGAAGAGTTATTGCAATTTCGTAAACAGGAAGTGTGGAAGCTTATGGATTTACCTGAAGGAGAAAATGCCATAGGCACAAAATGGTTGTTCAGAAACAAGTCTGATGATCGGGGAATTATTGTTCGCAACAAAGTGAGAGTCATTGCATAAGGTTACTCCCAAGAAGAAGGAATAGATTATGATGAAGTATTTGCTCCAGTTGCAAGACTTGAATCAATTCGTGTCTTCCTGGCTTATGTATCATACATGCAATTCAAGGTGTATCAGATGGACGTTAAAGGTGCTTTCTTGTATGGACCAATCACTGAGGATGTGTATGTCAAGCAACCTCCAGGTTTCAAAGATTTAGAATATCCTCATCATGTGTACAAGTTTAGTAAAGCATTGTATGGTCTTCATCAAGCTCCTAGAATTTGGTATGAAACATTATCATAACATTTGATCCGGCATGGATACATGCGAGGGAAAATTGATCCAACTTTGTTAATAAAGAATGATGCAGATGATCTCTTTTGTGTTCAAGTGTATGTTGATGATATCATATTCGGTTCTACTAGTCCAAAATTGTGTAATGAATTTGAAGAAATCATGAAGTCTTGTTTCCAAATGAGTTCTATTAGAGAAATTAACTTTTTCCTTGGTCTTCAAGTGAAGCAGTCTGCAGATGGTATTTTTATTAATCAGGAGAAATTCATTGAAAAAATCTTAAAGAAATTTAAACTTCAAGATTGTCAATCCATCAGAACTCCAGCTGATGTAAATACCAAGATTGAACTTGATCCGAAAGGAAAATCAGTGGACCAAACTCTATACTGATCTATGATTGGATCTTAGATGTATCTTACTGCATCTAGACCTGAAATAGTGTATGCTGTTTGTGTCTATGCCATGTACCAATCTAACCCGAAGGAATCTCACGTAATCGCTATTAAATGAATACTCAGGTATCTCAAAGGAAAACCGGCTTTAGGGTTGTGGCATCCTTATGAAGAAAACTTCGAGTTACATGCATATACAGATAATGATTATGGAGGATGTTGCCATGATCGTAAATCTACGATGGGTGGTTGTCAGTTTTTAGGTAGCAGATTAATCTCGTGGCAATGTAAGAAACAAACAAATGTCTCCGTTTCAACCGCAGAAGGTGAGTACATAGCTGATTCAGCAGGATGTTCTCAAATCCTTTGCTTACAAAACCAACTGCTGGATTACGGATTCAATTTTCTTAAAAATCCTATTTACATTGATAACACTGCTGCTACGTTTATTATAGCTAATCCTGTCCATCACTCAAAAACAAAGCATATCAAAATTTGATATCATTTTCTCAGAGATAAATCTGAAAAGGTTTAATCATTTTGATTCAAATTACAACTGAAAAACAGTTGGCTAGCCTATTTACAAAAACCTTTTTACCAGGTCGTTTTGAGTATTTGGTTGAGTCAATTGGACTTATTAACCATGTTTAAATTTGGTTTTGATTAATTGAGTTGTCTGGATCATAAAAATGAAAAGAACCCTCCCTTAGCTGAATAAGAATATTTATAGAGAAAACTATCAAAGTTAACTGCCTGATTGTATATATTATGTGTGCATATTCAATAGAAAATAAAAAGCAAATACAAAAATAGAAAATTGCAAAATCAAAAGAGAAAATTATAAAACAAAAACCCACAAAAATAGAGTTTATCGGTTAGATAATGATTTAGGACTAAATCTGTCTTTGCAATTTGTGAGAAATGATAGATACATTAGTTCTGTTTAGTTGCATACTTCACTCGCTACTAAAGTCTGACGTGATCAGATATGATGTGCAGGTAAGCTCATGCAATTATACTGAAAAAGTTAATTCTTGTGATTAAACAAAATCAATCATGCATTCACGTTTGTCCATTTAGTACCAATGAGTAGTCTTGACTTCTCAAATTGATTGCTTGTAAAGTCACAACCTCACACCTGGTGGTGATATGAATAACCATGTGTAACACCCGGAAAATTTTAAAAGACGAGAAAGAAAGAATAAAAGCAGATAAAAAGGAAGAAACACAATTTAACCCAAGTTGAGGGGCTAAATGTGTCAAAAAGGACAAAAAGAATAAAAGTGGGTGTAAAAAGGTGATGGCCGCCCACACCTTCCTGCACATTTCACTTCAACCGGATTTAGAGAGAGAAAGCAGAGAAGAGTTTTGGGTTTGAAGAAGGAAGAGCAAGGAAACTGAATTCAAGGTAAGAATTCTTAGTTTTAAGTTGTTCTTGGCTGGCCTATGCCTCGGTTGTATGCTTATGTGTGTTTTATTGTACTCGGGTGTGTGTTTTTGGTGGGTTTCTAGGTGGTGGAACTCATAGTGCAAACAGGATTGAAGGAAGTCACACTCGAAAGCTGCAAAGGTGAGTTCTAGAACCCCGGTTTCTATGTTTTAAACCTGTTTTGGGGCTGGAAATGCATGTAACTAACTTTTTATATGACCAGTATTTTGTACCGTAAGTTTGGCCCTGTTCTTTTATTGGGTGTGTTAGGGCCTGCATGTTTTGCTCGGTTTATATGGTTGTATGCTTGTTCTGAGAGATTAGCATGCTAGATCGGTGCGATGAATGTATAAGAATGAGGATTGGGAACTGATTATAGTGTAAGACACAATTTCCTGTTAGTTGATCATCCGCATTAAGTTTGAATATTTGCATAAGTGTTGTTCATCCGCATTAGTTAAGTCTTCATCCGCATTTGATGAACACATCGACTATTTTGTTCACCCGCATTTGCTAAGTGTTCATCCGTATTTGTTGTATGTTCATCCGCATTTGTTTGTCCATGCGCATTTGCTTCAGTCATCCGCATTTGGTTCACGCGCACTTCGTTGGACTATTTTCTAGAAACTTACATGTGCTTTATGCATGCGCATTTGCTACAGTGTTCATGCGCATTTCTATGGGACACTTAGAATATTTCCTGAGGTGTTCATTCGCATTTGTTTGTTCATCCGCATTTGTTTGCTCATCCGCATTTCTTTAAGGGGATACAATTTTTGGAAGTTTTAAAGATGTAGAGCTTAAGTGTAGGCTTTGGCTTGGGATGTTTCCGAGGGTAATGTATGTTGACCTTATGATGACTTATGTGATGATGCTATGCATGGTATGGTTATGTTTATGTTATGTTCCTTATTATGTATGTTTATTTTCCGTGGCTTTACGTGGTATGATTATGAAAAGTAAATGGAAAGTGTTATGTAACATAAAGCGGAAGATAATGAAAAGGGAACGTAAGGATTAAGAGAATGCATGCATTAACGATGTAATGAATGAATGAATGGAAAAGTCTTGCAAGCAAAGGTTGAGGTGAGTGACCGTGTTATCACAACAGATTTGTATGCCAAAGGATAAGGTGATTGACTGTGCTGTCACAACAGACTTGTATGCCAATGGTTGAGTTGAGTGACTGTGCTGTCACAAAAGACTTGTATGCCAAAGGTTGAGGTGAGTGACTGTGCTATCATAAAAGACTTGTATGCCAAAGTTGAGGTGAGTGACCGTGTTGTCACAAAAGGCTCGTAAGGTATTCAATCCTTGAGATTGACACGGATCTTTGTCGCTTACCCCGGTGCTGGTGCCAGGCTTTGTGCGCAATGAATGGAAGTCTAATAAACTTCGGCCCAGTACCCGCTTTGTGCCCACATTTGGGGTATAGTCGATGACCTTGATCCGAAAGGAATGAACGAAGGAAGGTTAATGAATGAAATGTACGGAATGAAAGATAACGAATGACGATGAAAGATAATAATAAATTATTATCTATGTGTACGTATGATGTATGATCGCTTACGAAAGTAAAGTATGGTTTTAAACGAAAGAAAAGTATTTTATTTATAAAACTAGAACTCACTCAGCAACGCTGACTTTTATGTGTTTCCAGTTGGCAGGTAATGTTGCGGAGGATGGCACGGGGCAGCTACTTGGCGTTTTTGGGACGGCATCTATTGCTTAAATTATGACGTTTTTGCATTGCAATGCGAACAAACAAGATTTTGTAACGAATATGAATGTTGTATTATTTTGCAAAAGAAATGAATGAAATGATTCTAAATTATTCCGCTGCACTGTTTAGTACACATAAATATATGTTTTATGTGCAATGATTGACCAGTTGTAAGTGTCCTGGGAACGGGGCCTTACACCATGAGCTCTAATTTTTAAAGCATCTATTCACTTCTCTGTTATGAGTCATCATAGACCTGAAGTGACGAGATATCATTTTGTAAGTCATTACAGACCTTGATATTTTCACTTGATGCAAAAGATGCCAATGTGCAACATAAACATGAGATCTGGTTAAAAGTATATGTCAGGTTAATAAGTTGAGAAAAGTACTTTCTTGCATATCTTGACGATATTTGAGCTCTCTAAGTCTAAATGTGACTTACATAATGTCATATCTAATCGTACCTTAATCAATCAAAGAATTGAAAAAGTAAGTGTGCTGATTATCTTGCCAAAAGCACATATTTTCTGTCCTTAGATCTCGTGTCTCCTCTGTTGCGGGAACGCTGACCTGGAACACAATTGATCAGGATTTAATCACTGTTTATGACTATCCACCATTTTATTTTATTTTAATGTGCTGATCTTAACTAATATGATCTCACTGTATGCATGTGATTCAATTGTGTATAGTAGATTTTTCTTCAGCTTTAATTTTAATTTTTGCATGATTTTCTGTGTGCAGGCATGTTAATACTGATTAGTTTGCTCTACTTGTAAAATAAAAGAAACTTCTAAGTTTGTGAACTTAAAAGTTTATGGGGAGTAAAAATGTAAAAGAGAAAACCAATGAAAAGTGTCAAAATGTGAAAAAGAAATAAAAAAGTTAAGTGCTTTGGATGGAAAGGATGAAGCTGAAAATCAAGCATATGTGTGTTTGATATGACGTAAAAATGAACCTAAAAAGAATTCAAAATAAGTGGAAAAGCTTCTTGCAAACAAAAACAAGACTATTTGTGTTGTAAAAGTTTTAAAATAAAGACTAAAATGACGGGAAATTGTTGGAAAAACAAAAATTGGCTCAAACTTTCAAAAATTGTTGTAAAAATGATGTGTAATGATTTTAAACAAAAACAAATTGATATTGTTAAAATTTGAGGGTAATTAATGTTCATTTCGAGCGATAGTCAAAATTTTGACTAAGTGTTGAGACAATGTGCATGAACGGTGATAATGTGCATAAATAGTGTTCAAATGAGTATTGTGAATGTTTCCAAGTGTCAAACTCATGGAAGGTTTCTCATGCACCTGAATAGTGCCCAAGCTTCTGAACAGTGCTCATGCGTTTGAAGATTAGTGTGAAACTTAGCCTCATGTGCCTTCACGGTGCTCATGCACCTAAGAATTTTTTAAACTTATATATATTCAACACTTGTAGTTTTCATTCACTCATTCACAAACTCAAACACTCTGATTCACTTATTCTCTCACCCGATACATTCTTTCACTAAACATTCGATTGTTACCTGTTAATCCTTGTGATATATAGGCATATTCAATGAATCTAAACATCATGATGATCTTAAAACATCTGACTTCATTACCTATTTCAAACTTTGATTGGGCGTTTGAACTCTATTGAGGCGTTCGAACCCTAGGTGTTCAAAAATTAGAAATCTGTGATTTAAATGTGTTATGTTAACTGGAATTGAACGTCAAATGATTGTTATAACATGTTTTCAAATAGATTATGAGAATCAAATCTCAATTTCATAAAAATGTGTTCTTGATAATTCATTGTTCATCAGTCGGTGTTTAAGAACAAGAAATGAACAGTCAGTTCATAATTTTTCGTCTAACTTGTTGTGTTAATCATCAAATTTCATCTATTTAACTGATATTGAGAAGATTTTAATTGGTTTAGTGTACTTTAAATCATTTGAACTAAAACTTGAATGTGCTCTGCTCTTGAGAGAGTGTGTTCGACACTTAGAAAATTTAAGTGTAAAATGTTTGGTTTAAAATTTAAAATATGCTAACTCAATTGAAATTCAATCAATTTTCATGTTTCATGGTACTTTAATTGATTTAATCATAAATTGTGTTGCATCAAAATTGTAACCAGTGCATACTCTGTTCATGTAATGGGTTGTACAAAACACTTACAAATTTTTAAGTGTTATTGGTTCAAAATTGATAATACAAAATATGATTGGAATCTTGGCAATTCAAATGTGATTAATATTTTATTCTCTGTACACAGATGGTAGATCTTAAGTTCAAGCCTAAGCATAACGTAGCAGCCTTTCTTAATGAGGATGTTTGTGAAGCTGTTGGTTATGAAGAAATGATAAGATTTCTATTGAGAACAAAGTATGTGTATGCCATGTGTGCTCAACCAGTTATATATGCTCGTCTCATCAAAAGATTTTGGAGTACTGCTAAAACTGCAAGAGATGATGAAGGAAGGAAAGTAGTCAGAGGTTTTATCACAAACTATCATATGATTAAGGTCTCAGAGCAATCGATTAGAGAAGCTCTAAGACTGGGTGATAATGATCCTCAAGATTTGGCTGAACTTACTTTTAATGAGTGTAGAGACATATTTTTAGCCATGGGACATCCAGATCACTTTCCTAAGAAACAGTTTATCAGAGCAAGAGTATATAACCACTAGAAACTTATGTGTTATATCTTTCAACATGGTATGTCCAAGAGGAGTGTAGGATGGAACTCATTTCCTGTGGACATTGCTTCTCCTATTGTAGTTATTGCCACAAACAGAAGGTTTAATATGGCAAAATGGATCATGAATGGATTGATTTTTTATTTGGAGAAAGGAATCAGGAATAAATACTTGATGTATCCCAGATTTCTACAGCTGATTATAAATGAAGAGTATCCTGATTTCCATGCTTATGGAGTAAGTGGAGAAAGATTAAATTTGGAGCACATGACTGAAACCGTATACAAAAGACTTGCTATCATGACTAGTGCTCAGAGTGTTCAAATGTTTGATTACATGAGAGCAATAGCAAGAGATGATGTGGACATAGATGAATATCATTTTCATTTTATTGATGATGAACCAACTGATCCAAATGATTTGATTAAAGAAGTTCCTCAAGGACTTTCTGAGTCTGAAGCTGAGGATGATGATGAAGATAATGAAGATGATGATGAATCTGAAGATGAAGGAAGTTCTTCTTCAAGTGATGATAGTGATAATGATGAGGTTGGAGGTAATGTAGTTAAAGAAGTTAATGAAGTTGTAGTTCTTACAAAAGTTGATAATCTGAATGAAGATGTTCATAATGTCGATGATTCAAATGATATGAATAAAGATATCAATGAACAACATTAAGTGGATTTTGATTTCCATAATATTGTTGTATCTGAGCCTGAAGTACAAGATGAAGGTGAAAGATCAAATCAATATGATACAGTCCATATTGAGAAATTGAACACTAAGCAAATAATAAAAGCTTTGAAAGAAGAGAAAATCAAGCAGCTTAAGATGATTGAGAAGCTAAATGATGAAAATGATCAATTAAAAGCAAAATCTTTAAAGAAAGACTTGAAGATTGCTGAGCTTGAATAAGTTCAAGAGATGAATGTAAAGAACTTTGATGTTTTCCTTAGAGATTATGATTTGAAGGAAGAAAAATACAAGAAGTTGAAAGCAGTTTATGATAAGTTGAAAGAAGAACTTGAAATTATGAAAGCTAGCTTAAAGTGACAATCTTCTCAACCACATGAAAAAGACCCTTTAACTTCAGAGAAAGAGGTTATTCCTAAAGTTCAAACTACTGAAGCTGAAAAATTATCTGAGGCTGTGAAAGGAAAACAAAAGATAGATGAATCTGATGTTCAAGTATTGGCAGAATCGTCATCCAACCTCCTTATGCAGAAAAATGTTTCTGAAACTCATAAACAGTTTAAATGACATTTTTTTATTATAGGTGTTGTTTTATTTTTATATACTTGAATCTAATATGTTTTTCTTATGCAGTGAATGTAGATCATCCTTCTTTGCAGGAAAGTGTAGAAGCAGACATACAAGAGCAAATCGGAGCATTGGATGATTTAAATCCAGAGTTTTCAGATGCTTGGTATGATGAAGTATTGGAGGAAGAAGATATTGTTGTAGCTGCATATTCTCCAGTTGAAGTTGTTACTGAAGAAATCCCTTTAGACATTGATGACAGATATAATTATCTGGTCAAGACGAATTACAATCGTGTATTTTTGGATGGTTTAACAGTTTCACAAAGTAATGAAGAGTATGAGAAATTTATTATAACATAGTTAACAGCTCCAGTTGATCCAGATGAAATAGTTATTAAACATGGAGAGTGGAGTCTGATGCAAGAAAGTATCAACATTGAAGACCTTCCAGCATTAGAATTGCATCATCCAGATCCTGAAAATATGACAACTATTGAGCTTAGGCTGTGGCTACAATCAAGGAATTATCCAAGAAAGAGATTAAACAGATTGCAAACCGAGTCTCTAAGAAATTTGGTCAGAAGTTTTTAAGAGACGGAAAAGCAAAACAATAAAATGATTGTGCTAGACATGGATAACCCATAGTATGTGGAGATTACAAACAGAACTCGAATCTTAAAGCCTCAAGAAATAAAAGAAATGGAGTTAGTGAAAAGTAGGCATGAAAAGAGAAAAGAATTGATTGATATATTCCCAGAGACTGAGAAACAAGCATACAAAGTCTCGGTTGAACTGAAACAACTATGGAACAAAGCTAGATCTGCAGGAGATTTAGTCAGAAATGTACTGCAAGAGGCCAATCTATTTCTAATTTGCTTAATGCAATGATTGTGCCGGATAACACAAAGAATGTTAAGATAGTTGCCTGGAAATATGATGAGATCTTTGATGCCTTTCTAATTAAACATGTAAATGAAATTTGTGATGTTTATCATTTTTACACAAGCATCATAGCTTTGCCAGTGCAAGATCTCAAGAAGTTAAATAATTTTCCTCTGATTAATCCTACGAAGTCAGTTCGAGGTGAAACCTTTGTTAAACTTCTAAATTGAGGCATTACCAGAATGGATTCTTATCTTAAAACCAGATGTGATTAAGAAGATAAAGAACATTTCAAGTCTCTATAGAGTAAAAGAAAGGTGGCTGCTCATCCAGAAGAAGAAGAACAGTTTTTGGATGCGTATAGTGATTAATACTTTGAAAAGGTCAATAACCCAAGCTTGAAAGTGATAGATGGCACTCAAACATCTAAACCAATTTTGAGGTGGTTCTATCATGCTGACTCATTCTAGTTGAAGATACTTCGTAACTTGGAAGATTAGGATCAAGACATGATATCCTTATTTAGAGTTTTTGAGCTTAAACTTCTCCATCCAAGTTATATTTTTTACTTGTCTAACCAGAAGTTTGATTGTGTTGCGTCAGAAGTTGCTGATAATGATAGAAAATATTTTATGACAATTATTAAGGTAATGGATGCTGCTATGGAGCGAATTTCATTATGAAAAGCTCTAGCATTTGCTAACTTCGTGAAGAAGGACATAAAGTCTATTGATTTTATGAGAATTTCAAGTAAAGGAGTGTTGAAAGTTTACTCTCACAATCATCCTAAACCTTATAAGTTCTATGCTAACATAGATATTGTAGGTCTGGTAAAAGAAAAACTAGATGCAATGGACAAGATTGAGATTAAAACAAACGAGTCAAAGCCTGAGCAAGCCATACTTGCCAAGAAGTTCAAGTCAACTATCAAGAAAGCGTTGCGAGAATTGGATCTTTACAAAGAAAAGCTGGTGTTCAAGATTAATGATGAACTAGAAGAGTTTAATGCAGATTGATGACAATGTCAATCTTACAAAGAAAAGCCCTTAGAAGATTATCATTTGTCTTTTGCGTTTTGTCATAGTATAGGGACTTATTTTGTAAATATATGTTCCTTGTTTTTCTTTGATAGTATAAATAGGATAATTTATGTATTGTGTAAAAAAGGCAACGAAACAGTTAGAACAGACAGAACAATTGTAACTTACTCTTACACTTTGTATGCTAAGCATTTGCTATCAATGAAATCTATGAATTTTTGAAGTAATTACTTGTGTTTGATTACTTAGTGTTTGAATTGATCATTGCATTACGATATCATCACAAATCGATCCATTTGAGCTTATCATGGGAGGTGGAACTTGTCTGCTTGTATTATAACCACTTGATGTCTGTGGTTGTTGGTTGTTTCTGTTAGCTCAAGGTTGTTGACATTCTCTGGGGAAGTGACCATAGAGTTGATAGTTGTAGCATCTCACTTTGGTCTTGTCAAAACTAATTTTTGGTTTTTTATCCATATTCAACCCCTTGTTTCATTGCAGAAACCTCTTTGATCTGTAGACAATCATTGCCATAGACCACTAAAGATCCATCTCTTCAACCATGCCTGGTGGCAGTTCATCTAAATCTTGCTGGATGAGTTGTGATGGTGTGAGATTTACACCCAAATATGCTTCAAAACTTATGGAGAAGGCTGTAAAGGCTACCTTCTACTCCTCGCTTTATAGAATGATTGTGAGAGCATCCATGGGTTTCTCAAACTTATGTATGTTTTGGGTCTTTGTATGATGTTGTTTGCTTGAGCTGGAAACATGTTGATGTTGTTTGCTCTAAGGTGTTGCTTCATGTGAAGCATGAACACCAGTCTTTTTAGACTTCAATTTTTTTTGTGGTGATTCAGGAGCAGAAAAAAATGAAGTTTCACTGGAATCAAGAAACTCTTCCTCTTCTTCTTCACCGGTGCATGTCAAGAATGCACTGTTTGTTTGTTGTATCTCCTTGAATTTGTATTATTCCACATGTCTAACTGTGTTATTGTTTCCGAATCTCTCGTCTAGTTCTAGTGCCTCTACTTTGGCCACTAGTGCATTCAATGATAATGCTTCTAGATCCAGTGCTGCTTTCATCAGAGAGACTGATTGAGTCCAGCTCTCTGGAAGAGTATGCAATATTTTCTTGTTGACCTCTACTGATTCATATTTGAGACCATAAACAATCATCTCATTTACCAACTGTACAAATATATAGAGTTAATATGGTATTGACTCTCTTTGAACATAGTGAAAGGTTTCATATCCCTGATTTCTGAAGTACCTTCCACAGTTCATGTGTTGTTTTGAAATTCTCAACTTTGTTCAGTATCTCGAACGGGATAGTCATTGCAAGAATGCTATAGGCTTTCATGTCTGTTTTGAGCTTTTTCAGGTCATCACCAGCTACACTCTTTAAACTCACTGGTTTTTGAATGTTATAATCTGGACCAAGAGTCACAGGTATGTATAGTCCCTTGGTTATGAAAGTCCATAAATTCGGGTCTTGAAAACTAATCCAGCTTTGGAACATTATTTTCCATTGTTTGAAGTCAACTTTGTTCCTTAGTCTGGGTGGTTTGAGACCACTGGTTGAATCTGAAATTTCATCAGATATGATTGTTAACTTTTGAACTTAAGGGTTTTAGTCCAATTTGTTTGATTATTTAGCTAAATGCTAAATTTGATTTATCCTAAGTCACTAGGTTTTGATTGTTAAATATATCACTTTAAATTTTTACCAAATAAGGAAATTAATTAATTATTGTACAAGGTTATGTCACAGTCAAGTCTCGGTTGAATAAAGGGAATATTCAGTTAAGGAAGGTCAATATCAGTCATAACCCTTTTAATGATATCAATCAATAATGTCAAAACCCTAAAAACAAATAATATGTTTTTAAAAGTTTACTATTTGTATCAAAAAGTGACTTTTTCAAAAATTCAAAAGAATAATCGGGTTCTTCTTTAGTTTTTGATGAAAAACAACATGTCACACCCCAACCTTAACGGCGAAAACGTTAAGATGTGAGGGTTAAGATTGTTCATGCCACACAACGCTATTTCAAAGTGTAAATATTATTAAATTCCATGTTTCATGACATACATAGATGAAAAGCATAAGTTTCAAACAACCAATGTAACAAGTATTCAAATAGCATCATGTCACAATATATATCATTTTATTAATCTCTAGGTCCAATCCTAGATGTGTTCAAGTCTTCAAGAGCAATTAAGCGGGATCATTTCCTGAAACATGTTAAAAATAATGTCAACATATGATATTGGTGAGTTTCCATAGGTTTAACATACATAAATATATAAACTTTAAGATGGCAATTCATGTCATAGGTTAATGAATAATGTAATAATAAATGGATAAACAAATGTAACAATCAAACCTCGACAAATATAGCCACAACATGATTGTACGATTAGCTAAGTGCACTTGGTTCCCATAGTGATCAAGAATACGTCACTAGTAGCTGGAAATAACCTCGGCTTTAGCACCAAATAGGCTTGTCAGGCCCAATAGATCTATGACGTCGCTAGGCTAGCAATAGTTAATGATTGTATCTTACAAGCGTTATCAAATGATGATTACAAGAGTCCAAATATATTGGACCAAAAGAACCAATGAGCCTGATCAGAAAAACCTTTAAGTCCCACGGACATTACAACAACTGAAGTAGTCTGCAACAGTTGAAGACATCAACTGATAACAAAGTCTGAAGTGAAAGAGCTGAAGACAAAGTCTGAAGTGAAAGAGCTGAAGACAAAGTCTGAAGTGAAAGAGCTGAAGACAAAGTCTGAAGTGAAAGAGCTGAAGACAAAGTCTGAAGTGAAAGAGCTGAAGACAAAGTCTGAAGTGAAAGAGCTGAAGACAAAGTCTGAAGTGAAAGAGCTGAAGACAAAGTCTGAAGTGAAAGAGCTGAAGACAAAGTCTGAAGTGAAAGAGCTGAAGACAGTCTGAAGACAAAGTTTCAGATGTTGTCACAACAGCTGAAGAAGACCTCTTCAGTAGTTGTGATGGTTTCCTTTCAGTAGTTTTATGTTTATTGTAATCAGTACTTGTAGTTTCAGTAGTTTTAGTTTCATCTTGTACTTTGCACTCTAAGATGTTCTCAGTTGTTGTGAACATTCTCAGTAGTCTGCTTACTTTCAGTTGTTTGTAATAATTCTGTTAGATGTCACTATCAAGTGACATCAGCAGACGTCACATTCCTTTATATAAGGAATGTTGACCTAATGGTAAGGTGTGACGAGCAGCTATAGCAAACTTAGAAAAGCTTAGCAGCCGCCATACCGAAGCATTGTGCATGAATGATATTATCCATTTTGAAGAAAACCCTCTTTCTCTATAACCGTCTACTGTTCCATTGAATATCTATTGTGTTCTTGCTATATTTGTCTAATTCTTGATCTATTTCCACTGCGATTCAATTCTAATTGATCAAACTTAGATCGCTGATCCTGACAAATGGTATCAGAGCAGGTTAATCATTGATCGGTTTAACAATTGATCATTGAAACTGCTATTTCGATATCTAAAGTTTGATCGAATTAGCATATTTGCAAGAATTGGTTATAGAGATTGGTCTTCTGCTGCTTCTGGTTAGTCAATTTGAGTTTCTTCTTGGTTCATATTGAGTTTGTTGTGTTTTTGTGCTAAATCTTTTGAAACTTGATTGAATTGGTTCGAATCTGAGAATGACTACTCCTTCTAATGACCCTCACAATACTGGCTCCTCAACCAAGCCTCCGATGCTGGTTAGGAGTGAGTATAACATATGGCAACGAAGAATGCTCCATCACCTGTCTGTTAACAGTTCAGGTTGTTGGACATCTGTGGTTCACGGTCCACACAAGCCTATGGTGAACAATCCAGAGACCAACCAAATGGTTCTGAAGAAGAAGGAGCAATACTCAGATGAAATCGTAAACTGTTTGAGATTGATGCTAAAGCCCATGGAATTCTGGCCATGGCACTGCCTAATGAAATCTATTCTGGGCTTATGCATCATGAAACTGCTCATGACCTCTGGAATGCTTTGAAGGAACAATTCGGAGGAACTGATGAGGTCTTAGCAAACAACAGAGAAATCCTCGCCCAACAATATGAGACATTCTCTCATAGGAAGGGTGAGACACTGACTCAACAGTTTGAGCGTTTCTCCTGCTTGATCTCTGAGCTGAAAATGGTCAAGCATGAGTATACTAACAGCCAGATGAACAACAATTCCTCAGATCACTGCCTGAGAGATGGGACACATACACCATTGTCCTACGCTCCAGTGCAAATCTGGATAGCCTATCTCTCACCCAACTCCATGGGAAACTGCTTACATTTGAAAGAGAGATAGAGCAGAAAAGGAAACTGGCATCATCAGGAAAGCTCACTGATGACTTTGTACCAGGGAACACTGCCTTGGTCGGTCATGAGTCAGAATATGCTGGATCAGAAAGCCATTATGATGAGCATATAGATTTCTCTTCAAACAGTTCTGATCATGCATTTGTTGGTGTTGACAGTCATTCTGGGTGTAATAGTGATAATTTGTGCTTTATCATGGATGATTTGATGGGTATTGCTGATGATGATTTAGAAGAGATGGATATTTTGAGCCAAATGGCCTTGATCAATATCAGATCTCAAAAGTTCTACAAGAGAACTGGTAGGAAATTTCCAGGACTCTCTGGCAAAACCAAAGTTGGTTTTGACAAGAGTAAGTTGAGGTGTCACAAATGCCACAGGCTTAGGCACTTTGCAAGAGAGTGTAGATCAACTGGATCTAACTCCTCTGCACCCTTTGTGACCTTTCCAAGCAATAGTTCACAAAACAAAGGGCAACATCCTGCTAGTTCTGGTCATCACTCACAACCTCAATCTCCTGCATATTTTGTCCCTCATGGTCCAATGCCATATCCATATCCCTGCTATTACATGCCACAGCCAAATCCAGTTCAAGTTCCTATAGCACAACAACCTCAAGCCCTACCTGAGCCTCAACCATCTCCATCACAATCTCAACCTCATCACAGCTTCTTCACACCAGGAGTTGTTGACTGGAGCCGCTCACCAGATGATCTTTCAGGTTTCAATGAGCAATTATTTGCTGGTGCTGGTCAACATGGTGGTGAACATCCTTTTGGGAATCTTGCTCTCATGGCCCTGGAGTCTACTGAGGGTTCCTGCTCCGATGCATCATCTTCACAGGTAACCCAGGTATCTTCTGAGGCTAAAGCCAAGTTATGTTCTGAATCATGCATAGTTGCCTTTGTCTCTATTAGAGAGGCAAATGTAGCTTTAATCAATCAAAATATTGAGCTTGAGAAAACTATTTCCAAAAGAAAAGCTGAGTATGAGTCTGTTCTTAATGACAAAGATGATGAGATTTACAAGCTTAAATGTCAACTTAATGATGAAAAGGCTAAGGTAGAGGTCATACTTGAGAACCACAGAAGTCTCAAAGAGACACTTGCAGATACCCAAGTTGAGTGTGACCGCTGGTAACATCCTGCAAGGGATTTGAAATGCTTCTCAGCAAGCAAACAGCTTCAAATGTGAAGTTTGGAATAGGTTACAATCATACTGCACCACCTACTGATTTTACTTCAAAATCAATAGTAAAATCTGAAGGTGAAAGTAATTTCCAAACCACATCATCATGTGATTCATCCTCAAATGATAATACAAAATTGTCAAAATTAGAGGATGAAGCCAGTGTTAAGATCTCAGCAAATCAACTGCCTGATGGTTTAAATGCTGATAAACACATGAAGCTGAGCAATTCAGATGTTGTCCCTCAAAGTACTCCAAGTACTGAAGGGCAAGTCACAACATCTGAAAATCATTTCATATCTGCTGAAATAAAAGGATTAACAACTGCTGAGGAATCTATCATACGGTCTTTCAGGACGGATAGAGAACAGCTGAAGAACAAGTCTTCAGTTGTTACCGATCCTTCAGTACTTAACACAAGTACTGAAAGGAGGAAAGTACTGAAGATCACACCTTCAGTAGTTTCCACTTCAGCAGTTGATCAATCCAAGATGAAGAATAAGCCATGTGAAATATGTGGTAAATTCAATCATCTATCTGATGAATGCTGGTACAAAAAGGGTTCCAAACTCAACAGAGATAAGCTCATTAAAGAAGAGATTAATAAAATGAAAAATGAGTTTGAGACCAAGTTTGTACCACAGTCATCTCAAACTGATAAACCCAAGGCCTCGCCAACATCCAAAAAGAAGGATGGGGTTTATCAGAAAACAGCTGATAGTGTTCCTCATGATAAACATCAGACTAAGTCTGTGAATTTCAAGAAGGAGGAAATGGTGGGTCACAGGAACTCATCAAAAACAAGTACTGATGTGTCAAATGAGCTGAAGGCTTTAGCAACAAATCAGACACAACTTGTTATGATGGTTCAGCATTTGTTGGGGAGAGTTAACCAACTAGATGCACCTGTGATCAAACCACTGAAAAGGAAATCCAAGCCCAAATCTAAGAAATCCATTTCAGCACCATCTCCACCTTCATCAGCTGTTAATCATGAGAAACAAGTTATGGTTAAATCTGTTGATGAAAACAGACCCAAAACCAAAAAGGTTTGGGTCTCTAAAGCTAACTAGTTTCTTATGATAATGCAGGGTTCTTCAGCATGCCAAAGAAGCATCTGGTATGTAGACAGTGGAGGATCTATGCATATGACTGGGAGCAGTTCTCTTCTTAATGACTACTCTCAAGAAAGAAGGGATTTGTCTCATTTGGAAATGATGCTAAAGGTTACATCATCGGGAAAGGATTTGTGTCAAATGGAGAAATCAGATTTGATGATGTTAACCATGTGGAGAATCTCAAGTATAATCTACTGAGTGTCAGTCAGATGTGTGATAAAGGGCATGTTGCACTTTTCACAAGCCAGAACTGCCGGATTCTGTCTTCCAAAGTTCTGAGGCTGATTGACAAGGTATTGGATGAACATACTCTCCTGAAGGCCAACAGGATAGGAAGAGTATATGCCTTGGATTTGTCAAAGAAGATTGATATAAAAGGTCATCCTTGCCTGTTCTCCAAGGCCTCTCCTCAGGAATCTAAACTGTGGCATAGAAGGCTGGGTCATGTTAATCTCAAAAACATGAATCAGCTGATCCACAATAGTTTAGTGAGAGGTCTACCAATAAAGGAGTTCCACTGTGATGAAACCTGCACTGCTTGTTTAAAAGGAAAACAACACAAAGTTTCATTCCCTCCTATAGAAGAACCAAAGTCCACTGCCTGCTTGCAATTACTGCACATGGATCTCTTTGGTCCGTGAGAGTAATGAGCATGGCAAAGAAGAAATACTGTCTGGTAATTGTGGATGATTACTCCAGATTTGTATGGACCTTCTTCTTGCATTCAAAGGATGAGGCTGCTCAGACAATTATTAACTTTGTGTTGTATGTTGAGAAGCAGTATTCCCTATCAGTCAAGTGTATAAGAAGTGATAATGGAACTGAATTTAAAACCATACACTTGATGATTTCTACCTTTCAAAAGGAATCAAGAGGCAGTATAGCATCCCAAGGACTCCAGAACAAAATGGAGTAGTGGAGAGAAAGAACAGGACCCTAATTGAAGCTGCAAGGTCCATGTTGGCTGACTCTGGTTTGCCACTGACCTTTTGGGCTGAAGCTGTCAACACAGCATGCTATGTGCAAAATAGAGCTTTAGTGAATCAGAGGTTGATGAAGACTCCTTATGAAGTTCTACATCATTTGGCTCCTCTAATTTCATTCTTCAGAGCATTTGGGTGTCCTTGTTACATTCTCAACACAAAGGATCAACTCCAAAAGTTTGATTCTAAGGTGGATGCAGGGTATTTTGTTGGGTATTCATCCACTTGCAAGGCTTACAGAGTGTTCAACTGCAGAACAAAGATGGTTGAAGAAACTTGCATGTGAAGTTCAATGAATCCCCTAAGGACAAAATTCCACAAAACCCTGTGGAGTTGTTTGATCTGGACATACTGCAATATGTTCCTTATCAGCCTCCAGCTGTTGCAGATCATGTGAATTCATCACCTTCTGCAGCTAGTCATCCATCTGGTGGTACTGATGTTGATGATGATCCCAGTACTCACCTATTCAAGTTTTGTGATCAACTGCCTGAGTCTACTAAACTTGATGTTCCTGTAGCTTCAGTAGCACCATCCACAACAAATGCTGATGAGATTTTTGAATCCTCTAATTCATTTGACTTGCCATCTAATACTTGGTTTCAAGAATCTGGATCAACATCTGTTGCTGCTGAGCGTGCTACAAACACTTGCACAGATCTCATAGTGTACCAAGAGCTGAAGAATCACCCAATGTCTCAAATCATTGGTGATATCAATGCTGGTGTCTCAACTAGAAGTCAATTGTCCAACTTCTGCTTCTATGCTCTCTTCATCAGTCAGCAAGAGCCAAAGAACTATCATATTGCATTAAGAGACAATGGATGGGTTGATGCCATGCAGCTTGAGCTTCTTCAGTTCAAAAAGCAGCAAGTGTGGGAACTGGTTCCTCTACCCCCAGGTAAGTGTGCAATAGGCACTAAATGGGTGTTTAGGAATAAAACAGATGAACATGGGCAAATTGTCAAGAACAAGGCCAGACTGGTTGTCCAGGGGTTTTCACAAGAAGAAGGTATCGATTATGATGAAACCTTTGCCCCTGTAGCCAGATTGGAGGCAATTAGATTGTTCTTAGCCTATGCTGCATTCCACAATCTTAAAGTTTTTCAAATGGATGTCAAAAGTGCATTTTTATATGGTAAAATAAAAGAAGAGGTTTATGTGTGTCAACCACCAGGTTTTGAGGATAATAAACATCCTGATTGGGTGTATAAACTTGATAAGGCTCTTTATGGGTTGAAACAAGCTCCTAGAGCCTGGTATGAAACACTGTCAAATTTTCTTCTTCAGAATAATTTCACTAGAGGCTCCATAGATAAAACTTTGTTCATTAAGAAAGTGGGTCAGCATAAGCTCCTTGTTCAAATTTATGTTGATGATATTATTTTTGCATCCTCTGATCCACAGTTGTGTGATGCATTTACAAAGTTGATGCAACAAAAATTCGAAATGAGTGCCATGGGAGAATTACAGTTCTTTCTAGGTTTGCAAATCAAACAAAAGGCTGATGGAACTTTCATTCATCAGTCAAAATACACAAAGAGTCTTTTGGAAAAGTTTGATTTACAAAACTGTAAGCCCTGTTCTACTCCTATGTGCAGCACCACACAACTGGATGCAGATCAGAAAGGTAAAGCTGTTGATGAAACACTTTACAGATGTATGATTGGGTCCTTGATGTACTTAACAGCTTCTAGACCAGATATTATGTTTGCAACTTGTGTTTGTGCTAGATTTCAGGCTGCTCCTAAAGAGTCTCATTTGATTGCAGTCAAGAGGATCTTTAGATATCTGCAAGGTACTCAATCTCTAGGTCTTTGGTATTCCACTGGGCACTCTTGCAAATTAGTTGCTTTTTCTGATAGTGACTATGCAGGGTGTAAAGTAACTAGAAAATCAACTTCTGGTGGATGTCAATTCCTAGGCAACTGTTTGGTTTCTTGGCAGAGTAAGAAACAAACATCTGTTGCTACATCCACTGCTGAAGCCGAGTACATTGCTGCTGCAAGTTGTACATCTCAGGTACTCTGGCTTCAGAATCAATTATTGGATTATGGCATTACAGAGACTAAGACTCCATTACTAATGGATAGTGCTTCAGCTCTTTGTATTGTCAAGAATCCAGTCCAGCACTCTAGGACCAAACATATTGAGATCAGACACCATTTTATTAGGGATTGTTTTGAAAAAGGTCTGATTGATCCAAAGTTTGTTCCTAGTGCTGATGAGCTTGCAGACATATTTACTAAGCCTTTGGACAGTTCAACTTTCCAAAACCTAGTGTTAAGGCTTGGTATGCTGCAGCTAGAATAAGTGACAACTACTGATGATCTCAGTCAACAAGTACTGATGAGCATTCGTATACTATTGTCACAAATAAGTACTGATAAGTTCTTTTATCCTCAGTAGTTTTCATAACTACTGAAGACTAAATTACTTAAAAGTACTGAAGTACTCTATCTGTTGAAAAGAACTGATGTAGTTACAACTACTGATGTAAGTATAACAGATAAGTACTGATGACCAATGAAACATCTGAAAATCAGACAGTCTGATAAGTGTTGAGGTCAGAATGAAACAGCTGATGAGCTAAGAATTGACGACAACAGCTGATGAGAAACTTTTCTCTTCAGTTCGTTTCTACAACTGCTGTTTCACTTCATACAACTGAAGCCAAAACCATGTCTTCAGTAGTTTCACAACTACTGATGACTAATACCAAGTCTTCAGTTGTTACAACTTCTGAAAGTTAAAACCAGGTCTTCAGTTGTTTTCAAACAACTGATGACAGCACCAACACTTTCAGTCGTTTTATATCAGCCTTTTCTACCCTATAAATACCTAAACCTAATTTCAAACGTTTCATTAGCCGTTTCATATCCTTCACTCTCTCAACAATGGCGACCATGAAACTCAAACCCAGACACAACTGTGTTGCCTACCTCTCGAAATCGGCCTTTTGGAACAAATTTGATAATGCCATCGATCTTATGGTAGATTCCCAGTACCGAACCGCTTTTCTTCTGAATCCTACCATATACCCCGATTCCCTAAGCCAATTCTGGACCAACGTCTCTGTGCAAACTGGTGAGAATGATCGCCAAATCACTCTCAGTCGTTGGTTAACCAGAAACAGGTGGTCATCACTCCAGACATCATTCGACAAACCCTAAATCTACATGATGCCACCTGTGTCACAGAATACCCGAAAGGCACAACCGATATGTCTTTCATCAATAACGGGTATGAAGGAGACTTAAGTGCTACCACCATTCTGAAGAAGCACTTCCATGATGCTGAACGTCTTATATTCCACATGGTGAATGTCTGCCTTGCACCAAAAACCTCCTCATGGGATCAGATGTCCTCCCGATGGCAACAGGTATTATACTCTATCTTTGAACGACAAAATCTAAATTTTTCTGAGATAGTTTTCATGGAACTAAAGGATCTGGCTTTGAAACCTGTGGCAAACAGATGGATATTATATCCCAGGTTTCTCATGGCCATAATTTTAAATCAGCTAAAATCAGACGGCCTTGTTGGCCTTGGAGTCCCTGCTCCGGCTGTATTGCCTGAAGTATACTCCAGGCACAACTCTGACCCTACAATGAAAGGGGCTGCCCGGCTGCTAAAACCCAAGCAGCGGGAACCCACAGCCTCCACTTCCAGATCCAAAGTCCCCACCAAACCCAACACCAAAAAGCCCAAAAAGGCTACTCAGGGAGATGAGTCCCCTGAGGATGCCCCTGTAACACCAATACAGGAAACACTTACTGGTTCTAACCCCCCAGTAGTGTCAAAGACTCCACCAGCCCTAGCCGCTCAGGTATCCTCTCAACAGGATCCTGATGCAACCATAATTGGGGATACCACAATTCTGGAACCTATCTCAATTGAGAAGGTTACCATTGAAGAGCACCAGTCACCCCGGGTGCAATCTGCTTCAACCTATCTCCACATGCAACCGCCCCTCAAAGCCCAACCATTATAGTTGCACAAGTGCTGAGTCAGCTGCATTCCTCTCCTCCTCCCCAGAAACCAATTACAATGGGGAGAACCACAACAGCTGAGGAAGAGGACCAAAATGCTGCTGATAACCCACAGCACAGGGGTTATAATGTTCAATCTCCCGTGTAGAGGAGGAGGTTAGAACATCTGGTGAGGCTGCCACTTCTACTGATTCAGCAAATGAACAGGATGCAGTTGGTAACATCTCTAAGACCTCACCAGAGGCAACTGCCGATGAAGGACTTAGTCCTGAGGCAGGAAGTCCCCAGAACCAAGAACAAGGGGCACATGCTACAACTGATCTACACTCAGGGCATGTACATCCTGATTCAATCAGGAGGTCAGGTGATTCAGCAAAGACTGATGATGACCTGGGCTTTTTCTTTGATGTCTTAGCCCATAACACAATCCTTGAGGCTGAGGTGAGCAGACTCAAAGAACTGCTTGCCAAAGTGTCTCAGGATCAAAGTCCATCTGCCCCAATAAACCCACAGATGGCACCTTCATCTGAAGGTTCACCAAACACTCAGCCACTACACTCAACTGAGCCACCAGCCACTGCGTTTGGCACCACCTCTCAGGGACAGAACCCCTCTGAGCAGATGGTTGCTACTTTTCAACATTCCTTACCTCTCATCACTCCCATCATCAATGAGATTGTGCATAAAGCCATTGACGAGAGGATCTCCTCAAATCTACAAACACTTGTTGATGATGCTGTGCAAAAGAAGCTTTCTGCCATTCAAACCCCTGAACCCAATGCACCCAAAAAGGGGAGTCTAAGGCAGTGAAAGACAAAAAGAGAAAGAGAGTGGAAGATGAGAAACTACAAGAGAAAGAAAAGGAGTTAGAAAAGGAAAAACAGCTGATCACATACAAGAGAAAGAAAAGTGCTGAAACTCAAAAGCCTGATGAAGAGAAATCATTGGATGATCTGGTTAAAGAAGCTGATGAAGCTCACAGCAGATCAATGGACAAAATAATAGACCAACTTTCAACAGGGTTTTGATACAGCTACTTTAGACACTGAGATCAGAAGGCTGGAGATTAAAGAGATACAAGAGAGATGGGCCAGTTACAGTGTGATGGAAAGGGAGAGGTTGGAGATAATGATCAGGTTTATTGCAAAATACTTGGGAAGATCATTAATTGAGATTAAATCATGGACCAGAGACAGTATTCTGGCAATAACCACCAGAATCTGTGCTTCTGAACATTCAATAAAGGGTTGATTATGAAGCCTTAGATGAAGCAGGTGCTGGGAAGAGATCTGATATGGCCAAGCTTTCCAAAGCCAAACATACCACAAAAATGCTAGATCAGCCTTCCCAAACTCCCACTCAAAAACAACCAACCCCACAACTCTCCAAACCAATCCCTAAACCTAAACTTAAACCAACTCAACCTTCAAAACCAACTCCCTTACCCCAAAAACCACCTCAAACCACATCCAAGGATGCACCCAGAAGGAGGAGAAGGGTGTTGAGGATGGAAGAAGAAGAAGAAGATGATGATGAAGAAGACAGTCTGCCAATCTCTGCTGTTCTAAAAATACCTGAGCCAGAAGTCAACAAATGATCACACCAGACTTTCAGAGGCAAATGGTGAAAGTTAAGATTGAAGAAGAAGAACAGCAGAAACAGCACGATGAGCAACTTTTGAAGATGGTTGACAAAGAGTTTCCTCAGTCATCATCTATACAAGCCATGAAGAAACATGCTCAAAGGCTGTATGCTCTCAGGTATACCTTTCAATATCAAAAGGAGAGAGTAAGGATTTGGCCAGACCCCAGGGTTAGTTCTAGAATTCATAAGAAATCCATACCAAGTAGATACAATGGCCAAGTGAGAAAGACCATAGATGCTGTTATTATGTTGGCCATTGTAGTCTCACCCTGGGAGATACTTGAAGACTTCAAGAGAGCCTACAAGTCAAAGATGACCCCTCAAACTCTAATGGAGAACAAAATGGTCAAGAAGGGGTTGTTATACAAGAGGCTTGAAGAGATCAAGAAAAATGAACTCCAGTTGTTATTAGAAGGGACTCACCCAGATGAATTTGCTTACAGAGAGATAACAACTGTTGAGTTGAATAATGGAAAGACGGTAAAGTACCTATCAGAGTACTATGGCCCAGAGTTCTTCTTCGAAGGAGAAGCAGAAGATCTCACTAAGGAGGAACAAGTTGTTCTCCTTGAGGCCTACGTCAGAGAGTCTTATAGACTCATCAATGGGAAGTAGGTTTCATGGTTGGGATAACAGCTCTGTGTCCAGTTCCCCAAGACAGAGTTCCCTTCCATTCTTTGACATTCACATCTACTGAAACCTGTTCCCTGGCCTGTGCTTATCCGATATCTCTGAAGCTGATCAAGAGAGTATTTCTGCCAAGAATAAGTGGGACCTCAATAAGCTTAAAGGTTTTGGCTGCATTGGTTCAGGGGGAGTTTGTTGGACCAAAAGAACCAATAAGCCTAATCAGAAAAACCTTTAAGTCCCACGAACATTACAACAACTAAAGTAGTCTACAACAGCTGAAGACATCAACTGATAACAAAGTCTGAAGTGAAAGAGCTGAAGACAAAGTCTGAAGTGAAAGAGCTGAAGACAAAGTCTGAAGTGAAAGAGCTGAAGACAAAGTCTGAAGTGAAAGAGCTGAAGACAAAGTCTGAAGTGAAAGAGCTGAAGACAGTCTGAAGACAAAGTTTCAGATGTTGTCACAATAGCTGAAGAAGACCTCTTCAGTAGTTGTGATGGTTTCCTTTCAGTAGTTTTATGTTTATTGTAATCTGTACTTGTAGTTACAGTAGTTTTAGTTTCATCTTGTACTTAGCACTCTGAGATGTTCTCAGTTGTTGTGAACATTCTCAGTAGTTTGCTTACTTTCAGTTGTTTGTAATAATTCTGTTAGATGTCACTATCAAGTGACATCAGCAGACGTCACATTCCTTTATATAAGGAATGTTGACCTAATTGTAAGGTGTGACGAGCAGCTATAGAAAACTTAGAAAAGCTTAGCAGCCGCCATACCGAAGCATTGTGCATGAATGATATTATCCATTTTGAAGAAAACCCTCTTTCTCTATAACCGTGTACTGTTCCATTGAATATCTATTGTGTTCTTGCTATATTTGTCTAATTCTTGTTCTATTTCCGCTGCGATTCAATTCTAATTGATCAAACTTAGATCGCTGATCCTGACAAAATAACCATGACAAGATAAGATAAATTGCACAAGTGTTATCAGAGTAAAAAAATTTTTACAAGTGTGTTTATAATAAGGTTAACATGTTTCACCCCAAAAGTGAAAAATAATATAAAATGGGGTATGGAAAACGCACATGACTTATAAAGATGAATATATAAGAAGTCTTGTATTAAACGCCGACGATTTGGTAAGGTTCAACCTAAAAGAACGACGTCATAAGTTAACAACGATTATTATAATGTTAGCGGTACTCAGGAATTCACGGTTTAAATTTGGCGCTTTTGGATAACAATGTAATATTATAACGATGTAAATTTTATATCACTTAATTCACGATTTTAAATTCAAAAATAGATACATTTTAATATTTAAATGATTGAATAAGAATTTTGTGATAAAATCATTAATAAAAGTTAAACTTTTATTATCAAGGAATTATTATTTACTATTTGATACAATAGTAAATTTATAATTTTAAATGATTAAATTAATTCTATTAATCACAATAAATGCACATTTTAAATATGTACATATATTTATTCTCATTTAAATATAAAAATTAATTTTGTAAATATATTTTATAAAAATGAAAAATTTATTAAATTTAAATTCTTGGAAATTAAGGAAGATTTATTAGAATTTAAAATTAATAAAAATTTATATTTTGTAACAATTTTTATATTTTTTAAAATAAAAGAATAAGGATTTATTAATTGATTTTCTAAGAAAATTTAAAAAGAAAATAATTTTATTTGTTTTTGGTTAAAAATGGTTTTTGTATAATTAGTAAAAATTTTAGAATGTTTTCTGGATTTTTTAAACTCAAAAAAAAACCTTTTTAAAAAATAAAAGTAGGGACTCAGGTTCGAACCATGGTCCCTAGCCACACCACACCATACTTAACCCATTTGGGCCAAGGCCCTTTTTCTTGTCAAGTTCAGAACCGAAATCTTAAAACCAACCTTTTTGGAAAATCCCAATTTTCACAAGAACCCTAGAATCATAATCGAACCATTTGAGCTTCAATTCGATCTCGATACTGAAATTAAAGTTAGGGCTTTTGTGCCCCATGTAAAATCGAGTGTAACACCCAGTTAAATTACCTGATTTGGTTATGGGATCAACGAGTTTCATATGAGTTGGTGTCGCGGCTGTGCTAGATTCGAATTGAGATATGTGCGAGTGTTTTTATGAAATTATGCTTACAGAGAGCTGGAAAGGGACGAATGCCACAGTTCCCCTCTGTTAAATAGTCCCAATTGAAACCGTTTCATGTTCATCGAGTTAAATTTTGCTTCGCACGGTTCTGTTGTAATTCGAACAGGATTAAAGCTTCATTATGGGTGATTAACACACCATTGGTTTCGTATTGATTGGTTGAACGTTGGGACATGATTAATTTCACTAATAATAAGGTTTAATTGCAGAATTGATTTGGATTTTGAAGTATTTCGGTTTCGAGTGTGAGGTTGATGAAAATTGGCGATTAATGTCGATTTAATTCGGTTGTGGATTCAAAACTGGTGTACGACTGTAATGGGTGATTTAATTGAGTTACATTTGATGAATTTCGGTGGTTTTGGGGCTAGTCGGAGCTCGGCCGGAGGTGGCCGGAGGATTGGCTGGGAATTCGGGGGTTTGGGATTTTGATTTAAAAAACTACAATTTGGTCCCTGTGCTTTACATTATTAACCAAAGTTTGAGTTTTAATTTAAAACAAATTTATAGTTTAGTCCCTGGAGTTTTAATGTTATTATTTTTATGCTCATTATTGTTAAATTACAAGTTTTAAATTAATTAAACCTTTCTATTTATTTTCAAGATTAACCCCCATTATGCTTATTATTATTATTATTATTATTATTATTATTATTATTATTATTATTATTATTATTATTATTATTATTATTATTATTATTATTATTATTATTATTATTATTATTATTGTTATTATTATTTTTATTATTATATTCATTGGTATTATTATTATTTTTATTATTAACTTAATTATTTAATAATAACACAAATTATAAGAAAGTCTAAATACCCAAGAGAGATTAAGATACAAGAAATTTCAAACGAATCCTCGTATTTGTATTAATGACAAAACAAGACCTTACAAGAGATAACGGAATTAACAACTTAACCATTACACGAGAGGTCACAGTCTTCATAACTTTAAGGAATTTTGTCCTGAAATTAAAGATGAGACTAAACGAACAGATAGGGATATTTCTTCATGTAATCCTCGCGTTCCTAGGTGAACTCAGCTCCACGTTTGTTTTCCCAACGAACCTTGACGATTGGCGTGGTAGTTGTTCGGGTCTTCTTCAGCGTTCGATCCATAATCTCGATAGGTTTCTCAATGAAATGCAAGGACTCGTCAATTTGGATTTCCTCCAAAGGAACGTGCAAGTTTTCATCAGCCAAGCATTTCCTCAAGTTTGAGACATGGAAGACAGGATGAACCCCGCTAAGTTCAAAAGGTAGTTCCAGTTTGTAAGCGACTTTCCTAACTCTTTTCAGAATCTTGAAATGTCCTATAAATCGTGGAGCTAACTTACCCTTCTTCCCAAAGCGAACAACACCCTTCCATGGTGAGACCTTAAGAAGGACCATATCGTTGACTTGGAACTCCATTGGTTTACGTCTTTTATCCGCGTAACTCTTTTGACGACTTCTAGCCACCTCAAGGTTATTACGGATTTTGGAGACTTTATCGGTCGTTTCTTGAATAAGTTCTGGACCGGTAATGAAATTCTCACCGATATCAGTCCATCAAATCGGAGAACGACTTTTACAACCGTATGGGTTTGAATTGTTCGCTCGGCTTGAGGTGGCTAGAAGTCGTCATCTTGATACTTGAGTGGTAGCTATTGTTATACGAGAATTCCGCTAACGGTAGCTATTGTTATACGAGAATTCCGCTAACGGTAGATGCGTATCCCAGTCACCACCAAAGTCGAGAACACATAGACGTAGCAAATCCTCAAGGGTTTGAATTGTTCGCTCGGCTTGACCGTCCGTTTGAGGATGGTAAGCCGTGCTTAAATCCAGTTGAGTACCCAAAAGTTCTTGCATAGAAGACCAAAAGTGTGAAGTGAAAGGAGCATCACGATCAGAAATAATATGCAACGGCACGCCATGACGACTCACAATTTCATCGATATAAATACGAGCCAACTTTGAAACCTTGTAAGTGTCTCGTATTGGTATGAAACGGTCAACAATCACCCATATGCTATCATGGCCTCGAGGAGTACGTGGCAACTTGGTTATGAAATCCATGGATATGTGTTCCCATTTCCACATAGGGATTTCGGGTTGTTCAAGTAAACCACTAGGACGTTGATGTTCAGCTTTGACCCTTGCACACGTGAGGCATTTGGATACATAAGATACGATATCCTTCTTCATCCCTGGCCACCAATATTGGCCAACCAGATCCATATACATCTTATCGGACCCAGGGTGAATAGAATAACTTGTTTGATGAGCTTCGTTCATGATGAAATGACGGAGATTGTCGCGATTTGGAATCCAAAGCCGATTCAAGAAATACAACATGCCATTAGGTTTTGTTTCCAATTGTGACCGAATGTAAAACACTAGTTCCTCGTCCGTCCATTCCTTGGTTAATGCTGCTTATTGAGTCTCGCGGATGCAAAACTCAAGATCACTATCAATCCTTATATTTTGAAGCATGATAGTAGCCTCGTTAACATCCACGTGAATCTCATTATCAAATTCTCCCAACATGTCTAACCATTGCCTTTGATCTCGAATTTCTTGAAGTGAGACAGTCTTGGATATTGCGACTCAGAACGTCGGCTACAACATTCGCCTTTCCGGGATGATAGCGAATGTCACAGTCGTAGTTGCTAATCAACTCAACCCAACATCTTTGTCTCAGTTGAGATCCTTTTGATTGAACACGTGTTGAAGGCTCTTATGATCGGTGTAGACTATGCATTGCATCCCATAAAGATAGTGCCACCAAATCTTCAAGGAAAAAACCACGGCACCAAGTTCAAGATCGTGGGTTGTGTAGTTCACTTCATGAACCTTCAGTTGTCTTGATGCGTATGCTATGACCTTTCCTCATTGCATGAGAACACAACCAAGGCCTTGACTAGACGCATCACAGTACACGGTAAAATCCTCATTTCCATCAGGGAGAGTTAGGATAGGAGCATTACATAGCTTGCGTTTTAGTGTCCCGAAAGTCTCTTCTTGTTCGGGTCCCCATTCAAAAAGTCGATTCTTTTGGGTTAGCGCTGTAAGCAGTTTAGCAATCTTTGAAAAGTTTGCAATGAACCTACGGTAGTAACCTGCTAAACCAAGAAAAGAACGAACTTCAGTTGGGGTCGTGGGAACACACCATTTTTTCACGGCTTCTATTTTAGTAGGGTCAACATGAATTCCTTGGCTATTCACCACATGACCTAGGAATTGAACTTCTACAAGCCAGAATTCGCACTTAGAGAACTTGGCATACAGTTGTTCCTTCTTCAAAAGTTCGAGAACTTGTCGCAAATGCAACTCGTGACCGGTTTTTGTCTTGGAATAAATGAGAATATCATCGATGAACACGATCACGAATTTGTCCAAGTATGGTTTACATACTCGATTCATGAGATCCATGAAAATAGCAGGTGCATTAGTCAAGCCAAAAGGCATAACCATGAACTCAAAATGTCCATATCGAGTACGGAAAGCGGTCTTTGGAATATCATTGTTGTGAACTCGCAATTGATGATATCCAGAACGTAGATCGATCTTCGAGAATCGCGTAGCTCCTTGGAGTTGATCGAAGGGGTCATCGATTCGAGGGAGAGGGTATCGGTTTTTGATGGTAAGTTTGTTGAGTTCCCGATAATCGATACACATACGAAATGATCCATCTTTTTTCTTCACGAATAGCACAGGTGCACCCCATGGTGATGAGCTAGGATGAATGAAGCCTTTATCGGTCAATTCTTGTAGTTGACTGGCTAGTTCATGCATTTCAGAAGGTGTAAGATGATAAGGCGATTTAGCCACAGGGTTTGCACTAGGGATCGAGTCAATCTTGAACTCAACTTCCCGAACGGGAGGTAACCCACTAAGATCCTCAGGAAACACTTCGGGAAAGTCGCGAACAACGGGTATATCCTTAAGTTCCTTCCCCTTGGCTTTCTTGTTAACTACGTAAACCATAAAGGCTACGTAATTTTTAGTCAACACTTTTGGGCCATGATACAGGACATGAGTTTGAGTCCTTGAGACGATCTCTCACCAAAGACTTTTAGTGTATCTCCCAAAGGTAGCGGAATTCGAATGCACTTCTCGAAACAAATGATTTCTGCGTGCTGTTTGGCTGACCAATCCATGCCAATAATGATGTCGAAGCTCCCCAATTGCATAGGAATAAGATCGATAGGAAATTCATGCTCGTTAAGATTCAGGACGCAATCACGTATTACGACGTCAACTACGATTTCCATCGGCGACTTCGACCGTAAAGGATCTTTCTAGCGTAGAACGCGGGTTAGCAAGAATGGGTTCAAATTTTAAGGATACAAAGCTCTTATCTGCACCCGAATCAAAAAGTACAGATGCATAATGACTATTTACAAGATACATACTTGCTCAGATATAGAACTATCATTGGTACATAGAAAGCAGGTAGGATTTTACACAATAAAAGATCGATTAATAGAAAAGATGACGTACCATTCACCACGTCATTGTTGGCTTGTGCTTGATTCGTATTAATGTTGAAAGCCCGTCCTCGAGCCGGTGGAACATTTCCCGCAAGACGAGGACATTGTGGACAGAAATGCCCAGTTTCGCCACAATTGTAGCATGCTCAGTTAGCAATCATGGCAGCATTGTTTGGGGCACCATGACAAGTAGCCACCAAATGCCCGTATTTCCCGCAAAGAGTGCAGATTCGGCATGGATTATTTCCCGCATGATGATACTTGCAGGTGTTGCACATCGGGTGTGGACCAGTGTAAGCTCTTTCTAAGGGTGCTTGGTTTACAGTGATAGCTTGCCTTTGTGGGGCATTTGGTGGTGTCACAGCAAAGTTATGGACCGGTGTGAATTTGTGCTTCTTGCCCTTGAATGAGGATTCAGCCTTCACTTCCTTCGTCGTCTCGGGAGTCACCTTCGCAGTTGGTTTTGCACTCTTCACCGTCAAAGTACCAGCCTTAATATGATTCTCGGTGAGCTGGGCAGTGATGTTGATTGCTTCTTCCAGAGTCGTGGGCCGACTTCCCAGCACAGCGTCTTGAATTTGGGGTGGTACCCCTTTGTTGTGATGAATTTCTGAGAAGAATTGGATATGCCGATAAGGATGATGCATCAATCAAACAATTGAAGGAAATCAGTTCTCATATCCTATCACTAAATGGGGATATGTAGAAAGAACAAAAGAACTGGTGCTACAAAGAAATGATCCTCACAAGAAAGCATCAAGCATAAGATTATTTGATCCATTGGAGATTAAACTGCTACATCTAAGTTACACATCTTATCTGCATGATAAGTATTTCCCAAAGCTGAATGACAAAGATGCTTATAGTGACATATGATTATATGTGCACATCATTCAAGTCATAGACAATCTGCATGCCAAAGCACACAAGAGAAGAATATTTGAGGCAGGACAGCTCATAGGATCTGAAATCCCATCAATTACTAAGCTTAGAATCTCAGAGCAAGATGAATTGGAAGTGGTGTCTCAAAACAATGTAGTGGCAACACTGACCACAGAAGAAGACATTCTTGGAAAGAAATGTTAAAACATTGAAGAAAATGGGAAAAATGAAGATCAAGTATCCATACCAAGACCAAAAGGATGCTGTTGGATATTTCAACACAAAGATTTTGGCCAGAGTTCAAGAATTGAAAGATTTGAACAGATAATTACAAGAATCTAAACCTAAGGAGGAGTATTGTTAGGTCTAGATCTTTTTCATAGGTTTAGATGACTTGTAATCTCTTGTAATGAACATCTGTAATTCTTTATCATTATGTAATGCAAGATATATATGTTAACCCAAATATTATTTGAGTTGATTTTATGTAATTGCAGGAAACATCATACTTGGTCAATCTGGAAAATTGACCAAGTGCAAGAACTTTCTGCGGATGAACAAGTTTGTTCTTCCGTAGATGTTCTACTAAGCATAAACGAACAAGTCAATGTGTATCAATGGATCTCTTGCGGAAGCAGAAGCACATCTACTGAAGAACAAGTTCAGAGATCAAGTTGATGCTGCTGTTGAAGAAGGAAGTTTGCTCCTAAGGATGATGTTCAAGAACAAAGAGCCAACTCCTACTAAAGTTCAACTCCTATGTAAGTTTAACTCCTATGGAAGACCCAAATACTTTTTTGATCTCATATCATCAAGTACTCAACACAAAGTCAACAAGTCAATCTGTCAAAAGCGAATATTCCACGCCACATCATAATATCTTGGTAATTTTAAAGTGAATCCTTCTGCATATAAATATAAGGCATGGGTGCACTCATTTATGTAGAGATTGAGAGATATCGATACACAAATAGAGAATCATATATTCATAGAAACGATATCAATCGATCAATCGATCAAGATAGCAACATAGCAATCACAAGAACACCAAGAACATCATAGGAGATTATCATATCATCCAAGCATCAATATCATTGTAGTTGATTCATTGTCAATGAAAATCAATTGAAAACAATCTTTGTGTTGCATTATTTTATTCTGTTTTCAATTTGTTTCATCTGTTCTTCGTCGATTTCTATTTCATAAACAATTAATTAAACAACAAGTATTGATAATTCTGCAATCTTTATTTGCTAAATCAAACTGATAATTCCTGTTTTGATCCTTGGATTCATAGGTGTAGATGATGATGGGTTTTGTTCAAACTTGTTTGAACAGCCTTGGGATATCTCCAATAACACAAATACATGAATCAAAAGCGATTTTGATACAAATCAAAATTAATCGAGCAATGGAACAGTGATTAATGACCGATATAACAAGGTTTTAATGATTTAATCAAACAAACAACCAATTAAAATAATCAAACTAATAGATCAATTGATCTAGATCAATGAGCACGACGCTTTGATACCACCTGTGAATCTAAGGATCAAAACAGGAATTATCAGTTTGATTTAGCAAATAAAGATCATGGAATTATCAATACTTGTTGTTTAATTAATTGTTTATGAAATTGAAATCATCGAAGAACAAATGAAACAAATTGAAAACAGAATAAAATAATGCAACAAAAAGATTGTTTTCAATTGATTTTCATTGACAATACATCGTTTACAGTGATATTGATGCTTGGATGATATGATAGTCTCCTATGATGCTCTTGGTGTTCTTGTGATTGCTATGTTAATATTTTGTTCGATTGATTGATCGATATCGTTTCTATGAATATATGAATCTCTATTTGTGTATCGATATATCTCAATCTATCCCTAAATGAGTGCACCCATGCCTTATATTTATAGATAAAGGGATTCACTTTAAAGTTACAAAGATATTCTGATGTGACGTGGAATATTCGCTTCTGACAGATTGACTTGTTGACTTTGTGTTGAGTACTTGATAATATGAGATCATACAAGTATTTTGTTCTTCCGTAGGAGTTGAACTTTCGTAGGAGTTGTACTTCCGTAGGAGTTGGTTCTTTGTTCTTGAACATCATCCGTAGGAGCAAACTTCCTTCTTCCGCAACAGCATCAACTTGATCTCTAAACTTGTTCTTCAGTAGATGTGCTTGTGCTTCTGCAGGAGATCCACTGATACACATTGACTTTGTCATTTATGCTCCGTAGAACATCTACGAAAGAACAAACTTGTTCATCCGCAGATAGTTCTAGCACTTGGTTAGTTTTTTGAAATTTACCAAGAATGATGTTTCATGTAATTACATAAAATCAACACAAATAATATTTGGGTTAACATATATATATCTTGCATTACATAATGATAAAGAATTACAGATGTGTCATTACAAGGGATTACAAATCATCTAAACCTATACAAAAGATGTAGACCTACCAATACTCCCCCTTTGGTTTAGATTCTTGTAATTATCTGTTCAGATCTTTTAATTCTTGAACTTTGGCCAAAATCTTTGTGTTGAAATATCCAATAGCATCCTTTTGGTCTTGGTATGTATACTTGATCTTCATTTTTCCCATTTTCTTTGTTGTTTTATAATTGTGTCACGATCCGTCATTTCGGGTCTGGTCGTGACGACTGAATATCAACAAACACAACAGAAACTATGTATGCAACCACATGAGCCATTGGTTCACAATGCAACGGAAAGGTAAAGTATATGTAATGCTAATAAAGGTAGCCAAAGTTCTAATCGTTAATAGTTTTAAATGATTTAGACAAATAATCTAGTGCTAAGAGGCGGTGGCTATCTCTAAGTTCCCCAGGACTATACGGCCTCCTAGACATGCCTACACTTGCAAAATTTAGTCTTCACCTGAAATACACACCCAAAAGATACATCAACATAATGTTTGTGAGCTCATGAGTTTATGACACATGTCACCACATATAAAAAATATTTTCAAAACTTCATGATGCATTAAAGAAAACAAAGTGTCACAATCAAACCTGGACCCGGGTGACCCTCCCGAGTTGCTAAAACATCCCCTAATCCATACCCCTTATTGTTATGGGCTCAGATGTGCCCTGCTATGCACATAAGTTTCTGCAATAATTTGTGACACAATGATTTCTCGAATCTCAATGGGGGGTTTCCCTATCCACAGGGCCCATTGTGTGCGGGGGATTCCCCAAATAGTACTATCCACAAATCAAGCGGCTCATCACAAGAGTTAATGATTGTGCTAACATGCGGGGACAAGAGCAGGATGTGTTGCATCATTTATGACCAAAGTATGTATTTCACCCCAAAGATTGTAAAGTAAAAAGGGGTCATGAAACTCACCTTAGCGTTCAAGTGCGTGTTCGTGGGTTTGAGCTACGGCCAGTGGGGTTATTAAGTTCATAATTTCAGTAGTTAGTCGCAACTTAATTTAGATAAACCTATACCTTCTAGTTCAAGTTTGTTTTATGTGACTAGGCGGTTTCTGTTACATATGTGTAATTTGGTGTATGTTTGCTATTTTAAGGTTTTTGGTTTGTTAGTTGAACTTATTTGAGTTGATATAGAAATATTTCAGATTATTAATTTCATTATTTCAATGTTAAACTCCCAAAAAGTAGGTTTTGGTCATTGTCATATTTGGTCCTTCATCTTTGCCATATTGACGGTTTTAGCCCTTATATTTTAGAATTTAGTGATTGAGTTGTTTATTATGTGTTCTATAGTTTTGAGTGGGTTAGGCTACTGTAATTAAATGGTTTATATACCTTTCAAGGTTTTGGAGATTATTTATCTTATTATTTTGCTAGGGCGATGTTCGGTTTTGCATTCTTAGCGTTATTTTTGTATAACTTCTTAAAAATTCCTATAATTGAGAATATTTGGTTAATAAACTGGTTTTATCATAATAAAGGCCATAGCTACTGTATTTTTATGTTTTTGATTGTTTTACATAGGTTTCGGTATTCTAATGTTCAGGTTTGATATCTAACTGGTCCTTAGACTTGGTTCATCTTTCGGTCCATTCTTGTTTCATATTATACTAATATACTTATGATAAGTGTTTGGTTCTTAAATTTCTGGTTTCTTAGCCTAGGGACATATATTTATGAATTTTTATTTATTTAACCTAAATAACTTCTATATTTTTGTTTAATAGGCAAACAAAGTCTACAGGCCACAAGGTTTTATTTCTAAGCATTATTTAACATTATATACCTATTGTAATTATATAGATCCGTTATATGAGTGTTTGGAAATTCCGTTACATTAGCCGGTTAGTTCCGTTAAGTGCCCGTTAAGTCCCGGTTTTGTGTTTACACGAGTTTTAATCTGACTTTTCTTAATTTAACATTTTCTATAGCAGAATATAACTTGTAAGAACTCATAATTCTAGTAATCTAATTTAATCCCGTTTTTAAACGTTTTTAGATATCGTTTATATGTTTCGAGTTTTATATTTTTATATTTAGTTTTATAAAACCGTGTTTGTGCATAAGGTAACATATTGGTTACTGGAATTTATGATACACATATATATAAGGAAACATAATTGACACAGATTCGGTTGTGTCACTAGGTATCGAAATATCAAAAGTTTTCAGGTGGTGTTGTTTTACCTCTATGAAGCTTTCAAACGGGTGAACAAGAGGTTGCGGTTAGAACCGAGAGGTATTGCTGGAACAAGTGTGACATTCTCAGAAAGGATTAGAGGTGCAGGAGAAGAAAGAATACAAATATTTATAAGTTGTAAATAAAAAGAAAGAAGAAGCTACCTTAAGAATTTCGAAGCAAGGGTTCTGCCAAGAGAATGCAAAGAGTAAAAATGAATTGGTGAGTTCTTAATTTATAGGGAGAAATTGGAGGTGGGGTTGTTAATCGGCCGAAGAAAAGATTACGGCCCACTTTATTGATAATAGAAATCTTGGTTAGTGGAAGATTTCGGATACTACAACAAGTTAGCATGGCTTAGGAAGCTAAGCCGTGCATTGGGTAGTTTGGGTGGGGATTAGACTGGTCAAACCTCCTTCTAGAAGGTTTTTATAGAATTTCAAAATGTTAAGTCTCGGAAGATAGAAAATTTTCGGGTCGCAGAGTGCTCATGCGCCTGTATAGTGCTCATGCGCCTGTACAGTGCTCATGTGCCTTTACAGTGCTCATGCGCCCGCTGGTAAAGCGCCTATACAATGCTCATGCGCCTGCACAGTGTCCATGCGCCTAGGGTTCCTTAGTTTTTCTGGAGGAAATGTGGCCGCACAGGGCTTATGCGCCTACACAATGTTCATGCGCCCACTCTCAAAACGCCTGTACAGTGCTAATGCATCTGTACAGTGCTAATACGCCTAAGGGAAATTCGAATACGGATGGCTCTAGACTTAAAATTTATTATTCTTATCATGATTACTATTATTATTATTATTATTTTTGTGGTTTTTTTGTTTATTAACATTTTACTAAGGCTTTGGGCCCAAGGCCCATTAGTGCTGGCAGCTCATAAACAATTCCATTACATAGCCCATTAGCCTAATTGTCAATCCAAAGTTTGATGGCCCTAGCCCATTAAGGTGTGTGTGTATATCCAAAGGTTTGATCATGTTGGGCCCATTACATAGGCTTCGGCTAGTCATTGTGTGGCCCACTAAGGCTTCTAAAAACAATTATGGGCCCAAAATCGGGGTTGTCACATCCTCCCCTACTTACAAAAATTTCATCATCGAAATTTACTTACGTCTAGATTAAAGCTCTATAAAAATCCGAGAGATGCAGCAGGGTGAGATAGTAATCATGAGTTATATTATACAATGTTTCCATTACTAAAAACAGGTATATACACATTAAATCAATTTAGCGTGATGCCGAGACGGGGGTTTTACCGACTATTCCTTGTGTTCTACTGCTAGAGCCTTCAGGGTTGAAAAGGTGCGGGTACTTCTTTCTAATCTCTTTTTTCTGGTTCTAGGTGAACTCAGGACCTCTTTGTGAGTTCCATTTGACCTTTACAATTGGGACTTTACTTCGTCGTAGCTTCTTTTCGTGTCGTTCCACTATTTCCAGTGGTTCTTCAATGAATTGAAGTTTGTCGTTAATTTGAATTTCCGTATGAGGTACTATCAAGTTCTCATCGGATAGACACTTCTTGAGATTTGAGATGTGGAATGTGTTGTGTATCCCGCTTAGTTCTTCAGGTAGTTCTAACCTGTAGGCAACGGTTCCAATTCTCTCAAGGATTTGGAAAGGTCCAATGTATCTTGGGCTCAATTTCCCACGTTTCCTAAATCTAATTATCCCTTTCCATGTTGACACCTTCAGCATCACACGGTCTCCTACTTGAAATTCCAAGGCTTTTCGCCTGTTGTTGGCATAGCTCTTTTGCAGATCTCTTGCTGTAGCTAGGCGTTCTCTTATTTGGTGAATCTTGTTAGTCATTTCTTGGACTATTTCTGGTCCGATTAGCTGACTTTCTCCTACCTCTACCCAGCAAATTGGTGATCTACACTTACGTTCATAAAGTGCTTTAAAGGGTTCAGCTCCTATGCTGCTGTGGTAGCTGTTATTGTAAGAAAATTCAGCTAGTGGAAGGTGGGTGTCCTAATTTCCACCAAAATCTAATGCACAAGCCCTCAACATGTCCTCAAGGGTTTGAATCGTCCTTTCACATTGACCATCGGTTTGAGGGTGATAGGCTGTGCTTAAATCGATGCGTGTTCCTATTGACCGTTGAAACGTTTGCCAAAATTGAGAAGTGAATCGACTATCCCGGTCTGAGATAATTGACAAGGGTATTCCGTGTGGGGACACTACTTCACTAACGTATATTCTTGCCGGCTTTTCCATCTTATAATCTTCCCTAATGGCCAGGAAGTGTGCTGACTTAGTTAATCGGTCTACTATTACCCAGATAGTGTTATGCCCTTTTTGAGTTCGTGGTAATTTTGTGACGAAATCCATTGTAACCCTTTCCCATTTCCATTCCGGTATTTCTGGTTGTTGGAGTAACCCGGACGGCTTTTGGTATTCTGCTTTTACTTTGGCACATGTTAAACATTTCCCAAAACGTAGGTGGCTATTTCTCTTTTCATCCTTGGCCACCAATAGTTCATTCTCAGATCCCTGTACATTTTGTCATTTCTGGGGTGAATGGAATATTTGGACTTATGAGCTTCATCCAGGATGGTCTGTCTTAATCCTCCCCAAATTGGGATCCAAGTCCTTCCATTCAACCTCATTATACCATCCTCTATGGTGTTTAATTGTTCCTTTATCCCCTTTAATCCTTCCCATTCATAGTTCTCCTCCTTTATATCTTCCCTTTGATTCCTTCGTATCAGGTCATTCAAATCAATTTGTGTCACCATTCGTAAGGCTCGAACTCTAAGTGGTTTGGGCCTTTCCTTCCTACTCAAGGCATCGGCAACCACATTTGCCTTTCCGGGGTGGTATCGGATTTCACAATCATAGTCGATTAACAATTCCACCCATCTCCTTTGTCGCATATTTAACATCTTTTGTTCAAAGATGTGTTGTAGGCTCTTGTGATCGGTAAAGACCATGCATTTCGTTCCTTACAGGTAATGTCTCTAGATTTTGAGTCCGAAAACTACGGCTCCTAATTCTAAATCGTGGGTGGTGTAATTTTGTTCATGCACCTTTAATTGTCGTGATGCATATGCTATCACCTTTCCTCTTTGCATCAGAACACATCCTAATCCGTGGTGTGAGGCATCACAGTACACGGTGAAATCATCATTCCTTTCGGGTAGGGATAGGATTGGTGCACTACATAGTCTTTGCTTAAGAATCTCGAAGGCCTCTTGTTGCTTTGGCTCCCATTTAAATTTGGTGCTCTTCTGGGTTAGATATGTCAATGGTTTGGCAATTCTTGAGAAGTTCTCTATGAACTTTCGATAATATCTAGCCAACCCAAGAAATTGTCGAACCTCAGTAGGGGTCTTAGGTGTCTCCTACCTTTTAATAGCTTCGATCTTGGAGGGATCAACCTGAATCCCCTTCTCACTCATGATGTGACCCAAAAATTGTACTTTCCGCATCCAAAACTCACACTTGGAGAACTTGGCATATAGCTGGTAGGTTCGTAGTAACTCCAGAATCAATCTTAGATGTTGTCGGTGCTCTTCCTCGGTTTTGGAGTAAATCAAGATATCGTTGATAAATACTATCGTGAACTTGTCCAAGTATGGCTTGCACACTTATTCATGAGGTCCATGAATACTGCCAGTGCGTTGGTTAGACCGAAAGGCATCACTAGGAAGTCATAATGTCTGTACCTAGTCCTAAATGTGGTTTTTGGTATGTCATCCTCCTTGATTCTCAACTGGTGATATCCTGACCTCAGGTCTATTTTGGAGTAATACCGCGATCCTTGGAGTTGGTCAAATAAGTCATCAATCCTCGGGAGTGGGTATCGGTTTTTGATTGTGACCTTGTTTAGTTCTCGATAGTCGATGCACATTCTTAGGGTTCCATCCTTCTTCTTGAAAAACAGGACGGGAGCTTCCCATGGTGAGAAGCTTGGCCTGATGAACCCCTTATCCATAAGTTCTTGCAGTTTTGCCATCAACTCTTGCATTTCGAACGGGGCTAACCTGTAAGGTGATTTAGCTACCGGCGCGGCTCCCGGTATCAGGTCGATGCGGAACTCGACCTGCCTGTGTGGAGGGAGACCCGGTAACTCTTTGGGGAACACATCCTTGAATTCCGTCACAACAGGGACATCCTCCAGTTTTTTTTCCTTTCCAGGGGTCATCACGTAGGCAAGGTACGCGATGCATCCTTTCCTCAAGCACTTATTTGCCTTCAGGCACGAGATGAGATTCATGTCTCATTTTGGTCTTTCACCATATATTACGAGAACGTCTCCTTTGAGTAGGGGAATTCTTACTAGCTTCTTATCACATATGATTTCAACCTTATTCTTTGCTAGCCAGTCCATTCCCACTATTATGTCAAATCCTCCTAGTTCTACGGGTATTAAGTCTATGGGGAATTCATGATCATCTAGTTCTATCATGCACCCAGCGATTGTTTCATCGGCTCTAACTAACGTTCCGTTAGCCAGCTCTATGGTATACGTGTCAGGTAGTCTAGAGGAACTTAATGCCTTTTTTGGTCTAAAGCTTGTGGAAACAAAGCTTTTATTGGCCCCGGTGTCAAATAGTACATATGCATAATGATTATTGACTAGAAACGTACCAGTGACAACTTCAGGATCCTCTCTAGCCACTTCCGCATTCATCACGAATGCTCTCCCCTTTAGGCATCCTACCATAGGTTTCTTTCCCTTAAATTTGGGGCAGTTAGGACAGATATGTCCAGTTTGAGTAAGAGAGTCTGATCAATTGTTCCCCTTTTGTAACCATGCTTGAGCAGGAAAAATGAAAATGTTTCATACCACTTTCTTGGTGCCTGATGAAGGCCATACAAAGCTTTGTCAAGCTTATATACCATGTGTGGGTAATCAGGATCTTCAAAGCCTGGTGGTTGGGTAACATAGACTTCTTCATCAATTTTACCATATAAGAATGCACATTTTACATCCATTTGGTAAACTGTGAACTTCTTATGCGAAGCATAGGCTAGAAAGACTCTAATGGCTTCAATCCTGGCAACTGGGGCAAAGACTTCATCATAGTCTATCCCTTCTTCTTGAGTATATCCTTGTGCTATCAGCCTTGCTTTGTTTCTGATGATGATACCTCTGTCATCTAGTTTGTTCTGGAAAAGCCACCTTATACCAATAGGATATTAGCCTTCAAGAAGATCAACTAGATTCCAAACTTTCTACTTTCTGAATTGCTGAAACTCTTCTTGCATGGCTTCAATCCAGTTATTGTCTTTCAATGCTGCAGTTATGTTGGGCAAAACCACTTATGAAAGAAAACAAGAGAACAGACAAATATTGGCAGCTCTCCCTTGACTTCTTGTGGTTCTTTCATTAAGAACATGTAACACCCCGAATTTTCATTTAAAAGAAAATGAAAAGAAAAGTATCCAGAAAGAAAAGAAAATGGGCACAAGATAAGGGGCGCAAAGTGTAAAGTTCCAAAACTCATTATTTTAATATAAATGAGGGTATGTCCACCCCATAAAGCAGCAGATCTACTTTTTGGCCTCGGCTGAAGAAGAAGGAGAGCAAGAAATCGGTTTTTGGAGAAGAAGAAGGAAGAAGAAGTTGCAAAAAGGTTAGTTCTCGGGTTTATGTTCGGTTTTAGCCTAGATTGCAGCTTGTAACCGAAGCTCTCGATGTTTTAGAAGGTTGTTCTTGAGATTTTGAAGCTGAAATCATAGGTGAAAGTGTTGGGGTTGAAAAGCTACTTCAAGGTGAGTTTCTAGAACCCTTCTTTTAAAGATTTTAAGTATAACGGTTTTGACACATACTAAGGACTCCTTTTTGGGGCTATTATGCATACCGGGAAAAAGGTTTTTAAAGATAACCGTATGTTTCAGCTTATTGTTCGATGTTATATGTTGTGGATGTGTGTTCTAGGCTTGTTTATGGTTTAGTATGGTGCTTGGTAAGGTTTAGATGCCCTTAGTATGTTAGATCTGTGTTTGGATGGTGTTCGGGTGAATTTGGCAGTGTTAGACGTATTTCAGAATGTCCGCATGCGCCCAAGTGTTATGTGCCAAAGTGTTCTCATGCGCCCAGGGTGGTGCGCCCGAACAGGGCTGATGCGCCCAGGTCATGCGCCTGAATAGTGGCCGTGCGCCCAGAAAGTATAAAAATATGACTAAGTGTGGGCCATGCGCCTGCATAGTGCCATGCACCCAGGAAGTGTGAAATTGGCTAAGGGTGGGTCATTCGCCTGAACAGTGGTTCATGCGCCCAGAAAGTGAAAACGGCTAAGTGTGGGCCATGCGCCTGCATAGTGCCCATGTGCCCAGAATTGTTTCTGTGGCAAAGTGTTGTGATGCCCGAATAGGGCTCATCCGCCCAAATAGTGCTGATGTGCCCAGAAGCTTTTATACTTAGAATTTTCTGCTGATGCGCCTAGAATGTTATGTAGCCCCTAGTTTTGGACTTAGGGCTTTCTTAAGGGCTTTAAGAAGTGATGTTTGAGATAGGTCCTGTTGGGATGTGTTGGCTTATGTTTGATGTGTGCATGATGGTGTGATGATGTTTATGATGTATGGGTGTATATGTAGTCTTTCTTCTTTTAACGGTTTTCAAACGTATGTATTATGTTTTATAATACGCTATGTATGATGTATAACTTTACGTGGTATGGCTATGAATAAACATAAAGTATTATATAACGAAGTGAAAGATAACAATAATGAAAAGTGGATCGTAAAGAACGAAGGGAGTCTTTTTGACTCGAAGGGAGTCTTTGTGGCTTGAAGGAAGTGTTTGTGACTCGAAGGGAGTCTTTGTGACTCGAAGGGAGTCCTTGTGGCTCGAAGGGAGTCCTTGTGGCTTGAAGGGAGTCCTTGTGACTCGAAGGGAGTCTTTGTGACTCGAAGGAAGTCTTTATGGAAGTCTTTGTAACTCGAAGGGAGTCTTTGTGACTCGAAGGGGATCCTTGTCGCGTACCCCGGTACTGTGTCAGTCTTCGGACATGAGTCGGGGGTTTGTTTACAGGCCCTGGCATAGTATCAGCTTTCGAGCACGAGTCGGGGGTATTGCATGAGACAGAATTCAGATTGAAGTGAAAGATAATGATGAATGTACGAAATGTACGAATTGAATGATGATGAATATAGTAATAATATTATAAATGTGTACGTATGATGTTTGATCGCATACGATTATGAAGGTTATGTTTTAACGAAAGTAAAGTATTTTATTTATAAAACTAGAACTCACACAGCGTCGCTGACTTTTTGTATGCATGATAGTTGGCAGGTATTTTGTTGATGCTGAGGAGTTGTATGCATGGATGCATACGTTACTGGGGATGTTTTGAGACTGGCATCCATATTTTTGGTCATGTTATTTTATTTTGAAATGTAAATGATTTATGTAATGAGATAACATGTTCTAGTTATAAATGAAAGTTATTAATTTCTGCTGCAAAGAAATGAGTATGTTGGACCAAAAGAACCAATGAGCCTGATCAAAAAAACCTTTAAGTCCCACGGACATTACAACAACTGAAGTAGTCTGCAACAGCTGAAGACATCAACTGATAACAAGGTCTGAAGACAAAGTCTGAAGTGAAAGAGCTGAAGACAAAGTCTGAAGTGAAAGAGCTGAAGACAAAGTCTGAAGTGAAAGAGCTGAAGACAAAGTCTGAAGTGAAAGAGCTGAAGACAAAGTCTGAAGTGAAAGAGCTGAAGACAAAGTCTGAAGACAAAAGCTGAAGACAATCTGAAGACAAAGTTTCAGATGTTGTCACAACAGCTGAAGAAGACCTCTTCAGTAGTTGTGATGGTTTCCTTTCAGTAGTTTTATGTTTCTTGTTTTCAGTACTTGTAGTTTCAGTAGTTTTAGTTTCATCTTGTACTTAGCATACTCTGAGATGTTCTCAGTTGTTGTGAACATTCTAAGTAGTTTGCTTACTTTCAATTGTTTGTAATAATTCTGTTAGATGTCACTATCAAGTGACATCAGCAGACGTCACATTCCTCTATATAAGGAATGTTGACCTAATTGTAAGGTGCGATGCCCTGCATAGCTATAGCAAACTTAGAAAAGCTTAGCAGCCGCCATACTAAAGCATGTGTGCATGAATGATATTACCCATTTTGCAGAAAACCCTCTTTCTCTATAACCGTGTACTGTTTCATTGAATATCTATTGTGTTCTTGCAATATTTGTCTAATTCTTGTTCTAATTCCGCTGCGATTCAACTCTAATTGATCAAACTTAGATCGCTGATCCTGACAAATGGTATCAGAGCAGGTTAATCATTGATCGGTTTAACAATTGATCATTGAAACTGCTATTTCGATATCTAAAGTTTGATCGAATTAGCATATTTGCAAGAATTGGTTATAGAGATTGGTCTTCTGCTGCTTCTGGTTAGTCAATTTGAGTTTCTTCTTGGTTCATATTGAGTTTGTTGTGTTTTTGTGCTAAATCTTTTGAAACTTGATCGAATTGGTTTGAATCTGAGAATGACTACTCCTTCTAATGACCCTCACAATACTGGCTCCTCAACCAAGCCTCCGATGCTGGTTAGGAGTGAGTATAACATATGGCAACGAAGAATGCTCCATCACCTGTCTGTTAACAGTTCAGGTTGTTGGACATCTGTGGTTCACGGTCCACACAAGCCTATGGTGAACAATCCGGAGACCAATCAAATGGTTCCGAAGAAGAAGGAGCAATACTCAGATGAAGATCGTAAACTGTTTGAGATTGATGCTAAAGCCCATGGAATTCTGGCCATGGCACTGCCTAATGAAATCTATTCTGGGCTTATGCATCATGAAACTGCTCATGACCTCTGGAATGCTTTGAAGGAACAATTCGGAGGAACTGATGAGGTCTTAGCAAACAACAGAGAAATCCTCGCCCAACAATATGAGACATTCTCTCATAGGAAGGGTGAGACACTGACTCAACAGTTTGAGCGTTTCTCCTGCTTGATCTCTGAGCTGAAAATGGTCAAGCATGAGTATACTAACAGCCAGATGAACAACAGATTCCTCAGATCACTGCCTGAGAGATGGGACACATACACCATTGTCCTACGCTCCAGTGCAAATCTGGATAGCCTATCTCTCACCCAACTCCATGGGAAACTGCTTACATTTGAAAGAGAGATAGAGCAGAAAAGGAAACTGGCATCATCAGGAAAGCTCACTGATGACTTTGTACCAGGGAACACTGCCTTGGTCGGTCATGAGTCAGAATATGCTGGATCAGAAAGCCATTATGATGAGCATATAGATTTCTCTTCAAACAGTTCTGATCATGCATTTGTTGGTGTTGACAGTCATTCTGGGTGTAATAGTGATAATTTATGCTTTATCATGGATGATTTGATGGGTATTGCTGATGATGATTTAGAAGAGATGGATATTTTGAGCCAAATGGCCTTGATCAATATCAGATCTCAAAAGTTCTACAAGAGAACTGGTAGGAAATTTCCAGGACTCTCTGGCAAAACCAAAGTTGGTTTTGACAAGAGTAAGTTGAGGTGTCACAAATGCCACAGGCTTGGGCACTTTGCAAGAGAGTGTAGATCAACTGGATCTAACTCCTCTGCACCCTTTGTGACCTTTCCAAGCAATAGTTCACAAAACAAAGGGCAACATCCTGCTAGTTCTGGTCATCACTCACAACCTCAATCTCCTGCATATTTTGTCCCTCAGGGTCCAATGCCATATCCATATCCCTGCTATTACATGCCACAGCCAAATCCAGTTCAAGTTCCTATAGCACAACAACCTCAAGCCCTACCTGAGCCTCAACCATCTCCATCACAATCTCAACCTCATCACAGCTTCTTCACACCAGGAGTTGTTGACTGGAGCAGCTCACCAGATGATCTTTCTGGTTTCAATGAGCAATTATTTGCTGGTGCTGGTCAACATGGTGGTGAACATCCTTTTGGGAATCTTGCTCTCATGGCCCTGGAGTCTGAGGGTTCCTGCTCCAATGCATCATCTTCACAGGTAACCCAGGTATCTTCTGAGGCTAAAGCCAAGTTATGTTCTGAATCATGCATAGCTGCCTTTGTCTCTATTAGAGAGGCAAATGTAGCTTTAATCAATCAAAATCTTGAGCTTGAGAAAACTATTTCCAAAAGAAAAGCTGAGTATGAGTCTGCTCTTAATGACAAAGATGATGAGATTTACAAGCTTAAATGCCAACTTAATGATGAAAAGGCTAAGGTAGAGGTCATACTTGAGAACCACAGAAGTCTCAAAGAGACACTTGCAGCTACCCAAGTTGAGTGTGACCGCTGGGTAACATCCTGCAAGGGATTTGAAATGCTTCTCAGCAAGCAAACAGCTTCAAATGTGAAGTTTGGAATAGGTTACAATCATACTGCACCACCTACTGATTTTACTTCAAAATCAATAGTAAAATCTGAAGGTGAAAGTAATTTCCAAACCACATCATCATGTGATTCATCCTCAAATGATAATACAAAATCAGAGGATGAAGTCAGTGTTAAGATCTCAGCAAATCAATTGCCTGATGGTTTAAATGCTGATAAACACATGAAGCTGAGCAATTCAGATGTTGTCCCTCAAAGTACTCCAAGTACTGAAGGGCAAGTCACAACATCTGAAAAGCATTTCAAATCTGCTGAAATAAAAGGATTAACAACTGCTGAGGAATCTATCATACGGTCTTTCAGGACGGATAGAGAACAGCTGAAGAACAAGTCTTCAGTTGTTACCGATCCTTCAGTACTTAACACAAGTACTGAAAGGAGGAAAGTACTGAAGATCACACCTTCAGTAGTTTCCACTTCAGCAGTTGATCAATCCAAGATGAAGAATAAGCCATGTGAAATATGTGGTAAATTCAATCATCTATCTGATGAATGCTGGTACAAAAAGGGTTCCAAACTCAACAGAGATAAGCTCATTAAAGAAGAGATTAATAAAATGAAAAATGAGTTTGAGACCAAGTTTGTACCACAGTCATCTCAAACTGATAAACCCAAGGCCTCACCAACATCCAAAAAGAAGGATGGGGTTTATCAGAAAACAGCTGATAGTGTTCCTCATGATAAACATCAGACTAAGTCTGTGAATTTCAAGAAGGAGGAAATGGTGGGTCACAGGAACTCATCAAAAACAAGTACTGATGTGTCAAATGAGCTGAAGGCTTTAGCAACAAATCAGACACAACTTGTTATGATGGTTCAGCATTTGTTGGGGAGAGTTAACCAACTAGATGCACCTGTGATCAAACCACTGAAAAGGAAATCCAAGCCCAAATCTAAGAAATCCATTTCAGCACCATCTCCACCTTCATCAGCTGTTAATCATGAGAAACAAGTTATGGTTAAATCTGTTGATGAAAACAGACCCAAAACCAAAAAGGTTTGGGTCTCTAAAGCTAACTAGTTTCTTATGATAAATGCAGGGTTCTTCAGCATGCCAAAGAAGCATCTGGTATGTAGACAGTGGAGGATCTATGCATATGACTGGGAGCAGTTCTCTTCTTAATGACTACTCTCAAGGAAAGAAGGGATTTGTCTCATTTGGAAATGATGCTAAGGGTTACATCATCGGGAAAGGATTTGTGTCAAATGGAGAAATCAGATTTGATGATGTTAACCATGTGGAGAATCTCAAGTATAATCTACTGAGTGTCAGTCAGATGTGTGATAAAGGGCATGTTGCACTTTTCACAAGCCAGAACTGCCGGATTCTGTCTTCCAAAGTTCTGAGGCTGATTGACAAGGTATTGGATGAACATACTCTCCTGAAGGCCAACAGGATAGGAAGAGTATATGCCTTGGATTTGTCAAAGAAGATTGATTTAAAAGGTCATCCTTGCCTGTTCTCCAAGGCCTCTCCTCAGGAATCTAAACTGTGGCATAGAAGGCTGGGTCATGTTAATCTCAAAAACATGAATCAGCTGATCCACAATAGTTTAGTGAGAGGTCTACCAATAAAGGAGTTCCACTGTGATGAAACCTGCACTGCTTGTTTAAAAGGAAAACAACACAAAGTTTCATTCCCTCCTATAGAAGAACCAAAGTCCACTGCCTGCTTGCAATTACTGCACATGGATCTCTTTGGTCCTGTGAGAGTAATGAGCATGGCAAAGAAGAAATACTGTCTGGTAATTGTGGATGATTACTCCAGATTTGTATGGACCTTCTTCTTGCATTCAAAGGATGAGGCTGCTCAGACAATTATTAACTTTGTGTTGTATGTTGAGAAGCAGTATTCCCTATCAGTCAAGTGTATAAGAAGTGATAATGGAACTGAATTTAGAAACCATACACTTGATGATTTCTACCTTTCAAAAGGAATCAAGAGGCAGTATAGCATCCCAAGGACTCCAGAACAAAATGGAGTAGTGGAGAGAAAGAACAGGACCCTAATTGAAGCTGCAAGGTCCATGTTGGCTGACTCTGGTTTGCCACTGACCTTTTGGGCTGAAGCTGTCAACACAGCATGCTATGTGCAAAATAGAGCTTTAGTGAATCAGAGGTTGATGAAGACTCCTTATGAAGTTCTACATCATTTGGCTCCTCTAATTTCATTCTTCAGAGCATTTGGGTGTCCTTGTTACATTCTCAACACAAAGGATCAACTCCAAAAGTTTGATTCTAAGGTGGATGCAGGGTATTTTGTTGGGTATTCATCCACTTGCAAGGCTTACAGAGTGTTCAACTGCAGAACAAAGATGGTTGAAGAAACCTTGCATGTGAAGTTCAATGAATCCCCTAAGGACAAAATTCCACAAAACCCTGTGGAGTTGTTTGATCTGGACATACTGCAATATGTTCCTTATCAGCCTCCAGCTGTTGCAGATCATGTGAATTCATCACCTTCTGCAGCTAGTCATCCATCTGGTGGTACTGATGTTGATGATGATCCCAGTACTCACCTATTCAAGTTTAGTGATCAACTGCCTGAGTCTACTAAACTTGATGTTCCTGTAGCTTCAGTAGCACCATCCACAACAAATGCTGATGAGATTTCTGAATCCTCTACTTCATTTGACTTGCCATCTAATACTTGGTTTCAAGAATCTGGATCAACATCTGTTGCTGCTGAGCGTGCTACAAACACTTGCACAGATCTCATAGTGTACCAAGAGCTGAAGAATCACCCAATGTCTCAAATCATTGGTGATATCAATGCTGGTGTCTCAACTAGAAGTCAATTGTCCAACTTCTGCTTCTATGCTCTCTTCATCAGTCAGCAAGAGCCAAAGAACTATCATATTGCATTAAGAGACAATGGATGGGTTGATGCCATGCAGCTTGAGCTTCTTCAGTTCAAAAAGCAGCAAGTGTGGGAACTGGTTCCTCTACCCCCAGGTAAGTGTGCAATAGGCACTAAATGGGTGTTTAGGAATAAAACAGATGAAAATGGGCAAATTGTCAAGAACAAGGCCAGACTGGTTGTCCAGGGGTTTTCACAAGAAGAAGGTATTGATTATGATGAAACCTTTGCCCCTGTAGCCAGACTGGAGGCAATTAGATTGTTCTTAGCCTATGCTGCATTCCACAATCTTAAAGTTTTTCAAATGGATGTCAAAAGTGCATTTTTATATGGTAAAATAAAAGAAGAGGTTTATGTGTGTCAACCACCAGGTTTTGAGGATAATAAACATCCTGATTGGGTGTATAAACTTGATAAGGCTCTTTATGGGTTGAAACAAGCTCCTAGAGCCTGGTATGAAACACTGTCAAATTTTCTTCTTCAGAATAATTTCACTAGAGGCTCCATAGATAAAACTTTGTTCATTAAGAAAGTGGGTCAGCATAAGCTCCTTGTTCAAATTTATGTTGATGATATTATTTTTGCATCCTCTGATCCACAGTTGTGTGATGCATTTACAAAGTTGATGCAACAAAAATTCGAAATGAGTGCCATGGGAGAATTACAGTTCTTTCTAGGTTTGCAAATCAAACAAAAGGCTGATGGAACTTTCATTCATCAGTCAAAATACACAAAGAGTCTTTTGGAAAAGTTTGATTTACAAAACTGTAAGCCCTGTTCTACTCCCATGTGCAGCACCACACAACTGGATGCAGATCAGAAAGGTAAAGCTGTTGATGAAACACTTTACAGATGTATGATTGGGTCCTTGATGTACTTAACAGCTTCTAGACCAGATATTATGTTTGCAACTTGTGTTTGTGCTAGATTTCAGGCTGCTCCTAAAGAGTCTCATTTGATTGCAGTCAAGAGGATCTTTAGATATCTGCAAGGTACTCAATCTCTAGGTCTTTGGTATTCCACTGGGCACTCTTGCAAATTAGTTGCTTTTTCTGATAGTGACTATGCAGGGTGTAAATTAACTAGAAAATCAACTTCTGGTGGATGTCAATTCCTAGGCAACTGTTTGGTTTCTTGGCAGAGTAAGAAACAAACATCTGTTGCTACATCCACTGCTGAAGCCGAGTACATTGCTGCTGCAAGTTGTACATCTCAGGTACTCTGGCTTCAGAATCAATTATTGGATTATGGCATTACAGAGACTAAGACTCCATTACTAATGGATAGTGCTTCAGCTCTTTGTATTGTCAAGAATCCAGTCCAGCACTCTAGGACCAAACATATTGAGATCAGACACCATTTTATTAGGGATTGTTTTGAAAAAGGTCTGATTGATCCAAAGTTTGTTCCTAGTGCTGATGAGCTTGCAGACATATTTACTAAGCCTTTGGACAGTTCAACTTTCCAAAACCTAGTGTTAAGGCTTGGTATGCTGCAGCTAGAATAAGTGACAACTACTGATGATCTCAGTCAACAAGTACTGATGAGCATTCGTATACTATTGTCACAAATAAGTACTGATAAGTTCTTTTATCCTCAGTAGTTTTCATAACTACTGAAGACTAAATTACTTAAAAGTACTGAAGTACTCTATCTGTTGAAAAGAACTGATGTGGTTACAACTACTGATGTAGTTACAACTACTGATGTCAGTATAACAGATAAGTACTGATGACCAATGAAACGTCTGAAAATCAGACAAAGTCTGATAAGTGTTGAGGTCAGAATGAAACAGCTGATGAGCTAAGAATTGACGACAACAGCTGATGAGAAACTTCTCTTCAGTTGTTTCTACAACTGCTGTTTCACTTCATACAACTGAAGCCAAAACCATGTCTTCAGTAGTTTCACAACTACTGATGACTAATACCAAGTCTTCAGTTGTTACAACTTCTGAAAGTTAAAACCAGGTCTTCAGTTTTTTCAAACAACTGATGACAGCACCAACACTTTCAGTCGTTTTATATCAGCCTTTTCTTACCCTATAAATACCTAAACCTAATTTCAAACGTTTCATTAGCCGTTTCATGTCCTTCACTCTCTCAACAATGGCGACCATGAAACTCAAACCCAGACACAACTGTGTTGCCTACCTCTCGAAATCGGCCTTTTGGAACAAATTTGATAATGCCATCGATCTTATGGTAGATTCCCAGTACCGAACCGCTTTTCTTCTGAATCCTACCATATACCCCGATTCCCTAAGCCAATTCTGGACCAACGTCTCTGTGCAAACTGGTGAGAATGATAGCCAAATCACTCTCCAGTCGTTGGTTAACCAGAAACAGGTGGTCATCACTCCAGACATCATTCGACAAACCCTAAATCTACATGATGCCACCTGTGTCACAGAATACCCGAAAGGCACAACTGATATGTCTTTCATCAATAACGGGTATGAAGGAGACTTAAGTGCTACCACCATTCTGAAGAAGCACTTCCATGATGCTGAACGTCTTATATTCCACATGGTGAATGTCTGCCTTGCACCAAAAACCTCCTCATGGGATCAGATGTCCTCCCGATGGCAACAGGTATTATACTCTATCTTTGAACGACAAAATCTAAATTTTTCTGAGATAGTTTTATGGAACTAAAGGATCTGGCTTTGAAACCTGTGGCAAACAGATGGATATTATATCCCAGGTTTCTCATGGCCATAATTTTAAATCAGCTAAAATCAGACGGCCTTGTTGGCCTTGGAGTCCCTGCTCCGGCTGTATTGCCTGAAGTATACTCCAGGCACAACTCTGACCCTACAATGAAAGGGGCTGCCCGGCTGCTAAAACCCAAGCAGCGGGAACCCACAGCCTCCACTTCCAGATCCAAAGTCCCCACCAAACCCAACACCAAAAAGCCCAAAAAGGCTACTCAGGGAGATGAGTCCCCTGAGGATGCCCCTGTAACACCAATACAGGAAACACTTACTGGTTCTAACCCCCCAGTAGTGTCAAAGACTCCACCAGCCCTAGCCGCTCAGGCATCCTCTCAACAGGATCCTGATGCAACCATAATTGGGGATACCACAATGCTGGAACCTATCTCAATTGAGAAGGTTACCATTGAAGAGCACCAGTCACCCCGGGTGCAATCTGCTTCAAACCTATCTCCAAATGCAACCGCCCCTCAAAGCCCAACCATTATAGTTGCACAAGTGCTGAGTCAGCTGCATTCCTCTCCTCCTCCCCAGAAACCAATTACAATGGGGAGAACCTCAACAGCTGAGGAAGAGGACCAAAATGCTGCTGATAACCCACAGCACAGGGGTTATAATGTTCAATCTCCCCGTGTAGAGGAGGAGGTTAGAACATCTGGTGAGGCTGCCACTTCTACTGATTCAGCAAATGAACAGGATGCAGTTGGTAACATCTCTAAGACCTCACCAGAGGCAACTGCCGATGAAGGACTCAGTCCTGAGGCAGGAAGTCCCCAGAACCAAGAACAAGGGGCACATGCTACAACTGATCTACACTCAGGGCATGTACATCCTGATTCAATCAGGAGGTCAGGTGATTCAGCAAAGACTGATGATGACCTGGGCTTTTTCTTCGATGTCTTAGCCCATAACACAATCCTTGAGGCTGAGGTGAGCAGACTCAAAGAACTGCTTGCCAAAATGTCTCAGGATCAAAGTCCATCTGCCCCAATAAACCCACAGATGGCACCTTCATCTGAAGGTTCACCAAACACTCAGCCACTACACTCAACTGAGCCACCAGCCACTGCTTTTGGCACCACCTCTCAGGGACAGAACCCCTCTGAGCAGATGGTTGCTACCTTTCAACATTCCTTACCTCTCATCACTCCCATCATCAATGAGATTGTGCATAAAGCCATTGATGAGAGGATCTCCTCAAATCTACAAACACTTGTTGATGATGCTGTGCAAAAGAAGCTTTCTGCCATTCAAACCCCTGAACCCAATGCACCCAAAAAGGGGGAGTCTAAGGCAGTGAAAGAAAGAAAGAGAAAGAGAGTGGAAGATGAGAAACAACAAGAGAAAGAAAAGGAGTTAGAAAAGGAAAAACAGCTGATCACATACAAGAGAAAGAAAAGTGCTGAAACTCAAAAGCCTGATGAAGAGAAATCATTGGAAGATCTGATTAAAGAAGCTGATGAAGCTCACAGCAGATCAATGGACAGAATAATAGACCAACTCTTCAGACAAGGCTTTGATACAGCTACATTAGACACTGAGATCAGAAGGCTGGAGATTAAAGAGATACAAGAGAGATGGGCCAGTTACAGTGTGATGGAAAGGGAGAGGTTGGAGATAATGATCAGGTTTATTGCAAAATACTTGGGAAGATCATTAATTGAGATTAAATCATGGACCAGAGACAGTATTCTGGCAATAACCACCAGAATCTGTGCTTCTGAAGCATTCAATAAGGGGTTGATTATCGAAGCCTTAGATGAAGCAGGTGCTGGGAAGAGAACTGATATGGCCAAGCTTTCCAAAGCCAAACTTACCACAAAAATGCTAGATCAGCCTTCCCAAACTCCCACTCAAAAACAACCAACCCCACAACTCTCCAAACCAATCCCTAAACCTAAACTTAAACCAACTCAACCCTCAAAACAACTCCCTTACCCCAAAAACCACCTCAAACCACATCCAATGATGCACCCAGAAGGAGGAGAAGGGTGTTGAGGATGGAAGAAGAAGAAGAAGATGATGATGAAGAAGACAGTCTGCCAATCTCTGCTGTTCTAAAAATACCTGAGCCCAGAAGTCAACAAATGATCACACCAGACTTTCAGAGGCAAATGGTGAAAGTTAAGATTGAAGAAGAAGAACAGCAGAAACAGCACGATGAGCAACTTTTGAAGATGGTTGACAAAGAGTTTCCTCAGTCATCATCTATACAAGCCATGAAGAAACACGCTCAAAGGCTGTATGCTCTCAGGTATACCTTTCAATATCAAAAGGAGAGAGTAAGGATTTGGCCAGACCCCAGGGTTAGTTCTAGAATTCATAAGAAATCCATACCAAGTAGATACAATGGCCAAGTGAGAAAGACCATAGATGCTGTTATTACGTTGGCCATTGTAGTCTCACCCTGGGAGATACTTGAAGACTTCAAGAGAGCCTACAAGTCAAAGATGACCCCTCAAACTCTAATGGAGAACAAAATGGTCAAGAAGGGGTTGTTATACAAGAGGCTTGAAGAGGTCAAGAAAAATGAACTCCAGTTGTTATTAGAAGGGACTCACCCAGATGAATTTGCTTACAGAGAGATAACAACTGTTGAGTTGAAAAATGGAAAGACGTTAAAGTACCTATCAGAGTACTATGGCCCAGAGTTCTTCTTCGAAGGAGAAGCAGAAGAACTCACTAATGAGGAACAAGTTGTTCTCTTTGAGGCCTACGTCAGAGAGTCTTATAGACTCATCAATGGGAAGTAGGTTTCATGGTTGGGATAACAGCTCTGTGTCCAGTTCCCCAAGACAGAGTTCCCTTCCATCCTTTGACATTCACATCTACTAAAACCTGTTCCCTGGCCTGTGCTTATCTAGTATCTCTGAAGCTGATCAAGAGAGTATTTCTGCCAAGAATAAGTGGGACCTCAATAAGCTTAAAGGTTTTGGCTGCATTGGTTCAGGGGGAGTTTGTTGGACCAAAAGAACCAATGAGCCTGATCAGAAAAACCTTTAAGTCCCACGGACATTACAACAACTGAAGTAGTCTGCAACAGCTGAAGACATCAACTGATAACAAGGTCTGAAGACAAAGTCTGAAGTGAAAGAGCTGAAGACAAAGTCTGAAGTGAAAGAGCTGAAGACAAAGTCTGAAGTGAAAGAGCTGAAGACAAAGTCTGAAGTGAAAGAGCTGAAGACAAAGTCTGAAGTGAAAGAGCTGAAGACAAAGTCTGAAGACAAAAGCTGAAGACAATCTGAAGACAAAGTTTCAGATGTTGTCACAACAGCTGAAGAAGACCTCTTCAGTAGTTGTGATGGTTTCCTTTTAGTAGTTTTATGTTTCTTGTATTCAGTACTTGTAGTTTCAGTAGTTTTAGTTTCATCTTGTACTTAGCATACTCTGAATGTTCTCAGTTGTTGTGAACATTCTCAGTAGTTTGCTTACTTTCAGTTGTTTGTAATAATTCTGTTAGATGTCACTATCAAGTGACATCAGCAGACGTCACATTCCTCTATAAAAGGAATGTTGACCTAATTGTAAGGTGCGATGCCCTGCATAGCTATAGCAAACTTAGAAAAGCTTAGCAGCCGCCATACCAAAGCATGTGTGCATGAATGATATTATCCATTTTGCAGAAAACCCTCTTTCTCTATAACCGTGTACTGTTTCATTGAATATCTATTGTGTTCTTGCAATATTTGTCTAATTCTTGTTCTAATTCCGCTGCGATTCAACTCTAATTGATCAAACTTAGATCGCTGATCCTGACAGAGTATTTTAAATAATTTATGCGATGACGGTCCATCTGTAAGCGTCCCGGGAACGGGGCCTTACAAGTTGGTATCAGAGCCAAGTTTAAGAGAATTGGATAAATATTTTCAAAAGAACCTAATCTTAAACTGATAATGGGACAAAAAAGGAAAAGGATGCCAGTCCTAGTAGCTACGTGCCTGCAGATAAAGTTTTATGTAAAGGTTTTATGTAAGTAAAATGTTAACCGGTATTATGTGCGCATGTTATGCGGCTTGTGTGCTTTGGTGTAGATTTAGATACTGATGTAGTCAGGATAGGAAATGCTTGGGAAATGAAGAGTAAAGTATGTGGCTAAACACAACTGGCCACTGTGATTAGGGACTTACTATACTTGACATATCTTGAGCTATTACCTTGATTGACCATGTTGGTGTTTGAATCTTGTAGTGTTTTAGATGGCTGGCTGTAGGTCTTCTGAGGCTTCGCGAGATGGAGGTCATGGTGGACGTGGGGTTAGACCGCGTGTCACGAGGAGCAGAGCTAAGACTGCTGAGACGGCTCCTGAGGAGCCAACGCTTCATCACCAGGACGGTGAGGATGGGAGTGCTAATCTGAGAGCCTCAATGAAGGAGGCAGTGGCAGAGGAAGTCCAACAGGTCATGTAGACGATTATGCCGACTGTAGTTACCGATGTCATTAGAGCTATGAAGGAGGATGAGAAGAAGGAGAGTGAGAGAAGGAGAACCACACGACGAGGAGGTGAAGCTGGAGGTTCTAGGGGTATGGAGCAACCCGATGCTGACATGGTTGTCTCCAGTGATGATGAGGAGGATGAGGAAGCACTGCAGGAGACTGCGAAGGGATGCAGCTATAGAGCATTCCAAAGGTGTAGGCCTCCTGTGTTTGATGGAAATGGGAGTGCGTTGGGAAAAGAGAATCATCCGAATTAGAAGATGAGTAAAGTTAACACTGAGGTGTAAAGAACTAATCTAAACTGTTGCTCAGGTAGGAGAAGTGGCATGTCGACTGGAGCTACCCGACATGTTAAGTGGAGTTATCCGACATTCCATGTATCTCGTCTAAGAAAGTGCTCAATCGATGAGGATGTGATCGTGCCACTTGAGAATGCCGAGATGGATGAGGGATTCAACTACGTGGAGCAATTGAGGGTCATTCATGATAGAAGGAAAAGAAGGCCTAAGGAGAATGGTGGTTCCACCTGTGCGAGTACAGTGGAGCCCAGAAGGGGACTAAGCCTACATGTAAGATCAAGGAAGAGGTGAGACAGCGTTACCCGTGACTGTTCGAGAAGCGACAGGTTTCGGGGACGAAACCTATATAAGGGGGGTGGACTTGTAACACCACGAATTTTCATTTAAAAGAAAACGAAAAGAAAAGTATCTAGAAAGAAAAGACAATGGGCACAAGATAAGGGGTGCAAAGTGTAAAAGTGCCAAAACTCATTATTTTAATATAAATAAGGGTATGGCCGCCCCATAAAGCAGCAGATCTGCTTTTTAGCCTCGGCTGAAGAAGAAGGAGAATAAGAAATCAGTTTTTGGAGAAGAAGAAGGAAGAAGAAGCTGCAAAAAGGTTAGTTCTCGGGTTTATGTTAGGTTTTAGCCTAGTTTGCAGCTTGTAACCGAAGCTCTCGATGTTTTAGAAGGTTGTTCTCAGGATTTTGAAGCTGAAATCACAGGTGAAAGTGTTTGGGTTGAAGAGCTGCTTCAAGGTGAGTTTCTAGAACCCCTCTTTTATAGATTTTAAAGTGTTTTGGGGTTATTATGCATACCGGGAAAAACGTTTTTAAAGATAACCGTATGTTTCAGCTTATTGTTCGATGTTATGTGTTGTGGTTGTGTGTTCTAGGCTTGTTTATGGTTTAGTATGGTGCTTGGTAAGTTTTAGATGCCCTTAGTATGTTAGATATATGTTTGGATGGTGTTAGAAAGGTGTTCGGGTGAATTTGGTAGTGTTAGACATATTTCAGAATGTCCTCATGCGCCCAAGTGTTATGTGCCTAAGTGTTCTCATGCGCCTAGGGTGGTGCGCCCAGGTCATGCGCCTGAATAGTTGTCGTGCGCCCAGAAAGTATAAAAATGTGACTAAGTGTGGGCCATGTGCCTGCATAGTGCCATGCGGCCAGGAAGTGTGAAATTGGCTAAGGGTGGGTCATGCGCCTGAACAGAGGTTCGTGTGCCCAGAAAGTGAAAACGGCTAAGCGTGGGACATGCGCCTGCATAGTGCCCATGCGCCCAGAATTGTTTATGTGGCTATGTGTTGGGACGCCCGAACAGCGCTCATGCGCCCAAATAGTGCTGATGCGCCCAGAAGCTTTTATACTTAGAATTTTCTATTGATGCTCCTAGAATGTTATGTTGCGCCTAGTTTTGGACTTAGGGATTTCTTAAGGGCTTTAAGAAGTGATGTTCAAGATAGGTCCCGTTGGGATGTGTTGGCTTATGTTTGATGTGTGCATGATGGTGTGATGATGTTTATGATGTATGGGTGTATGTGTTGTCTTTCTTCGTTTAACGGTTTTCAAACGTATGTATTATGTTTTATAATACGTTATGTATGATGTATGACTTTACGTGGTATAGCTATGAATAAACGTAAAGTATTATATAATGAAGTGAAAGATAACAATAATGAAAAGTGGAACGTAAAGAACGAAGGGAGTCTTTTTGACTCGAAGGGAGTCTTTGTGACTCGTTTGTGACTCGAAGGGAGTTTTGTGGCTCGAAAGGAGTCCTTGTGGCTCGAAGGGAGTCCTTGTGGCTCGAAGGGAGTCCATATGGCTCGAAGGGAGTCTTTGTGACTCGAAGGGAGTCTTTGTGACTCGAAGGAAGTCTTGTGACTCGAAGGGGATCCTTGTCACGTACCCCGGTACTATGTCAGTCTTCGGACACTAGTCGGAGGTTTGTTTACAGGCCCCGGCACAGTATCAGCTTTCGAGCAGGAGTCGGGGGTATTGCATGAGACAGGATTCAGATTGAAGTGAAAGATAATGATGAATGTACGAAATGTACGAATTGAACGATGATGAAGATAGTAATAATATTATAAATGTGTACGTATGTTGTGTGATCGCATACGATTACGAAGGTTATGTTTTAACGAAAGTAAAGTATTTTATTTATAAAACTAGAACTCACTCAGCATCGCTGACTTTTTGTATGCATGATAGTTGGCAGGTATTTTGTTGATGCTAAGGGGTTGCAGGCATGGATGCATACGCTAGGCATGGATGCATATGCTACTGGGGACGTTTTGAGACTGGCATCCACATTTTTGGACTTGTTATTGTATTTTGAAATGTAAATGATTTATGTAATGAGATAACATGTTCTAGTTATAAATGAAAGTTATTAATTTCTACTGCAAAGAAATGAGTATTTTAAATAATTTATGCAATGACGGTCCATCTGTAAGCGTCCCGGGAACGGGGCCTTACAAGTTGGTATCAGAGCTAGGTTTAAGAGAACTGGGTAAATATTTTCAAAAGAACCTAATCTTAAACTAAGAATGGGATGGAAAAGGAAAGGGATGCTAGTCCTAGTAGCTACGTGCCTGCAGGTAAAAGTTTTATGTAAAGGTTTTATGTAAGTAAAATGTTAACCGGTATTATGTGCGCATGTTATGTGGCTTGTGTGCTTTGGTGTAGATTTAGATACTGATGTAGTCAGGATAGGAAATGCTTGGGAAATGAAGATTAAAGTAAGTGGCTAAACACAACTGGCCACTATGATTAGGGAGTTACTATACTTGACATATCTTAAACAAGAATTCATAAGTATCATCATATAGAAAACATTATTGGACCGTCTTGGAGGATCAGCAATCAGTGGCACTTCACTCAAACTTGGAGGTACATAATGATAACATGTATCCATAGGACCTGCAACATTCAGATAGCTAGAGTTAAATGAAGTTTTTAGTGCATCTATATCAAACAACCAAGATGATCCTTTTACAGATTTCGGAAATAAGGATTCATCAAATGATACATTAGGAGTTTCCTCCACAATGTTGTGATGTGGAATGTAGACTCTATATGATTTAGATGTTGATGAGTAACCAACAAAGAAACTATCATCCGCTTTTTCATCAAACTTTCCTAATTGATCTTTGGTATTTAAAATAGACACATGACACCCAAAAGTTCTAAGATAACCTATAAAAGGTTTTCTTTTTAACAAAAGTTCATAAGGTGTTTTATTATGTTCTTTGACAGTTAAAGTTCTGTTTTGAAAATTGCATGTTGTGTTCACTGCTTCTGCCCAAAAGGTGATAGGCAACTGTGAATCAGCTAGCATTGTTTTTGTTTCTTCAATTAGAGTACTATTTCTTCTTTCAATAACTCCATTTTGTTGTGGAGTTCTTGGTGCACTAAATTATCTGGCTATGCCTTTGTTCCTGTAAAAGGAATGTAAAACATGATTAACAAATTCAGATCCATTATCACTTCTTAAGATTTTGATCTTTAAATCAAGTTATTTTTTTCAATTTTAGTGATAAACTCCATTACTGTTTCTGATGTTTCACTTTAATGTTTTAAGAAAAAGACCCATGTGAATCTAGTGAAATCATCAACAATCACCAAACAATATTGCATTTTACCAATGCTCAACACATTGGTTAGGCCAAAACGATCCATGTGCAGCAGTTCAAATGATGTTCTGTTTGTGTTGATTGTTTTGGACTTATGTGACATCCTATGTTGTTTTCCTTTATAACATGATGAACAATGATTAGAACACTAAAATTCTTTCTTGGGAAGACTAATGACTAAGTCATTTTTGACCAACTTGTTCATGTTCTTCATGTTTGAATGAACCATTCTTCTATGCCACAGTTGAGCTTCATCTTCTAATAACATAGAAATCAGGCAAGTTTCATTGCTTGTTTGAGAGGTGTTGTTCATGTCCAAAACATATGTGTTGCCTTTTCTTGGTGCTTTAAGAAGGATTCAGTCTGCTGGAATTTGAAAACCTGGCTTAAGAATGTAACAATAAGTGTTATCAAATATAGTGGTATAATTTTGATTGCAAATTTGAGATACACTTAACAAGTTGAATTGCAAATTTCACAGAAGTTTACATTCTCAAATATGAGTACACCATTTGTTATCATTCCATCACCAATAATTTTACCTCCCTTCTTATCTCCACCAAATGCCACATATGAAGCATTTTTATGTTTGAAATCATGGAGGAGAGAATAGTTTCCTGTCATATGCATGGAACAACCACAGTCAACATACCACTTGTTCTCAATCCTCCATTGATGTTCCTGCATAAATAATAAAATCAATTAGAAAATGGAGCCCAAGCCTTGATGGTCTTGGGCTTGCTATTGTTATCTAGGATTGTTACTCTATCATGAATGAGCCTAGATGTCTCAAGATTGTTTTGACACTCAATGTGACATCCGGTAATTTTCCATTACCAAACTCCGTTAGTTCCGTTAAGTCTTGCATACACGTGTCGGGAACACACACTTGTTGTCGTTGAACGTTGGTGACTTAATAATAATTAATAATGATAAACTAATTATAATTTAATTGATTACGTGATTATCAAGTTGTGCTTATGTGTTTACGTGATTTAAATGCTAGTTTTGAATTTTATCATGTAACGTGGAAACGTGTGTGTTTAATTCGTATTTTTGTATCTAGTAAGGATAATACATATGATTATTATTGTTGGTTAATAATGTTTGTAGTATTAAGTTAAAACGTTTTAGAAAGTATTTAAAAGTCTAGTTTTTATAAAATACAAATTATGAGGGTTAAAGGGTAAATAACACAAATTAATTAAACAAAAATCAAAATCCCAACCCTAAACCCCCACCCTCGGCCGCGACCCCTTTCTCTCTCCCTCTCCCTTGTGATTTCAGCCAAGAACACCCACAAAGCATCGGTTTTGGGTCGAGTTCAAGCTCCACAACACATTGGAACATCGATTCTTGTTTCCTTTCGCAAATTAAAGGTTAGTTTTGGTGTTTTCATGCATTATTGATGTTAGCCGAAACCCTAATTCGAAATTGATGATGTGGAGGTCGATTCTTGATTGTTTGGTGATATTAATATGTTAGTTGGATTGTATATATGGTAGTTAACATTGATTATGCAAGAAAGTTTGGATTTTGATGGATTGTTCATAGGTTACTAAGAATAGTAACTTTATTTTGCATGAATTGATGATTGGATGATGAATTGGTGTTATGGATATGCTTATGATGATGATTAGATGCTAGATGGTTGATATGAATGTTAGAAACCTTGGATTGAATGTTGTAGTTCAAACCTTGCCAAAAGTGGAAACTTTTGGGTATGAAAGTTGATGTAACATGATGGTTAGATGTTGTTGATCATGTTTAGTTATTGTCATGAGCTTAAATTGGTATGCAATTGGTAAATTCATGAATGTAATGTGAGTTTGATGAATTTGGGATGTACTTTCCCAAAAGGGAAACTTTAATTGTGAAATATCTTAAATATGATGATTTGGGTATGTTAGGAGCATTTGGATCATGCTAGTAAGTTCATAGATGAGTTCTAAGGTGATAGAATGTATTGGGTGGATTCAATGGATGTTGGTTTGGGTAATTATCTGTTTTGGCCTGTTTGTGGAAGTTCATACTTATAAATCATAGGAGCATGTTAGGATTTTGTTTATTGATGGTTGATTAAGAATGAACATTTTGGATGATATGAGCTATGTAAATTGGTATGTTAATGATCATCATACACACGTGCGAATCTGAGGCCCCTACTTTGTAGGATTGGCAGGGTTTAGGGTGTGAAGTCATGAGTGGCTTCACATGGCATGTGATGCGTGATTTGATCCTTGTATGATGTATTAGTTATGTTATAGTTATACTGAGCATGATAATAGTTGAGATTCACATGACTTGTATGATATCTAGTTGTATGATGATCTAGGTAGTACATGTGGGTAATGAAGTGTCATATGTGATCAGTTTGTATGTTAATCATGTGTGATGGACTTTTATGCTTGTTTGAATGGAATTTCACCTATAATATCACCAACGGGTCAAACGGGTCAACTGGGTCAAATGTGTCTTGTCTTCTAAAACTTTGAGTTCTTTGGTTTGTAAAGCACTTAGGGTTTCAATATGATTCTGTGTACACATACTTATGTACTCTCGTGTTCTAGGTAACCTTTGAAGGGTTGTCTTTGAACCTATCACCAGTTCTCTTTAGTCATTATTTTTACACACCAGGTGAGTTCATGCCCCTCTATTTTTATTAACCTTCTTCTTGGGGGAGGTAGCATACTTGTACTCAAACACTATTTTATTATTATAAGCTGTGTATGTTTTAACATAGTGCTGAATACCTTGAAAGTCCTCATACTTTCGGATCGTTAATAATGGTAACTAGCGGGAAATCTTGGGTAGTACTACTGGGTCTGACAAGCCCCACCTGTGCGACTCGAGGTCATACGGGTGCAATATTGTCCTAGATACAAATATCGTCACGACCTGGTAAGTCGTGACGGGAGGAAACAAACTCAACACAGTCAGCTTCGATTGCGAAATCACTATGGTTATTACTTGTGAATATAGACTAGCTCTCTATTGTTTATGATAAATGCAAACTCTTGAACTCACCAACCATTGTGTTGACATTTTAGTATGCTATTCTCAGGTTGTTAACTCTGCTTGCCATTAGGAGCACCGGGATCACAGTCAATAGAATCATCTTAGAGCACCATACTAAAATGTCAACACAATGGTTGGTGAGTTCAAGAGTTTGCATTTATCATAAACAATAACATTTTCATAACATAAGAAGTGCATTGAAATAGATAGCTAGTCTATATTCACAAGTAATAACCATAGTGATTTCGCGATCGAAGCTGACTGTGTTGCGTTTGTTGCTTCCCGTCACGACTTACCAGGTCGTGACGATATTTGTGTCTAGGATAATATTTCACCCGTTTGACCTCAAGTCGCACAGGTGGGGCTCGTCAGACCCAGTAGTACTACCCAAGATTTCCCGCAAGTTTCCATTATTAACGATCCGAAAGTGTGAGGACTTTCAAGGTATTTAGCACTATGTTAAAACATACACAGCTTATAATAATAAAATAGCGTTTGAGTACAAGTATGCTACCTCCCCCAAAAAGAAGGTTTATAAAAATAGAGGGGCATGAACTCACCTGGTGTGTAAAAATAATGACTAAAGAGAACTGGTGATAGGTTCAAAGACAACCCCTCAAAGGTTACCTAGAACACGAGAGTACATAAGTATGTGTACACAGAATCATATTGAAACCCTAAGTGCTTTACAAACCAAAGAACTCAAAGTTTTAGAAGACAAGACACATTTGACCCAGTTGACCCGTTTGACCCGTTGGTGACATTATAGATGAAATTCCATTCAAACAAGCATAACAGCCTATCACACATGATTAACATACAAACTGATCACATATGACACTTCATTACCCACATGTACTACCTATATCATCATACAACTAGATATCATACAAGTCATGCGAATCTCAACTATTATCATGCTCAGTATAACTATAACATAACTAATACATCATACAAGGATCAAATCACGCATCACATGCCATGTGAAGCCACTCACGATTTCACACCCTAAACCCTGCCAATCCTACTAAGTAGGGGCCTCAGATTCACACGTGTGTATGATGACCTACACACATCAATTACCACAATCCACATCATTCCCAAAACATTCATTCATGATTAACCATCAATCAATCAAAAGTCCTAGCTTACCTATATGACTCAGACCATGATTTTTCCACAAACAGGCCAAATTAGATAACTAACCAACTAAACATTCATACAACCCAACAATACATTCTACCACCTTAGAAATCGTCCATGAACATGCTAACATGATCCTAATGTCCCAAATATGTTCAAATCCTCATACTCAAGAATATGTGCAAATAAAGTTTCCCTTTTGGGAAAGCACATCCTAAAATCTATCAAACATCCAAGACATTCATGGATTTATCAATAATATCCCAATTCAAGCTCACGATAACATCTAGACATGATCAACAACATCCAATTATCACAATTCATCAACCTTCATAGCCAAAAGTTACTATCTTTAGTAAGACATGAACTACAACATTCATTCTTGGATTTCTAGCATTCAAATCAACAATCTAACATCCAATTATCATCACAAACACATCAACAACATCAACTCATCATCAAATCACCATATCCATGCAAATAAAGTTACTATTATTGGTAACCTATGAACAACGCATAAAAATCAAAGCTTTCTTGCATAATCAACGTTAACTAACATCAATATAACCTAACTAACATCATAACATCATCAAACAACCAACAATCGACCCTCAATTGCAGGATTCGAACACCAACTTTCGGCCAACATCAAAATCCATGAAAAACATATAAAAATCTAACCTTTAATCACGTGTAGGCTTGGAATTGATGCTTCTAACGTGTTGTAGCACTTGAAATCGACCAAAATCGACGATGTTTACTTGTTCTAGGGCTGAATTTCGAAGTGTGTGTGTGTGTGAAGCTTGGTCGCGGCCGATGGGGGCTATTAGGGTTAGGATTTTGGTTTTGGTTTTATTAATTTATGGTAATAACCCCTTAAACCCTTGCAATTTGTATTTTATAAAAACTAGGCTTTTAATTACTTTTTAAAAAAGGTTTTTAACTAAAACAATAAGCATATAACTTAATAATAATAATCATATGCATTATTTTCACTAATCACACAATACACGAATTAAATACACACGTTGCCATGTTACGCGATAAAATTTATAATAAACATTTAAATCACATAATCACAACTAATAATCAACATAGTAATTATTTGTTTCACATTATTAATTATTATTAAGTCACCATCGTTCAACCACAACTAGTGTGTGCTCCCGACACGTGTATGCAAGACTTAACGAAATTAACAGAGTTTGGTAACGGAAAATTACCGGATGTCACATTATCCATATGTTGAAAGAATTTTCATCCCAAAAATTGCGTTACATGGTGGGGTGTTCCATCACTGGTCTACTGCATTGGCACAAAGTAATCAAAATCGAGTGAGTTTTGGATGAGTTGTCACATCATCCCCATGTTGATAGAAATTTCATCCCGAAATTTAATCAGTACCTTCACCGGCTGGCATCGTCTTTTCGAATAGCTGAGGATACTTAAGCTTCATTTGGTCTTCACGTTCCCACGTGAATTCTGGTCCACGTCTCGAGTTCTAACGAACTTTGACGATGGGTATCTTGCTTTGCTTAAGTGTTTTCACCTCACGATCCATCACTTCAACAGGTTCCTCAATGAAGCGTAACTGTTCGTCTACTTGAACTTCTTCCAGCGGTACAACCATAATTTCATCCGTTAGGCACTTCTTCAGATTTGAAACATGGAATACATCATGGATTCCACTCAATGAATCAGGTAAGGCTAGTCGATAGGCCACTGGACCAATTCTTTCCACTATCTCAAATGGTCCAACGTATCTCGGATTTAGATTTCCTCGCTTACCAAACCGAACTACGCCTTTCCATGGTGAGACTTTCAATAAGACTTTGTCACCAACTTGAAATTCCAAAGGTTTCCGTCGCTTGTCAGCATAGCTTTTCTGTCTGTCTCGCGCTGCGGCCATGCAGTTTCTTATCTGGACAATCTTCTCAGTTGTCTCGTGTACTAACTCAGGACCCGTTAATTGACTATCACCAATTTCAGCCCAGCAAACTGGTGATCTACACTTTCTCCCATACAAAGCTTCAAAAGGTGCCGCCTTTATGCTAGTGTGATAGCTGTTGTTGTAAGAAAATTCCACCAATGGTAGGTGAACTTCCCAGTTATTCCCGAAGTCAATCACACAAGCACGTAACATGTCCTCCAAAGTCTGTATAGTACGCTCGCTTTGACCATCAGTCTGTGGATGATAAGCAGTACTCATATCCAATCGTGTACCTAGAGCTTTCTGCACTACCAGAAGTGTGATGTGAAACGAGAATCGCGGTTAGAAATAATTGAGATCGGTACTCCATGCCTCGAAATGATCTCCTTCAAATAGAGTCGAGTTAATTTTTCCATCTTGTCTATTTCCTTTATCGCTAGGAAATGAGAAGACTTTGTTAATCGGTCCACGATAACCCATATTGTGTCACATCCCGTAGAAGTGCGAGGTAACTTAGTAATAAAATCCATTGATATCTGATCCCATTTCCACATAGGGATCTCGGGTTGTTGTAGTAGACCAGATGGTTTCTGATACTCCACTTTCACCTTTGAGCAGGTCAGACACTTGCTCACATAAGTAGCTACATCTGCTTTCATGTTAGGCCACCAATAGTGCGCCTTCAAATCGTGGTACATCTTGTCAGATCCAGGATGTATAGAGTACTTAGACTTGTGTGCCTCACTCATGACCAAATCTCTCAGATTTCCATGTAGAGGTACCCAAAGTCTATCTATGAAGTAACGAATTCCATCCGCTTTTATTTCCAATTGTTTTTCCATACCCCTTAATGATTCAGATCCAATGTTTTCTGCTTTCAAGGCTTCTGTCTGAGCCTCTCGGATTTGTTCAGGTAACTGTGTGCTAATGGTAAGCTGCAAAGCTCGCACACGTCGAGGCTTATCAGTTTCTTTCCTACTTAGCGCGTCAGCAACTACATTTGCTTTTCCCGGATAATACTTGATAGCACAGTCATAGTCATTCAATAACTCTACCCAGCGCCTTTGCCTCATATTCAACTCCTTTTGCTCAAATATATGTTGAAGACTCTTGTGATCGGTGTAGATGGTGCATTTGGTACCGTACAAGTAATGTCTCCAGATCTTTAAGGCAAAAACTACCACACCCAGTTCCAAGTCATGGGTGGTATAGTTCTTCTCATGAATCTTCAACTGTCTAGAGGCATAAGCTATCACCTTGTCCCGTTGCATCAAGACACATCCAAGTCCTTGAATAGACGCATCGCAGTAGACTACGAAGTCATCACTACCATCCGGTAATGCTAATATTGGTGCGCTACACAGTTTCTGTTTCAGCAACTGGAACGCAGATTCCTGAATCTCACCCCATTTGTACATCGTTCCCTTATGAGTCAAGGCTGTGAGAGGTTATGTAATCTTAGAGAACCCTTCAATGAACTGTCGATAATATCCCGCTAATCCAAGGAATTGTCGTATCTCACTCGGTGTCTTAGGAACAGACCAATTCTTTATCGCTTCAATCTTTGGAGGATCAACATGTATTCCCTTCTCGTTGACAATATGACCCAAGAATTGTACCTCACGTATCCAGAAATCACACTTGGAAAACTTTGCATACAATTGTTCCTTTCTAAGTAATTCCAGGATTAAACGTAAGTGCTTCTCATGTTCTTCCTTGGTCCTTGAGTATATCAGTATGTCATCAATAAAGACGATAACAAACTGATCAAGATAGGGTTTGCACACGCAGTTCATGAGGTCCATGAATACTGCTGGTGCATTCATCAACCCAAATGGCATGACCAAAAATTCATAGTGACCATATCGTGTACGGAAAGCAGTCTTTGAGATGTCCTCTTCTCGAACTCTCAGCTGATAATACCCAGACCTTAGATCAATCTTAGAGTAATAGCTTGATCCTTGCAGTTGATCAAACAAATCATCAATACGAGGTAATGGATATCTATTCTTGATAGTAACCTTGTTCAGTTCCCTATAGTCAATGCACATTCTAAATGTACCATCCTTCTTCTTCACAAATAGAACTGGCGCTCCCCAGGGCGACAAACTCGGTCGGATAAACCCTATATCCAATAACTCTTGTAGTTGGGCGGATAATTCCTGCAGTTTGTTCGGAGCTAACCGGTACGGTGCTCTCGCAATTGGAGCGGCTCCTGGAGTTAACTCAATCTGTAATTCAACTTGACGATGAGGCGGTAATCCAGGCAGGTCTTCCGGAAACACCTTGGGAAACTCGCGAACTACGGGGATATCCTCTATCTTCTTTTCCTCAGTCTGTTTATTTGTGACAAGTGCCAATATGGCCAGTCGACCCTTTCGTAACAACTTCTGTGCCTTCATGAACAAAATGATGCCTATCACCGCACCACTCCTATCACCTCTGACCGTAAGGACTTCTTCACCAAGGGGAATCCGTATGATCTTCTCGTGGCATATGACTTCCGCTTGTTTATCGGAAAGCCATTCCATGCCTACTACCACGTCAAAACTTCCTAGCGTAACAGGCATGAGATCTATGGTGAATGTATGACCAGCAAGCTCTATCTTACAGTCTCTAAGAATATGCGTTACGTGAATCTGTGTACCATCAGCTAACTCTACAGTGTATTTAGATTCTAAGGCTGAGGGCATATCACTTAAAAGACTACAGAACCTAGTGGACACGAAACTTCTATCGGCTCCGGTATCAAATAATACGGTAGCAAAACGACCATTAACCGAAAATTTGCCAGTTACTGTTGTAGGATCGTTTAGAGCCTCACCTGAGCCAATGACAAAGGCTCTTCCTTTGGCTCCATTGTTGTTTCCACCATTGTTGTTGTCATTACCATTGTTGTTGTTATTGTTGTTGCCATTGTTATTGTTGTTGTTGTTCCCATTGTTGTTGTTGCCATTACCATTCCTCTTAAGCTGGGGACAGTTACGTTTGTAATGGCCTTCTTTTCCGCACTCAAAACAACCTTTCGGAGTTTCTTGTGATTGTTGTGGCTTTTTCATCAGTTCACCCCGACAGTCTTTGGCTGCGTGACCAATCTTCCCACAACGTTAGCACTTGAAGTTATCACATCGACCCACATGGTGGTAGTTACATCGGTTGCACTTCGGCTGTCTTCCGCCATACCCACCGGGTCCTTGATTTGAGGGAGTTGCCTGGTTGAAGCTTCGATTGTTATCGAACTTCTGTTGCTGTTGCTGACTTTGCTGCTGTTGTTGAGGTTGAGATTGGCTGCTGGATGATGATCCCTTGTTGCTTGACCCATCCCACTTGCGTTTATGGTCGGGCACGCTTGCCACCGCACCCCGCTTAGGTAATCGACCTTGCTCGACTGCTTGATCAGTCAGCCTGTGGGCTGTTCGGATAGCTTGTTGTATGGTAGTGGGGTTAGAGGCGGTTACCATACTTTGAATTTCGGGCACCAATCCCCATGTATAATGCTCAACCCTCTTGTGCATTTCATTCACCATCCCTGGGCATAAAGTGGCTAACTCATGAGTATGGGTCGTGTAGGCTTCAATTTCTGAGCCTTGCATTTTGAGTTGCCAGAACTCAATCTCCAGTTTCTGCACTTCATTTCGGGGGCAGTATTCTTCGTTCATAATCCCCTTAAACTCATCCCAAGGTAGTTCATTAGCCATGGCTTGACCCAGCATTTGCACCTGGGCATTTTAACAGGAAAGTGTTGTGCCTTCCAATGTCCCGGTAGCATACTTCACCTGATCAGCATGCGGGCAGTTGCATTTTGCGAAGACAGACTCTGTCTTCTCAAACCACCTTACAAGCCCTACAGCTCCTTCCATCCCGCTGTAGGTATGGGGTTTACAGTCCATGAAGGACTTGTAGGTACATGGTGGTGGTCCTGTTTTGACAATCCCAAACACTAGTCAGATATCCTAGACAATTAACTAGAATAATTAGTTTAACCTCTCGTTATCATTTACCTGCTGGTTGTCCCGGTTGGGCAGCAACCACTGCTGCCTGAACATGTTCGTTAATTAATGCCGCCAATTCCGCAGGCGTCATGTTTATGGCTCCGGCACCACGGCCTCCGGTGCCACGTCCACGACCCCGCCCACGTCCCCTTCCACGTGCGTCCATATTTCACTTTACAATTCACAAATACAATAATGAGTAACATCCCAACACATTAATCTCATCAAGGTACAGTAAACAATAAAAAATAATGCATTCACCACAACCACAACATTTATAACAGAAATAATAACCAAAGATAAATAAATTGCAATTAAGTCACAAAATATTCCATCAATGTCAAAATTTAAGTTTGTCAGTTGGGTGGGAAACAACCCTTCCCACATAGGTTTCAAAGAAAAGAAACGCTACATAGTCTAAGTCATTTAAAAGTGGAATCAGTCCAGTACGTCAGATCCGTCACTGTCCTCATCCATCTCTGCTGGTTCTTCTTCGGGGGCTTCCTCGGGTTCCTCTTCTGGGTCTTCCTCATCAGGATCCACCAAAGGTGCAGGGGCTTCAACAACTTGAAGTGCTGCTAGCTGTGCCTCTAAATCAGCAAACCTATCATCGATCACTATGTTATGGTGATCTTGTGCGTCCATGCACCCACTAAGTGCTACAACATTGCCTGCCAGAGTATGATGTCCACCGATGGTCATCAAGAGTCTCTCCTGAAGCGTCTCTACCTGGAAACACAACTGACACATATCAGATCGTAATGCAGGGTTCTCATCAGTGAGTCCTCTAATCCGCTGTCGCTCCGTGTCTAGAGTGGCTACCAATGCTGCAAACGCCTTCTCGAGAGGGATGCTCAAGGTAGGAAGAGTAGGTAGTGCAGAGGCGGTCGATGACCTAGTCCTAGGTCGTGTAGGAGCTACTGGTGGTACACGCTCTCTATAAGCCATACGGTTTATGTAGGTGGGGTAGAAATCCTAGTTCCACGGAGGATCGAGCTCAGGAGGTATGAAAGGCTGATCCCAGTCTGTCTCGCCAGGAGGATAAGGATGTCAATGCCAGTTAAATCCCCTATCGGTACGGGAGAAGTAGGAGGTGACTCAGATCGTGCAAGTCTCTTGCCCAAATTTCTGGACGACGATGCCATGCTGCGAAGTACGTGTTGCGTATGCCAATGAGTATACAGTAAGGAGAGTAAGCGATAAGTAACTAACAACTGTGCGGTTATAGTCTAGTGTGTGTATGCAACCTAGTTCCCTATAACCAATGGCCCTGATACCAATCTATCACACCCTCAAAATCCACGTGCGTAGTTTTACCGTGAGGCGTGTGAGCAAACCAGGATCACAGTCAATAGTTACTTAGAACGACACTATATGCCACATTTAAAACAAAATCAACCAAAGTTCAAACTTTAAAACCATGCGGAAGCGTTTTGTAAATAAGATAAACCCAAAATATAAAAATGCATATTTGGCAAAACATGCGCCAACCCAAAAATTTAAACACTCGTAAATAGACACCAACAAACATGTCTTTAAAATAGAGTCTTAGAATGCATACTGGACGCGTGTGGTGCTCGTAATGGCAAGCAGAGTTAACAACCTGAGAATAGCATACTAAAATGTCAACACAATGGTTGGTGAGTTCAAGAGTTTGCATTTATCATAAACAAGAACATTTTCATAACATAAGAAGTGCATTGAAATAGATAGCTAGTCTATATTCACAAGTAATAACCATAGTGATTTCGCGATCGAAGCTGACTGTGTTGCCTTGGTTGCCTCCCGTCATGACTTACCAGGTCGTGACGATATTTGTGTCTAGGACAATATTGCACCCATTTGACCTCGAGTCGAACAGGTGGGGCTCGTCAGACCCAGTAGTACTACCCAAGATTTCCTGCTAGTTACCATTATTAACGATCCAAAAGTGTGAGGACTTTCAAGGTATTCAACACTATGTTAAAACATACACAGCTTATAATAATAAAATAGCGTTTGAGTACAAGTATGCTACCTCCCCGAAAAATAAGGCTTATAAAAATAGAGGGGCATGAACTCACCTGGTGTGTAAAGATAATGACTAAAGAGAACTAGTGATAGGTGCAAAGACAACCCTTCAAAGGTTACCTAGAACACGAGAGTACATAAGTACGTGTACACAGAATCATATTGAAACCCTAAGTGCTTTACAAGCCAAAGAACTCAAAGTTTTAGAAGACAAGACACATTTGACCCAGTTGACCCGTTTGACCCGTTGGTGACATTATAGATGAAATTCCATTCAACAAGCATAACAGCCTATCACACATGATTAACATACAAACTGATCACATATGACACTTCATTACCCACATGTACTACCTAGATCATCATACAACTAGATATCATACAAGTCATGTGAATCTCAACTATTATCATGCTCAGTATAACTATAACATAACTAATACATCATACAAGGATCAAATCACGCATCACATGCCATGTGAAGCCACTCACGACTTCACACCCTAAACCCTGCCAATCCTACTAAGTAGGGGCCTCAAATTCGCACGTTTGTATGATGACCTACACACATCAATTACCATAATCCACATCATTCCTAAAACATTCATTCATGATTAACCATCAATCAATCAAAAGTCCTAGCTTACCTATATGACTCATACCATGATTTTTCCACAAACAGACCAAATCAGATAACTAACCAACTAAACATTCATACAACCCAACAATACATTCTACCACCTTAGAAATCATCCATGAACATGCTAACATGATCCTAATGTCCCAAATATGTTCAAATCCTCATACTCAAGAATTTGTGCAAATAAAGTTTCCCTTTTGGGAAAGCACATCCCAAAATCTATCAAACATCCAAGACATTCATGGATTCATCAATAATATCCCAATTCAAGCTCATGATAACATCTAGACATGATCAACAACATCCAATTATCACAATTCATCAACCTTCATAGCCAAAAGTTACAATCTTTAGTAAGACATCAACTACAACATTCATTCTTGGATTTCTAGCATTCAAATCAACAATCTAACATCCAATTATCATCACAAACACATCATCAACATCAACTCATCATCAAATCACCATATCCATGCAAATAAAGTTACTATTATTGGTAACCTATGAACAACGCATCAAAATCAAAGCTTTCTTGCATAATCAATGTTAACTAACATCAATATAACCTAACTAACATCATAACATCATCAAACAACCAACAATCGACCCTCAATTGTAGGATTTGAACACCAACTTTCGGCCAACATCAAAATCCATGAAAAACATATAAAAATCTAACCTTTAATCACATGTATGCTTGGAATTGATGATTCTAACGTGTTGTAGCACTTGAAATCGACCAAAATCGATGATGTTTGCTTGTTCTAAGGATGAATTTCGAAGTGTGTATGTGTGTGAAGCTTGGTCGCGGCCGATGGGGGCTATTAGGGTTAGGATTTTGGTTTTTGTTTTATTAATTTATGGTAATTACCCCTTAAACCCTTGCAATTTGTATTTTATAAAAACTAGGCTTTTAATTACTTTTTAAAAAAAGGTTTTTAACTAAACCAACAAGCATATAACTTAATAATAATAATCATATGCATTATTTTCACTAATCACACAATACACGAATTAAATACACACGTTGCCATGTTACGCGATAAAATTTACAATAAACATTTAAATCACATAATCACAACTAATAATCAATATAGTAATTATTTGTTTCACATTATTAATTATTATTAAGTCACCAACGTTCAACCACAACTAGTGTGTGCTCCCGACACGTGTATGCAAGACTTAACGGAACTAACGGAGTTTGGTAACGGAAAATTACCGGATGTCACAAAATCAGTGTGTGTGAGTGATTGTGTGTGATTGAATGCTCAAAAATAATAATAACTGCTTGTTTGATTGATTGTTCAAAAGCTTACAAAGGATTAGGGTAGAATGTTATTTATAGCCTATACACATAGCTATATACAATTACTAAACTACCCTTATGTAAATGAAAATTACATAAATAATCCTAAGTCTACAAGCTATCCGCTGAGATGATTGGTCGTCCGCTGTGGATGTTTTGGTCATCCGCTATGGAAGAAGATTGTTTATCCGCTGTGCATTGGATGTTGTCCGCTGTGAAGTGTTTGCTTGTTTGTTGTGCGCTATGGGATGTTTTTCCGCTACGGATGAACATCCACTGTGGAATGTTCATCCGCTGTGGATGAACATCCGCTGTGGACTTGTATCCGCTGTCTGTTGTCCATCCGCTATGGGATGTCTTCATCCGCTGCACACACTTGGACTTAAATCTTCATCCACTACATTTTGACCTTCATCCGCTGTGGGATGTGTTCATCCGCATTGGAGCTTTGTTCATCCGCATTGTATTACTTCATTCACTGTAGGTACTTGTCAAAATTTCTTTTATCTACAATTCTAAAAAAGAAATTTAAACACACATTAGTGAATGCTATGATTGTTAATGATGCTAATGTGTTAGTAAATGATTGTTTGGACGTTAGAACACATTATGTTTGTTATATGTTTGATAATGGCAGGCATCATACTTTAAAGCATTAATCCATTTATGCACTTGTTGAGTCCAACAGTTCTAAATCAACCTTTTTCTTCCGCATGTGTTCTGCGGAAGTGATTTTCTTTTCTTCCATAGTTCATTTTTATGACTGATGTTTTTGCCTTTTGTTGAGCTCTTGAATCCCTTCATTCAGCTGACCAATTATGGTATAGATGGTCTTCAACAACTTTCTTTGTTTTAGGGGATAAGGCAGCTTGATCTCATCAAGAACTTTAGGGATTAAAGGTTCAATTACCACATTCTTTCCCTTACCCAACCTAGAATTAGGCTAATCAAATTCATTCAAGTCATCATACTCTTCAAAGTCAAATTCTGAATTAGTTAGTTTTAAACATTCTGATTCAGATGACCCAATTTTTGTTTCACTCATCTTAGTATCTTCACCATTTACCAAATTATTTGTTTCAATTTCTGGTTCAATTTTGGTACTTGATACAAAATGGTTTGACAGACTGTTTGTCATTGACTCAAGTAAAGTGGTGTATGATCGGTTCAAAAGGATCGACTCTATGATGATATCGTAACGCAATGATCAATTCAAACACAAAGTAATCAAACACATGCAATTACATTAAAAAAATTAATAGATTTCATTGATAGCAAATGCATAGGATACAATGTGTAAGGGTTACAGTTCGTTCACTAACTCTAACTGTTTCTTAGTCTTAAATCTGAGATGTCTAAAGTCTAGTGTCTCTACCCTGCACAATACATACAATATCCTATTTATACTATCAAGAAACAAAGGAATATATATTTATAAAATAAGTCCCTATACTATGACAAAAAACACATAAAGAAAAAATGTTAATCTCCAAAAGCTTCAACAATACTCCCCCTAAGATTTACATTGTCTTCAGTCTTCAAAAAAATCTTCTAGTTCATCTTTGATTTTGAACATTGGCTTGCCTTTGTACAGCTCTTGTTCCTTCAATGCTTCTGAGATTGCTGACTTAAACTTGCCTGCAAGAATTACTTGTTCAGGTTTTGACTTGTTGGTCTTGATCTCCATCTGGTTCATAATCTCCAAAGTTTTTTTTGATAACCCTGTAATGTCAACATTAGCATAAAACTCAATTGGTTTGGGATAATCTCTTGAATGAATCTCCAATACTCCTTTGCTCGATATTCTCATAAAATCGATTGATTTTATACCCTTCTTCACAATCTTCGCATAAGCTAACACTTTCCTTAAAGAAATTCTTTCCATTGCAGCATCCATAACCTTGATAATCGACATAAAATACTTTCGATCATTCTCTGCTACTTCTGGTGTAACACGATCAAATTTTTTAATTGACAAAAATAAGATATAGCTTGGATGCAGAAGTTTTAGCTCAAACACTCTAAACAATGAAATCATATCCTGATCCCAATCGTCAAGGTTCCAAACTAACTTTCAATTACCTTCAATCCAGGATTAGTAAACTTTTCAAAATATTGGTCTCTATATGCATCCAAAAATTTCTCTTCTTCATCAGGTTTATCACCACCTTTCCTTTTGCTTTTTAATGACTTGAAGTATTCCTTGTCTTCTTGGTCACATCTTGTTTTGAGAAATGATTCCATTCTTGAAATACCTCTATTCAAAAGTTTAACAGAATTTTCTCCTCGATTTGCCTTTGTTGGATTAATCAACTTCAACTTGTTAAGTTCTTTTAAGTCTTGCACAGGAAGAGCTATGATGCTTGTGTAAATGTGATATACATCACCGATTGCATTTACACGCTTTATCAAAAATGCATCAAACACCTCATCATACTTCCATACTGCTATCTTCACATTCTTTGTATTGTCAGGCACAACCATTGCATTAAGTAATTCTGAGATTGATTGTCCTTTTTGCAACACATTTCTCATAATATCACCAGTAATTCTTGCCTTGTTCCACAACTGCTTTTGATCAATGGATACTTCATAAGATTGTTTTTCTTCTGGAAACATCTTCATTAATTCTTTTCTGCTTTCATGTTCACTTCTCTTCAAAGCCATTAATTTAATCTCTTGAGGTTTCAAAATTCTTGTTCTTTTTATATTTCCAAGTACTGAGGGTTATCCATATCAAGTACTATCATCTTGTTTTTCTATTTTCTGTTTCTTGAAAGCTTCTCACTAAATTTCTTAGTGATTCAGCTTGCAATCTGTTTCGCTTCTTTCGTGGATAGTTCCTTGATTGTAGCCATAATCTAAGCTCAATCGTATTCATGTTTTCAGGATCTGGATGGTGTAGCTCAGATGATGAAAGTTCCTCAATATTAATACTTTCATGTAAGGGATTCCATTCACCATGCTCAACAATGATTTCATCTAGATCCACAGGAGCTATGGATTCAGCTGTCACATATTTCTCATATTCTTTGTTTATCCGAGAAACTGTGACTCCATCCAAAAATACCCAATTATACTTTTTATTTATTAGAGAATTAAACCTTTTATCAACATCAACAGGTATATCTTCAACTACAGCCTCAATTGGAGAATAATCTGCTTCAACAATATCTTCATCTTCTAAGACTTCGTCATACTATGCATCAGAAAAATCAGGTTCTAAATCATCTAAGGCACCGATTATCTCTTGCACTTTTGTTTCTTCACTATCATGACTTAAAGTTTCAGATGCAATCTTATGAATTTTAGATGACGGTTCAGCTAAAACTGATACATCAATATCATCTATCTTTCTTTTCCCTTTATCCACCTCAGAGATCTTCTCAACATCAATAGGATTAACTTCAGATACAATAACAATTTCAGGAGATTGGGACCTTGTACTATCTTTCATGCTTTCAAATTCTTCTTTTAATTTCTCATGATTTTCTCTTAACTTCTTGAATTTTTCTTCCATTAATCATAATCTTTAAGCATGACTTCAAATTTTTTACATTTGCTTCTTTTTTTCTTCAAGATCAGCAATTTTCTCATCTTGCTTTACTAATTCAGCCTTTAAACTTTCATTTTCCTCTCTCGGCTCTTCAATTGTCTTAAGCTAGAGTAAATTCTCTTCTTTCAAAGACTCTATTAAGCTTTGATCTTCTTTAGCTTGTTTATCTTCAACATGAACATCAGATTCAACAACATCAATGTTTTGGAAATCAAATTCCATGTGTTGATGAATAGTTTCTTCATTTACAACAACTGTTTCATCAACATTTTGAATATCTTCATTTTGATCTTCTACATTTTCAACTTCTTCAACAACTTCTTCAATGACTTCTTCAATAACTTCATCAACTTCATTTCCATCATCATTATCATCATCATCACTAGATGTGGAACTACATTCATCTTCAAACTCATCATCATCATCATTATTTTCATCACCATCATCATTATCTTCATCATCATCATCAGATAGATCTTGAGGATAATCTTTAATTAGATCATTTGGATCAACTGGTTCATCCTCAAACAAATGTAAATGATCTACATTTATATCTACCTCATCTCTAGCCACAACCCTCATATAATCAAACATAGGTACATTTTGAGCACCAGTAATCATTGCAAGTCTTTTGTATAAGGTTTCTATCATATGCTTTAGAATTAATCTTTCACCACTCACTCCATGAACATGGAAATCTGGATTTTATTCATTGATGATCATTTGTAAGAATCTAGGATACATCAGGTATTTATTCCTGATTCCTTTCTCTAAGTTAAACACAAATCCATTCAGAATCCATCTAGCCATATTAAATCGTCTGTTAGTTGCAATGGCTACAATTGGAGATGTAATATCAACTGGAAATGAACTCCATCCCATACTTCATTTAGACATTCCATGCTGGAAGATATAACATAGAAGTTTCCAGTGATTATAAACTCTAGCTCGGAAAAATTGTTTCCTTGGAAAGTTATCCGGATGACCCATGGCTATAAAAGTTTCTCTACACTCATTAAACGTGAGTTCAGCCAAGTCTTGTGGATCATTATTTCCAAGCCTTAGAGCTTCTGTTATAGATTGCTCAGATACTTCAATCATCCTATCATTAGTAATGAATCCTCTAACAACCTTTCTTTCTTCTTCATCTCGTTCAACAGTAGCAGTATTCCAAAATTTCTTGATTAATCTAGCATAAATGACTAGTTCAGAACACATGGCATATATATACTTAGTCCTCAGAATAAATCTAATCATCTCTTCATAACCTACAGCATCTTGTACATCTTCATTTAGGAATGCTGCTACGTTACGTTTAGGCTCAAATTTAAGCTTAGCCATCTACATGAATAAAACAAAGAAATTTAGACACATTGAATTTGCAACACTTATCAATTTGTGAGTTATCAAGTTTGAACCAAACCACTTCAAAATTTTCTAAGTGTTTAAACAACTCATCACATGAAAATTTATATATTGGTCATTAACTTAAATCAACTCAATTCAATTAAAATTTTCTCAAAATCAAATTAAAGAATGAATTTTGTGATTAATTTTGACATTTTTATTAAAAATTTCATGAATTTGACTCTTCATATTCAAAACCCGACTGATGAACTCATAATCATCAAGAACGCAATGTGATGAAATACTGATTTAACCATTTCAATCTGTTCAAAAACAAGTTTCCATCATCAATCAATGTTAAATTTCAATCGTTAATGCATATTATTGTCATAATTTTCAAATTTTCTTTATAACTAGGGTTAATACGCCTAAACAGACATAAAATGCCCGATCGAATTCGAAGTATAAACTTGAAATCAGATGAATTTCATCTCGATATGATCTTTAGATTCAGTGTATATACCTATAAAACACAAGTATTAACACCAAACAATCAAAAATGATGAATTGAATGATTTGAGTGTATGAGTGTCAAGAGTGTTTACAGGGGATTTTGAGTGAATGAATGAATGAATTACAAGTGTTGTATATATATATATAAGTGAAAATTTTAGGCACATGAGCTTTGTTTATGCGCATGAGGTTAGACGCATGAACATTATACAGTCGCATGAGACTAAATTTTAGTTTTTTCAGGCGCATGAGCACTGTTTGTGTGCATGAGATTTAGACGAATGAGCACTGTTCAGGCACATAAGCACTGTTTAGGCGCTTGGATACTGTTCAGGCTCATGAGACTAAATGAAACGCCTAACACTTGGTGTTTTCATCACTTCAAATGTCTACACTTGGAAAGTTTTGGAACTGTTTAGGCGCATGAGCATAAGATGATACACCCAACACTTAACCAATTTTTTCAGACACATGACAACTGTTTAGGCACATGAGCTTGAATGAAACGCCCAACACTTGTGCAAATTTCTAAAAATTCACCATACTTCTGATCTGAACTTATGAGAACTATTCAGCTGCATGGGATCCTTTCCATGAGTCTTGACACTTGAACTTTTCTCATCATCCATCTGAACACTATTTAAACATATTAGTACTGTTCACACTCAATTTTTCAATACTTAGTCAAAACTGTTTGACTATCACTCAAAATTTTCATTAATTTCCCTCAATTTTAACATTTTTAAAATTCAAACTTTTATATTATTTTTTTTTTATTTTTGACCTTTATTTTTATTTTAAATTTTTAAAAATAATTTCCCGTCATTTTAGTTTCTATTTAATTTTTACAAAACAAATAATCTCATTTTGTTTGCAAGAAGCTTTTCTGCTAAATTTGAATTCTTTTCAGGTTCATTTTTACATCATATCAAACACATACATGCTTGAAATTGCAACTTCATCCATTTTATCCAAAAAACTTTATTTTTTATTTCTTTTTCACATTTTGAAAATCAATTATTTTCTCTTTTTCATTTTTACTCCCCTTAAACTTTTAAGTTTTACTAACTTAAAAGTTTCTTTGACCTTGCAAGAAGAGGAAACTAATCATTATCAACATACCTGCACATAGAAAATCATGCAAAAAATAAAAAAATAAAGCAGAATAAAAATCTACTATATACAATTGAATCACATGCATGCAGTGAGATCATATCAGTTAAGATCAGTACATTAAAAGAAAATAAATGATGGATAGTCATAGACAATGATTAAATCCTAATCAAGTGTGTTCCAGGTCAGCATTTCTGCAGCAAAGGAGACACGAAATCTAAGGACAGAAGATAAGTGCTTTGGCAAGATACTCAGCACACTTACTTTTTCAATTCTTGGATTGATTAAGGTACGATTAGATATGACATTATGTAAGTTACACTTAGACTTAGAGAGTTCAACTCTCATCAAGATATGCAAGAAATCACTTTTCTCAACTTGTTAACCTGACATATACTTATAACCAGATCTCATGTTTAGATTGTGCATATTGGCATCTTTTGCATCAATTGAGAATATCCAGGTCTGTAATGACTTACAACAAAGGATATCTCGTCACTTCAGGTCTATGATCACTTATAACAGAGAAGTGAATAGATGCTTTAAATTATTAGAGCTTAATGGTTATTCATCACCACCAGGTGTAGGTTTATGACTTAACAAGCAATCAATCTGAGAAGTCAACACTACTCATTGGTACTAAAATGAACAAACATGAATGCAGGATTGATTTAGTTTGATCACAAGAATTTACTTTTTCAGTATAATTGCATGAGCTTACCTGCACATCATATCTGATCACGTCAGACTTTAGTAGCGAGTGAAGTATGCAACTGATTATAACTAATGTATCTATCATTTCTCACAAATTGCAAAGCCAGATTCTGTCCTAAACACTTAACTAACAAGAAAAACTCAATTTTTGTGTTTTTTTTGTTTTATATTTTTCTCTTTTGATTTTGCAATTTTCTATTTTTGTATTTGCTTTTTCATTTTCTATTGAACATACACACACAATATATACAATCAGGCAGTTAACTTTGACAGTTTCTCTATATTCAAGATTAAGCTATGGGAGGGTTCTTATCATTTTCAATGAATCAAACAACTGAATTAAACTCAAAACCAGTTTTGTTTAAACATGATTAATATGTCCAATTGACTCGACCAAAAATTCAAATCTACCTGGTAAAAAAGCTTTTGTAAATAGGTCAGCCAACTACTTTTCAGTTGTGATTTGAATCAAAATGATTAAACATTTTTCATAGTTATCCCTGAGAAAATGATATCGAATTTTAATATGTTTTGTTTTTGAGTGCTGGACAGGATTAGCTGTAATAAACATAGCAGTAGTGTTATCAATGTAAATAGGGATTTTAAGAAAATTAAACCTGTAATCCAGCAGTTGGTTTTGTAACCAAAGGATTTAAGAACATCCTGCTGATGCAGCTATGTACATAGTTTCTGCGGTTGAAATGGAGACATTTGTTTGTTTCTTACATTTCCAAGAGACAAATCTAGGACCTAAAAACTGACAACCACCCGTCGTAGATTTACAATCTTGACAACATCCCCCATAATCACTATCTGTATATCCATGTAACTTGAAGTTTCCTTCATAAGGATACCATAACCCTAAAGTCAGTTTTCCTTTGAGATACCTGAATATTCATTTAACAACAATTAAGTGAGATTCCTTCGGGTCAGATTGATACCTAGCACAGACACAAACAGCATACATTATATCAGGTCTAGATGCGGTAAGATACATCAAAGATCCGATCATAGATCTGTATAGAGTTTGGTCAACTGATTTTTCTTTCGAATCATGTTCAATCTTGGTATTTACGTCAGCTAGAGTTCTTATCGATTGACAATCTTGCAGTTTAAATTTCTTCAAGAGTTATTCATCGAATTTCTCTTGATTGATAAAAATTCCTTCTGCAGACTGCTTCACTTGAAGACCAAGGAAAAAATTTATTTCTCCCACAGAAGTCATTTGAAAACGAGACTTCATGATTTCTTCAAATTCATTGCACAACTTTGGACTTGTTGAACAAAATATGATATCATCAACATACACTTGAACACATAAGAGATCATCAGCATCCTTCTTAATAAACAAAGTAGGATCGATTTTCCCTTGCGTGTATCCATGTTGGATCAAATGTTGTGATAACGTTTCATACCAGATTCTAGGAGCTTGATGTAGACCATACAATGCTTTGCTAAGCCTATACACACAATGAGGATATTCTGAATCTTCAAAACCTAGAGGTTGCTTGACATACACATCATCGGTGATTGGTCAATATAAGAAAGCACCTTTCACGTCCATTTGATACACCTTGAATTTCATGAATGATGCATAAGCCAGGAAGACACGAATTGATTCAAGTCTTGCAACTGGAGCAAATACTTCATCATAATCTATTCCTTCTTCTTGGGTGTAAACTTGTTCAACGAGTCTCGCTTTGTTGCGAACAACAATTCCCTGATCATCTGTTTTGTTTCTAAACAACCATTTTATGCCTATGGCATTTTATCCTTCAGGTAAATCCACAAGCTTCCACACTTCTTGTTTACGAAATTGTAATAACTCTTTTTGCATTGCCTCAATCCAACTATTGTCCTTTAATGCTTCAGTGATGTTTTTAGGAATAATTTGAGATAGAAAACACGAGTTTAAGCAGAGATTTGCTTGTTCTGAATTACTTCTTGTTGTTCTCTCATTCAATGGACCGATAATCTAAGATGTTGGATGGTTCTTGTGAATATGAGACTTTGGAATTTCATTCCCATGAACATGAACATCCAGATTAGATTGGCTCAAGTCAGAAAGCTGATGCAATAAGTTTGAATTATGTGGATTGAAATTAGGAACTTGAATCGATGAGTTGATAAAGTAATCAAGATTATCAGTAACAACTACATCATCAGAGATCGATGACGTTCCGAACTCAGGTTGTAAAATTTCAGGACCATCCTTAGGAATTGGTTGTGAAACATTGATATTTTCAGACAAGGAATGTTCGTGTGCTTGTTGATAGCTAGATTGATCATGAGATTCAGAACTGAATACAAGATCTTTAACAAAAGAGAAAAATAGATAATCTGGGCTAGAATCATCCATATCATCAGAATCAAAATCATCGCTGAACAAACCTAGATCTCCTTCTTGATTCTTTTTCTCACTTGTAGATTCAAACAAGTTAGAATGAAAGGAGTTTGACAAAGAATCTAAATCAAATAACCAAGCTGCACCATTTGCAACTGATGGAAAAGAGTTTTCAAGAAATTCAACGTTGAAAGTTTCAAGGATGACATTTGTCCTAGAGTTGTAAACTATAAAAGCTTTTGAAACGGTGAATATCCAATGTAAAATCCTTCATTAGATTTTGCATCAAATTCCTAGCTGATCACTTGAGTTTAGAATCAAAACTGGACAACCAAAAGATTTAAGAAAATCTAAGTTAGGTTTCCTGCCAAACATCAACTCACAAGGATTTTTTTGTTTATCTTCCACGATCAATGTACGATTCTACATGAAACATGCAGTGGATATGGCTTCGTCCCAGAAAGTGATTCGAATCTTTGCATCTGCTAACATAGACAACGCTGCTTCAATCAAAGTTTGGTTTTTCCTTTCGCAACTCCATTTTGTTGTGGAGTTCTAGGAGTAGTGAACTGACAAGCAATACCTTTTTTTTGCACATTTTTTGGTCCGAATAGGTCCATGTGCAACATATGGAGAGGCTTTGAATTTGAGTTTATCAGCTTGGACTTATAAAACGCTCTATGTTTCTTTCCTTTTAAACACGCTGAGCAGTGATCTGTTGTAGCAAACTTCATTGTTGGAAGACCTACTACATGATTTCCTGCTACAAGCTTGTTCATGTTCTTGAAATTGGAATACCCGAGACGTCTATGCCATAGCTGGATTTTGACATTTGATGCTTGAGCAATTAGGCATATTGTTTGTGTAGATGGATCTACTTGAGACATATCTAACTTGTATACATCTCGATCTCGAACAGCTTTAACAACTATCCATTCTTTACTAATCTGAAAACCTGGCTTCAAAACATAACAAAACGAATCATCAAATAGAATTGAGTAAGATTTGTCACAAATTTGGGAAACACTATGTAGTGTAAAAAAAAGGAGATAACAAAATAGAGAATAGAAGATAGGTCTAAGAAACAGTTAGAAAATCAGTTGAACGAACTGAAACCTTACACATTGTATCCTATGCATTTGCTATCAATGAAATCTATGAATTTTTTGATGTATTTGCATGCGTTGCTTACTTTGTGTTTGATTTGATCATTGTTTTATCATACAATCACAGATTCGATCCTTTTGAATCGATCAATTGGTATCAGAGCCTTTCGATTCAGTGATCAGAGCTTATCGACTTTTTGAGCTCTTTGAATCACCTGAAATCTGTGATTGATTGCAATTTGATCAATTAATTGTTGTTTTCACTTGTGTTTCATCCATAGAAACATGATTTGAATCACAATTTTGTGTTCAATTCGTTCAATTCTGTGAAATTGATTGAATTAGTGTTCGAACTTTGTTCTTCATATTCGGACTGAAATTCAATCAGAATACTAATTTGTTGTTGTTGTTGTATCAAATTGAGGATTAAGGATTGTTAATCGATCTAATTACTACCTAATTGGATGTTTTTAGATTAAGTAATCAAGTTTTGAAGATTTTCATAAGATCTGAGTTCGTTGAAGCTGATGAATTAGGAGCATTATGGTTGAAAACTGCTGAAAATTGTCTAAGTATCTAGGCGCATCACCACTATTTGAGCTTTTTAGTACTGTTCAGACGTTTTTCAGAGTAAGCGTTTGACCACTGTTGAGGCGTTTTATTACTGTTTGGACACTTTGTGACTTTGCAGAAATCAAGTAATTCTAGGAGCATTTAAACTGTTTAGGCGCTTTAGAACTGTTTGGGTGTTTTATACCCCAGGTGCTTGACAACTGTTTGGCGTTTCACAACTGTTCAAGCGCATTACAAGTTGACTGTTTTGAGAATTCTACTAAGGCATTCCCTTAGGCATTTCTAAGTCAATGTCAGGTGCTTCAGGACTGTTTAGGCGTTTCACTACTGTGTAGGTGATTTTCAACTATTCAGGCGCTTTAGCTTTCAGACTTATCAGTTTACACTTAGAATTTTTTTTTTAGAAACTAAAATCCAAAAATATTTTCATTTCATAGTTTTTAATTCACAACTTAAAAACAACAAAAACAAGTATTTTTCTTAAATTCAAAAATACAAAATGGTTAAGTCTGAAGATTCTGAGAACAGGGTTCCAAAGCTAAAGAACAGTGCTGATTTCAAGAACTGATGTTTAAGACTAAAGCATCATCTAAATTCTATTAACACTGACTTGTGGATGTCAATAGAGAAAGGACCTCATATCTCGATTACATCTGATGGTCCTGATAGAGGATTTGTTTACATAAAAGACTCTCAAGAACCTTATCTTGAGGATGGTCTGCTAGGTGATGACTTAAGGAAAGTGAATAATGATATCAAAGCTTATTCATTGATGTGTAGAGGATTACCATTAGAAGTCTTGACTAGACATGATGGTTATCAAACTGGGTACACTATGTACAAAGCTTTGAAAATCATATCTGAAGGAAGGAAAGAGATACAAGATCTCAAAAAGCAGAAACTTAAGAGGTAGTTAGAGTTGTTTGAGCATATTTTTGGGGAAACAGTAAATCAAATAATGAACAGATTTGTGCAACTAACTACTGAGATGTCAACTGCTGGTATCAAAAATGATCTCAAAGATCTAAATTTCAGACATCTCAATGCTCTTCCATCTTCATGGAAACAAACAGTAACATTGTTGAAGCATACTAAAAAGTTCCCTATGGATCTTGATCTTTTGATTGCCAAGATAGAATCAGTTGAGATTGATGAAAGCTCAAGAAACAATGATAGAGCAGCATCAATGTCTCAGTATAAGTATGTTGCATCTCCGGCTAATACAATGGAGAATGCTTTTATGGCCAAAGAAGATAAGTCTCTAGAAGAAGAGGGTGATTTGTTTGTCACAACTGGTTTCTTTACAGATTCTTCTTACACAAGTGCTCCTGTTTATGCAACTTAACCTCAACCTCAGTCTCTTCCTAAAACTCAAACTCCTAAAACTCAAACTAAGACTCCATCCTCTAACTCTGCTAACACTAGCAAAGTTAAAGATGTTATTAACATCCTCTTACAAGATGATGAGTCTAAATCTGCTTTTACTGCTTTTATGGAAAGTTCTCAAGCTTATCAAGGTAGTCATCTAACTCAATTAGATCTTGTTTTGCAGGACTTGTTCGAGATGGATCCAGATGATGTAGAAGAGATGGACTTAAACTGGCAAATGGTGAAGATTGCATATAGAACTCAGAAACACTCCTATGTCAACAGGAACTACAAGCCATGTGCTAACAAAACTATTGGCTTCGACAAATCAAAGTCAAGGTGTTTCAACTGTAACAGCTATGGTCATTTCTCGAGGGAATGTAAAGCTCCCAGAAACCAAGGAGGAAATGGTCAAGTAGGTTCTAGTAGTCAAAGATATCATCAGCATTCTCAGAAGACATTTCAAAAGCCTTATTAGAGTCTTCCTATGCCAGAACTTAAGGATGAATCAAAAGCATCTGAAGAGCCAAAGAAAGCTCTAGTTGTTAGCATTAAAGATGGATATGACTGGAGTGCTTATGGTGAACAATTTACAACTAATCTAACCTCTAGTTTATCTCTTATTATAGAAATTCAAACTGAAGACTGGTCAGAAGATAGTGATCCTAAGGCTGAAAGTAACTCTGAAAATAAGGAAGAAGAGTATGACTGGAGTGATAAATCTGATCCTAAAGAGGATTAAGAAGAAGTTGCTCTAATGGCACAGTCAGATCAACCAAAGGATGAAAATTCATCTTCTGACTCTGAGACTTCTTTCTCAAAATATCCTGAGAGAAAAAATGTGCACTAAAGCTTGCTTTGAACAAGTAGAGTACTACAGAACTTACTCATATAAAATATGTGATAAGCTCAAACAAGAGGAAGTAATGCATAACAAACTTAAAAACGATCACAAAATATCTGATGAAAAGATCCTCTCTCTACAAACATCATGGAATAAAACTTTGAAAGAATTTAGAAGAAGAGAAAATAGCACATGCTACAACACAGGTTGATCTTGCAAAAGTTAAAAGTTTAAAAACAATTATAGAACAACTGGTAAGTGAGAGAAAAGACAAATAAAAAGAAGGTTTAGGTTTTACACATGAACCAACGCCTGAATCCATCACAAACATGCTACTAGAAAACATCAAAATGCATGATCACTCACCTGAAAACAAAGCTAAGCTAAGAGAATTCCAAAACAAGAAAATGAATTCTAAGAGTGATGAAGAGAAAATGAATGTTGAGATATTTGAGGTACATAATTCTGAGAAGATTAAAAATGGTCACCCGATGAAAGTTAAATCATATGAACCACGACTAAAAACTAAGAAAATGTTTGTTCCAAAAGAGTCAATCGTCGAAGAAGTGAGTGAAAAGAATGACAATCAAAACTCTAAAAATAAAGAGAAAGCAAAACAAGATAAAGAAACATCCGAAGATTCAATTTTTTATGGATTAAATAATCCAGAGTTTATTAGATGGCAGGAAGAACAGAAAGAAAAAGAAACTGAAAAAGAATCTTCACCTAAAGATGTTCAATCTGAAAGGAAACAAAGATCATCGAGACCTAGAAACCTAAGACGAAGAAAGAAAAATACTAAAGCTAAATCAACACAGAATGTAATTCAAAACAGTCAAATCAAAAGAACAAATTAATCAAAACAGCTTAAACCTACGAAATTTGTATCTACAAGTATTTTTGACATGAACAAAATTCCTGAAATCAAATCTAATCCAAAGAACAAATCCAACTCTGATCTGAAAACATGTTCAGATTCTAAGTCTTCCGCTGTCAATAAACGATTTGTATCTAAGGAGTCGAGGAATGATGTTAATGTTAAAATCTCTAAACTTAAATTTCAAAAGAACAAATTCACAAATCAAAAACAACAGATTAATTTTTCAACTACTAAATCCAAACAAGGATCAAATGTGGCATCCACATCTGAAGTTAATAAAAATTGTTTAAAATTCAAAGGTACTGTGAAATCTGTGATATGTACAATCATAAAACTGAAGAATTTTCTTTAACAGGTACTGTTATATATGTGATATGAAAAATCATTCAACAGTTGATTGTTATTTCAACAAATATTATACCTATTATGATGAAAGAACTCACAAAACTGAGAATTGCTACTTTAGAAAGAACTCGCCAAGGAATGGATATGTAAATTCTCAATTAAGAAATGGATATGTCAATCCATAATTTTTCAACTACTAAATCCAAACAAGGATCAAATGTGGCATCCACATCTGAAGTTAATAAAAATTGTTTAAAATTCAAAGGTACTGTGAAATCTGTGATATGTACAATCATAAAACTGAAGAATTTTCTTTAACAGGTACTGTCATATATGTGATATGAAAAATCATTCAACAGTTGATTGTTATTTCAACAAATATTGTACCTATTATGATGAAAGAACTCACAAAACTGAGAATTGCTACTTTAGAAAGAACTCGCCAAGGAATGGATATGTAAATTCTCAATTAAGAAATGGATATGTCAATCCATAATTTCAATGAAATCAAAGTGTTGGTTTTCAAAGATTAACAAAACAACCTTCCTTAGGCTTGAGATCTTTTCGAAGAAATGATTCTGTTTATGATGATTCTTACGCTGCAAAACCAAGGCAGTATAATCAAGGAAAATTCATTCCACGATCTGTGAGAATGAATGGTGGGAAGCTTGGTAAACAAAACTTTTTGTCTGATGGTTTGAAATATCTTGATGATGATCTTGAAAAATGTTACAATGCTTTAAGGACAAAACAAATCAAAGATAATCAAAAATTTGTAAGAAACTGAATTGATAAATTTGTCAAAAATAAGCCTGATCTGAAAAAGCTTCACTTTAAATAGTTTACTATTGTTGATAAATTTGGCAAGCCCAAGACCATCTCGGCTTGGGTTGATAACTCAACTTAATTCTTTCTGAAATGCAGGTGCGCCCGAGAAGATCTATTAACACAAGGTATGTTGATAGTGGGTGTAGCCGGCATATGACAGGCAACCATGCCTTGCTGAAAGAATTTAAGTTAAAAGATGGTACACATGTTGCTTTTGGAGGTGATGTAGGAGGAAAAATAATAGGCGAAGGAACTGTATCCACTGGGATTATCATCTTTGATAAAGTCAGATATTGCTCGTAGTTGAACTTTAATCTTTTAAGCGTTTCCCAAATTTATGACAAATCTATTCTATTTTATTTGATGATTCATTTTGTTACATTTTAAAGCCAGGTTTTTAGTTTAGAAAAGAATGGGTGGTTGTTAAAGCTGTTTGAGATCGAGATTTATACAAGTTAGATATGTCTCAAGTTGATCCTTCCACAGAAACAACATGCCTAATTGCTCAAGCATCAAATGACGAAAGTCAGCTTTTGCATAGACGTCTCAGGCATTCCAATTTCAAGAACATGAACAAGCTTGTATCAGGAAATCATGTTGTAGGTCTTCCAACAAAGAAGTTTGCCACAACTGATCTCTGCTCAGCATGTTTAAAGGAAAGCAACACAGAGCGTCTTATAAGACCAAGTAGATAAACTCAAATTCCAAACCTCTCCAGATGTTGCATATGGACCTATTCGGACCAACAAATGTTCGGAGTATTGGAAAGAAATCTTATTGTTTAGTTATCGTTGATGACTTTACAAGATTTTCTTGGGTTTTCTTTTTGCATGCTAAATCTGAAATGACTGAATTATTAAAATAATTCATTATTAAAGTAGAAAATCAATTAGAACAAAAGGTCAAAATAATTAGGAGTGATAATGGAATGGAATTTAAAAATGCTAATATTGACATGTTTTGTGTAGAAAAAGGTATTGCTCGTCAGCTTAGTGCTCGTAGAACTCCACAACAAAATGGAGTTGCTGAAAGGAAAAACAGAACTTTGATTGAAGCAGCACGGTCTATGTTAGTAGATGCCAAAATTCCAATCACTCTCTGGAATGAAGCCATATCCACTGCATGTTTTGTGCAGAATCGTTCATTGATTGTGAAAGAAAAACAGAAAACTCCTTATGAGTTGATGTTTGGCAGGAAACCTAATATAGATTTTCTTAAATCTTTTGGTTATCCAGTTTTGATTTTAAATTCAAGTGATCAGCTAGGAAAATTCGATTCAAAATCTGATGAAGGATTTTTCGTTGGATATTCATCGGTTTCAAAAGCCTATAGAGTTTACAACTCTAGGACAAATGTTATCCTTGAAACATTCAACATTAAATTTCTTGAAAATTATTTTCCATCAGTTGCAAATGGTCCAGCTTGGTTATTTGATTTAGATTTATTATCAAACTCTTTTCATTCTAACTTGTTTGAATTTACAAGTGAGAAGAAAAATCAAGCAGGAGATCTCGGTTCTTTCAGCGATGATTCTGATTCTGATGATATGGATGACTCAATCCCAGATTATCCATTTTTCTCATTTGTTAGAGATCTTATATTTCGGCCTTAACAAGCTCAAGAGCATCCCGTTTCAGAAAATTCAAATGTTTCACAACCTTTTCCTAATGATGGTCCTGAAATTGTACAACCTGAGTCTGGAATGTCATCGATTTCTGGTGATGTAGTTGGTACTGATAATCTTGGTTATTTTATCAACTCACCGACTTAAGTTCCAAATTTCAATCCACATTCTTCGAATTTATTGCATCAGCTTTCCGACTTGAACCAATCTAATCTGGATGTTCATGTTCAAGTGAATGAGATTCCAATATCTCGTGTTCACAAGAACCATCCAACATCTTAGATTATCGGTCCATTGAATTAGAGAACAACGAGAAGTCAATCAGAACAAGAAAACCTTTGCTTATACTAGTGTTTTCTATCTCAAATTGTTCCTAAAAACGTCACCGAAGCGTTAAAGGACAATGGTTGGATTGAGGCAATGCAAGAAGAATTATTACAATTTCGCAAACAGGAAGTGTGGAAGCTTGTGGATTTACCTAAAGGAGAAAATGTCATAGGCACAAAATGGTTGTTTAGAAACAAAACAGACGATCGGGAGTTGTTGTTTGCAACAAAGCGAGACTCATTGCACAAGGTTACACCCAAGAAGAAGGAATAGATTATGATGAAGTATTTGCTCCAGTTGCAAGATCTGAATCAATTCGTGTCTTCCTGGCTTATGCATCATTCATGAAATTTAAGGTGTACCAAATGGATGTTAAAGTTGCTTTCTTGTATGGACCAATCACTGATGATGTGTATGTCAAGCAACCTCCGGGTTTTGAAGACTCAGAATTTCTTCATCGTGTGTACAAGCTTAGCAAAGCTTTGTATGGTCTACATCAAGCTCCTAGAATCTGGTATGAAACATTATCATAACACTTAATCCAACATGGATACATACGAGGGAAAATTGATCCTACTTTGTTTATAAAGAAGGATGTTGATGATCTCTTATATGTTCAAGTGTATGTTGATGATATTATATTCAGTTCTACAAGTCCAAAATTGTGCAATGAATTTGATGAAATAATGAAGTCTCGTTTCCAAATGAGTTCTATGGGAGAAATTAAAATTTTCCTTGGACTTCAAGTGAAGCAGTCTGCAGATGGAATTTTTATCAATCAAGAGAAATTCGTTGATAAACTCTTGAAGAAATTTAAACTGCAAGATTGTCAATCCATAAGAACTCCAGTTGACATAAATTCCAAGATTGAAACTGATCCGAAAGGAATACCTGTCGGCCAAACTTTATACAAATCTATGATTGGTTCTTTGATGTAGCTTACTACATCTAGACCTGATATAAGGTATGTTGTTTGTGTCTATGCCAGGTACCAATTTGAACCAAAGGAATCCCACTTAATTGCTGTTAAATGAATATTCAGGTATCTCAAAGGAAAACTGGCTTTAGGGCTATGGTATCCTTATGAAGGTAACTTCGAGCTACATGGATATATGGATAGTGATTATGGAGGATGTTGTCAAGATCATAAATCAACTAAGGGTGGTTGTTAGTTTTTAGGTCCCAGATTAGTCTCATGGCATAGTAAGAAACAAACAAATGTCTCTGTTTCAACCGCAGAAACTGAGTACATAGTTGCTTCAGCAGGATGTTCTTAAATCCTTTGGTTACAAAACCAACTGCTGGATTACGGGTTCAATTTTCTTAAAACTCCTATTTATATTAATAACACTGCTGCTATGTTTATTACAGCTAATCCTGTCCAACACTCAAAACCAAAACATATCGAGATTCGATATCATTCTCTCAGGGATAACTCTGAAAAAGGTTTAATCATTTTGATTCAAATCACAACTGAAAAACAATTGTCTGACCTATTTACAAAAGCCTTTTTACCTGGTCGATTTGAATATTTAGTCGAGTCAGTTGGACTTATTAATCATGTTTAAAAAAACTGGTTTTGAGTTTAATTCAGTTGTTTGACTCATTAAAAATGATAAGAACCCTCCCTTAGCTTAATCTTGAATATAGAGAAACTGTGAAAGTTAACTGTCTGATTGTATATATTGTGTGTGCATGTTAAATAGAAAATGGAAAAACAAATACAAAAATAGAAAATTGCAAAATCAAAAGAGAAAAATATAAAACAACATACAAAAATAGAGTTTTTCTTGTTAGTTAATTGTTTAGGACTGAATCTGTCTTTGCAATTTGTGATAAATGATAGATACATTAGTTTTGATCAGTTGCATACTTCACTCGTTACTAAAGTCTGATGTGATCAGATATGATGTGCCGGTAAGCTCATACAATTATACTGAAAAAGTAAATTCTTGTGATTAAAGTAAATCAATCATGCATTCATGTTTGTCCATTTTAGTACTAATGAGTGGTGTTGACTTCTCAAATTGATTGTTTGTTAAGTCATAATCTCACACCTGGTGGTGATATGAATAACCATTGAGCTCTAATTAATTTAAAGCATCTAATCACTTCTTTGTTATGAGTCATCATAGACCTGAAGTGACAAGATATCCTTTGATGTAAGTAATTACAGACCTGGATATTCTTACTTGATGAAAGATGCCAATATGCATAATATCAACATGAGATCTGGTTATAAGTATATGTCAGGTTAACAAGTTGAGAAAGATGATTTCTTGCAGGTCTTTATGAGAGTTGAACTCTCTAAGTCTAAGTGTGACTTACATAATGTCATATCTAATCGTACCTTAATCAATCCATGAATTGAAAAAGTAAGTGTGCTGAGTATCTTGCCAAGAGCACTCATTTTCTGTCCTTAGATCTCGTGTCTTCTTTGCTGCAGAAATGCTGACCTGGAACACACTTGACCAGGATTGTCTACGACTATCTATCATTTTTTTCTTTTAATGTGCTGATTTAAACTGATATGATCTCACTGCAGGCATGTGATTCAATTGTATATAGTAGATTTTTTATTTTGCTTTAGTTTTGATTTTTGCATGATTTTCTGTGTGCAGCATGTTAATAATGATTAGTTGCTCTTCTTGCAATGAAAAAGAAACTTCTAAGTTTATAAAACTTAAAAGTTTAGGGGGAGTAAAAATGAAAAAGAGAAAATAATTGATTTTCAAAAATGTGAAAAATCAAAAATAAAAAGTGTTTTGGATAAAAAGGATAAAGCTGAAATTACAAGTATGTGTATGTTTGACATGATGTAAAAATGAACCTAGAAAGAATTCAAAAGTGGAAAAGCTTCTTGCAACAAAATAAAGTCTATTTGAAAATTTAGAGTCTAAAATGATAGGAAATTGTTTTAAAAATTAAAATTAAAAATAAAATGGTCAAAATTAAAAAAAAAATTGAAATGTTAAAAAAATGATAAAATTGAGGGTCATTAATGAAGAGTGATAGTCAATCAATTTTGACTAAGTGTTGAAAATTGAGTGTTAATAGTGCTAATGTGTTTGTATAGTGTTCAGATGAATGATGAGAAAAGCTCCAAGTGTTAAGACTCATGGAAGGATCACATGCGCCTAAACAGTACTCACAAGTCCAGATTAGGAGTATGGTGATTTATCAAAAATTTCTATAAGTGTTGGGAGTTTCAGAGAAGCTCATGCGCCTAAACAGTTGTCATGTGTCTGAAATTTTGGTTAAGTGTTGGGCGTATCATCTTATGCTCATGTGCCTAAACAGTACCAGGCTTAAAGGGTTAGACGTTTGAAGTGAAAAAATTACCAAGTGTTGGGCGTCTCATCTATTCTCATGCGCCTGAATAGTGCCCAAGCACCTAAACAGTACTTCTACGCCTGAACAGTGCTCATGCGTCTAAACCTTATCCGCACAAACAGTGCTTATGCGCCTGAAAAACTTAGTAAAATTTAGTCTCGTGCGACTGAATAGTGCTAATGCGCCTGACCTCATGCGCATAAACAGTGCTCATGCGCCTAAATTTTCACTTATATATATATATATATATATATTCAACACTTGGGTTTTTTTATTCATTCACTCAAATTCTCTGATAAACACTCTCGACTCTCATTCACCCGATTCACTCAGTTCATCATTATTGATAGTTGGTGTAAATTCTTGTGATTCATTGGTAGATACACTAAACCCAAACATCATTTCAAGATGAAATTCATCTGATTTCAAGTTTATACTTCGAATTCGATCGGGCGTTATATGTCTGTTTAGGCGTATTAACCCTAGTTCGAAGGAAAATTTGAAAATTGTGACAATAATATGCATTAACAACTGAAATTGAACATTGATTGATGATAGAAACTTGTTTTCGAACAGATTGAAATGATTAAATCAGTATTTCATCAAGTTGTGTTCTTGATGATTATGAGTTCATCAGTCGGGTTTTGAATATGAACATTCAAATTCATGAAATTGTTAATAAAATGTCAAATTAATCACAAAATTTCATTCATTAATCTGATTTTGAGAAAAATTTCAATGATTTGGTGTGTTTAAATCATTCAAACATTAACTTGAATGCAATCTGCTCTTGACAGAGTATGTTGAACACTTAGAAAAAAACTTTTGTGTGAAAGTTAAATTTGAAAGTTTAAAAAAAATGCTAATTCAATTGAAATCTAATCAAAGTTCAAGACACTTAATGCATTACTTGATTATTATGAATTTTGTAAATCAAAACTGTAACCAATATACTCTTGTTCATGTAATGAGATATATATAAACACTTAGAAAATTTTTAAGTGCTTTGTTTCAAAATTGATAAATCACAATTTGTTTTTAAGTTTTGCGAATTCAAATGTGACTAATTTTCTCTGTTTTATGCATACAGATGGCTGAGCTTAAGTTTGAACCAAAGCATAATGTAGCTGCTTTTCTTAACGAAGATTTTCGAGAAGCTACCGGATACGAAGAGATGATCAGATTCTTATTGAGGACTAAGTATGTATATGCTATGTGTTCACAACCAGTCATGTTGGGTTCAATAATTGATAAACTGAAGCTTCCAAACCACAATCAAAGCCAACTAAAGACCTCATTGTGCAAGTTCAGAGACCAAGTTGATAAACAGAACAAAACAAACACAAGACAAAGTCAACAAGACAAAGTCAACATCAAGACCATAAGAATAGTTAAATTAGGTCATGCTGTAATAACATTATAAATAGAACCACTAGTGCCACTTGTAATTTGTGGTTTTTGCAAAGTGTGTGAGTGGCTTGTAGTTCTTAAGTGTGTGTTTTTCATGGTGTAAATCACCACCCAAGGAGAAATTCTCTCCTTTGGGTGGGTTTGATGTTCATACATCTTTGTATATGTTTCTTCATTGTAATTTGTTATTCAATATCAATGAAATCATAACATTATACGTTACACACACATCCTTGTTCTTTGATTCACACACTTCCACCCGTCTTTAATTTTGAATTTTCGGATATGAAACTGATGAATCCTAAGATCCAAGCTCAATGAATCTGAAATATTGATTCAGCAAAATGGTATTAGAGCTGTTGGTTGCTGGGTTCATGTATGTTTCAGATTTGTTTTCATTTTTAAAGGTGTTTACAAAAAGAAGAAAATCAGAAAAATGAAGAACAAAGCATCTATTCATCAAAAACTCATCTGTTCATCAACAAAACACAAACAAAATTATCAAATCTGTTCTTGTTTGCTTCGAATTGAAGTTCATTAATCATTCCTCACATTATCTCTTCAATTTCAGAGCAATTGTAATAGATCCAAAGCAAAATCAACGAAGAACATCTATTTGAGCAAAAGAATACGAAACCGAACATCTCGGGTCGATGATGAACTATTTCAGACTTCGAACAAGGGGTAATTGATGCCTATTCTAATGTTTATCCAAGATCTCAGGTGTTCAATTACATGACTTCGAGGCTATCTACAAAGATCTCTAACAAAAATTGATTTAGATGAAGCTGAAATCGATATCGATGAACAGGGAACACTAATGCGGATGCTTGGGATAAATGCAGATGAAGTATCTGAAACCAATGCGGATGATTTATGCTAAATGCGGATGAAGTGTTCTTCCGCATTTGGAACAGTAAAACTAATGCAGACAATAAAGTATTCTTCCGCATTTGAAACAGTAAATGCGAACACTTCACCCGCATTTGCTACAGTTAATGATGATAAGTTAACTTTTGTTCACCCACATTTGCTACAGTAAATGCTGATAAGTTAACTTTTGTTCACCCGCATTTCCTACAGTAAATGCGGATGGGTAAAATTACTTCTTTCGCATTTGTTACAGTAAATGCGCTGGACATAAAACAAATGCGGATGTTTTTTGTCATCAATGCGGATGAGATCGAAATGTACACAAGAAATGCGGCTGTTCCAGAGAACTAATGCGGATGTTTTGGCACTAATGCAGATGTTAGTTAACAAATGCTGATGTTGAACAAACAAATGCGGATGATGATGAATTCCAAATGCGGGTGTTGAACAAGAAATGCGACTAACTTTTAATACATCCGCATTTGTTTTAAAGAAATGCGGATGTGACAATAGAAATGCGGATGTTCTGCAGCATTAAGACAATCAATGCGGATGTTGATTCATCCAATGCGGATGTTACAGAGTTAATGCGGATGAACAAATGCGGTTGTTGAACAACTAATGCGGATGATTGGAACAACAAATGCCCGTCTTGTGCAAATGCGGCTGAGTTCCAGTGGTCGACAAATGCGGATGTTACATCAAATGCGGATGAGTTAGCTCACAAATGCTGATTAAACAAATACGGATGTTGAACATGCAAAATGCAGCTGTTTTAACATACGAATGCGGATAGTTATCTCAACAAATACGGATGTTAATCACCCAGATACGGCTGCTTGATCAATAAAATGGGCATAACCTGGGCTACGAGCCTCTGTGTCCGACGTGCTACCAGTCAAAACGACCGTGGAAACGAGGGCTACACCATGGTAACATGCCGTAGGCTGGTTATCCTGTTATTTTTCCAAAATAAGACCTCTAAATGGGTTTTTAGGCCACTTTTGTGTTTTTGAGCTTTGATTTCATTCCTTTCACTGCATCACAAATGCTCATGTTTTGAGTAACTAATGCACATCCAACAACATCAACATCAACAACAACAAAATCATCAACAGAATACACAACATCAACATCAACAACATCAACTTCAACAACATCAACATCAACAACATCAACACCAACATCAACATCAATAACATCAACACCAACATCAACATCAATAACATCAAAATCAACAAGAACATCAACAACAAGAAATGCAAGAAAGATGATGAAAAGATGACTAAAACAAACAAGAAAACAAGAAACATGATGAATATGGATGATTGCAACCAACAGGTACATCCATTTTCACATTCAACAGAAATGAAGAAATCAACCTTGGTCGCATAATCACTGATCCAATCAAGGATTTTTACAACTGTTCAAAACTCTTTCTGAAGTACTTGAAACCATCCATTATCAAGTTAATTCAGAGATTCAAAAAGCTGAAGTGTCTTCAAGTCTGACTTATGTTCCTGATGCTATTTATTGAAGTTCAAAGCCTCATCATATGCCTAATACATTCTAATCCTTTAAGTGTGATATGAACAAACAGTAATCCAAAAGTGATACACCTCATATCCAATATGTTAAGCATTCTCAAAGAGATTCTATCCTTTATCAGAAATACATTAGGAGAAGCTTAATCTGAGGGGGAGAACTACAGTGAACTGTGTCAAAACATCAGTTGATCAAGAAGACACGTGACAGAGAAGATCTTTAAGTCAAAGTTTGGCAAGCATCAGTTTATGGGGAGTATTGTTGGGTTCAACAATTGATAAACTGAAGCTTTCCAAACCACAATCAAAGCCAACTGAAGACCTCATTGTACAAGTTCAGAGACCAAGTTGATAAACAGAACAAAACAAACACAAGACAAAGTCAATAAGACAAAGTCAACATCAAGACCATAAGAATAGTCAAAATTAGGTCATGATGTAATAACATTATAAATAGAACCACTAGTGCCACTTGTAATTTGTGGTTTTTGCAAAGTGTGTGAGTGGCTTGTAGTTCTTAAATGTGTGTTTTTCATGGTGTAAATCACCACCCAAGGAGAAATTCTCTCCTTTGGGTGGGTTTGATGTTCATCCATCTTTGTATATGTTTCTTCATTGTAATTTGTTATTCAATATCAATGAAATCATAACATTATACGTTACACACACATCCTTATTCTTCGATTCACACACTTCCACCCGTCTTTAATTTTGAATTTTCTGATCTGAAACTGATGAATCCTAAGATCCAAGCTCAACAAATCAGAAATATTGATTCAGCAAGTCATATATGCTCGATTAATCAAGAAATTTTGGAACACTACTTCTGTTGAAAGAGATGAAGAAGGTAGAAACGTTGTTTGAGGTTTTATTACTAATGAAAGGATGGTAGAAGTATCTGAACAAGCCATTCGAGAAGCTCTAAGGCTGGGAATAAATGAACCACAAGATTTGGCTGAATTAACTTTTGATGAGTGCAGAGAAACTTTTATTGCCATGGGTCATCCGGATAACTTTCTGAGGAAACAATTTTTCCGAGCAAGAGTGTATAATCACTGGAAATTATTATGTTATAAATTCCAACACAGTATGTCCAAATGAAGTGCAGGTTGGAACTCTTTTCCAGTTGATATAGCATCTCCAATTGTTGCCATTGCAACAAACAGAAGATTCAACATGGCTCGTTGGATTATGAATGGATTTGTCTTTAACTTGGAGAAAGGAATCAGAAATAAGTATCTGATGTATCCCAGATTCCTGCAGATGATCATAAATGAAGACAATCCTGATTATCATGCTTATGGAGTTGGTGGTGAAAGATTGATTCTTGAACATATGACATAAACTTCATACAAACGACTAGCAATGAATACTGGTGCTCCTAATGTATCAATGTTTGACTATATGAGGGTTGTAGCTCAAGATGAGGTAAACATAAATGAAGATCATTTTCATTTACTTGAGGATGAACCGGTTGATCCAAACGACCTGATTGAAGTAGATCCTCAAGAGTTATTGGATGAAGATAAAGATGAAGATGATGATAATGATGAGAATGTTGTTGATGATAGTTGTAGTTCCACATCTGTGATGATGATGATGGCAATGATGGTGGAAATAAGGTTAATGAAATCATTAATTAAGTAATTGAAGAAGTTATGGAAGAAGTTGATCATGTAGATGAACAACAAGAAGAGATTCAAAATGTTGATGATTCTAATGATGACATTAGTCAACTTTTAGATTTTGATGTTCAAAACACAGAGGTTATTGAACCTGTTGTGCATGTGGATGAGGAATAAGAGAAAGATGATAAAATTTTGATAGAGTCCTTGAAAGAAGAAAACTCAAACAAGGATATGATCATTGAGAATCTAAAAGAAGAAAATGAGAAGTTAAAAGAAGAACTGTTAAAGAAAGATGTTATGATTGCTGACTTGGAAAGAGAAAAAGAAGAGAATGTACAGAATTTTGAAGTAATGAGGACAGATTATGATCTAATGGAAGAAAGGTTCAAAGAGTTAAAAAAAAGTTATAAGACATTCAAAGAAGAATTTGAAAAGATGAAGGAAAGCTTGAAATCTCCATCTTCTGATGTTATGATTATATTTGAAGTCACTCCTATTGATGTTGAAAAGATAGCTGAAGTAGATAAAGGGAAGAGAAAGATTGATGAAGTTGATGTATCAGTTGGTGCTGAATCTTCATCGAAAGCACAAAAGATTGCATCTGAAGCTGAAATGCAAGAAAGTCAGGAGTTTGAAGCACAAGAGAAGATTGAAGCTCTTGATGATTTAGATTCAGAATTTGAAGATGCATGGTATAATGAAGTGTTAGAAGATGAAGACATAGTAGAAGTCAATTATTCACTTGTTGAGGATATAACAGATGATATTGATGTTGACGTTGAGGAAAAGTATAACTACTTGGTTAACATGAACTATAACAGAGTTTTTCTGGATGGGTTGACTGTATCCCAAATCAATGAAGAATATGCAATGTGCATAACTGCTGAATCCATTACACCAGTGGATCCAAATGAGATTGTTGTAGAACACGGTGAATGAAACCCGATCAGTGAAAGTATAAATATTGAAGAACTTTCTTCTTTAGAATTACATCACCCAGATCTAGAAAACATGAATGCTATTGTGATGAGATTATGGTTGCAATCGAGGAATTATCCAAGGAAAAAAGCTGAACAGACTTCAAGCAGAATCACTAAGAAATTTAGTGAGAAGTTTTCAAGAAATTGAAAAGCAGACAAACAGAATGATAGTGCCTGACATGGATAATCCACAATACCTTATGATTACTAAAAGAACAAGGATTTTGAAGCATCTGGAGATTCAAAATATGGAATTGATAAGGAGTGGTCACGAAAGAAGAAAGGAATTAATAAAGATGTTTCCTGAAAATGAAAAGCAAGCTTATCAGATGTTAGTTGAACAAAAACAACTTAGGAATAAAGCTCAAACTGCCAGTGATTTGGTTCGAAACGTTGTACAAAAAGGACAATCGATTTCTGAATTGCTTAATGCAATGATTGTTCCTGATACAACTAAAGAAGTGAAGATATGCCGAAATCTTTGATGCATTTTTGATTAAACGAGTAAATGCTATATGTGATGTCTATCACTTTTACTCGAGATCATTGAACTTCCAGTTCAAGACTTGAAAGAATTGAACAGACTGCCTTTGATTAACCCAACCAAAGAAAGTCGTGGTGAAAATTTTGTACAGTTGTTAAATCGTGGCATATCTAGAATGAGTTCCATTTTGAAGACTCGCTGTGATCAAGAAGACAAAGAATATTTCAATTCATTGAAGCTAAAAAGAAAAGATGCTGATACAGCTGAAGAACAAGAGAAACTTTTGGAAGCATTCAGTGATAAATACTTTGAGAAAGTAACTAATCCAGGACTTAAAGTGATTGATGGAACTCAAACTACCAAGCCAATTTTAAGATGGTTTTATAATGTTGGTACTTTTGAGTTAAAACTTGTCCGAAATCTCGACGATTGGGATAAAGACATGATCTCACTTTTTGAAGTGTTTGAACTTAAATTGCTACATCCAAGTTACATATCATTTTTGTCTATACAAAAGTTTGAACATGTTTCTTTGGAAGTTGCTGAAAATGATAAGAAGTACTTTATGACAATTATCAAAGTAATGAATGCTGTAATGGAAAGGATTGCATTACGCAAAACATTAGAGTATGCAAACATTGTTAAGAAAGATATAAAGACGATCGAGTTCATGAGAAACAGATAGAAAATCAGTTGAACGAACTGAATCCTTACACTTTGTATCCTGTGTATTTGCTATCAATGAAATCTATGAATTTTTTGATGTATTTGCATATGTTGATCACTTTGTGTTTGATTTCATAATTTTTTTTCAATATAATCACAGATTCAATCCTTTTGAACCGATCAACATCATATACATAATCTAGAACAATCACCATCATACAATGCATACATACCATAAACAAGCATAAGCCACCACGACATCTACCTCGAGAAGCCTCCGAATATCTACCACCAGCCATCTCTAAGCACTACAAGATTCAAACACCAACATGGTCATTCAAGATAATAGCTCAGATTATGTCAAGTATAGTAAGTCCCTAACTACAATGGCCAGTTGTGATTAGCCACTTACTTTACCCTTCATTCTCCAAGCATTTTCTATCCTAACTACATCAGTTTCCAAATCTACATAGCACACGCATAAAATTCCCATTTTATTAACTTACATAAAACGTTTACATAAAACTTTTACCTGCAGGTATGTAGCTACTAGGACTGGCATCCCTTTCCCTTTCGTCCCATTCCCTGTTTAAGTTTAGATTCTTTGAAAATATTTTACCCAATTCTCTTAAACTTTGGCTCTGATACCAACTTGTAAGGCCCCATTCCCGGGACGCTTACAGTCGGTCAATCATCGCTTAAAACATATAAAACTCATCATTATGCAGCGGAACTTTAAACTTTTCATTAATAATTAAAAACATGTCAATACACCATATCTTTAATTTACATCATCAAAAATTGTATTAATACAATATCATCTCAAAATGTGGATGCCAGGCTCAAAGCATTCCCAGTAGCTTATGCATCCATTCCCGCACCTCCTTAGTATCAGCAATACCTGCCAACTATTATGCATACAAAAAGTCAGCGACGCCGAGTGAGTTCTAGTTTTCATAATCAAAATACTTTGCATTACATTACATCATATCCTTTACTTTCGTTCGTGATCACACATCATACATTGATCTATATAATAACTATTTATTATCTCCATCATCGTTCGTTTTCGTACATTCATTCGTTAACATCTTTAATTTCTTTATGAATCCTGTCATATGCTAAACCCCAACATTGTGCATGAAGCTGGTACATTATCGGGGCCTATAAACAACCCTTAATCATTATACATGAAGCAGATACATTATGCCTGAAGCAGATACATTATGCACGAAGCAGATACATTGTGCACGAAGCAGATACATTCCATACATTGTGCACGAAGCAAAATACAATACCAGGGTAAGCAACAAGGATTCCATCATTCATAACTTCCATTTTCTTCATTCGTTATCTTTCACTTGCCTTACATAATACTTTACGTACATAAATATAACACACCATGTAAAGTCACATCATATACATAATCTAGAACAATCACCATCATACAATGCATACATACCATAAACAAGCATAAGCCACCACAAGACATCATTTCTTAGCACTTAAACTCAACTTCCCAAACTTCCAGAAAATCCCAAGTCCCAGAAGGAATGCGGATGAACTTAACAAATGCGGATGAACAAAGAAATGCGGGTGAACAAGGAAATGCGGATGAACAGACAAATGCGGATGAACACTTCAAAAAATATTCAAAGTGTTCCAAAGAAATGCGCATGAACACTGTAGAAAATGCGCAAGCACAATGCGTATGAAAGTTTTCAGAAAATATTCCAAGTGTCCAAGGAAGTGTACATGAACCAAATACGGATGACTAAAAAAAATGCACCTAAACACTGTAGCAAATGCGCATGAACGAAAGAAATGCGCATGATCATTGTAGCAAATGCGCCAGAACAAAACACTTATGTGAATATACAACTCTAAATGCGGATGATCACCCAACCAATGCAGATGATCGTTACCTACCTGCAATGCAACCTATGCCATAACCAGTTCCCAATCATCATTCTAACACATCTTAGAACATACTAAACATCATACACATCTTAGAAAAATATCTAAAAACATACACCCAGTCGCACACCATGTCAAAATTCATGGTTTAGTTTAGAAAACCTACTACCCAGTATGCATAACAGCCCCAAACACTTAGAAAACTAGTAGAAGTGGGGATCTAGAACTCACCTTGAACAACTTTCGAGTAGAACACCTCAAACCTGAGAACCCACTTGAAGTTCCAGCACCTAAAACACACAAAAACGAGCACTAAACATATGGAACTCAGTCCAGAAGCTCAAACCTAGCTGAAAACCAAGAAGAAGACCTTGAAATCTTACCTTTTGAAGATTACCTTTCACTTTCTCTCACTAAAACCAGTTGAGAGCTTCTCTCTCTCTAGAACCAAAGGTTACAGGAGAGAAAAGAGGCTATGGGCGGCCATACCTCTTTTAAACCCCACTATGTGCAAGTTTGGCCCTTGCACGCTTTTAACCACTTGCTTTTGAAATAGCTTCCGTTTGCTCCTTTACTTTTCTTTTTTTGAAATTTCCGGATGTTACAGGATTAAAGTATGGTCAACTACATGGGCATGGGAAAGTGCCATGCATTATATCGGAGTTGGCAGCGGATGTCAGACAACCCATACTTATGTCCACTAGTTTATAGTTGATTCTTCCGAAGGTAAATGACTTGGAAAGAATAAATTTCTTCCGAGGCCATTTATACTTCGAAAGAATCAACTTCTTTCGAGTCTTCTGCAAGTCTTCATGACTTCATTCTTCGAAAGACTTTGTCTCGGAAGTATGAAAACTTCAGAAGGAGAACTGCTTGGTCTTGGAAGACTTGGTTCTACCTTCAAAAGTTCTTCATATACTTCGGAAGGAAAAATACTTAGTCTCGGAAGACTTAGATTTCCTTCGGAAGTTCTTCATACTTAAGCTTTGGAAGATCTTCAACTTGTCTTCGGAAGAGCAGCTTTGTGTTCAAAAGACTTCTTTAATTGTACTTCAAAATACTCTAAGTGTTGTTTTGGTTGCACCAGCCTCATGTTCCAACAAACTCCCCTTAGGCTGATGCTACCAAAACTTCACTTTCTTTTGCTTTATAAGGTCTTCAACACTAGGGAAAGAAGATATTTGTCTATTTTGTTGTTCTTCCCTGATGTGGTGGTGAGGAGCTTGTACAAGTCATTCGTAGATAATAGATCTAGTCTGTTGCTTTGAATGACATGCACCCTTTGATACGTCCCTCTGAAAAGAGTTAGTTGATAGGAATTGTAGTCATATTCCCATCTAACTAATGGTTCTAAAGCTGGACCTTCAACTATCTGTAGGAATGTTCTTCCTTGTTTGGATGCTTATTGTTCTTCTTCCTTTGCTCTCCTTTTAAACTCTTCTTCAGTCTTTGCTTTCTTTGTAAGCTCAGTCAGATGAAGGCTGCTCAGATGCTTTTTGATATGAGTAGCAACCTGAGAGTTGGAGGGATTGGAGAATGGTTTCTCTGCTAACTCAGCAATGTCAAATCTACTGGAGTCTAACAGGGATAAAGTAGCAACCCTATTTACTTTACCATTCTCCCTTTCCACGGCAAAACTATGTTAATGTTCATTGAACCTTCACTAGACTATTTGTTTTCTAGGACTGAGGGGTTTGGTTAAAAGCATGTCTCCCATCCTAGTATCTAGCAGAGTCACCAGTCTCCTTCTTAACTTCGTCTCTTTTTCTGTAGAACATCTAAATTGGTTGCAAGAAGTTGGAGAGCTTAGTCTAGTGTTCCCCTAGGCAGATCAAGGAATGCATCTCTTATGAGGGAACTGGAAGAGGCATCAGTGTATTTCAGCTTAATTGACACTTCCTCATAAAAGATGTTGCTCAATGTTATGCAGTTGACGAGCTTCCTCTTGATCTACTTGAATTCTTCTAAGGTCAGGGGCTTAGGAGGTTCAGAAGATGGTTTGGGTAGTGATTGGGTTCAAAAGATGGATTGATGTGCTACCTCTTGATCTCCTTGATCTCCTTGATTTCTTCTAAGCGAATGTCAGCCTTGATGTCACTGACATGTCGTTGTAGGGTGTTCTCTAACATAGGACCCGCTTGCCTACCGGTGAAGCCATGGGCTTTAAGATAAGCTTTCATCCATTCCTTATCTCCTTCACTCTTGGCAGCTGCAAGCTTTGCCTCTTCCTCCTCCTTCTTCTCCCTTAGCTTCTCCCTGACACACCTCTTCCTTTCTTTGTTGATTTGATCTTGCTCTTTGTGAAAAAGAAACAAGATCATATCATAATCATGAGGTGCCATCTCCTCTTGGGAATAGCCACTTGAGCAGAGAAAGGCTATCCTCTCCATCCTCTCTCTTTCCATAGCCTCCTCCTTCCTTTTCCTCTTCTCTTCCTCTTCGGACAACCTTGCTGCTTCCTCCTTTTCTATTTGTTGCAAGGTTGCCTTCTGCAGCTTTACAAGCTCATAAAGTAGGAGTAGAAGGATATCTTCATCGACTACTCCTAGGCTGATAAGCCTGTCTACAACCTCCACTCTCCTCTTCTTGTTGATACTTTCTTGAGCGGCTGCTGTTGCTTGCAGCCAACAGCTTCCCAGTATCAATTCTTCTCTTTTTCATGAGCTTTTCCAACCTTTCATCCTCTAGAAGCTTCCTCTTCCCTTTAGGATCATAGGAAGATTCAACCTTTGGAGACTCAGGTTTAGAGGATTCAGGTTGGGGAGAGTGGGGTTGGACTTATGGTGTTTGAGATAGAGGGGTTGTAAGGAAGTCCTCACTGTTTACCTCAGAGGCTATGTCAAGAATGGCCTCTATGATGAACAGATCATCAGACAAGGAAGACAGTTCAATTATTCCTTCCGTAGCTTGGATTTCTGTTTCAGAAGTAATTCGAACTGCACTATATGTCCCTTCTAAATCTGTTGCCGGGACATGAGTCTGTATATCCCCTTCAAAGTTAATCTCAGGTTCAATATAGACATTAGGTTGACCAACTTCCTTTTCAGAGGTAGGTGGTGCACTCAGCCTTTGAAGCTCATCAGCTTTAAAGTAGGCAACGACTACATCAGGGGAAGGTTGTTCAATGGAGGAGCTTATTAGAAATGTAGTTAAGATTCTATTAAGGTTTATAAGCATCCTTGGGTCCACATGAATAGTAATGGGAGCTTGTTGAGGGAAGATGGCTATAGGGTGTTGTTGTGTAGGATAAAAATAAGATATGGAATCAAGGGAAGTTGTTATGATGGCAAAGCTGGGTTCCACATGTCTTTGTTCTTGTATATTCCCCCCCTTTCTGGTAGTATCATCTTGAGAAGTAGATGAGCTAGAGGAAGGACTTAAAGAAACCTTATGTACATGCCTAACAGACTTCTCAATCTGTGTCTCAGCTAATTGAGCCTTGAGATGTTCAATCTCAAGTTGCTGAGTGGCAGACCTGTCCTCTAAAGTGTTAACCTTTGATTCAAGGTTTGAGTCTTTAGAAAGCAGGTCTCTGACAATGAATTTTAGACTACCCTCATCTTCTTTTAAAGAGTCATTGGGAGATGAGATAATATACCGGGTATGTTCATCATCACCACCAGTAGTGGTTTCTTGGCGTCCTGGATACCCTTGCTTAGTGATGTCTCTTTCACAGTCATCAATTGGCAAGGTTGTCATAGACGTAGTCTTACTGATGTTACCACTGTCCTGAGAGGTTAGTGAAACACTCTCAGTAGTGGCAGCTGAGCGTACATGAGTCACCTCCACACCAGTTTGACTCAACTCAGTAAGGTTTAGCTGATGTGGGCTAGACATTAGAGGTTCCTCAGGTCTCAGTTGATCTTGAGAGTGGTGTGGTAGATCAACATCATGGCCCGGATGAAACATAATGTCCTCATCAGGTCGGGTTAATAGGACATTAAAGGATAGAGAAGTTATATCTTGTCACCCGGGACCTTGGTCAGCACCTAATGGCTCCTCTGCAATAGCAGTTGAACCAATGATGTGGTTGTCCCTTTTTGGCTACTCAAAGGAGTGTTAAGACTCACCCTGAGGGCTAATGGCTTGGGTTGTGGGCTCGTCAGGTTGAGACTGAGGAGACTCAACGCTGACATTAAGGTCAATGGTGGAGGATGGTTGGACCTCTGGCTGAGTGGGTGCCCTAAGTTCCACTCTAGCCATTTTGGATTGAACAGAGGGGACCTGATCAAGCAGAGTAGGTGATCTTGATTGGGTGGGAAGAACTAATTGGCATTAGAGTGGTGGGGTTTGATGTGGGTTCATCACCTGCTGGGCTTGCAGGGATGTCACCGGGAGCCGTTGGCTCAAGCATACCTAGAAGAAGATCAGCGAATCTTCTCGTGAAGTTAGTGGACACCTTCTTCAGAATTTTGAAGATGCCAGGACTTATGTGAGGGACCAGTAGAACATCTGCACATTGTAGTCTGTCCTGGTCTAGCTCATAATTGATGATGTGCTGAATGAACCAGGGATACATGTAGAATAGATCCCAGGTGAGATTGCCTCTTAAGTTATTTAGCATAAAGCGTGACTAGTTGAAGTGCAAGTCCTTTACCAACCCACGGACTAGGAAGCCCAAATCATATGGGATTTGTGCCCATCCCCCAGACTTGTTGGATAGGCAGTACAGGACGATGTGTAGCAAGAACTTCCAATTGTAGGAGAAATTGAACTTGTAGACTGTTGACTTGCTCACATCACCTCCATATCCCATCAGAGTGTAAGTGTCTTCCAAGTCAGACTTGGGGAATTTGGTAGGGACACCGTCTTCATGAAGCTCCAAATGCTCCCTGATGGTTGATTCAATAATGGTGATCTCCTGCCCGAAGATCCTCGATTTGATGACCCTTTCATCATTTAGTTTTTAACATCGACCATTTCCCTGAAATTCGGCCATATGGTTAGAGGAGATGGTGGGGTTAACAGTGTGGGCAGTGAAGTATGCCGATTGGGACAGAAATTTGACAATACGGGCAAAGTCAGTATCCTTTGAAGAAGCAAGGATGGCAACTTGGTTATATTGGGGATTCAAGGCCATTGTTTAAAGGAGTACTGTTTGATAGAATGAATTTGAGAGTATGTGAAGAAGATAATGGAATTTAAGGGCTTTTGTAGTGATAAAGAAAGTAAAGAAAGAGAGTCGGAAGTTTTTAAATAGGGGTTAAAAAGCCAAACCGATAAGGTGAAAGGATTGTTTGGGTTTCGATTTGACAGGGGCGGTAAGATAAACCATTTAAAATATTCCGACAATGATCAATAAAATCTTACTTTCTACAGAGTGGGCCCCAAAGATTTCCATTACACAGTAAAAGTTTTCTTCTGAAGGTAAAATTGCTTTTGAGAGAAAACACTTGTGTTTCTCAGTATTGTCTTCAAAAGCCATTTTTACTTCCGAAAGAAAACCATGTATCAATGACAAGTTTGCTTCCAAGAGTATAGTCTTCTTCCATGAACAGAAGTTAGTAACCTTTGAAAGTAGATCTGATCTATGATCAATTATTCTTCCAAAGCTAAAAACTCTTCGGAAGAGAATATTTACGCAGAGGAATCTGCCTTCGGAAGATGGATAAAGATCTCTTCCGAGGGTAAATTTCTCTTCAGAAGAATTCATTCTTAGAATTTTGAAGAAAGACTTTTTATAGCATAGACAAGACATATTTAAAAAAGTTTCTTCCGGGGATATATTTCTCTTCGGAAGAATTCACACTTAGAAATTTGAAGAAAGCCTCATTGTAACCAGGCTTAGATTGAAGTCAGACAACATTTACAAGTCACATTTAAAAAGGTTTTTCAAAAGATAAAGACTAGTCAATGTTAACCATCCTAATAGCTGTAATTAAATATTTAAATCTTTGTTCATCAAAGGCTTTGGTGAACAAGTCAGCATATTGTTCATTTGAATTCACTTTGACTAGCTTTATTAGATTTTTCTCACGAATATCTCCAATGAAATGATACCTGATGTCGATATGCTTTGTCTTGGAGTGCTTGATAGGATTTTCTGTTATAGAAATGGCACTCTTATTGTCTATATGGATAGGAGTCTCCATGAAGTTGAAACCGTAGTCCAGCATCTGATTTTGAATCCATAGCAGTTGAGTACAGCAGTTCACAGCAGCTATGTATTCAGCTTCACAGTTCATTTAGAGACACATGATTGCTTCTTGTATTTCCAGGAGATAATCCTTCCACCAAGAAATTGACATCTTCCGGCTGTGGATTTCTTGTTGATGTTACAGCCACCATAATCACTTTCAGTGTACCTATAGAGATTGAAGTCCTTATTCTTAGGATACCAGAGACCCAGTTTAGGAGCTCCTTTAAGGTATCTAAGAATTCTCTTAGCAGCAATTAGGTGAGACACCTTGGGAGCAGCCTGATATCTTACATAGATTCAAGATGCAAACATGATATCAGGTCTACTTGCAGTGAGATACATCAGAGATCCAATAACCACCCTATACTAATGCTGATCAGTATCCTCCCCCTCAGAATTAGGACCCTCCCCCTCAGAATTAGGACAAAGATTGTGATTTCGGGGTATAGCTGTTTTGGCTGGCTTACAATCTTTCATCTCAAATCTCTCTAAGATGTCCTTGACATACTTAGATTGATTGATGAAGAACCCTTCTTCCATCTGCCTCACTTGAATTTGAAGGAAAAAATCCATCTTTCCCATGGAACTCAATTCAAACTTCTTCATTATGATGCTTTCAAAGTCTTTGCACATTTGGTCATTTGAGGAAACAAATATGATGTCATCAACATAGACTTAAACAAGAAGCATGTCCTTCCCAGACTTCTTTATGAACATTGTCTTGTCTCTGGTGCCTTTGGTGTAGCTATTCCTAAGAAGAAACTGAGATAGGGTCTCATGCCATAGCCTAGGTGCTTGATACAACCCATAAAGAGCTTTATCCAGTTTGCACACATAGTTTGGGTGTTGTGGGTCTTCAAATCTAGGTGACTGACACAAATAGACTTCTCTGTCCATATCCCCATATAAAAATGCACATTTGACATCAAGTTGACAGACAGTGAAGTTCTTGGATGCTACAAAAGCAAGGAAGATTCTCACAGCCTCAAGTCTTGCAACCGGTGCAAAGACATCAGTGTAATCTATGCCTTCCTCCTGTGTGTATCCTTGAACAATAAGTTATTCTTTGTTCTTGATGATCAAACCTCTATCGTCTCTCTTATTTTTGAATACCCACTTGGTGCTAATGGGGACTTGGATAGGTGGCAACGGACACAAGTTCCAAACCTTTTGCCTCTTGAATTGAAGCAACTCCTCTTGCAAAGCTTCAACCCAATTGTTGTCCTTGAGGGTTTCTTCCACCTTCTTTGGTTCCATTTGAGATAGAAAGAAAGAGTACAAGCAGATATTCCCATTGTGGGTCTGATTTCTTGTTCTCACCCCTTCTGAGACATCCCCAATTATGTTTTTAGCTGGATGAGTGTTGTGTATCCTAAGCCTATGAATCACATCTAGTTGCATAGATAGATCCAGTTTTGAGAAGTGTAAGGTTATATTAGAAGATTAGAAGGCTGATGCAACCAATGAAGCCAAAACAACTAAGGTGCTTCCTGCATGCATGCACTAATGTACAAGGTAGAAGTTGCTTCGGAACTTTTAGACCCTTATAGAAAATATTCTAAGTGTAAAATCTTCAGAAGCCAAAGTCCAAAATCTCCCGAAACTAAAGTTGAAGTCTTTCGAAGCTTCAGAGACAAAGTCTTTAGAACCCAATTTGTTATGAAGACTGATTTCTTCCGAAGACAAAGAAGACATGCTTTCTCTGATCTACTTTTTCATAAAGCTGACATACTTTCCACTGCAACTCTGATGACTCACCAACTTATACAAGTTGGTGAAAAGTCCTTGCTTTTGTAAACTGTAGATTATGGTCTTTGGTCTGTAACTTCCTACTTTGTACCCGTTAATATTTTTATAATAAAAAATTCTGTGAGCTATGGCATGTCATAGTCACTAGTCAAAAGGCATTCTGCCTTTTGACTCTACATTGATCTTGTTGTCTAGATTAGTGTTTCCAGCTGGCTTTTATAGTATAGACGGCTGTAGGATGTAGTTTAAAGTATCTTAGGTCCTTGTATTTCTTTTCCATGCTTTGTAACACTTATAATAGAACTTGAGAGCAATATACAACATCCTTGAAAACCATACTTCTCTATTCATGTTCTTAGTTCCGTCTCATTGTTTACTTGTGTTCTTAGTATCATTTACACAAAACTGTTTCCCCATTTGATCTATTAAGTGTTTTAAAACTCTTCTCATTCTGAGACTAATTGTATTGACCACCCTCTTAACCGGTCCTAAAATTGGTATCAGAGCTTTTTAGGCTCTTGATTGTAAGATCTCACCATTTTAAATCCCTTCAGTTTCACAAAACACTTAATTTCTCAAATGGCAGCTATCATAAAGGCTGATATGGAAACTGGTACTATGACAAAGGCTCCACTAATCACTCATAATGACTTTGATACTTGGTGCCAAAGAATGTAAGGCTTCATCAAGTCTCAAGACTTAAGGATGTGGGGATCTATTATCCATAGACCTCATGTACCATCAACCTCTTCAGCTACTACTAGTGGTGGTATGATACAAAAGGAAGCGGCTGATTATTCTGATGAAGATTGACTTAGTTCAGAAGGCCATGACCGCCCTCCAAACTCCTCTTCCAAACTCTATCTACAGAGGCTTCATGAAGTGCCAGACTTCTAAGCAACTACGGGATGCATTGAAGCTGATTTATGAGGGGTCAAATGAAGAAAAAGAAAACAAGAAGGACCTCTTGAAGCAGCAGTTTGAGAACTTCACCTTTAAATCAGGTGAAACCATGACTCAATAATATTTCAGGTATGCTGAGATTGTGGATACTCTAATGGATGTTGGAGTAACTCTTGAGAACAGTGACATTATGAGGAAGTTCATGTCCTCTCTTCCCAGACAAATGGACACACTATTGTGTGGTCATTAAGAAGACTGAGAACCTCAAGACCCTTACTCTCACTGAGTTGTATGGTATCCTCAATGGCTACCAGATGGAGATGAACATGCAAAATACATCTGGTAACTCCAACAATTAGAAGAGTTTAGCACTTCATATGGTTGAAAGGGATTGTAGAGAACCACAACATCATCTTCTTTGCTACCCTGACAACTCACAAAAGGAACCTGACAGGATCAGTGATCTAAGTTTGATCAATTAGAGTTGAATTGCAGCGGAATTAGAACAAGAATTAGACAAATATAGCAAGAACACAATAGATATTCAATGGAACAGTACACGGTTATAGAGAAAGAGGGTTTTCTGCAAAAGGGATAATATCATTCATGCACAAATGCTTCGGTATGGCGGCCGCTAAGCTTCGCAGGTTACAATTAGGTCAACATTCCTTATATAAAGGAATGTGACGTCTGCTGATGTCACTTGATAGTGACATCTAACAGAATTATTACAAACAACTGAAAGTAAGCAAACTACTGAGAATGTTCACAACAACTGAGAACATCTCAGAGTATGCTAAGTACAAGATGAAACTAAAACTACTGAAACTACAAGTACTGATTACAAGAAACATAAAACTACTGAAAGGAAACCATCACAACTACTAAAGAGGTCTTCTTCAGCTGTTGTGACAACATCTAAAACTTGGTCTTCAGTCTTTGTCTTCAGCTTTTGTCTTCAGACTTTGTCTTCAGTTCTTTAACTTCAGACTTTGTCTTCAGACCTTGTTATCAGTTGATGTCTTCAGCTGCTGCAGACTACTTTAGTTTTTGTAATGTCTGTGGGACTTAAAGGTTTTTCTGATCAGGCTCATTAGTTCTTTTGGTCAAACAAACTCCCCCTGAACCAATGCAGCCAAAACCTTTAAGCTTATTGAGGTCCCACTTATTCTTGGCAGAAATACTCTCTTGATCAGCTTCAGAGATATCAGATAAGCACAGGCCAGGGAACAGGTTTCAGTAGATGTGAATGTCAAAGGATGGAAGGGAACTCTGTCTTGGGGAACTGGACACAGAGCTGTTATCCCAACCATGAAACCTACTTCCTATTGATGAGTCTATAAGACTCTCTGACGTAGGCCTCAAGGAGAACAACTTGTTCCTCCTTAGTGAGTTCTTCTGCTTCTCCTTCGAAGAAGAACTCTGGCCCATAGTACTCTGATAGGTACTTTACTGTCTTTCCATTTTTCAACTCAACAGTTGTTATCTCTCTGTAAGCAAATTCATCTGGGTGAGTCCCTTCTAATAACAACGGGAGTTCATTTTTCTTGATCTCTTCAAGCCTCTTGTATAACAACCCCTTCTTGACCATTTTGTTCTCCATTAGAGTTTGAGGGGTCATCTTTGACTTGTAGGCTCTCTTTAAGTCTTCAAGTATCTGCCAGGGTGAGACTACAATGGCCAACATAATAACAACATCTATGGTCTTTCTCACTTGGCCATTGTATCTACTTGGTATGGATTTCTTATGAATTCTAGAACTAACCCTGGGGTCTGGCCAAATCCTTACTCTCTCCTTTTGATATTGAAAGGTATGCCTGAGAGCATACAGCCTTTGAGCGTGTTTCTTCATGGCTTGTATAGATGATGACTGAGGAAACTCTTTGTCAACCATCTTCAAAAGTTGCTCATCGTGCTGTTTCTGCTGTTCTTCTTCTTCAATCTTAACTTTCACCATTTGCCTCTGAAAGTCTGGTGTGATCATTTGTTGACTTCTGGGCTTAGGTATTTTTAGAACAGCAGAGATTGGCAGACTGTCTTCTTCATCATCTTCTTCTTCTTCTTCTTCCATCCTCAACACCCTTCTCCTTCTTCTGGGTGCATCATTGGATGTGGTTTGAGGTGGTTTTTGGGGTAAGGGAGTTGGTTTTGAGGGTTGAGTTGGTTTAAGTTTAGGTTTAGGGATTGGTTTGGAGAGTTGTGGGGTTGGTTGTTTTTGAGTAGGAGTTTGGGAAGGCTGATGTAGCATTTTTGTGGTAAGTTTGGCTTTGGAAAGCTTGGCCATATCAGTTCTCTTCCCAGCACCTGCTTCATCTAAGGCTTCGATAATCAACCCCTTATTGAATGCTTCAGAAGCACAGATTCTGGTGGTTATTGCCAGAATACTGTCTCTGGTCTATGATTTAATCTCAATTAATGATCTTCCCAAGTATTTTGCAATAAACCTGATCATTATCTCCAACCTCTCCCTTTCCATCACACTGTAACTGGCCCATCTCTCTTGTATCTCTTTAATCTCCAGCCTTCTGATCTCAGTGTCTAATGTAGCTGTATCAAAGCCTTGTCTGAAGAGTTGGTCTATTATTCTGTCCATTGATCTGCTGTGAGCTTCATCAGCTTCTTTAACCAGATCTTCCAATGATTTCTCTTCATCAGGCTTTTGAGTTTCAGCACTTTTCTTTCTCTTGTATGTGATCAGCTGTTTTTCCTTTTCTAACTCCTTTTCTTTCTCTTGTTGTTTCTCATCTTCCACTCTCTTTCTCTTTCTTTCTTTCACTGCCTTAGACTCCCCCTTTTTGGGTGCATTGGGTTCTGGGGTTTGAATGGCAGAAAGCTTCTTTTGCACGGCATCATCAACAAGTGTTTGTAGATTTGAGGAGATCCTCTCATCAATGGCTTTATGCACAATCTCATTGATGATGGGAGTGATGAGAGGTAAGAAATGTTGAAAGGTAGCAACCATCTGCTCAGAGGGGTTCTGTCCCTGAGAGGTGGTGCCAAAAGCAGTGGCTGGTAGCTCAGTTGAGTGTAGTGGCTGAGTGTTTGGTGAACCTTCAGATGAAGGTGCCATCTGTGGGTTTATTGGGGCGGATGGGCTTTGATCCTGAGACATTTTGGCAAGCAGTTCTTTGAGTCTGCTTACCTCAGCCTCAAGGATTGTGTTATGGGCTAAGACATCGAAGAAAAAGCCCAGGTCATCATCAGTCTTTGCTGAATCACCTGACCTCCTGATTGAATTAGGATGTACATGCGCTGAGTGTAGATCAGTTGTAGCATGTGCCCCTTGTTCTTGGTTCTGGGGACTTCCTGCCTCAGGACTGAGTCCTTCATCGGCAGTTGCCTCTGGTGAGGTCTTAGAGATGTTACCAACTGCATCCTGTTCATTTGCTGAATCAGTAGAAGTGGCAGCCTCACCAGATGTTCTAACCTCCTCCTCTACACGGGGAGATTGAACATTATAACCCCTGTGCTATGGGTTATCAGCAGCATTTTGGTCCTCTTCCTCAGCTGTTGAGGTTCTCCCCATTGTAATAGGTTTCTGGGGAGGAGGAGAGGAATGCAGCTGACTCAGCACTTATGCAACTATAATGGTTGGGCTTTGAGGGGCGGTTGCATTTGGAGATAGGTTTGAAGCAGATTGCACCCGGGGTGACTGGTGCTCTTCAATGGTAACCTTCTCAATTGAGATATGTTCCAGCATTGTGGTATCCCTAATTATGGTTACATCAGGATCCTGTTGAGAGGATGCCTGAGCGGCTAGGGCTGGTGGAGTCTTTGACACTACTGGGGGGTTAGAACCAGTAAGTGTTTCCTGTATTGGTGGTACAGGGGCATCCTTAGGGGACTCATCTCCCTGAGTAGCCTTTTTGGGCTTTTTGGTGTTGGGTTTGGTGGGGACTTTGGATCTGGAAGTGGAGGCTGTGGGTTCCCGCTGCTTGGGTTTTAGTAGCCGGGCAGCCCCTTTCAGTGTAGGGTCAGAGTTGTGCCTGGAGTATACTTCAGGCAATACAGCCGGAGCAGGGACTCCAAGGCCAACAAGGCCGTCTGATTTTAGCTGATTTAAAATTATGGCCATGAGAAACCTGGGATATAATATCCATCTGTTTGCCACAGGTTTCAAAGCCAAATCCTTTAGTTCCATGAAAACTATCTCAGAAAAATTTAGATTTTGTCGTTCAAAGATAGAGTATAATACCTGTTGCCATCGGGAGGACATCTGATCTCATGAGGAGGTTTTTGATGCAAGGCAGACATTCACCATGTGGAATATAAGACGTTCAGCATCATGGAAGTGCGTCTTCAGAATGGTGGTAGCACTTAAGTCTCCTTCATACCTGTTATTGATGAAAGACATATCAGTTGTGCCTTTAGGGTATTCTGTGACACAGGTGGCATCATGTAGATTTAGGGTTTGTCGAATGATGTCTGGAGTGATGACCACCTGTTTCGGTTAACCAACGACTGGAGAGTGATTTGGCTATCATTCTCACCAGTTTGCACAGAGACGTTGGTCCAGAATTGGCTTAGGGAATCGGGGTATATGGTAGGATTCAGAAGAAAAGCGGTTCGGTACTGGGAATCTACCATAAGATCGATGGCATTATCAAATTTGTTCCAAAAGGCCGATTTGAGAGGTAGGCAACACAGTTGTGTCTGGGTTTGAGTTTCATGGTCGCCATTGTTGAGAGAGTGAAGGACATAAAACGGCTAATGAAACGTTTGAAAGTAGATTTAGGTATTTATAGGGTAAGAAAAGGCTGATATAAAACGACTGAAAGTGTTGGTGCTGTCATCAGTTGTTTGAAAACAACTGAAGACCTGGTTTTAACTTTCAGAAGTTGTAACAACTGAAGACTTGGTATTAGTCATCAGTAGTTGTGAAACTACTGAAGACATGGTTTTGGCTTCAGGTGTTGTAAACAACTGAAGATTTGGTGTTAGTCATCAGTAGTTGTAAAACTACTGAAGACATGGTTTTGGCTTCAGTTGTATGAAGTGAAACAGCAGTTGTAGAAACAACTGAAGAGAAAAGTTTCTCATCAGCTGTTGTCGTCAATTCTTAGCTCATCAGCTGTTTCATTCTGACCTCAACACTTATCAGACTTTTTGTCTGATTTTCAGACGTTTCATTGGTCATCAGTACTTATCTGTTATACTGACATCAGTAGTTGTAACTACATCAGTAGTTGTAACCACATCAGTTCTTTTCAACAGATAGAGTACTTCAGTACTTTTAAGTAATTTAGTCTTCAGTAGTTACGAAAACTACTGAGGATAAATGAACTTATCAGTACTTATTTGTGACAATAGTATACGAATGCTCATCAGTACTTGTTGACTGAGATCATCAGTAGTTGTCACTTATTCTAGCTGCAGCATACCAAGCCTTAACACTAGGTTTTGGAAAGTTGAACTGTCCAAAGGCTTAGTAAATATGTCTGCAAGCTCATCAGCACTAGGAACAAACTTTGGATCAATCAGACCTTTTTCAAAACAATCCCTAATAAAATGGTGTCTGATCTCAATATGTTTGGTCCTAGAGTGCTGGACTCCTTTATTGGTAGACCTCTCACTAAACTATTGTGGATCAGCTGATTCATGTTTTTGAGATTAACATGACCCAGCCTTCTATGCCACAGTTTAGATTCCTGAGGAGAGGCCTTGGAGAACAGGCAAGGATGACCTTTTAAATCAATCTTCTTTGACAAATCCAAGGCATATACTCTTCCTATCCTGTTGGCCTTCAGGAGAGTATGTTCATCCAATACCTTGTCAATCAGCCTCAGAACTTTGGAAGACAGAATCCGGCAGTTCTGGCTTGTGAAAAGTGCAACATGCCCTTTATCACACATCTGACTGACACTCAGTAGATTATACCTGAGATTCTCTACATGGTTAACATCATCAAATCTGATTTCTCCATTTGACACAAATCCTTTCCCGATGTTGTAACCCTTAGCATCATTTCCAAATGAGACAAATCCCTTCTTTCCTTGAGAGTAGTCATTAAGAAGAGAACTGCTCCCAGTCATATGCATAGATCCTCCACTGTCTACATACCGATGCTTCTTTGGCATGCTGAAGAACCCTGCATTTATCATAAGAAACTAGTTAGCTTTAGAGACCCAAACCTTTTTGGTTTTGGGTCTGTTTTCATCAACAGATTTAACCATAACTTGTTTCTCATGATTAACAGCTGATGAAGGTGGAGATGGTGCTGAAATGGATTTCTTAGATTTGGGCTTGGATTTCCTTTTCAGTGGTTTGATCACAGGTGCATCTAGTTGGTTAACTCTCCCCAACAAATGCTGAACCATCATAACAAGTTGTGTCTGATTTGTTGCTAAAGCCTTCAGCTCATTTGACACATCAGTACTTGTTTTTGATGAGTTCCTGTGACCCACCATTTCCTCCTTCTTGAAATTCACAGACTTAGTCTGATGTTTATCATGAGGAACACTATCAGCTGTTTTCTGATAAACCCCATCCTTCTTTTTGGATTTTGGTGAGGCCTTGGGTTTATCAGTTTGAGATGACTGTGGTACAAACTTGGTCTCAAACTCATTTTTCATTTTATTAATCTCTTCTTTAATGAGCTTATCTCTGTTGAGTTTGGAACCCTTTTTGTACCAGCATTCATCAGATAGATGATTGAATTTACCACATATTTCACATGGCTTATTCTTCATCTTGGATTGATCAACTGCTGAAGTGGAAACTACTGAAGGTGTGATCTTCAGTACTTTCCTCCTTTCAGTACTTGTGTTAAGTACTGAAGGATCGGTAACAACTGAAGACTTGTTCTTCAGCTATTCTCTATCCGTCCTGAAAGACCGTATGATAGATTCCTCAGCAGTTGTTAATCCTTTTATTTCAGCAGATTTGAAATGCTTTTCAGATGTTGTGACTTGCCCTTCAGTACTTGGAGTACTTTGAGGGACAACATCTGAATTGCTCAGCTTCATGTGTTTATCAGCATTTAAACCATCAGGCAATTGATTTGCTGAGATCTTAACACTGACTTCATCCTCTAATTTTGTATTATCATTTGAGGATGAATCACATGATGATGTGGTTTGGAAATTACTTTCACCTTCAGATTTTACTATTGATTTTGAAGTAAAATCAGTAGGTGGTGCAGTATGATTGTAACCTATTCCAAACTTCACATTTGAAGTTGTTTGCTTGCTGAGAAGCATTTCAAATCCCTTGCAGGATGTTACCCAGCGGTCACACTCAACTTGGGTAGCTGCAAGTGTCTCTTTGAGACTTCTGTGTTCTCAAGTATGACCTCTACCTTAGCCTTTTCATCATTAAGTTGGCATTTAAGCTTGTAAATCTCATCATCTTTGTCATTAAGAGCAGACTCATACTCAGCTTTTCTTTTGGAAATAGTTTTCTCAAGCTCAATATTTTGATTGATTAAAGCTACATTTGCCTCTCTAATAGAGACAAAGGCAGCTATGCATGATTCAGAACATAACTTGGCTTTAGCCTCAGAAGATACCTGGGTTACCTGTGAAGATGATGCATTGGAGCAGGAACCTCAGTAGACTCCAGGGCCATGAGAGCAAGATTCCCAAAAGGATGTTCACCACCATGTTGACCAGCACCAGCAAATAATTGCTCATTGAAACCAGAAAGATCATCTGGTAAGCTGCTCCAGTCAACAACTCCTGGTGTGAAGAAGCTGTGATGAGGTTGAGATTGTGATGGAGATGGTTGAGGCTCAGGTAGGGCTTGAGGTTGTTGTGCTATAGGAACTTGAACTGGATTTGGCTGTGGCATGTAATAGCAGGGATATGGATATGGCATTGGACCCTGAGGGACAAAATATGCAGGAGATTGAGGTTGTGAGTGATGACCAGAACTAGCAGGATGTTGCCCTTTGTTTTGTGAACTATTGCTTGGAAAGGTCACAAAGGGTGTAGAGGAGTTAGATCCAGTTGATCTACACTCTCTTGCAAAGTGCCCAAGCCTGTGGCATTTGTGACACCTCAACTTACTCTTGTCAAAACCAACTTTGGTTTTGCCAGAGAGTCCTGGAAATTTCCTACCAGTTCTCTTGTAGAACTTTTGAGATCTGATATTGATCAAGGCCATTTGGCTCAAAATATCCATCTCTTCTAAATCATCATCAGCAATACCCATCAAATCATCCATGATAAAGCATAAATTATCACTATTACACCCAGAATGACTGTCAACACCAACAAATGCATGATCAGAACTGTTTGAAGAGAAATCTATATGCTCATCATAATGGCTTTCTGATCCAGCATATTCTGACTCATGACCGACCAAGGCAGTGTTCCCTGGTACAAAGTCATCAGTGAGCTTTCCTGATGATGCCAGATTCCTTTTCTGCTCTATCTCTCTTTCAAATGTAAGCAGTTTCCCATGGAGTTGGGTGAGAGATAGGCTATCCAGATTTGCACTGGAGCGTAGGACAATGGTGTATGTGTCCCATCTCTCAGGCAGTGATCTGAGGAATCTGTTGTTCATCTGGCTGTTAGTATACTCATGCTTGACCATTTTCAGCTCAGAGATCAAGCAGGAGAAACGCTCAAACTGTTGAGTCAGTGTCTCACCCTTCCTATGAGAGAATGTCTCATATTGTTGGGCGAGGATTTCTCTGTTGTTTGCTAAGACCTCATCAGTTCCTCCGAATTTTCCTTCAAAGCATTCCAGAGGTCATGAGCAGTTTCATGATGCATAAGCCCAGAATAGATTTCATTAGGCAGTGCCATGGCCAGAATTCCATGGGCTTTAGCATCAATCTCAAACAGTTTACGATCTTCATCTGAGTATTGCTCCTTCTTCTTCGGAACCATTTGGTTGGTCACCGGATTGTTCACCATAGGCTTGTGTGGACCGTGAACCACAGATGTCCAATAACCTAAACTGTTAACAGACAGGTGATGGAGCATTCTTCGTTGCCATATGTTATACTCACTCCTAACCAGCATCGGAGGCTTGGTTGAGGAGCCAGTATTGTGAGGGTCATTAGATGGAGTAGTCATTCTCAGATTCAAACCAATTCAATCAAGTTTCAACAGATTTAGCACAAAAACACAACAAACTCAATATGAACCAAGAAGAAACTCAAATTGAATAACCAGAAGCAGCAGAAGATCAATCTCTATAACCAATTCTTGCAAATATGCTAATTCGATCAAACTTTAGATATCGAAATAGCAGTTTCAATGATCAATTGTTAAACCGATCAATGATTAACCAGCTCTGATTCCATTTGACAGGATCAGTGATCTAAGTTTGATCAATTAGAGTTGAATTGCAGCGGAATTAGAACAAGAATTAGACAAATATAGCAAGAACACAATAGATATTCAATGGAACAGTACACGGTTATAGAGAAAGAGGGTTTTCTGCAAAAGGGATAATATCATTCATGCACAAATGCTTCGGTATGGCGGCCGCTAAGCTTCGCAGGTTACAATTAGGTCAACATTCCTTATATAAATGAATGTGACGTCTGCTAATGTCACTTGATAGTGACATCTAACAGAATTATTACAAACAACTAAAAGTAAGCAAACTACTGAGAATGTTCACAACAACTAAGAACATCTCAGAGTATGCTAAGTACAAAATGAAACTAAAACTACTGAAACTACAAGTACTGATTACAAGAAACATAAAACTACTGAAAGGAAACCATCACAACTACTGAAGAGGTCTTCTTCAGCTGTTGTGACAACATCTGAAACTTGGTCTTCAGTCTTTGTCTTCAGCTTTTTTCTTCAGACTTTGTCTTCAGTTCTTTAACTTCAGACTTTGTCTTCAGACCTTGTTATCAGTTGATGTCTTCAGCTGTTGCAGACTACTTTAGTTGTTGTAATGTCTGTGGGACTTAAAGGTTTTTCTGATCAGGCTCATTGGTTCTTTTGGTCCAACAGAACCTTTCATTACCTTCCTAAAGACACCAAGAGAGAGCTACATCCAAGAAAGCCCATTCCAAGAGACAAGCTCTTCACAAGCCTTTGTGTCTACTTGTGAATGCATAGGCAACTTTCTCTTAACCCTTGAAGACCTGGATTGTATCCATCCAGATAATCTAAAGTACATGGAAATAGTCCAGCAAAATGGCTCTTCTCACTCACAGAGCCATGAAGTTTTGCAAGAGGACAGGGAGGAAGTTTCCTAGCAATGCAACCAGTGGAAAGTTTGGGCTGGACAAAAGCAATATGAAGTGTTACAACTGTAACCAAATAAGAGACTTTGTTAGAGAGTGCAAGGCACCAAAGTCAAATGGTGGCCAAGCACAAACCAGACAAAACTACACTGATGGAGCTTCCCATAATGAGAATCCCAAGCAGCAAGCTGCAGTTGCTATTGAAGAGGGAGGCTTTGACTGGAACTTTAAGGTTGAGGATGCATCTCCAAACCAAGTACTGATGGCAGATCATGAAAAAGCCAAGGTATTGGAACATCCTTGTACACCTAAATCTATTTCTAAAGTTAACAGATATAGGTCCTATAACTTAGAGATGAGAATTGATCTTGAGTCCTTAAAAATATTAAAATCTGATTTCAAAAGAGCTGAACATGTTTACAAACTTAAAATAGAAGACTTCAAGTTGTCTTTGGAAGAAAATTATGTCTTCAATTCAAATAACTACTTATAAGAAATTTACCTTAGGATGAAATTCTGAATTATCTTCCGAAGCTTAAATATGCTTCTAAGTACTTACATGTATTTGAAGGACAATTTTCTTCGGAAAGCAATTAAGTCTCGGAAGATTTTGAAAAAGCCATTTCAACTCTTAAGCATGAACATACCAACTACAGGACTCAGAAAAGATCTCATCACTAAGTTAACTGAATGTCAGGCTGAGCTTGTGATCAACAAAGCTAAGGAAAACATGTTCTTAAAAAATATACCTTCAAGAACATGATATCCTCACCCTTGCATGCAAAAGTTTGTTATCAGAATTAGCAAGGACTGGGATCTACTAAGATAGCTCCTTCACACATTCTATTGTCTGTAAGACCTCCAAGGTGTGGAACTTGCGAAGATGAGCTTCCACTCTTAGACCCCATTGATGAAGGGGATGAAGAGGAGACAGTGAAGGATGATTCTAAGAAGAGTGAAGATGATCATCCTAAAAAGGGTCACTATTCTCCTAAGGAGAGTAAAGAATCTAGGAAGACCAAGCCTAAGTGGAAGAACTTGATCAATCAAGGCCACTTTCAACTCTAAGCAGAATCAAGTGTTTATCTCTGCAGCATTTGAAGTGGTGAAGGCTGAAGACTCAACTATGAACTCCAGTACCAGGAGTTCTAGTTCATGTCAAACTTATCCCAGCCAAGAGAAGAAGGCGGATCAGTTGTGTACCACTGCTACACAGCCTGATCCATCCAGTTCGAAGAGCAAGCATCACCCTAAGAAGCTTGCTGCATCATCTATGAAGATAAAGATGGAGGTGGAAAGTGATCAAGTTTGGTCTTTCTCTCAAATGAAGGCTCTTAAAAGGAAGCAAATGGATTGCATCATGTGTGGTAGTACTTCTCATCTTGCTAAGGATTTCATCTACAATCCTAAAAGTAATATTCACATGACCAAAGAGAAAACTTCTAAGAAGAACTAGCTTTGAAAGGAAAATGTTTTCCTTCAAAAGCTCCAAGGTGAAAAAGAAGACAAGTGAAAACTTTCCTTCAGAAGAAATTTGGTCTCGGAAGAAATGAATGCTTCCGAAGTACTGATGCCTGCTGCAGTGAAAGCAAGATCTTCCAAAGGTCCAGTCTCCAAAACTTCCGAAGTTTGTGAAAACATCCGAGGTGTTGAAGGTCAAGTCCAATCGTTCAAAGATGGTGTGGAAGATGAAGAAAGACCAAGTGACTGAAAGTTCATCATCAACAATAGCTAGTGCTCCCCAAAGCTTGAACATATGATCTGTTACTATTACTTTGTCTTCAAATCACTTCGATAAGCCCAAGACCATGGCTTGGTTTTCCACTTGGGACAGATAAAGCTCGGCATCTTCAGGACTATTTGAAAGCCAAATACTGGCTTTTTAGGGGTAGAAACAGCCCTTGTCCAAAAAATGTTAGAGCTCATTGCTCAAGGTGACAACCTAGCAACACCAGCTAGTGTTGAACCCATAACTTCTACTTCCCAACCACCAATATAGCCAAAAATAACCATCACCTACCAAAGAAAATCCAAATGAATCCCTGCACATGCTACTCAGTTTGTGCAGGCCCCTATATCATCACCCATATAGGAGGAAGTGGACACTGGAGCTCCCACTTCTCCTGAGGAGCAAACTACTCCCATCTCACAAATGATCAGTGCTGAGGTTCCTCATGCTCATCCGGATGAGCTCACAACCCCTACAGCCTTAAGCCTTTACTCAGAGTCTCAAAACTCTAGTGAACAACCTTCAAGGGATAGTTACCATCCCCAGCCTCTTGATCTAAACCAACAAATCCTAAAACTTGAATCAAATGATGATGAAGACAGGGGCTTCAGTGAGTATCATACGTCTCTCTTCTCCACCCCTGCTCAAGGAGAGATGAGTACTCATGTTTTTCCCATGTCTAGCACACTTCATCCGCCTACTACTGAGGTGGATCCCCCTGAACTTGTTCAGGTGGTCCATATGGAAGAGGCTCTCACTTCAGCAAGTGATTACATCATTAAGACGTCAACCATGGCAACCCAGCCTCTAGACACTTCACTTGAAGTTGTCATGATGTAGGGGAAATCCAGCAGCCAAGAACAAAGTGCTGGTGATGAGGAAGAAGACCTTGGTCCTACTCTCTTATCCCCCCCCCCCCGTGATTCTTCTCATGATGATGAGGGGAGTCTGAAACTAAAGGTGCAACAACTGACAAAAACATGCACCTATTTAGTCTCAAAGATAGGTCACCTGGAATATCAGGTGACTGTCTTATAAAGGAGGGTCAATGATAAGCAATTTGAGATCACCGATCTCAAGGGAAAGTTAGCTGAGAGACCACTCCAGAGAACTCAACCAGGTCCACAAGAACCTGTGGATGTGACAGACCCAACCCCAAGCTCACTTATGCAAGAAGGTGATATTACCAAAAAGGGGGAGAAAGTCCAAACAATCATAGAACCTAGGAGTTCTTCATAGAGTATGATCTTGGAGAATTCACCACCCTCACTTGCAATGGTCCATACTCAGCAACCTCCTCAAAATCTACTTAGTCTTGGAAGACTTAGTTTTCCTTCGAAAGACTTGGTCTCGGAAGACTTAGTTTACCAAAAAGTGTGAATACTTCAGAAGGAGAACTGCTTGGTCTCGGAAGACTTGGTTCTACCTTCGAAAGTTCTTCAAATACTTCAGAAGGAAAACTACTTAGTCTTGGAAGACTTAGTTTTCCTTCGAAAGTTCTTCATACTTAAGCTTCGAATGATCTTCAACTTGTCTTCGCAAGAGCAACTTTGTCTTTAGAAGACTTCTTCAATTCTACTTCAAAATACTCTAAGTGTTGTTTTGGTTGCACCAGCCTCATATGATCCAATAGAAAGATTGATCAGACTCTGTTCAGAAAAAGAAAAGAACATGAAATGTTGCTAGTCCAGATTTATGTGGATGATATCATTTTTGGATCAACAAACAAGCAACTTTGCAAGGATTTTGAAGACCTTATGCACTCCATGTTCTAGATGAGTGCAACAGGGAAGCTTATATTCTTCTTAGGATTGGAAGTATAGCAGACAGCAGATGTAATCTTCAACAATCAAGCAAAATATGTGGAATCCATGGTTAAGACATTTCATTTTGCGGATTTTTAGTCTATCAAAACTCCTGTGGATACAAAAATGAAGATTGGTCTAGACTCAGATGGCAAATCAGTGGATCAAACTCTCTATCGATTAATGATAGGGTCACTCATGTATCTAACAACTAGCAGACCTGACTTAATGTTTGGTGTATGTGTTTGTGCTAGATATCAAGCAGATCCCAATGAATCACATGTAAATGCTACAACAAGGGTACTCAAATATCTTAAGGGCAAGCCTGCACTAAGATTATGGTACCCAAAGGAAGAAGATTTCAATCTCTTTGCTTACACAGACAGTAACTACGGGGGATGCAACTTCAATCGGAAGTCCACTACTGGAGTTTGTCAATTTCTTGGTCCTAGACTGGTCTTATGGCAGTGCAAGAAGCAGACAAATGTGTCTATTTCCATAGCAGAAGCTAAGTGCATAGCAGCATCAGCCTGCTGCTCTCATGTTCTCTGGATTCAAAACCAGATGCTTGATTATGGTTATAACTTCTTGCACACACCGATTCACGTTGACAACACTTCCGCCATGTTCATAACAAACAATCCAGTTCAGCACTAAAAAACCAAACACATTGAAATTAGATATCAGTTTTTGAGAGACTACGTTGAAAAAGGGTTAATCAAGTTGATATAGTTTCACACGGACAATAGCTAATTTGTTCACTAAGGCATTTGACCCTAGTCGGTTTGAATTCTTAGTTTAATTAATTGGCATGATTAACCTCGAGTAAAAATCAATATTTACAAAAACATTCAAATATTATAAAAATTACAAAAGGAAGTAGTTTTTGTTGAAGTATATGATATTTACCCCAAGGGAAATGATATAATTACAGTCGTTATATCATTCACTGTGCTTATTTCAAAATCTTGAAAGACTGACATGACTTATCCGATATGCGGGTAGGCTCAGCTTGGAAAAAAAGATACATGCTGTGATAAACTAAAGCTCATATTCTTCTGTGAAGCCATCATCTCAGGGTATGAGTAAGTATTTAGCTTATCCAAGTGTGTGTGTGTAGTAACCTAAACACACCAGGTAATGATGCCTTATGAATCTGATTCACCCATATTAGTTTCTCCTTTGTTTTGCTGAGCAAAGATCTGGAGAAACAGGCACATTGTACTGATGTCATGATCCAACAAGATTCCCAATATGGAACACATCTAACCTGGATGAATTAATAAAGAAAATATTCATTGTGAATGAACAAAAAGAATCCCAAAGAGGATCACTTCTATAGTGAAGTGCAAAAAGAATCCCAATGTGGATAAATTAAATATAAGGATCACCTTCTAAATGACATAGTCATGTAAGTTGTGAAAAAGTTCTACCATGCATGTCATGTGGTTGGTTGATCTTGCCATGCTTTTGAGTGTGAGGTACATGTTAAATATTCAATCCTCTAAAAACATGATAAAGATAACATGCATTAAAATATTAACCAAGCATGAGTTTAAGAGGACAAGCATACCAACAATCAATATGTTCATGATTATGTCTATTTTACTAACAATTGCTTGCACTTGTGAAAGGTAAGATTGATATGATCCCTAGTAAGGTATACTTCCTCTTCATGTACAGATAAGAAAATCAAAAAATTATAAAAATATTTTCCATTTAGTATTCGAAATTTAAAAAAATATCTTTAAAGTTTTTATCTCATATGGTATAAACTTTAGGGGGAGCAATTAAAATTTTAAATATTATGTATAGTTGTTGCTTTTTTAAAAATATAAAATCAGAAAAATGGCTGTGTTGATGTGGAAGTTATACCATAATATCTCAGTATATGCAGATATTTGGAAGCACAAAAGTCCAAGATCAGTCAAATCTGAGAAATTTTGTATCACACCGGGTGTACAATTCAATCCAAGCAAGAATTGACAATCTAGCAGTAGTCAAAACTTCATAAAAAGTCAAAGCAACAAACACATCTTCATAAAAGTCAACGCATCAGTGCAAAAACAGTCAAAACTATCCATAGCAAAAACATTAATTTTTGACAAGTTCAAATTTTAATGCGGGTAAGAGTATTGGTTAATATGGGTGAAGGTAACCCAGGCATATAACCAATGCGGGTAATAGTTTTGTGCAATAAAAACCAAAGTGAAACTAATGCGGACAGGTTAAGTCATCCGCCTTTGTTACAGAAAATGCAGACAAGTTCAAATGTTCTTTCGCATTTATTACAAGGTCAAATGCTAGCAAGTTTTGTGCTTTCACGTTTGTCACAGTACACAAATGCGTACAAGTCAAAAACTTCCGCATTTGCTACAATATAAAAATTAAAACCTCCGCATTTGTTTATTCACTTGCAAAATTTGAGAAATTCATCAAACTGACTATTTAAACACATTCATGAGAGTCATTTAATACTTTTCAAAATTGAGTGAACCTATAATGCGTAGAGCGGTTTTCTCACTGATCTTCATCAATCATCCAAACCATCTCAAACCTTAAGTGTCGATTGTTCATCCAACTCCATTTCATCTCTATTTTGATTCTTAGCCAAAGTAGTATTGAAGCAAGGTGATTCTCGATGGATTTGTAAACTTCAAATACAGAACCAGTGATGAACATAGAACCCTAGGTTTAGAAAATTCATAAATTAACCATGAACAATGGATTTCAATGTAATTTTTGAGTTCAATGAAACGGATGTTAATGTGAATAACAAAGAACAACCGATTTACCAACCCTAGGTTAACCATGATGAACAGAGGAACCAAGATTTGAAAATGTTGAAATCAAATCCAATGTTTTAGTGTAAAAGGATGTTTAAAACAAGTGAAAACAATTAAAAATATGCATAAAACATTACACAAATGGTTATTTATCACAAAATGAAAGATAGGTCAAATTCCTATATAACAGTAACCATTGATCTATCAATTTTGACCTGAGAAACTCAAACTGAGAAAAGTCAAATCTGCTCTTAGTTGTATAATTTGATAATTGTTAGTACATTACTAACACGTGTGTCTATATTGCAGAATCTATGGCAAACCTCACTTGGAGCAAGCTCCACAATGTCAGTGGATACCTTGATCCAGATATGCCAGAACCTGAGGGTTTAAGAGACATGATCATATTCATCTCCATAACAAGAGTGGCACATGCCATCACTGTTAGACCCATCATCTATGAGAACTTCATGACCATCTTTACCAACATTGGTTGTGAAGGGGGTTTTGAGGGAAAACAGATAATCAATGGGTTAGTTGACTTACAGTGAAGATTCTTGATTCATCTATTCTAACATTATATGTCAAAGAGGAAGACTGGTTGGAATGACATCCCCATCACTACATCATTAGCTATTTATGCCTTGTGCACTAACAGACAATTCAACATGTCTGCTTATGTGTTCAATGGCCTGGTCTCCAACATTGAGGAAGGAAGAAGACACATGTTCCTGATGTATCCACGGTTCATCCAATGCTTCATCAATGAAGCTTTCCCTGATATTGTATCAGAAAGCGCTATGATGGACATTCCTCATTACAATGCCAAATCCTACAAGTATATCAAGAAGAGAGATCCAAGGAACTTCTATAGTGGAACTTTCTTTCCATTACTTCCATGAATGTTACAGCAGAACAATCCAGAAGAAGTTCATGAAGAAGAAGCTGAGGAAGTTGTTCATCATGTTAAGGAACAAGCTCATGATGATGTTCCTATTGGAGAGCATGAGATTGAAGACGAACAACCAGCTGCTCATGATCAACAAACTATTGGAGAGCATGTTGAAATAGCTAAAGAAGGACTAAGGCAAGTGTCACCATAAGTTGATGTAGGTGGTGATTTTCACACTGTGCCTTCAGTTAAACAAGCTGATACACCATCTCCTTTCAGAGCATCACCTATTCATTCTCCTTCATTATCTCCTATCTAATCTCACAATGTATCTCCTACATATCCTTCACCATAAGTTGATGCTGCATTTGTTGAATCTGTTGAATCTACTAGTTCATCAGATAGTTATGAATCATCTTTGGATGAGGAGGATCATCATCTTGATTTTCAAAGGTCTGAGAGACAAGTACACTCAGAGGCCGGTGCTCAGAAAGCTTTGCAGAATCTAAAGTCAACCGTCCTGATGCTAAGGATGAAATGATTTCTGAGCTATTACTGAAGGTAGCCAGAATGGAGAAACTTTTGTATAGAAGGTCTGGCGTAATATGAGATAAACTTCTTGAACTGGATGAGAAGGAGAAAGAACTAAAACAACTAAAAGCCAAATACTAGTTTGATAAAGAAGAAAAAGAAAACAAGATTGATAGACTTAAATCAGCCTTAGAACAGGCCAAACAAGAAATCAGTGGACACTTGGATGCTGCTACCATTCAAACTCTTGCCATGGAAGAACAAGGGAATCTCCTTGATGTCCAAACTGATATAATATATGATTTACATAGATAGATAGAAGCTCTAACAAAGAGAGTTTCTGAACTTGAAATGTTAATTAAGATTAAAGAAGAATTGGCCAAAGAAAAGGATGAGAAGGGTGATGATGAAACAGATAAAGGCAATGATGATGAGGCTGAAAAAGAAAAAGAATCAAAAGAAGACAAAAATGTCTCTGGTGGGAGTAGTAATGATGATGATGACTCAGCACCATCAAAGAGACAGAGAATTACTGAAACTATTTAGCAATCTCAACATAGTGAGGTTAGGGAGGAAGATGAAAGCATGGCCATGGTTCTTTACTCGGGTCAAACTCCTGAAGACAGACTAGATGAAGAGTCTGAGATGAAAGAAATGATTGAAGACTTAGACATCTATTCTTTTACAGAGTTCATTATTGATGAAGACTTTTGGGATTTTATTGGAGATCTCAGAGCTCCAGTTGAACCAATAGTGGTGATTCCCCCTAACCCTATGCCTTTAGAAGAAGAACTAAGCTTACAGCTTGTTTATGCAATCTCATTGACTGATGAACAAAAGGAACTCATAATGAGGTTGTGTGAAGAGCTTAGAGAAAAAGAAGAAGCTGAAAAGCTTGAGAAAGAAAAGAAGCAATAGGAAGTTGAAGCCTTTGTACCCTCTTCTTCTGGCCCTCGCATGCATACATACTCCAGAAAAAGGAAGTACTTATCTGAAAAGGCCAAAGGAAAAATGCCTATGGTAGTAGACGAACCTGTCCAAAGAAACAAAAGGATGAGCCAAAAAGCCTTGCTGCTATTGCCCAGTTTTTGGATAAGCATTAGAAGGCTTAGGAGCAATTAAAGAAGAAGGTTGAGGTGATTATCCTGGAAGAAGGAGAGATAGAAGGAGGATACCAGGAAAGCTTGATTCATGACCCTTTGTTCAGGGACAGTCCTGCAGAGGTTGAGTCAACTGTTGAAGAGATGGTGGAGAAGGCACAAACTGATGATCTTATGGTTAAAGCCATGTATTTTATCACCACGATTATAATGCTGATGAAGTTTTCAGGATGACATATGAGGGAATGGTAGAAGAAGTTAAAAAGATGCATAAACTTCTTGACCCTACTTATGTGACTGATTATGAAAAGAAGATAGTCAGGTCCCAAATCTTATTCACTCCAACATAATCTCAATAGTCTCAAGTGCCTGAATCCCAATATCCTGATCCTATAGCACGACAGACAGGAAAATGAAGGATTATCTATCTGTTTAAGGATTCACCAGAAGAAAACTAGGTAATACGAACACAAATTCCCTCAAAGCTACATTTCTCATGATAGTCAAAGAAAGGAAAGAAAGATTAAACACTATTAAAGAAGAGGTTGTAGGGAAGAAACCCATAACTAGAACTTCAGCTCAGGATGTCCAACTCACTTCCAAAGACCATGATGTCTTAGCACCCATGCTACACAAAATCCTTAATGGTTTATTGAACCCTCTTAATTAAAGTTGCATGAAGGGTTAGCCACTTCAGAAATGATTAAGGGTGTGTCTGCTCTAGAAGGCAAGGTGGATGTTAAAATAATTGCCTGGATGTCTGACAGTGATTGGAACATGTTCATGGTGAAAAGGATCTCAGGGCTAGTTCAGTTCTTCATAGATCACTGATTTATCTAGCATAGGTCGACACACCCGATTCATCAAATCCATAAAAGTGGTCGGCGCATTGGTTAAACCAAAACAAAATGAGAAACTCGTAGTGTCCATAACGCGTACGAAAAGCCATCTTGGGAATATCCTACTCCTTCGCCTTTAGTGATGATAACCAGATCGAAGATCTATCCTCGAGAACCAACCGGCACCTTGGAGCTGGTCAAACAAGTCATCAATCCTCGATAACAGATACCGATTCTTCACTGTCAACTTGTTCAGCTCATGGTAATCAATGCATATCCTCATACTACCATCCTTCTTCTTTACAAATAAGATCAGAGCACCCAATGGAGAGATACTCGGTCGAATGAACCCCTTATCTAGAAACTCTTGCAACTGAGTCATCTGTTCCTTCATCTCAAAGGGAGCTAGATGATACGGTGCCTTAGCAACAGGTTGGGCACCAGGTATTAGATCAATTTGGAACTCAATCTTGTGGTCAGGTGGCACATCTGATAGATCCTCTGGGAACATGTCTGGGAAATCGCACACGACCTGTACGTCCGACAATCGTGGTACTGTCGCATCCACATACTTCACATAGGCCAGATAGGCACCACATCCACACCTCATATATTTCTCTGCCACCATCATCAAAATTACTTTCGAAACCATGCAAACTCTAACGCCATAAATCAACACCAAACTCACATCGGGCGCGATCAATCGAATCATCTTCTTGTGACACACGATATTTGCCTCGAAGGCTGCTAGCCAATCCATCCCTAGGACTACATCGAATCTGCCTAAGGGAATCACAAACAACCTAGCAGAGAAACTATGGCCTTCCAACTCTCTGTCACAATATTCTACCATATCAGAAATCCTGGTAGACTTACCTATGGCAGTTTCCACATTGAAGGGCTCATCAATCTTTCTACTCCTAATGGGCAACTTATCAAAGAAGGTAGCAAAAATAAAACACCCACTAGCATCAAAATCAAAAAGCACAGAGGCACAAGTTTGGCTTACTAGGAGTGTACCTGACACAACCTCGGGGTCCACCCTAGCCTCCTCCCGGGTCATAGCGTGTCACACCCCCGCTTATAGCAGAAACAAGAGGATGTAACGGACGGGATCGTCATACCATATTGTTAATTAATAGAGATGTATTAAATGATGTAAGTTCAACGTGTCATGACGTCACTAACATAAATGGAGACTTGTGTCGTGGTTAGTCAATTCCACGACAAACATAACCAAACAGTCAAAAGAAATGTAAATCCCACAAGCTGAGAGAAAGTGAACAAAATATGAATAACAAAGAAGATCAAAACGTGTTTGTCAAAACACCCAATAAGTTTAAAAATGTAAATCCTAGGGTCATCGCTAAGGCAGCATACCTAGCTATCCTCAATAATTCTTACCTAAAAAGATATGCTCAAAAAGGTCAACATATTGTTGGTCAGTTTGCAGGTTTAAATAATAAATACAAATTGATGTTGTGTAATAGTTTTGTAGGACATAAGTGTATACAGTTATAAGCAAGCAACATCACATGTAATAATGAGCATCACAACTAAACCTATGACATACACACATATCTTGTCAGAACATATTCACCCTAGGGCCCGTCCATGGCCACTGTCAGTCAAACAAGGGTGGGGGTATCAACCCAATAGTATTATCAATACATATCCGTCGGCTCCAACACCGGAGTTAAATAGCTTTGAATAAAGAACCATATGGAAAACTCATGCATGTACCAGATATAAACTTGCAAAACAGTAACACATAGTCTCAAATGAATAATTGATGTCATAGCAAGAAAATAGATTGAGCATACTTTTCCCCCTTGATGTTATAAATAATTGTAATAAAACGGGGCCGCAAAACTCACCTTGAAATAGAAAAGTCCCAAAGTCTATGGTAAGAATGTCAAATCACTATAAAACACAAAACACCAAAAAGATTACTAAAGGCCAAGTTGATCTAGTTTGGTGTAGCCCTCGAAGTCCAGTCTTTAATGTCCATCAAGGTGTTTATTGTGACTCATATTAAATTATTCTTTTAAAATTCATTTAACCTTTTTTTAACACAAAACCTGTCTTTACTTGGATTATTGAGTTTCAAACCTTATTATTAAGTTTATTAAAATATTTCAGCACATATATCTGATTGCGTATCAGTTTTGTATAGGCTGTTTGGAGACCGAAAAGGTAACGAATTGTTGCATAAAAGAAACCATTTGAAAGAGAACACCTTAAATTAAACTACAGAAAAAGAATCATCTCCATTGGACAAAATATCAGAAATTTATGATTCGATGAATACAGACCAACCTGCTGCCCAGATTCGTTAGTTTTGACCCTCAGTTTTGTTAGCCACGTTTGGAGGACCAAACGATGTCGAAACGATACGAGACCACTTGGGTTAGTTAGAGGACTCATAGAAATTGATTTTATAATCAAATTTTGCCCCATTTGGACGTATTATGACCGATTTATGACCTGTACAATATGTCCCAATTTTCTGACAGCAAACTGTCCAATTTCTCAGCATTGTCTATTGGATTCTAAAACTTGGTTTTCGACCTTTATTGACCCGAATCGATCCCATAACAAGAAATTAATGGTTTTTAATAATTAATTGGGATCCAAAAACATCCATTAAGTCCAGATTTCAAGAGGTTACAATCCCAAATCAAAATATCAATGAACAATCAAGAGTAATGCACTAGGGTTTTACCGATTTTCAAATCCAACACTTGAACGCCCAGATCCTACAAGAGTCATCACCCCGACAATGAAAACAAGAAGAACAAGTGAATAATCTTAGTATAGGATGATGAATATCATCAAATACAATGATAAAATCAAGATAATATCGATTTTTCTTACCGGAGAATGTAGGGATGAACGATTCGAATGCAAAACTTGCTCTTGAATGAAACAATACACCAAAAATTGATGGTTGTTGGATGTGGATGGTGATTTTCGATGGAATCAAGGTGAAGAACAAGGAGAATTGGTCGTGGTGGCTAGGGTTTCCAAGGAGAGAGCCTTGGAGAACAATTTTGCAAAAGTGATGAAAACAAGGGGTGATTCCCCCTTGTCTACATTACGGCAGCAAAAAGGGAGGGGCAAGGGCCTTCAGGCCCTTGGCTCTTCTCGTCTAATCCGTCTCTTCTCAAATCACGTGTCGATCAATTTTTACGTTTTTAAATTCCGCGCGCTAAAACTGTTCCCACGAGCTATTATATGACCTAAAAATCGGATAAACTATGTTTTTGAATTAATTCAAGTTTATTTACCAGGCTTTAGGCATAGCCCATGAATGTATGATTAATTGGGTTTTAACGTAAATTTTTGTGTTTCACCTTTTAGAAAATCCTTGATTAGGCTCAATGTACAGGACTTCGTACGATGACAGGCCCAAATATGACAAAAATCAAGGTCAAAAGTCAAATTCAAGGTCAAAGTCAAAGTCAACGCACCTATTTTGGTGACGGATATCACATAGTGGATGCCCTGGCTTTAGCCCTCTGCCCCTCCTTCTCCTTCTCGATCCCCTTCCTCGCCCTGAAGTTCTCAGCCCTTGGCTTCTTGCAATCCTTGCTCAGATGGCCCTCTTCACCACAGTTATAACGTCTTATAACCCCACAGTCTCTCGTCACATGACCAGGCCTCCCACACTGGAAGCAGATGTTCAATCCCCACTTACATTCCCCCCATGCTTCTTCCCACACATATTACCACCCTCATCCCTGTACATGCCGTTACCACCTTCCGGTCATCCACCCTTGCCTTTTTGTTCTTGAGAGTGAAACCACCACTGCAAAATCATTTACCGTTCCAGTTTCTATCACCACCACATTTCTTACTCACCTCCACCACTACCACTTCCTCTCTCTCATCATACAGTCTCCCTTCCAGATCAACCACTGACCTAAACGAACCTGGATGGGTGGCAATCAGGTGTCTACGGATATTTGCGGGTAGACCCTGGATGTATCTCTTGATCTTTCATGACACAAACATCACCTGACCTGGCACCAGCCTTGCTATCTCATTGAACTTAGTCGTATACTGCTGGTGTGTTATGGTTCCCGCCTCTAACTGCAGAAACTCTCTCTCAATCTTATCGAGTTCATTGTGAGGACAAAACTCCTCGATCACTAACTTCTTCAGCTCACTCCACCTCGACCTTCCAATCGCCCTGCTACCCTCTTCCTGGATAATATTGTCCCTCCAACATAGGGCTGAATCCACAAACTAGTGGGTAGCAAACTTCACTTTTTGGTTCTCCCTATAATCGCTATTGTCCAACACAACTTCCATTTCCCTCACCCATCGGTGAGCAGCAACAGCATTCCCATTCCCATCAAAAGTCGAGGGCTTTCATCTCTAGAATGCCCCATAGTTGCACCCCTTTGGTGTTTCCTGCACTGCCTCCTCTTCCTCATCATCACTGGAGACAACCATCGCAGTCCCTGGTTGCTCCGTTTCCCCTGAACCTCTCTCCTTGCCCTCTCTCCTAATGGTTTTCCTCTGCTCCTCTTTCTCTTTCTTTTCATTCTTTCTCATGGCTCTAATAACCTCAATCACCACAGTCTGCATGACTTGATGAACTTCCTCCACAACTGCCTCCTTCACTGAGGCCCTTAGGTTAGCACTCTCATCACCACCTTTATTATGATAAAGCTCGGGCTCTTCAGGAGCCGTTTCAGTGGTCCTGGCCTTGTTCCTTGTGACATGCGACCAAGCACCACGTCCACTATGACCTCCATCTAGAGAAGCCTTCGAAGATCTACCACCAGCAATCTCTAAGCATAATAAGATTCACACACCAACACGATCATTCAAGGTAATAGCTCGGATTATGTCAAGTATAGTAAGTCCCTAAATACAGTGGCCAATTATGATTAGCCACTTACTTTACTCTTCATTCCCTAAGCATTCTCTATCCTAACTACATCAGTATCCAAATCTACTAAGAGCACATAATTCACATGGCACACGCACATTTTTCCTTTTTCTATTAACGTACATAAAACGTTTATATAAAACCTTTACCTGCAGGCATGTAGCTACTAGGATTGGCATCCCTTTCCCTTTCTTGTCCCGTTCTTAGTTTAAGTTTAGGTTTTGAAAATAATTTACCCAATTCTCTTAAACTTTGACTCTGATACCAACTTGTTGGTCAAGGATCGTATAAAACATATAAAACACTTTATTTTGCAGCAAAAATATAACTTTTCATAAATAATTTATAAATACATTACAAAACATTGTTCTTATAGTTTCATCCCAAAAACTTGACATTTACAAGCATTGTCTAAAAATCTAGAATGCCAGACTCGGATCGTCCCAGTAGCTATCTCATCCATGCCTGCACTCCTCAGCTGCAACATTATCTGCCAACTGATATGCATATAAGAAGTTAGCGTTACTAAGTGAGTTCAAGTTTATATAAAATACTTTAATTTTGATAAAATATTTCAATTACTTTCGTACGTGATCACACATCATACGTACATCTTGATAATAATCAATTATTATCTTTCATCATCGCTCATAATCGTTCGTTTCGTACTTTCTTTCATTATTATCTTTCATTTCTATCTAGATCCTGCCATAAGCTATGCCTCATCATTTGTGCACGAAGCAACTATAGTCTTGGGGTCAAGCTACAAGGATCCTGTTTCATACGTTTCGATCAATCAAGAAGACTGACCCCCTGTGTGCATACGGCACACAGTGGAGTTAACAACTCCTCAATGAGTTATGAACCCCTTTTAATCTGCTTTCAAGACTTTCATTCATTCATTACGTTCCACTTTTCATTATCTTATCTTTCACTTCAATTACAATAATACTTTACGTACATAAGCACATGTCACACCACGTAAAGTCATATCATAATAGATAATATGGAACATAATCAACATAACAGCTACCCGTAAACATATTGGGAACGGTCTACCCAAGACACATATTGAATTGATGTGGCTAGTACGTTATGATCCAAGTCGGGTCATACCCAATAACAACCTAGACAAACACCAACAATATTTATTTTATGATATGATCATGTAATAAATATTGACACTTGAAGTATTTAAAAATTGGGTTTCTAAATATTTGCACTAGTGTTGTGAATAAATTATATAGATAATTTATTCTAGAGAGAGAGTATTTTGTATTGTTATTCAAATGGTTGAACAAACAATGCAAATCTTTTGTCCATATTTCTTTATTACTCAACCGCATTTACTAATGCAGATGTACTTTTGAGGACATGCGGATGAATGTTTCTCATCCGCATTTACTAATGCAGATGTGCATTTATGGAAATGCTGAAAGAATTTCTTCATCCGCATTTACTAATGCGGATAAGCATTTAAGGAAATGCTGATGAAACTGATCGTCTGCATTTACTAATGTGGATGTGCATTTGGGAAATGCTGATGAAACTGTTCGTCCGTATTAACAAATGCGGATGTGCATTTGTGGAAATGCTGATGGAACTACTCATCTGCATTTACAAATGCGGATGTGCATTTGGGAAATACGAATGAAATTTTGACATCCGTATTTACAAATGCGGTAGGAGGTTGTTCATCCGCATTTACTAATGCGGATGAATGTTAGATAAATTCGGATGGGTTAAGGGGCAGGGTCCCCCTCACTTTTCCCTCTCTCTCCTAGTTTGAAATTCAGTTTCCCAGGACATGCGATATATGATTGCAATCAACCACTCTCTCTGATAACTTACAACACACTCTAAAAGTGCAAGTCGTTTTTATGTGTGTTTCTCTCGATCGGTAGAAAGAAAATGGAAGAACAGAAATTTGTTCAAGTGAAAATCCTAGCAACCTGGTGCTTGTTGGAAGCTTGGGGTAGACAAGCTTGAGGCCTCCTACTTTTGAAGTTGCCATTCAAAGATTATCTTCCTCTGACCCTTTCAAGAGATTGAATTCTTAATACCCTATGGTTGTTTGTAAGCATGTTTTTTCATATAATGATCCATTACGGGTTTTTAACAGATATATAAATTGGTTTATATATATTAACTGTAACAAGTTTTTCATTCTAATTCCGCTGTTTTTTTCATTTTATATGGATAAATTGACTCTGATAAACTTGTTCAAACCCTAAAAATTGCATCAAGAGCCGGTTATATAGATACATGCTTCATCTGGACTGAAATCTCGGTTTCTTGTTGTTAATTCACAAACAGACCGAGAATTCTGGTCTGTGTTTCCCCTGAATTTTTCAAGATTATACTTTACATGCATATTGTAATCTTGAAAAATTTAATCATTTGGATGATTTAGTTGTTTGGACAAGAATCATGATATTCGGTTTGCTTATACATTAACCAAAAATCAGTGGTTCAAGGGGAAAACTCTCGGATTTTTGTTTACATATTTGGATATGTATTTTGGTGTTCATAACCTAGCCGAGACCTTGTGTTGGGATGTGTTGTGATTTTTATTTGATTATTCAAAGGGTTGTAATAATTAAATGTATTTGTTCTTCCTCTTGGCTATGTAATTTATTTATTATTCATTTGGTATGTAAAATAAATAGATTAGTTGCATTTCACTTTTACTAGAAAATGTATATAGGATAGATTTTGTAAAAGAAGATGCAACAAGGATGTTTTTTGGTTTGGGCCAATTTTGTGCCCAAAGGGCTTTATAGCTCTTAATGTGATTTAAGCCCAATAACCGAAAATATATTTTGAAGGCCCAAAGGAGTTTAGTGCAGAAATTGAAGTCCATTTGGAAGCCCAAATCGAATGGGAGAATCACAACACAAAGTGGACGCTTGAAGCATTTGGATGCGGGATCAAGTGGGAGTTCACCAACACAAGTTTTAACCTTAAGAAGGACCTAATTAACTCACTTGTTTCGGTCAATAAGTGATGTTAAATTAGTTTGCAATGGTTATGAACTTGTTGTTGTATGTGTTGCTTGTATGGTTGATTTAACTTTTATTGTTTATATGATATTTGGATATGCATTGTTAAACAATTTTAAATCAACAACAAGCTTCAAACAGTTCTTTTGGAAACATTAACATGGGTAATAAAATGGTTTTATTAAAAGTTAATGTTTTCGCAATAAAATTGGGTTTTATTAAAAGAACCTTGGAAATTGGTTTAACTAATGTAGCATGCATTTGAATGCATGCAAATGTAAGGTAAAAAATGTTTTCATAATAGAATTAATAGAAACAAAATCCCATTTCAACAAGTTTAACACCATCCTTTTATACAACACTCAAATCACTTGGAAACTCTTTGTGGGATAAGGTCACCTAACCATATTTAGGGAACTTGTGTGTTTGAGGTGGGCTTAACATATTTGTGGGATAAAGGTCACCTAACCACCTGTATGTGTAAACTCACACGTGTGTGTAAGTAGGATGACTTGAGTTGGAAACCATGTGAATAGGGTCACCGAAGCATGGCGTATAATGGTGTTGATGGGATTAAACATGCCGACTAAACATAAAGATGTTTAACCGATCCTATAAAACTAGAAGTTGCAAAGGGTTGCAATTGTCAAAAGTTGACTACCTTGATAATTTAAATAATGGGATAAAGGTCACCTAACCATTATTTTAAATGTAACATTGGATTCTAGGTTTTAATTATTAATTGTCTATGAGACATAAAAGGGTATTAATAATTAAAATTTATTTTGTAAACACTAATATTGAACTTTGTTTATATTGTAGTAATGGCCGCTAATAACAACGCTACCTCCCTGACCGTCCGTAACCTGTCACTAAGAACTATCTAGGAAAAGGATCGTCTTAACCATAAAAATTTCATGGATTGGTTTTGAAACTTGAGAATTGTTCTCAAGCAACAAAAAAAATTATATGTGTTGGACGATCCTATTCCCGATGAACCCAACACTGATGATGTTGATGCCTATGATGATTGGGTTAAGCACACTGAGGATTTAGTGCAAGTTTCTTGCCTCATGTTAGGAACCATGATTCCCGAGCTTCAAAAGGATTTTGAACATCACGGGGCATACGACATGATTACCCAGTTGAAGGAAATGTTCCTTCAACAAGCATGCATAGAGCGCTTTGAACGGTTCAAGCACTTCGTGCATATCGAATGGAAGAAACCCATCCGATGTCATCTTATTTGATAAAGATGAAAAGCCACATTGATCGTCTCGAAAGGCTAAATTGTCCATCTCAAAAGAGTTGGCCACGGATTTGATCCTCAATGGTCTAACCAAGAAGTTTGAGACGTTTATCATGAATTATAACATGAATGGATGGGACAAGAGCATTGGGGAACTTCATGCGATGCTCAAAACAGCCTAGGCGGGGATGGGTTACCGGTTCTCACGATCAATGAGGGTGGCAACAAGAAAAGGCATCACCCCAAACCCAAGGCAAATGTTTCCAAAGGCAAGGGATACATCAGATGAAGGGTAAGGGAAAGACTAATGCGGGAACCCCCAAACCGAGGCTTAAGAAGCCAAAGGTTACGAAGAACGATCCATGCTTTGAGTTTGGCAAGATAGGACATTGGAAGAGGAATTGTCCAATCTATCTCAAAGAGTTGAGAAACAAGAGGGATGCTGGGCAGACCTCAGGTATAACTTCCATGATCCATATTGAACTTAATGTTATTTCTTCAAACACATGGGTATTGGATACCGGATGTGGAACTCATATTTGCAATTTGTTGTAGGGGTTCAAAAGAAATAAGCATTTTAAGAAGGGGGATACTAGTCTCTACATGGGCAACGTAGCAAAGGTTGACGTAGAAGCCCAAGGAGACTATATCTTGAAGCTTCCAAGTGGTTTGGAAGTCATTTTGAAGAATACTTTGTATGCTCCTAGTTTGACTAGGAATATAAATTATGTTTCCCTTCTAAAAAAATATGGTTATGTATTAAAGTTTGTAAACGATGGTATTTGTGTTCTTATGGATAATATACTTTATTTCAAGGCTATGCCTTTTAATGGTATTTATGAATTGGTTCATGATGACTCATCCTTTAATAACTCGTTATACCAATCAAGCACCAAGAACTTAAAATGGGTTTAAGTGAATTATATCTTTGGCATTGTCGTGTTGGTCACATAAACAAGAATCGTATTCAAACACTTCAAAAGAATGGTCTTTTGGAAGCAAATAAAGAGGGTTCATTTGATAAGTGTGAATCTTGTTTTCAAGGAAAGATGACCAAGAAACCCTTTAGTGGTACTAACCAAAGGGCAAAAGATTTATTAGGAATCATACATTCAGATGTATGTGGTCCTTTTAAAGCAATGACAATAAATGGTGAAAGATACTTCATTACCTTCATCGACGATTATAGTCATTATGGTTTTGTGTACTTGTTAACACACAAAGATGAAGCTTTTGAAACATTCCAAATCTTCAAGAATGAAGTAGAGAATTAACTCAACAAAACAATCAAAGTTCTTCATTCGGATAGAGGTGGTGAATACCTTAGTGATGCCGTTCAAGATCATCTTAGGAGTTGTGGGATTGTCTCACAACTTGCTCCACCCAGAACACCACAACATTATGGTGTGTCTGAAAGGAGAAACTGAACCCTATTGGATATGGTTCGATCTATGATGGCTAGAAGCACACTACCTCTGTAATTTTGGGGTTTCGCATTGCTCTCCGTGGCCCGTATTCTGAATATGGCCCCAACCAAGAAAGTGGATAAGACACCTTTTGGAATATGGATGGAAGGGTTCCGTCATTATCATATTTAAAAGTATGGGGTTATGAAGCTTATGTTAAGCATAACACCCTAAAAAAGTTAGAAAGCTGATCCACTAACTGTATCTTTGTAGGATATCCTAAAGACACAAAGGGATATTACTTCTACAATCCAACAGAGAAAAAGGTATTTATTGCTCGAAAGGCTGAGTTCTTGGAAGCTAAGTGTCTTATGGAAGGAACTGCCGATACAACAATGGAATTTGATAAGGATCGAGAACCACAAGCCGATACACGTTTGGTTGATACTAGCAATCAACAAGAGGTTGTTGATAATGATCAAGTGGTTGATCAAAACACACAAAACGTTCACAGATCTGGTAGAACTAGCTATCAACCCAAAAGATATGGATTTTTCATGAATGGATGCTATGTAGTTGACTTGGATGAACCAACTACGTACCATAATGCAGTGTCCAATTCGGATTGTGACAAGTGGCTTGAAGCCATGAACGTAGAGATGCAATCCATGTATGACAACCAAGTGTGGGAATTGGTTGTGCCACCGCTTAACTCCAAACCGGTTGTATGTAAGTGGGTTTTCAAGAAGACAACCGATATGCATGGAAACTTGGATACTTATAAAGCAAGACTTGTAGCAAAAGGTTTCACTCAGACTCAAGGGGTTGATTATGATGAGACCTTGTCGCCTGTGGCAATGCTATAGTCAATTAGGATATTATTTGCCAAAGCTGCATATTATGACTGTGAGATTTGGCAAATGAATGTCAAAACTGCTTTCCCTAATGGACATCTCGAAGAGGATGTCTGTATGGTTCAGCCTGAAAGTTTTGTCGATCCACAATATCCGAATAAAGTATGCATGTAGAAGAAATCAATCTATGGATTGAAACAAGCATCGAGAAGTTGGAATCAACATTTTGATGAAGAGATCAAGAAATTTGGATTCATCAAGAATGCTGATGAAGCTTGTGTGTATGAGAAAGCTAGTGGGAGCATCATCACTTTCTTAGTATTGTATGTTGATGATATACTACTATTTGGAAATGACATTCCAACCATGGAAGGTGTTAAAACCTGGCTTGAAAGTTGTTTTTCCATGGAAGATCTTGGTGTAGCCACCTATATTTTAGGAACTAAGATCTATAGGGATAGATCAAGGCAGTTGATAGGTTTAAAACAAAGTGCATACATTAATAAAATCTTGAAAAGATTCAAGATGGGGAACTCTAAGAAAGGTTTGGTACCTATTAAAAGACGGACACTATTGAGTGCATCTCAATGTCCAAGCTCAAAGGATGAGCAAGAAAGGATGAAGGAAATCCCATATGCATCTGCTATAGGAACCATCATGTATGCAATGATATGCACTAGACCGGACATGTCATGCGCTTTAAGCATGACGACTAGATATCAGCATAATCCAGGAAGTAGCCATTGGATGGTTGTTAAGAGTATGTTGAAATACCTTAGGAGGACTAAGGATATGTTTCTAATATATGGATCTGGTGAAGAGGAACTCATTGTAAAGGGTTACAGGGATACGAGTTTCCAAACTAATCAAGATGATTCTAGATCATAATCGAGGTATGTCTTCATTATGAATAGAGGGGTAGTGTCAAGGAAGAGTTCAAAGCAAGATGTGGTAGCATTGTCCACTACAAAATCTAAATACATCATCGCTTCATTGGCAGCACAAGAAGCTGCATGGTAAAAGAAATTCATTGCTGATCTAGGGGTAGTCTCTTCCATTCAAGATCCCCTAGAGATCTTTTGTGACAACGAGGGTGCGATTGCCCAAATCAAGGAACCCCGTGTACATCAAAAGACATGGTACATTGAGTGGAGATTAAACTACATAAAGGATGAAGTTGAAAAAGGAAAGATATGTATTCGCAAAGTTCACACCGATAAAAATATTGCGGATCCACTCACGAAGCTCCTTGAAAGGCCAAAGCATGAGAGTCATACTTGTGCCTTTGGACTTTGATATTCTAGTGATTGGATTCGATCTTTTTAGTATTTAAACCATGGAACAAATGTTATTTTGACTCACATATATATGATTATGATAGTATGAGTCATGTTCCATTTTAGCATGTTTAGATCCATGAATATGATTATTATTCTAAATGTCCGTAGTCGGTCATATTTGTGGGAACATATATGAGGTAAGACTATTATGAACTTGGATTGGTGGATATTCATATGGTATGAATATAGAGCAAAAGGTTGCTACCAAAGTTCATAGATATTTGTGGGATACAAATATTGGACGGACCCGCTCTTAAATTTTAGTGCATGGAATTATGTAATTGGTCATAAGTAAATTTGAGTAAAGGCAAATATCATAGTATCCTCCAACCTGAGATACATATTGGGTTTCAATATTCACCAAATATTACACTTTGATCTAGTTCTTCGCTGTTCTAAAATATGGACAGTACATAAGGCTAGTTTCAGGTATGATACAAGGTGATTGTGAAAAACGTATGTAGTCAAGATGGGATTTGTTCGTCTTATTCATTGAGAGTAAGATGTCTAAGGCCTGATAAAGTTAAATCAACAAGGAATGATCATTTTCTGTCTCTGGATTTAACAAGACATCTTTAAAAAAAGGATAAATGATAGATTCACCTAAATCATTTTCAAGTATTAGGGGTAGTAAACCGTTGTTAGGCGGTATTTACTACTTGCATTAATCCTCTATGTATCTTGTGCAAGTGGAGATTGTTGGGAACGATCTGCCCAAGACACATATTGAATTGATGTGGCTAGTATGTTATGATCCAAGTTGGGTCATACCTAATAACAAGCTAGATAAACACCTACAATATTTATTTTATGATATGATCATGTAAATAAATATTAACACTTGAAGTATTTAGAAATTGGGTTTCTAAATATTTGCACTAGTGTTGTGAATAAATTATATGGATAATTTATTCTAGAGAGAGAGTATTTTGTATTGTTATTTAAATGGTTGAACAAACAATACAAGTCTTTTATCCGCATTTCTTTATTACTCATCCGTATTTACTAATGCGGATGTGCTTTTGAGGAAATGCAGATGAATGTTCCTCATCCGCATTTACTAATGCGGATGTCCATTTGTGGAAATACTGAAAGAATTTCTTCATCCGCATTTACTAATGCTGATGAGCATTGAAGGAAATGCTAATGCAACTTATCGTCAATGCGGGTGTGCATTTAGGAAATGCTGATAAAACTGTTCGTTCGCATTAACAAATACGGATGTTCATTTGTGGAAATGCTGATGGAACTACTCATCCGCATTTACAAATGAGGATGTGCATTTTGGAAATGCGGATGAAATTTCTTCATCCGCATTTACAAATGTAGTAGGAGGTTGTTCATCCGCATTTACTAATGCGGATGAATGTTAGAGAAATACGGATGGGTTAAGGGGCTGGGTCCCGCCCACTTTTCTCTCTCTCTCTCTCATTGTCTGAAATTCAGTTTCACAGGACATGCGATATATGATTGCAATCAACCACTCTCTCTGATAACTTACAACACACTATAAAAGTGCACGTTGTTTTTCTGTGTGTTTCTCTCGATCGATCGAAAGAAAAAGGAAGAACATAAATTCATTCAAGTGAAAATACTAGCAACCTTGTATAAGTTGGAAGCTTGGGGTAGACAAACTTAAGGCCTCCTACTTTGGAAGCTGCCGTTCAAATATTATCTTCCTCTGACCCATTCGAGAGGTAGAATTCTAAACACCCGATGGTTGTTTGTAAGCATGTTTTTTCGTATAACGATCCATTACGGGTTTTTAACAGATATATAAATTGGTTTATATATATTAACTGTAACAAGTTTTTCAATCTAATTCCGCAGCGTTTTTCTATTATATGGATAAAATGACTCTGATAAACTTGTTCAAACCCCAACAAAACATACAACATAAACAAGCATAGAATAGACCCCTATAAAACATCAGTACTTAGAACTTAATTCTATTTCCGCAAATTCAAAATAAGCCTAAGGGTTCACAGCGCCTAAACACGTCACTAGATACAACCATGAAGCTTCAGAAGACTTCATTATACCATCGGAAGATTTCTTCATGGTTTCAGAAGAATTCCCCTTGGCTTCGGGAGAATTCCCCTTGGCTTCGGAAGAACTCCCATACTTGGCAAAAGTCCATAGAGGACGACCAAAGTCCACAATGCATGAGTGAAATAGACTAAAACATTCTTAAGTGTCCACAGTGGACAACCAAGTCCACAACGGACAGCCAAGTCCACTACAGACAACAAATAGCCTCTAAGTGTCCACATCAGACATGCAAAGTCCACAGCGGACATGCAAAGTCCACAGGGGACAGTCTAACTATCTAAGTGTCTACAGCGGACAGCTAGTGTCCACAATGGACACCAAGTCCAACACCTGTGATTCAGATTATGCAGTTTCTATTCCCAAACATCACTACTAAACATATACTTAGCATAGATCTACCAGTCACACGCTTAACATCACAACCAACCGCACGCAACATCATAGAAATCATTTAAAACATACATCTTTCATAAATAGTTGTACTTTCATGGAAGACCATTGTATGTTTTATTAAACAATAGTTTGATATACATATGAGCCCCAAAAAAAAAAAAAAACATGTAAAATAGGAGATCTAGAACTCATCTCTGACAGCTTTCGAGTAAAACACCACCAACCCGAGAGCAACCTGGAATTCTAGCACCTAAACACACGAAAACAGGCAGCCAAACACATAGGAACACATAAAGATCAGTCCAGAAGCTTAAACCCAACTGAAACCTAGAAGAAACTCCTTAAAATCTTACCTCTTTGAAGATTTCTTCCACTTTCTCTCACTAAAATCGGATGAGTGCTTCTTTTTCCTCACTCTAGCCGAAAGTTATGCATGAGAGAAGGGGTATAGGTGGCCATGCCACCTTTTTGAACCTATTATGGGTAGGTTTGACCTTTGCACACCTTTAACCCCTTTCTTTGAAATAATTCCCTTTTCTCCCTTATCTTTTCTTTTCTTTTCTCTCTCTTTTTTTTTTAAATTTCCGGGTGTTACAAGTCCACCCCCTTATAGTGGTTTCGTCCCTGAAACCTATCACTCCTTAAGAAGACTTGGGTAGTGTCATCTCATTTCTTCCTTGCTTTCCTAAGTGGACTTTGACCCCTTCCTGTGTCTCCACTGTACTCGCACGAGTGGAAACACTTTATTCCTTAACCTTTTCTCCTTTCCATCAATGATTGCCACTGGTTGCTCTACGTAATTGAGCCGTTCATCTACCTTGGTATCCTCGATGGCACAATCATATCTTCAACGGCTAAGCACTTCCTAGATGAGATACATGGAATGTCGGATGAATTCCACTTAACACATCGGGTAGCTCTAACTTGTAAGACACCACTCCTACTCGAGCAATGATTCGAAAAGGCCCTATGTACCTCGGGCTTAGCTTTCCTCGCTTTCTGAACCAGATGATCCCTTTCCAAGGTGAGAACTTCAACATAACTCTATCGCCCACCTTGAATTCGATTGGTCTACGTCTCTTGATGGCATACGACTTCTGTCTATCCTTTGCTGCCTTCATAAAGGCCTTGATCTTATCCAACTTTTCGGTCGTAGCCTCGATGACCTTAATGCTCCCCAACTCCTTTTGCCAGATGTCACCCTAACATATACGCATTCTACTCTTCCTACCCTATAGCATCTCGTATGGAGGCATATCAATGCTAGCATGATAACTGTTGTTATATGAGAACTTGGCTAACGGTAAGTGTCCTTCCCAACTTCCCCAAAATCAATGACGCATGCTCTTAGCATATCCTTAAGCGTCTAAATGGTTTTTTCCAACTAACCATCTGTCTGAGGATGGTAAGCCATACAGATATGTAACCTCGTCCCCATCGCATCATGAAATCTCTTCCAAAACTTAGATATAAACCGAGTGTCACGGTCAGACATGATAGACACCGGTACACCATGACGAGTCACAATCTCTTTGATGAACAGATCTGCCAACCTCTCAGATGCATACATCTTGCGGATCAGTAAAAAGTAAGCACTCTTTGTCAGATGATCAACTATCACCTATATGGCATCGTATCACCTTTCCGTACGTGGTAACTTCGTAATGAAGTCCATGGTGATGTGCTCCCATTTCCACTCGGGTATATCCAAGGGTTGGATCTTCCCGTATGGCTTCTGATGCTCCGCCTTCACTTGAAAACAAGTAAGGCACTTACTCACATACTCCGCTACGCCACGCTTAATTCCTGGCCACAAATAATCCTTCTTCACATCTTGATACATTTTCGTAGCACTGAGATGAATTGAGTATCGAGTCTTATGAGCCTCATCTATGATCTTCCTACATAGATCCCCATAACAAGGAATCAACATCCGCCCTAATCTGGTCCTGACACCAAGAGTGTTCTCCCCCAACTCGGCGACTAGACTTTTCATCCTTTCGGAGTTAATCTGATTTTCTTTAAGTGCTTCATCCTGAAATTCCTTTACCTGCTTCATCACATCAGAGGTCATAACCAACTAATAAGCCTTCACTCTAATTGGCTTGGGTCTCTCCTTTCGGCTAAGGGCATCCGCCACCACGTTGGCCTTGCCCGGATGGTAGTGGATCTCGCAATCATAGTCCTTGATAAGCTCCAACCATCTCCTTTGCCACATGTTCAAATCCTTCTGCTCGAAGAAGTACTTCAAGCTTTTGTGGTCAGTGAAGATGGTGCACTTTGTCCCGTACAAGTAGTGCCTCCAAATCTTAAATGCAAAGACCACAGCCGCCTACTCCAAATCATGGATAGGGTAGTTAGCCTCATGGGTCTTCAACTGTCGGGGCGCATAGGCTATACCTTTCCCCCTTTGCATCAACATGCAACCCAATCCCGAATTAGAAGCATCCGAATAGAACACCAAGTCTTCGCTCCGTTCGGGTAACATCAAGACAGGAGCTTGGCTCAATCTCGTCTTTAGCTCATCGAAAGCATTCTCCTGCTCTAGACCCCATACGAACTTCATATCCTTACGGGTCAACTTGGTCAATGGTGAAGCTATCTTAGAGAAGTCTTGGATGAATCTTCTCTAATAGCCTGCCAAACCCAAGAAACTATAGATCTCGGATGGCATCTTTGGAGACTTCCATTGCATCACTTCCTTAACTTTTCCCAGGTCCACCATGATCCCTTCAGGATTAACTACATGACCCAAAAACTGAACCTCGCGTAACCAGAACGCATACTTGGAGAATTTGGCATACATCTTCTCCCTTCTAAGCATCTCCAACACCTCGCGGACATGACTAGCATGCTCTTCTTCACACTTCGAATAAATCAGGATGTCATCAATAAACACGATCACTGATTTATTGAGCATAGGTTGACACACCCGATTCATCAAATCCATAAAAGTGGCCAGCGCGTTGGTTAAACCAAATGTTGGACTCAACAAGTGCATTAATAGATTAATGCTTAAAAAGGATAATGCTTGCCATAATAAAACATAATGTGTTCTAACATTGAAACAATCATTAACTAACATATTCGTATCATTAACACTCATAACATACACTAATATTGCTTAAATTTCTTTTTCAGGTTTGTAGATAAAAAGGAATTTTTGCTAAGTGTCGGCAGCAGATGAAGAGCTTTCCACAGCGGATGACTAAGAAGATGCAGTGGATGAAGATCAAGTCCAAGTGCCCACAGCGGATGAACAACACACACAGCAGATGCATAAGTCCACAGCTGATGAACTGTCCGTAGCGGATGTTCATCCATAGCGGATGAACATTCCACAGCGGACAACATACAAGCAAACACATAAGTGTTCACAGCGGATGAACATTCCACAGCGGACAACATACAAGCAAACACACAACTGTTCACAGCGTATGTTCATCCACAGTGGATGAACATTCCACAGCGGACAACATACAAGCAAACACACAAGTGTTCACAATGGACATCATCCAAGGCACAGCAGACATGTTATCTGACTTCCACAGCAGAAAGCTTAACATCCACAGCGGACGACTAATCATCCACAGCGGACAGCTTAGAGACTTAGGATTAGTTATGTAATTTTCATTTACAAAAGGGTAGTTCAGTAATTGTATATAGCACTGTGTATAGGCTATAAATAGCATACTACCCTAATCCTTTGTAAGCTTTTGAACAATCAATACAAACAAGCAGTTATATCATTCAAGCACTAGCAATCACTCACACACACAAATATCATAGCATTAATCATGGGTTTCCGCACCATGCTTATTGTTTGTTGAATACAAGTATAACAATCTGTTGTTATATTTTTGTTTGAGAGATTTGAAAAGATCCTTGGGAGGAATCAACCTGTTTATATTCTTCATTGTTTGTCTAAGTTCATAAACATCACACTGTTGGGTTGATTTCATCAGGTCGTATCAGAGCTTTGGCTCAAATCATACACTGATTTTCGATCCTCTCATTCAACAATATGATATCTGTGGTTCATTAGCTTCAAAACATACATATTCGGGCTGAAAATCTTCACAAAAACCTTCTTCTACACCAAACATTCATCAAATTCTTAAAACATGATTTCTTAATCTGTTTTTGTGCATTACGAAGAAGATTCTATGTGTTTATAACTCAAAACGTCATTCATACACGATTTTCAAACGTGTTCATCACAAAACACTGTAAACCTCGTCGATTTCTAAGGGTTTTCGGATAAAACAGTACCCGGTTATTGTTCTATCCAGTTTTCATCAAACAAACACTCATTTGAATACTTTGAATTCATTCATTGTATTTAAACATCATATTTGAGTTGTTGTTCACTCAAATCAGGTGATTAATCTTCTACCAACAACAAACCCATTGTTGTTTTGTTCAAGTTTTCATAGCCGCCAACAAACCCTAGGTTAAACTCTAGTTTTTGTTCATACATATCCTTCAAGAATCAATGGTAATTTTTGATGGTTAATCATCAAAATCAAACAAGAAACATAACTTCTTTGAATTTTCCGAAAAAGTTACTTTTTGATCCAAAAAGTTAACTGTTAAAACATTTTTTGTGTTTTTAGGGTTTTGACTTTCTTTGACTGACATCATTAAAAAGTTGGCATTTCCTTAACAGAATATTCCTTTCTTTTCACCGAGATTTGAAAGTGACTTAACATTGGATATTAATTAATTTGAAAATAAAATTAATTAATTTCCTTTATTCACTAAAAAAAGAAACACACTAACAAACAAATCCTAGTAACTTTAGGATAAAAGAAAATTTTAGCACCGAGCTAAAATTATCAAACAAATTTGAATTAAAACGATAAATTAAAAAAAATTAACAAACATGTCTGATAAAATTTCAGGAACAAACAGTGATCTCAAACCACCAAGGCTCAAGAACAAAGCTGATTTCAAATAGTGGAAAATAATGTTCAGAAATTGGATAATATTCCAAGACCCGAACCTATGGACATCCATAACCAAGGGACCATTCATAACCTTTGACTCTTGGGACAGATTACAACATACAGAAACCAGTAAGCTTGAAAAACATAGCTGGTGATGACCTCAAGAGGGTCAAAACAGACATGAAAGCATACAGCGTATTGGCAATGACTTTGCCATTTGAAATTTTAAGAGGGGTTCAAAATTTCAAATTAGCAATGAACTATGGAAGGTACTTCACACAATGTGTGAAGGAAGTGAGGAAATCAGGGAAATCAAGAAAGAAAAATTGAGGACCCAGTATGAAACCTTCCTCCACGCTCAGGGAGAATCAATTCCATAACAGCTTCATAGATTTGTATAGTTAGTAAATGAGATGATTGTCTATGGTCTCAAGTATGAATCTATGGAGATCAACAAAAAGATGTTGCATACACTGCCAGAGAGCTGGACTCAATCAGTCTCTCTGATGAAAGAAACATTGGATCTTGAAGCATTGTCCATTTGAAGCATTGGAACTAGACGAAAGATCCAGGAATAACAACATAATCAGAGAAGTAGAATCCTACAAGTTCAAGGAACTACAACAAACAGACAATGCATTTTTGACATGCATTGGAGAAGATGAAGATGAAGAAGTTTAAGATACAAGTGAAACCTCCTTCTTCTCAGCCCCTGAATCATCCAGTACCAAACAAAAGTCAAAAAAAAACTGGTGTTCATGCTTCCTATGAAGCAACACCACAAGCAAACATAATCCTCACACATCCAGTTCTAGCAAACAACAACAGCCAAAGAATCAAAACATGCATAAATGTGAGAAACCCATGGATGCTCTCACTATCTTTTTACAAAGTGAAGAGCAGAAAGCAGCCTATGCAGCTTTCTCAACTAGCTTTGATGCATACTGGGGTGCAAGTCTCAAACCATCTCAAATTATCCAACAGGACCTGGATAGGTTACCACCAGACATAGTTGAAGAAATGGATCTTCAGTGGTCTATGGCAATGATTGCCTATAGATCAAAGAGGTTTCTTCAGAGAAATAAAGGATTGAGCATGGACAAGAAAACCAAAATTGGTTTTGATAAAACAAAGGAGAGATGCTACAACTGTATGGTCATTTCTCAAGAGAATGCCAACAACCAAGAGTTGACAGAAACAACAATCAAACACAAGCATCTAGCAGCTACCATTCAAGCAGACAAATCCCATCTTCAATCAGTATTCCAGCTGCACCAACTCTACCTCAAATCACACAATACAGTCCAAATCAACACCCCAAATCATCAGCAATGATTATCAAACAAAATGGTGAGTGTGATTAGAATATGTACGAGGTTGAGATCCAACCTCCTGATCATGCACTCATGGCAAACATAGAAGATAAGATTTCAGAAATCCTAAAAGAGGTAAGGGATAACCTCTGTACACAAGCATGCATTGATGAAGTCAACAGATAAAGAGAACATGCACACAAACTTTCCAAGAAAGTAACTGAACAAAAAGAATATGGAGCAAAAATTCTTTCATTAAAAAATGATTCTGAAAAGTTAACACTAGCAGCTCAAGTAGAGCAACTCTCTGAATCTTTGACTTTGCCAAAAACCATACAGGCTGAAACTAAAGTCAAACTTCAGAAATATTAGGTGAGCAACAAGAAGTTTGAAGAACTTCTTGCTCAGCAAAGGGCATTCAAAGACCCTTGACGTTTAGGATATAATAAGGTCAACCCACCTGATAATGACAATTATGTTCCTTTACCAGACTCCATGACAAACTCATAGGGTGAGTCTCTTGACCCACATGATCGGGCTGATGATTCAAAACAATCAACATCATCATCATCATCAAAATCATCATTAATATAAAAAACAGTACTGAATCATGCAATTTTCACAATTATTGTTCAATTTGTGGAAGAAAGTACCATAGCACGGCTAACTGTTTTTTCAATAAGAAAAACAAGAAGCAAAACAAACAGCCACAAGTTGAGAAATTAACTGGAAAACAAATAGTTATTCCTAATAAGAACAAGGTAGGAGTACCAAGACAAACTCCTCATCAAAAGTTGTTTTAAATAATGATAAAACTTTTTATGACAACTTTAAACAACCAAACAGGAGACATAAGTCTCAGAACAGACAACCATCAGCATTGGCACTCAAAGGAGAAGAGCTCATAGTACTTCTCCCGACAGAGCCAAAAACATCTAAAGGAAATCCAGTGTGCATAGTATTTCCAAACCATCAGACAATGCCACTTTAGAATAAATATGTGTTATGGGAAAAGACGAAAAACCCAAGACCATCTTGGCTTGGGTTGCACCATCTAACTAATTTATTTGATTATACAAGGACATCAAAGAAGGCATGATAACATCTGGTATGTTGACAGTGGATGTTCCCATCACATGACTGGCAATTGTTCCCTCCTTCGGGATTTTAATAGCAAACATGGAGGAAATGTAGCCTTTGGAGGTGACAAGACAGGTGGAAAGATAACTAGTGAAGGAACAATATCAAATGGATTAATTAGCTTTGAAAATGTAAACTACTGCTCCAACCTCTAGTTCAATCTACTTAGTGTATCCCAAGTCTATGATAAAGGATATTCTACCTTATTTGACTTAAACAATTGCTACATACTCAAGACGGGTTTTCAAATTCCTAAAGATTATATCCTTTTGAAAACACCACGTCATAACAACACATACATTGTTGATATGAACACTGTTTCAGCATCAACCCCTGAAACATGTCTACTATCAAAAACATCAGAAGATGTTTCCTAATTATGGCACATATGATTGGGACACTCTAATTATAACAGAATGAATCAACTTGTAAAAGGTGACTTAGTAATAGGTTTACCACAAAAAGAATTTTTCTGTACAGACGACTGCACTTCATGTGTGAAAGGCAAACAACATAGAGTGTCTCATAAGTCAAAATTGGTAAACTCTAACAACACACCACTTAAATTGCTTCATATAGACCTTTTTGGCCTAACAAACATCCTTAGTATAGTAAAGAAGCAATACTGTCTTGTTATAATAGATGATTACTCAAGGTTCACATGGGTTTTCTTTCTACTAAATAAGTCAGAAATCATCAAATCATTTATCACTAAAATTGAAATCAATTAGATCTTAAAGTTAAATCTTTAAGAAGTGATAATGGTACTAAATTTAAAAATGACTCTATTTCTTCTTTTTGTGCAGAGAAAGGAATAAGTCATCAATTCAGTGTAGCAAGGACTCCTCATCAAAATGGAGTTGCTAAAAGGAGGAACAAAACATTAATAGAAGCTGCTAGATCAATGCTAGCTGACTCTCTATTACCCATATCTTTTTGGGCTGAAGCAATCAATACAACTTGCTACATTCAAAACAGAACATTGTTCATCAAAGAACATTCCAAAACACCATATGAATTAATGTTAAAAGAAAACCTTTCATTGGATTTGTTAAAGCATTTGGATGTTCTGTTTCAATATTAAACACCAGAGAACAAATATCTACGTTTTCTCCAAAAGCAGATGATGGATTTTTTGTTAGATACTCAGGAATCTCTAAAGCTTACCGAGTATACAATCCAACACTGCACATAGTGGAAAAAACAACAGATGTGTTTTTAATGAACACTCTTTCACTAAGAAAGTCATTGGATCAGACTGGTTCTTTGATATTGACTCATTAACAAAATCATTTGACACATCTTACTTTGATGTTTCAGGTACCAAGGATGACAATGAGTATCCATGGTTCCCCCAACAACCATAGATGTTCCTTTAACTGCTGATCCTCGAAGGAAAACAAACATTACTCCTTTGAGTACCACAGTTTCAACTCCTCCGGAACAACCAAACACATCAAAAGGAACATCATCAAACACACCATCTTCATCAACACCTGTCACCACCCAACCATAACATCTAACCACAGTTGAAGAAGATCATAACTATCATTCATTACCTCATGCACATCATGAAGATGAAATCTTAGATTTCTTTCATGGTTCACCACAAACATTCAATGAACCATCACAACCAGATAAACAAACAACCACAAATACCCTTGTTCATCCATCAACACCCAACCAAACAATCACTAATATTGATTCAACCATCCCTGTTGATTAGATTACAACAACCAGAGTTCACAATGGCCATCCTATAGAAAACATCATTGGTGACCTTAATACCAGGTTGACATGAAGTTAATTTGACACAATAAACATTTGCCTGTACTCCTGCTTCCTATCTCTAACTGTACCCAAAAACATCATAGAAGCACTTAAAGATAACAGTTGGATAGAAGCAATGCAAGAAGAATTACAACAAATTAGAAAGCAAGAGGTATGGAAGCTAGTTGATCTACCTAAAGGTCAATACGCCATTAGCATAAGATGGCTCTTCAGAAACAAAGCAAATGACAGAGGAATTGTCATCAGAAACAAGGCAAGGCTAATTTCCCAAGGATATACTCAAGAGGAAGGCATTGATTATGATGATGTCTTTGCTCTAGTAGCTAGACTTTAAGCCATCCGAGTGTTCCTTGCATAAGCCTCATCCAAAAACTTCACAGTCTTCCAAATGGATGTTAAGTGTGCATTGCTATATGGAATGATAGATGAAGAGGTATATGTTGCTCATCCACCAGGGTTTGAAGATCCGGATTTCCCTCACAGAGTCTACAAGTTAGATGAAGCTCTGTACGGTCTTCATCAAGCACCTAGGAAGTGGTATGAAACTTTAAATAAGTTTGTACTACAGAATGGGTACACCCGAGGGAAAATAGATCAGACATTGTTCTTAAAGCGAAAAGAACAAGACTTGTTAGTAGTTCAAGTCTATGTGAATGACATAATTTTAGGCTCCACAAACATCCAATGTTGTTAAGAGTTTGAAACTCTTATGCAATCAAAATTCCAAATGAGTTCAATGGGAGAGCTTACATATTCCTTGGTCTTCAAGTTAAACAAATAGATGAAGTAATTTTTATCAACCAGAGAAAGTATGTCAATCAGATATTAAAGAAATACAATACGTCTGATTGCACATCCAGCAAGACACCATTTGCAACTGGATTGAACTTTGGACCCAATCTAAAAGGAACATCAGTTGATCAAAAACTCACCGGATCAATGATAAACAATAAGAAAATCAGACATCATGTAGGTAGTATGCATGTGTGCCAGATACCAAGCAGATCCAAAAGAATCACACATAAATGTTTTAAAGAGAATCTTCAGATATCTAAAAGGCAAACCAGCTCTTGGGCTATGGTATCCAAAAGATGGAGATTTTTCTTTATATGCCTACACAGATAGTGATTATGGTGGATGCAATAGCAATAGATAATCCACTATAGGAGGTTGTCAGTTTCTTGGATTAAGATTGATCTCCTAGCAGTGCAAGAAACAAACAAATGTCCCTGTGTCAATAGCTGAACCAAAATACATAGCTGCTTCTGCATGCTGTTCTCAAGTGCTTTGGATTCAAACCAAATGCTTGATTATGGCTTTAATTTTCTTCAAACACCCGTACACATTGACAATTCTGCCGCCATGTTTATCACTGACAATCTAGTTCAACATTCAAAAACCAAACACATAGATATCAGATATCACTTTTTGAGAGATTGCTCAGAAAAGGTTCTGAGAAAGTTGATCAAAGTCCATACCGACAATCAATTAGCTGACCTATTTACCAAACCATTTGATTCAACAAGATTTGAATTTCTGGTTCAGTCACTTGGTATGATCAACTATGAATAAAACAAGTAATGTTTTCAAAACATTAATTTCAAACAAGCTTGATTTTGTCAAAGTCCAAATTAAACATCAACAAGCATCTTTCAAAATCAAGATATCAAACAAACATTCATGTTTTCTTATAATCAAACAACTTGAATCACACATACCACTCATGAGAAATGATAGTACACTAGCTCATTCTTCACTTGAGTCATTTTCCATTAATAAAGACTTACAGTACTTTGTTTGATATGTGGATAGGCTCAGCATAGGACACCTAACATCACATACAACATTAAAGAACTAAATTCTAATGGTTGTGTGGTCAACAACACATCATGGTTTATGGTGAGTATTGATCTATCCAACATAGGTTGCTTGTAAAGTAACTACAATACACCAAGTGAAACAGTTTATAAATTGCTCAATCATACAAGTTTCTCCTCTGTTATGATTTTCATAGACCTGAAGTACACCAAGGCATTCTTTGTTATGCTAAGCGCAGACCTGAATGACCTAAATCATGATCCAAAAAGATTCCCAATGAGGAACACATCCATCTTGGATGAACAATCAATAAAGTCTTTTAGGGTACATCCCTTGTGAATGAATCAAAAAAATCCCAAAGAGGATCACCTTCCAAAGTGAAAAGAAAAAGAATTCCAATAAGGATCAAACAACATGGATCAAATTGAGCATTTATACTCCTAAGTATCTAGGTCTTAAATATTGAAAATGTTGTCTAGCATATCTTGAGAAAGGTTGTTCTAAACATACAATCAGATGTGGGGTACATAGAACTCATATCAATCAACTCAAAACATGATAATCACTCACTGTTTCAATCAATCATTAATACCATGCATGAGTTTAAGTAGATCAAAATATCTACAATCAACATTGTACTAGTCTATGTCTATTCTCAAAAACATTCAAACAGCTCACCAAAAGACATAACAAGAAACTCGTAATGCCCATAACGAGTACGAAAAGCCATCTTGGGAATATCCTGCTCCTTCGCCTTCAGTTGATGATAACCAGATCAGAGATCTATCCTCGAGAACCAACTAACACCTTGGAGATGGTCAATTAAGTCATCAATCCTCGGTAACGGATACCAATTCTTCACCGTCAACTTGTTCAGCTCATGGTGATCGATGCACATCCTCATACTACTATCCTTCTTCTTTACAAATATGATCGGAGCACCCCATGGAGAGATACTCTGTTCAATGAACCCGTTATCTAGCAACTCTTGTAGCTGAGTCATCAGTTCCTTCATCTCAGGGGGAGTTAGACGATATGATGCCTTAGCAATACGTTGGGTACCAGGTATCAGATCAATTTGGAACTCAATCTCGTGGTCAGGTGGCACACCTGATATATCCTCCGGGAACACGTCTGGGAAATCACGCATGACTGGTACGTCCGCAAATCATGGTACTCTCGCATCCACATCCTTCGCATAGGCCAGATAGGAACCACATCCATGCCTCATACATTTCTCCGCCACCACCATCGAAATTACTTTCGGAACCGTGCAAACTCTTTCGCCATAAATCGTCAATAACTCCCATCGGGCGCGATCAATCGAATCATCTTCTTGCGACACACGATATTTGCCTCGTAGGCTGCTAGCCAATCCATTCCTAGGACTACATCGAATCTGCCTAAGGGCATCACAAACAACCTAGTAGAGAACCTATGGCCTTCCAACTCTCTATCACAATCTTCTACCATATTAGAAATCCTAGTAGACTTACCGATGGTAGTTTCTACATCGAAGGGCTCATCAATCTTTCTACTCCTAATGAACAACTTTTCACAGAATGTAGTAGAAATAAAACTCCCACTAGCACCATAATCAAAAGGCATAGAGGCATAAGTTTGGCTTACTAGGAATGTACCTGACACAACCTCGGGGTCCACCCTAGCCTCCTCCCGGGTCATAATGAATGCCCTGGCTTTAGCCCTCTGCCCCTCCTTCTCATTCTCAATCCCTTTCCTTGTCCTGGAGTTCTTAGCCCTTGGCTTCTTGCAATCCCTGCTCAGATGGCCCTCTTCACCGTAGTTATAACATCTTATAACCCCACAGTCTCTCCCCACATGACCAGGCCTCCCACACTTGAAGCAGATGCTCAATCCTCACTTACATTCCCCCACATGCTTCTTCCCACACTTATTACTTTCCCTCATCCCTGTACCTTCCTTCACCACCTTCCGGTCATCCACCCTTGCCTTTTTGTTCTTGAGAGTGAAACCACCACTGCCAAATCATTTCCTGTTCTAGTTTCTATCACCACCACCTTTGTACTCACCTCCACCACTGCCACTTCCTCTCTCTCATCGTACAGTCTCCCTGCTAGATCGACCACTGACCTAAACGTACCTGGCCGGGCGGCAATCAGGTGTATACGAATATCTGCGCGCAGACACAGGATGTATCTCTTAATCTTTCGTGACACAGGCGTCCCCTGATCTGGCACTAGCCTCGCCATCTTATTGAACTTAGTCATATAGTGCTGGTATGTCATCCTCTTGCTTCCAACTGCAAAAACTCTCTCTCAATCTTATCGAGTTCCCTGTGAGGACAAGACTCCTCGATCACCAACTTCTTCAATCGCCCTGCTACTGAAGCCATAAACTAGTGGGTAGTAAACTTCACTTTCTGGTCCTCCCTGCACTCGCTGATGTCTAACACAGCTTCCATTTCCCTCACCCATCAGTGTCCAGTAGCAGCATTCCCATTCCCATCAAAAGTCAGGGGCTTACATATCTAGAATTCCCCATAGTTGCACCCCTTTGAAGTTTCCTGCACTGCCTCCTCTACCTCATCATCACTAGAGACAACCATCTTAGTCCCTAGTTGTTCCCCATCCCCTAAACCTCTCTCCTCGCCTTTTCTCCCAATGGTTTTCCTCCTCTCCTCTTTCTATTTCTTTTCATCCTTTCTCACGGCTCTAATAACCTCAGTCACCATAGATGGCACAATTATCTGCACAACTTGATGAACTTCCTCCACAACTACCTCCTTCACTGAGGCCCTCAGGTTAGCACTCTTAACACTGCTTTCATGGTGATGAAACTCTGGCTCTTCAGGAGCCGTTTCAACGGTCCTAGCCCTGTTCCTTGTGACATGCGGCCGAGCACCACTTCCACCATGACCTCCACCTCGAGAAGCCTTCAAAGATCTACCGCCAGCCACCTCTAAGAATAATAAAATTCAAACACCAACACGGTCATTCAAGGTAATAGCTCAAATTATGTCAAGTATAGTAAGTTCCTAATTATAGTGGCCGGTTATGATTAGCCACTTACTTTACTCTTCATTCCCCAAGCATTTCCTATCCTGACTACATCAGTATCCAAATCTACTAAGAGCACATAATTCAAATAGCACACGCACATAATTCCTCTTTCCATTAACGTACATAAAACGTTTACATAAAACCTTTACCTGCAGGCATGTAGCTACTAGGACTGGAATCACTTTCCCTTTCTTGTCCCATTCTTAGTTTAAGTTTAGGTTTTGAAAATAATTTACCCGATTCTCTTAATCTTTGGTTCTGATACCAACTTGTAAGGCCCCGTTCCTGGGATGCTTACAGTTGGTCAATTATTACATAAAACATATAAAACACTTCATTTTGCAACGAAAATATAACTTTTCATACATAATTTATAAATACATGACAAAACATTGTTCTTATAGTTGCATCATAAAAACTTGACATTTACAAGCATTGTCTAAAAATCTAGAATGCCAGACTCGGATCGTCCCAGTAACTATCTCATCCATGCCTGAACACATCAGCTGCAACATTGCTTGCCAACTGATATCCACATAAAAAGTCAGCGTTACTAAGTGATTTCTAGTTTACATAATAAAATACTTACTTTTGATAAAACATTTCCTTTACTTTCATACATGATCACACATCATACGCACATCTTGATGATAATCATTTATTATCTTTCATCATTGCTCATAATCGTTCGATTTGTACTTTCTTTAATTATTATCTTTCACTTCAATCTAGATCCTGTCATAAGCTATGCCCCATCATTTGCGCACGAAGCAACTATAGTCTTGGGGTCAAGTGACAAGGATCCTGTTTCGTACATATCAATCACGAAGACTAACCCCCCTATGTGCATATGGCACACAGTTGAGTTAACAACTCCTCAATGACTTGTGAACCCCTTTTAATCTGCTTGCAAGACTTTCATTCATTCATTAGGCTCCACTTTTCATTATCTTTATCTTTCACTTTCACTACAATAATACTTTATGTACATAAGCACATATCACACCACGTAAAGTCACATCATAATAGATAATGTGGAACATAATCAACATAACAACAGCCCGCAAGCAAACAACATCAACAAGCATAGAATAGACCCCTATAAAACATTAGTACTTAGCACTTAGTTCTATTTCCCAAAATTTAGAATAAGCCAGGGTTCACAGCGCATAAACACGTCACTAGATACAACCATGAAGCTTCGAAAGACTTCATTATACCTTTGGTAGATTTCACCTTGGCTTCGGAAGATTTCTTCCTAAGCTTCGGAAGATTTATTCCTAAGCTTCGGAAGATTTTTTCCCATGCTTCGAAAGATTTCTTCCCAAGCTTCGGAAGATTTCTTCCTAAGCTTCAAAAGATTTCTTCTTGGCTTCAGAAGAATTCCCATTGACTTTGGAAGAATTCCCCTTGGCTTCGAAAGAATTCCCACACTTGGCCAAAGTCCACAGCGGACGACCAAAGTCCACAGCGTATGAGTGAAATAGGCTAAAACATTCTTAAGTGTCCAGAGCAGACAGCCAAGTCCATAATGGATAGCCAAGTCCATAGCAGATAACAAATAACCTCTAAGTGTCCATAACGGACATGCAAAGTCCACAGCAGACATGCAAAGTTCATAGCGGACAGTCTAACTGCCTAAGTGTCTACAGCGGACACCTTATCCATGCTTAAGTGTCCACAACGGACAGCTAGTGTCCACAGCGAACACCAAGTCCAACACCTATGATACAACTTATGGAGTTTCTAGTCCTAAACATCGGTTCCAAACATATACTTAGCATAGATCTACCAGTCACACGGTTCTAAACATACATCTTTCATAAATAGTTCTACTTTCTTGGAAAACAATAGTATGTTTTATAAAACAATAGTTTAAGATACATATCAGCCCCAAACAAGTAAAAAAACATGTAAAAGAGGGGATCTAGAACTCATCTCTAACAGCCTTCGAGTAAAACACCACCAACCTGAGAGCAACCTGGAGTTCTAGCACCTAAACACACGAAAACAGGCAGCCAAACATACAAAAACACATAAAGATCGATCTAGAAGCTTAAACCCAACCGAAACGGAGAAGAAACACCTTAAAATCTTACCCTTCTGAAGATTTCTTCCACTTTCTGTCACTAAAATCGGATTAGAGCTTCTTTTTCCTCACTCTAGCCGAAAGTTTATAGGCAGGTTTGACCTTTGCATACCTTTAACCCCTTGCTTTGAAATAATTCCCTTTTCTCCCTTATCATTTCTTTTCTTTTTCTTTTCTTTTCTCTCTCTTTTTTTTTTTAAAATTCTGGGTGTTACAAAAAATGTTCAAGAAAACAAACAACTTCAAATCTCTAAAGGCTATATGCATAAGGAAAGACAAATCTTTCAACAATCCTCTTGAAAAGAAGAAGAAGATAAAAGGAACTGAAGAGTTGGTATTTCTGGAGTTGAATGTAAAACCAATCTCACATGTATTCTATGAAGAAATGACATATGAGTTGGTAATTGAAAGAAAATAGGGACGAAAAAAAGGATATGGCATATGGCTATTTAGTGGATATGAGGTGAGATTTTTAGATGAATCCTATATCCATGACATATTTACCAAATACTTCTGAGAAATAGATTGGAGAAGCTGATATGTATTTCTTTTTTAAAAGCATCAAGATTCTGAAGATATCCTATAACAGAATCAACAAAAAGAAAGAACAAAGAAAACGAAAGAAAGCTTCTCTCCAGCTAGGAAACATAGTAAAGTTGGAGGTAGATGCTGATGGTTCCTTGTTGATCTAAAGAGATGGGCTTTCCATTGTATCTGTGTAGGAACCCATATCTTTGAGATAGATGCCTATTGAGGTAGTTAACACTATGAACCAAATGAAGATTAATGTTCTTAACCAATACAAGATGAATGAGGCTAGGGACTTCTCAAACATGGTCAAAGCTATATTGGATCCTTCCCTGTCTAAACCTAAACAATCTACAGAGCCTGAACCAGCACTAGCTCCACCACCCTCAAACCCTTGAAGTACATAGGCTGTATAATCCTTAGCGGGAGTATTGTTGGACCCTGAAAGGATCTTACATGCCAATTCAAGAGGTGGTTGAAGGTTGTTCTGGTTGGTAGAATCTGCACAAGTCCAAGAAGTAATGCGGGTGAAGTCAATAGAAAAAAAGGCTAAGTTTTGGCTGTCCGCATTAGTCAATGCGGATGAGCAAGAACAAATACGGCCAAGTATTTATTCATCCGCGTTTACTAATGTGGATAAGCAGAACCAAATACGGCTAAGTGTTTGTTCATCCGTATTAGTCAATGTGGATGACATACTTAATGCTGAAGCTCAAAAGAAGAAATGATGATGAAGACAAACACATCCGCATTAGTTAATACGGATGAACATTTACAAATGTTGATTATCTTTTGTACTTAGACAAGTATTCTGATGTTTAGTTGTCATGGTAGTTTAGTCACTTTGTACAAGCATTGTATCAGCCTATAAATAGAATAGTATACATTACTTTTGGAAGTTTCTAAGTTGGTTGTAAGTTTTTGTTTTGTGCTACAAACTCTGGCACACTTTGTATCTTGTTTACCAACATCAATATACAAAGCATTTATTAGTATTTTCAACATTTAATATTCATTGATTCCGTATTTCAGCTACTCAATCATTGACTAAAACATCATATTTAATCCTAGTTGAGTCACATCAACTGAGATTCCCATCTCGGACCCGGTCATAAGGCATGAACTCATTTATGATTTTCTCCTTTCTTCCTGCTGAAGGCATCTACCTCCATATTGGCTTTTTCTTTATGATAACATATCTATTATAATCACTTAGGGTTTCCTTCTATCTTCTATGTATCATATTTAACTCTTTTTCGGAAAGATTTTGTAAATATTTAACCTTATTGCTTGACTTTTCCATTTCTATTTGTCTTAAATGTTTTATGAAATAAATCAGGTGAGATAATAATCAAATCTTCTAATATTTCAATGCTAGGGTTGAATTCAAATCATCCATACATTACATAATAGAGTTACATTATTTTTCAAAAGATTACATTGTTTTAAACATAATAACCTTTAGACTTTTATATAATGAGAAACAACTCTAAATTCAAATTATTCATTATCCTAGATTCATATAGGCATTCCAATGTTGCTTAGATTAAAGCATAACCTTTACTTGCATTACACATGCATATTATTTTCCTAAAACGATTTTAAAAATGAAACTTCAGCATAAAGATGGTGAAAAATATTATCAGACACTCATATTGAAAATAAAAAAAACATGATTAATATTAATTTATTAAAACATCTTGTTTTATAGCTGTCCTATTTTGTTGACAGTACCCGACACGAGAAGCTACAATAAACTGAACTCATCCAGTTCACATGTGTTGAAATATTTCAGCCGCTTATGGCATAACGTGTAGTTACCCATTAATGTGTGTATTCTCAATCAATATATGTCAACAGTCACTTAAACCCATGCTTAATAACATTAATATATTTGCATGCAGTTTTAAAATATTGTAGTCAATATCATATAGAATTTTCATAAACATGCTAGAAATCATTTTGTATGTATAAACCAAGCATGGAAATGAAGTTTGGAAAAATGTTCACCTTTAAATGTTTCTATAAATAACGGTTACAATTCCTTAAGCACCTCCACAGTATTTACTTAAGCTTAAAAATGTATAATACTAACTTACATAGAGTAATATCAGGGTATTTGGAGTTCAAGTGGCAATACACACATGTTTAGGACGTGTAAATTCAACTACATGATGTACTATAACACCCGAAATTTTGTTAAAAATAAAAGAAGAAGAAAAGTATCTTGAGAGAAAGGAAAAGAAACACAAGTGGAGGGGGTCAAAGTGTAAAAACTACAAAATGCCATTATTTTATTATATAATGGGTATGGCCGCCCATTTTATGTTTCTACTTTTTGTTCTTCGACTGAAAAAGAAGAAAGAAGAAGAATGAGCTTGTTTCTCTTAGTTATTCAAGAAGAAGAGGCTGAAATTCACATATTGGTGAGTGTTTTATGTGTTCTTGGTTCGGTTTTGTTGGGTTTTCATCCTTAAAACCGATTTTTATGTGTTTGGTTGTTTATTTTGGTGTGTTTTTAGGTGTTTGAACTCTTGTGCACTCAAGTTTGGAGGAGTTTTACTTGTTGTCTGCATAGGTGAGTTCTACACCCCGGTTTTTATGTGTTTTAAACTTATTGGGGTGAAAATGCATGTTTAAAAATGTTTTACAACTGTTATATATGTACAAGTATGTATTTATGTATGTATGCTTGTGTTTAATGGTTGTATATGTGTTGTTGATGCTTTGAATGATAGATATATGTTAAGAATAGGTTAGAATGTGGATTGGGTTTGAAAGTAAGACTGAAAAATGCATGTGTTGGTCATGCGCCCAAATAGGGCTCATGCGCCTGAAATTTTGACTTAGAAAACTTAAGTGAAGCTCATGCGCCCCAATACTTCCCATGCGCCTAAAATTTAGCTCAGATGCCTAAGTGCTTTCTCATGCGCCCAAGTACCTCATGCGCCTACTTACCAAATGACTAAGTGTAGTTCATGTGCCCAAATAGTCTTCATGCGCCTAGAATTTCTCATACGCCTGGTGTTGGTGCGCCCGCATAGTGCTCATGCGCCTACATAGTGCTCATGCGCCTAGAACACTTAGAAAATTTTCTATAATTTTGGAAATAGAAATTTTAAGACTTAACCCTGGGATGTTTTGGTGGTTATGTTTATTGATATTATGCATGTTTATGGCCTGTTCTTGTGTTCTATATTACATATTATTATGTGGCTTTACGTGGTGTGTTTATGCTTGTATAGGTAAAGCATTATCATAAATAGTGGAAGATTAATGACAATGGAAAGTGGAACAAAAGGAATGAATAAAAGTCTTGCAAGCAAAATGAATGGAGGTGCACGACCATGTTGTCGTTAGCTCAACTGTGTGCGGTTTAGCTAACCCGAAGGATGCACACAGGGTCAATCTTTGAGATTGACGGGACCCTTGTGGCATGCCCTGGTACTGGGTCAAGCTTCGTGCATAATGTTAGGGATCTATTTATTGACTCTGACCCAGTACCTGCTTCGTGCACAATGTTTAGGGTATTGTACATTGGTCTAGTAGAAAGTAAAAGATAATAACGAAAGTACGAAATGAACGATGAAAGAGAACAATGAATATTATCTTGTTGTATGTATGACGTGTGAACACGTACGGAAGTAATGACTTTTATGAAAAGAAACTAATTCAAAGAAAAGCTATTTTCATATATATACGCAAGGTATTTTAATGCTTTAAAACTAGAACTCACTCAGCAACGCTGACTTTTATGCATTTTCAGTTGGCATGTAATTATTGCCGAGGATGGCACGCGGGGGAAGCTACTTGTCGGGGCAAGACTGGCATCCATTCATGCTTAATGATATTTTTATTTTGTAATGCAATTAGAAGGGTCGTTTGTAACTTAATGATGTATTGCTTAGCAACATTAAACATTAATGAAATGAATGGTTTTTGGTATTATTTCTGCTGTGTTGTTTTATGAAATGTAAGTTGTTTTATATATGTTATGCTATGATTGACCAACTGTGAGGTTTTTGGGAATGAGGCCTTACAAGTTGGTATTAGAGCCAAAGTTTAAGAGAATTGGGTAATGTTTTCAAAACCTAAGACTTAAACTGAGAAAGGGACCGAGTGGAAGGATGCCAGCCCGAGTAGCTACATGCCATCAGGTATTTCTTTTCTTAATGTTAACCAGTATTATGTGCGTATGCTATTTGATTTATGTGTTCTTATTAGATTTGAATACTGATGTAGTCCGGATAGGAAATGCTCGGGGGATGAAGAGTAAAGTAAGTGGCTAATCATAACTGGCCACTGTAATTAGGGACTTACTATACTTAACATAAACTGAGCTATTACCTTGAATGATCATGCTGGTGTTTGAATCTTATAGTGTTTAGAGGATGGCTAGAAGAAGATCGTCAAAGGCTTCTAGAGGAGAAGCATGGGGTGGTCGTGGTGTCGAGAAAGATTAAGAGATACATCCAGGGATTGCCGGTTGATATCCGCAGGCATTTGATTGCTGCCCGGGTGGGTACCTTTTGATCGGTGGTAGGCCTGGCAGGTAGGTTGTATGACGAGAGGGAGGAGGCCGTGGTGGAAGCAAACAAGAAGGGTGGTGGTGGTAAGAACTGGAATGGGAAGCGGTTTGGACGTGGGGGTTTCACTCCAAACAACAAGAGGATGAGGATGGATGACCGAAGAGTGGGGTCATCAAGCTCGGGGATGAAGAAGTGTGGCAAATGTGGGAAGGAGCACACTGGAGAGTGTAAGTGGGGGTCGATAGTCTGCTTCAAGTATGGGAGGCTCGGTCACAAGGAGAAGGATTATGGGGAGGATGGTCATCTAAGTAAAGACTGCAAGAAGCGGAGGGTCGAGAGCTCGGGAGCAAAGAAGTGGATGGAGAATGAAGGACAGAGGGCGAGCGCTAGAGCATTCACGATGACCTCGGGAGGACGCCAGAGTGGACCCCAACATCCTGTCAGGTATGTGTCTAGTAAACCAAACTTGTGCCTCTGTGTTATTTGATTCTGGTGCTAGTAGGAGTTTTATTTCTGCTTCTTTCTGTGCTAAGTTGCCTGTTAGTAGTAGGAGTATTGATGAGCCCTTTGATGTGGAAACTACTATTGGTAAGTCAACAAGAATTTCTGAGATGATTGAAGATTGTGACAAAGAACTAGAAGGCCATAGGTTCTCTGCTAAACTATTTGTGATGCCCCTAGGTGGATTTGATGTAGTTCTAGGGATGGATTGGTTAGCAGCCTATGAAGCAAATACTATGTGTCATAAGAAGATGATTCGATTAATTGCACCCGATGAAAGTTCGGTGACTTTCTACGGTGATTGAGTGACAATGGTTCCTAAGGTGATCTCGATGGAGGTGGCAGAAAAGTGCATTAAACATGGATGTAGTGCCTACCTGGCTTATGTGAAGGATGTGGATGCGTCAGTACCACAATTCTCTGATGTACCACATGTGTGTGACTTTCCGGACGTCACAGAAGACCTGCCGGGTGTGCCACGGGACCGTGAGATTGAGTTTCAGATTGATCTGATACTCGGTGCTCAATCCGTTGCCAAAGCATCGTATCGATTGGCTTCTACGAAGATGAAGGAACTAATGATTCAACTGCAGGAGTTGATGGATAAGGGATTCATCCGACCGAGTATCTCTCCCTGGGGTGCTCCGGTCCTGTTTGTGAAGAAAGAGGACGGTAGTATGAGGATGTGTATCGACTACCAAGAATTGAACAAGTTGACGGTTAAAAACTGATATCCCCTACCGAGAATTGATGACTTGTTTGATCAGCCCCAAGGTGCCAGTTGGTTCTCAAGGATAGATCTCCGATCTAGCTACCATCAATTGAAGGTGAAGGAGCAAGATATTCCTAAGACAACTTTTCGCATGCGTTATGGACACTACGAGTCTCTTGTTATGTCTTTCGGTCTAACTAACGCGCCAGCTGCCTTTATGGATTTGATGAATCGAGTGTGTCGGCCAATGTTAGATAAATCAGTGATTGTGTTTATTGATGATATGTTGATTTATTCATAAAACAAGGAAGAACATGCCGGCCATATACGCGAAGTATTGGAGACACTTAGAAGAGAGAAGTTGTATACTAAATTCTCTAAGTGTGCCTTTTGGTTGCGTGAAGTTCAATTTTTGGATCACGTGGTGAATTCTAAAGGATTTATGGTAGACCCGATGAAGGTTGAGGCAGTGATGCAATGGAAGTCTCCAAAGACGCCATCCGAGATTCGTAGTTTCTTGGGTTTGGCGGGCTACTACAGAAGATTTATTCAAGACTTTTCCAAGATAGCCTCACCTTTGACTAAATTGACTCGCAAGGAGGTGAAGTTTGTGTGGGGTCGAGAACAGGAGGATGCTTTTAAGTAGTTAAAGGAAAGATTAACTCAAGCTCTTGTCTTGACATTACCCGAAGGGAGTGAAGATTTAGTGGTATATTCGGATGCCTCTTCTTCGGGACTGGGCTGCGTGTTGATACAACATGGAAGGGTAATAGCCTACGCGTCCTGACAGCTGAAAATCCACAAAGTCAATTATCCTACTCATGATTTGGAGCTAGCAGCTTTGGTCTTTGCATTGAAGATTTGGAGACATTAATTGTACGGGACGAAGTGCACAATCTTCACGGACCACAAAAGCCTAAAGTATTTCTTTGAGTAGAAGGACCTTAACATGAGGCATAGGAGGTGGCTGGAATTGATCAAAGATTGTGATTGTGAGATTCATTACCACCTGGGCAAAGCCAATGTAGTGGCCGATGCCCTCAGTCGAAAGGAGAGACCTGAGCCGATTCGGGTGAATGCTTATTAACTAGTGATGACCTCTGACGTGATGACCTATGTCAAAGAGTTTCAAAATGAGGCGTTGAAAGAAAATCGCCTTAACTCTGAAAGGATGAGAGGTCTAGTCACGGAGTTGGGAGAAAATACCCATGGTGTTAGAACCCGCTTCGGGCGGATGTGGATCCCTCGTTACGGAGGCCTACGGGGGAGGATCATGGATAAAGCTCATAAGACTCGATACTCCATTCATCCCGGGGCTTCCAAGATGTATCATGATATGAAGAAGGATTACTGGTGGTCGGGTATGAAGCGTTATGTGGCGGAGTATGTGAGTAAGTGCCTTACTTGCTTGCAAGTGAAGGCAGAGCAACAGAAGCCTTATGGGAAGATCCAACCTTTGGATATACCTAAGTAGAAGTGGGTGCATGTTACCATGGACTTCATCACAAAGTTACCTCGTACGGCAAGAGGATACGATGCCATATGGGTGATAGTTGATCATCTGACAAAGAGTGCCCACTTCTTGCTGATCTGTGAGACATATTCATCTGAGAGGCTGGCGGATCTATTCATTAAAGAGATTGTAGCTCGTCATGGTGTGCCGGTGTCTATCGTGTCGGACCGTGACACCCGGTTCACATCAAAATTTGGGAAGAGATTCCATGATGCGATGGGGATGAGGCTACACATTAGCACAGCTTACCACCTTTAGACAGTGGTCAATCTGAGAGGATGATTCAGACGGTCGAGGATATGCTCCGGGCATGCGTGGTCGACTTTGGAGAAAGTTGGGATGATCACTTACAGTTAGCAGAATTCTCATACAACAACAGTTATCATGCCAGCATTCGTATGCCACCATTTGAGATGCTATACGATAGAAGGTGTAAAATGCCCGTGTGTTAGGGAGACATCGGGCAGAAGGAGTTGGGAGGTGTGGGAGTGATCGAGGCTACGACCGAGAAGTTAGAGAAGATCAAGTCCTTTATGAAGGCACCGAAGGATAGGCAAAAGCCGTATGCCGACAAAAGGTGTAGACCAATCGAGTTCAATGTGGGCGATAGAGTCATGTTGAAGGTCTCACCTTTGATGGGGATCATTCGGTTCAGGAAAAGGGGTAAGCTGAGCCCAAGGTACATAGGGCCTTTCCGAATTATCGCATGAGTATGAGAGGTGGCCTCTCGATTAGAACTACCCGATGAGTTAAGTGGAATTCATTCGACATTCCATGTATCTCATCTGAGAAAGTGCTTAGCTGATGAAGATATGATTGTGCCACTGGCGGACATCGAGGTGGATGAACGGCTTAATTATGTAGAGCAACCAGTGGCAATCATCGACCGGCAGGAGAAGAGACTGCGGAATAAAGTGGTTCCACTTGTGTGTGTGTAGTGGAAACACCAAAAGGGTTCTGAGTCTATGTGGGAGAGCGAGGAAGAAATGAGACAGCACTACCCACAATTGTTCGAAGAGTGATGGGTTTCGGGGACGAAACCTCTTTAAGGGGGGTAGACTTGTAACACCCGAAATTTTGTTAAAAATAAAAGAAGAAGAAAAGTATCTTGAGAGAAAGGAAAAGGAATACAAGTGGAGGGGGCCAAAGTGTAAAAAGTACAAAATTCCATTATTTTATTATATAATGGGTATGGCCGCCCATTTTATGTTTCTACTTTCTGCTCTTCGACTGAAAAAGAAGAAAGAAGAAGATTGAGCTTGTTTCTCTCGGTTATTCAAGAAGAAGAGGCTGAAAGTCGCATATTGGTGAGTGTTTTATGTGTTCTTGGTTTGGTTTTGTTGGGTTTTCATCCTTAAAACCGATTTTTATGTGTTCTATGTGTTTGGTTGTTTATTTTGGTGTGTTTTTAGGTGTTATACTCTTATGCACTCAAGTTTGGAGGAGCTTTACTTGTTGGCTGCATAGGTGAGTTCTAGACCCTGGTTTTTATGTGTTTTAAACTTTTTGGGGCTGAAAATGCATGTTTGAAAATGTTTTACAACTGTTATATATGTATCCATATCTATTTGTGTATGTATGCTTGTGTTTTATGGTTGTATATGTGTTGTTGATGCCTAGAATGTTTGATATATGTTAAGAATAGGTTAGAATGCGGATTGGGTTTGAAAATAAGACTGAAAAATGCATCTGTTGGTCATGCGTCCAAATAGGGCTCATGCGCCTGAAATTTTGACTTAGAAAACTTAAGTGAAGCTCGTGCGCCCCAATAGTTCCCATGCGCCTGAAATTTAGCTCAGACGCCTAAGTCCTTTCTCATGCGCCCAAGTACCTCATGCGCCTACTGATCAAATGACTAAGTGTAGTTCATGCGCCCAAATAGTCTTCATGCGCCTAGAATTTCTCATGCGCCTAAGTGTTGGTGCGCCCGCATAGTGCTCATGTGCCTACATAGTGCTCATGCGCCAAGAACACTTAGAAAGTTTTTTGAAATTTTGGGAATTAGAAATTTTAAGACTTAACCCTGAGATGTTTTGGTGGTTTTGTTTATTGATATTAGGCATGTTTATGGCCTGTTCTGAAAGGATGATATTACGTATTATTGTTTGGCTTTACATGGTGTGTTTATGCTCGTATACGTAAAGTATTATCATAAATAGTGGAAGATTAATGATAATGAAAAGTGGAAGATAACGAATGAATAAAAGCCTTGCAAGCAAAATGAATGGAGGTTCATGACCATGTTGTCGTTAGCTCAACTGTGTGCGGTTTAGCTAACCCGAAGGATGCACACAAGGTCAATCTTTGACATTGAGGGGACCCTTATGGCATGCCCTAGTACAGGGTCAGGCTTCGTGCACAATGTTAGCGGTCTATTTATTGACTCCGACCCAGTACCCACTTCGTGCACAATGTTTATGGTATTGCACATTGGTCTGGTAGAAAGTTAAAGATAATAACAAAAGTACGAAATGAACGATGAAAGAGAACGATGAATATTATCTTGTTGTTTGTATGATGTGTGAACACGTACGGAAGTAATGACTTTTATGAAAAGGAAGTGATTCAATGAAAAGATATTTTCATATATATACGCAAGGTATTTTAATGCTTTAAAACTAGAACTCACTCAACAATGCTGACTTTTATGCATTTTTAGTTGGCAGGTAATTATTGCTGAGGATGGCACGCGGGGGAAGCTACTCGTCGGGGCAAGACTGGCATCCATTCATGCTTAATGATATTGTTATTTTGTAATGAAATTAAAAGGGTCTTTTGTAGCTTAAGAAAAAAATGATGTATTGCTTAGCAACAGTAAACATTAATGAAATGAATGGTTTTTGGTATTATTTCCGTTGTGTTGTTTTATGAAATGTAAGTTGTTTTATATATATTATGCTATGATTGACCAACTGTGAGGTCTCCGGGAACGGGGCCTTACATGTAGGCTCTTTTATAGCCTATTTGTGGGTCCCTTCATGGACCACTAAGGGAGAGGGTGGCGGTCCACCACCTGGCCATGGCTGTCGAGACCCTTTTGTTCTGATTAGAATTTGACACGTGTCAACACATGTCGCTTTCAAAGCCTCATTATTAGACACATGTCATTCCTGGATGACACATGTCCCGTTACTCATCATTAGTATAACATGTGTGAGCATCTGAGAGTTTTGATTACGCACTATGTAGCAGATCCTTAAGGGTCAACATAGTGGTCAACTATGAGAACTAATTTCTTAAAACCCTAGTTCATTGGTTGAAGGTTAGCCAGGCTTCAAGGTCCCAATCCGTGACAAGGGACCAAACACTAATGCTTATTATTTTTTCATTTCTAAACCTTGAATTTCAATTATTATTAATTTTAGGCACAAATTTTCAAGGCGTTACATTCTCCCTACCATGGGATAAAACTCGTCCCTTAGTTTTAGAAGGACAAGTGTAGATATTTCTTTCTTATATCTACTTCTAATTACCAACTATACTCAGGGCCTACCCAGAGTTCCACTTAACCTTAACTAACATACTTATATTCTTTTTAATTTCTTAAATTGTCAATTTTGTATCTACCTTGGTTGTTCTATAAATTTGAACTTCTTGTTCAATTCTATACCTTTTAAGGGCATAATCATTGTTTCATTGGCTAAACATTTGCATAAGTTGGACATGTGGAATACATCATGTATCCTATTGCTCTCTCTGGTAATTGTATTTCATTGGCTAGCGGCCCAATTTGTTTTATAATTTTTAAATGGTTCAACATAATGAGCACTTAGTATCTCCTACTTTCCCAATCGAACCACACCTTTCCAAGGTGATACTTTCAGTAATCCTTTATCACCTACTATAAATTTTAACGATTCTATTCTTCTATCTACATAATTCTTTTGCCTATCACTAGCCAGTTTCAACCATTCTCTTATTTGCAACATTTATTATTTGTTTCATGTATAAGGTCCAGACAACTGACTCTCACTTTTTTGCAATCAATATACAAGTGTTCTACACTTCCTACCATATAGAGATTTAAAACATGCAGCTTGTATACTTATGTTATAACTACTATTGTATAAGAATTCCATAAGTTGCAAAATGATCATCCCAACTTCCACCTAGGTCTATCATACAGGCTATTAACATATCTTCAAGAGTTTGGATAGTACATTCACTTTGTCCGTTTGTGTGCAGATGATAGGTTGTACAAAGATTCAATCGCATGCCCATGGCTTTCCAAAAACTTTACCAGAATCTCGATGTAAAGCAACTTTCTCTATCAGAGATAGTAGATAGTAGCATACCATGCAATGGTACTATTTCGTTCACATATGATTAGCTAACCTATCCATATTGAAGGTTTCTTTATTGGTAAGAAATATGCATACTTAGCCAATTTATCACTAATAACCTAAATTGTATCATTTCCTTTGGAGACAGTAGATAGAAGTACATGGTTATCAATTCCCATTTTAAGATAGCTAATTCTAGTTGTTGCAATAAATCATATGGTTTTTTATGTTCTGCTTCAACTTGAGAACAAGTAAGACACTTAGCAACATATATAGCTATATACTTTTTTCACACCCTCGCCAAGGTGGAAACGTGAGTGAGTGACGACTTTCGTATTTTTAGAACACATGGTATGAGAAATAGTAAACGTAATGCATTCAAAAGATATAGGTTCTACATCATTGTCATAGGTTATAAAATAAATATTACACATATGGACTTAAATCATAAATCTATATTAAGCAATCTTCCATTGTAGCCTAGATGTGCAAAAGAATGATTCCAAGGCTATCACACTTAGTTATCACCCGAAAAAAATACTAAAATAGGTCAACTAAAGGTTGGTGAGCTCCTAGAGTTTCAGACTCGATAAACAGTTGTTATAATAGTAAATAGTTGTAAGTAAAAATGAATCATGCTATTAGATATGAATGTAAATACGAGGTATAAAGCCAGCCCACAACCAACACTATAGCAATGAGAAATACAAAAAAATCCTCTAACACTAATGACAAGTATTAGCTATTATTGTTACAGAATTAAACATTCAATGTACGTGACCGGTTCAACGAATCTAGAGAATAGGGGTGCCTACGTCGATAGTACTCTTAATATGTTCTAGAGTCTCTATCCAAGAGTTAGTTGGTTGCACTGTGAAAATAGGGAATTTAGCAAGTGATAATGATAAAGTGAGCTCATGCAATATAAAGCAATTATTCAAATGTTGTTGTTGTTGTAAGCGTGTTTCTCCCCCAAAAGTATTTAAAAGGGAAAAAGGCTACAAGAATTCACTGATGTTGTTGAGTGGTTAGATATTCCTTAGTCCGAAATATGATGATGCTAAACTAGTGTGTTTCCAACATACATATATGTTGGACCCTAAAAGGATCATACAAGAGGTGGTTGAAGGTTGTTCTGGTTGGAAGGAGCTAAGTCAAAGAAGTAATGCGGAGAAAAAAACAGAAGAAGAAAAAGAAAAGTGCCGGTTGTCCGCATTAGTCAATGCGGATGAGCAAGAGCAAATACAGCTAAGCACTTGTTCATCCGCATTTAGTAATGCGGATAAGCAAAAGCAAATGCTGGCAAGTATTTGTTCATCCGCATTAGTCAATACGGATGACATACTTAATGTCGATGCTCAACAGAAGAAATACGGATGAAGACCACTACATCCGCATTGACTAATACGGATGTACAATACAAATGCAGATCATCATTTTGTACTTAGACTAGTATTCTGATGTACAGTTGTCAGGGTAGTTTAGTCATTTTGTACAGGCATTGTATCTGCCTATAAATAGAATAGTATACACTATATTTGTAAGTTTTTTTGTCTGTGCTATATGGTTTTTGCTACAAACCCTAGCACACTTTGTATTTTGTTCATCGGTATCAATATACATAGCATTTATTAGTAGTTTTCATTATTTAATGATCATTGATTTCGTATTTCCGCTATACAATCATTGACTCATCATCATATTCAATCCTAGTTAAGTCACATCAACTCAGATTCGGATTCAAACCCGGTCAATTGGTATCAGAGCCACGGCTCTTGAATTCGTCTCGAAATCAGCACAGATCTTGAACGAAAATCAATTGACTAGTGATTGAGTTGTTTATTAGAAAGTTTTACACTTCTAATAAGCATTCATATTGAAAATACTTGAAACTTCTTCAACAATCGCTGTCCTTTTGACCCAGAAACTCAAGAACACCTTTTGATCGTTGAATCTCAACAAAATCAGACAAAATACACTCATAGTCACTCGATATTGACCAAAAACGACTTAAAATCAACTTTAGAGTTCTTAGAATCTACTTTTACTGTTTACCGAATCAAGAAAACCTTGACATTGGATTGTTGGAACATTCTAGACATAAAAAATCAACTTAATGCATACTCAAACAATCAAAAATCAAGTTTATTATAATGGATTCTTCTAACTTTTCTAAACTTGGTCATGCATCTAAACCTCCAATGCTTAAACACAAGTTTGAGTTTAAGAAGTGGAAAATTAAGGTTTAGAAATTACATTATAGGTGAGGATCCCGACTACTAGATATCCATATGCAAAGGACCCTACATTCCTGTTTCACTCAATGCTGATCAAGCTGCTCAGTATAAAACTATTAGAATCCCCATAGAGGATCCTAGTCTAAATCTTGATGATGAGGAATACAAGAAAATCAAGATAGATCTCAAAGCATACTCCATTCTAACTAAGGCCTTGAAAATGGATGTACTTGACAGACTAGGGAAATATGGAACAACCAAAGGTGTCTGGGATGCACTGCAAATTATGTGTGAAGGAAACAGTGAGGTGACAGAAATAAACAAAGATAAACTGGTGAACCAATATAAAACCTTTCATAATACCAAGGGTGAATCAATCTCCAAGCAGCTATATCGTTTTGTGCAGTTCGTGAATGATCTAGAAATCATGGGGTTGCATATAAAGAAAAGGAAATGAACAAGAAGGAGCGGCATAGTATGCTGGAAAACCGGAAGCAGATTGTTACAATGCTGAAGAACACTCTTGACTTCGAGAGCACCATCTTAGACATATGATTGCTAAGATTGAAGCTCTGGAGTTAGATGAGCAAAGAAAAAATCTTAGTGGACCTCATGTCACTAAGGCATATAAGTTTCCATCAGAAACTCATTCTGTTGAAAATGCCTTTGTGATAGAAGAAGATTATTTTCTATCTTCCAAAGATCAAGCTAGAATGACTGGATTCATTGCTACTTCACAACAAAACAAGCCATTATCTTCAACTCCTTCTACTGCAACACCCACATGTATGCCTACTGATCAAAAAGCTAAAGAGCAAAAGGCAACCTACAATGCCTTTGTGGCTAGCTTTGAGGCATATTTAAGAGAAAGGCTTACATCAGCACATCTGATTCAGGAAGATCTGGAAGAAATGGATCCAGATGATGTTGAAGAAATGAACTTGCGATGGCAGATGGCCATGGTTGTAATAAGAGCCAAGAAATTCTTCCAAAAAGGGAGGAAGCTGAGTCTGAATGAGAACACAAAACTTGGATATGACAAATCCAAGGTAAAGTTTTTCAATTGTGGTGTGAATGGCCACTTCGCTATGGAATGCAACGCTCCCAGAAGAAGTACCAACAATTACCAATGAACTCCACATGGTCAGCCATCATCTCAATCAAATTCAAGCTTTCAATCAAGCAATCAACATCAGTATCAACATAAAAATAAGCATCAACAAACTCATCAAAGTCAGCCCTAACTGACTCATCAAGCTCAGGAAAGCCATCAACTAACCTCTAATGCACTTGTCATCAGACAAGATGGAGTTTGTGACTCGAGCCTATATGCAGAGGAAGTGAAACCTCAATTTCAGAATCATGCTCTCATGGTTCTCATTAATGGTGGTCCAATTCGAATGCCAACTAAGGTAAAATCCAATCTCTGCAGTGATAAATGCATTCAAGAAGTACATGGATACAGAGAACATAATCACAAGTTAGCTCATAAAATCAAAGAAGAAAATGTCAAATCTGAAATGTTAAAATAAGAGATGAAAAGTTTGGAAATTATAATCAAATCACTTCTTTCAGATATTGAAAAACTCCATGGTGAAAAGTACACACTTGCAGCTGAGAATGAGAAGTTAACTGAATTGATAACAAAAACCAAAGCTGAGCAATCAGCTACAGAAGTGAAACTTAAAAAGTTTCAATTCTCTTCTTTTAAGCTGCAAGAGTTACTTGACTCACAAAAAGAGCCAAAGGATATGACTAGGATTAGATACAATTCTTGTCGACATCCATACAATGATAACTATATGGTTATGCCTGAGGCACTCACTTATTCTGAGCCACTGAACCTAAAGTTATCAAAACTCAAACAATGGTTTCACAAATAACTAATCCTCAAAACAAACCTAGTGTTAATGTTGAAACCAATCAGGATAAAATCAAATTGGGTCACCCAATAAAAATCAAAGAGTGCTCATACAAACTTGTAGTTGTCAAGACACCAAACAGCCCAGTCAAAGCCATTGTACCTTTCATGAAATTCATTCCTGAAAATCTCATGGTGGTGAAGAATGCTAAAGTACCAGTGAAATCCACTACTGAAAGCAGATCTGATAGTGAGATTAAATCTCCTAAAATTTAAAGCAAATCAGAAAAGGTTTCACTGAAATCCAAAGGTAAAGTAATAGCTACTCCTTCATACAAAGGCAAATCATCCACGATTCATAAATCAAAAGTAAAAACCAAATCTCAATCATCATCAAAGTACAAACAGTGGGTTGGTTTTGACATTTTTAACAAAAAGGATGTAGACCAACTTGAAAGGGAGTCAAGTAATGGTAAAATAAATCAAAAGCAGTCTCCAAAGACCAAGCCAAGTAAAATTGTGAAACAATCTACAGAAACCAAGAAGGCTGAATTTGCTTCTTCATTAAAAACAAAATCTGAGGCTAATCTAAAATCTGTTAAATCACATGAAGCCTCCATATCAAAATCAAAAGACAAACAAATGTACTGTGAAATTTGTGACATGTCTAATCATAGCACAGTTGTGTCCTATTTTAATCAATATTGCTTCATCTATGACATGAACAATCATTCAACTAAAAATTACTATTTCAACAAGTATTGTTCTGTCTATGATATGACAAATCACAATACATCTGATTGTTTTTTTAATCAGAAAGGCATGAGAGTTCCACAAAACAAGCCTATCTCTCTAATATCAACTGACAAGGTGAAACATAGAAGTCAATCACACATTAAACAAACAAGGGTTTCAAATTTAGATGATGACTTACATGATTCATAGCAGTCTAAGAGTGTCAAAAGGAATCTTAACCATAGTATGAAATAATCACTTAGTTCTTATCCAAGACATAAAACAAAAGTGATTTCTAAAAATCAACAACGTGCCTAATTTCTACATAGAAATAGGGATGAAAGATTTGACTACTCTTCAGACAACTCAGTTGAAATTGATCAAATAAAAATGAAAAGTACTCTAAAGAAATTCTTCAAACATCAAAAAGAAAAATCTTTTATCGAAAAGATTCAAACAAGATTTGCTAAACCAAAGTTTGATAAATACCAAGCATCAACCTCTAAATCACAACTTAGAGGCAAGCATCAAATGGTTACAATAATTGATCGATGCGGGCAACCCAAGACCATCATGGCTTGGGTTCCACATTCTAACTAGTTCTTTTTATGCTTGTAGGGTCGTTTATACAGGTCCAACAACTTATGGTATGTGGACAGTGGATGCTCTCGACACATGACCGGAGACAGTACCCTCCTTCATTACTTCAAGCGTATACAAGGAACTACTATAGCATTCAGTGGAAACTCACAAGGTGGCAGAATTACTAGAGAAGGAACTGTAACAAATGGTGTGCTGAGCTTTGACAAAGTGAACTATTGCAAATAGTTGAATTTCAACCTACTTAGTGTGTCTCAGATATGTGACAAGAAATATTCCACTCATTTCACAACTCCCATTGCTACATTCTGAAACCAGGATTTCAAATTCTTGAAGAATAGATTGTCTTGAAGACTTTGAGAAAGAATAACACCTATGTCTTGAACCTTAATTCTGCACAACCAATAGAAGAAACATGTCTTTTGTCTAAAGCATCATTTGATGAGTCACAACTTTGGCATAGACGTTTGGGACATACAAAATTCAAAAACATGAACAGATTGGTAAAAGGAAATCATGTAATTGGTTTACCTCAAAAGGAATTTCATTTTATTGACCACTCTTCTGCATGTCTCAAAGGGAAACAGCATAAATCTTCCCATAAACCAAAGCTTATGAACACAAACAATTCTCCATTGAAGTTACTTCATATGCATCTCTTTCGACCAACTCATGTCATGAGTAATGGAAAGAAACAGTATGGTTTGGTGATCATTGATGACTTTTCATGATTCACATGGGTCTTCTTTCTACTTCAAAAAAATGAAGCGTCCAAAATAATAAAAGATTCTATCACTAAAATGGAAAATCAACTTCATAAAAAGGTAAAATCAATTAGAAGTAATAAGGGACAAAGTTTAAAAATGAAAATCTAAGTTCATTTTGCACACATAAAGGAGTTGCTCATCAATTCAGTGCAGCTAGAACTCCTAAATAAAATTGGGTAGCTGAAAGGAAAAACAAAACACTGATTGAAGCCGCAAGAACAATGCTAGCCAGTGCTAAGCTGCCAATTATCTTTTTGGCTGAAGCAGTCAACACATCGTGTTTTGTGCAAAATCAAACTTTGATAGTTAAAGAAAGCAATAAAACACCTTATGAACTGCTTTTTCGTAGATTACTATTTATTGGATTTTGCAAGTCATTTGGTTATCCTGTGTTAATATTAAACACCCTAGACAATTTAGGAAAGTTTGCTCCTATGTCTGATGAGGGATTCTTTGTTGGTTATTCCTCAGTCTCAAAGGCTTTCCATAGTGTTTAATCACAGATTAAACATTGTTGATGAATCAACTAATGTTCAATTCAATGTGCACTCCTTTCCTAAGTCAATGAATGTTCCCAATTGGTTGTTTGATATTGACTCTTTTACAAGATCTTTTGATCAGTTCCACTTGTCTAATATAGGTAACCTATAATTAGCTGGATCTTCTAAAACAGTAATGAGAAGGGATGACTTTCATATGATTCCTCCATCTCCTGCTAATCAATCTAATAAAGAAATTCCATTGCAAGCTGATCTAGTTAGACAAGAAGTCCAAAATCAGAGTGTCTCAACTAAAGCTGGTCCTAGTTCTCTACCCACTCCTTTAACAGAACCATCTACTGAAGTTAGAAATCTAGAACCAGCTATTGCACCAGTTGAAACTGAAGAGAACACAAATGAAGATAGTCTTCAAAGTGCTGCTAATGTTGAAGCTGAAGCTAATAAAGCCTTTGATACTTTCATAATTCTCCTATTCTCTCCCAACCTGAAAGTGCCTCCACCCATGATGATTTGAATGTCTCCAACCTTGATGTATCAATTGCTGGTGACTTAATTCCAACCACCAGGATACATAAGGATTATCCAATGTCAAGCATCATTGGTGAATTAGATGAGTGGGTGACAAGAAGCAAGTCAAGTATTGCAAACATCTGTTTGTTTTCTTGCTTTCTGTGTCAAACTATACCCAAGAATATAAAAGAGGCTCTTCAAGACAATAGCTGGATCAAAGCAATGCATGAAGAATTGCTCTAGTTCTAGAAACAAGAAGTGAGGTAGCTGGTAGACCTTCTCAAAGGACAGTGCCCTATCGGTTCCAGATGGTAATACAGAAACAAGACTGATGATAGGGGCATTGTTATGAGAAACAAGGCAATATTATTGCTAGATTAGAAGCCATCAGACTTTTTCTTGCTTACTCTACATCCATGAAATTCACAGTGTATCAAATGGATGTAAAGTGTGCATTTTTATTGCAAAATCTCTTAAGAATTCTATATGAGTCACCACCAAGCTTTGAGGACTCGGATTTCCCTCATAGGGGGTACAAGCTTGACAAAGCTTTGTATGGTCTACATCAAGCCCCACAAAAGTGGTATAAGACTCTATCGTCTTTTCTTCTTGCACACGGGTATGAGAGAGGAAAGATTGATCAGACTTTGTTCAGAAAAAGAAAAGGACATGAATTGTTGCTAGTCCAGATCTATGTGGATGATATCATTTTTGGATCAACAAACAAGCAACTTTGTGCACTCCAAGTTAAAGATGAGTGCAATGGGGGAGTTTACATTATTTTTAGGTTTGCAAGTACAGCAAACAACAGATAGAATCTTCATCAATCAATCAAAATACATGGAAACTATGTTGAAGAAATTTCACATTATAGGTTGTCCGTCTATCAAAACTCCTATTGATACAAAATTGAAGATTGGTCCAGACTCAGATGGCAAATCAGTGGATCAGACTAATTATCGAACAATGATAGGGTCACTCATGTATCTAACAGCAAGCAGACCTGACATAATGTTTGGTGTATGCATTTGTGCCATATATCAAGTAGAACCCAAGGAATCACATGTAAATGCATTAAAGAGGATATTCAGATATCTAAAGGGCAAGCCTGCACTTGGATTATGGTATCCATAGGAAGGAGACATCAACCTCTATGGCTACACAAATAGTGACTAAGGGGGATGCAACTTCAATCGGAAGTCCACTTCTGGAGGTTGTAAATTTCTTGGTCCCAGACTAGTCTCCTGGCAGTGCAAGAAGCAGAGAAATGTGTCTGTTTCCATAGCAGAAGCTGAGTAACTAGCAACATCTCCTTGTTGCTCTCAAGTTCTCTAGGTTCAAAACCAAATGCTTGATTATGGTTATAGCTTCTTGCACACACCAATTCACATTGACAACACTGCCGCGATGTTCACAAAAAACAATCCTGTTCAGCACTCAAAAACTAAACATATTGAAATTAGATATCACTTTTTGAGAGACTATGCTGAAAAAAGGCTAATCAAGTTAATACAGGTCCACACGGACTATCAATTAGCTGATTTATTCACTAAGGCATTTGACCCTAGTCCGTTTGAATTCTTAGTTCAAGCATGTAAGGCCCCGATCCCGGGACGCTTACAATTGGACCGTCATAGCATAATACATTTAAAAATACCTCATTTTGTAGCGGAATTTAAAAACTTCTCATTTATAAGTTAAAACATATCATTTCATTACATCATTCATGTAAATTTCAAAATACAACATCATATCAAAATGCGAATGCCAGCCTCAAAACGCTCCCCTTAGCTTACGCATCTATGCCTGCACTTCCTCAGCATCAACACAAAAACCTGCCAACTATTATGCATACAAAAAGTCAGCAACGTTGAAACATTATAAATAAAATACTTTACTTTCGTTAAAACATAACCTTTACATTCGTTCGTGATCACACATCATAAGTACACATTGATAATAATTATTATCATCTTCATCATCGTTCATCATTATTCATTCATTACATCTTTCACCATCATCCAGATCCTGTCTCATGCTATACCCCCGACTCATGCTCGAAAGCAGATACTGTGCCAGGGCCTGTAAACAAACCCCTGACTCATGCTCGAAAGCTGACACAGTACCAGGGTACACGACAAGGATCCCATCTCGTATGCAACACCCCCGACTCATGCTCGAAAGCTAATACTGTGCTGAGGCCTGTAAACAAACCCTCGACTCATGTTCAGCTGACACAGTACTGGGGCAGGCATCAAAGGTCTCATCGTTCGTCACCTCCGTTCTCGTTATCTTTCACTTTCATTACATAATACTTTACTTATGTACTCATACATAATAGGTAAAGCCACATCATACACAATATGAACATCAACAGCAACACACAACATGCACAACATAACCGGCATAACCGACACAACAAAACTTAACACAATCATCTACCTCCCAAATCTCCGAGAAATACCTAAGTCTACAAAGAAATGCGGATGAACATCTTAGGCTCATGAGCATCTAAATTCGGATGAAAACAGCCTAGGCGCATGAGCACTATGCAGGCACTTGAACACTATGTAGGCGCATGGACACTGCTTGGGCGCATGGGCCATACTTAGGCGCATGAGCAATAGGCGCATGGGGTACTTGGGTGCTTAGGCAACTCTAGGCGCATGGGCACTAGTTGGGCGCATGACCAACACTTAGGTGCATCGGCAACTCTGGCCGCATGAACACTTAGGCGCATGAGGTTAGTTAGGCGCATGGAAAACAATCTGGGCATATGGAAACAATCTGAAATATAACCTATGCTACAAAAAACTCCCAAACATCGTTCTAACACATCCTAACATAAATCTACCATTCTACAACACTAAAACATGCTAAACATCAAACATAACACAAGAACCACCTCTAAAACAAGCATCAACAGGGCACAGTCAAACATCATGCTAAAAACTCATGGTTTGCTTTAAAAACTTCTACTCGGTATGCATAATAGCCCTAAACACTTAGAAAACCAGTAAAAAGTAGGGATCTAGAAACTCACCTTGAACAGCCTTCGAGTAGAGCACTGCAAACCCAAGACCCACCTGCAAATCACACCTAAAATCCACGAAAACGAGCGCTAAATACCAAAAATCTTTTTCCAGAACTCGAAAATCTAGCTGAAACCGAACAATAACCAGAGCAAACTCACCTTTTGCAGATTCTTCTTCTTCTCTCTCTCTAAAACCGATGAAACTCTTCTTCTTTCTTCTTTGCAGCCGAGAACAGGAAGTAAGTGGGGGCATGGGCGGCCATGCCCTCCTTTTAAACACAATTATAATAAAGTTTGCCACTTGCACAAGTTTAGCCCCTCAACTTGAGTTATTTCACCTTTCTTTCTTTATACTTTTCTTTTCTTTTCTTTTTAATAAATTTCCGGGTTTTACAAAGCAATTGGCATGATTCACCTTGAGTAAAAATCAAAATTTGCAAAAACATTCAAATATTCTAAAATAACAAAAAGAAATTATTTTTGTTGAAGTATATGATATGTACTCCAAATAGGAAATGATATAATTACAATCATTATATCATTCACAGTGCTTATTTCAAAATCTTAGAAGACTGAGTATGTTCATAAAAAAACAATCCTGTTTAGCACTCAAAAACTAAACATATTGAAATTATATATCTCTTTTTGAGAGACTGAGCTGAAGAAAGGCTAATCAAGTTGATACAGGTCCACAAGGACTATCAATTAGATGATTTATTCACTAAGGCATTTGACCCTAGTCCGTTTGAATTCTTAGTTCAAGCAATTGGCATGATTAACCTTGAGTAAAAATCAAAATTTGCAAAAACATTCAAATATTCTAAAATAACAAAAAGAAATTACTTTTGTTGAAGTATATGATATGTACTCCAAATGGGCAATGATATAATTACAGTCGTTATATCATTCACAATGCTTATTTCAAAATCTTAGAAAACTGACATGACTTATCTGATATGCAGGTAGGCTCAGCTTGGAAAAGAAGATACATGCTGTGATGAACTAAAGCTTATATTCAACTGTGAAGCCATCATCTCAGGGTGTGAGTAAGTATTAGCTTATCCAAGTAGGTGTGTGTGTGTGTAGTAACCTAAACACACCAAGTAATGATGCCATATGAGTCTCATTCACCCACATCAGTTTCTCCTATGTTTTATTGTGTAATGACATAGAGAAACAAGCACAAAGTGCTGATGTCATGATCCAAAAAGATTCCCAATATGGAACACATCTAAAATGGATGAATTAATATAGTCTACTCTAGACTACATTCCTTGTGAATGAATAAAAAGAATCCTAAAGAGGATCACCTTCCTAAATGAAGTGCAAAAAGAATCCTAATGAGGATTAGTGAACTCCCTACAGATAAATGATTTGAAAGAACTAGCAGAGCTGGAATTGATTAATCATAATGCAATGTACAAAGGATATGAGTTTGAAGAAATTCTGAAGATGTTTAAGAAAATAAACAACTTTAAAGCTTTAAAGGCAATATGCATCAGAAAAGACAAATCATTCAACAATCCTCTAGAAAAGAAGAAGAAAAAGAAAGAGACTGAAGAGTTGGTGTTTCCTGAGTTTAATGTAAAACCAACTGAGTTATTAAAAAGGAAGGTAGTTTCTGGAACCCACAAGTCCAAACCAAACTGAAACATATTCTATGATGTGAAAACTTATGAGTTGGTTATAGAAAGAAAATGGGGAGGAAAAGAAGGACCCGGGATAAGGCTATTTAGTGGATATGAGGTGAGATTGCTAGATGAATCCTATATTCACTACATGTTCACAAGACACTTTAGAGAAATAGATAACAAAATAGGAAAAGCTGATATGTATTTCTTTTTGAAATGCATCAAGATACTCAAAATAGCCTTTGACAGAATCAATAGAAAGAAACAACAGAAGAAAAGAAAGAGGGTTCCACTGTAATTTAGGAACATTGTGAGGTCCAAGCTGAATCTTAGTTGATGTGACTCAACTAGGATCGAATATGATGATTGAGTCAATGATTGTGTAGCGGAAATACAGAATCAATGATCATTAAATGCTGAAAAATACTAATAAATGCTTTGTATATTGATACTGATGAACAAAATACAAAGTGTGCTAGGGTTTGTAGCAAAAACCATATAGCACAGACAAAAAACTTTCAAATACTATTATATTACAAAAAGAAGTTATTTTTGTTGAGGTATATGATATGTACTCCAAATAGGAAATGATATAATTAAAGTTGTTATATCATTCATAGTGCTTATTTCAAAATCTTAGAAGACTGACATGACTTATCTGATATGCGGGCAGTCTCAGCTTGGAAAAGAAGATACAAGTTGTGATGAACTAAAGCTCATATTCAACTGTGAAGCCATCATCTCAGGGTGTGCATAAGTATTAGCTTATCCAAGTGGGTTTGTGTGTAATAACCTAAACACACCATGTAATGATGCCTTATAAATCTCATTTACGCACATCAGTTTCTCCTATGTTTTGCTGAGTAATGACATGGAGAAGCAGGCACAAAGTGCTGATGTCATGATTCAAAAAGTTTCCCAATATGGAACACATCCAAAATGGATGACTTAATAAAGTCTACTTGTGAATGAATAAACATAATCCCAAAAAGGATTACCTTCCAAAGTGAAGTGCAAAAAGAATCCCAGTGAGGATCAAATAAATATATGGATCAAAGTAAAGGAATCCCAATATGGATCCCCCTTACCCAAAACAAAATGAGATTTCATAATTTAAATGACCTGGTCATGTAAGTTGTGAAAAAGTTCTACCATGCATTTCATGCAGGTGGTTGATCTTGCCATTCTTTTGAGTGTGAGGTACATGTTGAATATTTAATCCACACAAAACATGATAAAGGTCACATGTATTAATATATTAACCAAGCATGAGTTTAAGAGGACAAACATACCTAAAATCAATATGTTCATGATTATGTATATGTTACTAACAATTGCTTGCATTTATGAATGGTAAGATTGATATGATCCCAAGTAAGGTATTCTTCTACTTCATGTACAGATAAGAAAATAAAAAATTACAAAATGATTTTCCTTTCACAATTCAAAATTTTAAAATCTTTAAAGTTTTTATCCCATATGGATATAAACTTTAGGGGGAGTAATTAAAATTTTATGAAAATATTCATAAAAACTTGAAAAATTAGCAAAATCTCTAAATATATTTTAATTATGTTTTACAGTTGTTTCTTTTCATGAAAATATATAATTAGAAAAATGGTTGTGTTGGTGTGGAAGTTATACTATAGTATCTCAGTGTATGCAGACCTTTGGAAGCACAAAAGTCCAAGATCAGTCAAATCTGGGAAATTTGTATCACACCAGGTGATCAACTTAATCCAAGAAAGAATTGACAATCGAAGCATAGTCAAAACTTCATAAAAGTCAATGTAACAATGAAAAAACAGTCAAAACTATCCACAACAAAAATATTAATTTTTGACAAAGTTCAAATTTTAATGCAGGTAACAGTGTTGGTTAATGCAGGTGAAGGTAACATAGGCATTTAACCAATGCGGGTAATAGTTTTGTGCAAGAAAAACCAAGTAAAACTAATACGGATATGTTAAGTCTTCCGTATTTATTTCCAAGATAAGAATGCGTACAACAATGTCTCCATAAACCACCAAGGCAGAAAACTTATACGGTTAAACTTTTGTTCATCTGCATTTCCCAATGTGGGTAAGTTTGTGTTCATCTGCATTTCCTTAATACGAATGACATGCTAATGAAAATAACACGTGTTGTGTATTTGTACCAAAAATAAAACATGTGCTCTCTCTCCTCTGTCATGTTGTGTGTTTGAACCTCAGTTAATGCGGATAGGTAATGCGAAGCACTGTACTACAGACATTCATCAGCATTAACTAATGCGGACTAAAGTTCAAAAAATAGGGACAACTCAATTGTTCATCCGCATTTGGTACAGTTTAACAATGCGCACCAGTGTAAATGCTGATATGTCTTAATGTTCCTCTGCATTTGTTACAGAGTCAATATGGACAAAATTATATGTCCGTATTTGTCTCAGTACACAAATACGAATAAGTTAAGCCTTCCACATTTGCTACAGTGTAAAACTTAAATCTTCCGCATTTGTTCATTCGCTTGCGAAGTTTAAGAAATCCATTCAATTGACTATTTAAACACTTTAATCAGACTCATTTAATACTTTTTGAATTTGAGTGAACCAAAGTGAGACGAGCGTTTTTATACTATTCATCATCAAACATTCAAATCATCACAAACCTTGCGTGTTGATTGTTCACTCAACTTCATTTCATCTATATTTTGATTCTTAGCACAAGTAGTAACGAAAGAAGGTGATTCTCGGTCGATTTGAGTACATCGAATACCGAACCAGTGATGAATATAGAACCCTAGGTTTAAAAAAATCAAAATTAATCATAAGCAATGGAGTTCAATTACATTTTCGAGTTCAATGAACCTGATTTTGATGTTTACAATATGTAACAATCGATTCAAAAACCCTAGGTTAACCTCGATGAACAAGGAAAACCGAGACCTAAAATGTTGAACTCAAATCCAAAATTTCAGTATCATAAGATGTTTAAGATAGTTAATTTGATTGAAAATCATCACAAAAACATAACACAAATGGTTAAAAATCATAAAATTCCAAGATAGGTCAAATTGCTATACAATAGTGACTTTGAACTCTTAATTTTGACCTAAGAAAGTCAAACTAAAAGAGTCAAAGCTGTTCTTAATTGTACAATTTGATATTTGTTAGTACATTACTAAAACATGTGTCTCTATTGCAGATCTATGGCAAATCTTACCTGGAGCACTCCACAATTTCAGTGGATATCTTGATCCGGATGTGCCAAAAGCTGAGGGTTTCAGAGACATGATTAGATTTATTACCACAAGAAGAATAGCACATGCCATCACTATCAGACCCATTATCTATAAGAACTTTTTCAGATTATTTGGGGAACTGCTGAAGTGAATCAAGTTGATTGTGTGAGGACCATATCTAGAAGGATCTTTGATAATCATACCCTAGTTTTCTCTAAACAAACTATGAGACAGTGTCTACAGTTTGGGGATGATGTTAACTTTCCTCAAGAAATAGAAGAAGATGACATTCTAACCTTCTTTACTAATATTGGCTATGAAGGAGGTTTTGAGGGAAAACAGATTGTCATGGGGTTAGTTGACTTACAGTGGAGATTTCTGATCCACCTATTCCAACATTGCCTGGCAAAGAGGAAGACCGGTTAGAATGAAATCCCTATCACTACATCTTTAGCGATTTGTGCCTTATGCACCAACAGGTAATTCAATATGTTTGCTTATGTGTTCAATGGCTTATTGTCAAACATTCAGGAAGAGAGAAGACACATGTTTCTGATGTATCCTCGATTCATTCAATGCTTCATCAATGAAGCGTTTCCTAATATTGTAGCAAAAGGCCCTGTGATGGACATTCCTCACTACAATGCCAAATCCTACAAGTATATCAAGAAGGGAGACCCGAGGAACTTCTACAGGGGAACATTCTTTCCTTTACTTCCATGGATGCTACAACAGATAAATCAGAAGAAGTTCATTTAGAGGAAGCTGAGGAAGTTATTCCTGATATTGAGGAACAAGTTCATGATGATATTCCTGCTGATGTACATGAGATAGTTGAAGAACAACTAGCTACTCATGATCAACAAACTGTTGAAGAGCATGCTGAAGCAGCAGAAGAAGGACTAAGGCAAGTGTCACCACAGGTTGATGTAGGTGGTGATCTTCACACTATGCCTTCAGTTCAAGATGCTGATTTCCCATCACCTTTCAGAGTATCTCCTATTCATTCTCCTAATGTATCACGTATTCATTCTTCTCTAGAGGCTGCAGCTAAATCTATTGAATCTGGGAATCTACTAGTTCTTCAGATAGTTCTGAATCATCTTCAGATGATGAGGATTCTCATACTAGTTTTCAGATGCCTGTGAGACAAGTAAGTTCTAAGGCAGGTCTTTCAGAAGGATTTGCAGAATCTAAAGTCAACCAACCTGATGCCAAGGATGAAAGGATTTCTAATCTATTACTATAGGTAGCTAGAATGGAAAAACTATGGGATAGAAGATCTGGTATCATAAGAGACAGACTTGATGAACTAGATGAGAAGGAGAAAGAGTTAAAAGTATTAAAGGCCAAGTATCAATTTGAAAAAGAAGAAAACAATAAAAAGATTGACAGACTTAAAGCAACTTTTCAACATGCTAGAGAAGAAGTCAGTAGGCATTTTGATACTGTAAACATCCAAACCCTTGCCATGGATGAACAAGACAATCTTCTTAACATCCAATCTGACATAATCTTTGATCTCAGTTTTAAGATAGAAGCTCTAACAAAGAGGGTTTCTAAACTTGAGAGGTTGCTTGAATTTAAAGAAGAGATGGCTAAAGAAAAGGAAGATAAAAGAGATGAAGATGTCTTTGGTAGGAGCAGTGGTGATGATGAACAGGATGAAGATAAGGAAGATGAGTCTAAAACCTAACATAATGAGCTTAGGGTGGAAGAAGAAAGTCTTGATATGGTTGTTTATTCTAAACCAACATTTGAAGGCAAACTAGATGAGGAAACTAAAATGAAAGATTTGATTCAATACTTAGATGTTTATTCTTTAAGAGATTTTACCCGGGGAATTTATCAGTGAACTCATAGCTCCAGTTGAACCAATTGTGGTTATTCCCCCTAACCCTGTACCATTAGAAGAAGAACTAAGCCTATAGCTTGGTCCTGTAGTCACTTTGACTGATGAGCAAAACGAACTTGTCATGAAGCTGTGAGAAGAGCTTAGAGAAAAAGAAGTTGCTAAAAAGCAAAAGGAAGAAGTTGAAAGACTTGAGAAAGAAAGAAAAGAAACGGAAGCCGAAGCCTCAGTACCCTCTTCTTCTGGTCCACATTTGCATAAATATTCCAGGAAGAGAAAGTACTTGTCTGAGAAGGCCAAAGGCAAAATGCTAGTGGTAGAAGAGGAATCGGCTCCCAAGAAACAAAAAGATGTCCCAAGAAGCCTAGCTGCAATTGTTCAATTCCTTGATGGGCATGAGAAGGCTGAGGAAGGGTTGAAGAAGAAAGTTGAAGTAATTGACTTGGAAGAAGGAGAAATTGAGGGAGGATATGATGAAAGCTTATTTGGTGACCTTTTGTTTAGGGACAGTCCTGCAAAGGTTAAGACATTTGTTAAGGAGATGGTGGAAAAAGCTCAAACTGATGACTTGATGGTCAAAGCTATGTACCGGATTAATCATGGTTATGATGCTGATAATGTATTTGAAATGACCTATAAGGGAATAGTATAGGATGTCAAGAAGATGCAAAAACTTCTAGACCCTACCTTTGAGACTACAAAAGAGAAGAAGATGAAAAAGCATGATTTAACATTCAGATCCCCAATCTCATTCACTTCAAGACAGACTCCACAAACTCCAGTGCCTCAACTCCAATATCCGGATTCCTACAGCTTGACAGATAGGGAAATAAAGGATTATCTCTTCGGTCAAGGATTCACTAGAAGAAAACTAGGTAGCATGAAGACTAATTCTCTCCAGGCAGCAATCCTCAAGATAATCAAGGAAAAGAAAGAAAGATTGAAGACAATAGAAGAGGAAGTTGTAGGGAGGAAGCCCAGAACCAAAATTTTAGCTCAAGATATTCAATTCACTACCTGAATGGCACCCATTTTACACAAAAATCCTGAGTGGTTATTGAACCCTCTTAAGTGGAGCTACATAAAGGGTTGACCACTTCAGAGATTATTAGGGGTGTGTCTACTCCAGAAGGCAAACTAGATGTAAAGATCATTACCTGGAAGTATGAAAGTGATTGGAATATGTTCATGGTGAAACGAATCTCAGGGCTAGTTCAGTTCTTCACTGAATACACGGCATTAGTGAACTCCCTGTAGATACATGATATGAAAGATCTAGCTGAGCTGGAATTGCTTAATCATAATGCAATGTACAGAGGATATGAGTTTGAAGAAATTCTAAAGATGTTCAAGAAAACAAACAACTTCAAAGCTCTGAAGGCAATATGCATCAGAAAAGACAAATCATTCAACAATCCCCTCGAAAAGAAGAAGAAAAAGAAAGAGGCTGAAGAGTTGGTATTTCCTGAGCTGAATGTAAAAGCAACTGAGTCATTAAAAAGGAAGGTAGTTTTCGGAACCCACAATTCCAACCCAATCTCAAATGTATTCTATGATGAGAAAACTTATGAGTTGGTAATAGAAAGAAAATTAGGAGGAAAAGAAGGACCCGAGATAAGGCTATTTAGTTGATATAAGGTCAGATTGCTAGATGAATCCTATATTTACTACATGTTTACAAGACACTTCAGAGAAATAGATAACAAGCTGGGTGAAGCTGATATGTATTTCTTTTTGAAATGCATCAAGATACTCAAAATAGCCTTTGATAGAATCAATAGAAAGAAAGAATAGAAGAAAAGAAAGAGGGTTCCACTTCAATTTGGGAACATTATGAAGCTGGAGGTCAACTCGAACAATGAGATGGTTATACACAGAGATGGAATGTTATCTATTTCTATGTATGAACCTCAAATGCTCAAAAGGATACCTCTTGAAACTATCCACCAGATGAGGGAAATAATTATACATGTTCTGGATGCCAATTGGATGAAGGAGGCACAGGAATTTGCCACCATGATCAAAGCCTTTCTAGATCCAACTATTACTCAATTCTCCTCTGATCCGGATCCTATAACAACATCTACATTTGCCCCCGAACCATACATTGATCCATTCTTCCCAGCACAAGTGAAAGAAGAACCACCAGAATCTTCACAACCTCCACCACCATCAAACCCTTGAAGTACTTAGGCTGTATAATCCTTAGGGGGTGTATTGTTGGACCTTGAAAGGATCATACATGCCAATTCAAGAGGTGGTTGAAGGTTGTTCTGGTTGGAAGGAGCTAAGTCAAAGAAGTAATACGAGAGAAGAAAACAGAAGAAGCAAAAGACAAGTGTCGGTTGTCCGTATTAGCAAATGCGAATGTGCAAGAACAAATACGGCTAAGTATTTGTTCATCCATATTTACTACTGCGGATAAGCAAAAGCAAATGATGGTAAGTATTTGTTCATCTGTATTTGTCAATACGGATGACATACTTAATGCTGATGTTCAGCAGTAGAAATACAGATGAAGACCACTACATCCGTATAAATAATGCGGATGTACAATACAAATGCAGATCATCATTTTGTATTTAGACTAGTATTCTAATGTATAGTTGTCAGGGTAGTTTAGTCATTTTGTACAGGTATTGTATCTGCTTATAAATAGAAAGTATACACTATATTTGTAAGTTTTTTTTGTCTCTGCTATATGGTTTTTGCTACAAACCCTAGCACACTTTGTATTTTGGTCATCAGTATCAATATACAAAGGATTTATTAGTATTTCTCAGCATTTAATGATCATTGATTCTATATTTCCGCTAACAATCATTGACTCAATCATCATATTCAATCCTAGTTGAGTCACATCAAGTCAGATTCAGATTTAGACCCGATCAATATATATATATATATAGATACACACACACATACACACACACATAATGATTCATCGGTATGTTTGGTAAGTCAACGTGTAAATTATCTTAGATTAAATCATCAAGTTTATTCGTAAGTTTTGTCGGGTAATAGGGTATGTTACAAGTTGTTTGGACTTATATTAGTAATTTGTGTATGTTATAATTTATGATAGCTAGATATTTATGTTCACTAGGATCTAGGTTATTACCGTTAGTTTCTATTGTTATGTGTCTACTCGTAACTTGCATTAGGGCACCTAGATAAACTATATGAATTATATAATGACCAACTCTAACTCTGATAGTTTCTTTTGACACTAAAGTAACATTTATTGGTTAAGTATTGAAAAGTTTATGGCCCTGTAAAGTCGGGCCAACATTATGTCAGAAAAAATCACTTTTGACACTTCATTTTTTTCACTTTTGGGAGACCAAATCTCAATGGAAAATTATGATACTGGTTAGGTATGAAAGGTGACATCCTGAAAATAACTCAATGCTCAAAAAGAACTTTATTTGGTTTAGTTTTGACCAAGGTACAACCTCTTAAAGTCGGGTCTATAAATCTGTCGGGGTGCTGTCCATGCTGGTTTCACAGCTTTGTTGTCATGTGTCCTAAGTTTTTAACTAGGGCATGAGTATCATACATGTTAAGGCAATAATAATAATTATGAAATGTATCTATTTCATGTTTCAAATCACGCTTTACGTGTCTGTAATTGACCTTATTAACGACAAATATATCATTTAGAAGGTTTATTTTGAGTGGTTTAAGTTCATACCCGATGGTAAGTTTCGGTGAAAGAAGAAACGTGTGTTGAAGATCCAAACCATACACTTGAGCTCTTCCTCTTCTCACGATCACAACATCAGCAATAGGCATCCCTCTTGGATCTATGTTTGAGCAAGATTTGATGATTTTTTGGGGTGTGAGAAATGAGTAGCAAGGGTGTGGGTTATGTAGAATCTTTGGGAAGGGATGCCATCATGAGATGCTAAAGCATCTTTGAACACACATGTCTTGTGATGAACAGTACTTTCTTAGAAAGTAGGACTTCCATATCTCAAGACATCTGAGCAGCAGGTCCATCCGTCTTTTGTACTAAGTTCTTGCTCACTTCTTTGGATAGAATATTAAAGGGTTGTTGTTGTTGATTTAATGCTGTCCAGCAGCCCCATCGAGCAGCATGCCTGACCTCCCTTTTGTACTACCTTTTGGCATCTATTAGTTGTGTTGAAGTGATGGCCAAATTGATTTTCATCCCTAGGTCCATTGCCTAATATCCAACATGCTTTTGTCTAGTTATTCTTGTTCATTTGAACTGAAAATAGGATGGATGTGGGAGTTGTACTTCGTATGGCTTGGGGCAGGTTAGGAGGGTTACTTTTGTGTGTTTTGGTTAGGAAGTGTGAATGCATGTGTAGAGCTTTAAAAGTAGTTTTCATGTTCCAATATAGTTCTGGGTCGGATGAAATGCGGGGCTGTTTTGACAGCCACATTCACGTAGCCTAAGGGACTTAGTGCGGTTGTAGTTTTTATTCATTGATCATTTTTTGGTGTTGAGGAAATTATTAAAGCAAGGTTTGATTATTTTCCTTGCATAATTATTAATTCAGACTTGATTTAAGACTTTCGAATGTGGTTTGAGTATGATGGTTATTATTACTTTAAGTTGAATGAAAATGCATGGTTAAATGAGAAGCAAGTCCCATAATAAGTTAGTTATAAAGGTTACGATTTCATATGAGTATTTAGGATTTTTGAATAACAAGTGAAAAGTTTAGGTTACTAGAACCGTCTCACTTATGTGTAAGCATTAAATTTAGGTTCATAGTTTAATTTGTGAAATACTAATAGATATCATGTTGCATTAAACTTAGTCTGTTGATGTGTTAAGAATTATGTTTAAAGATGAAAAGTTCATGCAAAGCTGGTAGCTTCATGCATGATCACATGCTAAGTAGTGCATCAAGAATTATTATTTTCTATGGTCATATATCCGGCGGGTCGTGACAGACTAGTATCAGAGCCAATGGTTACAGCAAATTAGGATCTTACCCATAAGATACCTAGGCTTTAACCACACATTAGGAAATTAAGGAAACTAAGAAATAGACGCCCCTAAGCTATGATTCGAGGGTAGTTCCTAACATCTGCATACATTCATTTAAATTTTGTATAAGTCTTGCTGTAATTTTGATATATATATGTTCTAATCACTTTGTATATTACTTGGCTTGCTCATTAGATGGCAGGAAACCAAAATCAAGGAAAGACAGTCTACATCAGCGATTCGCCTGATGTCCCACCCCCGCACTATTACCCGACCACTATCCCACCACCCACGTTCGTACCTGATATGGGTGCTAGACCTTCAAGATGCCCCATGTCGCATGAGATTGGGGAGTATGCCCCTCTTGGGCCACAGTATGGGGACCCTAGTTGGTACCCAAGGGCCCACTATGGGCACATGATACCTGATCCTAGATGAAGACGTGGCACCAAGTGCGAGGCAAACGACACGAATATCCGTCCGACACGTCCCCACATTCTAGGAGGAATGGGGTAACTTGGTTACATGACTGACCGGGGCGCCGCCACAACCCACCGTACCACCATTGCCACCAGTACCAGTTTCACAGCATCCGGCTGGACCCTATGAGTGTGACGCCATAGCGCGTCATAGCTTCCATTTGGCTCTATCAAGATACTCGCAGACCCCTATGATGAGTCGGCACGCTATTCCAGTGCTTCTCACCAGATGTTTGTTGATCCGGCCCAGTACCACTCGGGACTGTTGATTGGAGACCCCACCATGGACGAGGAATGGCGACAACACCAACACAATGACACCTTGAAGGAAAAGAGGGACGAGGCGGTGTCCTTACTAACAAAAATAAGGAAGAAGCTTTACCGAGCCACCCATAAGTGCGTGCTCAACCCATGGACTCGTCACCGCCACTGCCGTTATTGACATGTCATTTATTATTTTACTATGCACTATTCAAATTTTGAATAAACTATGTATCCAGTAGGGCATGGGTGAATGTTCACTCATGTCACACCTGGTTGTATTTTGAACTAAATTTTGTAATCATAACAACTTTGCTATGGTTAAGATTATTGATGACTACTTGATGGGATATATTGGACTTATTTATTTGTATTATGTAATGATATGATTGGTTGTGATACTATAATAACTGTTGGTCACAAAACCCTTGAGTTTAAAACCCTATGCGATGTTTATTTTAGCCATGCCGAGGAGAAGAGGACGAGGACGTGCTCCAAATACTAGGGGTGGTGTCACCACTTGATTAAGAGCTCGTACCAACCGACATTATGAAACTACCAATGACACTCACCACGCCAATGACAACCCCAACACCAACCACAACACCTACTAAGAAACTAGATTGCAGCAACTAATAGCCGAAGCCATTGTTAACGCTCTGCCCACTATAACTGCCCATGTGAACGCCAAGCGAAACCGTGAGGTAACCCACGAGGGGGAAGAAAATGAAAATGGAAACAACAATGAGGAGGAACGGGAAGAAGCCCGTATACGAACTGGTTGTAATTACAAAGCATTCATGGCCTGCAAACCAAGGGACTACTACGGAAATGAAGGCGCGACAGGAACGATAAGATGGCTAGAGGAAATGGAAGTAGTACTGTATATAAGCGACTGTGCAGAGGTAAACAAGGTAAGGTTTGCCACACACTCCCTCAAGAATGGAGCGTTGAATTGGTGGAACACATTGTTGCAAATCCGATGGAGAAACGCGGTGAACCGGATGAGATGGGAAGAGTTTAAAAGCTTGATGGTGGAACGTTACTGTCCAATCAATGAAATTGAAAAGATGGAGGCTGAATTTTTAGGTCTAGAAATAAGGGCACGACACACTTGGAATACACCAACAGATTTAATGAGCTGTCATTGCTTGTCCCGCATTTGGTGGCCCCTGAATCTAAGAAGATTGGCAGGTATGTGTGGGGTTTAACCCCAAAGATTAGGGGAATGGTGAAGGCAGCAAAGCAGAGGACGTTTCAAGAGATGGTGGAGATTTTGGCAACATTAAACGATGAGGTTGTAAGATGTGAGGGAGTGAAAGGTGTAGAGAATGCGAGAGATAAACGAAAATGGGGGAATTTCCGTTCCATGAGTGGAAGTTCAAGTGAGAGAAATATGGAAAATCGACAACAGGAAGGAATGAAACCCTATTTAGGAAAGCAACCGTTTTGTGGAAAATATGGACGCCATCACCTCGGGATGTGTAAGGCGAGGATGGCGGTTAAACCATAAGTAAAAGAAGGCAAGACCGTCATGTGCTACAAGTGCAACAAACCAGGTCATTTTGCAAGGGAATGCAAGTCTGAAACCACAGGGCCTATGAAATGCCACGAGTGTGGCAAAGGTGGGCATATCCACCCTGATTGCCCCAAGCTAAAGGCCAAGAAACCAGCGGTAGGATGCCCCAAGGGGAGAACATTCGTGATGAATGCAGAAGTCACCAGGGAGGAACCCGAAGTTGTGATCGGTACGTTCCTAGTAAACAATCATTATGCTTATGTACTATTTGACACCGGGGCCAATAGAAGCTTTGTTTCTACAAGTTTTAGACCAAGAATTGAATTAAGCTCCTCTAGGCTAGCCGACACATATACCGTAGAACTAGCTTATGGAACGTTAGTTAAAGCTGATGAGACAATCGTTGGTTGCACGATAGAACCGGATGAGCATGAATTTCCTGTAGACTTAATACCAGTAGAACTAGGTGAATTTGACATAGTAGTAGGAATGGATTGGTTGGCGAAAAATAAGGCTGAGATTATATGCGACAAGAAACTGGTAAAAATTTCCTTACCTAAAGGAGAAACTCTCATGATATATGGTGAGAGACCAAGACGAGACATGAACACCATTTCGTGCATAAAGGCTAATAAGTGTCTGGGGAAAGGGTGCATTGCATACTTAGCCTATGTAATGTCTACTAAAGAGGAAAAATGGCTCGAGGACGTCCCTGTAGTGTCAGAGTTCGTGGACGTATTTCCCGATGAATTACCAGGACTCCCTCCACACAGGCAGGTTGAGTTTCGCATCGACCTGATACCGGGAGTAGCACCCGTAGCCAGATCACCCTATAGACTAGCCCCGTCGGAGATGCAAGAGTTGATGACGCAACTGCAAGAACTTATGGACAAAGGGTTCATTAGGCCAAGCTTCTCACCATGGGGAACTCCAGTCCTGTTTATCAAAAAGAAAGATGGAACCCTAAGAATGTGCATTGACTATCTAGAGCTAAACAAAATCACAATCAAAAACCGATACCCACTCCTGATGATTGATGACTTGTTTGATCAGCTCCAAGGATCATGATATTACTCCAAGATAGACCTGAGGTCAGGGTATCATCAGTTACGAATCAAGTAGGATGACGTACCAAAAACCGCATTCAGAACTAGGTACGGGCACTATGAATTCTTAGTGATGCCTTTCGGTTCAACCAACACACCGGCAGTATTCATGGACCCCATGAATAGGGTGTGCAAGCCATACTTGGACAAATTCATGATAGTATTTATAGACGATATACTGATATACTCCAAGACCAAGGCAGAACACCAACAACATTTAAGATTGATTTTAGAGTTACTACGAACTGAGCAGCTATACACCAAGTTCTCAAAGTGTAAGTTCTGGATGCGAGAAGTGCAGTTTTTGGGTCATATAGTAAGCGAGAAAGGAATTCAAGTTGATCCCTCCAAGATTGAGGCCATTAAGAGGTGGGAGCCACCTAAGACCCCTACTGAGGTACGACAATTTCTAGGGTTGGCCGGTTACTATCGAAGATTCATAGAAAACTTCTCGAGAATTGCCAAACCATTGACGTACCTAACCCAGAAAAGCACTAAATTCAAATGGGAACCAAAGCAACAAGAAGCCTTTGAAACCCTAAAGCAGAAACTATGTAGTGCCAATCCTGTCCCTACCCAAGGGGAACGATGATTTCACAGTATATTATGATGCCTCACAGCACGGTTTAGGGTGTGTCCTGATGCAAAGAAGAAAGGTGATAACATATGCATCAAGACAATTAAAGGTGCATGAGCAAAACTACACCACACACAACTTGGAATTAGGAGCTATAGTATTTGAGCTAAAAATTTGGAGGCACTACCTGTATGGCACGAAGTGCATGGTCTTCACCAATCACAAAAGCCTACAACACATTTTTAATCAAAAAATATGCGACAAAGAAGATGGGTGGAATTGCTGAACGACTATGATTGTGAAATCCGATACCACCCCGGAAAGGCAAACGTAGTAGCCGATGCCTTAAGTAGAAAGGAAAGGGCTAAACCGCTTAGGGTCCATGCCTTACGAATGAAGGCATAAATCATTTTGAGAGACCAAATACAAAGAAACCAAAAAGAGGCTATGAATGAGGAAAACTATGAAAAAGGAGGATTAAAGGGGATGGAGAAACAACTAAACATCTCAGAAGACGGAATAATGAGGTTGAATGGAAGGGCATGGATCCCGATGCTAGGAGGGCTAAGAGAAACTATATTAGACAAAGCCCACAAGTCAAAGTATTCCATTCACCCTGGAAATGACAAGATGTATAAGGACCTGAGAATAAACTATTGGTGGCCTGGTATGAAAAGAGAAATAACCGCCTATGTGGGAAAATGCTTGACATGTGCCAAGGTAAAGGCAGAATACCAAAAGCCATCCGGATTACTCCAACAACCAGAAATACCGGAATGGAAATGGGAAAGAATCACAATGGATTTTGTCACAAAACTTCCCCGAACCCTGAGAGGGCATGACGCTATATGGGTAATAGTGGACCGACTGACCAAGTCGGCACATTTCCTGGCAATCGGGGAAGACTATGAAATGGAAAGGCTGGCTAAGATATATGTCAATAAAATAGTTTCCCAACACGGAATACCCTTGTCAACTATCTCGGACCAAGATAGTCAATTTACCTCCCGATTCTGGCAAGCATTTCAACGGGCACTAGGAACACGCATCGACTTAAGCACAACCTAGCACCCTCATACTGATGGTCAAGCGAAAGGACAATCCAGACCCTTGAAGACATGTTGAGGGCTTGCGTGCTAGACTTTGGTGGAAATTGGGACACCCACCTGCCACTAGCTGAATTTTCTTATAATAACAGCTACCACACCAGCATAGGAGCTGCACCCTTTGAAGCACTTTATGGACGTAAGTGTAGGTCACCGATTTGTTGGGCTGAGGTAGGAGAAAGCCAGTTAACCGGTCCAGAAATAGTGCAAGAAACAACCGATAAGATTCACCAAATACGAGAATGTCTAGCTGCAGCGAGAGATCGAAAAAAGAGTTAAGCTAATAACAGGCGAAAACCCTTAGAATTTCAAGTAGGAGACTTGGTGATGCTGAAGGTGTCACCATGGAAAGGGTTAATCAGATTTGGAAAGCATGAAAAATTGAGCCCGAGGTACATTGGACCCTTCAAGATTCTTGAGAGAATCGGACCCGTTGCCTATAAGTTAGAATTACCTGAGGAATTAAGCGGGATACATGACACGTTCCACATCTCAAATATCAAGAAGAACCTATCCGATGAAAACCTGATAGTACCATACACGAAAATGCAAATTAACGACAAGCTCCAATTCATTGAAGAACTACTTGAAATAATGGAATGACATGAAAAGAAACTTCAACGAAGTAAGATCCCGATTGTAAAGGTCAAATGGAACTCACGACGAGGTCCTGAGTTCACCTGGGAACCAGAAAGCGAAATTAAAAAGAAGTACCCGTACCTTTTCAAACCTAAAAACCCTAGCAATGGAATACAAGAAAGAGTCGGTAAAACCCCCGTCCCGGCATCACACTAAACTGACTTGAGATATATATATATATATACACCTATTTTAGTAACTGAAACATTGCATTGTGTGAACCATGATAATTGACCAACCCTATTGCATCCTTAGAATTAGAATAAAGTTTCATAAACTAGACATAAGCAAATTTCGAGGAGGAAATTTCTGTAAGTAGGGGAGGATGTGACAACCCTGATTTTTGGGCCCAAAAAATTTTTTTTTAGAAACCATAATGGGCCACACAATGATCAACCGAAGCCTATGTGATGGGCCCAACATGATCAAACTCCTGGACATGGATATACACACAAACCCTAATGGACTTACGCCCATCAAACTTTGAATTGGTCATTTGGCCATAGCGATAAGTGGGCTTGACATACAAGACCTTAATGGGCTAATGGGCCATGTGATTAAATTGTTTGTGAGCTACCAACACTAGTGGGCCTTAGGCCCAATGTCCTAGTGAAAAATTATGCCACTTAAATCTAATAAACAAAAAATACAAAATAATCCTGACTTTAAGTCATCCGTATTTGTTAATTCTTCATCCGCATTTGTTAATTCTTCATCCGCATTTGTTAATTCTTCATCCGCATTTGTTAACTCTTCATCCGCATTTGTTAATTCTTCATCCGAATTTGTTAATTCGTCATCCGCATTTGTAAACTCTTCATATGCATTTGTTAATTCTTCATCCGCATTTGTAAACTCTTCATCCGTATTTGTTAATTCTTCATCCGCATTTGTAAACTCTTCATCGACATTTGTTGACACTTCATCTGCATTTGTTTACTCCACAGGCGCATGAGCACTATACAGGCGCATGAGCATTGTACAGGCACATGAGCACTGTACAAGCGCATGAGCACTGTATAGGTGCATGAGCATTGTGTGGCCACATTTCACCTTCGGAAGAACTAAGGATCAAGCAGGCGCATGAGCACTGTACAGGCGCATGAGCACTGTGCAGGCGCATTTCAATCTTCCGAAGCCAAAACCCAATCTTCCGAAGCCAAGACTTAGAACTTCCATAGCCAAATTCAAATCTTCCAAAATTTCAAAGGATATACATTATAACACTTGGAATTATTCTGAAACTTTAAATATAGAAATTAAGTACTTTTAAATTATTAAATCACAAACCAAAAATATTAAATCTTTCACAAGCTGATATAATGACAGTAATAATAATACAAACCAACATGATGCTATCACATATAAATTTAAAAACAAACATGCAGTGAATAATAAATAATAAAGGAAACCCATAAATTATAAAATGCATGCACCCGTTGAAATATATTCTAGAAGTTGACTTGTCTAATCACCACCCAAACCACCCAATGCATGGCTTAGCTTCTTAACCCATGCTTACTTTTTCCACTAACCAAAATCTCCCCTTAACCAAGAAAGAATCCTGCAATTAAGAAAGTGGGACCCAACCCCCTTCCCAACACCTCGGCAGAATCACTACAACACCACCACCCCCACTATAAATAGCAAAATTTCTTTATACTACCAACACTTTAAACACTCCTCTGTTTCTCACTCTCTACACTCTTTTAGCAGCAAATCCTAGCCTCTCCAAGCCAGAAAGCAGACTGCACCCGAGCTCCAACACGCTAAGGTAAACATCCCTTGAACACACACACACCCCCACGTATCTTCTTTTTCACATCTCCATTTCCGTTGAACTTGCAACCTGAACTAATCTGCCATTTCAAACAGCCTACTCTCATCTTCGCAAGCTTCTTTGGCAGCCCCCGCATCCACCACATCTACCTCACGAAACAAGGTAACCATTGCTACCCGAAAACACTCGATATCACGTATCATCTCGTTGGTGACACGAACAACCCTGTGTCACCCCCAACATCATAAACACATATAATACCATAATTTCCAGTAACAAAAGAATGTAAAATCTACAAAAAGAACGGTTTTTATAAATCTAACATACACGAAAATTTGGATTTCTTAAAAATATAAAAAGAATGTGATCAACATAACTTACTAGAAATATGGGTTCACATAGGTGTTATTGATGTTATAAAAGTAGGTGAAGAAGGAAAAATCAGATTAAAACACATAGAAACCCAAAACCGCGACTTAACAAACACTTAACGGAACTAACCGGATAATGTAACGAAATTACCAACCATACATAAATTCCTAATTTATAAAATTTCAGTAGGTTTATAATGATAAATAATACTTAGAAATTAAATTTCATGACCTATAGAGCTAGTTTGCTTATCAAACAAAAATATAGAAGTTATTCTTGTTAAAATAATAAAAATTCGTAAAAACATACTTTTAAGTTAGGAACCTGAAACCTTCAGATTCAAAAACTTACTCTAAGTATTTTAGAATATTATAAAGCTAAATTGGACCAAAAGTTGAACCGAACCTAGAACCCGTTAAAAACCGAACCCGAACATTAGAATACCAAAACCGACATAAAACGACCTAAGACTCAAAAATACAGTACCTATTGGCCTAATGATGATAAAATCAAGCTACAAACAAAATATTTTTCAATTATAGGATTTTCTAGGAATTAATACAAAAATAACACTAATATAAGAAATCTAACATCGCACTAGCAAGACAATGAGGTAAATAAGTTACGAAGACTTAAATAGCATAAAAACTAACTCACTATAGTATCTTACCTCACTCAAAACCATAAAACAAATAATAAACAACTCAAGTGCCAAATTTCAAACATAAGGGTTAAAAACCGTCAATATAATAAAGTTGAGGGACCAAACATGACAACAACTAAAACTTTACTGTTTTGGGATAAAATCATAGTTCTAACAAACTTAATAATCTGATATTAATATATAATAACTCAAACATACTCAACTTTCAAACCAAAGACCTCAATTTACAAAGGACGAACCAAATTACACATATGTAATGAAAACCGCTTAGTCGCGTAAGTTAAACCTGATCTAGAGAGGTTAGGCCTACCCAATTTTTTGAAATGGAACTAACATCTGTAAAAATGAACATAGGAACCTTGCTGGCCGGTAGCTCCCTAAACCACAAACGCTCATGCTAAGGTCAAGCTAAGGTGAGTTTTATGACCCCCTTTTTACTTTATAACTTTTGGGGTGAAATATATACTCAGTGGCTTTTATGTTATTATGGTGCAACACTACCTGCTCTTGTCCCCAAACAAGAGCACAATCATTAACTCCAGTGGGAGCCGCGAGATTTGTGGATGGTACTATTTGGGAATCCCCCGCACACAATCGGCCCTATGGACAGGGAAACCCCCCATTGAGATTCAAAAATTTTTGTGTCAAAAATTATTTTAAAATTATATGTGCTTAGCAGGGCACATTCGAGCCCATAACAATAAGGGGTATGGGTTAGGGGATTATTTAGCACTCGGGAGGGTCACCCAGGTCCAGGTTTGATTATGATCCTTTCTGTTGTGCATCATGAATATTGTTAACTTATTTTATGAAATATGTTGAGACTCATGTCATAAACTCAAAAGCTCACCAATATTATGTTGTCGTATTTTGGGTGTGTATTTCAGGAGAAGAATGAAATGGCCGAGTGATCATGGCTAGGAGTTGACTAAAACTGGATATTTGGAGATAGCCCCCACACTATTCCTAGATAGTACCCCCTGGATCAATTAAATCATATTGATGTAATCGGGATTAGAAAACTCTTGACAACCTTTAGAATTTATTCAATATGGACGACTGTATAACAACTTAATGGATTATTATTATTACCTTTTCGCTGCATTGTGTTGATATTAGTTAGTCATGGCCAGACCCCGTCCAGCAGGTCGTGACAATTTGTGAGTCCGAAAGGCATCACTGTGAACTCAAAATGTTCATATCTAGTTCGAAAAGTTGTCTTCGGGATATCTTCTTCATAGTTGATCATAACAAGATCGAATATCAATCGGAAAAGAAATATGCTCTTGGTAGCTAACCAAAACAATCATCTACCCTAGGTAACGGGTAACACTTTATTATTGTTATCTTATTTAGTTCTCAAAAATCAATGCACATCGAATAGATCCATCCTTCTTCTTGGCAAATAAAATTGGAGCTCCCCACGATCATGAACTAGGTCATATAAAACATGTTTCCTTCAATTCATCTAATTAATTATTTAATTGTTTCATTTCTTTTGGAGCTAATTTGTATGGGGCTTTGGCAATTGGTTTCGTTCCTTGTACAAGATTAATTCTAAACTTCACTTCCCGATCTAGTGGTATTCCCAGTAACTCTTTAGGAAATACGTCGTACAATTTTACAACAACTGGCACTTCTTCAATCCTTTTATCCTTTTCAGTATTGAATTACGAAACTAGGTACAATATACAACTTTTGTTTATAAACTTTATAGCTTTCAACACATATATAAACTCAATCTACTGATTGGTTTTATCACTACGGATGATAATCTTTTTACCTGTTGATACAAGAGGTTTTTTCATTTGCTTATCACAAAATATATGGACTTGATTAGATGCTAACCAATTCATTCAAATCATACTAAATGAATTGGCAATAACAAGATATAATACTAACTTACATGGAGTAATATACGGCTATTTGGAGTACAAGTGGCAATACACATGTGTTTTAGATGTGAAAATTCAACTTTATGATGCAAGCGTATATAGCTTGTTCGTGGGTCCCTTCGCGGACCCCTAACAGAAAGGGTGGTGTTCTGCTACTGGCCATAGCGGCTAAGACCCATTTAGTCCAATCAAAAGTCGACATGTGCCAATAAGTGTCAATTTCAGAGTGTCATCATTAGACACATTTCTCTCTAGGATGACACATGTCATCTCCTTAGTCCTCATCAGTATGCCTCGTGTCAGCATCCAAGAGTTTCCTTACGCACTACGTAGTGGACTGTTAAAGGTTAACATAGCAGTCCGCTATTCAACCCAATATCCTGAAACCCTAGTTCATTTCTTGGCGATCCACCATGCCTCCTAGTAGAGGTCCGAGAACAGGGTCCAAACCATAATTCTCATTATTTTTCATTTCTAACCCTGAACTTTTGATTCTTATTATTTCATGCATAAATTTTCAAGGTGTTACATTATGTCCCAGTATGGCGAAGAAAATAACAAGTTGAAGCTTATGTTTAGCAAATATTGCCAACAAGTACTTCTTACTATACATGAACATAAATACAAAATGTTAGTTACACGGCCTTAATGACTCATTGTATTGACGATGATTGGAGTTTTCAAAAGAGAATTCCTAATTTTGAGGCCATATCTAACCTTGGGATGAAACTATTAGAAAGATAATGGAGGCTTGTTTAATAGCTTGGGGTATTGAAGAGGTTTTGATAATAATCATGGATAATGCGAGTTCAAATAACATGGCACTTACTTACATGAAAAGAAATATTCGCAATAGGGGAAAGAAGTTTTAGATTGTGAGTTTTTACACATGCGTTGTTATGCTCATATATTGATTAAACTTAGTAATGAACAATGGTTTTAAAGCGTATAATAGTTATATTCAAGTAATTAGAAAAGCAGTCAAATTTGTTAGATCGTCACCTTTAAGGTTGAATAGATTCAAGAATTATATTGGACAAGAGAAAGTAGATATTGGTGGGAGTGTTTGCATAGATGTTCGTATAAGGTGGAACTCTATTTTTTGAGGGGTCCTTCATATCCCATCTCCTTCAAACATATAGTGCACTGGTCTGTATAGAAAAATTCTTTTTGAGGTAGACCTATTACTAGATCACCTTTAACCAATTGATTCATTCTATTAAAATTAGACTGTCCAAATCTTCTATGCCATAATTAGGAAACATCTTCTCTTGCTTCTGATAATAAAAAAGTTTCAGGGATTTAAGCTGAAATTGTATTCATATCAATGATGTATGTTATGTTTTGACGAGGTGTTTTTAAAAGGATATGACCGAGCCTGAATCTGAATCTGAGCTGATGTGACTCAGCTAGGATCGAATATGATGATTGAGGCAATGATTGTGTAGTGTAAATACAGAATCAAAGATCATAAACGCTAAAAACACTAATAAATGCTTGTGTGTTGATACTGATAAACAACATACAAAGTGTGCTAGGGTTTTTTAGCAAAAAGCTTGTAGCACAGAAAGGATACTTACAAATATAGTGTATACTACTCTATTTATAGGCAGATACAATGCTTGTACAAAATGACTAATCTACCATGACAACTATACATTAGAATACTAGTCTAAGTACAAAATAATAATCCGCATTTCTTCTGAATGAGCATCCGCATTAAATATGTCTTCCGCATTGACTAATGAGGAAGAACAAATACTTAAACGCATTTGATATTGCTTATCCACGTTAGTAAATGCAGATGAACAAATACTCACCCGTATTTGTTCTTGCTCATCCGTATTGACAAATATGGATAGCCTACTTGTCTTTTTCTTCTGTTTTGTTCATCTACATTAATTCTTTGACTTGAGCTTTTTATTCCAACCAGAGCAACCATCAACCACCTCTTGAATTGGCATGTATGATCCTTTTAGGGCCCAACAATACTCCCCCTAAGGATTATACAGCCTATGTACTTCAAGGTTTGATGTTGGTGGAGGTTGTGAAGATTCTAGTGGTTCTTCATTCACTTGTGTTGGGAAGAATGGATCAACATAAGGTTCGGGGGTGGATGTGGAAGCTATTGTAGAATTTGGATCAGAGGAGAATTGAGTAATGTTTGGATCTAGAATGGCTTTGATCATGGTAGCAAATTCTTGTGCCTCCTTCATCCGATCGGCATCCAGAACATGTATGATCATTTCCCTTATCCGGTGTATGGTTTCAAGAGAATCCTTCTAAGCATTTGAGGTTCATACATAGAAATAGATGACATTCCATCTCTGTGCATAACCAGCTCACCTTTGGAGTTGACCTCAAGCTTCATAATGTTCTCGAATTACAGTGGAACCCTCTTTCTTTTCTTCTGTTCTTTCTTTCTGTTGATTCTGTCAAAGGCTATTTTGAGTATCTTGATGCATTTTAAAAAGAAATACGTATCAGCTTCTCCCAGCTTGTTATCTATTTCTCTGAAGTGTCTTGTAAATATGTAGTGGATATAGGATTCATCTAGCAATCTCACCTCAAATCCACTAAATAGCTTTATCTCGGGTCCTTCTTTTCCTCCCTAAGTTATTTCTATTACCAACTCATATGTTTTCTCATCATAGAATACATTTGAGATTGGTTTGGTCTTGTAGGTTCCAGCAACCATCTTCCTTTTCAATGACTCAGTTAGTTTTACATTCAGCTTAGGAAATACCAACTCTTCAATCTATTTCTTTTTCTTCCTCTTTTCTAGAGGATTATTGAATGATTTGTCTTTTCTAATGCATATTGACTTTAGAGCTTTAAAGTTGTTAGTTTTCTTAAACATCTTTAGAATTTCTGCAAACTCATATCCTCTGTACATTACATTGTGATTAATCAATTCTAGCTCTGCTAATTCTTTCAAATCATGTATCTACAGTGAGTTCACTAATGCAGAGTACTCAATAAAGAACTGAACTAGCCCTGAGATACGTTTTACCAAGAACAAATACTTAAACGCATTTCATATTGCTTATCTACTTTGCCTTCTAGAGCAGACACACCTCGAATCATCTCTGAAGTGGTCAACCCTTGATGTAACTCCACTTGAGAGGGTTCAATAAACGACTTAGGATTTTTGTGTAACATGAGTGCCAAGACATCATGGTCATTGGTAGTAAATTGTATGTCTTGAGCTAAAATTCTGGTTCTGGGCTTCCTCCCTACAACCTCCTCTTCTATTGTTTTCGATATTTCTTTCTTTTCTTTGATTATCTTGTGGATTGCAGCCCGGAGGGAATTGGTCTTCATGTTTCCCAGTTTTCTTCTAGTGAAGCCTTGAAGGGAAAGATAATCCTTCATTTCCCTATCTATCAAGCTGTAGGGATCCGGATATTGAAATTGAGGCACTAGAGTCTGTTGAGTCTATCTTGGAATGAATGAGGTTGGGGATGTGACTATCAACTCATGCTTTTCATCTTTGTCTCTTTCTTAATTATTTTCTTTTCATAATCAGTCACAAAGGTAGGGTCTAGAAGTTTTTGCATCTTGTTGACTTCCACTACCATTCCCTTATATGTCATTCCAAATTCACTATCAGGATCATAACCATGATTAATCAGGAACATAGCATTGACCATCAAATCATCAGTTTGGGATTTTTCCACCATCTCCTCAATAGATAACTCAATCCTTGCAGGACTGTCCCTGAACAAAGGGTCATCAAGTAGGCTTTCATCATATCCACCCTCAATTTCTCCAAATTCACTAGGCTTTCATCTTTTCTTTCTTTCTCAAGTCTTTCAACTTCTTCCTTTTGCTTTTCAGCAGCTTCTTTTTCTCTAAGCTCTTCACACAGCTTCATGACAAGTTCCTTTTCCTCATCAGTCAAAGTGACTGCAGGAACAAGCTGCAAGCCTAGTTCTTCTTCCAATGGCACAGGGTTAGGGGGAATAACCACAATTGGTTCAACTGGAGCATTGTGTTCTCTGATAAATTCCCAATTGACATCATCAATAATAAACTCTCCAGAAGAGTAAACATCTAAGTCATCAATCAAATCTTTCATTTTAGCCTCCTCATCAAGTCTGCCTTCAGATGATGGTTGAGAATAAACAACCATAGCAAGACATTCTTCTTCCTACCTAATCTTACTGTGTTAGGTTTCATGCTCATCTTCCTTCCTTATCTTCACCATTACCACTGCTCCTACCACAAACATCTTCATCTGTTTTATCTTCCTTTTCTTTAGCCATCTCTTCTTTAACATTAAGCAACATCTCAAGTTCAGAGACTCTCTTTGTTGGAACTTCTATATGTCTATTGAGATCAGAGATTATGTCAGATTGGATGTCAAGAAGATTCTCTTATTCTTCCATGGCAAGGGTTTGGATGTTTACAGTATCCAAATGCCCACTGACTTCTTCTCTAGCATGTTCAAGAGCTGCTTTCAGTCTTTCAATCTTTTTATATTTTTCTACTTTTTCATATTGATACGTGGCGTTTAATTCTTTCAACTGCTTTTCTTTCTCATCTAATTCATCATGTCTATCTCTTGTGATGCTAGATCTTCCATCCAATAGTTTATCCATTCTAGCAACCTTCAATAAGAGCTCAGAAATGATTTCATCCTTGGTATCAGGTTGGTAGACTTTAGAATCCACAAAGCCTTTTGAAGGACCTACCTCTGAACATACTTGTCTTATGGACATTTGAAAGCCAACATGAGTATCCTCATCATCTGAAGATGATTCAGAACTACCTAAAGAACTGGTAGATTCACCAGATTCAACAGATACAGCTACAGCTACAGCCTCCGGAGAAGACTAAATAGGAGATACATGAGGAGAATGAATAGGAGATACTCTAAAAGGTGATGGGATATCAACATCCTGAACTGAAGGCATAGTGTGAAGATCACCACCTACATCAACCTGTGGTGACACTTGCCTTAGTCCTTCTTCTGCTGCTTCAGCATGCTCTTCAACAATTTGTTGATCATGAGCAGTTGTTTGTTCTTCTATTGTCTCATGTACATCAACAGGAACATCATCATGAACTTCTTCCTCAACATCAAGAATACCTTCCTCAGCTTCTTTTTCATGAACTTCTTTTGGATTGATCGGTTATAGCATCCATGGAAGTAAAGGCATGAATGTTCCATTGTAGAAGTTCCTCGGCTCTCTCTTCTTGATATACTTGTTCGATTTGGCATTGTAGTGAGGAACGTCCATCACAGGGCCTTCTGCTACAATATCAAGGAATGCTTCATTGATGAAGCATTGAATGAATCAAGGATACATTAGAAACATGTGTCTTCTGCCTTCCTAAATGTTGGACAATAGGCCATTGATCACATAAGCAGACATATTGAATTGTCTGTTAGTGCACAAGGCACAAATTACTGAAGATGTACTGATAGGGATGTCATTCAACCAATCTTCCTCTTTGACAAGCAGTGTTGGAATAGATGAATCAAAAATCTCCATTGTAAACCTACTACTCCATTGACAATCGATTTTCCCTCAAAATCCCCTTCATAGCCAATAACAGTAAAGAAGGTCAGAATATCATCTTCTTCTATTTATTGGGGAAAGTTGGCATCATCCCCAAACAGTAGACACTGTCTCACAGTTTGTTCAGAGTGATCGGTTCTAAAGGATCAAATCTATGATGATTTCATGAGGCAATGATCAATTCAAGCACAAAGTAATCAAACACAAGAAATTACATCAAAAAAATCATAGATTTCATTGATAGCAAATGCACGGATACAATGTGTAGGGTTACTGTTCGTTCAACTGATTCTAACTGTTTTTAGATCTGAGATGTCTAAGATCTAGTCTTTCTCTCTCTTGTCTGCCCTGCACATACATAAAATATCCTATTTATACTATCAAGAAACTAAGGACCATATATTTACAAATAAGTCCCTATACTATGACAAAAAAACATACGAAGACAAAATGCTAATCTTCTAGAGTCTAACAATACTCCCCCTAAGATTACATTTGTCTTCAGTCTTCAGTTAATCTTTAGGCTTCAAAATAATCTTCTGGTTCTTCCTTTATCTTGAACATCGGCTTCTCTTTGAATATTTCTTGTTCCTTTAATGCTTTAGCAATTGCTAATTTGAATTTACCTGCAAGAATTCCTTGTTCAGGCTTTGACGCATCCGTCTTTATCTCCATCTTGTTCATAATTTCCAGAGTCTCTTTAGATAATCCTGCAATTTCAATATTAGAATAAAATTCAAGAGGTTTGGGATAATCCTTTGAGTGTATCTCCAATACTCCTTTGCTTGATATCTGCATAAAATCAATTGACTTGATATCCTTCTTTACAATCCTTGCATAGGCTAATGCTTTCCTTAAAGATATTCTTTCCACTGCAGCATCCATAACCTTGATAATCGACATAAAGTATTTACGATCATTCTCAGCCACTTCAGGCGATACCCGATCAAACTTCTGAATTGACAAAAATGAGATGTAACTTGGATGTAGAAGTTTTAATTCAAACACTCCAAACAATAATATCATATCAAGATCCCAGTCATCTAGGTTCTGAACTAACTTCAACTCAAACATGTCAGAATTATAAAACCATCTCAAAATTGGTTTTGTCGTTTGAGTTCCATCGGTTACCTTCAATCCAGGATTAGTAACCTTCTCAAAGAATTGGTCACTATATGCATCCAAAAATTTTTCTTCTTCTTCAGATTTATCACCACTTTTCCTTTTGCTTTTCAATGACTTTAAGTATTCCTTATCTTTTTGATCACATCTAGTTTTGAGAAATGATTCCATACTTGACATACCTTGATTCAACAATTTAACAAAATTTTCACCTCTATTTGCCTTTGATTGATTGATCAACTTCAACTTGTTTAATTCTTTTAGATCTTGCACTGGAAGAGCAATAATGCTAGTGTAAAAGTGATACACATCGCAAATAGCATTTACGCGCTTAATCAAAAATGCATCAAATAAATCATCATACTTCCATGCCACGATCTTCACATTCTTGGTATTATCAGCAACAATCATTGCATTTAGCAGTTCATAGATTGATTGTCCATTCTGTAGAATATTCCTTACAATATCACCTGTAGTTCTTTTCATAATTGCTTTTGTTCAACAGATACTTCATATGCTTGCTTTTCTTCGGGAAACATTTTCATAAATTCTTTCCTGCTTTCGTATTCATTCCTTTCAACGCCATTGACTTGATCTCTTGTGGTTTTAAAATTCTTGTTCATTTAGTGATCTCCAAATATTGTGGATTGTTCATATCAAGCACGATCATTCTGTTGTTTTGTTTTTCAGTCTCTTGGAAACTTTTCACCAAGTTCCACAATGATTCGGCTTGTAATCTGTTCAGCTTCTTCCTAGGATAGATTCTTGATTGCAGTCATAATCTGAGCTCAATTGTGTTCATGTTATCAGGGTCAGGATGATGTAGCTCCGATGTTGAAAGTTCCTCAATGTTTATACTTTCATGTAGAGGATTCCATTCACTATGTTCAACAATAGTCTCATCTGGATCCACAGGAGCAATTGACTCAGCTGTCACACACTTCTCATATTCTTCATTTATTTGAGACACTGTGAGTCCATCCAAGAATACCCTGTTATACTTTCTCTTTATCAAGTAATTATATCTCTCATCAACATCCACAGGTATATCTTCAGTTATAGATTCAAAAGGAGAATAACTTGCTTCAACAATATCTTCATCTTCTAATACCTCATCATACCATGCATCTGCAAACTCTGTTTCTAAATCATCAACAGCTCCAATTGTCTCTTGGGCTTCAGTTTCTTCACTTTCTTGAATAACAGATTCAGACGCAATCTTTTGTATTTTTGACATCAGTATGGATGAAGATTCAGCTAGAACTGATAAATAACTATCATCAATCTTTCTTTTTTCCTTTATCAACTTCAGGTATCTTTTCAACATCACTTGGGTTAATTTCAGATACAATAACCACTTCAGGAGATTGTGACATTCCACTTTCTTTCATTCTTTCAAACTCTTCTTTTAATTTATCATGACTTTCTCTTAACTTCTTAAATTTTTCTTCCATAAGATCATAATCTTTGAGCAACACTTCAAAGTTTTGCAACTTTGCTTCTTTATCTTTTTCAAGATCAGCAATCATTAAATCTTTCTTTAATAATTCCTCTTTCAATTTTTCATTTTCTTCCTTTAGCTTCTCAATTTGCTTAAGCTGATTGGAGTTTTCTTCTTTCAATGAATCAATTATCTGTTGAGTATTTACTTCCTCAGTCAGAACTGTGTCATGTTGACTTAACCTTTCAATTTCATCTGGGAGAACAGACTCAAAGGTTTCAAAATTTTGAACATCATCAACAACTTCTTGTTGTACATCAGTTTCAACATTTTCTTCAATCATTTCTACTGATTCATCAACATTTTGAATTTCTTCATTCACACCTTCAACCTGTTCTACTTCAGGAACAACATCTTCATATATTTCTTCTATGACATTTCCTTCATTTCCATCATCATTGTTATCATCACTATCATCATCAGTTGAACTAGAACTTTCATCATCAACATCTTCATCATTATTTTCATCATTTTCATCATTATCTCCATCATCATCATCAGATAGATCTTGAGGATCTTCTTCAATTAGATCATTTGGATCTACTAGTTCATCCTCAATCAAATGAAAGTGATCTTCATTTATATCTACCTCATCTCTAGCTACATCCCTCATATACTCAAACATTGGTACGCTTTGAGCACCAGTAATCATTGCAAGTTTTTTGTATAAGGTTTCATTCATGTGCTCAAGAATTAGTCTTTCACCACCAACTCCATAAACATGGAAATCTTGATTAGCTTCATTAATAATCATTTGCAGAAATCTTGGGTACATCAAGTATTTGTTTCTGATCCCTTTTTCCAAGTTAAATACAAATCCATTAAGAATCCATCTAGCCATGTTAAATCTTCTATTTGTTGCAATGGCAATGATAGGAGAAGCTATATAAACTGGAAATAAGTTCCATCCAGCACTTCTTTTTGATATACAGTGTTGGAAGATAGAACAAAGAAGTTTCTAGTGATTGTATAATCTGGCTCGGAAGAATTGCTTCTTTAGGAAATTATCCAGATGACCCATGGCAATAAAAATTTCTCTACACTCGTTAAAAGTAAATTCTGCCAAACCTTGTTGTTACGACCCGCCGGGCACGGTGTTTCCCCGGCCGTGACTATCCAAATATTAACACAATGCAGCGGAAGGGTAAAGTACAAGTAATACTAGATTCAATTCATTTAAAAGTCATACAGTTATCCCTAAGATAAATAAGGTCTAACATTTGTTAAAGTCTTTTAAACATCATCCTATATATTGTCTCGACAGAAAATCATTTAAAACTAGGAGGCGGTGGCTATGTCCAAATGTCCAATTCTAGTCAACCACCTAGCCAGCTTAGGGGTGTTTGATTTGCGCTGACCCACCACTGTGTTTGATTTGCTTGGAAAGGAGCCCTGAACGGGTCTTAAGATCTGACCCAAACTTCAAAATCCGATTGTCTGACCGGGTCTTAAGATCTGACCGAGGCGGGCGGTGGTGTCGAGGGTGCGGTATTTAGGGGGATTGGGGATTGTGACGGTGGTGGTCGGAAGGGTTGGTAGAGCTTTTGTTGGGGTCGTTGTGGTGGTTGTGTGGAGGAGTAGGGGATGATGATGGCGGGGATACGGGTGGGGGTGCGGTGGAGATTGGTGGTACTACGAGAGAAGGGGTGGCGGTGCTATTATGGTGGTGGTGGTGGTTGTGATGGTGAGAGGTGGTAAGAGGGGCCGGCCGAAAGTGATGGTGATGGTTACTACTAGAGAGGAATGCAGGAGAAGGAGAGAAGAAAGATAGCCGATGGTGTTGGATGACTGGTGGTGGTTGTGTTGAATGTTTTTGTTTTTTTTTTTTTTGACCCTTTAAATCTTTAAAACAATTTTGTTTTATATTGAGTCAAGAATTTGAAGACAATGTTATCCTGTCGGTTGTGATTTGAGAGTGTAGATATCACAGAACTTCGGGGCAATAAGGTTATTTTTATCATTCAGCAGAGTCAGTCAGATACCGAAACAAACAGCCAAGTTTGAGTCAGATGCAGACTCAGTTAGAACTTCTAACTAGGTCAGCTTCTAACTCAGACAGATCTTACTGAGTCAGTGATAATCAAACAGCCCCTTACTCTTGCCAATCAGTCTTCTCCCAAAATACACACCTAAAAATACGTCAACATAATGTTGGTGAGCTCATAAGTTTATAGCACAAGTCTCCACATATAAAATAAGTTTACAAAGTTCATGATGCACTAAAGAAAAGTATCACAATCAAACCTGGATCTGGTTGACCCTCCCGAGTGCTAGAACATCCCCTAACCTATACCCCTTATTGTTATGGGCTCAGATGTGCCTTGCTATGCACATATATTTCTGCAATAATTTGTGACACATTGATTTTCAATCTCAATGGGGGGTTTCCCTATCCATAGGGCCCATTGTGTGCGGGAGATTCCCTAAATAGTACTATCCATAAATCAAGCGGCTATCACAAGAGTTAATGATTGTGCTCATGTTCGGGGACAAGAGCAGGTAGTGTTGCATCATTACAAAGTTATAACCAAGAGTATTTATTTCACCCTAAAAGTTTATCAAGTAAAAAGGGGGTCATGAGACTCACCTTAACTTAGTTGTCACGAGAGTGTTCATGGGTTTGAGCTACCAGCCGAAAAGGTTCCTAAGTTCATATTTACAGTTGTTAGTTCCATTTCAATCAGTTAGGTAGGCCTAATCTTTCTATTTCAGGTTTGCCTTACGCGACTAGGCGGTTTTCATTACACATGTGTAATTTGGTATATTCTTGTAATTTGAGGTCTTAGGTTTGAGAGTAGGACGTGTTTGAGTTATTATAGATAAATTTCAGATTAATAAGTTTATTATTTTTGTGTTTTATAGTTTTGATTGAGGTAAGCTACTGTAATTAAGTGGTTTTTATGCTTCTCAAGGTTTTGGAACTTATTTATCTTATTGTTTTGCTAGGGTGATGTTTGGTTTTTGTATTTTAACATTATTTTTGAATTAATTCTTAGGAAATCCTATAATTGATAATATTTGGTTTGTTGTCTGATTTTATCATTATAAGGCCCATAGCTACTGTATTTTTAGGTTTTAGGTTGTTTTATATCGGTTTGGTATTCTAACGCTCGGGTTCGGTTTTTAACGGGTTCTTAGATTCGGTTCAACTTTTTGGTCCAACCTAGTTTTATATTATTCTAATATAGTTATGATAAGTGTTTGAATCTGAAATTTCGGGTTTCTTAGTCTAAAAATATAATTTTATGAATTTTCATTTATTTAACATAAATAAATTTTTATATTTTTGTTTAATAGGCAAACTAACTCTACACGTCATGAAATTTTATTTCTAAGCATTACCTAACATTATGTACCTAGAGTAATTTTATAAATCAGATTGTATGTGTGGTTGGTAATTCCGTTATATTAGCTGGTTAGTTCCGTTATGTGTTCATTAAGTCTCGGTTTTGTGTTTATATGTGTTTTGATATGATTTTACCTATTTTAACAGTTTCTATATCATAAATATAACCTATAAGAACTTATAATTCCAGTAATTTATATTAATCATGTTTTACATATTTTTAAGAATTTCCGAGTTTTTATATATTTAAATTTTATAAAAATCGTTCTTTTCTAAAATGTACATTCTTTTGTTTACTGGAATTCATGGAATTTTACATATATAAGACAATAGAAGTGACACAGAATTGATTGTGTCACTAGCAAGATGATATAACAAAATGCCAAGAGTTTTTCAGGTGGTGACGTTTACCTCGATGAAGCTATGAAACGGGGCAAACAGGATGCTGCTGCAGACGAACAAAGAGGCTGCTAGGAATGAAGATTCAGTCCATATTCGTAGATAGATTAGAGGTGCAAAAGAAGGAAGAAAGTAAATACTTATAAGTTGTAAAATAAAAGAAAGAAGAAATTTACCTTATGGAATTCGAAGAAGTGATTCTACCGAGAGTGTGTAAAGAGCAGAAATAGAAAGGATGAACTCTCTATTTATAGGGAGAAAGTGGAGGTTGAGATGTGGATCGGCCGAAGTGAAGTTTTGGGTCCCACTTTCTTGATTAGAGAAATCTTGGTTAAAGAAAGATTTAGGATACTTCAACAAGTTAGCAAGGCTTAGAAAGCTAAGCCATGCATTGGGCAGTTTGGGTGGTGATTAGACTAGTCAAACCACCTTCTAGAAGGTTTTTAAGTTTTTCAGAATGTTTCTAAGTGTAAACGACTTTGGAAGATAGAAATTTTTGGGCTGCACAGTGCTAATGCGCCCGTACAGTGCCCATACGCCCGCTGCTCATGCGCCTGTACAGTGCCAATGCGCCTGTACAGTGCTCATGCGCCTAGTGTTCCTTAGTTTTTTAGAAAGAAAAAGTGGCCGCACAGTGTTAATGCTCCTGTATAGTGCTCATGCGCCTATACAGTGTTCATGCACCTAAGAGAAAAACAAATGCGGATGAAGTATACCAAATGCGGATGAAGGGATCAAATGCGGATGAACGGATCAACGAATGCGGATGACTTAGACTTAGAATTTCTTATTATTATTATTATTATTATTGATATTATTATTATTATTATTATTATTATTATTATTATTATTATTATTATTATTATTATTATTTTTGTAACTCTTGTTTATTAACTTTTTACCACAACTATTACTAGGGCTTTGGGCCCAGGGCCCACTAGTGTTGGTAGCTCATGAACAAATCCATCACATGGCCCATTGGCCAATCCAAAGTTTGATGGGCCTAGCCCATTAAGGTGTGTATAAATATCCAAAGGTTTGATCATGTTGGGCCCATCACATGGGCTCCGGTAGATCATTGTGTGACCCACTAAGGTTTCTAAAAAAAATTTTCTGGGCCCAAAATCAGGGTTGTCACACCCTCCCCTACTTACAAAAATTTCATCCTCGAAATTTACTTACGTCTAGATTAACACTCTATTCTAATTCTAGAGACGCAGTAGGGTGAGGTAATCATCATGGTTTATTTAATGCAAAGCTTCAATTACTAAAATAGGTGCATATAAATTAAATCAATTCAGTGTGATGCCTGGACGGGGGTTTTACCGACTCTTTTTTTTGTTCTACTGCTAGGGTCTTCAGGGTTGAAAAGGTGCGGGTACTTCTTTCTAATTTCCTTTTCTGGTTCCCAGGTGAACTCGGGACCTCTTCGTGAGTTCCATTTGACCTTTACAATTGGGACTTTACTTCGTCGAAGTTTCTTTTCGTGTCGTTCCACTATTTCCAGTGGTTCCTCAATGAATTGAAGCTTGTCATTGATTTGGATCTCCGTGTGGGGTACTACCAAGTTTTCATCAGATAGGCACTTCTTGAAATTTGAGATGTGGAATGTGATGTGTATCCCGCTTAGTTCCTCATGTAGTCTAACCTGTAGGCAACGGTTCAAATTCTCTCAAGGATTTAGAAAGGTGCAATGTATCTTCGGCTCAATTTCCCACATTTCCCAAATCTGATTAACCCTTTCCATGGTGACACCTTCAGCGTCACATGGTCTCCTACTTGAAATTCCATGGGTTTACGCCTGTTGTCAGCATAGCTCTTTTGCCGATCTCTTGCTGCAGCTAGGCGTTTTCTTATTTGGTGAATCTTGTCAGTCGTTTCCTGTACTATTTCTGGTCCTGTTAGCTGACTTTCTCCTACCTCATCCCAGCAGATTGGTGATCTACACTTACGTTCATAAAGTGCTTCAAAGGGTGCAGCTCCTATGCTGCTGTGGTAGCTGTTATTGTAAGAAAATTTGGCTAGTGGAAGGTGGGTGTTCCAATTCCCACCAAAATCTAACACACAAGCCCTCAACATGTCCTCAAGGGTCTGAATCGTCCTTTCACTTTGACCATCGGTTTGAGGGAGGTAGGCTGTGCTTAAATCGATGCGTGTTCCTAGTGACCGTTGAAACGCTTGCCAAAATCGGGAAATGAATCGACTATCCCAGTCTGAGATAATTGACAAGGGTATTCCATGTCGGGACACTATTTCATTAACATATATTCTTGCCATCTTTTCCATCTCATAATCTTCCCTAATGGCCAGGAAGTGTGCTGACTTAGTCAATCGGTCTATTATTACCCATATAGCGTTATGCCCTCTTTGAGTTCGGGGTAATTTCATGACGAAATCCATTGTAACCCTTTCCTATTTCCATTCTGGAATTTATGGTTGTTGGAGTAACCCGGATGGCTTTTGGTATTCTGCCATTACTCTGGCACACGTTAAACATTTCCCTACGTAGGTGGCTATTTCTCTTTTCATCCCAGGCCACCAATAGTTTATTCTTAAATCCCGGTACATTTTGTCATTCCTGGGGTGAACGGAATATTTGGTTTTATGAGCTTCATCCAAGATGGTTTCTCTTAGTCCTCCCCAAGTTGGGATCCAAGCCCTTCCATTCAACCTCATTATACCATCCTCTAAGGTGTTTAATTGTTCCTTTATCCCCTTTAATCCTTCCCCTTCTAAGTTCTCCTCCTTTATAGCTTCCTTTTGATTCCTTTGTATCAGATCTTTCAAATCAATTCGTGCCTCCATTCGTAAGGCTCGAACTCTAAGTGGTTTAGGCCTTTCCTTCCTGCTCAAGGCATCGGCCACCACGTTTTCCTTCCCGGGGTGGTATCGGATTTCACAATCATAGTCATTTAACAATTCCACCCATCTTCTTTGTTGCCTATTTAACATCTTTTGATCAAAAATGTGTTGTAGGCTCTTGTGATCGGTAAAGATCACGCACTTCGTGCCATACACGTAATGTCTCCAGATTTTGAGCGCAAAGACTACGGCTCCTAATTCCTAATCGTGTGTGGTGTAATTTTGTTCATGCACCTTCAAATTTTGTGATGCATATGCTATCACCTTTCCGCTTTGCATCAGGACACATCCTAATCCGTGGTGTGAGGCATCACAATACACGGTGAAATGGTCATTTCCTTCGGGTAGGGATAGGATCGGTGCACTACATAGTCTCTATTTTAGGGTCTCAAAGGCTTCTTGTTGCTTTGGTTCCCATTTGAATTTAGTGTTCTTCTAGGTTAGGTACGTCAATGGCTTGGCAATTCTCGAGAAGTTTTCTATAAATCTCCGGTAGTAACCAGCCAACCTTAGAAATTTTCGTACCTCGGTAGGGGTCTTAGGTGACTCCCACTTCTTAATGGCTTCGATCTTGGAGGGATCAACCTCAATTCATTTCTCACTCACAATGTGACCCAAAAATTGTACTTCCCGCGTCCAGAACTCACACTTGGAGAACTTGGCATATAGTTGCTCAGTTCGTAGTAACTCCAAAATCACCCTTAAATATTGTCGGTGCTCCTCCTCGGTTTTGGAGTAAATTAGAATATCATCGATAAATACTATCACGAACTTGTCCAAGTATGGTTTGCACACTCTATTCATGAGGTCCATGAATATCGCTGGTGCGTTGGTTAGACCGAAAGGCATTACTAAGAATTCATAATGCCCGTACCTAGTCCTAAATGTAGTTTTCGGTACGTCATCCTACTTTATTCTTAACTGGTGATACCCTGACCTCAGATCTATCTTAGGTTAATATCGCGATCCTTGGAGTTGATCAAATAAGTCATCAATCCTCGGAAGTGGGTATCGGTTTTTGATTGTGACTTTGTTTAGCTCTCGGTAATTAATGCACATCCTTAGGGTTCCATCCTTCTTTTTGACATATAAGATCGGATCTCCCCATGGCGAGTAGCTAGGCCTGATGAACCATTTATCCATAAGTTCTTGCAGTTGTGCCATCAACTCCTGCATCTTCGACGGGGCTAATCTCTAAGGTGATTTAGCTACCGGTGCGGCTCCCGGTATCAGGTCGATGCAAAACTCAACCTGCCTGTGTGGAGGGAGACCCGGTAATTCATCGGGAAATACCTCCTTGAATTCTGACACTATAGGGACATCCTCGAGTCGTTTTTCCTCTTCAGTGGTCATTACGTAGGCTAGGTATGCTATGCATCCTTTCCTTAGGCACTTATTGGCCTTTATGCATGAAATGAGATTCATGTCTCGTCTTGGTCTCTCACCATATATCACGAGAATCTCTCCTTTATGTAGGGGAATTTTTACTAGTTTCTTATCACATATTATTTCGGCCTTATTCTTCGCCAGCCAATCCATTCCCACTACTATGTCGAATCCTCCTAGTTCTACAGGTATTAAGTCTATGGGGAATTCGTGCTCACCTAGTTCTATCGTGCACCCAACGATTGTCTAATCGGCTCTAACTAACGTTCTGTTGGCCAGTTCTATGGTATACGCGTCGGCTGGCCTAGAGGAACTTAGTTCAATTCTTGGTCTAAAACTTGTTGAAACAAAGCTTCTATTGGCCCCGATGTCAAATAATACATATGCATAATGACTATTTACTAGAAACGTACCAGTGACAACTTCGGGCTCCTCCCTAGCGACTTCCGCATTCATCACGAATGCTCTCCCCTTAGGGCATCCTACCACTGGTTTCTTGGCTTTAAGCTTGGGGCAGTCAGGGCGGGTATGCCTGGTTTCGCCACACTCGTGGCATCTCACAGGTCCTTTGGCTTCAGATTTGCATTCCCTTGCAAAGTGACCCGGTTTGTTACACTTGTAACACATGACGGTCTTGCCCTCCTTGACCTGTGGTTTAACTGCTACTCTCACCTTACACATCCCTAGGTGATGAAGTCCACATTTCCCACAAAAGGGTTGTCTTCCTAGGTAAGGTTTCTTTCCATCCTGGGGTCAGGTTGTAGTATTCCTTTCACTTGAACTCCCGCTCATGGAGCAGAAATTCACCCACTTTCGCTTCGTTCCTACCATATCTGCTCCCTTAGTACCCTCGCATCTTACCACCACATCATTCAACATCACTGATATCTCTACCGTCTCCTGAAATGTTATTGGCTTGGCTGCCTTCACCATTCCCCTAATCTTTAGGGTCAAACCCCACACATACCTGCCAATCTTCTTTGATTCAAGGGTTACCAAATGGAGTACAAGCAATGACAGCTCGTTAAACTGGTTGGTGTATTCCATGTGCGCTGTGCCATTCATCTCCATCCCTAAGAATTCAGCTTCCATTTTCTTCCAATCATCTGATTGTTCCAGTTGCGCCTTCATTCCCGTAGTAGTCTCTCGGTTTATAGGCCATGAATTCCTTGTAGGTGCAACCGGTTCGAACGCGGGCTTCTTCCCGTTCCTCTTCATTATTGTTCCTATCCTCGTTTTCCTCCCACTCGCGGGTAACTTCTCGACTTCGCTCAGCGTGGACATGAGCAGTTATGGTGGGTAGAGCTTTAACAATAGCTTCGGCTATCAGTTGTTGCCACCTAGCTTCTTGGTCAGTGTTGTGGTTGGTGTTGAGGCCATCATTGGTGTGGTGTGTGTTATTGGTGTTGTCAGTGGTGGTTTTGTCAGGTTGGTTGGTACGAGTTCCTGATCGGGTAGTGTTACCAACCCTAGCATTCGGAGTATGGCCTCGTCCTCTTCCCCTCGGCATAGCTTAAATAAACATTATATTTGTGTTTCAAATTCAAGAGCTTTATGATCAATAGTCATAATAGCATCACAAGCAATAACATCATCACATAATACAAATAAAAGGGATCACATCACAACAAATAACCATCATTAGTTTTTGACCATAGCCATATTGTTAAAATCACAAAATTAAGTTCAAATTACAATCGGGTGTGGTATGAGTGAACATTCACTCATACCCTACAGAATACATAAGTTTAAATAAATGCTCTCAAGAGTGCAGAAATAAATAAATCAGAGACATGTCAATGGCGGCGGCGGCTACGGGTCCATGGGTTGAGCACGCACTTGTGGGCGGCTCGGTACAGCTTCGTCCTCGTCTTGGCCAGTAGGGACACTGCTTCGTCCCTCTCCTGCTTCAAGGTATCATAGTGTTGGTGTCGTCGTCACACCTCATCCATCATGGAGTCTCCAACCAGTGGTCCCGAGAAGTACAGGGGTGGATCAGCGAACATCTAGTGAGAGGCATTGAAGTAACATGTCGATTCATCGTAAGGGTCTGCGTAGTACCTCGATGGAGCTAAATGGAAGCTATGACGTGCCATTGCGTCACACTCGTAGGGTCCAGTCGGATGTTGTGAAGCTAGTGCTGGTGGCAATGGTGGGACAACCTACTGTGGCGGTGCCCCTGTCAATCTTGTAACCAAGTTACCCCATTCCTCCTGGAATGTGGGTTCGTGCCGGACGGACATTCGTGCGGTTTGCCTCACACGGGGTGCCACGTCTTCATCCTTCTCAGGTCGTAAGGAACTAACCCAGACAGTCACCGACGATGCAGACGTATCCTCCGATGGTTCAGACTCCTCCATTTCCTAATCCTGGCTAGAATCGGGCATCATGTGCTTATAGGGGGCCCTTGGGTACCAACTGGGGTCCCCATACTGTGGCCCAAAAGGGGCATACTCCCCAATCTCATGTGACAAGGGGCATCTCAAGGGTCCAGCACCCATATCAGGTACAAACGTGGGTGGTGGGAAGGTGGTCTGGTAATAGTGCGGGGGGTGGGACATCAAATGAATCACTGATATAAATGGTCTTCCCTCGATTCTGGTTTCTTGCCATCTAATGAGCAAGCCAAGTAAAATATAAAGTGAATAATACATATATATTTTTTTTATATATCAAAATCAGAAATTACAGCAAGATTTACTCAAAATTTAAATGAATGAATGCAGTGCTAGGAACTACCCTCAGATCATAGCTTAAAGGCGTCTATTCCTAGGTTCCTAAATTTCCTAATGTGTGGTTAAAGCCTAGGCATCTTGTAGGCAGGATCCTAATTCGCTGTAACCATTGGCTCTGATAGCAGACTTGTCACGACCCGCCGGGCACAGTGTTTCCCCGACCGTGACTATCCAAATATCAACACAATGCAACGGAAGGGTAAAGGTACAAGTAATACTAGATTTAACTCATTTAAAAGTCATACAGTTATCACCAAGATAAATAAAGTCTAACATTTGTTAAAGTGTTCTAAACATCATCCTATATATTGTCTCAACAGAAAATCATTTAAAACTAGGAGGCGGTGGCTATCTCCAAATGTCCAATTCTAGTCAACCTCCTAGCCTGCTTACTCATGCCAATCAGTCTTCTCCTGAAATACACACCCAAAAATACTTCAACATAATGTTGGTGAGCTCATGAGTTTACGAAACAAGTCTCCACATATAAATTAAGTTTACAAAGTTCATGATGCACTAAAGAAAAGTATCACAATCAAATCTGGACCCGGGTGACCCTCACGAGTGTTAGAACATCCCCTAACCCATACCCCTTATTGTTATGGGCTCAGATGTTCCCTGCTATGCACATATATTTCTGAAATAATTTGTGACAACAATTTTCAATCTCAATGGGGGGGGTTTCCCTATCCACATGGCCCATTGTGTGCGGTGGATTACCCAAATAGTATTATCCACAAATCAAGCGGCTCTCGCAAGAGTTAATGATCGTGCTCACGTTCGGGGACAAGAGCAGGTAGTGTTGAATCATTACAAAGTTATAACCAAGAGTATGTATTTCACCCCAAAAGTTTATCAAGTAAAAAAGGGGTCATGAGACTCACCTTAATGTCAAGAGAGTGTTCGTGGGTTTGAGCTACTAGCCGGCAAGGTTCCTAAGTTCGTATTTACAGTTGTTAGCTCCATTTCAATCAGTTAGGTAGGCCTAATCTTTCTAGTTCAGGTTTGCCTTACGCGACTAGGCGGTTTTCATTACACATGTGTAATTTGGTATATTCATGTAATTTGAGGTCTTAGGTTTGAGAGTAGGACATGTTTGAGTTATCATAGATAAATTTCAGATTAATAAGTTTGTTATTTTTGTGTTTTATAGTTTTGAGTGAGGTAAGCTACTGTAATTAAGTGGTTTTTATGCTTCTCAAGGTTTTGGAACTTATTTATCTTATTGTTTTGCTAGGGTGATGTTTGGTTTTTGTATTTTAACATTATTTTTGTATTAATTCTTAGGAAATTCTATAATTGATAATATTTGATTTGTAGTCTGATTTTATCATTATAAGGCCCATAGCTACTATATTTTTAGGTTTTAGGTTGTTTTATTTCGGTTTGGTATTCTAACGCTCGGGTTCGGTTTTTAACAGGTTCTTAGATTCGGTTCAACTTTTTGATCTAACATAGCTTTATATTATTCTAATATACTTATGATAAGTGTTTGAATCTGAAATTTCGGGTTTCTTAGTCTAAGAATATATTTTTACAAATTTTCATTTATTTAACATAAATAACTTTTATATTTTTGTTTAATAGGCGAACTAACTCTACAGGTCACAAAATTTTATTTCTAAGAATTACTTAACGTTATGTACCTACTGTAATTTTATAAATCAGATTTTATGTGTGGTTGGTAGTTCCGTTATATTAGCCGGTTAGTTCCGTTATGTGTTCATTAAGTCTCGGTTTTGTGTTTATATGTGTTTTGATCTGATTTTACCTATTTTAACTATATCATAAATATAACCTATATGAACTTATAATTCCAGTAATTTATATTAATCATGTTTTACATATTTTTAAGAATTTTCGAGTTTTTATATATTTAAATTTTATAAAAATCGTTCTTTTGTAAAATGTACATTCTTTTGTTTACTGGAATTTATGGTATTTTACATATATAAGACAATAGAAGTGACACAGAATTGATTGTGTCACTAACAAGATGATATAACAAAATGCCGAGAGTTTTTCGGGTGGTGACGTTTACCTTGATGAAGCTGTGAAACGGGGCAAACAGTATGCTGTTGCAGACGAACAAAAGAGGCTGCTAGGAATGAAGATTCAGTCCATATTCGTAGATGGATTATAGGTGCAAAAGAAGGAAAAAAGTAAATACTTATAAGTTGTAAAATAAAAGAAAGAAGAAATTACCTTATGGAGTTCGAAGAAGTGATTCTTCCAAAAGTGTGTAAAGGGCAGAAATAGAGAGGATGAACTCTCTATTTATAGGGAGAAAGTGGAGTTGAGATGTGAATCGGCTGAAGTGAAGTTTTGGGGCCCGTTTTCTTGATTAAAGAAATCTTGGTTAAAGAAATATTTAGGATACTTCAACAAGTTAGCATGGCTTAGAAAGCTAAGCCATGCATTGGGTAGTTTGGGTGATGATTAGACTGGTTAAACCATCTTCTAGAAGGTTTTTAAGATTTTCAGAATGTTTCTAAGTGTAAAGGACTTCGGAAGATAGAAAGTTTTGGGCTGCACAGTGCTAATGCGCCTGTACAGTGCCCATGCGCCCGTTGCTCATGCGCCTGTATAGTGCCAATACGCCTGTACAGCGCTTATGCGCCTAGTGTTCCTTAGTTTTTCCAAAGGAAAAGTGGCCGGACAGTGTTAATGCACCTGTACAGTGCCTAAGAGAAAAACAAATACGGATGAAGTATACCAAATGCGGATGAAGGGATCAAATGCGGATGAACGGATAAACATATACGGATGACTTAGACTTAGAATTTTTTATTATTTTTATTATTATTATTATTATTATTATTATTATTATTATTATTATTATTATTATTATTTTTGTAACTCTTGTTTATTAACTTTTTTCCACAACTATTACTAGGGCTTTGGGCCCAAGGCCCACTAGCGTTGGTAGCTCACGAACAAATCCATCACATGGCCCATTGGCCAATCCAAAGTTTGATGGGCCTAGCCCATTAAGGTGTGTATGTATATCCAAAGATTTGATCATGTTGGGCCCATCACATGGGCTCCGATTGATCATTGTGTGGCCCACTAAGGTTTCTAAAAAAAATTTATGTGCCCAAAATCAGGGTTGTCACACTTGTTGATCATTATCTCCCATCCTTAATGGATTGTTCAGATACTTCGATCATTCTTTAATTTGTAATAAATCCTCTTACAACCTTTCTACCTGCTTCATCTCGTTCAATTTCAGCAGTGTGCCAAAATCTCTTGATTATTCTAGCATAGATCACAGGTCGGTAACACATGGCATACACATACTTAGTCCTTAATAAGAATCTTATCATCTCTTCATATCCTGTAGCTTCTCGAACATCTTCATCAAGAAATGCAGCTACATTGTGTTTCTGTTCAAATTTGAGTTCAGCCATCTGAAAGTATAAAACATAAAGACAATTAGTCGCTTGAATTTGCAAACTTAAAATCAAATTTTGAAAATCAAATATGACCATAACACTCACAAATTTTGTAAGTGTTTATACAACTTATTACTTGAATAAGTGTGTATTGGTTACAATTTTGATTTAACCAAATTTGTTACATAACAAGAAATTTTGCATCAAGTAACCTGTAAATTTATTGAATTTTAAATGAATTATCATGGTTTAAATCTTTTAACCTAACTTTGACGTTAAAAAATTTTCTAAGTGTTCATGTATACTGTCAAAGACAAAATACATTCAAGTTGAAGTTTAAATGATTTCAAACATATCAAATTCACTAAAATTTTATTACAATCAGATTAATGAATAATTTTAATGATTAATTTGACGTTTTTGATGAAAAATTGAACAACTGCCTATTCATATTCTGTTCTTATGAACATCTGTATGAACACTCAATCATCAAAAACAATTTTTGATGAAATTCGAATTTGATTATCACAAAATGTTTGAAATCAGACTTTAACAGTCATTCAATGTTCAACTTTTATCATCAATTCATGTTTTAGACACAAGTTTCAAATTTTAGTTCTAGGGTTCGAAACGCCTGAATAGAGGTGAAACGTCTATTCAAATTTGAACTTTAAACTAGAAATTAGATGTTGCTAAACATGAACTTATGTTTAGAATTAGTGAAACTATCAATCGATTACAAGATTTAAACTGAAACAATCAATGATGATGATATGGTGAATTGAAGGTTTGAGAGTATCGGGTGCTATGTTCAGAGTGTTTGTGAGTGAATGAAGAACTGAAATCACAAGTGTTGTATTTGTACAAGTGAAAATTTTTAGGCGCATGAGCACTGTTTATGTGCATGAGAATGAATTTTACACTAAGTATTTAGGCGCATGAGTACTGTTTGTGCGCTTGAGGTTTATACGCATGGGCACTGTACAGGCGCATAAGCACTGTTTAGGCGCTTGGGCACTGTTCAGGCGCATGAGACTAGATGAAACGCCCAACACTTGGTAATTTTTCACTTCAAACGTCTAACCCTTGAAAGTCTGGTACTGTTTAGACGCATCAGCATAGATAATACGCCCAACACTTGACCAATTTTTCAGACACATGACAACTGTTTAGGCGCATGAGCTTGAATGAAACGCCCAACACTTGTGCAAAATTTTGAAAATTCACCATACTCCTGATTTAGACTTATGAGAACTGTTCAGGCGCGTGGGATCCTTTCCATTAGTCTTGACAATTGAACTTTTCTCATCATCCATCTGAACACTATTTAAACACATTAGCACTGTTCACACTCAATTTTTCAACACTTAGTCAAAATTGTTTGACTATCACTCAAAATTTTCATTAATTTCCACCAATTTTAACATTTTTGAAATTAAAACTTTTATTTTTTGTTTTTTTTATTGATTTTGACCATTATTTTTATTTTAAATTTTTATAATTAATTCATGTCATTTTAGTCTCTATTTAATTTTTTACACACAAATAATCTCATTTTGTTTACAAGAAGCTTTTCCACTGAATTTGAATTCTTTTTCAGGTTCATTTTTACATCATATCAAACACACACATGCTAGAAATATCAGCTTCATCCTTTCATCCAAAACACTTTATTTTTTATTTCTTTTTCACATTTTGAAAATCAATTATTTTTTCTTTTTCATTTTTACTCCCCCTAAACTTTTAAGTTTTACAAACTTAGAAGTTTCTTTGATTTTGCAAGAAGAGAAAACTAATCATTATCAACATGCCTGCACACAGAAAATCATGCAAAAAATCAAAAATAAAGCAGAATAAAAAATCTACTATATACAATTGAATCACATGCCTGCAGTGAGATCATATCAATTAAGATCAGCACATTAAAATAAAACAAAATGATGGATAGTCATAGACAGTGATTAAATCCTGATCAAGTGTGTTCCAGGTCAGCATTTCTGCAGCAAAGGAGACACGAGATCAAAGGATAGAAAATGAGTGCTTTTGGCAAGATACTCAACACACTTACGTTTTCAATTCTTGGATTGATTAAGGTACGATTAGATATGACATTATGTAAGTCACACTTAGACTTAGAGAGTTCAACTCTCATCAAGATATGCAAGAAATCACTTTTCTCAACTTGTTAACCTGACATACTTATAACCAGGTCTCATGTTTAGATTGTGCACATTGGCATCTTTTGCATCAAGTGAGAATATCCAGGTCTGTAATTACTTACAACAGAGGATATCTCGTCACCTCAGGTCTATGATGACTCATAACAGAGAAGTGAATAGATGCTTTAAATTATTAGAACTTAATGGTTATTCATATCACCACCAGGTGTAAGTTTATGACTTGACAAACAATCAGTCTGAGAAGTCAACACTACTCATTGGTACTAAAATGGACAAACATGAATAAATGATTGATTTAGTTTGGTCACAAGAATTTACTTTTTCAGTATAATTGCATGAGCTTACCTACACATCATATCTGATAACGTCAGACTTTAGAAGCGAGTGAAGTATGCAACTGATCATAACTAATGTATCTATCATTTCTCACAAATTACAAATACAGATTCAGTCCTAAACACTTAACTAACAAGAAAAACTCTATTTTTGTGTTTTTGTTTTATATTTTTCTATTTTGATTTTGCAAGTTTCTATTTTTGTATTTGCTTTTTCATTTTCTATTGAACATACACACACAATATATACAATCAGGCAGTTAACTTTGACAGTTTCTCTATATTCAAGATTAAGCTAAGGGAGGGTTCTTATCATTTTTAATGAATTAAACCACTGAATTAAACTCAAAACCAGTTTTAAACATGATTAATAAGTCCAATTGACTCGACCAAAAATTCAAAGCGACCTGGTAAAAAGGCTTTTGTAAATTGGTCAGCCAACTGTTTTTCAGTTGCGATTTGAATCAAAATGATTAAACCTTTTTTAGAGTTATCTCTGAGAAAATGATATCGAATTTTGATATGTTTTGTTTTTGAGTGCTGGACAGGATTAGCTGTAATAAATATAGCAACAGTGTTATCAATGTAAATAGGGGTTTTAAGAAAATTGAACCCGTAATCCAGTAGTTAGTTTTGTAAATAAAGGATTTGAGAACATCCTACTGATGCAGCAATGTACTCAGCTTCTGCGGTTGAAATAGAGACATTTATTTGTTTCTTACATTTCCATGAGACTAATATGGGACTTAAAAATTGACAACAACTCGTCGTAGATTTACAATCTTGGCAACATCCCCCATAATCACTATCTGTATATCCATGTAACTTGAAGTTTCCTTCATAAGGATACCATAACCCTAAAGCCGGTTTTCCTTTGAGATACCTGAATATTCGTTTAAAAACGATTAGATGAGATTCCTTCGAGTCAGATTGATACCTGGCACAGACATAAACAGCATACATTATATCAGATCTAGATGTAGTAAGATACATCAAAGAACCAATCATGGATCTGTATAAAGTTTGGTCGACAGATTTTCCTTTCGGATCAGGTTCAATCTCAGAATTTACGTCTGCTGGAGTTCTTATGGATTGAAAATCTTGCAGTTTAAATTTCTTTAAGAGTTTATCAACAAATTTCTATTGATTGATAAAAATTCCATCAGCAGATTGCTTCACTTGAAGACTAAGGAAAAAGTTAATTTCTCCCATAGAACTCATTTGAAAACGAGACTTCATGATTTCTTCAAATTCATTGCACAACTTGGGACTTGTAGAACCAAATATGATATCATCAAGTACACTTGAACACATAGGATATCATTAGCATCATTCTTAATAAACAAAGTAGGATCTATTTTCCCTCATGTGTATCCATGTTGGATCAAATGTTGTGATAACGTTTCATACCAGATTCTAGGAGCTTGATGTAGACCATACAAAGCTTTGCTAAACTTGTACACACGATGAAGATACTCTGAATCTTCAAAACCTGGAGGTTACTTGACATATACATCATCGGTGATTGGTCCATATAAGAAAGCACATTTAACGTCCATTTGATACACCTTGAATTTCATGAATGATGCATAAGCCAGGAAGACACGAATTGATTAAAGTCTTGCAACTGGAGCAAATACTTCATCAAAATCTATTCCTTCTTCTTGGGTGTAACCTTGTGCAACGAGTCTCGCTTTTTTGCGAACAACAATTCCCCGATCGTCAGTTTTGTTTCAGAACAACCATTTTGTGCCTATGGCATTTTCTTCTTCAGGTAAATCCACAAGCTTCCATACTTCTTGTTTACAAAATTGCAATAACTCTTCTTGCATTGCTTCAATCCAACTATTGTCCTTTAACGCTTCAGTGATGTTTTTAGGAACAATTTCAGATAGAAAACACAAGTATAAGCAGAGATTTGCTTGTTCTGAATGGCTTCTTGTTGTTCTCTAATTCAATGGACTGATAATCTGAGATGTAGGATGGTTCTTGTGAACACGAGATGTCAGAATCTCATTCACTTGAATATGAACATCCAAATTAGATTGGTTCAAGTCGAAAACCTAATTTAATAAGTTTGAAGAATGTGGATAGAAATTAGGAACTTGAGTCGGTGAGTTGATAAAGTAATCAAGATTATCTGTAACAACTACATCATTAGAAATCGATGACGTTCTGGACTCAGGTTTTATAATTTCAGGACCATCATTAGGAATAGGTTGTGAAACATAGGTATTTTTAGACAAGGAATGTTCTTGAGCTTGTTGAGGTTGATCGTAAGTTACAGACTGAAATATAGGATCTTTCACAAAAGAGAAAAATGGATAATCTGGGCTTAAGTCATCCATATCATCAGAATCAGAATCATCACTAAAAGAACCGAGATCTCCTGCTTGATTTTCTTCTCACCTGTAAATTCAAACAAGTTAGAATGAAAAGAGTTTGACAAAGAATCTAAATCAAATAACCATGCTGGACCATTTGCAACTGATGGAAAAGAATTTTCAAGAAATTTAACATTAAAAGTTTCAAGGATAAACTTTGACCTAGAGTTATACACTCTAAAAGCTTTTGAAACCGATGAATATCCAACGAAAAATCCTTCATCAGATTTTGCATCAAATTTTCCTAGCTGATCACTTGAATTTAAAATCAAAACTGGACAACCAAAAGAGTTAAGAAAATCTATATTAGGTTTCCTGCCAAACATCAACTCATAAGGAGTTTTCTGTTTATCTTTCATGATCAATGTACGATTCTACACGAAACATGCAATGGATATGGCTTCATCCCAGAAAGTGATCGGAATTTTGGCATCTGCTAACATAGACCGTGTTGCTTCAATCAAAGTTCTATTTTTCCTTTCAGTAACTCCATTTTGTTATGGAGTTCTAGGAGCACTGAACGGATGAGCAAGACCTTTTTCTGCACAAAATCTATCAATATAAGCATTTTTAAATTCCGTTCCATTATCACTTCTAATTATTTTCGACTTTTGTTCTAATTGATTTTCTACTTTAATGATGAATTCTTTTAATAATTCAGCCGTTTCAGATTTAGCATGCAAAAAGAAAACCCATGAAAATCTTTTAAAGTCATCAAAGATAACTAAACAGTAAGATTTCTTTCCAATACTCTGCACATTTGTTGGTCCGAATAGGTCCATGTGCAACATCTGGAGAGGCTTGGAATTTGAGTTTATCAGCTTGGACTTATAAGACGCTTTGTGTTGCTTTCCTTTTAAACACGCTGAGCAGTGATCTGTTGTAGCAAACTTCTTTGTTGGAAGACCTACTACATGATTTCCTGCTACAAGCTTGTTCATGTTCTTGAAGTTGGAATGCCAGAGACGTTTATGCCATAGCTGACTTTCGTCATTTGATGCTTGAGCAATTAGGCATGTTGTTTCTGTAGAAGGATCAACTTGAGACATATCTAATTTGTATACATCTCGATCTCGAACAGCTTTAACAACTACCCATTCTCTGCTAATCTAAAAACCTGGCTTCAAAATATAACAAAAAGAATCATCAAATAGAACAGAATAAGATTTTTCACAAATTTAGGAAACACTTAAAAGATTAAAGTTCAACTGTGAACAGTAGTTGACTTTATCAAAGCTAATAATCCCATTGGACACCTTTCCTTCGCCTGTAATCTTACCACCTGCATCACCTCCAAATGCAACATGAGTACTATGTTAGGATCAGTGATCTAAGTTTGATCAATTAGAGTTTAATCACAGCGGAATTAGAGCAAGAATTAAGCAAATATAGCAAGAACACAATAAATATTCAATGGAACAGTACACGGTTATATAGAAATAGGGTTTTCTGCATTGGGATAATAACATTCATGCACACATGCTTCGGTATGGCGGCTGCTAGGTTTTCCTAAGCTGCACCGATTACAATTAGGTCAGCATTCCTTATATAAAGGAATGTGACGTCTGCTGATGTCACTTGATAGTGACATCTAACAGAATTATTACAAACTACTGAAAGTAAGCAAACTACTGAGAATGTTCACAACAACTGAGAACATCTCTAGTATTCTAAGTACACGAAGAAACATAAAACTACTAAAACTACAAGTACAGAAAAGGAAATACAACTACTGAAAGGAAACCATCACAACTACTGAAGAGGTCTTCTTCAGCTGTTGTGACAATCATCTGAAACTTGGTCTTCAGTCTTTGTCTTCAGCTCTTGTCTTCAGACTTTGTCTTCAGCTCTTTCACTTCAGACTTTGTCTTCAGCTCTTTCACTTCAGACTTTGTCTTCAGCTCTTTCACTTCAGACTTTGTCTTCAGCTCTTTCACTTCAGACTTTGTCTTCAGCTCTTTCACTTCAGACTTTGTCTTCAGCTCTTTCACTTCAGACTTTGTCTTCAGACCTTGTTATCAGCTGATGTCTTCAGCTGTTGCAGACTACTTCAGTTGTTGTAATGTCTGTGGGACTTAAAGGTTTTTCTGATCAGGCTCATTGTTCTTTTGGTCCAACAAACTCCCCCTGAACCAATGCAGCCAAAACCTTTAAGCTTATTGAGGTCCCACTTATTCTTGGCAGAAATACTCTCTTGATCAGCTTTAGAGATATAGGATAAGCATAGGCCAGGGAACAGGTTTCAGTAGATGTGAATGTCAAAGGATGGAAGGGAACTCTGTCTTGGGGAACTGGACACAGAGCCGTTATCCCAACCATGAAACCTACTTCCCATTAATGAGTCTATAAGACTCTCTGACGTAGGCCTCAAGGAGAACAACTTGTTCCTCCTTAGTGAGTTCTTCTGCTTCTCCTTCGAAGAAGAACTCTGGGCCATAGTACTCTGATAAGTACTTCATCGTCTTTCCATTTTTCAACTCAACAGTTGTTATCTCTCTGTAAGCAAATTCATCTGGGTGAGTCCCTTCTAATAACAACTGGAGTTCATTTTTCTTGATCTCTTCAAGCCTCTTGTATAACAACCCCTTCTTGACCATTTTGTTCTCCATTAGAGTTTGAGGGGTCATCTTTGACTTGTAGGCTCTCTTGAAGTCTTCAAGTATTTCCCAGGGTGAGACTACAATGGCCAACATAATAGCAGCATCTATGGTCTTTCTCACTTGGCCATTGTATCTACTTGGTATGGATTTCTTATGAATTCTAGAACTAACCCTGGGGTCTGGCCAAATCCTTACTCTCTCCTTTTGATATTGAAAGGTATACCTGAGAGCATACAGCCTTTGAGCATGTTTCTTCATCGCTTGTATAGATGATGACTGAGGAAACTCTTTGTCAATCATCTTCAAAAGTTGCTCATCGTGCTGTTTCTGCTGTTCTTCTTCTTCAATCTTAACTTTCACCATTTGCCTCTGAAAGTCTGGTGTGATCATTTGTTGACTTCTGGGCTCAGGTAATTTCAGAACAGCAGAGATTGGCAGACTATCTTCTCATCATCTTCTTCTTCTTCTACCATCCTCAACACCCTTCTCCTCCTTCTGGGTGCATCACTGGATGTGGTTTGAGGTGGTTTTTGGGGTAAGGGAGTTGGTTTTGAGGGTTGAGTTGATTTGGAGAGTTGTGGGGTTGGTTGTTTTTGAGAGGGAGTTTGGGAAGGCTGATCTAGCATTTTTATGGTGAGTTTGGCTTTGGAAAGCTTGGCCATATCAGTTCTCTTCCCAGCACCTGCTTCATCTAGTGCTTCAATAATTAACCCCTTGTTGAATGCTTCAGAAGTACAGATTCTGGTGGTTATTGCCAGAATACTGTCTCTGGTCCATGATTTAATCTCAATTAATGATCTTCCCAAGTATTTTGCAGTAAACCTGATCATTATTTCCAACCTCTCCCTTTCCATCACACTATAACTGGCCCATCTTTCTTGTATCTCTTCAATCTCCAGCTTTCTGATCTCAGTGTCTAATGTGGTTGTATCAAAGCCCTGTCTGAAGAGTTGATCTATTATTCTGTCCATTGATCTGCTGTGAGCTTCATCGGCTTCTTTAATCAGATCTTCCAATGATTTCTCTTCATCAGGCTTTTGAGTTTCAGCACTTTTCTTTCTTTTGTATGTGATCAGCTGTTTTTCCTTTTCTTTCTCTTGTTTCTCATTTTCCACACTCTTTCTTTTTCGTTCTTTCACTGCCTTAGACTCCCCCTTTTTGGGTGCATTGGGTTCAGGGGTGTGAATGGCAGAAAGCTTCCTTTGCACAGCATCATCAACAAGTGTTTGTAGATTTGAGGAAATCCTCTCATCAATGGCTTTATGCACAATCTCATTGATGATGGGAGTGATGAGAGATAAGGAATTTTGAAAGGTAGCAACCATCTGCTCAGAGGGGTTCTGTCCCTGAGAGGTGGTGCCAAAAACAGTGGCTGGTGGCTCAGTTGAGTGTAGTGGCTGAGTGTTTGGTAAACCTTCAGATGAAGGTGCCATCTGTGGGTTTATTGGGGCAGATGGACTTTGATCCTGAGACATTTTGGCAAGCAGTTCTTTGAGTCTGCTCACCTCAGCCTCAAGGATTGTGTTATGGGCTAAAACATCAAAGAAAAAGCCCAGGTCATCATCAGTCTTTGCTGAATCATCTGACCTCCTGATTGAATCAGGATGTACATGCCCTGAGTGTAGATCAGTTGTAGCATGTGCCCCTTGTTCTTGGTTCTGGGGACTTCCTGCCTCAGGACTGAGTCCTTCATCGGCAGTTGCCTCTGGTGAGGTCTTAGAGATGTTACCAACTTCATCCTGTTCATTTGCTGAATCAGTAGAAGTGGCAGCCTCACCAGATGTTCTAACCTCCTCCTCTACACGGGGAGATTGAACATTATAACCCCTGTGCTGTGGGTTATCAGCAGCATTTTGGTCCTCTTCCTCAGCTGTTGAGGTTCTCCCCATTGTAATTGGTGTCTGGGGAGGAGGAGAGGAATGCAGCTGACTCAACACTTGTGCAACAATAAATGTTGGGCTTTGAGGGGCGGTTGCATTTGGAGATAGGTTTGAAGCAGATTGCACCCGGGGTGACTGGTGCTCTTCAATGGTAACCTTCTCAATTGAGATAGGTTCCAGCATTGTGGTATCCCCAATTATGGTTGCATCAGGATCCTGTTGAGAGGATGCCTGAGCGGCTAGGGCTGGTGGAGTCTTTGACACTACTGGGGGGTTAGAACCAGTAAGTGTTACCTGTATTGGTGTTACAGGGGCATCCTCAGGGGACTCATCTCCCTGAGTAGCTTTTTGGGCTTTTTGGTTTTGGGTTTGGTGGGGACTTTGGATCTGGAAGTGGAGGCTGTGGGTTCCCGCTGCTTGGGTTTGAGCAGCCGGGCAGCCCCTTTCATTGTAGGGTCAGAGTTGTGCCTGGAGTATACTTCAGGCAATACAGCCGGAGCAGGGACTCCAAGGCCAACAAGGCCGTCTGATTTTAGCTGTGTTAAAATTATGGCCATGAGAAACCTGGGATATAATATCCATCTGTTTGCCACAGGTTTCAAGGCCAGATCCTTTAGTTCCATAAACACTATCTCAGAAAAATTTAAAGTTTGTCGTTCAAAGATAGAGTATAATACCTGTTGCCATCGGGAAGACATTTGATCCCATGAGGAGGTTTTTGGTGCAAGGCAGACATTCACCATGTGGAATATAAGCGTTCAGCATCATGGAAGTGCTTCTTCAGAATGGTGGTAGCACTTAAGTCTCCTTCATACCCGTTGTTGATGAAAGACATATCGGTTGTGCCTTTCGGGTATTCTGTGACACAGGTGGCATCATGTAGATCTAGGGTTTGTCGAATGATGTCCGGAGTGATGACCACCTGTTTTGGTTGACCAACGACTGGAGAGTGATTTGGCTATCATTCTCACTAGTTTGCACAGAGACGTTGGTCCAGAACTGGCTTAGGGAATCGGGGTAGATGGTAGGATTCAGAAGAAACGCGGTTCGGTACTGGGAATCTACCATAAGATCGATGGCGTTATCAAATTTGTTCCAGAAGGCCGATTTCGAGAGGTAGGCAACACAGTTGTGTCTGGGTTTGAGTTTCATGGTCGCCATTGTTGAGAGAGTGAAGGACGGAAAACGGCTAATGAAACGTCTGAAAGTAGGTTTAGGTATTTATAGGGTAAGAAAAAGCTGATATAAAACGACTGAAAGTGTTGGTGCTGTCATCAGTTGTTTGAAAACAACTGAAGACCTGGTTTTAACTTTCAGAAGTTGTAACAACTGAAGACTTGGTATTAGTCATCAGTAGTTGTGAAACTACTGAAGACATGGTTTTGGCTTCAGGTGTTGTAACAACTGAAGACTTGGTGTTAGTCATCAGTAGTTGTGAAACTACTGAAGACATGGTTTTGGCTTCAGTTGTTTGAAGTGAAGCAGCAGTTGTAGAAACAACTGAAGAGAAAAATTTCTCATCAGCTGTTGTCGTCAATTCTTAGCTCATCAGCTGTTTCATTCTGACCTCAACACTTCATCAGACTTTGTCTGAGTTTCAGATGTTTCATAGGTCATCAGTACTTATCTGTTATGCTGACATCAGCAGTTGTAACTACAGCAGTAGTTGTAACCACATCAGTTCTTTTCAACAGATGAGTACTTCAGTACTTTTAAGTAATTTAGTCTTCAGTAGTTATGAAAACTACTGAGGATAAAAGAACTTAGTACTTATTTGTGACAGTAGTATACGAATGCTCATCAGTACTTGTTGACTGAGATCATCAGTAGTTGTCACTTATTCTAGCTGCAGCATACCAAGCCTTAACACTAGGTTTTGGAAAGTTGAACTGTCCAAAGGCTTAGTAAATATGTCTGCAAGCTCATCAGCACTAGGAACAAACTTTGGATCAATCAGACCTTTTTCAAAACAATCCCTAATAAAATGGTGTCTGATCTCAATATGTTTGGTCCTAGAGTGCTGGACTGGATTCTTGACAATACAAAGAGCTGAAGCACTATCCATTAGTAATGGAGTCTTAGTCTCTGTAATGCCATAATCCAGTAATTGATTCTGAAGCCAGAGTACCTGAGATGTACAACTTGCAGCAGCAATGTACTCGGCTTCAGCAGTGGATGTAGCAACAGATGTTTGTTTCTTACTCTGCCAAGAAACCAAACAGTTGCCTAGGAATTGACATCCACCAGAAGTTGATTTTCTAGTTAATTTACACCCTGCATAGTCACTATCAGAAAAAGCAACTAATTTGCAAGAGTGCCCAGTGGAATACCAAAGACCTAGAGATTGAGTACCTTGCAGATATCTAAAGATCCTCTTGACTGCAATCAAATGAGACTCTTTAGGAGCAGCCTGAAATCTAGCACAAACACAAGTTGCAAACATAATATCTGGTCTAGAAGCTGTTAAGTACATCAAGGACCCAATCATACATCTGTAAAGTGTTTCATCAACAGCTTTACCTTTCTGATCTGCATCCAGTTGTGTGGTGCTGCACATGGGAGTAGAACAGGGCTTACAGTGTTGTAAATCAAACTTTGCCAAAAGACTTTTTGTGTATTTTGACTGATGAATGAAAGTTCCATCAGCCTTTTGTTTGATTTGCAAACCTAGAAAGAACTGTAATTCTCCCATGGCACTCATTTCGAATTTTTGTTGCATCAACTTTGTAAATGCATCACACAACTGTGGATCAGAGGAAGCAAAAATAATATCATCAACATAAATTTGAACAAGGAGCTTATGCTGACCCACTTTCTTAATGAACAAAGTTTTATCTATGGAGCCTCTAGTGAAATTATTCTGAAGAAGAAATTTGACAGTGTTTCATACCAGGCTCTAGGAGCTTGTTTCAACCCATAAAGAGCCTTATCAAGTTTATACACCCAATCAGGATGTTTATTATCCTCAAAACCTGGTGGTTGACACACATAAACCTCTTCTTTTATTTTACCATATAAAAATGCACTTTTGACATCCATTTGAAAAACTTTAAGATTGTGGAATGCAGCATAGGCTAAGAACAATCTAATTGCCTCCAGTCTGGCTACAGGGGCAAAGGTTTCATCATAATCAATACCTTCTTCTTGTGAAAACCCCTGGACAACCAGTCTGGCCTTGTTCTTGACAATTTGCCCATTTTCATCTGTTTTATTCCTAAACACCCATTTAGTGCCTATTGCACACTTACCTGGGGGTAGAGGAACCAGTTCCCACACTTGCTGCTTTTTGAACTGAAGAAGCTCAAGCTGCATGGCATCAACCCATCCATTGTCTCTTAATGCAATATGATAGTTCTTTGGCTCTTGCTGACTGATGAAAAGAGCATAGAAGCAGAAGTTGGACAATTGACTTCTAGTTGAGACACCAGCATTGATATCACCAATGATTTGAGACGTTGGGTGATTCTTCAGCTCTTGATGCACTATGAGATCTGTGCAAGTGTTTGTAGCACGCTCAGCAGCAACAGATGTTGATCCAGATTCTTGAAACCAAGTGTTAGATGGCAGGTCAAATGAAGTAGAGGATTCAGAAATCTCATCAGCATTTGTTGTGGATGGTGCTACTGAAGCTACAGGAACATCAAGTTGAGTAGACTCAGGCAGTTGATCACTAAACTTGAATAGGTGAGTACTGGGATCATCATGAACATCAGTACCACCAGATGGATGACTAGCTGCAGAAGGTGATGAATTCACATGATCTGCAACAGCTGGAGGCTGATAAGAACATATTGCAGTATGTCCAGATCAAACAACTCCACAGGGTTTTGTGGGATTTTGTCCTTAGGAGATTCATTGAACTTCACATGCAAGGTTTCTTCAACCATCTTTGTTCTGCAGTTGAACACTCTGTAAGCCTTGCAAGTGGATGAATACCCAACAAAATACCCTGCATCCACCTTAGAATCAAACTTTTGGAGTTGATCCTTTGTGTTGAGAATGTAACAAGGACACCCAAATGCTCTGAAGAATGAAATTAGAGGAGCCAAATGATGTAGAACTTCATAAGGAGTCTTCATCAACCTCTGATTCACTAGAGCTCTATTTTGCACATAGCATGCTGTGTTGACAGCTTCAGCCCAAAAGGTCAGTGGCAAACCAGAGTCAGCCAACATGGACCTTGCAGCTTCAATTAGGGTCCTGTTCTTTCTCTCCACTACTCCATTTTGTTCTGGAGTCCTTGGAATGCTATACTGCCTCTTGATTCCTTTTGAAAGGTAGAAATCATCAAGTGTATGGTTTCTAAATTCAGTTCCATTATCACTTCTTATACACTTGACTGATAGGGAATACTGCTTCTCAACATACAACACAAAGTTAATAATTGTCTGAGCAGCCTCATCCTTTGAATGCAAGAAGAAGGTCCATACAAATCTGGAGTAATCATCCACAATTACCAGACAGTATTTCTTCTTTGCCATGCTCATTACTCTCACAGGACCAAAGAGATCCATGTGCAGTAATTGCAAGCAGGCAGTGGACTTTGGTTCTTCTATAGGAGGGAATGAGACTTTGTGTTGTTTTCCTTTTAAACAAGCAGTGCAGGTTTCATCACAGAGGAACTCCTTTATTGGTAGACCTCTTACTAAACTATTGTGGATCAGCTGATTCATGTTTTTGAGATTAACATGACCCAGCCTTCTATGCCACAGTTTAGATTCCTGAGGAGAGGCCTTGGAGAACAGGCAAGGATGACCTTTTAACGCAATCTTCTTTGACAATCCAAGGCATATACTCTTCCTATCCTGTTGGCCTTCAGGAGAGTATGTTCATCCAATACCTTGTCAATCAGCCTCAGAACTTTGGAAGACAGAATCCGGCAGTTCTGGCTTGTGAAAAGTGCAACATGCCCTTTATCACACATCTGACTGACACTCAGTAGATTATACTTGAGATTCTCCACATGGTTAACATCATCAAATCTGATTTCTCCATTTGACACAAATCCTTTCCCGATGATGTAACCCTTAGCATCATTTCCAAATGAGACAAATCCCTCTTTCCTTGAGAGTAGTCATTAAGAAGAGAACTGCTCCCAGTCATATGCATAGATCCTCCACTGTCTACATACCAGATGCTTCTTTGGCATGCTGAAGAACCCTGCATTTATCATAAGAAACTAGTTAGCTTTAGAGACCCAAACCTTTTTGGTTTTGGGTCTGTTTTCATCAACAGATTTAACCATAACTTGTTTCTCATGATTAACAGCTGATGAAGGTGGAGATGGTGCTGAAATGGAATTCTTAGATTTGGGCTTGGATTTCCTTTTCAGTGGTTTGATCACAGGTGCATCTAGTTGGTTAACTCTCCCCAACAAATGCTGAACCATCATAACAAGTTGTGTCTGATTTGTTGCTAAAGCCTTCAGCTCATTTGACACATCAGTACTTGTTTTTGATGAGTTCCTGTGACCCACCATTGTCCTCCTTGAAATTCACAGACTTCGTCTGATGTTTATCATGAGGAACACTATCAGCTGTTTTCTGATAAACCCCATCCTTCTTTTTGGATTTTGTGAGGCCTTGGGTTTATCAGTTTGAGATGACTGTGGTACAAACTTGGTCTCAAACTCATTTTTCATTTTATTAATCTCTTCTTTAATGAGCTTATCTCTTTGAGTTTGGAACCCTTTTTGTACCAGCATTCATCAGATAGATGATTGAATTTACCACATATTTCACATGGCTTATTCTTCATCTTGGATTGATCAACTGCTGAAGTGGAAACTACTGAAGGTGTGATCTTCAGTACTTTCCTCCTTTCAGTACTTGTGTTAAGTACTGAAGGATCGGTAACAACTGAAGACTTGTTCTTCAGCTGTTCTCTATCCGTCCTGAAAGACTGTATGATAGATTCCTCAGCAGTTGTTAATCCTTTTATTTCATCAGATTTGAAATGCTTTTCAGATGTTGTGACTTGCCCTTCAGTACTTGGAGTACTTTGAGGGACAACATCTGAATTTCTCAGCTTCATGTGTTTATCAGCATTTAAACCATCAGGCAATTGATTTGCTGAGATCTTAACACTGACTTCATCCTCTAATTTTATATATCATTTGAGGATGAATCACATGATGATGTGGTTTGGAAATTACTTTCACCTTCAGATTTTACTATTATTTTGAAGTAAAATCAGTAGGTGGTGCAGTATGATTGTAACCTATTCCAAACTTCACATTTGAAGCTGTTTGCTTGCTGAGAAGCATTTCAAATCCCTTGCAGGATGTTACCCAGCGGTCACACTCAACTTGGGTAGCTGCAAGTGTCTCTTTGAGACTTCTGTGGTTCTCGAGTATGACCTCTACCTTAGCCTTTTCATCATTAAGTTGGCATTTAAGCTTGTAAATCTCATCATCTTTGTCATTAAGTGCAGACACATACTCATCTTTTCTTTTGGAAATAGTTTTCTCAAGCTCAAGATTTTGATTGATTAAAGCTACATTTGCCTCTCTAATAGAGACAAAGGCAGCTATGCATGATTCAGAACATAACTTGGCTTTAGCCTCAGAAGATACCTGGGTTACCTGTGAAGATGAAGCATCGGAGCAGGAACCCTCAGTAGACTCCAGGGCCATGAGAGCAAGATTCCCAAAAGGATGTTCACCACCATGTTGACCAGCACCAGCAGATAATTGCTCATTGAAACCAGAAAGATCATCTGGTAAGCTGCTCCAGTCAACAACTCCTGGTGTGAAGAAGCTGTGATGAGGTTGAGATTGTGATGGAGATGGTTGAGGCTCAGGTAGGGCTTGAGGTTGTTGTGCTATAGGGACATGAACAGGATTTGGCTGTGGCATGTAATAGCAGGGATAAGGATATGGCATTGGACCCTGAGGGACAAAGTATGCAGGAGATTGAGGTTGTGAGTGATGACCAGAACTAGCAGGATGTTGCCCTTTATTTTGTGAACTATTGCTTGGAAAGGTCACAAAGGGTGCAGAGGAGTTAGATCCAGTTGATCTACACTCTCTTGCAAAGTGCCCAAGCCTGTGGCATTTGTGACACCTCAACTTACTCTTGTCAAAACCAACTTTGGTTTTGCCAGAGAGTCCTGGAAATTTCCTACCAGTTCTCTTGTAGAACTTTTGAGATCTGATATTGATCAGGGCCATTTGGCTCAAAATATCCATCTCTTCTAAATCATCATCAGCAATACCTTGCAAATCATCCATGATAAAGCATAAATTATCACTATTACACCCAGAATGACTGTCAACACCAACAAATGCATGATCAGAACTGTTTGAAGAGAAATCTATATGCTCATCATAATGACTTTCTGATCCAGCATATTCTGACTCATGACCGACCAAGGCAGTGTTACCTGGTACAAAGTCATCAGAGAGCTTTCCTGATGATGCCAGTTTCCTTTTCTGCTCTATCTCTCTTTCAAATGTAAGCAGTTTCCCATGGAGTTGGGTGAGAGATAGGCTATCCAGATTTGCACTGGAGCGTAGGACAATGGTGTATGTGTCCCATCTCTCAGGCAGTGATCTGAGGAATCTGTTGTTCATCTGGCTGTTAGTGTACTCATGCTTGACCATTTTCAGCTCAGAGATCAAGCAGGAGAAACGCTCAAACTGTTGAGTCAGTGTCTCACCCTTCCTATGAGAGAATGTCTCATATTGTTGGGCGAGGATTTCTCTGTTGTTTGCTAAGACCTCATCAGTTCCTCCGAATTGTTCCTTCAAAGCATTCCAGAGGTCATGAGCAGTTTCATGATGCATAAGCCCAGAATAGATTTCATTCGGCAGTGCCATGGCCAGAATTCCATGGGCTTTAGCATCAATCTCAAACAGTTTACGATCTTCATCTGAGTATTGCTCCTTCTTCTTCGGAACCATTTGATTGGTCTCCGGATTGTTCACCATAGGCTTGTGTGGACCGTGAACCACAGATGTCCAACAACCTGAACTGTTAACAGACAGGTGATGGAGCATTCTTCGTTGCCATATGTTATACTCACTCCTAACCAGCATCGGAGGCTTGGTTGAGGAGCCAGTATTGTGAGGATCATTAGATGGAGTAGTCATTCTCAGATTCAAACCAAATCAATCAAGTTTCAAAAGATTTAGCACAAAAACACAACAAACTCAATAAGAACCAAGAAGAAACTCAATTTAAATAACCAGAAGCAGCAGAAAATCAATCTTTATAACCAATTCTTGCACATATGCTAATTCGATCAAACTATAGATATCAAAATAGCAGTTTCAATGATCAATTGTTAAACCGATCAATGATTAACCTGCTCTGATACCATTTGTTAGGATCAGTGATCTAAGTTTGATCAATTAGAGTTTAATCACAGCGGAATTAGAGCAAGAATTAAGCAAATATAGCAAGAACACAATAAATATTCAATGGAACAGTACACGGTTATATAGAAATAGGGTTTTCTGCATTGGGATAATAACATTCATGCACACATGCTTCGGTATGGCGGCTGCTAGGTTTTCCTAAGCTGCACCGATTACAATTAGGTCAGCATTCCTTATATAAAGGAATGTGACGTCTGCTGATGTCACTTGATAGTGACATCTAACAGAATTATTACAAACTACTGAAAGTAAGCAAACTACTGAGAATGTTCACAACAACTGAGAACATCTCTAGTATTCTAAGTACACGAAGAAACATAAAACTACTGAAACTACAAGTACAGAAAAGGAAATACAACTACTGAAAGGAAACCATCACAACTACTGAAGAGGTCTTCTTCAGCTGTTGTGACAATCATCTGAAACTTGGTCTTCAGTCTTTGTCTTCAGCTCTTGTCTTCAGACTTTGTCTTCAGCTCTTTCACTTCAGACTTTGTCTTCAGCTCTTTCACTTCAGACTTTGTCTTCAGCTCTTTCACTTCAGACTTTGTCTTCAGCTCTTTCACTTCAGACTTTGTCTTCAGCTCTTTCACTTCAGACTTTGTCTTCAGCTCTTTCACTTCAGACTTTGTCTTCAGACCTTGTTATCAGCTGATGTCTTCAGCTGTTGCAGACTACTTCAGTTGTTGTAATGTCCGTGGGACTTAAAGGTTTTTCTGATCAGGCTCATTGGTTCTTTTGGTCCAACATACTATCTTTTAACTTAAATCCTTGAAGTAAGGCATGGTTGCCTGTCATATGCCGGCTACACCCACTATCAACATACCATGTGTTAATAGGTCTTCTCGGGCGTACCTGCATTTCAAAATGAATTAAGTTGAGTTATTAACCCAGGCCGAGATGGTCTTGGGCTTGCCAAATTTATCAACAATGGTAAACTGTTTAAAGTGAAGCTTTTTCAAATCAGGCTTATTATTAACAAATTTACAAATTTTGTTTCTTACAAATTTTTGATTATCTTAGATTTGTTTTGTCCTTAAAACATTGTAATGTTTTTCAAGATCATCATCAAGATATTAAAAATGATCAGACAAAAAATTTTGTTTACCAAACTTCCCACCATTCATTCTCACAGATCGTGGAATGAATTTTCCTTGATTATATTGTCTTGGTTTTGTAGCATAAGAATCATCATAAACAGAATCATTTATTCAAAAAGATCTCAAGCCTAAGGAAGGTTGTTTTGTCAATCTTTGAAAACCAGCACTTTGATTTCTTTGAAATTATGGATTGACATATCCATTTCTTAACTGTGGATTAACATTTCCATTCCTCAGCGAGTTCTTTTTGAAGTAGCAATTCTCAGTTTTGTGAGTTCTTTCATCACAATAGGTACAATATTTATTGAAATAACAATTAGCTGTTGAATGGTTTTTCATATCACAAATGTGACAGTACCTATTAAAGAAACATTCTTCTGTCTTATGATTGTACATATCACATATATCACAGTACCTTTATTGAAATTTAAACATCTATTGATTAACTTTTAATGTGGAGGCCACATTTGATCCTTGTTTTGATTTAGTAGTTGAAAAGTTAATCTATTGTTTTTTATTTAAAAGTTTGTTCTTTTGAAATTTGGGTTTTGCCTTTTGCTCATTAACACCATTTCTTGACTCTTTAGATACAAATCTTATATTGACAACGGAAGACTTAGGAACTGAACCTGTTTTCAGATCATAGTTAGATTTGTTCTTTGAGTTAGATTTGATTTCTGGAATTTTGTTCATGTCAAAAGTACCCGTAGATACAAACTTTATTGGTTTAAACTGATTAGTTTGATTTGTTCTTTGAGTTTGATTGTTTTGAGAAGAGTTAAAATTAGCATTTTTCCTTCCCCTTCTTTGATCTCTTGTTCTTGATGATTTTTGTTTACTTTGGGATTGAACATCTTTAGTAGACGACTCTTTTGTATTTTCTTTATCTTTTTGTTCTTTTTGCCATTTAATGAAAGCTGGATTGTTTAATCTGTAGGAAAATGAATCTTCAGATGTTACATCATCTAGTTTTGCTTTCTCTTTATTCTTTGAGTTTTGTTTGTAATTCTTTATCATCAATTATTTAATAACAGACTCTTTTGGAAAAAAAATTTTCTTAGTCTTTGGTCATGGTTCATTAGATTTTACTTTTATAAGATGACCAGTTTTAATCTTCTCTGAATCTTGTTCCTCAAATATCTCAATATTTGTTTTCTCTTCATCACTTTCACAATTCTTTTTCTTGTTTTGAAAGGCTTTTAGCTTAGATTTGTTTTCAGGTGAGTGATCATGTGTATTAAAGTTTTCTGGTAGAGTGTTTGTGATAGATTCAAGCATTGGTTCATGTGTAAATCCTAGACCTGTTTTGTTTTTATCTTTCCTCTCACTTACCAGCTGTTCTATAATAGTTTTAGAACTTTTAACTTTTGTAAGATCAACCTGTGTTGTAGCATGTGCTATTTTCTCTTCTTCTAAATTCTTTGTCATTTCTTCAAGTTGTTTCTTCATAAGTTAAAGTGCTTTTAGAGTTTTATTCCATGAGGTTTGTAAAGATAATATCTTTTCATCAGAGACTTTGTGATCATTTTTTAGTTTGTTCTACATTACTTCTTCTTGTTTAAGTTTATCACAGATCTTATATGAATATGTTCTGTAATGCTCAACTTGAACAAAACATGCTTTTGTACACATTTTCTCTCTGACTTCAACAGGAATTTCAGGATAACTTGAAGATGAAGTCTCAGAGTCAGATGATGGATTCTCAACCTTTGGTTGGTCAGACTGAGCCATAAGAGCAATCTCTTCTGAATCCTCTTTTGGGTCAGATTTGTCACTCAAGTCATAGTCTTCATCATCATTTTCTGAATCACTATCATCCTTTGGATCATTATCTTCAGACCAGTCTTCATTTTGAATATCTGTAACAAGGGATAAACTAGAGGTTAGATCAGCTGTAAATTGTTCAGCATAAGCACTCCAGTCATATCCATCTTTAATGCTAACAATAAGAGCATTCTTTGGCTCTTCAGATGATTTTGATTTATCTTTAATTTGTAGCATAGGAAGACTCTAATAAGGCTTTTGGAAGGTTTTCTGAGACTGCTGAAGATATCTTTGACTGCTAGAACCTGCTTGACTGTTTCCTCCTTGGTTTCTGGGAGCTTTACATTCTCTCAAGAAATGACCATAGATGTTGCAGTTGAAACACCTTGATTTTGATTTGTCAAAGCCAACAGTTTTGTTAGCACTTGGCTTGTAGTTCCTGTTAACATAAGAGTGTTTCTGGGTTCTATATGAAATCATCACCATTTACCAGTTCAAGTCCATCTCTTCCACATCATCAAGATCCATCTCGAACAAATCCTGCAAAACAAGATCTAATTGTGTTAGATGACTACCTTGATAAGCTTGAAAACTTGCCATAAAAGCAGTAAAAGCAGATTTAGACTCATCATCCTGTAAAAGGATATTAATAACATCTTTAACTTTGCTAGTTTTAGCAGAGTTAAAAATTGGAGTCACAGTTTGAGGTTTAGGAGTTTGAGTTTTCGGAGGAGACTGAGATCAAGGTTGAGTTGTGTAAATAGGAGCACTTGTGTAAGAAGAATCTATAAAGAAACCAGCTCCAACAAACAAATCACCCTCTTCTTCTAGAGTATTATTATCTTTGGCCAGAAAAGCATTCTCCACTGTGTTAGCTGGAGATGCAACATACTTGTACTGAGACATTGAAGCAGCTCTATCATTGTTTCTGGAGCTCTCATCAATCTCAACTGATTCAATCGTGGCAATCAAAAGATCTAGATCCATAGGAAACTTTTCAGTATGCTTTAAAAGTGTAACTATCTGTTTCCAAGAAGATGGAAGAGCATTGAGAAGTCTGTAGTTTAGATCTTTTAGACCATTTTTTATACCAGCAGTTGACATCTTAGTAGTTAGTTGCACAAATCTGTTCATCATCTGGTTGATTGTTTCACCAGAAAGATGCTCAAATATCTCTAATTGCCTCTTGAGTTTCTGCTTTTTAAGATCTTGTATCTTTTTACCACCTTCACAAATGATTTTTAAAGCCTTGTACATAGTGTACCTAGTTTGATAACCATCAAGTCTAGTCAAGACTTCTAATGGTAATCCCTTACACATCAGTGAACAAGCTTTGATATCATTCTTTACTTTCCTTAAGTCATCACCTTGCAAACCATCCTCAGGATAAGGTTCTTGAGAGTCTTTTGTGTAAACAAATTCTCTATCAGGACCATCAGATGTAATTAGGATATGAGGTCCTTTCTCTATTGAATTCCACAAGTTAGTGTCAGTAGAATTTAGATGATACTTCAGTCTTAAAGACCAGTTCTTGAAATTAGCTCTGTTCTTTAGCTTTTGAACCCTGTTCTCAGAATCTTCAGACTTAACCATTTTGTATTTTTGAATTTAAGAAAAAGACTAGTTTTTCTTCTTTTAATTTTTGAATTAAAAACTACGAAATGAAAATATTTTGGATTTTAGTTTCTGAAAAAAGAAATTTCTAAGTGTAAACTGATAAGTCTGAAAGCTGATGCGCCTAAATAGTTGACAAGCGCATAAACAGTAGTGAAACGCATACACAGTTCTCAAACACCTGACTTTGAAGTAGAAATACCCAAGAGAATGCCTTAGTAGAATTCTAAAAAATGCCCAACTGAAATGCGGCTGAACAGTAATGCGCCCAAACAGTCGTTAAACGCCTAGGGTCCAAACAGTTCAAATGCGCCTAAACAGTTAAAATGCGCCTAGAATTAGTTTGTTTCTGCAAAGTCACCAAGTGTCCAAACAGTCTCAAAATATCTCAACAGTGGTCAAACGCCTGATCTGAAACGTCTACACAGTATCAAAACGCCCAAATAGTGGAAATGCGCCTAGATACTTAGACAATTTTCAGCAGTTTTCAACCATAATGCGCCTAATTCATCAGCTTCAATGAGTCAGATCTTATGAAAATCTTCAAAACTTGATTAATTGATCTAAAAACTTCCAATTTGGTAGTAATTAGATTGATTAGCAATCCTTAATCCTCAATTTCATCAAACTACAACAACAAATCAGTATTCTGATTGAATTTCAGTCCGAATATAAAGAACAAAGTTTGAACATTAATTCGGTCAATTTCTCATATTTGAACGAATTGAACACAAAATTGTGATTCAAATCAAGTTTCTATTGATGAAACACAACTGAAAACAACAATTAATTGATCAAATTGCAATCAATAGATTTCAAGTGATTCAAAGACCTCAAAAAGTCGATAAGCTGTACTAACTGAACCGAAGGCTCTGATACCAATTGATCGGTTCAAAAGGATCGAATCTGTGATGATTTCGTGATGACATGATCAATTCAAACACAAAGTAATCAAACACAAGCAATTACATAAAAAAATCATAGATTTCATTGATAGCAAATGCACGGATACAATGTGTGGGTTACAGTTCGTTCAACTGATTCTAACTATTTTTAGGTCTGAGATGTCTAAGATCTAGTCTCTCTCTCTTGTCTGCCCTGCACATACATAAAATATCCTATTTATACTATCAAGAAACTAAGGAACATATATTTACAAATAAGTCCCTATACTATGACAAAAAAATATACAAAGACAAAATGCTAATCTTTTAGAGTCTAACACAGAGATAATTAATGTATGATCATCAGTGATCCTTCCAGATATGGTCCTCACACCATCCATTTGATTCACTTCAGTAGTACCCTAAACTGATCTGATAAAGTTCTTATAGATAATGGGTCTAACAGTGATGGCATATGCTATTCTTGTTGTGGGAATGAATCTGATCATGTCTCTTAAGCCTTAGCTTCTGGCACATCTAGATCCAGATATCCACTTACATTGTGGAGTGTGGTTCAGATAAGATTTTCCATAGATCTTTAATAGAGACACATGTGTTAGAAATGTACTAACAAATATCAAATTGTACAACAAGAACAGCTTTGACTTTCTCAGTTTGACTTTCTTTGGTCAAAAATTAAGAGTTCAAAGTCACTGTTGTATTGCAATATGACCTATCTTGGATTTTATGATTTTTAACCATTTGTATTGTGTTCTTTATGATGATTTTCAATCATATTAACTGCTTTAAACATCTTATTACACTAAAACATTGGATTTGAGTTCAACATTTTAAGTCTCGGTTTCCCTTGTTCATCGTGGTTAACCTAGGGTTTCTGAATCAATTGTTACTTATTGTGAACATCAAAATTAGTTTCATTGAACTCGAAACTGTTATTGAAATCCATTGTTCATGGTTAATTTTGATTTTTCTAAACCTAGGGTTCTATGTTCATCATTGGTTCAGTATTCGATGTACTCAAATCGATCGAGAATCACCTTGTTTCGATACTATTTGTGCTAAGAATAGAAATATAGATGAAATAAAGTTGAATGAAAAATCAACAAGCAAGGTTTGTGATGATTTGAATGGTTGATGAAGATGAGTCAAAAAACACTCGTCGCACTTTGGTTCTTTCAAATTTGAAAAGTATTAAAAGAGTCTGATTAAAGCGTTTAAATAGTCAACTGAATAAATTTCTTAAACTTTGCAAGTGAATGAACAAATGCGGAGAATTTAAGTTTTACAATGTAGCAAATACGGAAGAGATCTAACTTGTCCGCATTTGTGTACTTTAGCAAATGCGTCAGAGATTTAACTTGTCCGCATTTTTGAATCATCTACCTGCATTAGTGAATGCTGATGAGTGTCGGTAGTACTTTGTTTCCGATTTCCCATCCACATTTACTAAGGTTCAAACACTTGTCATAATTTTGGTACAAATACACAACACTATCATTTGCATAGGCCATGCCATCTGCACTAAGGAAATTATTGGACTATTTAAAGATGATACTTACAAAAACCTAAGTGCCGAATCTCATGATGATTACCAAAACTAACACGGTGAAGATATGCTAAAGATATGATCAAAACGAAGAAAATTAACCAAAGTCAAACTTGGTCAACCGTGGTCAAAGTCAACAGTCAACATCAGCGGTCGTCCCGAATGACGTCAACACCCGGCAATCCCGCATCAGCAACAGAAGAATTTATCAGACTTAGAACTATATTTGTGTAATCATTTTATGCTTAAATGTAATATTTTTTATTTTTGTAAAGGGTATAAATGACTAAGTGTAGTCATTTATACTGGAATAACTTTAGAACAATTAGAGGAATCACTAACAATCTATAGCATAGACTAGAGTGAGAAATCAAGGTTGAGTGTGTGTGAGAGAGTGTTCTTATAAACTCCCTTGTAATCCTCTAGCATCATACATATGAATGAATGAAATCTTTATGATTATATGTTCTTGAATTTATTCATCATTCATTCATCATCATACATGTTCATCTTGCATATAGATCTTCACTTGAAATCATTAACGGGTTTGTGAGTTTCCGCATCACAAATTCGATAAACGACAACAATACGATTGTAATATTCGATCAACTAGCAGAATCAGTGGTTTCCATAATTGGTATCAGAGCCTTGGCTCCTTGTTCTTCAAAATTTTCTCAAAAATTTGAACCACAAGTTTGATCTACAAATTGTTGTTGTTTTTTGATGAAATCAAGCTACCATTAGCTTAGATTTGCTATTTCATGACGATCTGCAAGTTTTCATATCCATTGAAGTTCATTTGAGCCATTAATTTGAAGATTCAAGTAAACTTGTTCTTCAAGTCTTCAAATGCTCATGAACGTGAAATTATGATTTTGATGTTGTTTGATCGAATTTAAGCTTCTAATAGCTTTAGTTTGTGATAACAAACACATCTGCAAAGTTTCATATCAATTGGATTACCACAACTCTTGAATTTGAAGATTTTTGAAAATTTTGTGTTCTTGAGAAAAGTTCACTGTTCTTGAGGAAAAATCATCAAAAATCACGAATCTGGTGTTGTTTAGCTGAAATTGATAGTGGTTTTAGCTTAGAAATATCAAACCTAAGGTCCGTTTATCATTCACAACATCCAAATCATACATTTTAAACATTGATTCTTAGATCTGGGTTTTTGTTCTTCATTGTGTTCTTTATGGGTTTATCATCTAAATCCGAGTTTAGATGATGATTATATGAAATTGATTGTTGTTATAGCTTAGAATCACTTATCTACAGCTATTATAACCTTTGATTTTACCCAATTCCATCAGAAATCCAAGAATCAAAAATTTGTTCATTCAAGAACATAAAGTTTGATTTTTTCAGAGTCAAACTGTTTTGAAATCTAAAAATCAACCAAATACATGATTTAATCCTGATTTTGATTTATTTTTTTATCATACAATCATTCAAAATCATTCAACAAATACACATACAACAATTTGTGCATTTGAAAGTGAAATTTCATTCACAATCAAGTTTACAAAATCATACAAATTACAATTGTTTTTTGGTATTTTGCCTAAGTATTCACAGCTGATGAACAAGATCAACTACAACTGATGTGTTAATTTTTCTTAACTTACACTTTGATTCAAGGCTACCAACGTCAATCTTTACATCACACATTCACATAACATCATCACCACACACATTCTACACAATTTACATCATCTTCATTCACCATACATACACCCAATTGACCCAAATCACTTTCACCAATCATCAATAACCCACTGTGAACAAACACCCAATCAATCAAGTTGATGAAAATTCTCATTCACAGCGGTCAAATCAAGCACCATCCCCTGTGGACAGCGGACATCAAAAGAAACCAAAAACCGCAGCCCAAACATCATCATACAACGGACGTTTTGTGAGCTGAAAAATCCACAGCGGACAACCCAAAGAATTCTACAGCGGATGAGCAAAATTGGTTCACAGCAGACGAATCACTTAAACTGTTGGCAGCAGACAACAAGAATAAGTCCACAGCGGAGGATCTTTCTTTTTCACAACGGGCAAGCAACAGAAACACGCAGCGGACTAGCATCAACACACAGCGGACAAAGAACCAGAAACGCAGCGGACAAGTAGCTTTATATTTCACAGCGGACTACCACATTTGGGTCCACAGTGGACGAGTTACATCCACCCACAGCGGATTCAGATTAACAACATACAGCGGACGGCAACAGAAACAACAGCACACAAGCTAACACCCTACAGCGGATGAGTTAGACAAATTAAGTCCACAGCGGACAATAAACCTGTCACCACAGCGGACAAATTGAAGCCACAGCGGACGAAGAATCTGAACAGCAGCGGAAAAACAGATTCTAGAACATACAGCAGACAAGAGAGACACTCGATTCTGCTCATCAAACACCACATCACATTCATTGAACCACCACCGAACCATCATCTGTCAACATTCAATCCGATCATCAAGAACCCCAATTCGACCGCAACCATCCCCTGCCGACCGACACCAAACACATCATCTTCGGTCAATCTTTGAACAACCTAAACCCCCAAATCGCGCATTCACATCAACTATAGAATCATCATCATCATCGACACCCCAAATCAATCATTGATTTTGAGTGAAGAACCGAAAGAAACTTCGGGAAAGAGGGCAGAAAGAGTTCTTCGAAAGCTTCAAAGTTCCTGTGACCGACCGAAGGATTGAGGAATAAAAAAATCAATTTTTGACTTTTATTTTAAGTTTGACCAGCAAAATATATATATTTTTAATAATTATATATTTTTATTAATTAAACAAATCAAGCTTCGAAAGTCATTTAAAACAAACAAACAATTTAAAGTTTCATGAGTTGTTAACTTTGACCAACTCATAATTTTGTTTTCGAAAAATTTGAGAACTTAATTTTGACTTCTTGTTGATAAAGACATATATACTTCGGAAGAGTTGTGTCACAAAATCATTTAAATTTTAATTGACAAGATCCAAATTTTATTACTTTTAATTAACTTTAATTAATATTAATTGAGCTTAAATAAATTGTAATCGAACAAAGTTAACTCTTTAATTAGACCGATCTAATTAAATTGAGTTTTGACGTTCTTTGGATTCGATTAAAGTTTAAAATTTTATTTCAATTATACAAAACAAATTTTCAAATCATTTTGTTGTTAAACAAAATGGAAAATTTAACATCATTCACTAATACTCGTGTTTCAAGAAACCGAACTATCTTTCTTGCTGCATGTAGAAAGAGGTTTCAAGAATTCAAACAAAGCAAACCAAGCTGCAAACAACCAAACAACAGCAGCAAATCAAACAAAAGCTGCAAACAACCAAACATCAGCAGCACATCAAACAATAACTCATTGTTTGATAACACAAACATACAGTTGTACATCAGTCACATTGAAAAAGAACTGATGCACTTACATTTATGTGATCTTGCAAACTCAAACAACACTTTGTCTAATAATTTGATAAAATGCAGGCCAGAGATGGAACGATCTCAAAGAAATGATCAAGCACAAATCAAGACATTGAATCAACAAAACATCAGTTTAACTCAAGAGATGAACCATTTGCAAGACAAAATGGTTCAACAACAAAACAAACTTGAAGAGTTAACTGCTGAGCTTGTAAAAGCCACAAACATCAACAACACAAATATTCCTCCACTGCCTGAAATTCCTGAAGACAGAAAGATTAATCTGTGCTCATTAGCATGCATAGATGAAGTACAGGCATATCGGAAATATTGCAACAATATAGCATACATGATAAAGGAGGAAAGAGCTTCACATGCAGAGGAACTACAAACTTCTTCAAATCAAATCAGTTCACTAGAGAAAGAAGTTGATAAATTGCGTAAAGAGAACCACAAGCTGAATGCTCAATCAACTGAACTCTCTGTGAAGTTAACAAACACAAAGGCTGAAGCTGAAGTCAAAATATCAGAAGCAAGTACAACCAAAACAATCAGTAACTTGCAATATTACATTGAAAGTCTAAATCAAGCAATCAATTCAGAAAAGGCTACAAATGCAAAATTAAAGATACAGCATAAAGCCTTTGAAGATAAAATCAATTCTCTTCTAAAGGATGTAGACAAACTCCTTGGAGAAAGATTTAGTCTTCAAGCTCAAGTTACAAGACTCACTGAGTCTTTAACAAAGACAAAAATAGATCATGCATCAGCAGAATTTGAAATAGAAAACTTAAAGATGGTTGCCAGCAAGTTGGAAGAACTACTTGATGCAAAAAGAGATCAAAAGAAGAGTGTTGGAATTACATACCATGCTATTCCTCCACCTTACAATGACACCTACATAGAAAGGCCAACTTCAATGACAAGTCCAGTTGAAGAAGATTCAAAGATGCATGATCATTATCAAACAGGCAAACCATCCACTATCACTCAAATCACTTCTCCTGAAACATCACCAAAGCTGTATGTTAAACCAGAATCACCACAGAATGAAAGCTTTCATTCTTATGATGATCAAGATAAAGATTCTGCAAGTGATGATAGTGATGAAGAAATCAACCAACCAAATAAACAAACATTGACATGTATTAATCATGTCATTAAAGAAATCATTCCAAAACAAACACAACCACAGAAATTCAAAGCAGCAACGCCTGACAACAAACAAAAGGCTATGGTTCTCTATGAGATATTCAAACCAGCAGGATTTCTTGAACCAGAATTATCTAAGACTGAACTGAAGACAAAGATCAAGATGGAGTTAAAGAACAAACTGAAGCCTGAGGTACAAGAAATCAAAGAACAAATCAAGAGGAAGAAGACCAGATCTAAAAGAAAGAAGAAAAGTCAAACCAAATCTTCTAATCCTGATCCAATCCAACCATCAACCTCAAAGGTTGCATTATAAACTCCAAAACAACAACCAATTCTCTATGAGACATGTAATTTAGATTCACACAACATTTCAAAATGTAAAAACACTGATAGTGATATATATATGTCCTTACAAGAGAAAGCAACAAAAACAAACAAAACAAAAGGCTGTGAAGTTTCAAGCAAATCCAACTTCATCATTCAAGCCTAAGGGAAGAAGATCAAGACCTACTTCTTACTGCTTAAATTATGACGTGGGGAATCATACCACTTCAGAGTGTTCATACAACAACTCTCCAACATCACAACACAAAAAAGGTCAAAGATCTTATCATACATCAGAGTCATACTCACCAAGATCAGAGCATGAGAACTACAACAGACATCATAGCTACTCTTCTCCTCGATCATATCGGCATGGGTATGATTTTAAACATTATGATATTCATAATTATTGGGCACCAATACATTATCCTAGGTCATACACATAACATAAGTATGACAGATATAGGAATAATACTTGGAATAATAGATATCATAGAAGATTATATCCATCAAATTATTATAATCATAACTATAATTCTTATGATGAATATGATCACATGCCCAGAAGAAACAAACATGATCAAGGACAAAGATCCTTTGCTACACCTCCACAAAACTTTCAAAATCAAACTAGATTATCTAAACCAACAAAAAGATTTTCAAAAGCCAAACAAATTCCTTTTGTTAAACAAACTAAAGTTGAGTCAGTTGGTTTAAAAACAAAACAATGTTGGAGAAAGAAAACAATTTCAGGAGGTGAATCTGATACATCATCAGATAAAGCAAAATCATACACATACGAGCAAGTCACATATAAAGATGCTAATGGACAACTCAGGATAGTAATGGCCTTGGTTGAAATATCTAACTAATTTGCTAGTGTTATAGGGACAGTTATGGAGGCCTGCCAACCTAAGAAAAGTGAGCAGTGGCTGATCCCTTTCCATGACAGGAACGTTCTTCCTGCTCATAATATTTATGATGCAACTGAGCCAAATGGAGCAGAAATTAACCATGATTCAATGCATGACATCAATCATTCACAGAAACAATGATGGCAATGCAAGAAACAATCGATGTTTCATTCCATCTGCTTAGTCTGATTTGCTACATGGAGTAACTGTTGATGATCACTATTAAATTGATAACACATATGCCATTTCTTTATTTTCTCAAAAACAAAAAAATCCTAAAAAATTAGAAAATCAAGAAAAAATCCAAAAATATTTCTATTGAATCTTCCTGCATTTACTTGAGAAATGATAGTACACTCATCTACTATCTTCTGCATCTATTTTTTCAAATCAATAAAGACTAACAAAACTCTGTTTGATATGTCAGTAGGCTCAGCTTGGATTCAAGATAAGCATATTTGTGATGAACTAAATTAATATGCATTGTGGACCAAAACCATCTTAGGCTATTGGTAAGCGATGACTTTTCCAAGTGTTTGCATGTGTGGTTACCTAAACATACCATGCGAAAATGGTTTATAAACTTCTCATTGATAAAATCATCTGTTTCTCCTTTGTTGTATGTAAATACAGACCTGGAGTAAACATAAGGAAAACTTTTGTTGTGCTGAGCACAGACCTAGTTGACCTTGCACTAAAAGTGCTAATGCATGCCAAAAAGGCAAAGAAAAGAATCCCAATGTGGATCAAAGCTAAAAGAATACCAATAAAGATCAACTTCCAAAGTGAAGTACAAAAGAATCCCAATGTGGATCATATCATGCGAATTTATACTCTAAGTAGCCTGGTTCAAGTTGTGATAAAGTGCCACCTTGCATTTCACGAGGAGGGTTATTCTTCCATACTTCTGAGTGTGGGGTACTCAATTAGCATATCTAATCAAACCTAAACATGATAAATATCACAAAGTATTGAAAATAGATCCTTGCATGAGTTTAAGTGGACAAACATACTTACAATCAACTTTGTTCTTTGTCTATGTCTATTCCAACTTTAAATTTTAGATGTAAAGGATTTTGGATTAGTATGATCTCATTGCAGTTGAAGGATTCATGCTTGTAAATATCTTAATTTTGAAAAATCTAAAATTCCAAAAAGATTTGTCTTTTTTTAGTATTTTTCTTAGTTTCGGCAGATTTACATGTGTTATTGATTTAGGAGTGAAACTTCCATGTAATACCTCTACCGAGAGGATTTAGACTTTTGCACGTGATGAATTGCACGACATGCCTGAGTTTCTTATTTAGTTCAAGATGTCAAGAGAACACTCCTGCTTCCTTCAAAGATCTCATGCCAGTTGCTGAGAACTAAGAATCCTCCTCTTGGTGTCTCATACACAAAAGTTCCTCACCCTCCAAAGCTTTTGTTGAGGGAGAGTATATGCCAAGTATGAAGAATTTATGATTCTTCTCATTCACTTCTGAAGTTGAGATAAAGCTACTGATATTGCTACCTGTGCAATCCACAGTGTATGCAAATGGGTGCATTTTCAAGTCTTCAAAACAAGACTAGAAGATCAAGCTGATAAAACATCCATCAAGTTTCGAACCAAAGTCTTTATGTGCCGAAACAAAGTCCTTTTCTCAATGCCTTTTTATGAAGCTTCTAAGACGATGCTACCAAAAAAGGGGAGAAGACTGCACTTCAAGACTGCACGTCAATCAACAACCAAGGTTTTGATAATCATGAGGTTTTGGCAGCATCATCTTAGGGGGAGTATTGTTGGACTATTTGAAGATGATACTTACCAAAACCTAATTGCCGAATCTCACGATGATTACCAAAACCAACACGGTGAAGATATGCTAAAGATATGATCAAAACGAAGAAAATTGACCTAATGCAAACTTGGTCAAACTTGGTCAACCATGGTCAAAGTCAACAGTCAACATCAGCGGTCGTCCCGAATGACGTCAACACCCGACAGTCGCGCATCAGCAACAGAAGAATTTATCAGCCTTAGAACTATATTTGTGTATTCATTCTGTGCTTAAATGTAATATTTTCTTATTTTTGTAAAGGGTATAAATGACTAAGTGTAGTCATTTATACTGGAATAACTTTAGAACAATTAGAGGAATCACTAACAATCCATAGCATAGACTAGAGTGAGAAATCAAGGTTGAGTGTGTGTGAGAAAGTGTTCTTACAAACTCCCTTGTAATCCTCTAGCATCATACATATGAATGAATGAAATCTTTATGATTATATGTTCTTGAATTTGTTCATCATTCATTCATCATCATACATGTTCATCTTGCATATAGATCTTCACTTGAAATCATCAACGGGTTTGTGAGTTTCCGCATCACAAATTCGATAAACGGCAACAATACGATTGCAATATTCGATCCACTAGCAGAATCAGTGGTTTCCACAGAAATGCGGCGGAACAAAAACTTGTCCGCAATGAGAAATGCGGAAGAACAAATATTTGTCCGAATAAGTTTATTGCCTTGGTGCTTTATGTTGACATTGTTATACGCATTCGTTTTCCATCTTGGAGACAAATGTGAATGACTTAACATATCTGCATTAGTTTCACTTGGTTTTTCTTGCACTCAAGCTTGGTTAGTAAAATAGACATAATCGTGAACATATTGATTGTGAACATATTGATTGTAGGTATGTTTGCCCTCTTAAACTCAAGCTTGGTTAATATTTTAATTCTTGTGATCTTTATCATGTTTTAAGTGGATTGAATATTCAACATGTACCTCACACTCAAAAGCATGGCAAGATCAAGCACCCGCATGATATTCATGGTAGAACTTTTTCACAACTTATATGACCAGGCCATTTAAATTATGAAATCTTATTTGTTTTAGGTAAGGGGGATCCTTATTGTGATTCTTTTACTTTGATCCTTATATTAATTTGATCCATATTAGGATTCTTTTTGCACTTTACTTTGGAAGGTGATCCTTTTTAGGATTCTTTTGATACATTCACAAGGAATGTAGTCTAGAATAGACTTTATTGATTCATCCATTTTGGATGTGTTCCATATTTCGAATTTTTATGGATCATGACATAAGAATTTTGTGCCTATTTCTCCATGTCTTTACTCAACAAAACAAAGGAGAAACTGATATGGGTGAATGAGATTTATAAGGCATCATTACCTGGTGTGTTTAGGTTACTACACACAAGCCCACTTGGATAAGCTAATACCTACTCACACCCTGAGATGATGGCTTCGCAGTTGAATATGAGCTTTAGTTCATCACAGTATGTATCTTCTTTTCCAAGTTGAGCCTACCTGCATATTAGATACGTCATGTCAGTCTTTCAAGATTTTGAAATAAACACTGTGAATGATACAACAACTGTAATTATATCATTTCCCATTGGTGTACATTAAATATTCTTCAACAAAAATAACATATTTTTTGTATTTTTATAATATTTGAATGTTTTGCAAATTTTGATTTTTACTCAAGGTTATCATGCCAATTGATTAAACTAAGAATTCAAAGCGACTAGGCTCAAATCTTAGTAAATAAATCAGCTAATTGATTGTCCATGTGGACCTATATCAAATTGATTAGCCTTTTTTCAACACAATCTCTCAAAAAGTGATATCTAATTTCAATATGTTTAGTTTTTCAGTGCTGAAGTGGATTGTTTGTTATGAACATGGCAGCTGTATTGTCAATATGAATTGGAGTGTGCAAGAAGTTATAACAATAATCAAGCATCTAGTTTTGAATCCAAACAATTTGAGAGCAACAAGTGGATGCTGATATGTACTCAGCTTCTACTATTGAAACAGACACATTTGTCTACTTCTTGCACTACCTGGAGACTAGTTTGGGACCAAGAAATTGACAACCCCTAGAAGTGGACTTCCGATTAAAGTTGCATCCCCCGTAGTCACTGTCTGTGTAGGCATAGAGGTTGAAGTTCCCTCCTATGGATACCATAATCCAAGTGTAGGCTTGCCCTTGAGATATCTGAATATCCTCTTTACAGCATTTACATGCGATTCCTTGGGATCTGCTTGATATCTAGCATAAACGCATACACCAAACATTATGTTAGGTCTGCTTATTGTTAGATACATGAGTGACCCTATCATTGATTGATAGTGATTTTGATCCACTAATTTTCCATCTGGGCCTGGACCTATCTTCATTTTTGTATCAATAGGAGTTTTGATAGATTGACAATCTGCAAAATGAAATTTCTTCAACATGGTTTCCACGTATTTTGATTGATTGATGAAGATTCCATCTACTTTTTGCTGTACTTGCAACCCTAAGAAGAATATAAGCTCCCCCATTGCACTCATCTGGAGCTTGGAGTGCATAAGGACTTCAAAATCCTTGCAAAGTTGTTTGTTTGTTGATCCAAAAATGATATCATCCACGTAGATCTGGACTAGCAACATTTCATGTCCTTTTCTTTTTCTGAACAAAGTCTGATCAATCTTTCCTCTCTTATACCTGTATGCAAGAAGGAAAGATGATAGAGTCTCTTACCACTTTCGTGGGGCTTGATATAGACCATACAAAGCTTTTTCAAGCTTGTACACCCTATGAGGGAAATCTGGGTCCTCAAAGCCTAGTGGTTGACTCACGTAGACTTCTTCAGAGATTTTACCATAAAGAAATACACACTTTACATCCATTTGATACACTATGAAATTCATGGATGCAGAGTAAGCAAGAAAAAGTCTTATTGCTTCTAATCTGGCAACAGGTGCAAACACTTTATGATAATCTATTCCTTCTTCTTGTGTATATCCTTGTGCAACCAATCTTGCTTTGTTTCTGATAACAATGCTCCTGTCATCAGTCTTGTTTATGTATAACCATTTGCTACTAATAGGGTATTGTCCTTCGGGAAGGTCTACCAGCTGCCATACTTCTTGTTTCTTGAACTAGAGCAATTCTTCCAGCATTGCCTCGATCCAGCTGTTGTCTTGAAGAGCCTCTTTATATTCTTAGGTACAGTTTAACATAGAAAGGCAGAAAACAAACATATGTTTGCAATATTTGACTTGCTTCTTGTCACCCGCTCATCTAATTCACCAATGATGCTAGACACTGGATGATCCTTATGTATCCTAGTGGTTGGAATTAAGTCACCCACAATTGATACATCAAGGTTGGAGACATTCAGATCATCTTGGTGAGAGGCACTATTAGGATGGGAGAGAATAGGAGAATTGTAAAAGTAATCAAAGGCTTTGTTGGATCATATGAGGCTGGTGCAACCAAAACAACACTTTAAACAATTTTTTGTACAAGTTAAAGAAGTCTTCCGAAGACAAAACTACTCTTCCGAAGCTATTTCAAAGATCTTCCGAAGCATTATGTCTGAAGAGCTTCCGGAGGAAAAATAAGTCTTCCGAGACTAAGTAGTTTTCCTTTCGAAGTATATGAAGAACTTCCGAAGGATAGAACAAAGTCTTCCGAAGACCAAGCAGTTCTCCTTCTGAAGTATTCAGACTTAGAAGATCCATGATAAAGTCTTCCTAAGAATAAAGTCATAAAGACCTGTAGAAGATTCGGAAGAAGTTGTTTCTTCCGAAGTATAAATGACATCGGAAGAACTTATTCTTCTGAAGCCATTTAGCTTCAGAAGAATCAACCATGAACCAATGGACAAAAGTATGGTCTGTCTGTCAGACTCTGATACACTACATGGTGCTTTTCCTAACCCATGTAGTTGACCATGGGAAGTTGTTGGAAAGTTGTTGACAAAAGTATTGGAGAAGCTAAAGAAGAAAGGCAGACTTGATACTGGAAAGTTGTTGGCTGCAAGTAGCAAAGCAACAACAGCCACCCAAGCAAGTCTCAACAATAAAAGGAGGGTGGAAATCATTGACAGGCTCATCAGCCTGGGAGTAGCCAACGAAGAAACTCTTCTACTCCCAACTGATGAGCTTGTGAAACTAGAAAAGGCAACCTTGCTAAACAAAGAAAAGGAAGAAGCAGCAAGGTTGGCCAAAGAGGAGGAAAGAAGGAAGAAGAAGGAAGAAGCCATGGAAAAGGAGAGGATGGAGAGAATAGCCTTTCTCTGCGACAGAGGCTATTCTCAAGAGGAGCTGACACCTCACCAAAATGACATGATCTTGTTTCTTTTTCACAAAGAATAAGATCTAATCAACAAGGAGAGGTAGAAGGCTGCTAGGGAGAAGTTGAGAGATAAGAGAAAGAAAGTGGTAGAGGGAGAACTGGCGGCTGCTAAAAAGGAGGGTGACAAGGATTGGATGAAATGCTATCTCCGAGCTCACGGCTTCTCTGGCAGGCAAGTGGGTCCCATGTCGATCAAGACCCTACAACGACATATCAGCGACATCAAAGCTGACATTTGCTTAGGCAGAAGGCAGGAGGTTGCTCAAACTCCTAGTGTTCAGAGGATGGCACCCAAACCACACCCTACACCGTCTCCCTTCCCCATCAAAACAGAACCTTTCACCCCTGAACCTTCCCTATCAACCTTACCTATACCATCACCCACTATGTCCCACCAACCACCACCACCACCACCACCTATCCTACAACCCAAAACACAACCAAGAACCCACTCAAAAACCAAACCATCATCTGATCCATCAAAACCCCTGACCTTGGAAGAATTCAAGGAGATAAAGAAGAAGCTCATAAATTGCACAACACTGAGCGACATCTCTTGTGAGGAAGAGTCCATCCAGCTAACTTTTATTGATGGCTCTTGCAGTTCCCTTAGTTCCCTTACAAGAGATACATTTCTTGATCTTCCTAAAGGAACACTAGACCAAGCTCTTCAACTTCTTGCAACAAATTCAGGTACTCTCAATGAAGTAGAGAAAAAGTTAAGAAGAATACCGATGACTTTGCTGGATACTAGGAAAGGTGACAAACTACCAACAAAACCCCTCTATCCTAGAAAGAAAATTGCCCAGTGGAGGTTCGATGAAGATTCCCACAGCTTTGCTATGGAACGGAAGAATGGTGAAGTTACCAGGTCTGACACTTCATCTCTGCTACATTCCAGCAGATTTGACATTGCTGAGTTAGCAGAGAAGCCATTCTCCAATCCCTTCAACTCTGAGATAGCTACTCACATCAGAAATAATTTAAGTAGCCTTCATCTAGCCGACCTCATAAAGAAGGCCAAGATTGAAGAATAGTTGAAAAGGAGAGCACAGGATACTGAAGAAGGCACAACCATAAAAGGGAAGACCTTTCTACAGATGGTTGAGGCTCCACTTCAGATTCTATAGTTAGATAGGAATATGACTACCTTTCCCATCAACTAACTCTCTTTAGAGGGATGCAACAAAGAGTACATGTCATTCAGAGCAATCGACTGGATTTGTTATCTACAAATGACCTGTACAAACTCCTAACCACGACATCAGGGAAAAACAAAGAGATAAATAGATATCTGCTTTCCCTAGTGTTGAAGGCCTTGAAGAGCAAGAGGAAGTGAAGTTTTGGTAGCATCAGCCTAGGGGGAGTTTGTTGGATCATATGAGGCTGGTGCAACCAAAACAACACTTAGAAAAATTTTGTGTACAAGTTGAAGAAGTCTTCCGAAGACAAAACTACTCTTCCAAAGCTATTTCAAAGATCTTCCGAAGCATTATGTCTGAAGAGCTTTCGAAGGAAAACTAAGTCTTTCGAGACTAAGTAGTTTTCCTTCCGAAGTATATGAAGAACTTCCAAAGGATAGAACAAAGTCTTCCAAAGACCAAGCAGTTCTCCTTCCGAAGTATTCACACTTAGAAGATCCAAGATAAAGTCTTCCGAAAAATAAAGTCATAAAGACCTGTAGAAGATTTGGAAGAAGTTGTTTCTTCCAAAGTATAAATGACCTCGGAAGAACCTATTCTTTCGAAGCCATTTAGCTTTCGAAGAATCAACTATGAACCAGTGGATAAAAGTTTGGTCTGTCTAACAGACTCTGATACACTGCATGGTGCTTTTCCTAACCCATGTATTTGACCATACTTTAATCCACTATTCACCTTTTCAACTTAGTACAAATACCATTCTTAGTTGGTACCAAAAGGTAACTCATGGACCTGTCATGACTACCTTATCTAGGATATTATTTTATCTTAGATACTTTACTTCTAGCAATATTGTATTTGCCTAGTAGTAGATTCCAGCTGGTTTTCCAAGTATAACCGGTTGTAGATAGTAGTATATATATTTCTCATTTTAACTTATGTAGAATGAGCTTAAGAGTCTTGTAAAACTGAGTTGAGAAGTAATATATACAAGTATCTTGAAAACCATTCTCTTGTTCATTAACTTCGTATATTATTATCAACTTTAGTTTGAGATTTTGTGTTTCATTGATCAAGTGAGACTTAGTGAGTTCTGTGTTTAGAGTCAAAACCGATCCTGCAGGCTTTATCAGCTTCAGCTTCAGCATCAGCAGCACTTTGAAGACTTTCAGCACTTGCATTCTCTTCAATTTCAACTGGCATAGTAGCTGGTTCTGGATTTCTACCTTCAGTAGATGGTTCTGCTCAAGGAGTGGGCAGTGAACTAGGACCAGCCTGAGTTGAGACACTCTGATTTTGTACTTCTTGTCTTACCGGATCAGCTTGCAATGGAACTTCTTCATCAGGATGATTAGCAAAAGATGGAGGAATCATTGGAAAGTCATCCCTTCTCTCTACTATTTCAGAAGATCCAGCTGATTGTAGGTGTAACAACTGACTCCTAGGTCCAGCTCCAAAGCCTTAAATGTAATTTGAGACTTGTTTCTTTTCAAGATTTCATTCGTTTAATGTACCCTCTTCATAGTGATTGATTAATTTTGTAATTTAATCTTACCTGTATGATTTTAGTATGTTTTGCCTTGGTCTCTAAACTAATTTATATTGATTAAAAATGTAAATGACTAAACCACCTTAACAATTCCTTAAAATAAAAAAATAAAATTTTGGAGTCTTCATCCATATTTCTTTCGTCTTCATCCGCATTTCTCTGTGTTCATCCGCATTTCTTTGGTCTTCATCCGCATTTCTCTGTGTTCATCTGCATTTCTTTGGTCTTCATCCGCATTTCTCTGTGTTCATCCCCATTTCTTTGGTCTTCATCCACATTTCTCTGTGTTCATCCGCATTTCTTTGGTCTTCATCTGCATTTCTCTGTGTTCATCCGCATTTCTTTGATTTTTGATAGTTGGTGCATTTCCACTGTTTAGCCGCGTGACTACTATTCAGGCATCCTGAAAGTGGATGCATGGGAACTGTTCTGGGGCCCTGAGCAACACTTAGAATTTTAAAAATTTCGAACCCTTCTAGAAACATTTTGACCCGGTCTGCCCACCTCCAATCCGGCCAATGCATGGGCTGTTGCCATGCATTCGGCCACCCAGTCGACCAACCTCTTCACTCCTTGGTCCTCCCTAAACCGAACCCACACTCCACCTCTTCCTTTCAAAAACTAAATCCCCACTCCATTCCACCTTTTTCACACTCACTCGAATTCTCTACTCTCGGTTTTTCTCTCTCGGTAAATTTTCACAACCAAACCAGAGACTTTTTTTCAGTCTTCAATCGAGCAAGAATAAGGATTCTAAGCTTCAAGACTCTTGGACCAACAACTCTTGCACCCTCTAAACCTTCTTTGGACATGGGTTATCTTGCGTGTAAGTTTTCTTATACCTGAACAAACCATTATTGTCGCTTTTCCTATTTTTCTTTCCTTTGAATCTTATTTCCTTGTTCAAAGGTAGAAACCCACGACCCAGTTGTTGCTTTGGTGTGACTTACAGCTCCTCAAAAGGTACACACTTCATCATACTCATTTACCTTGTGTTTATGCCATGATATCTACCCGAAAACACCTTTTCCTTGGGTTTTCAGGACCTTTCCACCCCTCTGTCCCGAAGCTAAACTTCATTATACACTAAAAACCGGTTTAAAAACATCATATATACATCTTATGACCTGAATTTCCAGAATGTTGGATGATGATAAACTAATATTATTGGGATGGAAGATTTGGTATGGTGTTATGGACCTTAGAAAGCATGGTTAGTGTAACAACCGACCTCTAGGTCATAATTCTAACCTTTAACATCCTGCATCATTATCCACGCTATTAATATTAATGTTAATATCATTATTATTATTAGTAGTAGTGTTATTTTGTTACTACTACTACGGTCATTCTTATTATTTTATGTGCCATTTGAAATGATTTAGCTAAGTCTAGCCTTAGCATAGAATAACTTTGTATTCCGGGAAAGTTAATTAGTCACCCTTGCAAAAATTAAATCTTAGTTGAAACAATTAAAATGTATATATATACACATAATTCACGGTTGAAACACACATATGCATGCTTAATGCTTAACAACTAACTAGTGTTTACCATCAAAAATACTATACTACACTACAAATAATACTACATAATTACATTTTTACAAATTAAAATATAAAACAATCCCACAAAAATCAAAGGATCGGCCACCCCCTTGACTACCAATCCCCTCCCATTTCCTCCACTAGACACCACCACCCTCTCCTCCACTCCCATTTCGTGCAAGGAACCCACACACCTCTCATTCTCACACCCTCATTCACACCCTCTTATCTCTTTGTTTCTTTCAGCAGAAAATACACACACACCATGATTTCCAGCACCTTTTCAAGCAAGTTTCAAAGAACAACAACAATCTAGTATCATCCAAGCTTTAAACAAGCAAGAAGGTGCTATCTTGTGGATGTTGGTGCATGGTTCTTGCAACTTTGACCTTCTCCATCCTTTGTTCGAGATTCTACAGGTTTTTTTATCCCTCTACATTCTCCAAATCATGAACCATACAAAGAGTAAGCTTCATCTTACCCGAAACAAGCTATGTCATGCGGTATTCTTTCTTTAATCTACCAAAAACCTTACATTCTTTGTTCTAACAGAAAATTGCTGCTACAAAATTCTTCTTGAGGAGATTTTAACATCCTTGAAGGTATCTCATTTGACATAATGGTTATTCTATGGGTGGAACACGAGTTACACCATGAAAACCCTCTTTTTGGGAGACTTTTGCATCATCTAACCTTTATTCCTTGTAACCTCCGAACCAAAGCTTGTTACCTGATTATAAATGGTTTATAAAACTCTTAATAACCTGTTTTGAAAGTGTCTAAATGATTTGGTAAAGTTTAAGCATGATCCGTAAGGTTTTACACATGTGTAATGGGTTTAAATGGTGAAAACACACAACTACAAGCTTATATCATGGTTACATGTTAAATCCGTATGTTAGAGCTATTTTTCAGTAAGTTTTGAGTTATTATTTGTGTATAAGGTGTTGTTAATGGCTGAAAATAATAAAAGTATGGACTTGTAGGCATTTTGAGCTTATTTTGGAACCCTAAAGGTGGTAAAATGACTTAAAAATAAGAGAAATTAGAGTATGACCATGTTAAAAATAATTCCAGGCTCTAAAAGAGTTAATAAATTGATTTAAATCAGATTTGTTGAATAAATGGTCAAAAATGCTTTAAATGGAATTTTTAGTTAAAAACGGGTATTAACCGGGTAACGTTTGGAGGAAAGTCTTGGAAATAATGGTATAAAACCAAAATCCATGGAAACCATGTTATTTCAGTATGTTATGATCTATAAGACTTAATGACGGTGAAAAATTGGTCAAACAAGTTTTTAAACGGTCAATTTCGGGTAAAAACGCGTTTTAACGGGTTAAACTTAAAAATGAGACTTTCAACATAAAGGGCTTGAAAATACATTTTAGTCAGATTATAAAGCTTTTTAAAAGTCCTTAATATAATATTTAAAGTCTTAAGACTTAAAACTATAAGATTTAATGCTTAACCGTTAAAAACCTTCGGTTTTACCGTTACCGGTAACTTAAAACATAAGTTCACCAACTCAAATTTAAAATCTGGAACATTTGGGAGTTTAACTTATTAATAATGTAATATTTAACTCCAAAAGTCGGTTATAGGGTCATAAAGGTCATTAAATGTAAAGAAGCAAACTTTAGGGTAGAAAATGTAAATTCTGAAACTTGAAGGGCTAAACTGTAAAGTTTGCCAAACTTCAATAAACCGACCCCCTTGGACTAGTAATCACTTGATAAACTTAATTTAACTTGTGTCAATGACCTAATAGTGTAAAACATGAATTCCCCTTAAGAAACCCTAGCTTTCTATAAAAGGAAACTTTAAAATGCAAGCCTTAGCAAATATAAGTTAGTTGGACATTTAACTTCTTAACACACTTTGTCCACCTCGTGTGACCTTAGAACTAGTGGCTTATCACTTAATCTTGATGGTAGGGTGCTAGAATTGAAACTTTCCCGGTACTCGAAGAACTCGTTGCTTGAAACTTAAGGTGAGTTCTAGTGTTCCCTTTTTACTACTGTTTTTGGGATGAAGCATGCTCTGTTTAAACTGAACTATTTCTGTGCTATATTATGATGCTATATGTTGTGGTAATGGTGATACCTGCTGATACTTGTATCACAATCATTAATTCTTGTGTGAACCGCTTGTTTATATGGGTAGATCTACTTGGGGAATCCCCCACACACAGTGCCTTCTGTGATGAAAGGGAAGGGTACCACACTGAGATCCTGCTGGGTCATTTATGTCATGTGACAGGTTTTTATAAGATACTAGGGTGAACCATCCGGCAGGTATGGTCCACTGTATGAGGCTCAGTTCTTCCTTCGGGATTTACCGGTACAACATAACTTTTGAAGAGGCTAGCCGGGACTGAGTGCAGGGTTGATTGTGATCCCCCACAACAATGAAACTATGATTCTTTTAAATCAAATGTGGATTCTGTTGAATCCTTTTGTTTGTAAACTTTAGGCACTTGAATTCACCAACTTTTTAGTTGACACAATTTTCTTTTGAGCATGTTTCAGGTAATCCGTGATGGGAGTCTAGCTGTTGTAGAAGACCTTGACCTAGCACCATGACCCATGGAATTGGCTTGTTTTGTTTTTATAACAATTTGAACAATTTACATTTGTTATTGTTGGAAACAATTTGTACTGATGAATTATGTGCTTGTATTGGTTGCTAGACCTACTTCTAGCCCGGTTTTTTTTAAAACATTAATGCCATGTGATGTTCTCTCCTTTTGTGCTCTTACGATGGTTTGTTTCCTCTGCCATATGTTGTTGCTAGTCTGTGACGTCCCACCCTACCTGGGCCCGGGGTGTGACAGATTGGTATCAGAGCCAAAGGTTGTAGAGAAGTCGGGAATACCATAGTAGACCCTAGGCTACAACCCTGATACCTTAGGACCGTCCTTATGGGAAAGTGTTGGGATGATCGGGTTGGGTAAATTGTTGATTACACTTGATCAACGTAATCATGAATTTACCGAACGCGTAAATTCCAGCATGGACCTTTTCGTAATGATTGGACCATTTTCGTTTGAGATTTATGATTTCTAAAACTTACTTTGAGTGGTCTAAAGCTTTTTCCTAAAACGAACTACTTTACTTATTAATATTTGAAGAGACTACTGATTTCTGATACTATTGCTTTCTGATACCTCTGGTTATTGATACTGTTAGGATATCTGATACTAGTGCCATCACTACTACTATAAGTACTATTATTATTATAATCATGAGCAATGAGAAACCAAATTACTAATGATATTTCTTATAGGAAATCAAAGCTAAAGCCGACAAAGGGAAGGCACCGGCATACCTAACTGACGGTACTGCACCAACCGGGAGCCTCAAGAAGGCAACGCCGCGGATGCAGTACGAAGAATACCTGAGGAGATGCGGACATCCGGGCTGGATATCCATTACATCCGACGACACTGAGCTATCAGCGGACTCTTCCTCGACATCCCCCTCCAGGAGCCGAACGCTCTCCCATTCACCACATGTCGCAGCTCCTAACCACTCACCTATCCCACCTATCGGGGATAGAGGTGCACATGTTATCACCAATCCATGCAAAAGTACTAGGACAGGACCCTCAGTCTCCATGCAAAAACACCTGCACCACCAATGTTTGACCCGCTCCGACACCACCCACATGATGAGCACTGGATGCTACCGAGGCACAGCATGTATGATGGCCCTAGTGTGCTAGTTGGTGATTGGTACTCACAGTCTAGCCACTGGGCAAGTGACGTAGGTCCCTCTGATGCTGCATTGGACGAGATTCTGAAGACCATCCGTCATCACGAGGTGACACTCCAGCACGCCACTCGGACCTCTCAGTCCGCCCAGTTTCAGGCCATGATGGCTTCGCATGGGGTCCAGCGGTTGGAGCAAGAGCAAAGGATGAAGAACTCATGGTGGCTAGGGTGGCTGAAGAAGAAGTGGATGTGAGAGTGTGGAGAAGAACTGGGATTGTCTGTCTTTTAGACAGTTGAAGGAAACAATTTTTATTATTATCAGATACTATTATTATTTATTATGGGGTTGATGGCACCTTCCAACTTGTAAGAGTATAACTCTGATCCAATTATGTTTTGCTGATACTATTAACCCAATCTATCTATGAAACTATTTCTATTGATGCTAAATTCGCAGGGTAATTTGTATTGAATTACAATGTGTCATGTTAGGCGTTGGGAATTTTTGACTTGTGTCCATTCTGGGTGAATTGTCCTAAATTAATTTAATGGAACATATTTAGAGGTATTTAGTAGTGTGTATATTACACTCCCTCATATTAGAATGCGGTATATTAGGATAAGTGATGCATGGGCTACTTGAAACCAAAAATTATGAGATGCTAAACGAATTTATCTATGATGCTATCAGAATGCTGACCAGACAAGGAACCCGTATTGGAAGACAAGGAGCTACTAGAGGTCGTCATGAGGGAGCTAGACAAACCGGCAACCAACCCCCTACTCCACCAGGAACTCCTCGTGGAGAGAATGCCAATCAGGGGAATGATGAGAGAATTGCCAACCTCATGGTACAACAAATTGCTAACGCCATTCCCACCATCATTGCCCAGGTTAATGCGGACCGGAGCAACCCCGGCGGAAATGATGGATTCGGGAATGATGAGGGCAACCACGAGGAAGCCAAAGAATTAAGGAATGGATGCTCCTACAAAACCTTCATGGCGTGCAAGCCAAAGGATTTCTATGGTACCGAGGGTGCGATAGAGACGTACCGATGGATTGATGAAATAGAAGCCGTCTTAGATATCAGCGAATGTAAGATGGAACACATGGTGAGGTTTGCTTCCCAATCACTCAAGGGATCAGCGTTGGAATGGTGGAAGACTGTTACTCAGCCCCGGGGAAGAAACGCTGCTAACCGAATGAGCTGGACCGAATTCAGGGAATTGATAACCAACAAATACTACCCAATCAATCAATTGGAGAAACTGGAGTCTGAATTCCTAACCTTAGAAATGAAAGGTCCTAATTACACTGAGTACATCAACCGCTTCTTAGCCCTGTCTCGTCTAGTGCCACACCTGGTGACACCGGAATCCAAGGGCGTAGCACGTTTCATTTGGGGACTACATCCTAGAGTCAGGGGTATGGTTCGATCCTCCAGGCCCTCAACCCTGCAAGTTACGGTTGACTTCACCAGTAGTTTGACTGATGATTTAGTCAGGGCTGGATGGACTGAACAAACCAGGGCTGACGAAAAGAGGAAGCCGATGGGGGTGAAGAGAAAGTGGTTTGATGTGAAGAAAGCAATTGGTAGCAGTAGTGGGTCAAGCAAGAAGGGTTTTGAAGGTATGAGGCATGATGACCAGGGTGGAAGGAATCGAAAGCTATACTCGGGTACAAGCCCATTCTGCAACAAGTGCAAACTGTATCATTAAGGGGAGTGCAACCCGATGCCCTGCTTCCGATGCAAATGACCAGGTCATTTAATTAAGGATTGTACGTATGCGCCAGGTAAACAATGCTATGAGTGTGGAGATCCAGGGCACATGAGGAATAAGTGTCCTAAGCTAGGAAGAGATAAGGACACCAGTCCCAACAAGCCCAAGGGAAGAGCATTCGTGATGGATCCAACCGGTGCTCTTAAGGAACCTGATGTGGTCAATGGTACGTTCCTTATAAAAAACCATCCAACTACCATTCTATTTGATACTGGAGCAACTGCTAGTTTTGTCTCTCATACTTTTAGGCCTTTGATTGACTTGAGTGCATGTGTCCTGACTGATATGTTTACCATTGAATTAGCTGACGGTAACATCTTAGAAACTAATAAAGTCATCAAAGATTGCTTAATGAATCTAGAAGGAAGTACATTTAAGATAAACCTGATGCCTATTAATCTAGGAGGATTCGATGTGGTTTTTGGTATGGATTGGCTGGCTAGGCATAGAGTCGAAATCGTGTGTGATGAACGCCTACTTAAGATACCATTGAATGATGGGAAGGTGTTAGTTGTTCATGGTGAAAGAAGTAACAAGTTATATCCTATGATATCCCATTTAAAGGCGACTAAGAGTCTCATGAAGGGATGCCCTGATTTTATAGTCTTTGTAATGAAAGCCAAAGAGGAAAAGAAGATTGAGGATATACCAGTGGTTTCTGAATATCCGGAAGTATTTCCCGAAGACCTACCGGGACTCACTCAGACTTGTCAGGTTGAGTTCCAAATAGATCTATTGCCTGGTGCTGCACCAGTAGCTAAGGCACCGTACTGACTTGCCCCTCCCAAGATGAAAGAACTAATGCTACAAATCCAAGAGCTACTCGACAAGGGGTTTATATGGCCGAGTGTTTCTCCATGGGGTGCCCCGGTACTATTCGTGAAGAAGAAGCATGGAACCCTACGTATGTGTATTGATTACCGGGAACTAAACAAGCTGACAATAAAGAATCGTTACCCTCTTCCGAGAATCGATGACCTATTCGATCAACTGCAGGGGGCAAGCTATTTTTCCAAAATAATTTAAGATCAGGGTACCATCAACTAAAGATAAGAGAGGAAGACATACCTAAAACAACCTTTAGAACAAGATATGGACATTATGAGTACTTGGTCATGCCCTTTGGACCGACTAACGCACCAGCGGCATTTATGGATCTCATGAACCGAGTGTACCGCCCATATCTAGACAAATGTGTGATCGTGTTTATCAACGACATCCTGATCTACTCTCGTAGTAAGGAAGAGCATGAGAAGCACCTTAGGCTGATTCTCGAGTTGCTCAAGAATGAGCAACTATATGCCAAGTTCTCCAAATGCGAATTTTGGATGCGAGAGATCCAATTTCTAGGACATGTCGTAAATAAAGATGGGATTCAAGTGGACCCTTCAAAGATAGAGGCTATTAAGAACTGGAAAATTCTGGAAACTCCTACCGAGATAAGGCAGTTCCTTGGATTGGCCAGATACTACAGAAGGTTTATCAAGGACTTCTCGCGTATTGGGCAACCATTAACTGCTTTGACTAAGAAGAATACAGCTTTTGTATGGGAACAAGAGCAGAATGAAGCATTCAAAACACTCAAGGAAAAACTGTGTAGTGCACCTATCCTCGCCCTCCCAGAAGGAGTTGAAGATTTAATGGTCTATTGTGACGCCTCGCGTTTGGGACTAGGATGCGTGCTAATGCAGTGCAACAAGGTAATTGCTTATGCATCAAGACTGCTGAACGATCATGAGAATAACTACACAATGCATGATCTATAATTAGGTGCCGTGGTGTTTGCATTCAAAATATGGAGGCATTATCTCTATGGCACAAAGTGCATTATCTACACTGACCATAGAAGTTTGCAACACATTCTTGACCAGAAGATGCTAAACATGCGTCAGAGAAGATGGGTTGAGCTACTGAATGATTACGAATGTGAGATTCGCTACCATCCTGGCAAGGCCAATGTAGTGGCAGATGCCTTGAGCAGGAAAGAAAGAGAAAAACCCCTCCGTGTCCGTGCATTAAGGATGAGTGTGTATACCGACCTCATCGTGAAACTAAAAGAAGCACAAGGCGAAGCGCTAAAGGAAGATAACTTAGCAGAGGAATAGTTAACAGGAATGGAGAAGCGATTTGAGATGAGTAACGATGGTATATATAAACATGAAGGGAGAACGTGGGTACCAAAGTACGGGGGAATTAGAGAGGTGATCCTAGATGAAGCCCACAAATCTAGGTACTCGGTTCACCCCAGAAGCGACAAAATGTACCAAGATCTAAAGGCACTTTTCTAGTGGCCTGGAATCAAGAAATCAATCGCCATTTATATTGGGAAGTGTCTGAAGTGCGCCATGGTAAAGGCTGAAAATCAAAAACCGCCAGGGACGTTACAACAGCCCGAAATTCCAGAATGGAAATAGGATAACGTCACGATGGATTTTGTTACAAAGTTACCCAGAACTTTCAGAGGTCATGATGCTATCTGGGTAATAGTGAATCGGTTAACTAAATCAGATCACTTCTTGCTGATTCGAGAAGAATACGGCCTGACAAAGCTGGCCCAACTGTACATCGATGAAATAGTAACCAGGCATGGGGTGCCACTATCAATCATCTCAGACCGTGATAGTCGTTTCACTTCTCGTTTTTGGAAGTCACTCCAGCAGGCTCTAGGAACCCGTCTGGATTTAAGCACTGCATACCACCCACAAACTGACGGTCAGAGTGAAAGAACCATCCAAACCTTGGAAGATATGCTAAGGGATTGCGTGATTGACTTTGGTGGGAACTGGGATAACCATCTTCCTCTAGTAGAGTTCTCCTACAATAATAGTTACCACGCAAGTATAAAAGCAGCTCCGTATGAGGCCCTATATGGCAGGAAACACCGATCACTGTTGAGTTGGAATGAGATCAGTGATAGGCAAGTAATGGGACCCGACATCGTGATGGACACCACCGACAAAATATTTAAAATCAAGGAGCATTTAAGAGCAGCCAGAGACCGTCAGAAGAAATATGCTGATAGAAGGCGAAAACCTTTAGAATTTCAAATGGGTGATAGAGTAATGCTAAAAGTAGCACCATGGAAGGGAACTGTGAGGTTTGGAAAGAAAGGAAAGCTAAGCCCGAGATACACAGGACCATTTGAGATACTATCAAGAATTGGCCCCGTGGCGTATAAATTAAAGCTACCTCAAGAGTTAAGTTACATACATGACACCTTCCATGTGTCAAATTTGAATAAGTGCATGGTAGATAAGACCATGGAGTTACCTTTGAAAGAAGCGAGGATTAATGACAAGTTGAACTTCGTGGAAGAGCCTATAGAGATCACCGATCGGCTGGTCAAGAAACTCAGGCGAAGTCGCATACCCAAGGTCAAGGTAAGATGAAATTCTAGGCGAGGACCTGAATTCTATTGGGAGCGAGAAGATGAGATGAGAAAGAGTTATCCGCACCTCTTCAAACCCACGCGTTCGGGAATTTATTGAAGCTAAAAATTTCGGGACGAAATTTCCTAAACGGTGGGAGAATGTAACAACCGACCTCCAGGTCATAATTCTAACCTTTAACCTCCTGCATCATTATCCATGCTATTAATATTAATGTTAATATCATTATTATTATTAGTAGTAGTGTTATTTTGTTACTACTACTACGGTCATTCTTATTATTTTATGTGCCATTTGAAATGATTTAGCTAAGTCTAGCCTGAGCATAGAATAACTTCGTGTTCCAGGAAAGTTAATTAGTCACCCTTGCAAAAATTAAATCTTAGTTGAAACAATTAAAATGTGTATATATACACATAATTCACGATTGAAACACACATATGCATGCTTAATGCTTAACAACTAACTAGTGTTTACCATCAAAAATACTATACTACACTACAAATAATACTACATAATTACATTTTTACAAATTAAAATATAAAACAATCCCACAAAAATCCAAGGATCAGCCGCCCCCTTGACCACCAATCCCCTCCCATTTCCTCCACTAGACACCACCACCCTCTCCTCCACTCCCATTTCATGCAAGGAACCCACACACCTCTCATTCTCACACCCTCATTCTCTCCCTCTTCTCTCTTAGTTTCTTTCAGCAGAAAACACACACACACCATGATTTCCAGCACCATTTCAGCCAAGTTTCGAAGAACAACAACAATCTAGTATCATCCAAGCTTCAAACAAGCAAGAAGGTGCTATCTTGTGGATGTTGGTGCACGGTTCTTGTAACTTCGACCTTATCCAGCCTTTGTTTGAGATTCTCCAGGTTGTTTTGTCCCTCTACACTCTCCAAATCGTGAACCATACAAAGAGTAAGCTTCATCTTACCCGAAACAAGCTATGTCATGTGGTATTCTTTCTTTAATCTACCAAAAACCTTAGATTCTTTGTTCTAACAGAAACTTGCTGCTACAACCTTGTTCTTGAGGATATTTTAACATCCTTGAAGGTATCTCATTTGACATAATGGTTATCCTATGGGTGGAACACGAGTTACACCATGAAAACCCTTTTTTTGGGAGACTTTTGCATCATCTAACCTTTATGCCTTGTATCCTCCGAACCAAAGCTTGTATCCTCCAAACCTGCTTATAAATGGTTTATAAAACTCTTACTAACCTTTTTTGAAAGTGTCTAAATTATTTGGTAATGTGTAAGCATGATCCGTAAGATTTTACACATGTGTAATGGGTTTAAATGGTGAAAACACATAACTACAAGCTTATTTCATGGTTACATGTTAAATCCGTATGTTAGAGCTAATTTTCAGTAAGTTTTGAGTTATTATTTGTGTATAAGGTGTTGTTAATGGCTGAAAATAATAAAAGTATGGACTTGTAAGCATTTTGAGCTTATTTTGGGACCCGAAAGGTGGTAAAATGACTTAAAAATAAGAGAAATTAGAGTATGACCATGTTAAAAAGAATTCCAGGCTCTAAAAGAGTTAATAAAGTGAGTTAAATCGTATTTGTTGAATAAATGGTCAAAAATGCTTTAAATGGAATTTGTAGTTAAAAACGGGTATTAACAGGGTAACGTTTGGAGGAAAGTCTTGGAAATAATGGTTTAATACCAAAATCCATGGAACCATGTTATTTCAGTAAGTTAGGATCTATAAGACTTAATGATGGTGAAAAATTAGTCAAACAAGTTTTTAAACGGTCAATTTCGGGTAAAAAAGCGTTTTAACGGGTTAAACTTAAAAATGAGACTTTCAAAATAAAGGGCTTGAAAATACATTTTAGTCAGATTATAAAGCTTGTTAAAAGTCCTTAAAATAATATTTAAAGTCTTAAGACTTAAAACTATAAGATTTAATGCTTAACCGTTAAAAACCTTCGGTTTTACAGTAACCGGTAACTTAAAACATATGTTCACCAACTCAAATTTAAAATCTGGAAAATTTGGGAGTTTAACTTATTAATAATGTAATATTTAACTCCAAAAGTCGGTTATGGGGTCATAAAGGTCATTAAATGTAAAGAAGCAAACTTTAGGGTAGAAAATGTAAATTTTGAAACTTGAAGGACTAAACTGTAAAGTTTGCAAAACTTCAATAAACCGACCCCCTTGGAATAGTAATCACTTGATAAACTTAATTTAACTTGTGTCAATGACCTAATAGTGTAAAACATGAATTTCCCTTAAGAAACCCTAGCTTTCTATAAAAGGAAACTTTTAAATACAAGCCTTAGCAAATATAAGCTAGTTGGACATTTAACTTCTTAACACACTTTGTCCACCTCATGTGACCTTAGAAATAGTGGCTTATCACTTAATCTTGATGGTAGGGTACTAGACTTGAAACTTTCCCGGTACTCGAAGAACCCGTTGCTTGAAACTTAAGGTGAGTTCTAGTGTTCCCTTTTTACTACTGTTTTTGGGTGAAGCATGCTTTGTTTAAACTGAACTATTTCTATGCTATATTATGATGCTATATTTTGTGGTAATGTTGATACCTACTGATACTTATATCACCGTCATTAATTCTTGTGTGAACCGCTTGTTTATATGGGTAGATCTACTTGGGGATTCCACCACACACAGTGCCTTCCGTGATGAACAGGAAGGGTACCACACTGAGATCTTGCGGGGTCGTTTGTGTCATGTGACAGGTTTTTATAAGATACTAGCGTGAACCATCTGGCAGGTATGGTCCACTATATGAGGCTCAGTTCTTCCTTCGGGATTAACCGGTACAACATAACATTTAAAGAGGCTAGCCGGGACTGAGTGCAGGGTTGATTGTGATCCCCCACAACACTGAAACTATGATTCTTTTAAATCAAATGTGGATTCTATTGAATCCTTTTGTTTGTAAACTTTAAGCACTTGAATTCACCAACTTTTTAGTTGACACAATTTTCTTTTGAGCATGTTTCAGGTAATCCATGATGGGAGTCTAGCTGTTGTAGAAGACCTTGACCTAGCACCGTGACCCATCGCATTGGCTTGTTTTGTTTTTAAAACAATTTGAACAATTTACATTTGTTATTGTTGGAAACAATTTGTACTGATGAATTATGTACTTGTATTGGTGGCTAGACCTACTTCTAGTCCGTTTTTTTAAAACATTAATGCCATGTGATGTTCTCTCCTTTTGTGCTCTTATGATGGTTTGTTTCCGCTGCCATATGTTGTTGCTAGTCTGTGACGTGCCACCCTACCTAGGCCCGGGGTGTGACAGTTAGGGACCCGAATAGGTGATGGAGGTACCTAAAAATGGCCAAATCCTTAAACACTTGTTAGAAATAAAATTTTCAGGCCCTAAGACTAATAATTCAGTGGCTAAAACCGGACTTGGTGAATTTTTGGGTCAACATGTTAATTCCATGAACTTATTTAGCTTAAATGAGCCTAACCGGGAGATTTTTGGATGAGATTCTAAGAATAATGTAACGAGCCTAATAACCAAGGAAATCATAATATTTCTGTAAATTAGGGGGCCTCAAACTCTTATTTTGATGAAAGGATTTAAAGAGAATAGTCTAAAATGTCGATCCGGGTAAAAACGGGTTTTAACGAGTGAAACGTTAGAAACAAGACTTTTGTGCAAAGGACCTCAAAACTCTTTTAAAAATGGTCTAAAAGTAATATAAGGACCCCTAGAAACTTATAAGGGCCATATGGTGTCAAGAAATGGAAAGAACCAACTTCGGGGTAAAAAGTGTAATTTTGGAAACTTGTGGGACTAAAGTGTAAATTCTATAAAGTCGACCATATTTCAGTAAGTTTATGACCAGAATCTATTATTATACTTGATTTTCATGTAAGAGTCTGTGGGAAACCAAAAACGGGTCGTTTTACGCCAAAAACCCCAACTTTCCTAAAGAGGAAAGTTTTCGACACAAATTTTCTAAGGGATGTGGTCATATGTATTTTTAAACATATCTTTCCTTTGCTCACCCTCATGATAGTCTAAGAACCTATAGCTTATGCATATATCTTGCTCATAGGGTGCTAGGACCTGAATCTATCTGTGTGAAGAATCTTTGATCTGTCTAAGGTGAGTTTCTTGTGTCCCCTTTTTAACTACTATTTTGGGGTGAAGCATGCTATTTGAACTAAACTTTATTGGATACTACTATGCGATGCAATTGTATGTTGTGGCTATTGTTCAAACCTGCATCCATGTGTATCACAGTCATTAATTCTATGTGAACCGCTTGTTTATATGGGTAGATCTACTTGGGGAATCCCCCACGCACAGTGCCTTCCGATATGGGAAGGGTACGACACTGAGATCCTGCAGGGTCGTTGTGGCATGTAACAGGTTTTATAAGATACTATGGTGTACCAATCGGCAGGTATGGTATACTGTTTTGAGGCTCAGTTTCCCTTTTGGGATTTCCGGTAAACACAAGTTTAGAAGAGGCTAGCCGGGGCTGAGGGCAGGGTTGATTATGATCCCACAATAGTGATACTATGATTTTTAAACAAACTAATGGATTCAAATAAGTCCTTTTGTTTTTAAACTTTAAGCGCTTGAACTCACCAACTTTTTAGTTGACACAAATTCTTTTTGAGCATGTTTCAGGTAATCCTTGATGAGCTTGGATTTTATGAAAGACTCTAAAGCTGGCTTAGTACCGTGACTACCCCCTGGCATTACTTGAACTTTTTGAAACATTTAAAACAATTGGCTTTGTTATGTATTCACTTGGATAATTTTGTAATGGGTCATTTTACGTTTGGGTTTGACTGTGTTAACCCAATAAAAAATTTATGTAATGTAATGCCATTGTGATTTCTCTCCTTGTGTGCTCTTGTGTGGTTTCTTTCCGCTGCCATGTATGTTGCTAATCTGCGACGTCCCACACTCTTCTGGGCCTGGGGTGTGACAGTAGGTTACCCTTCTCTAGTAATTATATGCTTAAAGTCATGAAGGAGGGAAGTGTCTCCAGCCATGTGTTGGGAGCATCCACTATCCACATACCATAAGTTGTTCGACCTGTATGGACGACCTTACAAGCTTAAAAATCTAGTTAGAATGTGGAACCCAAGCCATGATGGTCTTGGGTTGCCCTTTTATCGATCAATTACTTTAACCTTTTGATGCTTGCCTCTAAATTGTGATTTAGAGGTTGATGCTTGGTAATCATCAAACCTTGGATTTGCAAATCTTGTTTGAATCTTTTCAGTAAAAGATTTTTCTTTTTGATGTTTGAAAAATTTCTATGGAGTCCTTTCATTTTTATTTGATCAATTTCAACCAAGTTGTTTGAAGAGTAGTCAAATCTTTCATCCCTATTTCTATGTAGAAATTGGGCATGTTTTTTATTTTCTAAAATCACTTTTGTTTTAAGTCTTGGATGAGAACTAAGTGATTGTTTCATATTATGGTTAAGATTCCTTTTGACCCTCTTTGATTGCCATGAATTATAGAAATCATCATTAGAATTTGAAACCATTGTTTGTTTAATGTGTGATGGACTTCTATGTTTGGCCTTGTCGGTTGATATTGGTGAGATTGGCTTGTTTTGTGGAGCTCTCAAGCCTTTCTGATTGAAAAACAATCATATGTATTGTGATTTGTCATATCACAGACAGAACACTACTTGTTCAAATAGCAATTTTTAGTTGAATGATTGTTCATGTCACAGATGGAGCAATATTGATTAAAATAACACACATCTATGTTGTGAATAGACATGTCACAAATGTCATAGTACATTTGTTTGTCTTTTGATTTTGATGTGAAGCCTTCATGAGATTTAGCTAATTTTATATTAGCCTCAAATTTGTTTTAGTTGAAGAAGCAAATTCAGCCTTCTTAGTTTCTGTAGATTGTTTCACAACTCTACTTGGTTTGGTCTTTGAGTCTGCTTTTGCTTTTTTTTTTACCCTTACTTGACTCCTTTTCAAGTTGTCAACATCCTTTTGTTAAAATTGTCAAAACCGACCCCCTGTTTTGACTTTGTTGATGATTTTGGTTCAGTTTTTACTTTTGATTTTTGAACCATGGGTGACTTCCCTTTGGATGATGGAGAAGCTATTGCTTTACTTTTAGATTTAAGTGAAACCTTTTCTGATTTGCTTGAATTTTTAGGAGATTTAATCTCACTATCAGATCTACTTTTAGCAGAGGATTTCACTAGTACTTCATAATTCTCCACCACCTTGAGATTTTCAGGAGTGAATTTCATAAACGGTATAATGGCTTTGACTGGGCTATTTGGTTTCTTGAAAACTGCAAGTTTGTCTGAGCACTGTTTGATTTTGATTGGGTGGCCCAACTTGATTTTATCCTTATTGGTTTCAATATAAGCACTCGGTTTTTTTTGAGGATGAGTTATTTGTGAAACCAATTTTTGTGTTTCAATAACTTTAGGCTTAGTTGGATCAGAATGAGTGAGTGCCTCAGGCATAATCATATAGTTGTCACTGTATGGAGGTGGACAAGAATCGTATCCAATCCCAGTCATATCCTTTGGCTCTTTTTGTGAGTCAAGTAACTATTGCAGGTTAACAGAAGAGAATTGAAACTTTTCAAGTTTCACTTCCATAGCTGATTGCTTTGCTTTGGCTTTTGTTAACAATTCAGTTAACTTCTCATTCTCAGCTACGAGAGTGTACTTTTCACTATGGAGTTTTTCAATATCTGAAAGAAGTGATTTGATTTTAATTCAAAACTTTTCATCTCTTGTTTTAACATTTCAGATTTGACCTTTTCTTCTTTGATTTTAAGAGCTAACTTTTGATTATGTTCTCTGCATCCCTATACTTCTTGAATGCATTTATCACTACAGAGATTGAATTTTACCTAAGTTGGCATTGAAATTAGGCCATTATTAATCCTGAGCCATGATAGCATGATTCTAAAATTAAGGCTTGACTTCCTCTGCATATAGGCTCCAGTCACAAACTCCATCTTGTCTGATGACAAGTGCATTAGAGGTTGGTTGATTGCTTCCCTGAGCTTGATAAGTCAGTTAGGGCTGACTTTGATGAGTTTATTGGTGCTGTTTATGATGCTGATACTGATGTTGATTGCTTGATTGAAAGCTTGAGTTGGATTGAGATGATGGCTGACCATATGGAGTTCTTTGGTAATTGTTGTTACTTCTTCTAGGATCATTGCATTCCCTAGAGAAGTGGCCATTCACACCACAATTAAAACACTTTACCTTGGATTTGTCATTTCCAAGTTTTGTGTTCTCATTTAGACTTAGCTTCTTTCCTTTTCAAAAGAATTTCTTGGCTCTCATCGCAATCATGGCCATCTGCCATTGCAAGTCCATTTCTTCAACATCATCTGGATCTATTTCTTCTAGATCTTCTTGAATCAGATGTGCTGAAGTAATCCTTCCTCCTAGATAAGCCTCAAAACTAGCAACAAATGCATTGTAAGTTGCCTTTTGCTCTTTAGTTTTATATCACTTGGCATGCATGTGGGTGTTGCAGTAGAAAGAGTTGAAGATGATGGCTTGTTTTGTTGTGAAGTAGCAATGAATCCAGTTGTTCTAACTTGATCTTTGGAAGATAGAAAATCATATTCTTCTGTCACAAAGGCATTTTCAACAGAATGAGTTTCTGATGGAAACTTATATGCCTCAATAACTTGAGGTCCACTAAGATTTCTGCTTTGCCCATCGAACTCCAAAGCTTCAATCTTAGAAATCATGATGTCTAAGCTGGTGCTCTCAAAGTCAACAGTGTTCTTTAGCATTGTAACATTCTGCTTCTAGTTTTTTAGAAGACAATGCAGCGTCTTTTTGTTCATTTCCTTTTCTTTATATGTAACCCCCATGATTTCCAGATCATTCACCAACTACATAAAATGATGTAGCTACTTGGAGATTGATTAACCCTTGGTATGATGAAATGTATCATATTGGATCATCAGTTTGTCTTTGTTTATTTTTGTCACCTCACTGCTTCCTTCACAGATAATTTGCAGCGCATCCCAGACACCTTTGGTTGTTCCATATTTCTCTAGTCTTTTGAGAACATCCCAAAGCCTGAGTTAAAATGAAGTAGGCTTTGAGATCTATCTTGATTTTCTTGTATTCCTCATCATCAAGATTTAGATTAGGATCCTCTATGGGGATTCTAACAGTTTTGTACTGAGCTGCTTGTTCAGCATTGAGTGAAATAGGAATGTAGGGTCCTTTGCATATGGATATCCACTAGTCGGGATCCACACCTGTAATGTAATTTCTAAACCTTATTTTCCACTGCTTAAACTCAGACTTGTGTTTAAGCATTGGAGGTTTAGATGCATGACCAAGTTTAAAAAAGTTAAAAGAATCCAATATGATAAACTCCATTTTAGATGGTTTGAGTTTTGATTAAGTTGATTTTTTATGTCCAGAATGTTAAACAGTCCTATATCAAGTTTTTCTCTCATCTTTAAGAGGTGAACATTAGTAGCAGTATCTATGAACTCTAAAGTTGATTTTAGGTCGATTTTAGGTCAATATCGAGTGATTATGAGTGGATTTTGTCTGATTTTGTTCAGATTTAACACTCGACTAGTGTTCTTGAGTTTCTAGGACAAAAGAAAAATGATTGTTGAAGAAGCTTCAGGTATTTTCAGTATGAATGCTTATTAGAAGTATGAAACTTGCTAATAAACAACTCAATCACCAGTTCAATAGATTTTCATTCAAGATCTAAGTTGATTTTAAGATGAATTCAAGAGCCAAGGCTCTGATACCAATTGACCGAGTCCGAATCTGAATCTGAGTTATTGTGACTCAATTGGGATCGAATATGATGATTGAGGAAATGATTGTGTAGCAGAAATACAGAATCAAAGATCATAAATGCTGAAAATACTAATAAATGCTTTGTATATTGATACTGATAAACAACATACAAAGTGTGCTAGGGTATTTAGCAAAAAGCTTGTAGCATAGAAAAGAAACTTACAAATATAGTTTATACTATTCTATTTATAGGCAGATACAATGCTTGTACAAAATGACTAATCTACCCTGACAACTATACATCAGAATACTAGTCTAAGTACAAAATAATGATCCGCATTTCTTCTGATTGAGCATCCGCATTAAGTATGTCATCCGCATTTGTTGGGTCTGATAAGGATAGTCTATATTATCAACACAGTCAAAGTCAACAAAGGTCAACGTCACTATCAAAGTCATCGGAAAAGGCAAACAGACGCGTTCGAGATGAAGAACCGAGACGAGACGTTGAAGATATAAATGTCTAGGAGTTTATTGTTAATAAATATATTGTGTGTCAACAAAATATATTTATTTATGTTTAAGTCATTTTTATGTCTTATATGTAATTTTTCTAATTGTCTAAGTCTAGGGCTTTAATATGTCATTAGTGAATATTATCACTATATATAGATTAGTGACAATTAGGTTTAGTGAGCTTGAATGAGCCTTTGATTGAGGGGCTTTCACTTTGTAATATCTTTAGCTGTCAAATTCAGATCAAACAAGGGTTTATTTAATTTTCTTGAGTGTTCTTCATATATTCATCCATTTTATATTTGTTTGATCTAGATTTCACACAAATGTCATTGATATTTTGTGTTATCAGTGGGATTTGTTTGTGTTTATCAATCAAGTGCACTGTTATATCGATCAGAAGGACCAACAATATGGTATCAGAGCCATTGTGCTCTTGATTATTTGAGTTTTGTTTGGTTTCTAATTCAAATTCACTGTTCCATTCATTTTCGATCTGATCTGTGTGTTTTGGACATAGAAATTGATTGAGGATTGCTTGCTTTTGGTGTGGGAAGCTTTAGAAATCATTAGATCTCAAATTCATTGAGAATTGGATGAATTTCAGTTAATTTCGTGCTGAAAAAGTTGTTCAGATACGTCCGGGGAAACTACAGCTCGTCCAGCTAAACTATATCTTCATTCAGTGAAACTACATAGTTTCTCCTGGCAAAACTAGAGTTCTTTAAGCGAAACTGCACAGTTCCTAGTTTTTGAATCTGGTTTCTTCATCCCTGCGAAAGTACATGCGTTGAACCAAAGTTCATGGTATTTGTGTGCCAAACCCAGCGAAATTGCTGCCAAATTGATTTCTGAATGAAAGTTCAACTAGTTTCGGCTGAAATTACCTTGCGAAACTAGCATCAGCATGCCACTGCTGGGCGAAACTGCTGTCGAAATTACGGGCGAAACTACTAGCGAAACTACCAGTGAAATTACTAGCGAAATTAGTGAAATTTCAGCGAAATTAATTTCTGATCATGTCAAAAATGGCTCTTTCAGAAGTCCCTAATTCCTTCAAATCTGATAATCTAATATCGGCACAAACTTGGTTTGATTCTTTTGCCGCCATGAAAGATGAAAAGATATCTAATTTTGTTGATCGATTTCTAATGGTGGCAAGCAACCTTAAGAAGTATGATGACCAGCTGGGGAACTATGAACAAGTCACAAAACTTTTGGAATCTCTTCCCCACAGTGGAGTCCACAAGTTAGATTGTTAAAGCAGGAAAGAAATTTTGCTGACTACAAACTCATTGAAGTTATCAACAAGTTGAAGTCATTTGATTTGGATATGAAAAGAGGAGATTATAATCAATTCATGTATGGTGGTGTATCTTCAAGGGTTGAGATCAAAGAAACTAAAAAAGAAGTCAACCATGCATTGATGGTTGAAGTGGTAAACAGTGATGAGAGTCTTTTGGGGATTTTGATCCTTTCAAAGAATTCAGGTGTGACACTCAAGGTGAGAGTGTTGGTGATGTTGGTGATTGTGCAAGTCGGTGTAAAGTTTAGGATGATGGAAAGCAAGAGGAAGTTGAAGCTAAAGAAGCTAAGAAGAGAGCTAGTGAGGAGGAAGAACACAAAAAGAACACTCCTGTCTGTTAATGAGAAAAAGCATTAGCTGCTAAAAAGATAGTTATGGGACTTCCTTATGAGGTTGTTCAAGACATGTGTTCTCCTCCCTGCAAAATTGTTTATTTGGAGTTTATAAAGCTAACAGATTATTGTTAGAAAATGAAAAAGAATTAAAACAAATAAACAAAGAACATAAAATCAACGAGTACAAATATTTTATCAAACTAAGAGAAGCTTTAAAAGAAAATAATCTTTTAAAAAAGAATGTCGACATTAATGTTTTAAGCGAACGAGTCACATTAGCAGAATTTGAGACTAGCAAGCTTAAAACTAAACTTGATAAATGGACGATATAAGGGACGAAACAGGAAGAACTATTCTGTAAGCAAATGGGAGCTAGAATCAAAACGGGTGTGGGATGTGGTGAAACTTCATATGTTTATCCTCCTCCTAACACTCATTGTTACTCTCCTATGCCTCAACCTCATCCATCTAATGATTTAATTGAAGTTGCAGATACTAACAGTCTACATGTAGGTTTAAGCAGCGTTAATCACAAAGAGGTTCGAGATGAATATGATTCTCCTGCAGGTTTGGGACTCATTAAACAAGGATCTGATAAGCAAAATGATAACTCCATCCTTGATGCTTCAAATCCGGTATCAGGTGTTTCCCATAACTTCTTTAACAAATTCAAAACAGGTAACATCCCTTCTTTTGTTCCTGTCAGGTTTGTCAAAGAAGGAACAGCTGTGGAATCGTCAGGCAATCGAAACTCAACAAGTGATATCAATCAAGATTCGTTGGAAGCAGACTTGTGTATACAAGACTGGATAAGCTCAGATGATGAATCAAAAATCATTAAGTCACTTGAAGTTGTCAAGTCTCAAATGCTTCCAAAAGTTGAATCAAGATCTATACGGATCTCATCTGCAGATGCTAAACAAATCAACATTCCCTCTAAAACGCAGCAGAAGCACTCACTATCTTCATCTGCTATCCATTGATGTATTGCAAAATACATCGGTTATGCATGTACAGTTTGTACAGTTTTCATTAGTTTTAATGGCGTTTTCCATAGAATAGGTAATCTTTTGATCCAATTGTGTTTTGTAGGTCTTGTAAGCTTGTTACGGTCGCAAAGTGAAGAAAATGAGTTAGCATGCAAGAAAGTCAAGTCTTGGAACGAGTTGGAGAGTTCGATAACTAAAACAAGTCAAAATTGCTGGTTAAGAATCCTCTCGCCACCCGTGAGTGGATTATTGAAATCCTCTCGCCACCAGCGAGAGGCTGTTAGGGTGGCTAAGGTTGTTCTCGGTCACGGGGCGCGACTTGATTGATGTATTCCTATCGCCACCCACGAGAGGGTTTTATCTGTAGATAAAACTCTTTGTTTCGGCAGAAAGAAAAAAAAAGAAGGAACCCTAAGTTACGAACAAGAGTGAGGTTGGGCGATTTGGAGGCACCGCTTCAGAGGTTTTCGAGCATTCAGAGCTTGTGGATTGAGGATTTAAGTCTGGGAAGCATTCGGTTCACATTAGTGACGTTCTGGTGTCTTTACTTTCGCTTCCTTCATGTTCACTATGCTTAGTTTGGTTGAATATATTTTGTTTTCAATGAACTTCATGACGTTGAGAGGCTAATTCTATTATACTACCTAGATTGGATGATGGATTGGATAAAGTTTTGATTTTTATTGGATTTATGGATTCTATGGATTATTTATGAATTGTAGGTTGTTTGTTCTTTTGATTAGATGTGTATGCATGTTTGATAGTGTCTGCGTATTTTTTATTGCTTCGCTTGATTCTTGGTGACGGTATTTATCACAAAATAGAGTCTTGTTAGATTTTAGATTTTGGTGAGTGTTCCTATCATAAAATAAATCTGTCATCTTTAAGGTTATAATGCACATTTAACCTTAGAAGTAATATTCGATAATCATATAAAATCAAGCGTTCTACTAATCGTCAACAACTATGAGGTGCGAGATTATTGTTAGGTCTAAGTCATTAAACGGTAGGGTGGGAGCTTTGGAAAGCATATCCTTTTGGCTATTGTCTAACAAGTCTAATCAGGAGTCCAAATTCACATTAGATTTAGATCCTGTGAGGGAGTGAATTATGTAAGGTACTTTCATAAATCTGCTAGGCGTCTTGTGAGAGAGTCTAATAATCGGTAATCTAAACAATCTTTAGGGTGTCACAGTGTGCTCTTGAGAAGGGTTAGGAGTCCTGTAAACATCCCGAGAGGTGAGAGTTTAAAGATCCCAATTCCATTGTTGACAACTTCCAAAATAAAATCATTGCTGAAGCAATCAGGATTCCAGTCTAGGTAGTGTTATCTCACCATTTAAATAAAATACAGTCTAATTTGTGTTCTGTAGTTAACTCAGTTAATTTATTTTTTTGAAATCAATGGCTTCCTTAGGAATAGTTAGAAACCTCCCCCCCCATCTTTTAAGCATTTGGTTATGTCCGTGTCAAGTTAAGTCTGGATAGAGTTTTTTTTTTCGCAATTCATTGAGTCTCGTGGGTTCGATATCCGGACTTACTTTAGCTATACTCGAGTCGATCGGTACACTTGCCGGTTAGTAGTTTAGTGTGTCTTAATGAGTCTAGAGTATTACGAGAGTCTAGAATTTAGGTTAATTCAGTAAATTTTATTAAACTACTTTTTAGAGCATCAAGTTTTTGGCGCCGTTGTCAGGGATTTCTTTGGTAATTGCATTGAATTCTTTGTTTGGTCTTGTTTGACATCATACGTGCTAATTTTCTCTTGTTTGAGTCGTAGGAGTCTAAATACTTAGTTTTATAGTAGTGCCTTCTTCTTATTTTATTTTATTTTATTTTTCCCTTTGAGTCTTCTTACTCGTGTTTTTTTTTTTCAGTAGATGCCCCGTATGCGTTCGCAAGGTCCTCCGCCAACGCCGCCTACAGACATTTCATTCTTGTCAAGGTGTTCTTCTTCAAAGGTTAGTAAAACTCCAACTCCCCATACTTCCCCACCTTCTTCCCGTCCCCCGAGTCCACCACTCAATTTCCAAATGGCAAACCGCATTGTTTATCAGCAAGCCACAACCGGTTTCACCAGTGAAGCTTTGCCTATCACCCTTCCCAACATCACCAATGAAAAATCATGGCAAATCCCATCCTACATCATGGCAGCCATCACTAACTCTTGCCAATTCCATGGCCGTGATGATGAGGATGCACCCGCTCACATAAATCGTATCACCCATCTCTGTAGCACCGTCTCGATTGAGGGTGTGAATCCCGATGCCCGTTACCTTCAGGTCTTTCCATTTTCTCTCGCTGGCCGCGCAACCATCTGGTTCGATTCGCAGCCAGCGGGAACTTTCACCACCTGGGCAGGTCTTCGAGATGCCTTTCTAGCCAAGTATTACCCACCTGCCAAGGCATCCTGACTTCGTGATCAGATCCATTCATTCCGGATGGAGCCTAATGAGCCATATCATCTTGCCTGGGAGAGATTCCAGATCTTGCTTTCTCATTGTTCACAACATGGGTTGTCAGATTGGGCGCTTGTAGAGAAATTCTACAATGGTCTCACCCCAGAGATCAAGGCTCGGTTTGACACTTCAGCTGGCGGACAACTTATGGGAAAGAAAACAACCGCTGAGTGCAACGACCTTTTCGAGAGTTTTGCACATTCTGACATGGACTATAGCGCTGCCTGCAGGACTTCTGTTCCTGTGACTAGCACCTCTTCGACCCCTCGAGGGGTGAACCAAGTTGGCTTGGATTCATCGGTAGCTGCTATTTTAGATAGGATGGAGAAAACCTTTACTATAGAGCTTAATGAGATTAAGAAAAAGGTCGATAGGTGTGAGGTATGTAGGGGGGGGGCACGATACCATAGAGTGTCCTACTCTTACTCTTGAGTAGGTTGAGTACATAGCTAACTAGTCTAGGGGTTCGTTCAATAATAATAATTCTAATTATAACCCTAACTGGCGCAACAGTAATAATCATAACTTCCGCTCTTCTGGTAATCCTCCTGGTTTCCCTCCCGGTCAGTATCAAAATAAGGGGCCAGGTGTATCCTCTAGAGAAGAGTCAGGTCAGGCAGGGCAATTTGTTAGTTCAGGTTCGGGTGGTCCGTTCTCTAGTGGGAGGTCAGCTCAGGAGGGTCAGGTCGGTGGTAAAGGTTCAGAGTCTAATCTAGGTAGGATTGAGGAGATGTTTGCTCAGTTAATGGCGAGAGATCAAGTTACTCAGAAAACCTTAAATGAATTTACTAACTTCGCTAAGAGTCAAGAGCAATTAAACAAAAACCAAGAGCTTCATAATAAAAATCAACAATCTTCCCTCTTAGATCTTCAGAGACAAGTAGGTGATATAGCTAGGCAACTATAAGAGAAACCTCCTAGTCAGTTTTCAGGTAATACCTACCCAAACCCAGCTAATCATTCAGCTAAGGCTGTTACTACTCGAAGTGGTAGGAATCTAGGAGAAGTTGTCAGAGAGAGGGTAGAGATAGAAGATGAGGAAGAGGTAGATGAGGAGATTGAGATGGAAGCCCCCGGTAAAGTGCACAATAGGCTAGACCCATCAAGTACCGCACAAACCGGAGAGCCTCAGGTAGAAAAGAGAGTAGAGAAGCAAACAGTAGGATTTAAACCATCTCCTTTGGTTGATCATTTGCGTGTTCCTTATCCCGCTCGCCTTAAGCATCAAAAATATGCTAAGGAGTACGGGCACTTTCTAGAGATGTTCAAACAACTAAAAATAAATCTTCCTTTCATCGAGGCACTCCAGTCCATGCCTAAATATGCCAAATTTCTCAAGGACCTTCTTAAGCGAAAAGACAAGCTTGGTGAGCTTTCAAACATCCCATTGACCGGAGGCTGTTCTGCGGTAGTCTTAAATAAGCTACCTGAGAAATTAACTGACCCGGGCACATTCACTATTCCGTGTCTTTTTGGGGGTGTCGTTGCCCCCACTCATGCATTGGCCGACTTAGGTGCCAGCATCAATTTGATGTCATTTTCACTCTACGAGAGGTTAGGCTTAGGAGAAAACACCCACACGCATGTCGTTGTCATTGGCCGATCGCTCGGTCAAATATCCTAGGGGTATTGTAGAAAATTTGTTGGTCAAAGTTGATAAGTTCGTATTCCCTGTGGACTTCGTGGTTCTTGACATGGAGGCCGATGAAAAGGTTCCCATTATCCTAGGCCGCCCATTCCTTCGAACCGCTAAGGCAATCATTGATGTCTTCAACGGTAAGATCTCACTTCGTGCGGGTGACGAGATTATCACATTCTAGATAGATAGGGCCATGCAACATCCTAGTGGTAGCGACGATTATAGTGGTCCATGTCATTCAGTTTACTTCCTAGATTCTTTTATTTCATGCGTTGACCAGTGTCTTAGCTACATTAGTGGAGCCGATCTAGTGAGTGCGGGTGAGAGTATGATAGTGAGTGAGGTTGAGGTAGATGAAGAAGATTCGGGGTGGATCCCGGACACATTGGAGTTGTGTGAGGTCAAGGAGGAGAGCGAGAGCAAACCTATAGAATCATCACCTTTAGAGCTTAAGGCCCTTCCTTCCCATCTAGAGTACGCCTTTCTAGGAAAGGAATCTAGTTTGCCAGTCATCATATCATCTAAGTTGATGGAGGAGGAGAAAAGTAGGTTGATTAAGGTGCTACTGGAGCACAAGGACGCCATAGCTTGGAAATTGTCAGATATCAAGGGGATTAGCCCCACTTTCTGCACTCACCGGATTCTCATAAAGGACGAATTCACACCGGTGGTGCAACCTCAAAGGCGTCTAAATCCTAATATGAAAGAGGTGGTTAGGAAAGAGGTAATCAAGTTGATAGAGGCTGGGTTAATCTACCCTATTTCCGATTCTGCATGGGTTAGTCCTACCCAAGTCGTACCCAAGAAGGGAGGGATGACCATTATCATGAACGCAAAGAATGAGCTTATTCCTTCCCGTACGGTCACCGGTTGGCGTGTATGTATCGACTACCGCAAGCTTAACGACGCCACCCGGAAGGACCATTTTCCTCTACCGTTCATTGATCAGATGCTCGAGCGTCTTGCAGGTCAGCAATTCCAGTACTTTTTAGGCGGTTTCTCTGGCTATTTCCAAATCCCAATTGCACCGGAGGACCAAGAGAAAACCACCTTCACATGTCCTTACGGCACATATGCGTACCGACGCATGCCCTTCGGATTATGTAATGCACCGGCTACTTTTCAGCGGTGCATGGTCATAATTTTTCAAGACATGGTTGAGGAGTCTATGGAAGTCTTTATGGATGACTTCTCGGTCTACGGTAATTCTTTTGACCAATGTCTGGGTAATTTGGTGAGGATGCTGAAGAGGTGCGTAGAGACTAAATTGATGTTGAATTGGGAGAAGTGTCACTTTATGGTGACAGAAGGTATTGTGCTAGGACACAAAATCTCAAGAGTAGGGATTGAGGTCGATAGAGCCAAGATAGATACCATTAGCCTATTGCCCCCACCTACTAGTGTTAAGTCAATCCAAAGTTTTCTTGGTCATGCGGGATTCTATAGGCGGTTCATTAAAGATTTTTCTAAGATTACTCGACCCATGACCCGTCTTCTGGAGAAAGATGTCCCATTCGTCTTTGACGAGGAGTGCCTGCAAGCCTTCAAATTTTTGAAGGAAAAGCTTGTTATTGAACCTATTCTTATCTCGCCCGACTGGAGCCTACCGTTCAAGCTCATGTGTGACGCGAGTGACTATGCCGTGGGTGCGGTATTAGGACAAAGAAAGAACAAGCACTTTCATCCGATTTACTACACGAGCAAAATGCTAAATGATGCTCAAGAGAACTACACCACCACAGAAAAAGAGCTCTTAGCAGTCGTATACGCATTCTATAAATTCCGCTCATACCTCGTGCTTTCAAAAACGGTTGTTTTCACTGATCACTCTGCTTTGCGTTTTCTTTTCCAAAAGAAAGACGCAAAGCCCCGACTCATTCGGTGGATTCTGTTGCTCTCTGAGTTCGATATTGAGATTAGGGACAAGAAGGGAGCCGAGAATGTAGCCGCCGATCATCTATCACGGCTAGAAGATCCTAGTAGAGAGGAGATTCGAGAGGAGGCAATAGGAGATAGATTCCCTCACGAGTCTATAGATTTTGTAGAGGCGGAGAAAGAAGGTTTACCTTGGTTTAGTGATATATCTAATTACCTAGCTAATGGGTGTGTGTTGAGTGATATGAACGCCCAACAGAAGCAAAAGTTGTATAGGGATGCGAGAAGATACATATAAGATGAACCGTTCCTTTTTAGGATAGGTGGAGATAGGATCCTTAGGAGATGTGTAGCGAGAGAGGAAGGTATAGATATCATTAGGCACGTCCATGAGGGGTTGACAGGTGGTCATCATGGTGCACACACTACTGCGCAAAAGGTCTTTGATTGCGGTTTTTATTGGCCTTCGGTAGTAGAGGATGCTAGAGAGTTCGTCAAGAGGTGCGACGCTTGCCAACTTACCGGCAATATCTCATCCAAGAATGAAATGCCCCAACATCCCATTCAAGTTCTCGAAATCTTCGATGTTTGGGGCATTGATTTCATGGGACCCTTTCCAGTTTCTAGGGGGAATAAATACATTCTTATGGCAATTGATTACGTCTCTAAATGGGTAGAAGCCCCAGCTTTACCTACAAACGATGCCCGAGTGGTGGTGAAGTTCTTGAAGAAGCTGTTTACGTGATTCGGTACTCCCAAAGCACTTATTAGTGACCGAGGTTTGCATTTTTGTAATACAGTGATGGAAAAGGCATTAGAACGTTATGGAGTCACTCATCGGTTGTCCACCACATATCACCCACAAATGAGTGGGCAAGTTGAGAATGCAAACAGGGGAGTAAAGAGGATCTTAGAGAAGACGATAGGGAAGTCTAGGAGAGATTGGTCGGATAAACTCGATGATGCTTTATGGGCGTTTCGTATCGCCCACAAGACACCTTTAGGAACCACACCGTTCATGATTGTCTATGGCAAAGCATGCCATGTTCCCATAGAGTTAGAACATTGAGCTCATTGGGCCCTTAAAACCGTCAACGTAGATATGTCCGAGGCGGCGAAGAGGAGATACTTCCAATTCCATAAGTTGGAGGCGCTTAGAGATGCAGCTTATGAGAGATCATGGGGCATCAAAGAGAAATCAAAAGGTTTACATGACCGATGGTTGAAGGGATTGAAGGAGTTTAGGGCCGGTGATAAGGTGTTCCTTTATAATTCCAGGTTTAAATTGTTTCCCGGAAAGTTGAAGTCCAAGTGGACGAGACCATACATTGTGAAGGAAATCTTCCCGTATGGAGCAGTCGAGTTGCTAAATAAAGCTGATGGAAGCTCATGGAAAGTAAATGGACATATATTGAAACACTATTTAGGAGGCCCGATCGATAACACTGAGAAGGAGGAAACTCCTCTCGAAGGCATGCCCAACACCAGCACTTAGTGTCTTGAGCGAAAGTTCAAGTGTACATTTTGTAACGGTTGTCTCTTTGTGTAATTGCGTATTTTCTTCTCTTCTTTTCTCTTTCCGTAGCTAACAATATTTTTCTGGTATTTGTTGGTCTTTGTTTGTGTTTTCGAGTCATTTGCAAGGATTCATAACCAAGGATGCTCGGTAACTGAGGAGATAACGAGACTCCAGGTAAGTTTGAGTGTTAACAAATGTTGGGGTTGGTTTTTGTGAAGGGTTGGTAATATTCCAGAATTTTTTCCAAGGCAAAAGCAACAAACCTTCTGTCGAAAATTACCACTGGCGGGGCGTGACTCACCTTGCCAATACCCCTCGCGTCCCGCGAGTGTCCCCATCTGCACAATTGAATCAATTTAATTCCATAACTCCCCACTTCCCCCTACCTTCTTCTATATCTTTCGACGAACACCACACACCACCACCCTTTTTCTCAAAATTTCAGCCATTTTCAATCATATTAACCACCCCTCTTCACCCACAACCATCACACCCTCAGTTTCCACCGTCAATCTTCTGTTTTTTATCATAGCAATGGAATTTTTCATAAGGGTTTCAAGTTCCACCAGATTTACCTAATTTCTTCTCGTTCACTCGATCCCGCGGTATGTTTTCTTTTGATTCTTGTACCATGTGTCGTTATTTCATTTACTTGTTAGTTTAGTGCTAGATTTTGTGTCAAGTTTGGCTTTAGTTCTGTGTTTTGAGCTTGTTAGTGAAAATTTCAGGTTGCGGGCAGTTTGGTTTGGTTAGATAAGCATAACGCAGGTTGCGGGTGGCTGGTATGGGTTGATGATACGCGGTTTCGCGTTTGCATTTTGCTTGGGTATGGTAAACATTGAGTGAGGGGATACGGGTCAACCAAATTTGGCTTAAAAATCAAATTGTTAACAAGGAGTTTCACCCATTCAGATTCAAAGATCAAAGTTGTTAACTTTACTTGTTGTTGACACTCAATGTTGGTTTGTTTTGGGCACTTAAGATTTAATTGAGGACAATGAAAGTGTCGGGAGGAGGTAGTGTATATTGAGTTTAGCAAGTTCTTGTTTTTGTCTGGGTCTAATTAGTTTGTTTAGTGTTAAATTTAATTGAGGTCATGGGTTTACTCATATGAATGTACAAGTGTAAAACGCTTCGCCCGTACTCAATCTCCATTCGGGTGAGGTTGTTTAAAACTTATGCTTTTGTAAACGGTAACCCACCTTGTTTTTGTCGTCTTCGTTTTTGGATTCAACCACGAATAAAATGCTATATGACTGTCTCTAAATTGTTTAAATAAAATAAAGTAAAATAAAATAGTTTATGATTGCAAGTCCCTCGCTAAGTTTTTTGTTGCGCTGGTTTTTCTTTGTCCTTCTTGAACTTTTTTGCAGATGTCAGGTGAAGGACCTTCTAGTAAGAGGGGTAGGAGAAGAGGGCCGACAGCTCGTTCTCAAGGAGCACCATATGCGCCAGCGCAAACATCAGCACCTGAGCATTATCGGGAAGTAGATTATGTTGGGCCAGGGATCCCGCATGTCCAGAGCACTAGGATTAGGGATAGCCCATTATTGCAGTTTGAGGTTGATTCGGGTGAATATCAAAGATTAGGCAGTTTAATTGTACCATCAAGCTCGCCACAAATCTGCCTCCAAGTCTGCCAAGTAACCAGTCATACAAAAGGGTTCTTAAAAGAATTTTCAGATCTCATCTTTTCGAACATCTGACGTCAAATCACAGTTCAATTCAAAATCCATATCAGCAAATCCTCAAAAAGTTCAATCTTCTGATATCCAAAAGAAGAAGCTTCAAGGTTGTCGACAAGCAGCAACAACCATAAAGTAGGCTCCACCCTCTCCTGCTTTCCACGAGACTACAAAGAACCAAAAGCCTTTTAAGGCTTGCTTTAGATGTGGAAAAGAAGGTCATGTGCTAAAGAAGTGCCCTCAAGTTCAAAGACAGGCTTGGGGCACGGGTTACTTCTCTGGTTCAAAAAGTAAAAAGCACACATCTTTGAATGGTTGGATGAAGAAAAATCTATCCAAACCTTCTTATATGAAGCTGGTTTCACATGATTCAAAGATAAAAAGGACCAATGTTTCAAAATCAAAATCTCAACCTACGGGTCTTAAAAAGAAAATGATTTCCAAATTCAATTCTTTCAAATCTAAAGTAATTGAACAGAAACAAATTTGGAAAGTAAAACAAAAGGTTATAGAAATAAATGATTTTTCAAAAAGGTGTGTTCTAAAACAGGTTATGTACACTGATGAAAAAGGAACTCCCAGGACCATGATGGCCTAGGTCCCCCTCTCTAACTAATCTGTTAATGAGTGCAGGAACAGTTCAAAAGGACTGTTAGTAATCCGTTTTACCGACAGAGAATGTTCCTCAGTCAAATTTGAAGCGGAACAATCAGGTTATGGTTTTGGTATCTCATCCATATTTTGGATACTTATCTGCATTATTACAGTTCACACTCACAATCACTGCACTTTTCATGGTACTTCATTTCTCATCTTTTTGCTAGTATAATTTGGAAGACTTTCTTTTCTAGTATAATTGAAATGGGAACTAAGAACTTGATTTGGGATGATTGAGAAATGATAGTATGTTTTCTTTGTATGCTTGGTTGCATGACTTGTACCTTTGTGAGAAATGATAGTAACTGATGTAGATGCTTGTATCACTTAATATTCTAAAATCTAAAAAGACAGTTTCATTATATGATATGCATGGTAGGCTCAGCCCGAAAACGAAGTAAGCAGTGATTCTGTAGCCTAACTAAAGATTTAGAACTCGGTTATAAGGATCATTTCCATGACATCTAGCCTGCACAAAGTTACAAGTCTCATTAAAAACGAATTGAGAGTATCTGACTTCTGCCCTAATCCCTTCCATTCCCAAAATCTCCCTATCCCCAAGTCCTGAATGTAGCTTCTCATTAGCTCTTTAGATGTATATTTTGTGCTTATCTCCTCTGCTATGTGGAAGCATTGACCTGGAGCAATGATCTTCTCTGTTATACATGAGTATAGACCTGAAGCTCTCATTAGCATGCTTAGATGATCATCCCATCTGTTATACATAAATATAGACCTGGAGCTCTTATCATCTGTTCCCTTAAATAATGGCACAGTATTTCTTAAATTAAGATCATTGTTGAACCTCAAAAGGAAGTCAAGCAGAGTCAATCATATTACTCAATAAGCCCTGTTGATGGGATAAGTTCTTCGCCAGATGTCTGTGGGAACCAAGTTACCTGAGCTTCTCTAATCGAACGTAAAACATGATAAAATCAGTTGCAGGTCACTCGTTGAAAAGAATAAGGTTTGGGTTTAAATTGAACAAATATAAAATCAGACTCTGTATCAGTGTGATCTTACTAACTTATCGATGATTAAATATATCTTTATGCTTAAGTATATCTTGAGGATGTGATCTCATGATCAAATTAGTTCTTGGTGTAAAATAAAATAAAGTAAAATAATATATATATATATATATATATATATATATATATATATATATATATATATATTTCAAGTCTTCCATATTATGCTATTGAAATGATCTCATATTTTCATGCATTGCAGGGGAATTTCACACACAAACGAACATGGTTTCACGTGTTTATATTCACAGATAAACATGGGTTTATTTGTATTTTTGAAATGATCTAACAAGAAATGTGTAGAATGTGTTTGTGATTATGTTGTAGATTTTTGCTTCATATGATGGCCGATCATCAGCTGAGCAAAGTACCTGACTAGGGAGACTGTTTTTCAAGTTTGCAGAAGATACCTAGCTAGGATTCCTCCTCATACATCTTCTAAAGAACTCAAGAATAGAGAGTTGGAAAAGTTGTTCCTGATCATTCACAAAGAATGCACACGAAGAGGGGGAACATACAAAAAGGGGGAGCCTGTAAGATGAAAGATCTTCAATACCAGATTATCAATCAAGGGGGAGATTGAAGATCATTATATGGTTGACTTATCGGTGTTGATCACGATACAAGACGTTGATAATGATAGACTAAGGGAGAGTATTGTTGGGTCTGATAAGGATAGTCTATATTTTAAACACAGTCAAAGTCAACAAAGGTCATCGTCACTGTCAAAGTCATCGGAAAAGGCAAACAGACGTGTTTGAGACGAAGAACAGAGACGAGAAGTTGAAGATATAAATGTCTAGGTGTTTATTATTAATGAATATATTTTGTGTCAACAAAATATGTTTATTTATGTTTAAGTCTTTTTTATGTTTTATATGTAATTTCTCTAATTGTCTAAGCCTAGGGGCTTAATATGTCATTAGTGAATATTATCACTATATATAGATTACTGACAATTAGGTTTAGTGAGCTTGAATGAGCCATTGATTGAGGGGCTTTCACTTTGTAATATCTTTAGCAATTAAATTTAGATCAAACAAGGGTTTATTTGATGTTCTTGAGTGTTCTTCATATATTCATCCATTTTATATTTGTTTGATCTAGATTTCACAAAAATATCATTGATATTTTGTGTTATCAGTGGGATTTGTTTGCGTTTATCAATCAGGTGCACTGTTATATCGATTAGAAGGAGCAACAACATTAATTAATGTGGAAGAACAAGTACTTAAACACATTTTATTTTGCTTATCCGCATTAGTAAATGTGGATGAACAAATACTCAACCGTATTTGTTATTGCTCATCCGCATTGACATATGCGGATAGCCCATACTTTTCTTTTTCTTCTGTTTTCTTCACCCACATTAATTCCTTGACTTGAGCTTCTTCTTCCAACCAGAACAACTATCAACCTCCTTTTGAATTGGCATGTATGATCTATCAGGGTCCAACATGATACAATCTTTAAGAATATGAGAACCCTTCTTGAGCATGTAGCAATGGTTGGAGTCAAAGAGTGTGGCATATCCCTTCTCACAGATCTGAGATACACTCAAAAGATTGAAGTGGAGGTTTGAAGATTAGTTGACATTTACAAAGCTTACCAATCCGTTGGGTATTGTTCCCTCACCAGTAATCTTTCCTTTTGTTTTATTTCCTCCAAACGCTACATTTCCTTCATGTTTGGTCTTCAAATCCCAAATGAGGGAACAATTTCAAGCCATTTAGCAGAAGCATCTAATGTCAACATACAAGATGTTATCAGGTATTCTTTGATGCCCCTACATAGACAATAAATTTAGTTAGAGGGTGTAACCTAAGCTAATATGGTCTTGGGTTTTCCATCTTTTCCTAAAACATAAATCTCTTAATGTCTATTGATTTAATTTGACTCATCATACAACAGATCCTCATTCATCATCATCATCATCATCAGATGTATATACATCAAATTCATTGTTTTCACCTTGGTAATAGTCTATTGATTTAATTTGAGGTGAATTTTGACTTTTAACAAACATAATTAATGGTGACTTTGATGATGATGAAGTAGGTTTTGAGTCATCACTTCTATCATGAGGATCATGTGAATCCCTATGTTTGTTGGTCATTGATTCGAGCAATGGTACATAATTATCAATGTATAGTGGGTTAAATTTGTTATACCTAAGGCCTGAAGGGTCTTTAAAAGCCCTTTGTTGAGCCAAAAGTTCTTCATATTTTTGATTACTTACTTAAAACGTTTGTAGTTTGACTTCTGTTTCAGCTTGTGCGGTTTTTGATTGAATTAATGATTTAGAGAGCTACACAACTTGTGTTGTCAAGGTTAGCTTTTTAGATAACTACTTATATAAATCATTTTTAAGTGACAAAATCTTGTGTAAGGCCCCTTTCCCGGGACGCTTAAAGATGGACCGTCACGCATAAATTATTTAAAATACCTATTTCTTTGCAGCGGAAATTAATAACTTTCATTTATAATTAGAACATGTTATCTCATTACATAAATCATTTACATTTCAAAATACAATAACATGTCCAAAATGAGGATGCCAGTTTCAAAACGTCCCCAGTAGCGTATGCATCCATGCCTGCAACTCCTCAGCATCAACAAAATACCTGCCAACTATCATGCATACAAAAAGTCAGCGACGCTGAGTGAGTTCTAGTTTTATAAATAAAATACTTTACTTTTGTTAAAACATATCCTTTGTAAACGTATGCTATCACTCATCAAACATACACATTAATAATATTATTATTATCTTCATCACTGTTCAATTCGTACATTTCGTACTTTCATCATTATCTTTCACGGCAATCTGGATCCTGTCTCATGAAATACCCCCGACTCATGTTCGAAGACCGACAGTACCGGGGTACGCGACAAGGATCCCCTTCGAGTCACAAAGACTCCCTTCGAGTCACAAAGACTCCCTTCGAGCCATAAGGACTCCCTTCGAGCCACAAAGACTCCCTTCGAGTCACAAGGACTCCCTTCGTGCCACAAGGACTCCCTTCGAGCCACAAGGACTCCCTTCGAGCCACAAGGACTCCCTTCGAGTCACAAGGACTCCCTTCGAGTCACAAGGACTCCCTTCGAGTCACTAGGACTCCCTTCGAGCCACTAGGACTCCCTTCGAGCCACAAGGACTCCCTTCGAGCCACAAGGACTCCCTTCGAGCCACAAGGACTCCCTTGGAGTCACAAGGACTCTCTTGGAGTCACAAAGACTCCCTTCGAGTCACAAAGACTCCCTTTGAGCCACAAGGACTCCCTTCGAGCCACAAGGACTCCCTTCGAGCCACAAGGACTCCCTTCGAGCCACAAGGACTCCCTTCGAGTCACAAAGACTCCCTTCGAGCCACAAGGACTCCCTTCGAGTCATAAAGACTCCCTTCGTTCTTTTCATTCCACTTTTCATTATCGTTATCTTTCACTTCATTACATAATACTTTACGTTCATTCATAGCCATACCACGTAGAGCCATAACATCATACACATAGTATTAGAAAACATAATACATACGTTTTGAAAACCGTTAAAAGAAGAAAGATAACACATACACCCATACATCATAAACATCATCACACCATCATGCACACATCAAACATAAGCCAACACATCAATAACAGAACCTATCCTCAAACATCACCTCTTAAAACCCCTTAGAAAAACCTTAGTCTAAAACCAGGCGCATGGGACATCTTAGGCGCATCAGCAGAAAATTCTAAGTATAAAACTTCTTGGGCGCACCAGCACTATTTGGGCGCATGAACCCTCTTCGGGCGTCCCAACATTTAGCCACAGAAACAATTCTTGGCGCACGGGCACTATGCAGGCGCATGTCCCACACTTAGCAAATTTTTACACTTTCTGGGCGCACGACCACTATTCAGGCGCATGACCTCGGTGCATCAGCCCTGTTCGGGCGCACCACCTTGGGCGCATGACAACACTTAGGCACATAACACTTGGGCACATGAGAACATTCTGAAATATGTCTAACACTGCCAAATTCACCCGAACACCATTCTAACACCATCCAAAGACAGATCTAACATACTAAGGGCATCTAAAACCTGCCAAGCATAATACTAACCCATAACAAGCCTAGAACACACAACCACAACACATAACATCGAACAACAAGCTGAAACATACGGTTATCTTCAAAAACCTTTTACCCGGTATGCATAATAGCCCCAAAACATATGAAAATCAGTAAAAGAGGGGTCTAGAAACTCACGTGAAGTAGCTCTTCAAACTAAACACTTCCACCTGCGATTTCAGCTTCAAAATCCTAAGAACAACCTTCTGAAACATCGAGAGCTTCAGTTACAAGCTGCAAACTAAGCTAAAACCAAACATAAACCCGAGAACTAACCTTTTTGCAGCTTCTTCTTCCAAAAACCCGATTTCTTGCTCTTCTTCTTCTTCAGCCGAGGCCATAAAGCAGATCTGCTGCTTTATGGGGCGGCCATACCCTCATTTATATTAAAATAATGAGTTTTGGCACTTCTACACCTTGCCCCTTCTTCTTGAGCCCATATTCATACTTTTCTTTATTCATCATTTAAATAAAAATTCAGGGTGTTACAAGTCCACCCCCCTTATATATGTTTCGTCCCCGAAACCCGTCGCTTCTTGAACAGTTACGGGTAACGCTGTCTCACCTCTTCCTTGATCTTACACGTAGGCTTAGATCACTTATGGGCTCCACTGCACTCACACAAGTGAAACCACCATTCTCCTTAGCCCTTCTCCTCCTTTTATCCGAAACGGTCACTAGTTGCTTCACGTAGTTGAATCGTTCAACAATCTCAGTATTCTCTAGTGGCACGATCACATCCCCATCAGTTGAGCACTTTCTTAGACGAGATACATGGAACATCAGATGACTTCCACTTAACACGTCGGGTAGCTCCAGTCGACATGCTACTTCTCCTACCTGAGCAACAGTTCAGATTAGTTCTTTACACCTCAGTATTAGTTTCACTCACTTTCAAAATTAGGTGATCTTCTCTCCCAAAACGAGGCCTCCATCATTACTCCATCGCCGTAGGTCAGTAACAAACTCTTGTTGGGCGCGGCTGTTCAAACCACCTTGTTGCAACACTAGGTGTTTGCCACATAGACTGCTATCCAATCCTTTTGAAGGCGCATGTCTATCCATCCATGTCTGTCCTGAACAGTCTAGCAGGAAACACACTCTCCCTCAATACTATCACGCAATCCTCTAGGACATCCGGTAACCTAGTGGACTTACCAATAGCAATTTCTACATCGAAGGATGCATCGATCTTCCTACTCCTAACGTGCACTTATCACAGAAGGCAGCAGGAATGAAACTACTACTAGCACCACAAATCAAGCACAAGGCACAAATTTAAATTTACTAGAAACGTCCCTGACGTCACGTCGAAGTCCGCTCTAGCCTCCTCCCGGTCAGGGAAAATGCTCTAACCTTAATCTTCTGCTCTCCTTTCTTGTACCGGAGCTTCCAGCCCTTGACTTCATGCAATCTCTGCTCCTGTGTCCACTCTCACCACACCTATAACATCTTATTGCACTATAATCCCTCACCAAGTGGCCTTCCTTTCCACACTGAAAACAGAGATTCGATCCCCGCTTACATACTCCTGCATGATCCTTCCCACATTTCTTGCATGCCCTCGCTTCCTTTGTTAACATCCTAGGATCATCCATCCTTACCTTCTTACCACCCGCCTCAGATTCACCATTATCATCATCCCGCCTTCCGTTCCCACACTTAACATAACTCTGCCCTTCCTTCTCATCCATCATCGCCACCGCCTCTCGCTCGTCATACAGCCTCCCCGCCAAATCGACCGCCGACCTAAACGTGCTTGGCCGGGCAACAACCAGATGTCTGCGGATATCTACCGGCAGACCTTGAATATACCTTTTAATCTTTCATGACACAGGCATCACCTGATCTGGCACCAGTCTTGCAATCTCGTTGAATTTTGTGGTGTACTGTTGTTGAGTCATCTTCCCTGCCTCCAGCTACAGGAACTCCCTCTCAACTTTGTCAAGTTCTCTATGAGGGCAAAACTCCTCGATCACCAACCTTTTCAGCTCCTTCCACCTCATCCTCCTGATTGCTCTGGTGCCCTCAGCCTGGACAATGTTGTCCCACCAGCATAAGGCTGAATCCACAAATGAGTGGGTAGCAAACTTCACCTTCTGATCCTCACGGCACTCGCAGATATCAAGTACCGCACCCATCACTCTCACCCAACATTGTGCAGCAGCAGCACTCCTATTTCCATCAAACACAGGAGGCCTACACCTTTGGAATGCTCCATAGCTGCATCCCTTCGCAGTCTCCTCCACAGCTTCCTCATCCTCCTAGTCATCACTTGAGACAACCATGCCAGCATCGGGTTGCTCCATATCCCTAGAACCTTCGACTTCACCTCCTCGTCATGCAGTTCTCCTCTTCTCACTCTCCTTCTTCTCATCCTCCTTCATAGCTCTAATGACATCGGTTACTACAGTCGGCAGAATCGTCTGCATAACCTGTTGGACTTCCTCTACTACTGCCTCCTTCATTGAGGCTCTCAGATTAGCACTCTCGTCCTCACCGTCCTGGTGATGAAGCGCTGGCTCATCAGGAGCCGTCTCAGCAGTCTTAGCGCTGCTCCTCGTGACACGCGGTCTAACACCACGTCCACCACGCACACCACCAGCCATCTAAACACTACAAGATTCAAACACCAACACGGTCAATCAAGGTAATAGCTTAAGATATCTCAAGTATAGTAAGTCCCTAATCACAGTGGCCAGTTGTGTTTTGCCACTTACTTTACTCCTCATTTTTCAAGCATTTCCTATCCTGACTACATCAGTATCTAAATCTACACAAAAGCACACAAGCCACATAACATGCGCACATAATACCGGTTAACATTTTACTTATATAAAACCTTTAACATAAAACTTTTACATAAAACTTTTACATAAAACTTTTACCTGCAGGCATGTAGCTACTAGGACTGGCATCCCTTTCCTTTCGTCCCATTCTCAGTTTAAGATTAGGTTCTTTTTTAAAATATTTACCCAATTCTCTTAAACTTTAGCTCTGATACCAACTTGTAAGGCCCCGTTCCTGGGACGCTTACAGATGGACCGTCATCGCAAAAATTATTTAAAATACTCATTTCTTTGCAGCGGAAATTAATAACTTTCATTTATAATTAGAACATGTTATCTCATTACATAAATCATTTACATTTCAAAATACAATAACATGTCCAAAATGTGGATGCCAGTCTCAAAACGTCCCTAGTAGCGTATGCATCCATGCCTGCAACTCCTCAGCATCAACAAAATACCTGCCAACTATCATGCATACAAAAGTCAGAGACACTGAGTGAGTTCTAGTTATATAAATAAAATACTTTACTTTCGTTAAAACATATCCTTTGTAAACGTATGCGATCACTCATCAAACATACACATTGATAATATTATTATTATCTTCATCATTGTTCAATTCGTACATTTCATACTTTCATCATTATCTTTCACGGAAATCTGGATCCTGTCTCATGCAATACCCACGACTCATGTCTGAAGACCGACAATACCGGAGTACGCGACAAGGATCCCCTTCGAGTCACAAAGACTCCCTTCTAGTCACAAAGACTCCCTTTGAGCCACAAGGACTCTATTCGAGTCACAAAGACTCCCTTCGAGTCACAAAGGCTCCCTTCAAGCCACAAGGACTCCCTTCGAGTCACAAAGACTCCCTTCGAGTCAAAAAGAATCCCTTCGAGTAACAAAGACTCCCTTCTAGTCACAAAGACTCCCTTCGAGTCACAAAGACTCCCTTCGAGCCACAAGGACTCCTTTCGAGTCACAAAGGCTCCCTTCGAGCCACAAGGACTCCCTTCGAGTCACAAGACTCCCTTCGAGTCACAAGACTCCCTTCGAGTCACAAAGACTCCCTTCGAGTCACAAAGACTCCCTTCGAGCCACAAGGACTCCCTTCGAGTCACAAGGACAACCTTCGAGTCACAAAGACTCCCTTCAAGCCACAAGGACTCCCTTCGAGTCACAAAGTCTCCCTTCGAGCCACAAGGACTCCCTTCGAGTCACAAACACTCCCTTCGAGCCACAAGGACTCCCTTTGAGTCACAAAGACTCCCTTCGTTCTTTATGTTCCAATTTTCATTACAGTTATCTTTCACTTTGTTACATAATACATTACATTCATTCATAGCTATACCATGTAGAGCCATAACATCATACACATAGTATTAGAAAACATAATACATACGTTTTGAAAACCGTTAAATGAAGAAAGATAACACATACACCCATACATCATAAACATCATCACACCATCATGCACACATCAAACATAAGCCAACACATCAATAACAGAACCTATCTTCAAACATCACCTCTTAAAACCCCTTAGAAAAACCTTAGTCTAAAACCAGGCGCACGGGACATCTTAGGCGCATCAGCAGAAAATTCTAAGTATAAAACTTCTTGGGCGCACCAGCACTATTTGTGCGCATGAACCCTCTTCGGGCGTCCCAACATTTAGCCACAGAAACAATTCTGGGCGCACGGGCACTATGCAGGCGCATGTCCCACACTTAGCAAATTTTTACACTTTCTGGGCACACGACCACTATTCAGGCGCATGACCTGGGTGCATCAGCCCTGTTCGGGCGCACCACCCTTGGGCGCATGAGAACAGTTAGGCACATAACACTTGGGCGCATGAGAACATTCTGAAATATGTCTAACACTGCCAAATTCACCCGAACACCATTCTAACACCATCCAAAGACAGATCTAACATACTAAGGGCATCTAAAACCTGCCAAGCGTAATACTAACCCATAACAAGCCTAGAACACACAACCACAGCACATAACATCGAACAACAAGCTGAAACATACGGTTATCTTTAAAAACCTTTTACCCGGTATGCATAATAGCCCCAAAACATATGAAAATCAGTAAAAGAGGGGTCTAGAAACTCACGTGAAGTAGCTCTTCAAACTAAACACTTCCACCTGCGATTTCAGCTTCAAAATCCCGAGAACAACCTTCTAAAACATCGAGAGCTTCGGTTACAAGCTGCAAACTAAGCTAAAACCGAACATAAACCAGAGAACTAACCTTTTTGCAGCTTCTTCTTCCAAAAACCTGATTTCTTGCTCTTCTTCTTCTTCAGCAGAGGCCAAAAAGCAGATCTGCTGCTTTATGGGGCGGCTATACCCTCATTTATATTAAAATAATGAGTTTTGGCACTTTTACACCTTGCCCCTTCTTCTTGAGCCCATATTCTTTTCCTTCTAAATACTTTTCTTTATTCTTCATTTAAATAAAAATTCGGGGTGTTACATCTTGATTTCATATTATTTCATTTTAGTTTTAAGACTGTCATTTAAAAATGATTGTTTCAATCACTTTCTTAGAAAGTTGATCAGTATGCTCTCTGTATCTATTAATTTCTCCTCAATTTGAGCTATGAGGGCATGATCCAGAGATTTGATCTCTGCTTCACACATGCTACAATCACATTCAGCATCCTATTTAATAATCAATGCTGAGTATTTGATATTTTGATTAGGGTTGTAATGAGTGATTTGAGGTGGTGTTGGAGTAGATGGTATGCTGATTGGTGGTGGAATTGGTCTGTTTGATTGATAACCCCTTGATAATTATGGATGTTGATTGTCTCTTTCCTCTCTTGGTTGTTGACATTCTCTAGAGAAGTGTCCATATAGCTGACAATTGTAACACCTTACTTTAGATTTATCAAATCCAAATTTGGTCTTTTTTTCTATGGTTAGACCACCCCTATTTCTTTACCGAAACCTTTTGGATCTATAAGTAATCATAGCCATGGACCATTGAAGATCCATTTCTTCAACCATGTTTGGTGGAAGTTCAACTAATACTTGTTGAAGGATGTCTGATGGTGTCAAGTTTGCACCAAGGGTATGCCTCAAACCTAGTTGAGAAGCCTACAAATGTTACATTTTGTTCTTCACTTTGAAGAATAATGGTGAGAGCATCCATTGGTTTATCAAACTTGTGGATGTTTTGATTTTAAGAATGTTGTTGTTTGCTAGAACTTGATGCGTGTTGATTTTGATGTTGATGTTGATGGTGATGCTGATGTTTGCTTTTAGGTGTTGCTTTAGGGGAAGCATGAATACCAATCTTCTTTGAAATTTGTCTTTGTTCGGATGATTCTTATGCTGAGAAGAATGATGTTTCACTTGAGTCAAGAAATTCTTCATCTTCATCCTCTCTAATGCATGTTAGGAATGCACTATCTGTTGATAGCATCTCCTTAAGTTTATATGATTCAACATGCCTCATTGTTTTGTTGATTCTTAATCTTTCGTCATGTTCTAGTGCCTCCACTTTTCAATAAGAGCATCTAATGATAATGCTTCAAGATCAAGTGTTGCTTTCATCAAAGACACTGACTGTGTCCACCTCTCTTGAAGAGTGTGAAGCATCTTCTTGTTCTTCTCCACTGATTCATACTTGAGTCCATAGAAAATCATTTCATTGACTATCTGTACAAGTCTCTGGAGTTTTTATGGTATTAATTTACCTTGGATATGATGAAATGTTTCATATTAGGTTCTGAGCTTCCCCTTTTTGATAGCTCTGATTTCATCACTTCCTTCACATATTGTGCAAAGAACTTTCCAAAGTTCATTGGCTATTTTAAAATTCTATACCCTTGTCAGTATCTTAAAAGGAAAAGTCATGGCTAGGATACTGTATGCTTTCATGTGTGTTTTGACTTTCGTCAAGTCATCACCAGCTACACTCTTTAGGATAAATGGCCTCTGTGTGTTGTAATCAGGACCCAAAGCTACTAGTATGTATGGTCCTTTAGTAATTAAAGTCCATAGATCTGGGTCATGAAAGATAATCCAATTTTTGAACATTATCTTCTGTTTCTTAAAGTCTGCTTTGTTCTTTCAATCTTGGTGGTTTAAGCCCACTGTTAGATCCAAAAACTTCGTCAGACATGTTGAATGTTTGATTAACTTAAAGGTTTAAGTCAATTTGATTGATTTTAGCTTGATGCTAAATTAATTTATCCAAAAGTGGTATTTGTCCAAGCCCAAATTTGACACTCGGATTTGTGTGATTGATTTTAAGACTTTTAATTACCAAATAAAGGAAATTAATTAACTAATTTTAGATTCTAATCAAATTAATTATGTCTTGATGATGGTAGTCAACAACAGTCAAGTATAAGGAATGTCAGGCCAATAATAGTCAAGACCCTTTAAATGTTTTGGTCAATGAAAGTCAAAACCCTAATAAACCTCGAAACATAATAAATGTGTCGGCTGTTTGAATCAAAAAATATACTTAATGAATTTTGTGAAAATTCAAATGAAGAACAGTTTCTTCGCTTGTTTTGAAGTTTATATCAACAAAATCACCGAATATTTTGATGATTTAATGATGATGAACTAGGGTTTATCCTAGAATAGTTGCAACCGAGAAACTTATGTAACAATCAATGATTTGAATCATTTTAATGATGTTTTTGTGTCTGTTTCGAGTGTAAAACTACTAAAAAATGATGTTGTAACACAATTTATGTGATCAAAATAATCAAAACTATGTTTGTTTGTCGAAACTTGATAAAACAATACCAATGTACAACTTTTAAATTAATCAAAATTGTGTTTGTTTGTTGAAACTTGATAGAACAGTACCCGTGTACTGTTTTATCAAAAATCTTCTTAAAAACTGACAGGGTTGTATGACATTTATGATGATTCAGTTTAAGAACAGTTTGTGAATGATTTTTGGAAGCTTTGTTACCAACAATAACATAAATTCTTCTTGAATATGAACCAAAACAGTCCATTAACACATGTTTTCAAGAATAGGTATGTAGAAGAGTGTTCTTGTGTGGTTTTATTATCAATATGGATGATTTTGAAGCTAATGAACAGTAGAGATCATTGTGTTGATTGAGAGGATAAAAAATCAGTAATGATTTGAGCCAAGGCTCTGATTCCACCTGATGGAATTAACCTTTATACATACAAACCTTCTGTTTGTATAACAAAGATGATCCTCCAAGGATCTTTTCAATCTCTCAACAATGAATCAACACACAATCATCATGGTGCGGAAACCCATAATGAATGATATGATCTCTAGTGTGTGTGGTTGTTTGTGCGTGTTTGTATGATGGAATGCTTAGAGTAATAAATTGCTTGTTTGATTGATAACCTTTTTCAAAGCTTACAAAGGGTTAGGGTACATGGTTATTTATAATCTCTGCACATACTATGTACAATTACAAAAGTACACTTATGTAAAAACAAATTACATAATAATCCTAAGTCTAAGTGTTTGTTTGCTATGGATGATAAAGTGTTCGTTGTGGATGTTAGGATGCCCATGTTGGATGAGAGACTTACTTGTCCGCTGTGTGTGTTGGTCGTGCGCTATGAACACTTGTGTTTTCTTTGATGTTGTCCGCTATGGATGTTGTGCATCCGCTGTTGTGACATCCCGTGTTTCCAGGTTAATATCCGTACGTTAATAAAACATGATAAAATAATTAAATGCGTCTTAAGACTTAATTGTATGATAATTAAGGTCATTTAAGGTCTAGCCAAGCCCCTTTGTGCATAAAATTTATAATTGGTAATTTTGAGAATTACCGGGTCGCTTAGCGAAAAAACTTTTAACGAGCGTTGGTGACATTTTGGTTAAATAAATTTGATCAATATATGTTGATTTTTATGATTTAATATATCTTAAGTGAAAATATTATTAGTCATAAAAAAATAATAATTATTATTATTTACCTTGATAGCGTAAAATTAAGACTTTGTAAAATATTACCATGTTGTAACGTACAGTCCGTTGCATACTGTGTTTTATCGTATAATTTTTTTTATTCTTTACTTTTTGTTACTATTATTAGATTTTGTGAACCCTTGGAAAGCCTCAAATTGATACTTTGATTTTATATAAATTTGTCGCGTAAAAACCCGAACGTTTAAGATTTTTACAAAAAATTTAACGCGACCGACACCTGCCTTACACCGGGTGGCATCTCACTTGGAGATCCTTCAGCCATATCAACAATATAATCACATGATTAACTTACTTTAAAAATACTAAATCATTTCTATATAAACAACTTCACACTCCATCTTTTACACACACTCAACCCACCCTTTCTCTCTCTAGAACTCACCTACACACGCTTTCCTCTCCCTCTCTCTCTAACTCACGGCTGAACATCCTAAAACAGCCCCCATTCCTTTGATTTTGATCATCCAAAGTTTGTTTCAAGCTTTAATTTCTTGATTTCAAGGATCCCTTATAAGCTTGGTGCAAAACATTGCATAAATCCAACTCAAAGGAGAAGAAATCTTCAAGAAAATCATTCTTGAATCTTCAAAATTTGTTCATCTTAGGTATAAACCTTTAACTTTTATGTCATGTAACATGACTTATGGATGATTGTTGCAAGTTTTTTTACCAAAAACTAGCTTTTCTTGAAATCCAAGGTTCCAACAAAGGTTTTAATCAAGATAATGTGTTGTAAATCAATGTGTGTGAGTGAGTGTGTGTATGCCGTAAGTGTTTGTATGTGTGTGATGATTTTGTGTTTTGATTATCTTTTAACATTTTTTTGATTTTCTCTTGCATGGAAGATGATCAAACTTTGATTTGAGGTTATGAACATCATAAGAAACCCATCTCCAAAAGGAGTCTATCAAATGATGAAAATAGGTAATACATGATTTTATGTAAAGAATGATGTTCTTGAACCTATCTTGCTATTGATTTCATAAAGGATTGAGGTGATCCATGAATAATGGTGATCATGACCTGAAATCTTTTGATTTTAAGTATGTTTTGTTGAAATAAAAACTAAGAACACAAGATAAAATCTATGATTTGGACTATGTATGTATGTATGAAATCGTGTATATGTATGTATATATGGTTTACCCTTTTGTTCTTGATTTGTTCTTCACTTATGGGTTGAGAAATGATTGAAATGATCCATGTATATGGTGATCTTGATCTGGAAACTTTGATATTTTTATTCATATTTGGTTTTAAGAAAAGATAAAAACAAAATAAAATTAAAGATACTCAAGTGTAGATGGGACATGACTACTAGTGGTCATGTCATAAAAGTTAATAACAAACAAGTCAAGAATCATTGTAAAGATCTAAAAAAAAGAAGTTTAAAACCTGTAAAATATAAGTTAAAAGTTAGTAATTGTACTAAAAATAAAATTCTTGATGATTGGATTTAATCTCGTAAACGTTTTACGTTTAAAAACGCGTTAAAAATGGTGTTTTCGGGTCTAAAACAAGTACTTTTGTACAAGTCTGGTTTTGGACAGAAAATAATATTTTGTTTTAAGTTAAAAACCTATTCTTTTAAGTATATAACAAAACCATAACAAGCAAGGTCTTTGGTGGTGACTTTATATGCGCGAAAAAGCAGAAAATCGATAATTTCGGGTTAAAAATTATGGACTGTTTTGGAACTGATTTTTAACAAAATATTTCAGAAGTTTTTGGGATAATAGAGTCATATTTAAACATATAAAATAGTCAAAAGATATATATGGGTTGATGTACGGTTTATGCGTGTAAAACCGTGCGGTTTCGGGTCAAAAATCACCGTGTACAGGTGAAATTTGGGTCAAACATAATAACACATATTTTTAAAATATAACTTGTCTAAAATAATTTTATATATGTTTAACTACTGAAAATTTAATTATTTGTTAAAAAGATTAATAAAAGTTGAGTTGTGTTAAAAAGTAATATTTATAAAGTAATAATATAAGAATTAGATTTCTTAACTAGGGCAAGAATATGGATATTAATCCTAAATAAAATATTATTATAACTTAATATTTATTTATTCATTTACTTATTTGTTTATTTATTTGTTTGTTTGGTTGTATGTATAGTACATAACATAGTAAATTTTGCGTTATGTTCTTATATATTTTCATGTGTCTATTTTGTGTGGGTTATATGGTTGTTGTTTAAAGGTTAAATGGTCTATTTAATAAATAAATATTTGTCACATATAATACAAATTATTAAACTAAACCAAAAGTCACCAATGGAAAAACGGATTTCAAGCCAAGTATAGTGAGTTGGGTAAACAACTTACGTTTAGACTTATTACTTGACAATTAATAGATCCTTTGTGTATAGGGCGTTAATTGGTTATTTATTTTCCGAGCTTGATTTTTGGTAGATCATTTCTCTGTCACATTTGAAGGTGAGTTTTCACAGCCCCTATTTTTAAATAACGTTTTATTTAATTGATTTAGGAGAAAAACATGCTATAACGTGTTATGTGTGATATGATTTAATTATGGAATAACTGCATGATCTTTATGATGACCTTGAGTTGTTTTATTATTTGTGCACACTGCCCTCTTCCATAATCATTAACCCTTGGAGGGCCACAGGATATATTGGTAGATCTATTGGGTTTGACAACAGCCCCTCAGGATCGGTTTTACCGGTTTGGTACGGGGGAATATATGTTGAAAGGATTTTGAGGGACTTTTTGTCTTGGTTTGATTATGGGGCTCTTGATTGCGATCATAGTCAGTGGACCTAGCTAGTCCTTGACGATCCAGGGGTTGATTTCGGGATAATCATATCTTTTTATAAAGGAACTTATGATAACCTTTTTATATAAACCTGTGAACTCACCAGCTTTTTGCTGATAAACTTTTGGGCATGTTTTCAGGTGATTAGGCATGCATGGGACCCAATTTTGGATATCACTTTTGGGACCCAATTTTCCGCTGCCGTTTAACAATTTCTTGTTAATGTTTAAACAATGATATGTTATTACTATTTTATTTTTCAAGTTAAGACTTCTTTTTGGATCAATGTAATAACATTCTATAATAATAGTTAACTTTGGTATCCATGATTTGTTTGTTTAATAATTGTTGGAAATAATCTAACTTCCGTTATCTCCGTCGCACGCGTGCCCTTCTGGTACGCTTTTCGGGGTGTGACAGAAGTTGGTAATCAGAGCCAATGGTTATAGTGAACTAGAAAATATTTTTTTTAAAAATCTAGACTATAACCAAAAATATTTTTAAGTTAATACGTTTTCATTCCCAAGTGTTCCGTGTCATGCATGCATAAGTTAATGATACTTTTGTATATGTGCTTGATAAAATAATTGAAGTATAGATGCCTGTAGTTAAAAAATTTAGTATGGATATTCTTGTGTTACGGATGCCTTCTTAGACCCCGTTCATTCTGATCCATGACTCCGATACTGACTACAAGGATCCCATGTTTTCCCTTCCCTTTATCACACCCTTGGAGATTTACCACTACCCGTTTGCACCGAGATGGGAGCCGACCTCCGAGTATGGGAATGGCTGGATTTAGGAATCTGATGATGAGAGTCCTCCTGCTGTTGGGGAGCCTAGTCTGGTAGCACCTGTTAGTGATGAGCCTATTGCTAACATTTCTGATCATGTTCTTGAGGTTCACTTTGTCTACTCAAGGAAGAAGAAGAGGGTGTCGAAGATAGTTACCAATGAGACTACCAGTGAGATACCTGAGTAGACTGAGCCCAAGAGGGCTAGAGTGCGGGATGGGCAGTGGGATTGGTTCACTGGATGGTTACATGAGTGGGCTGATGAGGGTGGTGTACCCTCAATGTTTGAGGTTGGTGAGTCGTCCTCAGCCCGTCGAGACCTACCATTGATTGATGAACCTGTGCATTGCACCCTAGCTACTCTGGCTACCCGATGCATTCACTATAAGCACCAGATTTCATCCTTACAGGGTAAGGCGGGAGTGACGAGCGAGATGTTGCAGGCGATGGAAGGAAGGATGATGACTTTTGAGGAGGAGAAGGTGATTGAGAATGACATCCTGAACCAGCTGTATTTCAAGATTGGTGATTTGGAGACGGGACTGGTGGAGACGAAGAAGAAGCTGGAGGTAGCGGAGCTGAAGGTGGAGGCTGCAGAGGCTGGATAGGTGGCAGCGCAGCAGCGGGTGACAGTCCTCGAGGAGAGAGTGGAGGCAGCGTTGGGGTTGGCGACGATTTGCATGATGATGGCTTTGGTGGTGGTCCATGCTGATATGATGGCATGATTCTCTTATTAGATTTGTAGGGTCCTTATTATGTTAGTATTTGTGATGAGCTCAAAATGGATAGATCTGTGATGATATAAGAACGCAATTCAATCTAATACGCAGAAGTATTCAATTCAACACTCGAAATCAACAAAAATTCATAGAAGTTTTCATTGATTAGTAGAGAAGAATACAAAGTGTAAGTAACAGATACAAGCGTCTAAACTGAAATTCTAATCTCTAGATGTCTTTAGATGTCTACCTACACAATACATATTCTGCCTATTTATACTAATCAAGAAAACAAAGGAACATATTTACAATAAAAGTCCCTATACTATGACAAAAATGTAAAAGACATACAAAGACAAATGTTAATCTTTAAAAGTAGCATCTACAATATTCCCCCTAAGATATACATGTCTTCAGTCTTCAACATCTTCGGGCTTCAGATCTTCAATCTTTAATCTTCAATCTGGTCTTCATCCTTTAACCTTCAGTCTCCAGCTTGATCTTCAGTTGTCAAACATCAAAGAAGTCTTCAGGTTCTTCCTTGACTTTGAATACTGGTTTCTCCTTGTAAGTCTCTTGCTCCCTTATAGCCTTTGCAATTGCAGCTTTAAATTTCTCAGCAAGCACACCTTGTTTAGGCTTCTTCTCATTTGTTTTTATCTCCATAGACTTCATCACTTCCAAAGTTTTCTTAGATAATCCGGCTATATCCACATTTGCATAGCACTCTGTTGGATTTGGATTATCTTTGCAATAAATTTCCAGTACACCTTTACTTGATATTCTCATAAAGTCAATGTCTTTGAGATCTTTCTTTACTATATTTGTATACGCCATTCATAACTTTGATGATGGACAGAAAATACTTCTTATCATTTTCTGCATTCTCGGGAAATACCTACTCAAACTTCTGAATGGACAAAAATGAAATATAACTCGGATGAAGTAATTTGAGTTCAAATACTCCAAACAAAGTGATCATTTCATTGTCCCAATCATTCAAGTCTCGAACTAACTTCATCTCAAAAGTATCGGCATTATAAAACTATCTCAGGATTGGTTTGGACTGCTGTGATCCTTCAATTACTTTAAGTCCCGGATTAGTGATTTTTTCAAAAAATGCATCACTATACGCATCAAGGAACTTTTCTTCACCCACATCCTTTTCTACTTCTTTTTTCTTTTTCCTTAACTTTTGGAAATATTCTTTATCCTCTTGATCACAACGTGTTTTCAAGAAGTATGGCATTCTGTTTATTTCTCGGTGAAGAAGCTCTACAAACATCTCTCCACGCTTAGCTTTAGAATGGTTTATCAAAGGCAATTTTGCTAATTCTTTCAGATCTTGTACTGGGAGCTTAATAATGCTTGAGAAAAAGTGATACATGTCACATATAGCATTAACTCTGTTAATCAAAAATGCATCAAACACTTCATCATATTTCCAAGCTACGATCTAGACCTCTTTTGTTGGTCAGGAACAATCATAGCATTTAATAACTCTGAGATAGATTGTCCTTTTTGTAAATCATTTCATACAAGGTCACCCATAGTTCGAGCTTTGTTCCATAATTGCCTTTGTTCCAAAGGAACTTCATATCCTTGTCTTTTTGTTTGTGGAAACATCTTTATTAGCTCTCTTCTTCTTTCATATCTTGAACTATCCATAGCCACTAATTTAATCTCATGTGGCTTCAAAATCCTTGTTCTTTTAGTTATTTCTAAATACTGAGGATTGTCAGTATCTAGAATGATCATCTTGTTTGTTTGTTTCTCAGTCTCTTGAAAGCTTCTCACTAAGTTTCTCAAGGATTCAGCTTGTAATCTTTTTAATTTCTTCCAAGGATAGTTCCTTGATTGCAACCACATCCTTAACATGGTTACGTTCATGACGTCTGGATTCAGATGGTGCAATTCTGATGTTGGAATATCCTCAACATTTATACTTTCACTTAGTGGATTCCATTCACCATGCTCAACCACAATCTCATTAGGATCAATTGGTGCACTTGATTCAGCTGCTATGCACTTTTCAAATTCTTCATTGATCTGTAAGACAGTTAATCCATCTAAGAATACTCTGTTGTATTTCATTTTCACCAGATAATTATATCTATCATCAATATCAACAGGTATGTCATCATGGCTTAATCCACTTGGAGAAAAATGTTCTTCAACATTAGCCTCATGAATGTCTTCATCATCAAGTACTTCATTGTATCAATCATCATCAAATTCAGACTCTATGTCATCTAGAGCTCCGATCGTCTCTTGAATGTCAGCTTCGCCTTCTTCAACATTCACCTTTTGTATTTTAGAAGATGATTCAGGTAAAACTGAAACATCAATCTCATCCACTTTCCTTTTCCTTTTATCTATAGATTGAATCTTTTCAACCTCAACTGGAGCAATCTCAGACATAATTATTAGCTCAGGAGATGGAGACTTTTGAGTTTCTTTCAACTTATTTAGTTCACCTTTCAACATATTATTCTCCTCACTCATCTTCTTTAACTTTTCTTCCATCAAATCATAATCAACCATCATAACTTCAAAAGTTTTCAAATTTTCTTCTTTACTTTTCTTCAACTCATCAATCAATTTTTCTTTCTCTTTCATCTCTTCAATTAAATTTTTATTAGCATCTTTCAGCTCTTCAATTCTCTTAACTTGATTCTCATTATCCTTTTTAAGTTCATCAATTTGTTTTTGTAACTCTTATTCCTTATTCACATTTTCTTCATGAATAGACTCTTGTACAAACTCAGTTAATACAATCTGTTCTTCACCACCAACCATTTCCTCTATCATTTCAGCTATTTCTTCAACTGATTGGCTTTCATCAACTAGCTCTTCAGTCATTTGATCAACTTCTTGGATGTTTTCTTCTATATTTTCATCCATTTCCTCAGTATCACCATCTATTTCTTCTGCAGCATCATGACTTTCTTCATGTGCCTCTTCAATAACATGCTCAGATTCTTGTACTTGCTCATGGATCACTTCCATAGCTTCAACATTATCATCACCTTCATTACCATCATCTCCATTATCATCATCTGATGAACTGGAACTTTCATCATCAGCTTCATCATGTTCATCATCGTCATCATCATCTTCTTCATCATCATCAGCTGGAATTTCTTTAATAAGATCAGCTGGATCTAGTGGTTCTTCTTCAGTTAGATGATAGTGATCTATAGTGATATCAACTTCATCATTTGCTACATTCCTGATGTAATCAAATAGAGGAACATTCTAAGCACCTCTCACCATCGACAATCTTTTGTATGATATCTCTGACATGTGTTCAAGAATCAATATTTCTCCACTAAAACCATTTACCCTTATGTCAGGATATTCTTCATTAATGATCATTTGAAGGAATCTTGGATACATCAGATACTTATTCCTTATGCCCTTTTCTAAAGTGAAAATAAACCCATTCTTGATCCACTTGGACATATTAAATCTCCTGTTTGTTGCCAGTGCTACTATTGGAGAAGCAATGTCAACAGGGAAAGAATTCCATCCTGCACTCCTTTTGGACATACAATGTTGGAATATATAGAACAGAAGTTTCCAGTGGTTGAGTACACGGGCTCTGAAGAACTGTTTCTTTGGAAATTGATTAGGATGACCCATTTCCATGAATGTTTGACTACATTCATCAAATGTCAGTTCAGATAAATCTTCAGCATCATTTTGACCTAATCTCAAAGCATATCTTATAGAATCTTCTGATACTTCAATCATCCTCATGTTGGTTATAAACCCTTTGACTATTTTCCTTCCATTATCATCAGCATCAATATATGCAGTGCTCCAGAACTTTCAAATCGGACGAGCATACATAACAGGCTGGTAACACATAGCATATACATATTTGGTTCTCACCAGAAATCTGATAATCTCTTCATATCCGATGGCATCTCTAACTTCTTAATTGAGAAGAGCAGCCACATTATGTTTGGGCTCAAACTTTAAATCTGCCATATTTAGAATCGATTTCTATCACTTTCGAGTGCAACAACAACACAACAATCAATCAGAATGAGGATTTAGGGTTTATCGGAATGTATGGGTTTTGAGAAGCTGAGTGTTCAGGGGAGATTTGAGAATTAAATCTGAGAAACACAAAGTGTTGTTTATATACTAAGTGAAAAAATTTAGGCGCATGAGCACTGTTTGTGCGCATGGGCTTAGGCGCATGAGAACTGTTCAGATGCATAAGCACTATTTGTGCACATGAGCTTAGGCGCATGGGCACTGTTCAGTCGCTTGTGTACTGTTTAGACACATGAACTAAGCAGAAACGCCCAATGCTTGGTTTCTACACAGACACATTAGAACTGTTTAGGCGCATGGGAATGTAAAACGCCCAACACTTGGCAATATTTTTAGACTCATGACAACTGTTTAGGTGCATGACTACTGTTTGTCTGCATGAAGTAGTCAAAAACGTCTAACACTTGCACAAATTCTGAACAAATCATCATGCTCCTACATTTGGACTTTTGACCACTGTTTAGGCGCATGAGATTACTTCCATGTGTCTAACACTTGTAAATTTTCATAATCATCCAACTGCACATTGTTTAGACATATTAGCACTGTTTACATACTAATATTAAACAATTTTCAAATTTTAAATTTAATAAGTCAAATTTTGACTTTTACCCAAAATTTTCAAAATTAACCCTTAACTTTAATTTTTTTTATTTTTCATCCTTAAATTTTGAAATTTTTATTTTTGACCCTTTTATTTTTTGTTTTAATATTTCAAAATTAGTTTCCCGTCATTTTAGTCTCTAAAATTAACAAAAACTCTCATTTAACTTTTGCAAGAAGCTTTTCCATTTAAAATGTTTTTCAGGTTCATTTTTCATTTAGTTACACACACATGCTTAAACATCTGTAGCATCATCCTTTCCATCCAAAACATTTGATTTTGATTTTTCATGATTTTACATGTCTTGAAATTTGATAGTCATTTTTCTTTTAAACTCTTTTTACTCCCTGTAAACTTTTAAGTTTGATAAAACTTATAAGTTTCTTGAATTTGTCACATGAAGAGCATACTAATCATTGTTAAATTGCCTGCACACAGAAAACATGCAAAAAATTAAAATGAAAACAGAATAAAAATCTAATATTCACAATGAATCATGTTTGCAGTGAGATCATATTAGCAGTGATCAGCACATTGAAATAAAAAAAATGTTGGATAGTCACAGACAGTGATTAAATCCTGATCAAGTGTGTTCCAGGTCAGTATTTTTGCAGCAAAGAAGACACTAAATCTAAGGACAGAAAATGAGTGCTTTTGGCAAGGTACTCAGCACACTTATTTTTTCAATTCTTAGATTGTTTAAGGTACAATTAGATATGACATTATGCAGTCACACATAGACTTAGAGAGGTTAATTCTCTTAAAGATATGCAAGAAGTCACTATTCTCAACTTGTTAACCTGACATATACTATAACCAGATCTCATTTGGTGTTTGTGCACATTGGCATCTTGTTTCATCAGTGAGTATTTCCAGGTCTGTAATCACTTACAACAAAGGATATCTCATCACTTCAGGTCTATGATGACTCATAACAGAGAAATGTTAGATGCATTAAATAATTAGAGCTCGATGGTTATTCATATCGCCATTAGGTGTGAGATTATGTCTTAATAAGCAATCAATTTGAGAAATCAACACTATTCATCAGTGCTAAGATAGACATACATGAATGCATGAGTGATTTAGTTTAATCACAAGAATTTACTTTTTTAGTATAATTGCAAGAGCTTACCTGCACATCATATCTGATCATGTCAGACTGTAGTCGAAAGGAGGTTAATGAATGAAATGTACGGAATGAAAGATAACGAATGATAAAGATGACGTACGATGATGCACGAATGGAAGTCAACGAATGACGATGAAAGATAATAATAAATTATTATCTATGTGTACGTATGATGCATGATCACATGTGAAAGTAAAGAAATAATGGTTTTAAACGAAAGAAAAGTATTTTATTTTATAAACCTAGAACTCACTCAGCAACACTGACTTTTACGTGTTTCCAGTTTGCAGGTAATGTTGCTGAGGATGGCACGGGGCAGCTACTTGGCATTTTTGGATGGCATCAGTTGTTTAAATTATAATGTTTTTATGATGTAACGCAACGAGTAATATTTTGTAATCTGTCAACGATGTATTATTTTGCAAAATCAATTATATATATATATATATATATATATATATATATATATATATATATATATATATATATATATAATGGTTTGTTTAAAAGAATTCCACTGCAATGTTTTAGTAAAGTTAATGTATGTTTTATGCTTTGTGTGCAATGATTGACCAGCTGTAAGTGTTCCGGGAACGGGGCCTTACAAGTTGGTATCAGAGCCAAAGTTTAAGTGAAACGGGTTAAAATTTTCAAAAGAGAGCTAAACTTAAACTAAAAATGGGACAAAAGGGGAAGGGATGCCAGTCCGGGTAGCTACGTGCCATCAGGTATTTTCTTGATGTTAACCGGGATTATGTGCGCATGTTATGTGGTTTATATGCTTCTTAGTAGATTTAGATACTGATGTAGTCAGGATAGGAAATGCTTGGGGTATGAAGAGTAAAGTAAGTGGCTAATCACAACTGGCCACTGTAATTAGTGACTTACTATACTTGACATAAACTGAGCTATTACCTTGAATAACCGTGTTAGTGTTTGAATCTTATAGCGTGTTAGAGGATGGCCGATGGTAGATCTTCAAAGTCTTCTTGAGGTGGAGGTCGTGGTGGACGTGGTGCTGAATCACGGGTCACGAGAGGAAGGCCTAGGGCTGAAGAGGTGGCTCATGAAGAGCCCAAGACCCCTCATCCGGAGTGTGGTGATGAAAGTGCTAACTTAAGGGCCTTAGTGAAGGAGGCGGTGGTGGAAGAGGTTCACCAGGTCATGCAGACGATCTTACCGTCTGTGGTGACCGAAGTGATAAAGGCTGTGAGAGAAGGAGAAAGAAAAGAGAGTAATAGGTCCTCGGGAGTAAGGGAGCAACCGGGGACTGAGACGGTTGTCTCTACTGATGAGGAAGAAGAAGAAGAGCCTGTGCTGGAGGTAGCACGAGGCTGTAACTATGGGGCATTTCAAAGATGTAAGCCCCCGACTTTTATGGACTCGGCCCTGTGTTGGTGGGACAATATTTTCCAGGCCGAGGGTAGTAGGGCGATTGGCAGGATGAGGTGGAGTGAGTTGAAGAAACTGGTGATCGAGGAGTTCTGTCCTCATAGGGAGCTCGACAAGGTTGAGAGGGAGTTCCTGCAGCTGGAGGCAGGAACCATGACGCATCAGCAATACACCACCAAATTCAATGAGATGGCACGGCTGGTGCCGGATCAGGTGACACCCTTATCACGGAAGATCAAGAGATACATTCAAGGCTTGCCGGCGGATATCGGCAGGCACATGATCGTCGCCCGGCCGAGTACGTTTAGGTCGGTGGTTGATCTGGCGGGGAGGCTATATGATGAACGGGAAGTGGTGGTGGCTGAGGTGCATAAGAAAGGTGGTGGTGACCGGAACTGGAATGGGAAGAGGTTTGGACGTGGTGGGGCCGCTCCAAACAACAAAGTTGCGAGGGTGGATGACCGACGTGTGGTCACACCCGGTGCGGGGTCGAAGAGGTGTGGAAAATGTGGGAAAGAGCACACCAAAGAGTGTAGGTTGGGATCTAATGTCTGTTTTCGGTGTGGGAGGATAGGACATGTGGCGAAGGATTGCAGGGTAAGGAGGTGTTATAACTGTGGCGAGGAGGGCCACATGGTCAGGGAATGCAAGAAGCCAAGGGCTGGGAGTTCCGGGGCGAAGAAAACAGCCGGGACTGAAGGGTAGAAAGCTAGCGCCAGGGCATTCATGATGACCAGGGAGGAGGCTAGGACGGACCCCGATGTTATGTCAGGTATGTTTCTAGTAAACCAAACTCTTGCTTCTGTGTTATTTGATTCAGGTACTAGTAGGAGTTTTATTTCTGCTGCTTTCTGTGCTAAGTTGCCTGTTAGTAGTAGAAGTATTGATGAGCCCTTCGATGTAGAAACTACCATAGCTAAGTCTACTAGGATTGTTGATCTGATAGAGGGTTGTGATATAGAACTAGAAGGTCATAAATTTCCTGCTAGACTGTTCGTGATGACCTTAGGCGGATTTGACGTAGTCTTAGGAATGGATTGGTTGGCGGACTATGAGGCGAATATCATATGTCGTAAGAAAATGATTCGACTGATAGCGCCCGACGGGAGTTTGGTGACTATCTACGGTGATCGAGATTCGACAATTCCAAAGGTGATTTCGATGGCGGTGGCGGGAAAGTGCATGAGACGTGGATGTAGTGCCTACTTGGCCTACGTGAAGGATGTGAATAGGCTAACATTAGAACTGTCTGATGTACCGGTTATGAGTGAGTTCCCAGACGTGTTCCCAGAAGATTTACCAGGTGTGCCACCGGACCGTGAGATCGAGTTTCAGATTGACTTGATACCCGGTGCCCAACCTGTTGCTAAGGAGCCGTATCGATTAGCCCCCTCTGAGATGAAGGAATTGATGGAGCAACTGCAAGAGTTGCTTGATAAGGGGTTCATTAGACCGAGTATCTCTCCTTAGGGTGCTCCGGTCTTATTCGTGAAGAAGAAGGACGGTAGTATGAGGATGTGTATTGACTACCGCGAGCTGAACAAGTTGACGGTGAAGAATCGATATCCATTGCCGAGGATTGATGACCTGTTTGATCAGCTCCAAGGTGCCAGTTGGTTTTCAAGGATAGATCTTTGATCTGGCTACCATCAGCTGAAGGTGAAGGAACAAGATATTCTTGAAACAACTTTTCGCATGCGTTATGGACACTATGAGTTTCTCGTTATGTCATTTGGTTTGAGCAACGCGCCAGCTGCTTTTATGGACCTGATGAATCGAGTGTGTCAGCCGATGTTGGATAAATCAGTGATTGTGTTTATCGATGATATCTTGATTTATTCAAAGAGTCAGGAGGAGCATGCCGATCATATTCTGGAGGTGATGGAGACGTTGAGAATGGAGAAGTTGTATGCCAAGTTCTCCAAGTGCGCGTTCTGGCTACGCGAGGTTCAGTTTTTGGGTCATGTAGTGAATCCGGAGGGGATTATCGTGGACCCGGCAAAGGTGGAAGCGGTGATGCAATGGGAGTCTCCAAAGATGTCATCCGAGATTGGTAGTTTCTTGGGGTTGGCGGGATATTACAGGAGATTCATTCACGACTTCTCTAAGATAGCTTCTCCGTTGACTAAGTTGACCCGTAAGAATGTGAAGTTTGTATGGGGTCAAGCTCAAGAGAGTGCTTTTGAGGAGTTACAGGCAAGGTTGACTCAAGCTCCAGTTTTATCATTACCCGAAGGAAGCCAGGACTTAGTGGTCTATTCGGATGCTTCTTACTCGGGGTTGGGTTATGTGTTGATGCTGTGAGGGAAGGTTATAGCTTATGCATCCCGACAGTTGAAGGTTCAAGAGGTGAATTACCCTACTCATGACTTGGAGTTAGCAGTTGTGGTCTTTGCACTAAAGATTTGGAGGCACTACCTATACGGAACGAAGTGCACAATCTTCACGGACCACAAGAGTTTGAAGAACTTCTTAGAGCAAAGGGACCTGAACATGAGGCAGAGGCGATGGTTGGAGCTCATAAAGGATTATGATTGCGAGATCCATTACCATCCGGGCAAGGCCAACGTAGTGGCGGATGCCCTTAGGCGAAAGGAGAGACCCGAGCCGATTTGGGTGAAGGCTTATCAGTTGATTATGACCTCTAATGTGATGAAGCAGGTCAAGGAGTTTGAAGACGAGGCATTGAAGGAAGATCATCTTAACTCTGAAAGGATGAGAGGTCTAGTCGCGGAGTTGGGTGAAAACACTCTCGGTGTTAGAACCCAATTCGGACGGATGTGGATTCCTCATTATGGGGATTTACGTGGGAAGATAATGGATGAGGCTCATAAGACTCGGTAGTCCATTCATCTCGATGCTACGAAAATGTATCAAGACATGAAGAAAGATTATTGGTGGCCGGGTATGAAGCGTGACGTAATGGAGTACGTGATTAAGTGCCTTACTTGCTTGCAAGTGAAGGCGGAGCATCAGAAGCCATACGGGAAAATCCAACCTTTGGATATACTCGAGTGGAAGTGGGAGCATATCACCATGGACTTTATCATGAAGTTACCGCATACCGTGAAAGGGTATGATGCCATATGGGTGATAGTTGATCATTTGACAAAGAGTGCCCACTTCCTACCAATCCGTGAAATGTATTCCTCTGAGAGACTCGCGGACCTATTCATCAAGGAGATTGTAACTCGCCATGGTGTACCAGTGTCTATTGTGTCTGATCGTGACACTCAGTTTACATCCAAGTTTTGGAAGAGATTTCATGATGCTATGGGGACGAGGTTACACATCAGCACGGCTTATCATCCACAGACGGATGGTCAGTCGGAGAAAACCATTCAGATTCTTGAGGATATGCTTCGGGCATGCGTCATTGATTTTGGAGGTAGTTGGGATGACCACTTACCGTTAGCGGAGTTCTCATACAATAACAGTTATCATGCCAGCATTGGTATGCCCCCTTATGAGATGCTATACGGTAGGAAATGTAAAACACCCGTTTGTTAGGGTGATATTGGTCAGAAAGAGTTGGGAAGTATTGAGGTGATCGAGGCTACAACTGAGAAACTTGAAAAGATCAAAGCCTTTATGAAGGCAGCTAAAGATAGGCAGAAGTCGTATGCTGACAAAAGGCGTAGACCGATTGAGTTCCAGGTGGGTAATAGAGTTATGTTGAAAGTCTTAACTTGGAAGGGGATCATTCGCTTCAGAAAACGGGGCAAGTTGAGCCCGAGATACATAGGGCCTTTCCGAATCATTGCCCGAGTAGGAGTGGTGGCCTATAGGTTGGAATCGCCCAGTGAGTTAAGTGAAATTCATCCGACATTCCATGTATCTCACTTGAGAAAGTGCTTAGCCGAAAAAGATATGGTCGTAACAATAGAAGACATTGAAGTGGATGAACAACTCAATTACGTGGAACAACCAATGGCGATCATCGATCGCAAGGAGAAGAGGCTAAGGAATAAAGTGGTTCCACTTATGCGAGTTCAGTGGAAGCACAGGAAGGGATCTGAGTCTATGTGGGAGACTGAAGAAGAAATGAGACAACATTACCCACGTCTATTCGAGGAATAACAGGTTTTGAAGATGAAACCTAAATAAGGGGGGTGGACTTGTAACGCCCGGAATAAAGACGAAACGAGCCAATTAATAATAATGGGCTTAGCCGGGATTATTTAAAGAAAATAAGCGGAAACGGAGTACGGATCGAGTTGACCTCGCGGGTTATGTGTTCGGCGAGTTTAAGGTCCCGGGAACGCCCTGTATATATAAACGGGTCAGCTTGAGCAACTCTCATTTGCAACTCAACACCAACTTTTAGAGAGAGAGTGTGTAGAGAGAGAAGGTGGAGAGAAAGTGGTGATCCAAGGCTCGGTTGATCAAGAGATTGAAGATCGGTGTTTGTGGGCATCCAAACAACAAGAAAAGACCAAGAATCCAGGTAAGAAACATCGTTTAATCGGTTCTTTTAGGGTAAACCCTGATTATAGGGTTTGGAGTTTTTAAAAGTGGCAAAGAATCACCCAAAACTCATGTTTTTGTGTAAGAAAACATGTAAGAAGCTTAGATATAGCTTCTTGGGTGATAAACCAAGGTTTTGGGTGTAAAAGATTGAAATTTTGGGTCAAAAATGGGTTGGTTCGTAATTTCAGCCCGTTCTACGAAACTGGCGTTCATTCAGCGAAATTATGTAGTCATCCAGCAAAACTATGGATCTTCCTGCGAAACTATAGTTTCGCAGGTAGTTTCGCAGACTTGAATTTCAAACGAAAGTTGGGCGAAACTGGCAGCGAAGATGCCAGCGAAACTGCTGGCGAACCTAGCAGCGAAACTGCTGATCATGCAGCGAAATTAGTAGCGAAATTAGGCAGAAATTAACCCCTTTGAGTGTTAACTTTTCTGCAGGCTGTGTAGTGTGACCCTTGCTTAGAAAGCTTGATTGAGAAGCTACTCACGGAGTCCAGGTGAGTTCTAGAACCCCCTTTTTACTTGTTTTAACTAATTTTGGGGCTGGAAATGCATATATGTATGTTTTTACGAAACTAGGTTTTATACCCGTATGAATGTGTATGTGTGAATGTGGGTGGGATATGATTTGGGTGATTTATGATGTTATGATGGTGCCATGTTCATGTTATGATGGTTAGAATGCTAGAACTAAGTTAGAACATGATGAATTGATGATTTGGGACTGATTATGATGTTATTAGTATGTGTTGGTTGCCCATGCGCCAGGATTTGGCCCATGCGCCCAACGATTGAATTTGCCTAAATGTCCCCCATGCGCCCAAAACTGCCCATGCGCCTAGAAATGCCTAGAATGACTAAGTGTCATGCGCCCAAATAGTGCCCATGCGCCTGAAAGTTCCCCATGCGCCTAAGTGTTCCCATGCGCCTGCATAGTGCTCATGCGCCTATGCCTTAGAATATTTTCTGAAATTTTGGGGAAAATGTAAAGTGTAGGCTTTGACTTGGGATGTTCCCGGGGGTAATGTATGTTGACTTTATGATATCATATGTGATGATGATGTGATGATGCTATGCATGGTATGGTTATGTTTATGTTATGTTCCTTGTTATGTATATTATTTCCGTGGCTTTACGTGGTATGAAAATGGAAAAGTCTTGCAAGCAAAGGTTGAGGTGAGTGACTGTGTTGTCACAAAAGACTTGTATGCCAAGGTTGAGGTGAGTGACTGTGTTGTCACAAAAGACTTGTAAGCCAAGGTTGAGGTGAGTGACTGTGTTGCCACAAAAGACTCGTAAGCCAAGGTTGAGGTGAGTGACCGTGTTGTCACAAAAGACTCGTAAGCCAAGGTTGAGGTGAGTGACTGTGTTGTCACAAAAGACTCGTAAGGGATTCAATCCCTGAGATTGACCCGGATCTTTGTCGCTTACCCCGGTGCTGGTGCCAGGGTTTGTGCGCAATGAATGGAAGTTTGATAAACATCGGCCCAGTACCCGCTTTGTGCCTACGTTTGGGGTATAGCTGATGACATTGATCCGGAAGGAATGAACGAAGGAAGGTTAATGAATGAGATGTACGGAATGAAAGATAATGAATGATAAAGATGACGTACGATGATGAATGAACGGAAGTCAATGAATGACAATGAAAGATAATAATAAATTATTATCTATGTGTACGTATGATGCATGATCATATGTGAAAGTAAAGAAAGAAAGGTTTTAAATGAAAGAAAAGTATTTTATTTTATAAAACTAGAACTCACTAGCAACGCTGACTTTTACGTGTTTCCAGTTGGCAGGTAATGTTGCTGAGGATGGCACGGGGCAGCTACTTGGCATTTTTGGATGGCATCCGTTGTTTAAATTATAATGTTTTTGTGATGTAATGCAACGAGTAATATTTTGTAATCTGTCAACGATGTATTATTTTGCAAAATCAATTATATATATATAATGGTTTGTTTAAAAGAATTCCGCTGCAATGTTTTAGTAAAGTTAATGTATGTTTTATGCTTTGTGTGCAATGATTGACCAGCTGTAAGCATTCCGGGAACGGGGCCTTACATGGGTCCTAAAAATTAACACCCACCCGTTGTTGATTTTCTATCTTGACAACATCCACCATAATCACTATCAGTATACCCATGTAAGTCAAAATTTCCTTCGTAAGGATACCATAGCCCTAAACCCGGTTTACCTTTGAGATACCTGAATATTCTTTTGACAACAATTAAGTGGTATTCTTTAGGGTCTGATTGATACCGTGCACAAACACAAACAACATACATAATGTCTGGTCTAGATGCAGTGAGATACATCAAAGAACCAATCATCGATCTGTATAATGTTTGATCTACTGATTTTCCTTTCGGATCAGGCTCAATCTTGGTGTTCACATCAGTTGGAGTTCTAATTGACTGACAATCTAGCAGCTTAAATTTCTTCAAGAGTTTGTCAACAAACTTCTATTGGTTGATAAAAATACCATCTGTAGATTGCTTAACTTGAAGTCCAAGAAAGAAATTTATCTCTCCCATAGAACTCATCTGAAATCGAGATTTCATGATTTCTTCGAATTCATTGCACATTTTTGGACTTGTAGAACCAAATATGATATCATCAACATACACTTGTACACATAAGAGATCATCAGCATCCTTTCTGATAAACAGAGTCGGATCGATTTTCCCTCGCGTGTATCCATGTTGGATTAAGTGTTGCGACAATGTCTCATACCAGATTCTAGGGGCTTGATGAAGTCCATATAAAGCTTTGCTCAAATTGTACACATGATGTGGATATGTAGCATCTTCTAAACCTGGAGGTTGCTTCACGTACCCATCATCGGTGATAGAACCATACAAAAATGCACCCTTTACGTCCATTTGATACACTTTAAATTTGATGAATGATGCATAAGCCAGGAAGACACGAATATATTCAAGTCTTGCAACTGGAGCAAATACTTCATCATAATCAATACCTTTTTCTTGAGTGTATCCTTGTGCAACTAATCTTGCTTTATTTTGGATAACAATTCCTCGATCATCAGTTTTATTTCTGAATAACCATTTTGTGCCAATAGCATTTTCTCCTTTAGGTAAATCCACCAGATTCCACACTTCTTGTTTGCGGAACTGTAATAATTCTTCTTGCATAGTCTCGATCCAACCATTGTCCTTTAATGCTTCGGTAATGTTTTTAGGAACAATTTGAGAAAGAAAGCAAGAGTATAAGTAGACGTTTGCTTGTTCTGATTTACTTCTCGTCATTCTCTCACTCAAAGGACCAATAATCTAAGATGTTGGATGGTTCTTGTGAATATGTGATGTCAGAATCTCATCTCCTTGAACTTGAACATCTAGATTAGTCTGGTTCATATTGGAAAGCTGGTGCAATAGGCTTGAAGAATGTGGATTGAAATTGGGATATTGAGTCGGTGCGTTGATAATGTAATCAAGATTACCAGAATCAACTGCATCTCCAGAGATAGATGATGTCCCAGACTCAGGTTGTACAATTTCTGTACCATCATTAGGAATTGGATGAGACACATTTTGGTCTTCTGAAACTGAATGAGAATTGTCTTGATGATCTTCATTATTAGACTGAATAATAGAATATCTAACAAAAGAAAAGAAGGGATAGTTTGAGCTTGAATCATCTACATCGTCAGAGTCCGAATCATCACTGAATGAACCAAGATCTCCTTGAATTTTCTTACTGTAGAATCAATCAAGTTAGATTGATTAAACAAGTTTGATTGAAAAGAGTTTGACAATGAATCTAAATCAAATAACCATGCAGGACCATTTGACATTGATGGAAAAGAGTTTTCAAGAAATTTAACATTGAATGTTACAACTATAACATTAGTCCTAGAGTTATAAACTCGATAGGCCTTTGAAACAGATGAATATCCAACAAAAAATCCATCATCAGATTTTGATTCAAATTTTCCTAAATGATCACTTGAATTCAGAATCATAATCGGACAACCAAAAGATTTAAGAAAATCTATGTTTGGTTTCCTGCCAAACATTAACTCATAGGGAGTTTTCACTTTTTCTTTAACAATTAATGAACAGTTCTGAACAAAGCATGCAGTTGATATTGCTTCATCCCAGAATGTGATCGGAATTTTAGCATCGGCTATATGGATCGTGCTGCTTCAATCAATGTTCGGTTCTTCCTTTCAGCAACTCCGTTTTGTTGAGGAGTTCTTGAAGCACTGAACTGATGAGCTATTCCTTTCTCTGCACAAAACATGTTAAGAGTTAGATTTTTGAAATCCGTCGCATTATCACTTCTAATTATTTTTACTTTTTGATCTAGTTGATTTTCTACTTTTATGATGAGTTCTTTTATTAATTCAGCCATTTCAGATTTGGCATTTAGAAAGAAAACCCATGAAAATTGTAAGGTCCCGTTTCCGAAGACCTCATAGTTGGACATTCACAGCACTATTCATAAAACATTTCATAATTCATTATCACATTGCAGCGAAATTTAAACATTTAAAAGCGATTCATTTATTTATAAACGCTGTTGCTAAGTAATACATGTTTGGTATAGTTACAAAAGATCATTAGTTTGCATTACAAAACAACAATGTTATATTCATGAATGGATGTCAGCCTTGTCCCGACGAGTAGCCTCCCCGAGTGCCATCCTCAGCAATATTACCTGCCAACTGAAAACGCATAAAAGTCAGCTCTGCTGAGTGAGTCCTAGTTTTAAAATCATAAAAATATCTTGATAGATTTTTATACAAAATACTTCTTAAAGAAAATATCTTATCTTTCTTTCGGATGTGATCACACACCATACATACAAATCATATCCATTACATCATCACCATTCTCTTTCTTGCTTATTATTATTATCTTTCACTGTCGATATGGACCAAAGTGCTATACCCCCCATATAATGCGCATAAACCTGGTACTGGGCCTTGAAGTCTATAAATAGACTCCATCCGTTGTGCACGTATGCTGGCACCAGTATCGGGGCAGCAACAGTGGTCCCCTCAATCTTAAAGATTGACCCTGTGTACATCCATTGGGTTAGCTAAACCGTACACAGTTGAGCTAACGACAACATGGTCGTGCACCTCCTGTAAATTTTTACTTGCAAGTATTTTCATTCCTTATGTTCCACTTTACGTTAATATTAATCTTACACTTGACTAATAATAATAGTTTATGATCATAGGCAATCCATATAAAGTCACATATTAATATCATAATAGGCACATAAGGACAGCCCACAACATGCATAAGATAATCATATACAAGCATCAAGTCAACCATGGTGAAACCCTAATCTGATCTTCCAAAATTCCAGAAAGATTACTTAAGTCTTAAAGAAATGCGGGTGAACAAAAGTGAATGCTGGTGAACAAAACACTTAGGCAATTATCACAGTGTAAATGTGGATGAACCATCATACCTGTAAATGAGACTTATACTATAACCTATTCTAAAACCTCATTCTCATACATAGATCAATCATGCAAAACTCTTAGAACAAGCTTACAACCTCATAGAACATAGAAGTTCATACACGTACATACACAGTTATCGTACATAACGGTTGTAAAACATTTTAAATGCATTTTCAGCCCCAAAGAAGTTTTAAAACATAGAATCGGGGTCCTAGAACTCACCTATTGCAGCAAACAAGTGAATCTCCTCCCAACTTGCGTGCACAAGAGTTCAAACACCTAGAACAAGCCAAAACAAACACCCAAACACCAAAAACACATTGAAATCCATTTCTATGGTTGAAACCTCAAAGAAACCGAACCAATTAATCACAAAAACCTACTAACCTTGAATAATCTTCTTCTTCTTCACAATTTGACAGAGAGGAAACACAAAAACCAGCTTTCTTTCTTTCTTTTCTTCTTCGGAAAGCAGCAGCAGAAAGAGCATGGGCGACCATGCTCTTTATACACCCACTTTTGACTTTTTGGTACTATTTACACAAAGCACCCCTCAACTTTGCCTTCTTTTTATTTTCTTCAAATTACTTTATTTTCCTTTGTATTCTGATGAAATTTCGGGTGTTACAAGTCTACCCCCCTTAAAGAGGTTTCGTCCCCGAAACCTGTCACTCTTAGAATAACCTGTGGGTAATGCTGTCTCATCTCTTCTTCGGTCTCCCAAGTAGACTCAGATCCTTTTCGATGTTTCCACTGTACCCGCACAAGTGGAACAACTTTATTTTTCAATCTCTTCTCCTTTCGGTCGATGATTGCCACTTGTTGCTTCACATAATTGAGCCGTTCATCCACTTAAATATCATTCAATGGTACAATCATATCTTCGTCAGCTAAGCATTTTCTTAGATGAGATACATGGAATGTTGGGTGAATCCCATTCAACTCATCGGGCAATTCTAGTCGATAGGCCACCTCTCCTACTCCTGCAATAATTTGGAAAGGCCTTATGTATCTTGGACTCAACTTGCCCCTCTTCTAGAATCGGATGATCCCTTTCCAAGGCGAGACCTTTAACATAACTTTATCACCCATGTTGAACTCGATGGGTCTACGCCTCTTATCGGCATACGACTTCTGTCTATCCTTTACCGCCTTCATAAAGGCTTTGATCTTTTCTAGCTTCACAGTCATAGCCTCAATCACCTCGATGCTTCACAATTCTTTCTACCCAGTGTCTCCCCAACTCACGGGCGTTCTATACCACCGACCGTATAGCATCTTGTATGGTGGCATACCAATGCTGGCATGATAACTGTTGTTGTACGAGAACTCTGCTAACGGTAAGTGATCATCCCAACTTCCTCCAAAGTCGATCACACATGCCCGGAGTGTATCCTCGAGCGTTTGAATCATCCGCTCAGACTGACCATCTGTCTGAGGATGGTAAGTCGTGCTAATGTGTAGTCATGTCCTCATGACATCATGGAATCTCTTCCAAAACTTCGATATGAACCGGGTATCATGATCTGACACAATAGAAACCGGCACACCATGGCGAGCTACAATCTCTTTGATGAACAGGTCCGCCAGTCTCTCGAAGGAATAATTCTCACGGATCGCTTGGAAGTGAGCACTCTTTGTCAATTGGTCAACTATCTCCCAGATGGTATCGCACCCCTTCGTAGTATGGGGTAGCTTCATTATGAAGTCCATGGTGATGTGCTCCAACTTCCACTCGGGTATATCCAACGATTGGATCTTCCAGTATGGTTTCTGATGTTCTGCCTTCACTTGCAAGCAAGTAAGGCACTTACTTACATACTCTGCCACGTCCCGTTTCATACCCGGCCACCAGTAGTCTTTCTTCATGTCTTGATACATCTTGGTAGCACCAGGATGAATGGAGTATTGAGTTTTATGAGCTTCATCCATAATTTGCCCATATAGATTCCCATGTCGAGGAATCCACATTCGTCCAAAGCGGGTTCTAACCCCGTGGGTGTTCCCTCCTAATTCAGCGACTAAACCTCTCATCCTTTCGGAGTTGAGGGGATCTTCTTTTAACACCTCATTTTGAAACTCTTTAACTTGCGTTATCACCTCTGAGGTCATCACCAACTGATACGCCTTTACCCGAATCGGTTCGGGTCTCTCTTTCCGGCTAAGGGCATCGGCTACTACGTTGGCCTTGCCTGGGTGGTAATGGATCTCACAATCATAGTCTTTGATCAACTCTAACCACCTTCTCTGCCTCATGTTGAGATCTTTCTACTCTAAAAAGTATTTAAGCTCTTGTGATCCGTGAAGATCGTGCACTTGGTCCCGTATGAGTAGTGCGTCCAAATCCTTGACACAAAGACCACCGCAGCCAAATCTAAATCATGAGTGGGGTAATTAACTTCGTGGGTCTTTAACTATTGGGATGCGTAGGCTATTACTCTCCCACATTGCATTAACACACAACCCAGTCCCGAATAGGAGGCATCCAAATACACCACTAAGTCTTCACTCCCTTCAAGTAATGTCAAAACAGGAGCTTGAGTTAATCTTGCCTTTAACTCCTCAAAAGCATCCTCCTGTTCTCGTCCCCACACAAACTTCACATCCTTGCGTGTCAACTTAGTCAAAGGTGAGGCTATCTTGGAAAAGTCTTGGATAAACCTTCGGTAGTAACTCGCCAAACCCAAGAAACTACGAATCTCGGACGGCGTCTTAGGAGACTTCCATTGCATTACCGCCTCAACCTTTGCCGGGTCCACCATAATTCCTTCGGTATTCACACATGACCCAGAAACTGAACTTCCCGCAACCAAAAAGCACACTTAGAGAATTTAGCATACAACTTCTCCTTTCTAAGTGTCTCCAACACTTCACGTATGTGGCCGGCATGTTCTTCTTTGCTCTTTGAATAAATCAGAATATCATCAATAAACACAATCACTGATCTATCTATCATCGGCCGACACACTTGGTTCATCAGATCCATAAAGGCAGCTGGCGCGTTAGTTAAACCGAATGACATAACGAGAAACTCGTAATGTCCATAACGCGTGCGGAACGCTGTCTTCGAGATATCTTGTTCCTTTACCTTCAGTTGATGGTAGCCAGATCGAAGATGTATTCTGGAAAACCAACTGGCACCTTGAAGCTGATCAAACAGGTCTTCAATCCTTGGTAGGGGGTATCTGTTCTTCACTGTCAACTTGTTCAACTCCTAGTAGTCTATACACATTCTCATACTACCATCTTTCTTCTTTACGAATAATACCGTAGCACCCCAAGGAGAGATACTCGGTCTAATAAACCCCTTATCCATCAGTTCCTGTAGCTGATCGATCAGTTCTTTCGTCTCGGTCAGAGCTAACCGATACGGTGCGTTGGCAACGGGTTGCGCACCGGGTATCAGGTCGATCTGAAATTCTATCTCACGGTCCGGTGGCACATCTGGTAGATCTTCGGGAAACACATCCGGGAAATCACGTACCACTGGCACTTCTGATAATTGTGGTATCGACACGTCCACATGTTTCACGTATGCCAAGTAGGCACAACATCCGCGCCTCATACACTATCACTTTCGGAACCATAGTGACGCGATCACCATAAACTATCACTGAACTCCCATCGGGTGCAACTAACTGAATCATCTTCTTCCTACACACGATGTTTGCCTCATAGACTGCCAACCAATCCATCCCCAGAACTACATCAAACCCGCCTAGGGGCATCACAAATAGTTTGGCGGAGAACCTATGGCCTTCCAACTCTATGCCATAATCCTCAATCATATTAGAAATTCTGGTAGACTTACCAATAGTAGTTTCTACATTAAAAGGTTCATCGATGCTCCTACTACTAACAGGCAATTTAGCACAGAAGGCAGCAGATATGAAACTCCTACTAGCACCAGAATCAAATAGTACAGAGGCACAAGTTTGGTTTACTAGGAACACACCAGACACGATGTCGGGGTCTACCCGGGCTTCCTCTCGGGTCATCGTGAAGGCTCTTGCACTTGCCCTCAACCCTCCTTCTTCTGGCCACTTCTTCAACCCAGAACTTTCAGCCCTTGGCTTCTTGCAGTCCTTGTTCATATGACAGATTTCACCACAGTTAAAGTACCATGGCGCTCCACACATCTTTGAAATATGACCGGGCTTGCCACATTTGTAGCATACATTCATTCCCAAGCGGCATTCCCCGCTATGTTCCTTCCCACACTTATCACACTGTATTAACCCCGAGCTTGCAGTAACCACTCTGTGATCATCCATCCTCGGCCTCTTACAGTTCGGGTTGAAACCACCACGCCCGAATCTCTTCCCGTTCCAACGCCTGTTATTACCACCCGTCTTCTTCAACTCAACCACCGCTACTTCCCTTTCATCATACAACATTCCCGCCAAATCCACTGCTGACCTAAAAATGCTTGGTTGGGCAGCGATCAAATGTCTGCGGATGTCGGTCGGTAGTCCCTAAACGTACCGATTGATCTTCCTCGATACTGGCGTAACCTGATCCGGCACCAACCTCGCCATTTCGTTAAACTTGGCGGTATATTGCTGGTGGGTCATAGTTCCCACCTCCAGCTGTAAGAACTCCTTTTCGATCTTGTTGAGTTCTCGGTGAGGACAGAATTCCTCAATCACCAACTTCTTCAGCTCACCCCATCTCATTCTCTCGATGGCCCTGTCACCCTCGGCATGGACAAGATTGTCCCACCAACATAGTGCCGAGTCAACAAACGAGTGAGTGGCGAACATCACTTTCTGGTCTTCCTGACACTCACTGATCTTCAATACTGCCTCCATCTCCCTTATCCAGCTGTGGGCAGTAGCAGCGTTACCATTGCCATCAAAAGTAGGGGGTTTACAACGTTGGAATACCCCGTAGCTGCATCCCCTCGCAGTTTCCCGCACCACCACCTCTTCATCATCACTTGAGGCTCCCCCTCCAGCATTTAGCTCCTCCTCCTCATCGTGATCCCTCACATCACCTCTCCTACCAGCAGTCATTCTCCTCTCTTCCTCCTTCTCCTTTCGTTAATCTTCCCTCACAGCTCGGATCACTTCAGTCACCACAGACGGTAGGATTGTCTGCATGACTTGGTGAACCTCCTCCACTACTGCCTCTTTCATCGAGGATCTCAAGTTAGCACTCTCATCCACCCCCTCTGGGTGATGCAGATCAGGCCCAGCAGTAGCCGTCTCTGCGGTCCTCGTCTTGTTCCTTGTGGCCCGACGTCTACCAGCACGACCACCCCGAGTTCCACCTCGAGAAGCCTTAGATGATCTACCTCCAGCCATCCTCTAACAATATAAGATCCAAATACCAACACGGTCATTCAAGGTAATAGCTCAGTTAATGTTAAGTATAGTAAGTCCCTAATTACAGTGGCCAATTGTGATTAGCCACTTACTTCACTCTTCGTTCCCCGAGCATTTCCTATCCTGACTACATCAGTATTTAAATCTACTAAAGCAAATAAATCAAATAGCATGCGCACATAATACCGATCAGCATTATAAAAGAATTATCTGATGGCACATAGCTACTCGGGCTGACATTCCTCCATTCGGTCCCATTTTCAGTTAAAGTTTAGGTTTTTGAAAATATTTACCCATTTCTCTTAAACTTTGGCTCTGATACCAACTTGTAAGGCCCCGTTTCCAAAGACCTCATAGTTGGACATTCACAGCACTATTCATAAAACATTTCATAATTCATTATCACATTGCAGCAAAATTTAAACATTTAAAATCCATTCATTTATTTATAAACGTTGTTGCTAAGTAATACATGTTTGGTATAGTTACAAAAGATCAGTAGTTTGCATTACAAAACAACAATGTTATATTCATGAATGGATGTCAGCCTTGTCCCGACGAGTAGCCTCCCCGAGTGCCATCCTCAGCAATATTACCTGCCAACTGAAAACGCATAAAAGTCAGCTTTGCTAAGTGAGTCCTAGTTTTAAAATCATAAAAATATCTTGATAGATTTGTATACAAAATACTTCTTAAAGAAAATATCTTATCTTTCTTTCGGATGTGATCACACACCATACATACAAATCATATCCATTACATCATCACCATTCTCTTTCTTGCTTATTATTATTATCTTTCACTGTCGATATGGACAAAAGTGCTATACCCCCCATATAATGCGCATAAACCTGGTACTGGGCCTTGAAGTCTATAAATAGACTCCATCCGTTGTGCACATATGCTGGCACCAGTACCGGGGCAACAACAGTGGTCCCCTCAATCTTAAAGATTGACCCTGTGTACATCCTTTGAGTTAGCTAAACCGTACACAGTTGAGCTAACGAAAACAAGGTCGTGCACCTCCTGTAAATTTTTACTTGCAAGTCTTTTCATTCCTTATGTTCCACTTTTCATTAATATTAATCTTCCACTTGATTAATAATAATACTTTATGATCATAGGCAATCCATATAAAGTCACATGTTAATATCATAATAGGCACATAAGGACAGCCCACAACATGCATAAGATAATCAGATACAAGCATCAAGTCAACCATGGTGAAACCCTAATCTGATCTTCCAAAATTCCTGAAAAATTCCTTAAGTCTTAAAGAAATGCAGGTGAACAAAAGTGAATGCGGGTGACCAAAACACTTAGGCAATTATCACAGTGTAAATGTGGATGAACCATTATACCTTTAAATGAGACTTATACTATAACTTATTCTAAAACCTCATTCTCATACATTCTTAACATAGATCAATCATGATAAACTCTTAGAACAAGCTTACAACCTCATAGAACATAGAAGTTCATACACGTACATACACAGTTATCGTACATAACGGTTGTAAAACATTTTAAATGCATTTTCAGCCCCAAAGAAGTTTTAAAACATAGAATCGGGGTCCTAGAACTCACCTATTGCATCAAACAAGTGAATATCCTCCCAACTTGCGTGCACAAGAGTTCAAACACCTACAATAAGCCAAAACAAACACCCAAACACCAAAAACACATTGAAATCAGTTTCTATGGTTGAAACCTCAAAGAAACCGAACCAATTAATCACAAAAACCTACTAACCTTGAATAATCTTCCGAGAGGAAACACAAAAACCAGCTTTCTTTCATTCTTTTCTTCTTTGGAAAGCAGCAGCAGAAAGAGCATGGGCGACCATGCTCTTTATACACCCACTTTTGACTTTTTGGTACTATTTACACAAAGCACCCCTCAACTTTGCCTTCTTTTTATTTTCTTCAAATTACTTTTCTTTCCTTTTTATTCTGATGAAATTTCGGGTGTTACAAAAATCTTGTATAGTCATCAATGATAACTAAATAGTAAGATTTTCTTCGAATACTCTTCACGTTGGTTGGTCCAAAAAGGTCCATATGCAACAACTGAAGGGGTTTGGAATTTGAGTTTATCAGCTTGGACTTATAAGACGCTCTGTGTTGTTTTCCTTTTAAACATGCTGAGCATAAATCAGTTGTGGCAAACTTCTTTGATGGAAGGCCAATAACATGATTTCCTGCTACAAGCTTGTTCATGTTTTTGAAATTTGAATGCCCGAGACGTCTATGCCATAGCTGGCTTTCATCATTTGATGCTTTAGCAAAGAGACAAGTTGTTTCTATAGAAGAATCCAGTTGAGATATATCCAGTTTGTATACGTCTCGGTCTCTGACAACTTTAACAACTATGCTATCCTTGCTTATCTTAAATCCTGGCTTCAAGATATAACAGAAAGAATCATCAAAAAGTACAGAGTAGGATTTATCACAAATTTGGGATACATTAAGCAAATTAAAGTTCAACTGTGAACAGAAATTGATTTATCAAAGCTTATAATCCCGTTGGATATTGTTCCTTCTCCGGTTATTTTTCCTCCCGCATCACCACCAAAGGTGACATGCGTTCCATCTTTTAACATAAATTCTTGTAATAAGGCCTGATTGTCTGTCATATGCCGGCTACACCCGCTATCCACATACCAAGTGTTGATTGGTCTTCTCGGGCGTACCTGTAAAACAAAACAATTTAAGTTGAATTATCTACCCAAGCCGAAATGGTCTTGGGTTTTCCAAACTTGTCAACAATAGTAAATTGTTTAAAGTGAAGTTTGTTGACATCAGGTTTATTCTTTATGAATTTACCAATTCTGTTATTTGTAACAAAATTATGCTTGTTTGGAAAATTCATGCTTTTTGACTGACCGTTGTTTAAAAATTTTTTGTTTTCAAAACTTTTGTTATTAATTCTCATTGACCATGGAATGAAATTATCATTGAAGTATTGTTTAGGTCTCACTGGATTATTTCTTTTGAAAGATTTCAAACCTAAGGAGGGTTTGTGTGTTAATCATTAAAAATCGACATTTTGGTTTCTTTTATATTGCGGATTAACATAACCTTTGCTTACTATTGAGGTGGCAAATCCACTCCTCTGTGAATTCTTTCTAAAATAACAATCTTTAGTGTTGTGAGTTTGCTCATCACAGTAAGTACAGTATTTGTTAAAATAACACTCTGAAGTTAAGTGATTTCTCATATCGCAATTATGACAGTATTTGTTAAAAAAACATTCAGCAGTGTTGTGATTGTATATGTCACATATTTTGCAGTACCTCTGTGGAGTCTTGAATAATTGCTTATTAACCTTTGACGTTGACGCAACATTAGAAACTTGGTTACTTTTAGGTGTCAAAGTGTTAATTTGTTGTTTTTAATTTGAAGAATTGTGCCTTTGATTTGAAATATTTTTCTTTTGCACAATTTGTTTTTGTTTATGAACATGAACTTCATTCTTGTTTTCCTTAGTTACAAATATTTTTGCTACAGCGGAAGTCTTTGAATCTGAACCCGTTTTCAGATCAGAGGTAGATTTGTTTTTAGGATTTTCTTTAACATTTTGAATAGAATTCACATTCAACAAACCAGCAGATACACAAAAGTATTCAATTCAACACTTGAAATCAACAAAAATTCATAGAAGTTTTCATTGATTAGTAGAGACGAATACAAAGTGTAAGTAATAGAAACAAAGCGTCTAAACTGAAAGTATAATCTTTAGATGTCTCTAGATGTCTTTAACATTTTGAATAGAGTTCGCATTCAACAAACCAGCAGATACAAATTTAATCGGCTTTAATTTTGTTTTCTGATTTATTTCTTTTGCCTGATTTTCTTGAATTTTCAATTGATCATTTTTGGCTTTATTTATCTTTCTTCTTCTTCTCTGATTCTTTGATTTTGAACCAGTTGTTTGTTTAGATTGAACATCTTCAGTTGAAGATTCTTTTCCATATTGTTTCTTTTTTTGGTCTTTTTGTCATTTTATGAATTCTGGGTTATTTAGACCAAATGAATTTGAATCTTCTGATGTTTCTTCATCATTTCTAGCTTTGTTTTCTGTCATCGTACTCATTTCTTCCAAAACAGATTCTTTAGGAACATAAATATTCTTGTTCTTTGGTCTTGGTTCATAAGATTTAACTTTAACAGGATGTTTCTCAATATCATTTTCTTCAAAAATTTCTACGTTTGTTTTTTCTTCTTCATTTTCAGACATCTTGGTCTTGTTCTGAAATGCTTTGAGTTTTTCTTTCTTTTCTGGAGAGTGATCGTGAGTGTTAAAGTTTTCTGGTAAAGTATTCATTATTGATTCAGGCATTGGTTCATGAGTGAAACCCAATCCTGCCTTTTGTTTATCTTTACATTCATTTACCAGCTTTTCCACAATGGTTTTAGAACTTTTAACTTTAGCTAGATCAACTTGAGTAGCTGCATGAGCTATCTTCTCCAGTTCAAGATTTTTCGTCATCTCTTCGAGTTGTTTTGATACAATTTCAAGTTCTCTTAGAGTTTTGTTCCATGAATTTTGAAGAGAGATAATCTTGTCATCAGATGTTTTATGATCCTTTTTCAGCTTGCTATATATTTGTTCTTCTTGCTTAAGTTTTTCACATATCTTATTAGAATAATTTCTGTAGTATTCGACATGTTCGAAGCAAGACTTTGTGCATAACTTTTCTCTGACTTCTGATGGAATTTCAGAATATTTAGGAGGAGACGTTTCAGAGTTAGAGCTTTCAACCTTTGGCTGATCAGATTTTGCCATCAAAGCAACTCCTCTGAATCTTCCTTGGGATCAGACTTATCACTCCAGTCATAATCCTCTTCCTCGTTCTTAGAGTTTCTATCAGCTTTTGGATCATTAACTTCAGACCAATCTTCCTTTTGTATTTCTGTAACAAGAGATAAATTGGAAGTTAGATCAGCAGTAAATTGTTCAGCGTAGGCACTCCAATCATAACCATCAGTAATATTGACAACTAAAGCTTTCTTAGGTTCCTCTGTTGCTTTAGAATCATCTTTCAATTCTGGCATTGGTAGGCTTTGATAAAGTTTCTGAAATGTCTTCTGTGACGATTGCTGAAACTTTGATTGCTTGAGCTTGAATGACCATTTCCTCCTTTATTCCTTGGAGCTTTGCACTCTCTAGAGAAATGACCATAGTTGTTACAGTTAAAGCATCTTGACTTTGACTTGTCAAAACCTACTGTCTTGTTTGCACTTGGTTTATAGTTTTTTGTTGACGTAGGAATGCTTTTGAGTTCTGTATGCTATCATTACCATCTGCCAATTCAAGTCCATTTCCACAACGTCGTCTGGATCCATTTCAAATAAATCCTGCAAAACAAAATCAAGTTGAGTTAAATGGCTACCTTGGTATGCTTGAAAACTTGCCATAAATGTAGTAAAAGTAGTTTTTGACTCTTCATCTTGTAATAAGATGTTTATTACATCGTTAACTTTGCTAGATTTAGTAGAGTTAACAGATGGAGTCACTGCTTGAGAGTTAGAACTTTTAGGCATAGGAGGAGATTGAGGTTTATTCTGATTTGTATAGGCAGGAGCACTTGTGTAAGTAGAATCAGTAAAGAACCCTGCACCAACAAATAAATCACCCTTATCTACTGGTGAAGTTTCATTCTTAGCCATGAATGCATTCTCCACAGTGTTTGCTGGAGAAGCAACATACTTATATTGTGACATTGAAGCTGCTCTGTCGTTGTTTCTAGAACTTTCATCAATTTTGACAAATTCTATTTTAGCAATCAAGAGATCTAGATCCATTGGAAATTTTTCAGTATGGTTTAACAGGGTGACTGTTTGCTTCTATGAAGATGGAAGAGCATTGAGAAGTCTATAGTTAAGATCTTTTAAATCATTCTTGATCCCTGCAGTCGACATCTCTATAGTCAGTTGAACAAATCTGTTCATCATCTGATTTATTATTTCACCAGACAAATGTTCAAAAAGTTCTAATTGTCTCTTTAGCTTTTGCTTTTTCAGATCCTGAATCTCTTTTCCACCTTCACATATTATTTTCAAGGCCTTATACATGGTGTATCCAGTCTGATAACCATCAAGCCTTGTTAGAACTTCAAGAGGTAGACCTTTGCATATTAAGGAATATGCTTTAATATCATTTTTAACTTTTCTGAGGTCTTCTCCTTGTAGATCATCTTCTGGATAAGGTTCAGTAGATTCCTTTGTATACACAAATCCTCTATCAGGTCCATTAGATGTGATTGGAATGTAAGGACCTTTTTCTATTGATTTTCATAAATCAGTATCAATCGAATTCAGATGGTGTTTTAATCTCAATGACCAATTCTTGAAATCTGCTCTATTCTTCAGCTTGGGAACTCGGTTCTCTGAGTCTTCTGATTTTACCATTTTTAATTTTTGATTTTTAAAAGTGATTTGTTTTTGTTGTTTTTAATGTCTTGAATTAAAACAATAAAATGAAAATATTTTTGGATTTTAAAGTTTCTGAAAAATTCCTGAAAATTTCTAAGGGTGAAAGCTGATGCGTCCAAACAGTAGTGAAACGCCCAAACAGTTGGGGTATACCTTTTGACTTTGACCCTGAAACGTCTAAGGGATTGCCTCAGAAAAATTCCAAAAAACGCCCAAGTTGAGATGCGTCTGAACGGTTGTGATACTCCCAAACAGTTGTGAGACGTCTGGGTGTCAAAACGCCAACAGTTCAAATACTCCTTGAAAGTTGAAAAACGTCTGGAATTACTTGGTTGCTGATAACTTCCAAAGTGTCCCAACAGTTGAAATGCGCCCACACAGTGGTAAAACGCCTAACTGAAAAACGCCCGAACAGTTGTAAAGCGCCTAAACAGTTGTTATGTGCCAATCACTTAGACGATTTGCAGCGGTGTTTCTGACCTAATGCGCCACATTCATCATCTTCAACGAACTTAGATTCTTTCAATTTCTTCAAAACTTGATTAATTGATCTAAATTTCACCAATTAGGTCTGAAATCGATCGATTAACAATCCTCTAACATCAATTTCATCAATCAACAACAAAAATTAATGTTTTGATTCAAAGAACAGTTTGAACAAACTAAGAACAGTTCGAAGACTTTTTTCTCAAATTCACAGATTTGAACGAACTGTACTACTAATTGTGAATCAAATCATGTTTCTGATTGTTAGATCTTGGAATAATAGGTCTAGATCATTTTGTATAGGCTTAGAACTTTAATCAATACATGTAATGAATATTTGTAATTCATTATGTATATATATAGGTTAACCCATATGTGCTTTGATTTATGTGTATGATTACAGGTACACACATTATACTTGGTCAATTTCTGAAATTAACTAAGTGTATGAAACATCTACGGATGAACATTTTTGTTCTTCCATAGATATATTTCTTACAAGACATTCATCAGAAGATCTTCTACGGATGAATATGGGTATTCACTGATGAACAGACACACCACATGAACAAAGTAACTGCTGAAGATCAAGTAGCTGCGGAAGAACAAAGTAACTACGGAAGAACCTGACACGTAAATCATAGAAGTGTTCCTAGTCAACAAGTCAATCACAAACTCCAAGAGATTCGCTGTTTCCTTAACAGAAACACGCTTGTCTATAAATATGAGTCCTAGGTTTCACATCAATAGAGCAAGAAACGGCGACAAAAATACCATCACATCGTTTAACATGATCAACAGAAACCCTAGCAGCCGTCACATCAACTCACCAAAAATCATAAACACAATCATAGCATAGAATTTTGTTAGCAATTATTATTTGATTCTTTGTAATCATTAATCAGTTTTAATGAATTACGTTTGATTCAAATCATTATTCTTTGCATATTGTTGATATCGTTTGATCATTTATTGTTAATTTTCTCTGGCATCGATATTTATTTATTAATCAATTAAACAACGATTAATGGTAATTCCGCTATCATTAATTCGAAACCAATCTAACACTGATAATTCCTGGTTGCGATCCTTGGATTCACAGGTGGTATCAGAGCCTAGTGCTCATTGATCTAGATCGATCGATCTATCGGTGTTAGAATTGTTTAATTCGAAACCTAGATCTATCAGTTTTCTGACTAGATCTATAATTTTTTTTAAGCAAAAGTAATTGGTGTGAAGATTTGAAATTCAATAAATCAGTGATTTGTCATTCAGCGAGTAATGTTACATTGCTCGGTTAACATTGATCTATATTCAAATTAATTGAAACATGTATCTGTGTTATTGGCTGACTCTCATTAACTGTTCATAAGAAACTTTGTTTCAGTTAAAACTTCAATATTTGACTAAAATGAGTAGCTTTGTCGGTGGATCATCGTACCAGCCTCCAAAGTTGGAAACAAAATCAGACTTTAAATCCTAGAAGATCAAGTTCAGAAATCATGTGAACTACACTGATTCTGACTTATGGGTATCAATAACTAAAAGTCCTTATATTCCACCCACCCTTAGGCCGGATTATAATGACAAAAATCAACCCATAAGTACAAAAGATCTGTCACCTGATGATGTTAAAAAGGTTAAAGTTGATATTAGAGCATATAGTTTGCTCAGTATGGCTTTACCAGAAGAAATACTAATCAGGTGTGAGAATTATAAAACAACAAATTCCTTGTGAAAGATACTTCATACTCTTTGTGAAGGGAGTGATGAAATCAAAAGCATTAGGAAGGACACACTTTGCTCACAATATGAAACATTTCATCATATTAAGGGTGAATCAATTCCTCAACAACTCCATAGGTTTATGCAATTGGTAACCGAGATGAACATCATGGAGTTGAAGTATAAAATGAGGAACTGAACAAAAGGATGCTCCATACATTGCCTGAAAGTTTGAAGCAAACTGTGTCCATGTTCAAGAACACCATTGATCTCAAAGCAACTGGCTTAGATACATTGGTAGCTAAAGTTGAGGCTCTTGAAATGGATGAAAAATCAAGAAATAAGAGTGTGTGAACACATGTCACATCTTATCATTTTAAAGAAACCAAAAGTGCTGGAAGTGCTTTTATCTCTAACAATGATAATGACAACTCTTGTACTTTGAGTGAAGATGAAGAAGAAGTGAGCTTTTATGCATCAAAGCCTTCAAAGAAATCTTCTCAAAGTAAATCAGGAAAAGAAAAAGGAAGACCTGATGATAGAAAAGATGCATCTACATCAGCAGCAAAGTCTTTAACAAACAACAACCAAGCAGAGCCCATTACTATGATTCTGGATTCTAAAGAACAAAAAGCAGCATTTGTAGCTTTTAGTTCAAGTTTTCAAGCCTACTTAGGAAGCACCTTAACACCTGCAAATATCTACCAACAAGACTTGGAAAAACTACATCCAGATGTAGTAGAGGAGATGGATCTTCAATGGCAAATGGCAATGATTGCTTATAGAGCCAAACAATACTTTAGAAGAAACAAAAGTTTGGCTGCAGCAACCAAAACATCAAAGATTGGTGTTGATAAGTGAAAGGTAAGATGTTTCAAATGCAATCTCTATGGGCACTTCTCACGAGAATGTAATCAACAATCAAATCCTGACATGAGACAACAGCAGCAACATTAGTCTCATCAGCATCAATCTTATCAAACAACAACATCTCAGAGATCTTATAGACAACCACAGCTAATCAACTCATCCCCACCAGTCACAAATGCGTCAGTAGGACCTAGTAATTCTAAAGAAACTGGGATGATCATTCTCCAAGATGGAACCTATGACTGGAGCATGTATGAGAAGGAAGTTTTGGATGAAAATCCAGCTTTAATGGCCCACATGGAGAACAAAGTTCCACCTATGGCTAGAGAGGTAAGAGATAGATTGTGTTCATCAATGTGTGTTGAGGAAGTTGAAAGATATACAGTCCATGCTCAACAACAGGCTGATAAAGTAAAAGAAATAATGATTTTGAATGAATCTCATGTAAGTGAACATAAATTATATCAATTCAAAATTAACTCTTTACAAAAAGATTTAGATAAATTTGTTTTAGAAAATTACAGCTTAAAAGCCCAAGTTGAGCATCTGACCACTTCCTTAACTAAATCCATGGCTGATCATGCATCAACTGAAGTGAAACTTCAGAAATTTCAACTTTCATCTCAGCAATATGAGAAATTATTGAATTCTCATATTGAATCAAAGAACGGGTATGGGTTGGGATATAATGCTGTTGCACCTCCTTTGAATGATAACTATACAACTTTACCTGAATCAATGACAAATAGCTTGTCAAATCATTTTGTGCCATGCACCAAGTTTGAAACAAACTATACTGAACAAGTTAATAACAATGAATCTGAGGTGAGTGAAACTGAGTCTTCTGAATCAGATAAACTCAAACAAAATGAATCAGAATTTGACTTTGATGGATGTGATGACTTGGATGATTCTGATGAACATGATGATAACTGTGCGGATCAACTGAACATTGGTAAGAATGTTTCAGTTGAAACAATCATTCCCAAAGTACTTGAGCAAACAAAGTTGCCAAATCCTCCTAAGCAAAGAAACATGTTGAAGACTATTTGCAAGAGAATAACTCAGCTAAATGAAGGTCTTCAAGTACTTCATCAGCAACAAAAACCTTCAACTGAAGTGATTGATAAATGTAATCTACTAAAGTTCACAAATCTTCCTTAGAAACTGAAAAGAAGCGAGTATCAACAGAACTTCTCCGAAAGAAGAAACTTTCTTCAGTAGCAGATCTGCGAAAAAACAAATCTACTAAATCAGTAGATGATCTGCGGAAGGCAAAAGAAATGACCAAAAAGAAAACAACTCAAAAAGGTGTGAGCTCAAAGCAACAAACTTCAGCTGATAAACATGAACCTTTTGACATCATGTCAGGAAAAGGAAAGGAGTCAGCTTCAGTAAAGTTTGAGAAGGAGTTGAAGACTCAAAAACAGCAAAAGAAGAAGAAATTAATTGAGTCTGATAATGAGTCAGAAGAAAAGTATTGCAAATGGTGTGATATGAAAAATCATAACACTGAAGACTGTTACGTCAGCAGCTATTGCTCCATCTGCAATATGAACAATCATATGACTTTAGACTGTTACTTCAACAAACATTGTGCTATTTGTAACAAAAATAACCATTCCACTCAGGAATGTTCTTTTAACAAAAAGAACAAGACAAAGAGCACAAAGAAGAAACAACCTGAGAAGGATGAATCAGAATCTCAATCAATCGAAGATAAAAAAGATTCAAGATTAAAGAAACAACAAAAACAAAAACAAAAGGTGACAAAATCACAAGAGAAACCATCAGTTGATAGTGAGCCTTTGAAGAAAAGACAACCTGAACAGAAATCAAAGACTCCTCAACAATCAAAGACACCTCATAAAAAGGTGGATTTGAACAATAAGAAGTCAAATGCTAAAGCTACTTTCTTTGATAATTTTGAAAAAGGAACTCATGTTTTATATTCAAAATCAAAGGATGATGAAACTTTCAACAATCAAGGATCATCATCAAAGTGAAAACAGCAAACAAAGAAAGAGAAGATCCTTGAGGAAGAGTTTGAACAATCAGAACAAAATTCCACAAGTTCATCATCAACAGAATCATCCTCACCACAAACAACATACAATGAATCAATTGAATCTAAAATTAATACTGAATCTTCAAGACTCATTCACGAGAAAGTTAAAATTTTAGACTCCACAGGATCACCCAAGATCATTAAGACTTGGGTTTCCAAATCTAATTGATTTCTTTAATTATGCAGGAACAATCTTGGAGAGCTGATAACAAGTGGTATGTTGACAGTGGTTGTTCCAGACATATGACAGAAAACTGTTCTCTTCTCCATGACTTGAAACATAAAAATGCTTCTTATGTGGCATTTGGTGGGGATAAAAAGGGAGGTAAAATAGTTGGTGAAGGAATGGTAACTAATGGTGTGCTCAGATTTGAGAAAGTAAATTATTGTGAAAATTTGCAATATAATTTATTGAGTGTGTCTCAATTTGTGATCAAAATTATACCACATTATTTGATAACACTAATTGTTACATTCTTAAGCCAGGCTTTGCAGTTTCAGAAGATTGGATCCTTCTTAAAGCATCAAGAAAAGGAAACACATATGTTTTGGATATGAATAATACAGTACTCACAAACAATGAAACATGCCTGCTATCTAAGTCATCAGAAGATGAATCTCAGTTGTGGCATAGAAGGCTTGTTCATTCCAACTTGAAGAACATGAATAAATTGGTGAAAAATGACTTAGTCATTGGATTGCCAAAGAAAGAATTTTCTTGTTCAAACCATTGTCCTTCATGTTATAAAAGAAAACAATATAGAGTGTCACATAAATCCAAAATAATAAATACAAACACTACACCACTCAAATTGCTTCACATGGATCTTTTTGGTCCAACTAATGTGATGAGCATTGAAAAAAGGCAATATTGTTTAGTGGTTGTGGATGAATTCACTAGATTCACATGGGTCTTTTTCTTAAAACAAAAGAGTGAAACATCAGAAACATTAATGGAGTTTATCACAAAGATTGAGTATCAACTTGATTTAAAAGTTAAAATTTTTAGGAGTGACAATGGGACTGAATTTGTTAATATTGTCTTAGATTCATTTTGTAAGAATAAAGGCATAGCAAGGAAATTTAGTGCACCAAGAACTCCACAACAAAATGGAGTTACTGAAAGAAGAAACATAACTCTCATTGAAGCAGCAAGAACAATGCTAGCTGATTCATAATTGCCAATCACCTTTTGGGCTGTAGCAGTGAACACAGCATGCAATGTTCAAAACAGGACATTAATTGTCAAAGAACACAATAAAACACCTTATGAGCTTTTATTTAAAAGAAAACCTTACATAGGATATCTTAGAGCTTTTGGGTGTCATGTATCTGTTTTAAACACAAAAGAACAATTGGGAAAATTTTCAGAGAAAGCCTATGATGATTTCTTCGTTGGATATTCTTCAACATCTAAATCATATAGGATCTACATTCCACAACAAAACATTGTGGAAGAAACTCCTAATGTGTCTTTTGATGAATCCTTATTTCCTAAATTTGTAAAAGGATCATCATGGTTGTTTGATATAGATGCACTCACAAACTCATTTAACTCTGGTTATTTGAATGCTGCAGGTACTGAGGATACATGCTATCCATTTGTTCCTCCAAACATGAATGAAGTGTCATTATCTGCTGATCCTCCAAGAATACAAACTTCAAGTATCATCGAACAAGGAAAACCAAATAATGTCAATAATGCAGCACAAGACCAAGCAAATGGATCTGCATCCTCAGATGCAAACACTTCATTAGCAGCTGCTGACTCTGCATCCGCAGATGAGTGTCCTACATCCGGAGATGTGATTATTGGATCAGCTGATGTTCCATTCACATCAGTAGATATTCCACATATTATAGATGGTCCATTGCATTCCAAAGAGTCATTGTTAGCAAGTCAACAAAATACATCCATAGATGTTACTGTAACTCCTGCAGAAGCACAAAATACATCTGTAGATGTTCCTGTAACTCCTGCGGATGGCACTCATAATGCAGCTGATGTACAAAACGAAAATCATTTAGCTCCCAATGATGATCAATTTGATTACTTCATAAATTCATCATCTCAGCTGGATATATCTGCATCAATGCATATGACTAACTTGGAATCATCTATTCCAGTTGAGTCCATACCAACAACAAGAATTCATAAGACTCATCCAATAAACAACATCATTGGAGATCTCAATGAAAGAACCACAAAAAGCCAAGGGGGAGCTTCAAACATATGTCTTTTCACTTGTTTTCTTTCACAAATGGTTCCTCCAAACATTACAGCTGCACTAAAAGATAATAGCCGGATTGAAGCCATGCAAGAAGAACTTCAACAATTTAGAAAGCAAAAGATCTGGAATCTAGTTGATCTTCTTGAAGGTCAACATCCAATTGGCACAAGGTGGTTATTAAAAAAAACTAGATGACAGAGGTATCATTGTAAGAAGCAAAGCTAGGCTGATTGCTCAAGGATATACTCAAGAAAAAGGGATAGACTATAATGAAGTTTTTGCACCAGTTGCAAGAATTGAAGCCATTAGAGTATTCCTAGCCTATGCATCATATAAGAAGTTCACTGTTTATCAAATGGATGTGAAGTGTGCCTTTTTATATGGGAAAATTGATGAAGAAGTCTATGTAGCTCAACCTCCAGGTTTTGAAGATCCTGATTACCCACATAAAGTATACAAGCTTGACAAAGCTTTGTATGGTCATAAGGCACCAAGAAAGTGGTATTAAACATTATCATCTTTCTTGTTCAAGCATGGATACAAAAGGGGAACTATTGATCAGACTCTCTTTCTCAAACATGAACATCAAGACCTCTTAGTTTTTCAAATATATGTAGATGACATTATATTTAGATCAACAAACAAGAGACTGTGTGAAAGCTTTGAAGAGTTGATGAAATCTTAGTTTCAAATGAGCTCAATGGGAGAATTAACTTTCTTTCTTAGACAACAAGTTCATCAGAAAATAGATGGCATATTCATCAATCAAGAAAAGTATATTCATCAAATATTGAAGAAGTACAATCTTGCTAATACATCTTCATGCAAAACACCTGCTTCAACAATTGACAAAATTGTACCTAATCCTACAGGAAAATCTATTGATCAAAGATTATATAGATCAATGATAGGATCTCTTATGTATTTAACTGCCAGCAGACCTGACATAATGTTTACTGTATGTGTGTGTGCTAGGTACCAAGCAGATCCAAAAGGTCCCATCTGAATGCTGTGAAGAGGATTTTCAGATATCTCAAAGGGAAACAGCCCTTGGTCTATGGTATCCAAAAGATGGAGACTTCTCTTTCTACTCTTATTCAGACAGTGACTATGGAGGATGCAACAACAATAGAAAATCCACAACTGGTGGATGTCAATTTTTAGGACCAAGACTTGTTTCATGGCACTGCAAAAAGCAAACAAATATATCTGTATCCACAGCTGAGGCTGAGTTCATAGCTGCTTTAGCTGGTTGCCCTCAAGTCCGTTTGTTGCAAAACCAATTACTTGATTATGGTTACAATTTCCTTTAAACTCCAATTCATATTGACAATTTAGCGGCTATGTTTATCACTGCTAATCCAGTTCAACATAGTAAAACAAGCATATTGAAATCAGATATCATTTTCTGAGAGATTGCTCAGAAAAAGGTTTAATCAAGTTAGTCAAAGTGGATACAACAAATCAGCTTGCTGATCTATTCACTAAGGCCTTTGATTCAGTTAGATTTAATTTTCTAATTGAGTCTTTGGGCATGATTAACTTAGATTAATCATCATTAACAAAGAACAGCATGTGTCTGTCCTTGTCTTTATTTATTGTGTCTTCTATTTCTGCATGTCATATGGTTTGGGAAATGATAGTACACTGTACCTTTGCTTGCTTCCTGAGTTCTTAAATTTCTTTAAAAACTAATCAAAAGTTCTTTGATATGTAAGTAGATTCAACTTGAGTGAAGATTATACTAAGAGCATGCTTAACATAATGAAAAGGTGACTATTTATGAGAAGCTTCATTTTGAGGATCAAGCAAGTAAGACTTATCCAGATGTGATAAATTCTTTCACCTAAGCACACTATGTAAAACACTTTATAACTTCTATCTTTGCAAATCATATTCCCTCTATTTTGTGTGAACAAAGACCTGGGTTTATGAACACCATGAGATACGTATGTATTCAACTGATGAAAATATCATGATCCTCATCATCCCTCTATTTTGTGTAAACAAAGACCTGGGTTAAAGGCACCTCTGTTTTACGTAAGTAAAGACCTGGTGACCTGATGATGATCATAGTTAAGCTCTCAAAAGAATTCATTGTGATCAACTGTATAATTACATAAGAGCTTTTGTAGCAAAGTATTTATGAGCCAACTCATATGTCTCAAGATAGAATTTATAACTTAATGTACATAGTTTCTAAGAGTGAAAAATTGATGAATTGACTCACAAACGGAGGACAAACTATAATGTGAATTGAATGTGGAACCCATAATAGTTTATCACTAATAAACATGAAAACATGACAAACAGCATGTCTAGTTGATTCCATACTCTTGTTTGGATTTAAATGGACAAACATACTTGCAATTAGGACTAGAATCAGGTCACAATTCAACAATCAACTCAATCAGGAAGAAGTTTAGTGTCATCGTATGATCCCATTATATGTGTTTATATGCATGTACATATTTTTAATTCAATTTTGTTACTTTTAGCTTATTTATTGTGTGTATTCTTTGGACTGTCATGTGCCTTTCATGCTATTTACTTTATAAATTTATGATTAATGCAACACTTTATCATTAATCACAAATTTAGGGGGAGTAGTTATTACATGAAATACATGAAACATAAAAGCTGAATTCAATGATCCAAATTCAAATGAAGGAATTGGAACTTGAGCACTAACTTGGCTGAAGGATACATGAAGCTTTTCAAATTATATTTCTTGTGCACAAATTATCATGCAAACAAAGTCAACAAGGTCCAATAGTAATAAATGGTTTTATCAGTTGATTAGGACCATACAATCAAAGAAGTTTCAACTATGCATCTTCAGCATCAGCAGAAGCTACAGTACATTTTCCTGTTCAGTAGATGCTACAGTGCAAAAAAGGAATATGACCATCCATAGATTGGTAACCTATAGATGTGGTAGTATTTAAAAGTATAATAGTTCTATAGACTGGTAATCTATGAAAATTCAAATTATACTTCATCAAAAATCAGTTTTTAATTCTAAGTCATCCGTAGATGATCTACAGAAGAACTAAAATCTGCGGAAACAATAAAATTGGTAATAAGAATAGGGGGTCCCAGCTCATTTAATAAATGAAGTTAATATATCCGAGGGAGTATAAATGATGTTTTTGACTTGTCATTTCCATTCACTTTTTCAGAACACCTTTTTCAACCTAGAAAAACGTTCAGATAAACCCCCATTTGACAATATTCAAAATTACCAATAACCTTTAAACCTTGCTTGATTCTTGATCTTCGTTCATTACAAGTTCAATAATATCAAGGTAAAATATATCATAATCCGAAATTATGAACTGATTGATTCATCATTTCTGTGTCTAAACTCTTCGTATTCTTAAGTGTGGTGATTTTCCTCTAACATAATTTTCTTCATTCTTATAAACAGATGGCTAATCGTTTTGCAAGAGAGCATAATGTATGTGCATTCTTAAATCCTGATGACCCTGTAGCAGAAGGATGTCGAGATATCATCAGATACCTACGACGATCCAGGCTTTTCTATTCTTTATCAGCAGAGCCTGTGATTCATCAAGCACACATCATTGATTTTTGGAATTCAGCTCGAATAGAGCAAGTTGGTGAATCTGAGGTGATAGTTACTGAAATCAAGAATGAAAGGAAGAGAGTTGATGAACAAACTATCAGAAGGGCACTTGAGCTGGGAGAACAAGAAGTTGGTCACCCGGATGTATTTAAGAATGAGTACATAGAGAAAGTGTTCTATCTGATGGGATATGATGGTGACTTTGACAAGGGTGAGATAAAGAAAGGGAGATTGTGCAAGCCATATAGTTTCTTATGTCACACATATCTAAAGTGCATCTCCAATAGGAAGTCTGGGCTTGATAGATTCTCAAGGCACATTTCATCTGGCAGTATTGGCCTTTTTGAGGGAAGGACATACAACTACTCAAAGTACATTTTCAGTTGTCTGTGTGATCACATCAAAGTGCAAAAGGCTGATAAGATGTACATGTTTCCAAGGTTTATGCAACTGATCATTAATGGTGAATTGCCTGGGATAGCAGGAGAAGGTGATGAGTTTGTTCAAGCACATCTGGGAGATCTGTACTGAATAAGATCAGTGGAAAATATGAAGGAGAAGATATGTCAATGTTTGCACATGTGCAGATGCTAATGCCAACATTCCACCAGAACTGATGTGGGAAGATTAACAAGATAGTCAATCTACTGATGCTGAGCAAGACTTACCTCAACATTCCACTCCTTAATCTCCCATACACCACCATTATCAATCTCCACAAATCCAATCTCCAGCCAGTCAACACACCCAACCAATCTCTCTAATTTACCCTCAATCACCCATTCATCAACAACCTCTAACTCCATAAAATCTATCTCCTGAAAGTACTCATACAGAACCCATCTCAGTTACTCAATCTCAAAACTCAGTACACACTGGTGAGACTGAGTTAGTATCTCAAGCAAGTACCATTCCACTCACAATCACCAGCCCACAAACCCCTGTCATGTCTAACCAAACTGAACCAATATCTCCAATCATTGATCCTCAACAACAACAACAACCTCATCAAGAGAAAACAGATCAAGCAGTTGAGTGTATTTCAAGCTCAGCAAGTATAGCTCCTACTGTAGGCAATGAGGATGAGATTGCTGGTCAACATCAAGAAGGTGAAGAAGAAGCTAACTATGTTGATGTTATAGCCTATCATGAAGATGACCTGGAAGATGATGATATAGATGTAAGCAAAAGTTATCTGGTTGCTAAGTATAACAAACTTATCATCAAATCAAACAAAAGGTTTGAAAGAATTAGAGAGCTCAAAGGAATGTTAAAAGAAAAGGAGGAGCTGATGAACAAACAAGAATCCAGACTGATCAGATTAAGAGAAGTTGCTCAAACCAACAACGAAGTAATTGATGCATTGCATGAGCTGGTTAAAGAACTTAAAGACTCTGTGAAGCATGAGAAGACTGAAAAAGAGAAGCTCATATTGAAAGTTGAACAAGCAAACAACTCTCTCACTGCTCGGTCTATTTTGTTGAAAAGGAAAGATGAACAAATTGATGAGCTCAAGATGAAAATTTGTTCACATGAATCGAATGCTGCTCCATCAACAAAAATAAAAGAATCTATTGAAGATTCAAAGCAAATCATTCAGTACTCAAGAAAGAGGAAGTATTTAGGGTATGTAGAGAAAGAGGTGATTAATGTTGAAGATTCACTAAAAAAATCAAGGCCTACATCTCCAGAGCTCACTCCTTCGGTGGATGTTTCCAATTTAAAGCCTAAGTCTCATACTGAAACTGAGAGTGATGCTGAATGGGATGAGCTTACTAAAGATGAGTCTCCCAAAGAACAAAAAGAAACAAAGGTTGATGACCTACTGTCCACCAAAGACATATTGTAAGAAAGGCCTGAATCAACTATGTTTATGACCCTGATCAATCATGGGTTTCCATATGACATGGTTCAGAGAATAAACATGACAGAAATAAAGGAAGCACTGAAGGAATTTGACCTAGCAAGCTTTATGATCCCAGATTGCAATTATGAAACATTCATAGCCTTTCAGACAATTCAGAAAACAAAGAAGAAGCTAGGTCATTATGACACAACAACTTTGAGCAAATACAATATGACTTGTTGGTTACAAAGTCATAACTACAAGATACATGAGTTGAAAGGAAGATCAGTAGCTGAGCTTAGAAGGATGATGGAGCATGTAATGAAGGTGGAATTGGAAACTGGAGTAAAATTCAGAACTGAAGCTCCAAATCCTTCCTATGAACATCAATTAAAAACCCTAGCTGAACCAGTAACAGTTGAAAGTAAAGATCAACACAAAGGGAAAGATAAATTGATCAAAGAACCAAGAGAGGTGATCCCTGGGAAAGTATGGCCTCTGGGCACAACTGTGAGAGAGATCACTGAAGAAAAATCTTCTTTAATCCAGTTGTTTGATCATATCACGACTTCCACTGCTGCTGAAGATAACAGGATTATGGCCTGGAAATATGATCCAGAGTGGGATTGTGCACTTATCAAGAGAGTATCTGGAAGAGTTGAATACTTCCACTTATTTGAATCAATCTTGTTGTTGCCTCATACTAACATCAAAGACCTTCAAAGTTTGATCATCTTCAACTACCCAATAAGCCCAAGAGGAAGAGATTTCTCTGTATTGGTTGGAAAGTTGAAAACAAAATTTAAGGATGATGTACTCAAGGAAGCAAGAAGAGAAGATGGGGAACACAAGAAAAGATACCAAGGGAAAAGAAGATCAAAATCCAACTCCTCTACACTAGTTGATGATGAATTCATAAGGAGGGTTGGATACTCTAACAGAAAAACAGCTGCCATAAAAGTCATTGAAGGAAATCAATACACTCTTCCCATAACTGAGTGGGGATATGTGGAGATGACTAAAGAACTGGTGCTGATGAGAAATGAAGAAAAGAAGAAAGCAAGGAATATAAGATTGTTTGATCCAATTGAAATTAAACTTCTGCATCCAAGCTACACTTCATACCTACATGATAAGTTCTTCCTAAAACTCAAAGATGATCAAGCTCAAAATGACCTATGCCTGTATTTGCATATCATATCATTGACAAACTGCATGCAAAAGCATACAAAAGAAGAAGATATGAGGCTGGACTGTTAAGAGGAGCTAACATCAAGGAAGTATCTGAACTGAGGATGTCAGAACAAGATGAGCTGGAAATAGTCAATAATCAGAGTGTTGTGGAAACTCTCACTACAGAAGAATACATTTTGGGATTGAGCTTTAAGACACTACAAATGATATGCATAATGGAGATCAAGTACAAGTACGATGTTCAAAAGGATGCAGTGTCATACTTCAATAAGAAAATGGTGTCAAGAGTCAAAGAGATTTCAGTTTTGAAGACCTGATTACAAGTGTCTAAGCCTAAGGGGGAGTATTGTTAGATCTTGGAATAATAGGTCTAGATCATTTTGTTTAGGCTTAGAACTTTAATCAATACATGTAATGAACATTTGTAATTCATTAAGTATATATATAGGTTAACCCATATATGCGTTGATTTATGTGTATGATTACAGGTACAAACATTATACTTGGTCAATTTCTGAAATTGACTAAGTGTAAGAAACATCTACGGATGAACATTTTTGTTCTTCCGTAGATATCTTTCTTACAAGACATTCATCAGAAGATCTTCTATGGATGAATATGGGTATTTACTGATGAACAAACACACCACATGAACAAAGTAACTGCGAAAGATCAAGTAGCTATGGAAGAACAAAGTAACTACGGAAGAACCAGACATGTAAATCATACAAGTGTTTCTAGTCAACAAGTCAACAAGTCAATCACAAACTCCAAGAGATTTGTTGTTTCCTTAACAGAAACACGCATGTCTATAAATATGAGTCCTAGGTTTCACATCAATAGAGTAAGAAACGGCAACAAAAATACCATCACATCGTTTCGCATGATCAACACAAACCCTTGCAGCCGTCACATCAACTCACCAAAAATCATAAACACAATTATAGCATAGAATTTTGTTAGCAATTATTATTTGATTCTTTGTAATCATTAATCAGTTTTAATGAATTACGTTTGATTCAAATCATTATTCTTTGCATATTGTTGATATCGTTTGATCATTTATTGTTTATTTTCTCTGGCATCGATATTTATTTATTAATCAATTAAACAACGATTAATGGTAATTCCGCGATCATTAATTCGAAACCAATCTAACACTGATAATTCCTGGTTGCGATCCTTGGATTCACATTGATGATGAAACAGATCTTAATTCAACAATTTTAAGACTGAATTGTTTATCAATCACAGATTCAAGTGATTATGAGTTTTCGACAGTTGAAGAACAGCTTCAATCACTGAATCGAAAGCTCTGATACCATTTGATGAGCTCAAAATGGATCGATCTATGATGATATAAGAACGCAATTCAATCTAATACACAGAAGTATTCAATTCAACACTCGAAATCAACAAAAATTCATAGAAGTTTTCATTGATTAGTAGAGAAGAATACAAAGTGTAAGTAACAGATACAAGCGTCTAAACTAAAATTCTAATCTCTAGATGTCTCTAGATGTCTACCTACACAATACATATTCAACCTATTTATACTAATCAAGAAAACAAAGGAACATATTTACAATAAAAGTCCCTATACTATGACAAAAATTTAAAAGACATACAAAGACAAACGTTAATCTTTAAAAGTAGCATCTACAATTTGGAATATTGAAACAGCTATTTTGTAATGATGTTGATACTACTGTAACATCTATTTTGGGTTGTTTCTGGACATGTATTCTGAACTAGTTATCTCTCTTATTAAATCATCATGATGAGTTTAATGAATGACTTGATTGTCGAAATGTTATGATTGTATAAATTACTACTATGCAATTAGAGGGTCATTCCTTTAACATTGACCACCTACCTGTTGTGCTTGGTAGTTTCGATATTGTTACGGGTATGGATTGGTTGTCAAAGCATCATGCTGAAGTGATATGCTACGAGAAGATTATTCGTATCCCTATTCCAAATGGTGGAACTTTGACAATCCAAGGTGATATAAGGAAACCTACCCTGAAGATCTTCAATGTAATAAAGGCTTGCAAGTATCTACGTGAAGGGTATCCAGTGTTTCTTGCCAAGGCAGTGGGTACAAAGAATGAGGACCGAAAGCTTGAAGACATACCAATAATGCGAGACTATCCAGATGTCTTTCCTGATGATCTACCTGGATTACCTCCATCTAGACAGGTTGAATTCCGAATCGATTTGGTACCAGGAGCTGCTCCTATTGCCTAATCACCATATCGATTAGTGCCTTTGGAGATGCAAGAATTGTCCATGTAATTAGAAGAATTGTTGGATAAGGGATTTATAAGACCAAGCTTCTCGCCATGGGGATAACCAGTCTTATTTGTCAAGAAGAAAGATGGATCATTCAGGATGTGCATCAATTACTGAGAGTTGAACAAAATCACTATAAAAAATCGATACCCATTACCAAGAATCGACGATCTGTTTGATCAGCTTCAAGGATCCAGTTTCTACTCGAAGATTGACCTGCGATCGGGTTATCATAAATTGTTGATAGCAGAGGAAGATGTCCCAAAAACAGCATTCAGAACACATTATGGCCATTACAACTTTCTGGTTATGCCATTTGGTCTAACAAATATGCCTGCTCATGGATCTTATGAATAGAGTATGCAAACCTTACTAAGATAAGTTTGTCATAGTATTCATCGAGGATATACTAGTCTATTCAAGAACCAAGAAAGATCATGAACAACATCTGAAGATCATCTTGGAGATGCTAAGGAAAGAGAAGCTGTATGCAAAGTTCTCAAAGTGTGAGTTTTGGATTCGAGAGGTTCATTTTCTTGGAAATGTCGTTAATGAGAAAGGCATACATGTAGATCCGGTGAAGATTGAAGCAATTAAGAACTGGGAGGCACCCAAGTCCCCGACCGAGGTGCGTCAGTTTCTTGGATTGGCTGGACAGTATCGGAGATTCATTGAAAATTTCTCAAAGATAACACAGCCATTGACGCTGTTGACTCAAAAAGATAGGATGTACGACTGGATTGATAAGCAAGAGGTAGCTTTTCAGTTACTGAAACAGAAGTTATGTACTACTCCTATTCTCTCACTTCCTTAAGGAATAGAAGGGTTCGTTGTGTACTGTGATGCGTCCCGTTTAGGTCTTGGTTGTGTGCTGATATAGAAAGATAAGGTCATAGCCTATGCATCCAGACAATTAAAGGTGCATGAGAAGAACTACACCACTCATGATTTAGAGTCTTCAACACATCTTTGATCAAAAGGAGCTTAACATGAGGCAACATCGATGGGTAGAGTTGCTAAATGATTATGATTGTGAGATCCGCTACAATACGGGCAAGGCTAACGTTGTGGCCGATGCATCGAGTAGAAAGGAGAATGATAAGCCTAAGCGTGTCTACGCTTTGGAGATGACTATTCATTCAGGTCTTGATACTCAAATTCGAGATGCTCAAGTCGAAGCTCTAAAAGATGAAAATTTGAAGAATAAAGGATTGAAAGGCATGGTCAAAGAGTTAGTGGTTAAAACCAATAATGTGATGTACTTCAATGATCGGATCTGGGTTCCACATTTTGGGAACCTACGTGAATTGATTTTGGATGAAGCTCATAAATCCAAGTATTCAATTCACCCCGGATCGTATAAGTTGTACAAGGATGTGAAGCAACATTATTGGTGGCCCAATATGAAGGGTGAAATAGCCACCTATGTGGGCAAGTGTTTGACATGTTCTAGAGTGAAGGTGGAATATCAAAAGCCATCAGGACTTCTTTAAAAGCCGGAGATTCCTCAGTGGAAATAGGAGCGAATAGCAATGGACTTTGTCACAAAGTTACCCCGCAAATCAAGTGGTCACGACACTATTTGGGTAATAGTCGATAGGTTGACTAACTCTGCTCATTTCCTACCCATTAAGGAAATGAATCGGATGAAAAAGCTAACTAAAATCTACCTCAAGGAGGTGGTATCTCGTCATGGAGTACCGATCTCGATATCTCTGACAGAGATAGTCGATTTACCTTGAGGTTTTGGCTATCCTTACATCAAGCATTGGGTACCCGTTTAGACATGAGTACTGCCTACCATCCATAAATAGATGATCAAATTGAAAGGACTATTCAAACGTTGGAAGATCTCCTGCGAGCTTGTGTGATTGACTTTGGAGGAAATTGGAATAGTCATCTACCCTTAGTTGAATTTTCCTACAATAACAATTATCAAAGTAGTATCAAAGCTGCTCCGTTTGAAGCTTTGTATGAAAGAAAGTTTCGTTCCCCACTTGTTGGGCAGAAATTGGAGAAAAGCAATTGACTGGACCTGAGATTATCCAAGAAACTACGGACAAGATTGTTCAAATTAGAAAGATGTTAGAAGCCGATGCGATTCGGCAAAAGAGTTATGCGGATAATCGAAGGAAACCATTGGAATTCTAGGTTGGAGACAAAGTCTATCTAAAGGTCTCGCCTTGGAAAGGAGTTGTGTAGTTTGGAAAGCAAGGAAAGCATAGCCCTTGATATATCGGACCATTTGAGATTATGGCGCTAGTTGGTCCCGTTGCATATCAACTTAAGTTACCTCGTGAACTTAGTGGAGTAGATGATGTGTTCCATGTAGCCAAATCTGAAGAAGTGTCTTCTGATGAAGCTTTGGTTATTCGACCAGAAGAAGTTTGTATCGACGAGAAACAGAATTTCATCGTGGAACCAGTCGAAATTATGGACTGGAGGATTCGGAAACTTAGAAGGAGTCGGGTTAAGTTGGTGAAGGTTAGATGGAACTCAAAGCATGGTCCTGAGTTCACATGGGAGCGACAAGAGCGGATGAAGCACAAATACCTTCACCTCTTTCCATCTAGATCAGAATCTGGAGCTACAGCTTAAATTTCAGGATGAAATTTCCTAAACAAGGGGAGAATGTGACATCCCATGTTTCCAGGTTAATATCCGTACGTTAATAAAACTTGATAAAATAATTAAATGCATCATAAGACTTAATTTTATGATAATTAAGGTCATTTAAGGTCTAGCCAAGCCCCTTTGTGCATAAATTTTATAATTGGTAATTTTGAGAATTACCGGGTCGCGTAGCGATAAAACGTTTAACGAGCATAAATTTTATAATTGGTGACATTTTGGTTAAATAAATTTGGTCAATATATGTTGATTTATATGATTTAATATATCTTAAGTGAAAATATTATTAGTCATAAAAAAATAATAATTATTATTATTTACCTTGATCGCGTAAAATTAAGACTCTGTAAAATATTGTCATGTTGTGACGTACAGTCCGTTGCATACTGTGTTTTATCGTATAATTTTTTTCTATTCTTGACTTTTTGTTAGTATTATTAGATGTTGTGAACCCTTGGAAAGCCTCAAATTATCACTTTGATTTTATATAAAATTTTCGCGTAAAAACCAGAACGTTTAAGATTTTTACAAAAAAATTTAACGAGACCGACACCCGCCTTACACCGGGTGGCATCTCACTTGGAGATCCACCAGCCATATCATCAATATAATCACATGATTAACTTACTTTAAATATACCTAATCATTTCTATATAAACAACTTCACACTCCATCTTTTACACACACTCAACCCACCCTTTCTCTCTCTAGAACTCACCTAACTCACGGCTGAACATCCTAAAAAGCCCCCATTTCTTTGATTTTGATCATCCAAAGTTTGTTTCAAACATTGATTTCTTGATTTCAAGGATCCCTTATGAGCTTGTGATGAGCTCAAAATGGATCTATCTGTGATGATATATGAACACAATTCAATCTAGAACCCACAAGTATTCAATTCAACACAAGCAAATCAACAAAAATTCATAGAGTTTTCATTGATTAGCATATAGAAGAATACAAAGTGTAGGAAACAGTTACAATACGTCTAAATCTCTCTCTAAAACTTTCCTACACAAAACATATCTATGCTATTTATACTAATCAAAAAAACAAAGGAACATATTTACATAAAAGTCCCTATACTATGACAAAAATATAAAAGACACATAAAGACTAATGTTAATCTTTTAAGAAGCATCTACAATACTCCGCCTAAGATTTACATGTCTTCGGTCTTCAAAATTTTCAGTTTTCAAATCTCTTTCTTCAATCTTTAATCTTCTTTCTTCTGTTTTTAGTCTCCTCTCTTTGACTTCTGCTTGATCTTCTGTCTTCATGCTTCAAAAAAAATCTTCTAGTTCTTCCTTGATCTTGAAAACTGGTTTCTCCTTGTAAATCTCTTGCTCTCTTAGTGCCTTTGTAATAGCTGCTTTGAATTTTTCAGCAAGAATTCCTTGTTCTGGCTTCGCCTCATTTGTTTTAATTTCAATGGAGTTCATTAATTCCAATATTTGCTTTGAAAGCCCTGCTATATCCATATTTGCATAGCATTCTATTAGCTTACAATTGTCTTTGCAATGAATCTCCAATACCCCTTTGCTTGAAATTCTCATGAATTCAATGTCTTTTATGTCCTTTTTCATAATATTAGCGTATGCTAATTCTTTTCTCAAAGAAATTCTCTCCATCGCTGCATTCATCACCTTGATTATTGACATAAAATAATTTTTGTCATTCTTAGCAGTTTCTGGACTCACTTTCTCAAACTTTTGAATCGATAAGAAAGAAATGTAACTAGGATGGAGTAGCTTGGGTTCAAACACACCAAACAATGTAATCATATCTTTATCCCAATGAACCAAATTTCTGACCAACTTCAATTCATAAGTTTCAGAATTATAAAACCATCTTAGAATCGGTTTTGACTTTTGAGTTCCATCTATCACCTTTAGCCATCGATTTGTAACTTTATCAAAGTATTCATCACTGAAATCATCAAGGATTTTTTCTCTGCCAGTTTCCTTTTCAATCCCTTTATTCTTCTTCTTCAACTCATAGAAGTACCCTTTATCTTCTTAATCACAACGTGTTTTCAAGAAAGAAGGCATTCGATTAATTCCTCTGCTGAGCAACTCTACAAACATTTCACCTCTTTTAGCTTTTATTTGATTTATCAATGAAAGTTTGTTCAATTCTTTCAAATCTTGCACTGGAAGTTGTATGATGCAAGAAAAGAAATGATATACATCACATATAGCATTATCACTTTTGATTAAAAATACATAAAAAATCTCATCATACTTCCATGCAACACTTTTCACTTCTTTTGTAGTGTCAGGACATTCATGGCATTTAGTAACTTAGAAATAGATTGTCCTTTCTTCAAAACATTACGTACTAGATCTCCTACTAAATGTGCCTTGTTCCACAGTTGTTTCTGTTCCAAAGAGACCTGATATGTTTGCTCTTCAGTCTCAGGAAACATTTTCATCATTTCTTTTCTTTGTTCATGAGCTAAACTTGTCATAGCCATAGATTTAATCTCCTGAGGCTACAAAATCTTTGTTCTGTTTGTAATTTCCAGATATTGAGGATTGTCCATATCCAGCACTATCATCTTGTTTGTTTGTCTTTCCGTTTCTTGGAAACTTCTTACTAAGTTCCTTAATGATTCACCTTTCAATCTCTTCAATTTCTTTCGTGGATAATTACCCGACTGTAACCACATTCTGAGTGCATTAATGCTCATATCATCAGGGTTAGGATAATGCAACTCAGATGTAGACAGTTCTTCAATGTTAATGGTTTCTTGTAATGGGTTCCACTCCCCATGTTCTACTATAATCTTGTTTGGATCAACTGGAGCAACTGATACAGCCATTATACATTTCTCAAATTCTTCATTTATTTGTGATACGGTCAACCCATCAAGAAACACTCTATTGTACTTCATTCTTATGAGATAATTGTATCTTTCTTCCGCATTTACAGGTGCATCATCATGACTTATGTCAATTGGAGAATAATGTTCATCTATATTGGCTTCAACCAGATCTTCATCATCTAATACTTCATTGTACCATTCATCACCATATTCAGCTTCAATATCTTCTAAAGCTCCAATGGTTTCTTGTATATCCAAATCTTCTTCATCTATACTTGCATATTCATCAATCACCTTTTGAACTTTGGATGATGATTCAGGTAATACTGAAACATCAATATCATCTAATTTTCTTTTTCCTTTATCCACTTCAGGTATTCTTTCAACATCAATAGGGGTAATTTCTGAAATAATCATTAAATTAGGAGATGGAGACTTATTCTTTTCTTTCAACTTCTCCAATTCTTCTTTAATAAATTCATTTTCCTCATTTACCTTCTTTAATTTTTCTTCCATCACATCAAAATCTATAATCATAACTTCAAACGTTTTCAAGTTTTCATCTCTACTTTTTCTTAACTCATCAATTATTTTATCCTTTTCTTTCATTTCATCAATCAACCTTTCATTTAATGCTTTTAACTCTTCAATCATCTTTAATTGATTATCATTTTCCTCGTTCAGTTCATCAATCTTCTTCTGTAGGTTTTCTTCTTCAGTTACATGCACTTCAGGTTGAACTTCTTCTACAAATTCATTCATAATTCCAGCTTCTACAATATCAAACTCTTGAGTGTTCTCATTTAATTCAAACTAGTCATTTTGATCTACCATTTCTTCAATCATACTCACAATATCATCAACCATTTGATTTACATCAATCTCTTGTTCACTTTCTACAACTTTAGTATCATCATCAATGAATTCTTCAGTAACTTGATCTGTATCTTGGACATTTTCATCCATTTCTTCATTCACTTCTTCAGTAGCTGACACTACTTCTTCTGTCTCATCATGATCTTCTTCATGAGTTTCCTCAATTACTTGCTCAGATTCTGGAACATTATCATGTATAAATTCCATAACATCATCAAATTGACCACCTTCATCACCATCATTAGAATCAGATGATCTAGAACTATCTTCCTCATCATTATCATCATTAACTTCATTTTCATCATCATCTTCATCATCATTTTCATCATTCTCTTTCTCAATAGGAAAGTCCACTATCAAATCATTAGGATCAACTGGTTATTTTTCTGATAAGTGAAAATGACCAAAAGTTATATCAACATCATCATTTGCTACATTCCTGATATAATCAAATAATGGAACATTCTGAGCTACTGTCACCATAGACAATCTCTTATAAGATATCTCAGACATGTGTTCAAGAATCATGGTTTCTCCACAAAAACCATGAACTCTAATGTCTGTATGTTCTTCATTGATAATCATTTGAAGAAATCTTGGATACATCAAGTACTTATTTCTTATTCCTTTTTCCAAGTTAAAGATGAATCCATTCAGAATTCATTTGGCCATGTTAAACCTTCTGTTTGTTGCCAATGCTACAATCGGGGATGCAATGTTCACAGGAAAAGAATTCCATCCTGCACTTCCCTTGGACATGCAATGTTGGAAAATGTAGCACATTAACTTCCAATGATTATATACTCTTGCTCTGAAAAATTGCTTCTTTGGAAAGTGATTAGGTGACCCATTTCCAAGAATGTTTCTCTACATTCATTAAAAGTCAACTCAGAATAATCATCAGGGTCATTTTGTCCCAATCTCAGAGCATCTCGAATAGAATCTTCAGAGACTTCAATCATCCTCAGATTGTTAATAAAACGTCTAACAACTTTTCTTCCATTATCATCTGTGTCAGTGTATGCAGTGTTCCAAAAGTTCTTAATCAGCCATGAATAGATAATTGGTTGGTAACACATTGCGTAGACATATTTGGTTCTCAACAAAAATCTTATCATTTCTTCATATCCTACAGCATCTCTACCTTCTTCATTAAGAAGAGCAGCAACATTGTGTTTTGGCTCGAACTTTAAATCAGCCATCTGCAAAATGAACAAGAAATTTAGACTTTTGAATGTTGAAAATTAACTCAATTGAAAGTTTATTGACTTTTTAAGAATTTTTGTATTTTAGCCATTTTTTACCAACTTGCACTTGAAATTTCCAAGTATTGAACATTCTGCTCAAAATCAGAAATTCTTTCAAGTTTAGTTTCATTATGATTAACACACTTTAATTCTCAATTTTTATTTTAAAAACAGATTTAAATATGAATTTTTGATCAATTTTTCATTTTTATTAGAAAAAATATGTTGAATGACTGTTCATCTTCATTCTCGGTCGATGACTATTCATCACAGAATCAATTTGATGAACAATCGATTTGATTGCATCATTCTGGTCGAAATCATGTATATATCATCATTCTAACTTCAATTTCAGTTCGTTTTCTCATTTCAAACACATTTTAACAGATTCATTCAATCTAGGGTTTCGAACTCCGAATAGGATCTAAACGCCTAATAAATCAACCAGATAATCTGAAATTTATGTGATTTTGATCTCAAACTTACATTTAGAATCAAGAACTATGACTTTCGAATGCAAGATTAGATCAGAATTCAATCGAAATGAGAAAATTAAGGTTTATCAAGAATACTGGGTTTGAGAGTGTTCTGTGTTCTTGGGAGATTTTGTGAATGAACTGAGAAAACACAAAGCATTGTTTATATACTAAGTGTAAAATTTTAGGCGCATGGGCTTAGATGCATGAGCACTGTTCAGATGCATGAGAACTGTTCAAATGCATGAGAACTGTTCAGACGCATGAGCACTGTTCAGACGCAAGAGAACTATTCAGGCGCATGGACTTAGCTTAAACACCCAACACATGGTTATTTCCACTTGATATGCCCAATTCTTGAAAGTTCGGGTACTGTGCAGGCGCATGAGAATGTTGAAACGCCCAACACTTAACCACATTTTTTCATACTTATAATTGTTTAGACACATGACAACTTTTTAAACGCATGAGGTTGTCTGAAACGCCAACACTTGTACAAATCTTGAAAAATCATTCCTAATCCTAGACTTATGAACACTGTTTAGGCGCATGAGATGACTTTCATGTGTCTAACACTTGTGATTTTCAGATCTTCCACCTGTACACTGTTTAGACATAGTAGCACTGTTCACATATTGATATTAAAACAATTTATCAAATTTTGACTTTAATTAGTCAAATTTTGACTTTCACCCAAAATTTACACAATAGACCCTCAATTTTGAACTTTTTGCATTTCCAATTTTTATTTTTATTTTGAATTTTTTAATTTTAGATTTTGACCTTTTTATTTTTATCTGTTTTTAAAAAATAATTTCCCGTCATTTTAGTCTCTAATTTTTAACAAATAGACTCATATTATACTGTTGCAATAAGCTTTTTCACTTTAAAATGTTTTTCAGGTTCATTTTTACATTATGTCAAGCATACACATGCTTGAACTTTTTAGCTTCATTCTTTCCATCCAAAACATTTTAAATTTTGATTCTTTATATCTTGAAATTTGAAAATCAATTTTCTAGACACTTTTACTTTTAACTCTTTTTACTCCCCCTAAACTTTTAAGTTTAACAAAACTTAGAAGTTTCTTGAATTTGTCACATGAAGATCACACTAATCATTGTTAAATTGCCTGCGCACAAAAAAACAAGAAAAAATCAAAATGAAGATAGAATATAATCCTAATATTCACAATGAATCATCTCTGCAGTGAGATCATATTAGTAGTGATCAGCACATTAAAATAAAAAAATTTGATGGATAGTCACAGACAGTGATTAAATCCTGATCAAGTGTGTTCCAGATCAGCATTTCTGCAGCAAAGGAGACACAAGATCTATGGACAGAAAATAAGTGCTTTTGGCAAGGTACTCAGCACACTTAGTTTTTCAATTCTTGGATTGTTTAAGGTACAATTAGATATGACATTATGCAGTCACACTTAGATTTAGAGATGTTAATTCTCATAAAGATATGCAAGAAGTCACTATCCTCAACTTGTTAACCTGACATATACTATAACTAGATCTCATTTGGTGTTTGTGCACATTGGCATCTTGTTACATCAGTGAGTATATCCAGGTCTATAATCACTTACAACAAAGGATATCTCATCACTTTAAGTCTATGATGACTCATAACAGAGAAATGTTAGATGCATTAAATAATTAGAGCTCAATGGTTATTCATATCAACATCAGGTGTGAGATTATGTCTTAACAAGCAATCAATTTGAGAAATCAACACTACTTTTTAGTGCTAAGATAGACATACATGAATGCATGAGTGATTTAGTGTAATCACAAGAATTTACTTTTTCAGTCTAATTGCATGAGCTTACCTGCACATCATATCTGATCATGTCAGACTTTAGTCGAAAGTGAAGTATGCAACTGATCATACTAATGTACTAGCATTTCTCACGTATTGCAAAACAAATTCATTCCTATATAACTAATAAGGAAAGACACTATTTTTGTGATTTTTGGTTTTATATTTTTATCTTTTGTTTTTCAATTTTCTATTTTTGTATTTCATTTTACTTTTTCTAATAAACATGCACACACAAAAATATAATCAGGCAATTAACTTTGACAGCTTCTTTGGCTGTGTCCTATTCATATAAGGGAGGGTTCTGATCATATTTAGACTCAATTAACTGAAATACTCAAAAACCAATTTTTACATGTGGTTAATAAGACCAATTGACTCTACCAAATACTCAAACCGTCCTGGTAAGAAGGCTTTAGTAAAAAGGTCGACCAACTGTTTTCCAGTAGCAATTTGAATCAAAATGATTAAACCTTTTTCAGAGTTATCTCTGAGAAAATGATATCGAATTTCGATATGTTTTGTTTGAGAATGTTGGACAGGATTAGCTGTAATGAACATAGCAGCTTTGTTATCAGTGTAAATAGGTGTTTTAAGAAAATTGAACCCGTAATCCAGCAGTTGGTTTTGTAACCAAAGGATTTGAGAACATCCTGCTGAAGCAACAATGTACTCAGCTTCTGCAATAGAAACAGAGACATTTGTTTGTTTCTTGCATTGCAACGAGACTAATCTGGGTCCTAGAAATTGACACCCACCCGTTGTTGATTTTCTATCATGACAACATCCGCCATAATCACTATCAGTATACCCATGTAACACGAAGTTTCCTTCGTAAGGATACCATAGCCCTAAAGCCGGTTTACCTTTTAGATACCTGAATATTCTTTTGACAGCATTTAAGTGAGATTCTTTCGGGTCTGATTGATACCTTGCACAGACACAAACATCATACATAATGTCTGGTCTAGATGCAGTGAAATACATCAATGAACCAATCATCAATCTGTATAATGTTTGGTCTACTGATTTTCCTTTCAGATCAGGCTCAATCTTGGTGTTCACATCAGTTGGAGTTCTAATTGACTGACAATCTTGCAGCTTAAATTTCTTCAAGAGTTTGTCGACGAACTTCTCTTGGTTGATAAAAATACCATCTGCAGATTGCTTAACTTGTAAACCAAGAAAGAAATTTATCTCTCCCATAGAACTCATCTGAAATCGAGATTTCATGATTTCTTCGAATTCATTGCATAGTTTTGGACCTGTAGTTTGACATCCGGTAATTTTCCGTTACCAAACTCCGTTAGTTCCGTTAAGTCTTGCATACAAGTGTCGTGAGCACACACAATAGAAATTAATAATGTCAAACAAATAATTCCTATGTTGATTATTAAGTTGTGCTTATGTGATTACGCAATTTAAATATTGATTGTGAATTTTGTCGCGTAAAGTGGAAACGTGTGTATTTAGTTTGTAAATTTTGTAGCTTGTAAAGATAATAAATATAATTGTTATTATTAGCTTATACGTTTATTATTTTAGTTAAAAACAATTTAAAAGAGTGTTTAAATGCTTAATTTTATAAAAATACAAGTTATAAGGGTAAAAAGGGTAATATTGATAAATTAAATAAAACAAAAATCCCAACCCTAGCCCCCACACCCCTACGGCCACGACATCCCTCCCACACACACACACACTTCGAATTCATCCAAAAATAAGCAAGGAACCCTCAATTTTGGTCGATTACAAGCCATACAACGCGTTAGAATCATCAATTGCAAGCCATTACACGTTTAAAGGTTAGATTTTTATATGTTTTTGATGGTTTTTCATGTCGGCCGAAACCCAAGTCGATTGATATGCATAATGTTGAATTCTTGGTTGTTTGTTGATGTTATTATGTTAGTTAGGTTAGATTGATGCTAGTTAACGTCGATTATGCAAGAAAGCTATGATTTTGATGCGCTGTTCATAGGTTACTAATAATAGTAACTTTATTTGCATGGATATGATGATTTGATGATGAATTGATGTTGTTGATGTGTTTGTGATGATAATTGGATGTTAGATTGTTGATTTGAGTGCTAGAAATCCAAGAATGAATGTTGTAGTTCATGTCTTACTAAAGATAGTAACTTTTCGCTATGAAGGTTGATGAATTGTGATAATTGGATGTTGTTGATCATGTCTAGATGTTATCATGAGCTTGAATTGGTATATTATTGATGAATCCATGAATGTCTTGGATGTTTGATAGATTTTGGGATGTGCTTTTCCAAAACGGAAACTTTATTTGCACAAATTCTTGAGTATGAGGATTTGAACATGGTTGGGACATTAGGATCATGTTAGCATGTTCATAGATGATTTATAAGGTGGTAGAATGTATTGTTTGGGTTATATGAATGTTTAGTTGGTTAGTTATCTGATTTGGCCTGTTTGTGGGAATTCATGGTAATGGATCATATGGGTATGTTAGGACTATTATTGGTTTGTGGTTGATCATGGTTGAACATTTTGGATGATATGATTTCTGTTCAATGGTATGTTGATGATCATCATTCACGCGTGCGAATCTGAGGCCCCTACTTAGTAGGATTGGCAGGATTTAGGGTGTGAAGTCGTGAGTGGCTTCACATGGCATGCTGTGCATGATTTGATTCTATGTATGATGCATTGGTTGTGTTGTAACTATGTTGAGCATGATAATTGTTTGAGATTCGCATGACTTGTATGATATCTGGTTGTATGATGATCTAGGTAGTACATGTGGATAATGAGGTGTCATAGGTGATCAGCTTGTATGTTAACCATGTGTGATGTACTGTTATGCTTGTTTGAATGGAATTTCACCTATAATGTCACCAACGGGTTAAACGGGTCAACTGGGTCAAATGTGTCTTGTCTTTCATTTAACCTTGAGTTCTTTGGTTTGTAGAGCACTTAGGGTTTCATATTGATTCTGTGTACACGTACTTATGTACTCATGTGTTCTAGGTGACCGTTGAAGGTTGTCTTTCCACTCTTTCTTTCAAGTTAAGCTCTAAGTTAATTCTTGCGCGCATCAGGTGAGTTCATGCCCCACTCTTTTAGATACTCTCTTTTGGGGGAGATAGTATACTGGTTTTACAAACGCTTACTTTGTATGAGTTGTGTATAGTATGATATAGTGTTGAATACCATGAAAGTCCTCACACTTTTGGATTGTTAATAAAGATGATTAGCGGGAAATCTTGGGTAGTACTACTGGGTCTGATGAGCCCCACCTATGCGACTCTAGGTCAAACGGGTGCAATATTGTCCTAACAAACATTAGTCACGACCTGGTAAGTCGTGGCAGGAGGCAACAAATGTAACACAGTCAGCTTCAATCACGAAATCACTATGATTATTACTATTTGTTTATAGACTAGCTATCTATTACAATACACATCTTATATTTTGCAACTATTATTGGTTTATGTTTAAACGCAAACTCTTGAACTCACCAACTGTTGTGTTGACTCTTCTAGTGTGTTATTCTCAGGTTAAGGTTGCTATTGCCTAGGAGCATGTCACATGGGTCAGCATCATGGTGTTTGTCAGCACGTTATGAAACATTGTTTTGGATTATGATTGTCTAAACATCGTGTTTTGGTTTTGCATAATACTTGGGCGCATATGTTTGCGCATTTTAAATCATGTTATATTTTTTTGGGTTTAATCGTTTATTTAATGCTTCCGCATGTTTTAAAGTTTAACTCTAATTTGGAATGTTAGTTCATATAGAGTCGTTCTATGTAACAAATGACTGAGATCCTGGTAGGTCACGTGCCTCGCGGTAAAACCCCGCACGTGGATTTTAACGGTGTGATAGATTGGTATCAGAGCCATTGGTTATAGGGATCTAGGTTGCATACACACACTAGACTATAACCACACAGTTGTTAGTTACTTGTCGCTTTTTTCTTTACTGTATACTCATTGGCATACGCATCACGTACTTCGCAGCTTGGCATCGTCATCTAGAAATTTAGGCAAGAGACCTGCACGATCTGAGTCACCTCCTACTTCTCCCGTACCTGATAGGGGATTTAACTGGCCCCGACATCCTTATCCTCTTGGCGAGATAGACTGGGATCAGCCTTTCATACCTCCTGAGCTCGATCCTCCGTGGAACTGGGATTTCTACCCCACCTACATAAACCGTATGGCTTATAGAGAGCGTGTACCACTAGTAGCTCCTACACGACCTAGGACTAGGTCATCGACCGCCTTTGCATTGCCTACTCTTCCTACCTTGGGCATCCCTCTCGAGCAGGCGTTTGCAGGTTTGTGAGTTTCCCGAGGTGTTTCCGGAGGACCTGCCCGGACTACCACCTCATCGTCAAGTCGAGCTTCAAATTGAGTTGACTCCAGGAGCTGCTCTGATTGTGAGAGCATCTTACCGGTTAGCTCTGAACAAACTACAGGAATTATCCGCCCAACTACAAGAGCTGTAGGATAAAGGGTTTATCCGACCGAGTTCGTCGCCCTGGGGAGCACCAGCTCTATTGTCAAGAAGAAGGACGGTACATTTCGAATGTACATTGACTATAGGGAACTGAACAAAGTCACGATCAAGAATAGATATCCTTTGCCTCGTATAGATGATTTGTTTGATCAACTGCAATGATCAAGCTATTACTCTAAGATTGATCTGAGATCTGGGTATCCTCAGCTGAGAGTTCGAGAAGAGGACATCTCGAAGACTACCTTCCGTACATGATATGGTCACTATGAATTTTTGGTCATGCCATTTGGGTTGACGAATGCACCGGCAGTATTCATGGACCTTATGAATCGCGTGTACAAACCCTATCTTGATCAGTTTGTTATCGTCTTTATTGATGACATACTGATATACTCAAGGACTAAGGAAGAACATGGAGAGCACTTACGTTTAATCTTGGAATTACTTAGAAAGGAACAACTGTATGCAAAGTTTTCTAATTGTGATTTCTGGATACGTGAGGTGCAATTCTTGGGTCATATTGTCAACGAGAAGGGAATACATGTTGATCCTGCAAAGATTGAGGAGATAAAGAATTGGTCAATTCCTAAGACACCAAGTGAGATACGGAAATTCCTTGGATTAGCGTGATATTATCGACTGTTCATCGAAGGATTCTCTAAGATTACACAACCTCTCACAGCTTTGACTCATAAGGGAACAACATACAAATGGGGCGAGAGTCAGGAATCTACTTTCCAGTAGCTGAAACAGAAATTGTGTAGCGCACTGATATTAGCGTTACCGGATGGAAGTGATGATTTTGTAGTCTATTGTGACGCTTATATTCAAGGACTTGGGTGTGTATTGATGCAGCGGGATAATGTAATAGGTTACGCCTCTAGGCAACTAAAGGTTCATGAGAAGAACTATACCACCCAATACTTGGAACTGGGTGCGGTAGTTTTTGCCTTAAAGATCTGGAGACATTACTTGTACGGTACCAAATGCACTATTTATACCGATCACAAGAGTCTTCAGCACATCTTTGAGCAAAAGGAGTTGAACATGAGGCAAAGACGATGGGTGGAATTGTTGAACGATTATGATTGTGCCATCAGATATCATCCGGGGAAAGCAAATGTAGTCGCTGACGCGCTGAGTAGGAAAGAAACTACTAAGCCTCCACGCGTGCGAGCTTTGCAGCTTACCATTAGCACACAGTTACCGGAACAAATCCGACAGGCTCAGACGGAAGCCTTGAAAGCAGAAAACATTAGGTCCGAATCCTTAAGAAGAATGGACAAGCAGCTCGAGGTAAAAGCAGATGGAATTCGTTACTTCATGGATAGATTTTGGGTACCTCTACACAGAAATCTGAGAGACTTGGTCATGAGTGAGGCACACAAGTTTAAGTACTCTATACATCCTGAATCCGACAAGATGTATCATGATCTGAAGGCGCACTATTGGTGGCCTAACATGAAGGCGGATGTAGATACATATGTGTGCAAGTGTCTGACCTGCCCAAAGGTTAAAGTGGAGTATCAGAAACCATCTGGACTATTGCAACAACCCGAGATCCCTATGTGGAAGTGGGACTAGATTTCAATGGATTTCATTACCAAGCTACCTCGAACTTCTACTGGTTGCGACAGAATATGGGTTATCGTGGATAGATTAACAAAGTCTGCTCATTTCCTAGCGATAAAGGAAACAGACAAGATGGAGAAATTAACCCGACTCTATGTGAAGGAGATTTTTTCGAGGCATGGAGTACCCATCTAAATTATTTCTGACCGCGATGCTCGTTTATCATCGCACTTCTGGTAGTCGTTGCAGAAAGCTTTAGGTACGCGATTGGATATGAGTACTGCTTATCATCCACAGACTGATGGTCAAAGCGAGCGTACTATACAGACTTTGGAGGACATGTTACGTGCTTGTGTGATTGACTTCAGGAATAACTGGGAAGTTCACCTACCGTTGGTGGAATTTTCTTACAACAACAATTATCACACTAGTATAAAGGCGGCACCTTTTGAAGTGTTGTATGGGAGAAAATGTAGATCACCAGTTTGTTGGGCTGAAGTTGGTGACAGTCAGCTAACGGGTCCTGAGTTAGTACACGAGACTACTAAAAAGATTGTACAAATAAGGAACCGTATGGCTGCAGCGCACGATAGACAGAAAAGTTATGCTGACAAGCGATGAAAACCTCTAGAATTCCAGATTGGTGACAAAGTCTTACTGAAGGTCTCACCAAGGAAAGGCGTGATTCGGTTTGGTAAGCGAGGAAAGCTAAATCCGAGATACGTTGGACCATTTGAGATCTTGGAATGAATAGGTCCAGTGGCTTACCGATTAGCCCTACCTAATTCGCTAAGTGGAATCCATGATGTATTCCATGTTTCAAATCTGAAGAAGTGCTCAACGGATGAAACGATGGTCTTACCGCTGGATGAAGTTCAAGTAGACGAACAATTACGCTTCATTGAGGAACCGGTCGAAGTGATGGATCGTGAGGTGAAGACACTTAAGCAAAGTAAGATACCCATAGTCAAGGTTTGTTGGAACTCGAAACGTGGACCAGAATTCACGTGGGAACGTGAGGACCAAATGAAGCTTAAGTATCCTCAGCTATTCGAAAGGACGATGTCAGCCTGCGAAGGTACTGATTTAAATTTCGGGATGAAATTTCTTTCTACATGGGGATGATGTGATAACTCACCCAAAACTCACTCGATTTCCATTACTTTGTGCCAATGCAGTAGACTAGTGACGGAACACTCACCATGTAACGCAATTTTCGGGACAAAAATTCTTTCAACATGGGGATAATGTGACATCAGGTAATTTTCCGTTACCAAACTCCGTTAATCCCCTTAAGTCTTGCATACACGTGTCGTGAGCACCCACTAGTTGTCGTTGAACGTTGGTGACTTAATAATAATTAATAATGTCAAACAAATAATTCCTATGTTGATTATTAAGTTGTGCTTAGTGATTACGCAATTTAAATATTGATTGTGAATTTTATCGCGTAACGTGGAAACGTGTGTATTTAGTTTGTAAATTTTGTAGCTTATAAAGATAATACATATAATTAGCTTATATGTTTATTATTTTAGTTAAAAACATTTTAAAAGAGTGTTTAAAAGCTTAATTTTATAAAAATACAAGTTATAAGGGTAAAAAGGGTAATCTTGATAAATTAAATAAAACAAAAATCCCAACCCTATCCCCCACACCCCTACGGCCGCGACATTCCTCCCACACACACACACACTTCGAATTTAGCCAAGAACAAGCAAGGAACCCTCGATTTTGGTCGATTACAAGCCATACAACGCGTTAGAATCATCAATTGGAAGCCATTACACGTTTAAAGGTTAGATTTTTTATATGTTTTTGATGGTTTTTCATGTTGGCCGAAACCCTAGTCGATTGATGTGCATAATGTCTAATTCTTGGTTGTTTGTTGATGTTATTATGTTAGTTAGGTTAGATTGATGCTAGTTAACGTCGATTATGCAAGAAAGCTAAGATTTTGATGCGTTGTTCATAGGTTACTAATAATAGTAACTTTATTTGCATGGATATGGTGATTTGATGATTAATTGATGTTGATGTGTTTGTGGATAATTGGATGTTAGATTGTTGATTTGAGTGCTAGAAATCCAAGAATGAATGTTGTAGTTCATGTCTTACTGGAGATAGTAACTTTTGGCTATGAAGGTTGATGAATTGTGATAATTGGATGTTGTTGATCATGTCTAGATGTTATCATGAGCTTGAATTGGTATATTATTTATGAATCCATGAATGTCTTGGATGTTTGATAGATTTTGCGATGTGCTTTCCCAAAAGAGAAACTTTATTTATCACAAATTCTTGAGTATGAGGATTTGAACATGTTTGGGACATTAGGATCATGTTAGTATGTTCATGGATGATTTCTAAGGTGGTAGAATGTATTTTTTGGGTTGTATGAACGTTTAGTTGGTTAGTTATCTAATTTTCCTGTTTGTGGGAATTCATGGTAATGGGTCATATGGGTATGTTAGGACTATTGTTGGTTTGTGGTCGATCATGGTTGAACATTTTGGATGATATGATTTCTGTTCAATGGTATGTTGATGATCATCATACACGCGTGCGAATCTAAGGCCCCTACTTAGTATGATTGGCAGGGTTTAGGGTGTGAAGTCGTGAGTGGCATCACATGGCATGCTGTGCATGATTTGATTCTATGTATGATGCATTGGTTGTGTTGTAACTATGTTGAGCATGATAATTGTTTGAGATTCGCATGACTTGTATGATATCTAGTTGTATGATGATCTAGGTAGTACATGTGGGTAATGAGGTGTCATAGGTGATCAGCTTGTATGTTAACCATGTGTGATGTACTATTATGCTTGTTTGAATGAAATTTCACCTATAATGTCACCAACGGGTCAAACGGGTCAACTGGGTCAAATGTGTCTTGTCTTTCTAAAACCTTGAGTTCTTTGGTTTGTAGAGCACTTAGGGTTTCATATTGATTCTGTGTACACGTACTTATGTACTCATGTGTTCTAGGTGACCTTTGAAGGTTGTCTTTCCACTCTTTCTTTCAAGTTAAGCTCTAAGTTAATTCTGGCACGCATCAGGTGAGTTCATGCCCCACTCTTTTACATACTCTCTTTTGGGGGAGATAGCATACTGGTTTTACAAACGCTTACTTTGTATGAGTTGTGTATAGTATGATATAGTGTTGAATACATGAAAGTCCTCACACTTTCGGATTGTTAATAAAGATGATTAGGAGGAAATCTTGTGTAGTACTACTGGGTCTGATGAGCCCCACCTGTGCGAATCGAGGTCAAACGGGTGCAATATTGTCCTAACGAACATTTGTCACGACCTGGTAAGTCGTGGCAGGAGGCAACAAACGTAACACAGTCAGCTTCAATCGCGAAATCACTATGTTTATTACTATTTGTTTAGCAATCTATTACAATACACATCTTATATTTTGCAACTATTATTGGTTTATGTTTAAACGCAAACTCTTGAACTCACCAACCGTTGTGTTGACTCTTTTAGTATGTTATTCTCAGGTTAAGGTTGCTATTGCCTAGGAGCACGTCACACGGGTCAGCATCATGGTGTTTGTCAGTACGTTATGAAACATTGTTTTGGATTATGATTGTCTAAACATCGTGTTTTGGTTTTGCATAATACTTGGGCGCATATGTTTGCGCATTTTAAATCATGTTATATTGTTTTGGGTTTACTTGTTTATTTAACACTTCCGCATATTTTAAAGTTTAACTCTGATTTTGAATGTTAGTTCATATAGAGTCGTTCTGTGTAACTAATGACTGAGATCCTGGTATATCACGCGCCTAGCGGTAAAACCCCGCACGCGGATTTTGAGGGTGTGACATGTAGAACCAAATATGATGTCATCGACATACACTTGTACACATAAGAGATCATCAGCATCCTTCATTATGAATAAAGTTGGATCGATTTTCCCTCGCGTGTATCCATGTTGGATTAAGTGCAATGATAACTTTTCATACCAGATTCTAGGGGCTTGATGTAGTCCATATAAAGCTTTGCTCAACTTGTACACAAGATGTGAATATATAGCATCTTCATAACCTGGAGGTTGCTTCACGTACACATCATCGGTGATTGGTCCATACAAGAATGCACCTTTTATGTCCATTTGATACACTTTAAATTTCATGAATGATGCATAAGCCAGGAAGACACGAATTGATTCAAGTCTTGCAACTGGAGCAAATACTTCATCATAATCTATTCCTTCCTCTTCAGTGTATCCTTGTGCAACTAATCACGCTTTATTTTGGATAAGAACTCCTTGATCATCAGTTTTATTTCTGAATAACCATTTTATGCCTATAGCATTTTCTCCTTCAGGTAAATCCACCAGATTCCACACTTCTTATTTGAGGAACTGTAATAATTTTTCTTGCATAGCCTCGATCCAACCATTGTCCTTTAACGCTTCAGAAACATTTTTAGGAACAATTTGAGAAAGAAAGCAAGAGTATAAGCAGACGTTTGCTTGTTCTGATTTACTTCTCGTCGTTCTCTCACTCAAAGGACCAATAATCTGGGATGTGGGATGGTTCCTGTGGATACGAGATGTTAGAATCTCATTTCCTTGAACTTGAACATCCAGATTGGTTTGGTTCAAGTTTGAAAGCTGATGCAATAGGCTTGAAGAATGTGGATTGAAATTGGGAACTTGAATCGATGAGTTGATAAAGTAATCAAGATTACCGGAATCAACTACATCACCAGAAATAAATGACATTCCAGACTCAGGTTGTATAATTTCTGTACCATCATTAGGAAAAAGTTGTGAAATATCTTGATTTTCTAAAACGGAATGGTCATTATCTTGATGAGAATGATCATCATTATTAGACTGAAATATAGAATCTCTAACAATAGAAAAGAAGGGATAATCTGGGCTTGAATCATCTCCATCGTCAGAATCCGAAATGTCACGGAATGAACAGAGATCTCCTTGAATTTTCTTTTCACCTGTAGAATCAAACAAGTTAGATTGATTAAACAAGTTGGATTGAAAAGAGTTTGACAATGAATCTAAATCAAATAACCATGCAGGACCATTTGACACTGATGGAAAAGAGTTTTCAAGAAATTTAACATTGAATGTTTCAATTATAATATTAGTCCTAGAGTTATAAACTCGATAGGCCTTTGAAACAGATGAATATCCAACGAAAAATCCATCATCAGATTTTGATTCAAATTTTTCTAAATGATCACTTGAATTCAGAATCATAACCGGACAACCAAAAGATTTACGAAAATCTATGTTTGGTTTCCTGCCAAGCATCAACTCATATGGAGTTTTCAGTTTGTCTTTAACAATTAATGAACGGTTCTAAACAAAACATGCAGTTGATATTGCTTCATCCCAGAATGTGATCGGAATTTTAGCATCGGCTAACATGGATCGTGCAGCTTCAATCAATGTTTGGTTCTTCCTTTCAGCAACTCCGTTTTGTTGAGTAGTTCTGGGAGCACTGAACTGATGAGCTATTCCTTTCTCTGCACAAAACATGTCAAGAGTTAGATTTTTGAATTCCGTCCCATTATCACTAGATTTTCAACTTTAATAATGAATTCTTTTATTAATTCAGCTGTTTTAGATTTAGCATTTAGAAAGAAAACCCATGAAAATCTTGTATAGTCATCAATGATAACTAAACATTAAGATTTTCTTCCAATAATCTTCACGTTGGTAGGTCCAAAAAGGTCCATATGCAACAACTGAAGGGGTTTGGAATTTGAGTTTATTAGCTTGGACTTATAAGACGCTCTGTGCTGCTTCCCCTTTAAACATGCTGAGCAGTGATCAGTAGTGGCAAACGTCTTCGATGGAAGGCCAATAACATGATTTTCTACTACAAGCTTGTTCATATTCTTGAAGTTGGAATGCCTGAGACGTCTATGCCAAAGCTGGCTTTCATCATTTGATGCTTTACCAAAGAGACAAGTTGTTTCTGTAGAAGAGTCCACTTGAGACATATCCAGTTTGTATACGTCTCGATCTCTGACAGCTTTAACAAACACGCAATCCTTGCTTATCTGAAATCCTGGTTTTAAGATATAACAGAAAGAATCATTAAAAAGTACAGAGTAGGATTTATCACAAATTTGGGATACGCTTAACAAATTAAAGTTCAACTGTGAACAGAAGTTGACTTTATCAAAGCTTATAATCCTGTTGAATACTGTTCCTTCTCCGGTTATTTTTCCTCCTGCATCACCACCAAAGATGACATGCGTTCCATCATTTAACTTAAAATCTTGTAATAAGGCCTGATTGCCTATCATATGCCGGCTACACCCGCTATCCACATACCAAGTATTGATTGGTCTTCTCTGGCGTACCTGCAAAACAAAACAATATAAGTTGAATTATCTACCCAAGCCGAAATGGTCTTGGGTTTTCCAAACTTGTCAACAATAGTAAATTGTTTACAGTGAAGTTTGTTGACATCAGGTTTATTCTTTATGAATTTACCAATTCTATTATTTGTAATAAATTATGCTTGTTTGGAAAATCCAAGCTTTTTGACTGACCATTGTTTGAAAAGCTTTTATTTTCAAAACTTTTGTTATTAATTCTCACTGACCTTGGAATGAAATTATCATTGAAGTATTGTTTAGGTCTCACTGAATTATTTCTTTTGAAAGTGTTCAAACCAAAGGAGGGTTGGTGTGTTAATCTTTGAAAACCAACATTTAGGTTTCTTTTATATTGCGGCTTAACATAACCTTTGCTTACTGTTGAAGTGGCAAATCCGCTCCTCTGTGAATTCTTTCTAAAGTAACAATCTTTAGTGTTGTGAGTTTGCTCATCACAGTAGGTACAATATTTGTTAAAATAACACTCTGAAGTTGAGTGATTTCTCATATCGCAAATGTGACAGTATTTGTTAAAAAAGCATTCAGACGTTTTGTGATTATACATGTCACATATGTTACAATACCTCTGTGGAGTCTTGAATAACTTCTTATTAACCTTTGACGTTGACGAAACATTAGAAAGTTGTTTACTTTTAGGTGTCAAAGAGTTGATTTGTTGTTTTTGATTTGATGAATTGTGCTTTTGATTTGAACCAGTTTTCTTTTACACAATTTGTTTTTGTTTTTGAACATGAATTTCATTCTTGTTTTCCTTAGATACAAATCTTTTAGCTACAGCGGAAGTCTTAGAATCTGAACCCGTTTTCATATCAGAGGTTGATTTGTTCTTAGGATTTTCTTTAACATCTTGAATGGAGTTCACATTCAACAAACCAGCAGATACAAATTTAATTGGCTTTAATTTTGTTGCCTGATTTGTTTCCTTTGTCTGATTTTCCTGAATTTTTATTTGTTCATTTTTAGCTTAATTTATCTTTCTTCTTCTTCTCTGGTTCCTTGATTTTGTAGAACCAGTTTTCGGTTTAGATTGAACATCCTCAGTTGAAGATTCTTTTTCACATTCTTTCTTTTTCCGGTCTGTTTGCCATTTAATGAATTCTAGGTTATTTAGATCAAATGAATTTGAAACTTCAGATGTTTCTTCATCATTTTGAGCTTTGTTTTGATTTTTTGAGTTTTGGTTTTCAGTTATAATATTCACTTCCTCCAAAACAGATTCTTTTGGAACAAAAACTTTCTTTGTTTTAGGCTTTGGTTCATAAGATTTTACTTTAACAGGATGACCATTTTTTATCTTTTTGTTATCTTTCTCTTCAAAAATTTCCACTTTTGTTTTCTCTTCTTCAGAATCAGACATCTTGGTCATGTTTTGAAAAACTTTTAATTTTGCGTTGTTTTCTGGAGAGTGATCATGAGTCTTAAAGTTTTCTAGTAAAGTACTTGTTATTGATTCAGGCATCGGTTCATGAGTGAAACCTAATCCTGCCTTTTGTTTATCTTTTCGTTCATTTACCAGCTTTTCCACAATGGTTTTAGAACTTTTAACTTTGGCAAGATCAACTTGAGTAGCTGTATTATCTATCTTCTCTAGTTCAAGATTTTTTGTCATCTCTTCAAGTTGTTTTGATACAATTTCAAGTTCTCTTAGAGTTTTGTTCCATGAATTTTGAAGAGAGATAATCTTTTCATCAGATACTTTATGATCATTTTTATGTTTGTTATGCATTGGTTCTTCTTGCTTAAGTTTTTCACAAGTCTTGTAAGAATAATTTCTGTAGTATTCGACATGCTCGAAGCAAGACTTTGTGCATAGTTTTTCTTTGACTTCTGATGGAATTTCAGAATATTTAGGAGGAGAAGTTTTAGAGTTAGAGCTTTCAACCTTTGGTTGATTAGATTTTGCCATCAATGCAACTTCCTCTGAATCTTCATTGGGATCAGACTTGTCACTCCAGGCATAATCTTCTTCATCGTTCTTAGAGTTTCCATCAGCAGTTGGATCATTAAATTCAGACTACTCTTCTTTTTGTATTTCTGCAACAAGAGATAAATTAGAGGTTAAATCAGCAGTAAATTGCTCAGTGTATGCACTCCAATCATAACCATCTTTAATATTAACAACAAGAGCTTTCTTAGGCTTCTCTGATGATTTAGAATCATCTTTCAATTCTGGCATTGGTAGGCTTTGATAAGGTTTTTGAAATGTCTTCTGTGAAGATTGCTAAAACCTTTGATTACTTGAGCTTGATTGGCCATTTCCTCCTTTATTCCTTGGAGCTTTGCACACTCTAGAGAAGTGACCATAGCTGTTACAGTTGAAACACCTAGATTTGGACTTATCAAATCCAACAGACTTGTTTACACTCGACTTGTAGTTTCTGTTGACATACGACTGTTTCTGAGTCCTGTAAGCTATCATAACCATTTGCCAGTTGAGATCCATTTCTTCTACATCGTCTGGACCCATTTCAAACAAATCCTGCAAAACAAGAGCAAGTTGAGTTAGATGACTACCTTGATAAGCTTGAAAGCTTGCCATAAATGCAGTAAAAGCAGTTTTAGACTCTTCATCCTGTAATAGGATGTTTATTACATCGTTAACTTTGCTAGTTTTAGCAGAGTTAGCATATGGAGTCTCTGCTTGAGATTTAGAACTTTTAGGCATAGGAGGAGATTGAGGTTGATTCTGAGTTGTATAGGCAGGAGCACTTGTGTAAGTGGAATCAGTGAAGAACCCTACGCCAACGAATAGATCACCCTCATCTTCTGGTGAAGTTTCATTCTTAGCCATGAATGCATTCTCCACAGTACTTGCTGGAGAAGCAACATATTTATATTGTCACATCAAAGCTGCTCTGTCATTGTTTCTAGAACTTTCATCAATTTTGACAGATTCTATTTTAGCAATCAAGAGATCAAGATCCATTGGGAATTTCTCAGTATGCTTTAACAGAGTGACTATTTGCTTCCATGAAGATGGAAGAGCATTGAGAAGTCTGAAATTAAGATCTTTTAAATCATTCTTGATACCTGCACTTGACATCTCAGTAGTCAATTGAAAAAATCTGTTCATCATCTGATTTATTGTTTCACCAGATAAATGTTCAAAAAGTTCTAATTGTCTCTTTAACTTTTGCTTTTTCAGATCCTAGATCTCCTTTCCACCTTCACATATTATTTTCAAAGCCTTATACATGGTGTATCTAGTCTGATAACCATCAAGCCTTGTAAGGAATTCAAGTGGCAGTCCTTTGCACATCAGAGAATAAGCTCTTATATCATTTTTCACTTTTCTTAGATCATCACCATGCAGACCATCTTCAGGGTATGGTTCTGGAGAGTCTTTAGTGTAGACAAATCCTCTGTCAGGACCATCTGAAGTTATAGGAATATATGGCCCTCTTTCTATTGATTTCCAAAGATCAGTATCAATAAAGTTCAAGTGATGTTTTAATCTCAGTGACCAGTTCTTGAAATCTGCTTTATTCTTCAGCTTGGGAACTCTGTTCTCTAATTCTTCTGATTTTACCATTTTTAATTTTTGATTTTTAAAAGAAATTTGTTTTTGTTGTTTTTAATGTTTTGAATTAAAACAACGAATTGAAAATATTTTTGGATTTCAAGTTTCTGAAAAATATTAAAAATCTTCTAAGTGTTGAAGCTGATATGTCCAAATAGTGGTAAAACGTCCAAACAGTTGTGATACTTCCTTTAACTTTGACTTTGAAACGTCTAAGGGATTGCCTTAGAAAAATTCCAAAACGCCCAAGTTGAAATGCTTCTGAACAGTAGTAAAACGCCTGAACAGTTGTCAGATGCCTGGGTGCAGAAACGCCCAAACAGTTCAAATATGCCTCAACAGTTTAAATACGCCTAGAATTCCTTAGATTCTGTCAACTTCCAAAGTGTCCCAACAGTTGAAATGTGTCCCAACAGTAGAAAAACGCCTAACTGAAAAACGCCCAAACAGTGGAAATGTGCCTAAACAGTTGATATGCGCCCAACACTTAGGCAATTTTCAGCAGTGTTTTTGACCTAACGCGCCACATTCATCAGATTCAAACGAACTCAGATTCTTCCAAATCCTAAAACTTGATTGATTGATCTGAAATTCACCAATTAGGTAGAATTTGATCGATTAACAATCCTTTGGCTTCAATTTCATCAATTAAACAACAGAATTGATCATTTGATTCATGAACAGGTTCGACAGAATGAAGAACAGGTTCGAAATGTTTTTGCTCAAATTCACTGATTTTAATGAATTATACTGCTAATTGTGATTCAAATCATGTTCCTGATGATGAAACATAACTGAATTCAACAATTATACCACTGAATTGTTTATCAATCACAGATTCAAGTGATTTTAATAGTTCGACAGTTGAAGAACTTCAATCACTGAACCGAAAGCTCTGATCCATTTGATGAGCTCAAAATCGATCGATCTGTGATGATATATGAACACAATTCAATCTAGAACACACAAGTATTCAATTCAACACAAGCAAATCAACAAAAAATCATAGAGTTTTCATTGATTAGCATATAGAAGAATACAAAGTGTAGGAAAAAGTTACAATACATCTAAATCTCTCTCTAAAACTTTCCTACACAAAACATATCTATGCTATTTATACTAATCAAGAAAACAAAGGAACATATTTACATAAAGTCCCTTACTATGACAAAAATATAAAAGACACATAAAGACTAATGTTAATCTTTAAGAAGCATCTACAGATTGGTGCAAAACATTGCATAAATCCATCTTAAAGGAGAAGAAATCTTCAAGGAAATCATTCTTGAATCTTCAAAATTTGTTCATCTTAGGTATGAACCTTTAACTTTTATGTCATGCAACATGACTTATGGATGATTGTTGCAAGTTTTGTTTACCAAAAACTAGCATTTCTTGAAATCCAAGGTTCCAACAAAGGTTTTAATCAAGATAATGTGTTGTAAATCAATGTGTGTGTGTGAGTGTGTGTGTGCCGTAAGTGTTTGTATGTGTGTGATGATTTTGTGTTTTGATTATCTTTTAACATGTTGTTGATTTTCTCTTGCATGCAAGATGATCAAACTTTGATTTGAGGTTATGAACATCATAAGAAACCCATCTCCAAAAGGAGTCTATCAAATGATGAAAATGGGTAATACATGATTTTATGTAAAGAATGATGTTCTTGAACCTATCTTGCTATTGATTTCATAAAGGATTGATATGATCCATGAATAATGGTGATCATGATCTGAAATCTTTTGATTTTAAGTATGTTTTTTTGAAATAAAAACTAAGAACACAAGATAAAATCTATGATTTGGACTATGTATATATGTATGAAATTGTGTATATGTATGCATATACGGTTTACACTTTTGTTATTGATTTGTTCTTCACTTATGGGTTGAGAAATGATTGAAATGATCCATGTATATGGTGATCATGATCTGGAAACTTTGATGTTTTTATTCACATTTGATTTTAAGAAAAGATAAAAACAAATTAAAATTAAATGTACTCAAGTGTAGATGGACATGACCACTAGTGGTCATGTCATAAAAGTTAATAGCCAACAAGTCAAGAATCTTTTTAAAGATCTGAAAAAAAAAGTTTAAAACCTGTAAAATATAAGTTAAAAGTTAGTAATCTTACTGAAAATAAAATTCTCGATGATTGGATTTAATCTCGTAAACGTTTTACGTTTAAAAACGTGTTAAAAATGGTGTTTTCGGGTCTAAAACAAGTACTTTTGTACAAGTCTGGTTTTGGACAGAAAATAATATTTTGTTTTAAGTTTAAAACCTATGCTTTTAAGTATATAACAAAACAATAATAAGCAAGGTCTTTGGTGGTGACTTTATATGCGTGAAAAAGCTGAAAACCGACAATTTCGGGTTAAAAATTATGGACTGTTTTGGAACTGATTTCTAACAAAAAAATTCAAAAGGTTTTTGGTATAAGAGATTCATATTTAAACATATAAAATAGTCAAAAGATATATATGGGTTGATGTACAGTTTATGCGTGTAATAACGCATATTTTTAAAATATAACTTGTCTAAAATAATTTTATATATGTTTAACTACTGAAAATTTAATTATTTGTTAAAAAGATTAATAAAAGTTGAGTTGTGTTAAAAAGTAATATTTATAAAGTAATAATATAAGAATTAGATTTCTTAACTAGAGCAAGAATATGGATATTAATCCTAAATAAAATATTATTATAAATTAATACTTATCTATTTATTTATTTATTCATTTACTTATTTGTTTATTTATTTGTTTGTTTGGTTGTATGTATAGTACATAACGTAGTAAATTTTGCGTTATATTCTTATATATTTTCACGTGTCTATTTTGTGTGTGTTATGTGGTTGTTGTTTAAAGGTTAAATGGTATATTTAATAAATAAATATTTGTTACATATAATACAAATTATTAAACTAAACCAAAAGTCACCAACGGGTATTTTTAAAAACGGATTTCAAGACAAGTCTAGTGAGTTGGGTAAACAACTTACGTATAGACTTATTGCTCGACAATTAATAGATCCTTTGTGTTTAGGGTGTTAATTGGTCGTTTATTTTCCTGGCTTGATTTTTGGTAGATCATCTGTCTGTCACATTTGAAGGTGAGTTTTCACAGCCCCTATTTTTAAATAACATTTTATTTAATTGAAACATGCTATAACGTTTTATGTGTGATATGATTTAATTATGGAATAACTGCGTGATCTTTATGATGGCCTTGAGTTATTTTATTATTTGTGCACACCGCACTCTTCCATAATCATTAACCCTTGGAGGGCCACAGGATATATTGGTAGATCTATTGGGTTTAACAACCGCCCCTCAGGATCGGTTTTACCGGTCTAGTACCGAGGGAATATATGTTGAAAGGATTTTAAGGGATTTTTTGTCTTGGTTTGATTATGGGGCTCTTGGTTGTGATCATAGTCAGTGGACCTAGCTAGTCCTTGACGATCCAGGGGTTGATTCTGGGATAATCATATCTTTTTATAAAGGAACTTATGATAACCTTTTTATATAAACCTGTGAACTCACCAGCTTTTTGCTGATAAACATTTGGGCATGTTTTTCAGGTGATTAGGCATGCATGGGAATGAAAAGGGTTTTAACGGCAAACTTATCAAGTTTGGATACCACTTTTGGGACCCAATTTTCCGATGCCGTTTAACAATTTCTTGTTAATGTTTAAACAATGATATGTTATTACTATTTTATTTTTCAAGTTAAGACTTCTTTTTGGATCAATGTAATAACATTCTATAATAATAGTTACCTTTGGTATCCATGATTTGTTTGCTTAATAATTGTTGGAAATAATCCAACTTCCGTTATCTCCGTCGCACGCGTGCCTTTCTGGTGCGCTTTTCGGGGTGTGATAGCTGTGGACTTATGTCATCAGCTATTGACTTGTTCATCCGCTATCAGCACTTGGACATTTCTTCATAGTCTTCATCTGCTGTGGATTCTTGTGCATCCGCTATGGATCTTTCTTCATCCGCTGCCAACACTTGTTCAAAATTTATTTTATTTACAAATCCTGTAAAAGAAATATAAATGGTAATTAGTGTTTTGCTTGAATAATACTTATGTTTAGATGTTAGTATATGGTTGTCTGAATGTTAGAACATGGTTTTTTGAATGTTAGAAGTTGTTTGGATGATTAAGGTAGACATTATCCATCAATGAACTTGCTGTAGTCCAACAGTAAAAAATATTTCATTTGTTATGTTTTTGTTGTTTGATTCTTTTGAACAAATGTTGTTAAAATTATGAAACTTAATAAAGTTGTGTTCCTTAGTGTTTCGTTATGCCATGATCTATGTACTATATGTGCGACAGCTCGGATTTCCACCTTGGTAGGGTGTGACAAAACCTGTTATTTACTTAGATGTTGAATTTGTACAATGTTTCTGTTTATAGGGGGGGCTTTCTCAAAAAAATATTGTTCCTTATAGTTTTAAAATCATATAGATTGAATATAAAGATTTGAATACAATGATGATATAAAAAGTGTGTTTCATTGTTTTAGCATGGCAATAACGTTATTCGTAGCCTTAATGAATGACCCTTTTTGAGCCTATCAAGGTTAGATATTGTAAAGTTATCTAAGAGGCTGATGCTATCCCAAAAGTTCTCAGCATGCAGTCTGAAGTACAAGGAAGTTACTTCGGAAGATTTGACAAATGCACAAAGAAATTCACTAAGTGTCAAATATTTCGAAGCCAAAGACCAAAATCTTAATAAGCCAAAGATGAAGTCTTCTGAAGCCTCAAGATAAAGTCTTCTGAAGCCAGAAGATTGATTTCGTTCGAAGACAAAGAATGCATGCATTCTCTGACATGCATTCTATGACATGGTTTTTACAAACGCTGAACTACTTTCCTTTACCATCTCTGAAGACTCACCAACTTATACAATTTGGTGATTATCTCCATGCTTTTGTCAACTGTACAACATGGTTTTTGAGTATGTAACTTTTCACTCTTGTACTTTTATCCTTTTTGCAATATAATAGGATGTGAGCTATGGCGTGTTATAGTCACCATTCAAAAGGTAATCTACCTTTTGACTTTACATTGATCTTGTTGTCTAGATTTGTGTTCAAGCTGGCCTTCAAAGTATGGTTGGTTGTAGAATGTAGTATAAAGTGTCTCTTGTAACCAGTCCTTAGGACTAAGCCTTATAACATTTGTAAAAACCCTTGAGAGCAATATACATCATCCTTTAAAACCAATCTCTTTGTTCTTGTGTGTTCTTTACTTTTGTTCTTTGTTTCATTTGCAAGGTTCCCTATTTGATCCGTTAAGTGTTATACTCTCCATTTTGTGAAACTATTGCATTAACCTTCACCGCTCGTGCAATTGGTATCAGAGCTTTATAGGCTCTTGATTGAAAGATCTCACCATCTTAAATCTCTTTAGTTTCATAAAACACTTACCTACTCAAATGGCAGCTCTCACTAAGGCTGACATGGAAACCGGCACCATGACTAAATCTCTACTGATCACTCCTGATGACTTTGGTACTTGGTGTATGAGGATGGAAGGCTTCATCAAGTCACAAGAAAGCAGGATGTGGAGATTGGTAGTCTCAGGATCTCACATCCCAAGCACTACTTTAGCAATTGCTGGTGGTGGGATGTAAGGAATACACTTAAAGGCTGATGCAACCAAAGAACAACCAAAGAGCTCTCAGCATGCACATATGAAGTACTAGGAAAGTACTTCGGAAGATTTGATATAAATCAGTGAATTATGCTAAGTATCAAATCTTTGAAAGCGAAAAGGCCAATTCTTCTGATGCCAAAGATGAAGTCTTCCGAAGCTTCAACGACATAGTCTTTCGAAGCCAAAGACAGATTTCTTACGAAGACAGAGAAGGCATGTATTCTCTGACATACTTTTGACAAAAGCTGAAACACCTTTCCGCTACCATCTCTGAAGACTCACCAACTAGCATGAGTTGGTGAAAAGTCCATTCTTTTGTCAACTGTAGATTAAGGTGTTGAGTCTATAACTTTCCAACTATGTACTTTCATCCTTTTTGTATCAGATAAGGATGTGAGATATGCCATGTCATAGTCAATAGTCAAAAAGGCAATTTGCCTTTTAGACTCTACAATGATCTTATTGTCTAGAATAGTGTTTCCAGCTGGCCTTCAAAGAATGGCCTACTGTAGGATGTAGTATAAAGTATCTCAAGTACTTGTATTTAGAATTAAGCTTTGTGACACTTGTACGAACTTGAGAGCAATACACATCATTCTTGAAAACCATATTTGAGTGTTTCTTGCTATTGTTCTTTTACTTGTGTTCATTGTTTCATATATGTCGGTTCCCTATTTGATCTGCTAAGTGTTCTAACTCTCTCCACATTATGAAACTGTTGCATTGACCACCCTTCAATAGATCTACAATTGGTATCAGAGCATTTCAGGCTCTTGATTATAAGATCTCACCATCTTAGATCCCTTTAGTTTCACAAAACCCTTATGAACTCAAAAGGCAGCCATCTTTGAGGTTGATATGGAAACCGATACTATGACAAAGTCTCCACTAATCACTCTTGATGTCTTTGATACATGGTGCAAATATATGGAATGGTTCATCAAGTCTCAAGACAGCATGATGTGGAGATCTGTTGTTAAAGGACCTCACATCCTAAGCACCTCTTCAGCCACTGCTGGTGGTGGGATGATTTCAAAGGAAATGACTGCCTACTCTGAATAAGACTGGAAGAAAATAGATATAGATAAGAAAGCTATGACCGCACTTCAAACTGCTCTTCCAAACTCCATATACATAGGCTTGAAGAAGTGCAAAACTGCTAAGTAGCTCTAGGATGCACTAACGCTCATGTATGAGGGGTCTGAGGAAGCCAAGGAAAACAAGAAAGACATTATGAAGCAGCCGTTTGAGAACTTCAACTACAAGACAGGTGAAACCATGACTCACAATAATTCAGGTATGTTAAGAATGTGGATACTCTAATGGATGTTGGAGTCAAGCTTGAGAATACGGACATAGTGAGGAAGTTCATGTTCTATCTTCCCAGACAATGGACTCATTACTATGTTGCCATTAAAAGAACTGAGAACCTCTCTACTCTTACTCTCACCAAGCTGTATTGTATCCTTAGCGGTTACCAGATGGTGATGAACTTGCAAAATCCATCAAGCAGCTCTTCCAACAATTAGTAGAGTTCAGCCCTTCATGTGGTTGAAAGGGATAGCAGAGAACCATAGCATCATCTCATCTACTTCCCTAATAACTTACAAAAGGGTCCTTTCATCATCTTCCCAGAGACACTAATGGAGAGCTATATCCAAGGACGCCTATTCCAAAAGACAAGCTCTGCTCAAGCCTTTGTATCTGCTGATGAAAGTTATGGAAACTTTCTCAACACTCTTGAAGATTTGGACTGCATCCATCCAGATGACCTGGAGTGGAGATTGTCCAGTAGATGGATCTTCTCACTCATAGAGCCAAGAAGTTCTACAAGAGAACAGGAAGGAAGTTCCCAAGCAATGTGGCAAGTGGAAAGTTTGCCCTGGACAAAAGCAAGGTGAAGTGTTACAACTGTAACCAAATGGGACACTTTGCTAGAGAGTGCAAGGCACCAAGGACAAATGGTGGCCAGGCACAATGAAGACCAAACTACATTGATGCAGCTCCCAGAACTGAGAAGTTAAGACAACCAAAACAACATGTTGATGTTGTAGTTGAAGAAGAAGGCGTTGACTGGAGCTTTCAGGTTGAATATGCTTCTCAAAACCATGCACTGATAGCTGATCATGAAGAAGCCAAGGTATTAGAATATCTATGACATCCGGTAATTTTCCGTTACCAAACTCTGTTAGTTCCGTTAGGTCTTGCATACACGTGTCGTGAGCACACACTAGTTGTCGTTGAACGTTGGTGACTCAATAATAATAATCTATGTTAAACAATAATAATCTAATTAATAATGTCGATTATTGTCGTTGAACGTTGGTGACTCAATAATAATAATCTATGATAAACAATAATAATCTAATTAATAATGTCTATTATTGGTTGTGATTATGTGATTCATCGATTTATAGAATTTTAAATAGTTATTTTGTGAATTTACACGATAACGTGACAACGTGTTATATGCATATTTCATGTGTTGTGAGACTTATTGTAAATGTTGATGATTATTATTATTGACTAATAATACTTATAATTTGTAGTTAAAATTATTTAAAAGTGTTAAAAAGATTGGTTTTTATAAAATATAATTAAAGGGGTTTACTTTGTAATTATTCTAAACCTAAAACTTACCTAAAATACAACCCTAATCCCCCCTCTTTTACATACTCTCTTTTAGGGGGAGATAGCATACTGGTTTTACAAATGCTTTATTTATATGAGTTGTGTATAGTATAATATAGTGTTGATTACCATGGAAAGTCCTCACACTTTCGGATTGTTAATAATGATATTAGCGGGAAATTTTGGGTAGTACTACTGGGTCTGACGAGTCCCACCTGTGCGACTCGAGGTCAAACGGGTGCAATTTTGTCCTAACGAACATTTTCACGACCTGGTAAGTCATGGCAGGAGGCAACAAACGTAACACAGTAAGCTTCAATCGTGAAATCACTATGATTATTACTAATTGTTTATAGACTAGCTATCTATAACAATACACTTCTTATATTTTGCAACTGTTATTGGTTTATGTTTAAACGCAAACTCTTGAACTCACCAACCAATGTGTTGACTCTTTTAGTATGCTATTCTCAGGTTGAGGTTATCATTGCCTAGGAGCATATTACACGGGTCAGCATCATGGTGTTGTCAGCATGTTATGAAATAATGTTTTCGGGATTATGTTTGTTTAAACTTTATGCTTTGGTTTTGCATAACGCTTGGGCGTGTTTGTTTGCGCATTTTAAATCATGTTACATTGTTTTGGGTTTTTCTGTTTTATTTAACGCTTCCGCAGTATTTAAAGTTAAACTTTGATTTTGAATGTTTATTCATATAAAGTCGTTCTGAATAACTAATGACTGAGATCCTGGTATGTCACGTGCCTCGCGGTAAAACCCCGCACGCGGATTTTGAGGGTGTGACAAATTGGTATCAGAGCCATTGGTTATAGGGAACTTGGTTGCATACACACACTAGACTATAACCACACAGTTGTTAGTTACTTGTCGCTTACTTCCTTACTGTATACTCATTGGCATACGCATGACGTACCTCGCAGCAGGGCATCATCGTCACGTGACTTGGGTAAGAGACCTGCGAGATCTGAGTCACCTCCTTACTCACCCGTACTAGATAGTGGATCGGACTGGCCACGACATCAGTATCCATCTGAAGAGGTTGATTAGGATCAACCGTTCGCGATACCAGAACGTGATCCTCCGCGAGATTGGGATTCCTATCCTACCTGCATACGGCATATGATATATCGGGAGCGAGTACCACCGATAGCCTCTACCCGACCACGAACGAGGTCGTCGATAGCTACCCCATCTCTCACACTCCCTACCCTAGATATTCCTCAAAAGCAAGTCTTTGCTGCACTAGTGGCTTCACTAGACACCGAGCGGCAACGTGTCAGGATACTTACTAGTGAAAATTTTACCCTAAGACACCAGGTGCGAGAACTGTGACAACAAGTGAATACGCTCGAGGAGCAACATGGGAAAACCCTTAATGGGTGTTATGCGATGGCTGACGGAGTGGGAGCGCTTACGAAACGCGTGAATGCACTAGAGCAGCGGGAGGTGAAGGCTAACAATAGGTTTGCTGCTCTAGAGGCACAACTGGAAGCACTCCAGATTGCTATAGCTCCTGCACCTGCCGAAGACCCCGAGGAAGCCCCAGAGGAGGAGGAACCGGAGGAAACAGATGACGAAAGCGATGGGTCGGATGTTGTGGATTGACATCCTCCTTGCATAACTTAGACTATGTAGTGTTTCTTTTCTTTGAAACCTATATGGGAAGGGTTGTTTCCCACCCAACTGACAAACTTAAACTTTGACATTGATGGAATACTTTGTGATTCAATTGCAATTTATTTATCTTTGGTTATTGTTTTTGTTATAAATGTTGTGGTTGTGGTGAATCCATTATTTCTTATTGTTTATTGTACTTCGATGAGATTAATGTGTTGGATGTTACTCATTATTGTATTTATGAATTGTAAAGTGAAAAATGGACGCACGTGGAAGAGGACGTGGGCGTGGTCGTGGACATGGCGCCGGAGGCCGTGGTGCCGGAGCCATAAACATGATGCCTGCGGAATTGGCTGCTTTAATCAATGAACATGTTCAGGCAGCAGTGGCTGCTGCCCAACCGGGACAACCAACAGGTAAATGATAATATGAGGTTAAACTAATTATCCTAGTTATTTGTCTAGGATATCTGATTAATGTTTGGGTTGTCTTAACAGGACCACCACCATGTACCTACAAGTCCTTCATGGACTGTAAACCCTATACCTATAGCGGGACGGAAGGGGCTGTGGGGCTTGTAAGGTGGTTTGAGAAGACAGAGTCTGTCTTCATAAAATTCAACTGCCCGCCAGCTGAGCAGTTGAAGTATGCCACCGGGACATTAGAAGGCGCAACACTTTCCTGGTGGAACGCCCAGGTTTAAATGTTGGGTCAAGCTATAGCCAACGAACTGCCTTGGGATGAATTCAAATAAATCATGACTGAAGAATACTGGCCCCGCAATGAGGTGCAAAAACTGGAGATTGAGTTCTGGCAACTCAAAATGCAAGGCTCAGAGATTGAAGCCTACAAGACCCGTACTCACGAATTAGCCACTTTATGCTCGGGGATGGTGAATGAAATGCACAAGAGGGTTGAGCATTATATATAGGGATTGGTGCCCAAAAGTCAAAGTATGGTAACTGCCTCTAACCCCATTACCATACAACAAGCTATCCGAACAGCCCACAGGCTGACTGATCAAGCAGTCGAGCAAGGACGATTACCTAAGCGGGGCGCGGTGGCAAGCGTGCCCGACCATAAACGCAAACGGGATGGTTCAAGCAACAAGGGATCATCATCTAGCAGCCAATCTCAACCTCAACAACAGCAGCAAAGTCAGCAACAAAAACAGAGGTTCGATAACAATTGAAGCTTCAACCAGGCGACTCCTTCAAATCAAGGACCCGGTGGTTATGGCGGAAGACAGCCGAAGTGCAACCGGTGTAACTACCACCATGTGGGTCGATGTGACAATTTCAAGTGCCAACGTTGTGGGAAGATTGGTCATGCCGCCAAAGACTGCCATGGTGAGCTGATGAAAAAGCCACAACAGTCCCAGGAAACTCCTAAAGGCTGTTTTGAATGAGGAAAAGAAGGCCATTACAGACACAACTGTCCCCAGCTCAGGAGGAATGGTAATGGCAACAACAACAATGGCAACAACAGCAACAATAATAGCGGCAACAACAACAACAACAACAATGGTAATGGTAACAACAATGGAGGCAATAATAACAATGGAGCCAAAGGAAGAGCCTTCGTCATTGGCTCAGGTGAGGCTCTAAACGATCCTACATCATTAACTGGTAAATTTTCGGTTAATGGTCGTTTTGCTACCGTATTATTCGATACCGGAGCCGATAGAAGTTTTGTGTCCAGTAATTTTTGTAGTCTTTTAAGTGATATGCCCTCAGCCTTAGAATCTAAATACACCGTAGAGTTAGCTGACGGTACACGGATTCACGTAACGTATATTCTTAGAGACTGCAATATAGAGCTTGCTGGTCATACATTCGCCATAGATCTTATGCCTGTTACACTAGGAAGTTTTGATGTAGTAGTAGGCATGGATTGGCTTTTCGATAAGCAATGGAAGTCATATGCAACGAAAAGATCATACGGCTTCCCATTGGTGAAGAAGTCCTTACAGTCAGAGGTGATAGGAGTGGTGCGGTGATAGGCATCATCTCATTCATGAAGGCACATAAGTTGTTATGAAAGGGTCGACTGGCCATATTGGCACTCGTTACAGATAAACAGACTAAGGAAAAGAAGATAGAGGATATCCCCGTAGTTCGCGAGTTTCTTGAGGTGTTTCCGGAAGACCTGCCTGGATTACCGCCTCATCGTCAAGTCGAGTTTCAAATTAAGTTGACTCCAGGAGCCGCTCCAATTGCGAGAGCACCTTACCGGTTAGTTCCGAACGAACTGCAGGAATTATCCGCCCAACTACAAGAGCTGTTGGATAAAGGTTTTATCCGACCGAGTTCGTCACCCTAGGGAGCGCCAGTTCTATATGTCAAGAAGAAGGAGGGTACAATTCGAATGTGCATTGACTATAGGGAACTAAACAAAGTCATGATCAAAAATAGATATCCCTTACCTTGTATAGATGATTTGTTTAATGAACTGCAAGGATCAAGCTATTACTCTAAGATTGATCTCAGGTCTGGGTATCATCAGCTGAGAGTTCGAGAATAGGACATCTCGAAGACTACCTTTCGTACACGATATGGTCACTATGAATTTCTGGTCATGCCATTTGGGTTGACAAATGCACCAGCAGTATTCATGGACCTCATGAATCGCGTGTGCAAACCCTATCTTGATCAGTTTGTTATCCTCTTTATTGATGACATACTGATATACTCAAGGACTGAGGAAGAACATGGAGAGCACTTACGTTTAATCTTGGAATTACTTAGAAAGGAACAACTGTACGCAAAGTTTTCTAAGAGTGATTTCTGGATACGTGAGGTGCAATTCTTGGGTCATATTGTCAACGAGAAGGGAATACATGTTGATCCTGCAAAGATTGAAGCGATAAAGAATTGTTCTGTTCCTAAGACACCAAGTGAGATACGACAATTCCTTTGATTAGCGGGATATTATCGACGGTTCATCAAAGGATTCTTTAAGATTGCACAACCTCTCACAGCCTTGACTCACAAGGGAACAACATACAAATGGGGTGAGAGTCAGGAATCTGCTTTCCAATTGCTGAAACAGAAACTATGTAGCGCACCGATATTGGCGTTACTGGATGGTAGTGATGATTCCGTAGTCTATTGTGACGCTTCCATTCAAGGGCTTGGATGCGTCCTGATGCAGCGAGATAAGGTGATAGCTTACGCCTCTAGACGGTTGAAGATTCATGAGAAGAACTATACCACCCATGACTTGGAGCTGGGTGCAGTAGTTTTTGCCTTAAAGATCTGGAGACACTACTTGTACGGTACCAAATGCACTATTTACACCGATCACAAGAATCTTTAGCATATCTTTGAGCAAAAGGAATTGAACATGAGGCAAAGGAGCTGGGTAGAATTACTGAATGACTATGATTATGCCATCAGATATCATCCGGGGAAAGAAAATGTAGTCGCTGACGCGCTAAGTATGAAAGAAACTTCTAAGCCCCGACGTGTGTGAGCTTTACAACTTACCATTAGCACACAGTTACCGGAACAAATCTGAGAGGCTCAGATAGAAGCTTTGATAGCAGAAAACATTGGGTCTGAATCGTTAAGGGGAATGGAAAAACAATTGGAAGTAAAAGCGGATGGAATTCGTTACTTCATGGATAGACTTTGGGTAACTTTACACAGAAATCTGAGAGACTTGGTCATGAGTGAGGCACACAAGTCTAAGTACTCTATACATCCTGGATCTGACAAGATGTATCATGATCTGAAGGCGCACTATTGCTGGCCTAACATGAAGGCGGATGTAGCTACCTACGTGAGCAAGTGTCTGACCTGCTCAAAAGTGAAAGTGGAGTACCAGAAACCATTTGGACTATTACAACAACCCAAGATCCCTTTGTGGAAGTGGGATCAGATATCAATGGATTTTATTACTAAGTTACCTCGAACTTCTACTCGTTGCGACACAATATGGGTTATCATGGATAGATTAACAAAGTCTGCTCATTTTCTAGCAATAAAGGAGACTGACAAGATGGAGAAATTAACCCGACTCTATTTGAAGGAGATCGTTTCGAGGCATGGAGTACCGATCTCAATTATTTCTGACCGTGATGCTCGTTTTACATCGCACTTCTGGCAGTCGTTGCAGAAAGCTCTAGGTATGCAATTGGATATGAGTACTGCTTATCATCCACAGACTGATGGTCAAAGCGAGCGTACTATACAGACTTTGGAGGACATGTTACGTGCTTGTGTGATTGACTTCGGGAATAACTGGGAAGTTCACCTACCATTGGTGGAATTTTCTTACAACAACAGTTATCACACTAGCATAAAGGCGGCACCTTTTGAAGCGTTGTATGGGAGAAATGTAGATCACCAGTTTGTTGGGCTGAAATTGGTGACAGCCAGCTAACGGGTCTTGAGTTAGTACACGATACTACAGAGAAGATTGTACAAATAAGGAACCTTATGGCTGCAGCGCGCGACAGACAGAAAAGCTATGCAGACCTCTAGAGTTTCAGATTGGTGACGAAGTCTTACTGAAGGTCTCACCATGAAAAGGCGTGATTCGGTTTGGTAAGCGAGGAAAGCTAAATCCGTGATACGTTGGACCATTTGAGATATTGGAAAGAATAGGTCCAGTGGCCTATTGACTAGCCTTACCTGATTCATTGAGTGGAATCCATGATGTATTCCATGTTTCAAATCTAAAGAAGTGTTTAACCGACGAAACAATGGTAGTACCACTTCAGGAAGTCCAAGTAGATGAACAAGTATGTTTCATTGAGGAACCAGTCGAGGTGATGGATCATGAGATAAAGACACTTAAGCAAAGCATGATACCCATAGTCAGGGTTCGTTTGAACTCGAGACGTGGACCGGAATTCACGTGGGAACGTGAGGACCAGATGAAGCTTAAGTATCCTCAGCTATTCAAAAAGACGATGCCAGCCGGCGAAGGTATTGATTTAAATTTTAGGATGAAATTTCTATCAACATGGGGATGATGTGACAACTCATCCGAAACTCACTCGATTTCGATTACTTTGTGCCAATGCAGTAGACCAGTGATGGAACACTCACTATGTAACGTAATTTTAGGGACGAAAATTCTTTCAACATGGGGATAATGTGACATCCGGTAATTTTCTGTTACCAAACTCCGTTAGTTCCGTTAGGTCTTGCATACACGTGTCATGAGCACACACTAGTTGTCGTTGAATGTTGGTGACTCAATAATAATAATCTATGATAAACAATAATAATCTAATTAATAATGTCGATTATTGTCGTTGAACGTTGGTGACTCAATAATAGTAATCTATGATAAACATTAGTAATCTAATTAATAATGTCGATTATTGGTTGCGATTATGTGATTCATGAATTTATAGAATTTTAAATAGTTATTTTGTGAATTTACGCGATAACGTGACAACGTATTATATGCATATTTCATGTGTTGTGAGACTTATTGTAAATGTTGATGATTATTATTATTGACTAATAATACTTATAATTTGTAGTTAAATTATTTAAAAGTGTTAAAAAGATTGGTTTTTATAAAATATAATTAAAGGGGTTTACTTTGTAATTATTCTAAACCTAAAACTTACCTAAAATACAACCCTAATTGTAACAACCGACCTCTAGGTCATAATTCTAACCTTTAACCTCCTGCATCATTATCCATACAATTAATATAAATGTTAATATCATTATTATTATTAGCATTAGCATTAATATTGTTATTGCTATTATTGTCATTTTTGTTATTTCATGTGCTTTTTTGAGATGATTTAGCTAAATCTAGCCTTAGCGTATAGTAACTTCGTGTTTCGGGAAAGTCAATTAGTCACCCTTGCAAAAATTAAATCGTAGTTGAAACAATTAAAATGTGTGCTTACACACATAATTCACGGTTTAACATATACATATACATACTTAATACTTAAACAACTAACTAGAATTTACCACTTAAAATACTATACTACACTACAAAATAATACTACATAATATCAATTACTAATAAAAACTTAAATTAAAACCACTCCACTACACTCCAAGCTCGGCCGCCCCTCTCACCACCCTCTCCACCAATCCATTCCCTTCTACACCACCCACAATTGCCACCATCCTCCACCACTACCTTTGCATGCAAACTTGAACACACTCCACCCTCATTCTCACCTCTCATTCTCTCTTCTCTCATCTTGGATTCTCTCTAGCAGAAATACACACACACCCACGGTTCTAACACCATTTCAGCCATAATCATCGAAGAACATCATCAAGCATCATCGGTCAAGCATCAAACTAGCAAGAGGGTGTTATCTTGTGAGCTTTTGATACACGATTTCATCAATTTTGACTTATCCAGCCCTTGTTCAAAGCTTTCTGGATTGTTTTTTCCCTCTACACTCTCTAAATCATGAACCATACAAAGAGTAAGCTTCATCTTACCCAAAACAAGCTATGTCATGTGGTATTCTTTCTTTTATCCACCAAAAACCTTACTTTCTTTGTTCTAACAGAATTATAATGCTATAACCTTGTTCTTGAGGATCTTCTAACATCCTTTAAGGTATCTCACTCGATATGTTAGTGATTCCATGGGTGGAACTCGATTTACACCATGAAAACCCTTTTTTTGGTTGATGTTTGCACCATCTAACTTGCACATCTTCTAACCCTCCGAAGTAAAGATAGTAACCTGCTCAAAAATAGTTTTCTAACCTTTTAATAACCTGTTTTTAAAGTTACAAAAGGATTTGGTAATGTTTAAGCATGATCTATAACGTTTTACATGTGTGTAATGGGTGAAAATGGTGAAATCACGATTCTACAAATTGTTCTTTGGGTATATACAAAACCTGTGGGTTAGAATCATTATTTTAGTAGTTTTTGGATGTTATTGGGTGTATGAAGTGATGTCAAAGGCTGAAAAATAATAAAACTAGGGATTGTAAGCATTTTGAGCTCATTTTGGGACCCGAAAGGTGGTAAAATGACTTAAAAATAAGAAAATTTAGATTTTAACCATATTAAAAAGTATTCCAGGCTCTAAAAGGGTTAAGAAAGTGACTTGGACCGGATTTGTTGAATAAATGGTCAAAAGACAATTTAAATGGAATTTATAGCTAAAAACGGGCCCTAACTGGGTAACTTTTGGAAGGAATCTTGAAAATAAAAGGATAAACCAAAAATCTATGTAAGTTATATTATTTCAGTAATTTGAGACCTCTAATACTAGAAGTTGATGAAAAATTTGGTCTAACACCTTTTGAACGTTCGGATTCGGGTGAAAACGCGTTTTAACGAGTTAAACTTAAAAAATGAGACTTTCAACAAAAAGGGCTTGAAAATACATTCTTGACAAATTATAAAGCTTTTTAAAAGTACTTAAAATAATATATAAAGTTTTAAGACATAAAACTATAAGATTCAATGCTTAACTGTTAAAAACCTTTGGTTTTACCGTAACCGGTAACTTAAAACATATGTTCACCAACTCAAATTTAAAATCTGGAAAATTTGGGAGTTTAACTTATTAATAATGTAATATTTAACTCCAAAAGTCGGTTATGGGGTCATAAAGGTCACTAAATGTAAAGAAGCAAACTTTAGGGTAGAAAATGTAAATTTTAAAACTTGAAGGACTAAACTGTAAAGTCTGCCAAACTTCAATAAACCGACCCCCTTGGACGGGTAATCACTTGATAAACTTAATTTAACTTGTGTCAATGACCTAATAGTGTGAAAACATGAATTCCCCTTAAGAAACCCTAGCTTTCTATAAAAGGAAACTTTTAAATGCAAGCCTTAGCAAATATAAGCTAGTTAAACATTTAACTTCTTAACACACTTTGTCCACCTCGTGTGACCTTAGAACTAGTGGCGTATCACTTAATCTTGTTGGTAGCGTGCTAGAATTGAAACTCTCCCGGTACTCGAATAAACCGTTGCTTGAAACTTAAGGTGAGTTCTAGTGTCCCCTTTTTACTATTGTTTTTGGGATGAAGAATGCTCTGTTTAAACGAACTATTTTCTGTGCTATATTATGATGCTATATGTTGTGGAAATGTTAGAACCTGCTTTTACTTTTATCACGATCATTAATTCTTGTGTGAACTGCTTATTTTATATGGGTAGATCTACTCGGGGAATCCCCCACACACAATGCCTTCCGTGATGAACGGGAAGGGTACCACACTAAGATCCTGCAGGGTCATTTGTGTCATGTGATAGGTTTTTACAAGTTACTAGGGTGAACCATCCGGCAGGTATGGTCCACTGTATGAGGCTCAGTTCTTCCTTCGGGATTAACCGGTACAACATAACTTTTGAAGAGGCTAGCCGGGACTGAGTGCAGGGTTGATTATGATCCCCACAACAATGAAACTATGAATTTTAAATCAAATGTGGATTTTATTGAATCCTTTTGTGTTTAAATTTTAAGCACTTGAATTCACCAACTTTTTAGTTGACAAAATTTTCTTTGAGCATGTTTCAGGTAACCCGTGATGAAGGTCTGGCCTTTGTAGAAGACTTATGACGACCTAGCACTGTGACCCATGGCATTTGTTTTGATTCGTTTTAAAACATTTGGAAGAAAATAAATTTGGTTATCATGGAACAATTTGTGTTGTTGAATTTATGTACTTGTATTGGTGGCTAGACCTACTTCTAGCCCAGTTTTTCTTTAAATATAATGCCATGTGATGTTCTCTCCTTTTGTGCTCTTATGATGGTTTGTTTCTACTGCCATATGTTGTTGCTAGTTTGTGACGTCCCACCTTACCTAGGCCTGGGGTGTGACAGATTGGTATCAGAGCCAAAGGTTGTAGAGAACTAGGGAATACCATAGTAGACCCGAGGCAAAAACCCTGATACCTTAGGACCGTCCTTGTGGGAAAGTGTTGGGATGATCGGGTTGGATAAATTGATGATTACACTTGATCAACGTATTCATGAATTTACCGGACGCGTAAATTCCAGCATTGTCCTTTAGGTACTGATTGGACCATTTTTGTTTGAGATTCTAAAACTTACTTTGAGTGGTCTAAAGGTTTTTCCTAAAATTAACTACTTTACTTGTTATTATTTGAAGAGACTACTGATTTCTGATACTATTGGTTTCTGATACCTCTAGTTATTGATACTGTTGGGATATCTGATACTATTGCCATCACTACTACTATAAGTACTATTATTATTATAATCATGAGTTATGAGAAACCAAATTACTCATGATATTTCTTATAGGAGATCAAAGCTATGGCCGACAAAGGGAAGGCACCGGCATACCCAACTGACGGTACTGCACTTACTGGGAGCCACAAGAACATGACACCGCGAATGGAATATGAAGAATACCTGAGGATATGCGGACATCCGGGCTGGAAATCCGTTACGTTTGATGACAATGAGCCATGTGAGGACTCTTCCTCGACATCCCACTCCAGGAGCCGAACGCGCTCCCATTCACCGCATGTCGCAGCTCCTACTCATTCACCTATCCCACCTATCGGGGATAGGGGTGCATGTGTTATCACCCGTCCACGCATAAGTACTAGGCCAGTACCCTCTGTCTCCTTTAGGATGCCAACTCCTCCTGCACCACCGATGTTTGACCCGCTCCGACACCACTCACGTGATGAGCACTGGATGCCACCAAGGCACAGCATGTATGATTGCCCTAGTATGCTAGTTGGTGACCAGTACTCCCAGTCTAGCCACCGGGCAAGTGACGTAGGTCCCTCTGCTGCTGCATTGGACGAGATTCTGAAGACCGTTCGTCGTCACGAGCTGACACTCCAGCACACCACTCGGATCTCTCAGTCCGCCCACTTTCAGGCCATGATGGCTTCGCATGGGGTCCTGCAGTTGGAGCAAGAGCAAAGGAAGAAGAACTCAGGGTGGCTAGGGTGGCTAGGGTGGCTGAAAAAGAAGTGGATATGAGAGCATGGAGAAGAAGTAGGATTGTCTGTCTTTTAGACAGTTGAAGGAAACAATTTTTATTATTATCAGATACTATTATTATTTATTATGGGGGTGATGGCACCTTCCAACTTGTAAGAGTATAACTCTAATTCAATTATGTTTTGCTAATACTATTAACCCAATCTATCTATGAAACTATTTCTATTGATGCTAAATTTCGCAGAGTAATTTGTATTGAATTGCAATGTGTGATGTTATGCGTTGGGAATTTTGACTTGTGTCCGTTCTGGGTGAATTGTCCTAAACTAATTTAATGGAACATATTTAGAGGTATTTAGTGGTGTGTATATTACACTCCCTCCTATTAGAACGTGGTATATTAGGATAAGTGATGCATGGGCAACTTGAAACTAAAAATTATGAGATGCTAAACGAATTTATCTATGATGCTATCAGAATGCCGACCAGACAAGGAACCCGAATTGGAAGACAAGGAGCTACTAGAGGTTGTTGTGAGGGAGGTAGACAGACCGGAAACCAACCCCCTACTCCACCGGGAACTCCTCGTGGAGAGAATGCCAATCAGGGGAATGATGAGAGAATTGCCAACCTCATAGCACAACAAATTGCTAACGCCATTCCAACCATCATTGCTCAGATCAATGCGGACCGGAGCAACCCCGGTGGTAATGATGGATTCGGGAATGATGAAGGCAATAATGAGGAAGCTGAAGCATTAAGGAATGGATGCTCCTACAAAACCTTCATGGCGTGCAAGCCAAAGGATTTCTATGGTACCGAGGGTGCGATAGAGACGTACCGATGGATTGATGAAATGGAAGCCGTCTTAGATATCAGCGAATGTAAGATGGAACACATGGTGAGGTTTGCTTCCCAATCACTCAAGGGATTGGCACTAGAATGGTGGAAGATTGTTACTCAGCCCCGGAGAAGAAACGCTGCTAACCGAATGAGTTGGACCGAATTCAGGGTGTTGATAACCAACAAATACTACCCAATCAATCAACTGGAGAAACTGGAGTCTGAATTCCTAAGCATAGAAATGAAAGGTCATAACTACACTGAGTACATCAACTGCTTCTTAGCCCGGTCTCGACTAGTGCCACACCTGGTGACACCGGAATCCAAGGGCATAGCACGTTTCATTTGGGGACTACATCCTAGAGTCAGGGGTATGGTTCGATCCTCCAGGCCCTCAACCCTGCAAGTTGCGGTTGACTTCACCAGTAATTTGAGTGATGATTTAGTCAGGGCTGGATTAACTGAACAAACCAGGGCAGACGGAAAGAGGAAGCCGATAGGTGTGAAGAGAAAGTGGTTTGATGTAAAGAAAGCAATTGGTAGCAGTAGTGGGTCAAGCAAGAAGGGTTTTGAAGGTATGAGGTGCGATGACCAGGGTGGAAGGACTCGAAAGCTATACTCGGGTACAAGCCCATTCTGCAACAAGTGCAAACTGCATCATCAAGGGGAGTGCAACCCGATGCCCTGCTTCTGATGCAAACGACCAGGTCATTTAATTAAGGATTGTACGTATGGGCCAGGTAAACAATGCTACGAGTGTGGAGATCCAGGGCACATGAGGAATAAGTGTCCTAAGCTGGGGAGAGATAAGGACGCCAGACCCAACAAGCCCAAGGGACGAGCATTCGTGATGGATCCAGCAGGTGCTCGTAAGGAACCTAATATGGTCAATGGTACATTCCTTATAAACAACCATCCTGCTACCGTTCTATTTGATACTGGAGCAACTGCTAGTTTTGTCTCTAGTACTTTTAGGCCTTTGATTGACTTAAGTGCATGTGCCCTGACTGATACGTTTACCATAGAACTAGCTGACGGTAACATCTTAGAAACTAATGAAGTCATCAAAGATTGCTTAATGAATCTAGAAGGAAGTACATTTAAGATAAATTTGATGTCTATTAAGCTAGGAGGATTCGATGTGGTTGTTTGTATGTATTGGCTGGCTAGGCATAGAGTCGAAATCGTGTGTGATGAACGCCTACTTAAGATACCATTGAACGATGGCAAGGTGTTAGTTGTTCATGGTGAAAGAAGTAACATGCTATATCCTATGATATCCCATTTAAAGGCGACCAAGAGTCTCATGAAGGGATGCCTAGCTTTCATAGCCTATGTAATGAAAGCCAAAGAGGAAAAGAAGATTGAGGATATACCAGTGGTTTCTGAATATCCGAAAGTATATCCTGAAGACCTACCGGGACTCCCTCCGACTCGTCAGGTTGAGTTCCAAAAAGATCTATTGCCTGGTCCCCCAGTAGCCAAGGCACCGTACTAACTTGCCCCTCCCAAGATAAAAGAACTTATGCTACAAATCCAAGAGCTACTCGACAAGGGGTTTATACGACCGAGTGTTTCTCCATGGGGTGCCCCGGTCCTATTCGTGAAGAAGAAGGATGGAACCCTAAGTATGTGTATTGATTACCAGGATCTAAACAAGCTGACAATAAAGAATCGTTACCCTCTTTCGAGAATCGATGACCTGTTCGATCAACTGCAGGGGGCAAGCTATTTTTCCAAAATAGATTTAAGATCAGGGTACCATCAACTAAAGATAAGAGAGGAAGACATACCCAAAACAGCCTTTACAACTAGATATGGACATTATGAGTACTTGGTCATGCCCTTTGGACTGACTAACGCACCAGCGGCATTTATGGATCTCATAAACCGAGTGTGCCACCCATATCTAGACAAATGTGTGATCGTGTTTATCGACGACATCCTGATCTACTCTCGTAGTGAGGAAGAGCATGAGAAGCACCTTAGGCTGATTCTCGAGTTGCTCAAGAATGAGCAACTATATGGCAAGTTTTCCAAATGCGAATTTTGGATGCGAGAGATCCAATTTCTAGGATATGTCGTAAATAAAGATGGGATTCAAGTGGACCCTTCAAAGATAGAGGCTATTAAGAGCTGGAAAATTCCGGAAACTCCTACCGAGATAAGGCAGTTCCTTGGATTGGCCGGATACTACAGAAGGTTTATCAAGGACTTCTCGCGTATTGTGAAACCGTTAACTGCCTTGACTTAGAAGAATACAGCTTTTGTGTGGGAACAAGAGCAGAATGAAGCATTCGAAACACTCAAGGAAAAACTATGTAGTGCACCTATCCTCGCCCTCCCAGAAGGAGTTGTAGATTTCATAGTCTATTGTGACGCCTCGCGTCAGGGACTAGGATGCGTGCTAATGCAGCGCAACAAGGTAATTGCTTGTGCATCAAGACTGCTGAGCGATCATGAGAAGAACTACACAACGCATGATCTAGAATTGGGTGCCGTGGTGTTTGCACTCAAAATGTGGAGGCATTATCTATATGGCACAAAGTGCATTATCTACACTGACCATAGAAGTTTGTAACACATTCTTGACCAGAAGATGCTAAACATGCGTCAGAGAAGATGGGTTGAGCTACTGAATGATTATGAATGCGAGATTCGCTACCATCCCGCAAGGCGAATGTAGTGGCAGATGCCTTGAGCAGAAAAGAATAAGGAAAACCCCTCCGTGTCCGTGCATTAAGTATGAGCGTGTATACCGACCTCATCGCGAAACTAAAAGAAGCACAAGGCGAAGTGCTAAAGGAAGATAACTTAGCAGAGGAATCGTTAACAGGAATGGAGAAGCGATTTGAGATGAGTAACGGTGGTATATATAAACATGAAGGGAGAACGTGGGTACCAAAGTACGGGGGAATTAGAGAGGTGATCCTAGACGATGCCCACAAATCTAGGTACTCGGTTCACCCCGAAAACGACAAAATGTACAAAGATCTAAAGGCACTTTTCTGGTGGCCTGGAATCAAGAAATCAATCGCTATTTATGTTGGGAAGTGTCTGACGTGCGCCATGGTAAAGGCTAAAAATCAAAAACCGTCAGGGACGTTACAACAGCCCAAAATCCCAGGATGGAAATGGGATAATGTCACGATGGATTTTGTTACAAAGTTACCCAGAACTTTCAGAGGTCATGATGCTATCTGGGTAATAGTGGATCGGTTAACTAAATCAGCTCACTTCTTGCCGATTCGAGAAGACTACAACCTGACAAAGCTGGCCCAACTGTACATCGAGGAAATAGTAACCAGGCATGGGGTGCCACTATCAATCATCTCCGACCATGATATTCGTTTCACTTCTCATTTCTGGAAGTCACTCCAGCAGGCTCTAGGAACCCGTCTGGATTTAAGCACTGCATACCACCCACAGACTGATGGTCAGAGTGAAAGAACCATCCAAACCTTGGAAGATATGCTAAGGGCTTATGTGATTGACTTTGGTGGGAACTGGGATAACCATCTTCCTCTAGTAGAGTTCTACTACAATAATTGTTACCACGTAATTATAAAAGCAGCTCCGTATGAGGCCCTATATGGCAGGAAATGCCGATCACCATTGAGTTGGAATGAGATCTGTGATAGCCAAGTAATGGGACCCGACATCGTGATGGAGACCACCGACAAAATATTTAATATCAAGGAGCGTTTAAGAGCAGCCAGAGACCGTCAGAAGAAATATTCTGACAGAAGGAGAAAACCTTTAGAATTTCAAGTGGGTGACAGAGTAATGCTAAAAGTAGCATCATGGAAGGGAACTATGAGGTTTGGAAAGAAAGGAAAGCTAAGCCCGAGATACATAGGACCATTAGAGATACTAGCAAGAATTGGCCCCGTGGCGTATAAATTAAAGCCACCTCAAAAGTTAAGTTACATACATGACACCTTCCATGTGTCAAATTTAAAGAAGTGCATGGTAGATAAGACCATGGAGTTACCTTTGAAAGAAGCGAGGATTAATGACTAGTTGACTTCGTGGAAGAGCCTATAGAGATCACCGACCGGCTGGTCAAGAAACTCAGGCGAAGTCGCATACCCAAGGTCAAGGTAAGATGGAATTCTAAGCGAGGACCTGAATTCACTTGGGAGCGAGAAGATGAGATGAGAAAGAGTTATCCGCACCTCTTCAAACCCACTCGTTCTGGAGTTTATAGAAGCTAAAAATTTCGGGACGAAATTTTCTAAACGGTGGGAGAATGTCACAACCGACCCCTAGGTCATAATTCTAACCTTTAACCTCCTGCATCATTATCCATACAATTAATATAAATGTTAATATCATTATTATTATTAGCATTAGCATTAATATTGTTATTGCTATTATTGTCATTTTTGTTATTTCATGTGCTTTTTTGAGATGATTTAGCTAAATCTAGCCTTAGCATAGGGTAACTTCATGTTTCGGGAAAGTCAATTAGTCACCCTTGCAAAAATTAAATCTTAGTTGAAACAATTAAAATGTGTGCTTACACACATAATTCACGGTATAACATATACATATACATACTTAATACTTAAACAACTAACTAGAATTTACCACTTAAAATACTATACTACACTACAAAATTATACTACATAATATCAATTACTAATAAAAACATAAATTAAAACCATTCCACTACACTCCAAGCTCGACCGCCCCTCTCACCACCCTTTCCACCAATCCATTCCCTTCTACACCACCCATAATTGCCACCATCCTCCACCACTACCTTTGCATGCAAACTTGAACACACTCCACCCTCATTCTCACTTCTCATTCTCTGTTCTCTCATCTCGGATTCTCTCTAGCAGAAACACACACACACCCACGGTTCTAACACCATTTCAGCCATAATCATCGAAGAACATCATCAAACATCATCGGTCAAGCATCAAACTAGCAAGAGGGTGTTATCTTGTGAGCTTTTGATACACGGTTTCATCAAGTTCGACTTCTCCAGCCCTTGTTCGAAGCTTTCCATATCGTTTTGTCCCTCTACACTCTCCAAATCGTGAACCATACAAAGAGTAAGCTTCATCTTATCCAAAACAAGCTATGTCATGTGGTATTCTTTCTTTTATCCACCAAAAACCTTACTTTATTTGTTCTAACAGAAGTCTACTGCTATCACCTTGTTCTTGAGGAGCTTCTAACATCCTTGAAGGTATCTCACTTGATATGTTAGTGATTCCATGGGTGGAACTCGATTTACACCATGAAAACCCTCTTTTTGGGTGATGTTTGCACCATCTAACTTGCACATCTTGTAACCCTCCGAAGTAAAGATAGTAACCTGCTCAAAAATAGTTTTCTAACCTTTTAATAACCTTTTTTTTAAGTTACACAAGTATTTGGTAATGTTTAAGCATGATCTATAACGTTTTACATGTGTCTAATGGGTGAAAATGGTGAAATCACGATTCTCCAACTTGTTCTTTGGTTATACAAAACCCATGGGTTAGAATCATTATTTCAGTAGGTTTTGGATGTTATTGGGTGTATGAAGTGATGTCAAAGGCTGAAAAATAATAAAAGTAGGGATTGTAAGCATTTTGAGCTCATTTTGGGACCTGAAAGGTGGTAAAATGACTTAAAAATAAGAAAACTTAGAGTTTAACCATATTAAAAAGTATTCCAGGCTGTAAAAGGGTTAACCAAGTGACTTGGACTGGATTTTTTGAATAAATTGTCAAATGACAATTTAAATAGAATTTTTAACTAAAAACGGACCCTAACCGGGTAACTTTTGGAAGGAATCTTCAAAATAAAAGGATAAGTTGAGACCTCTAAGACTTGAAGTTGATGAAAAATTTGGTCTAACACCTTTTGAACGTTCGGATTCGGGTGAAAACGCTTTTTAACGAGTTAAACTTAAAAAATGAGACTTTCAACAAAAAGGGCTTGAAAATACATTCTTGACAGATTATAAAGCTTTTTAAAAGTCCTTAAAATAAAATTTAAAGTTTTAAGACATAAAACTATGAGATTCAATGCTTAATCGTTAAAAACCTTTGGTTTTACCGTAACCGGTAACTTAAAACATATGTTCACCAACTCAAATTTAAAATCTGGAAAATTTGAGAGTTTAACTTATTAATAATGTAATATTTAACTCCAAAATTCGGTTATGGGGTCATAAAGGTCATTAAATGTAAAGAAGCAAACTTTAGGGTAGAAAATGTAAATTTTGAAACTTGAAGGACTAAATTGTAAAGTCTGCCAAACTTCAATAAACCGACCCCCTTGGACGGGTAATCACTTGATAAACTTAATTTAACTTGTGTCAATGACCTAATAGTGTGAAAACATGAATTCCCCTTAAGAAACCCTAGCTTTCTATAAAAGGAAACTTTTAAATGCAAGCCTTAGCAAATATAAGCTAGTTGAACATTTAACTTCTTAACACACTTTGTCCACCTCGTGTGACCTTAGAACTAGTGGCATATCACTTAATCTTGCTGGTAGGGTGCTAGAATTGAAACTCTCCCGGTACTCGAAGAAACCGTTGCTTGAAACTTAAGGTGAGTTCTAGTGTCCCCTTTTTACTATTGTTTTTGGGATGAAGAATGCTCTGTTTAAACGAACTATTTTCTGTTCTATATTATGATGCTATATGTTGTGGAAATGTTAGAACCTGCTTTTACTTTTATCACGATCATTAATTCTTGTGTGAACTGCTTGTTTTATATGGGTAGATCTACTCGGGGAATCCCCCACACACAATGCCTTTCATGATGAACGGGAAGGGTACCACACTGAGATCCTGCAGGGTCATTTGTGTAATGTGATAGGTTTTTACAAGTTACTAGGGTGAACCATCCGGCAGGTATGGTCTAATGTATGAGGCTCAGTTCTTCCTTCGGGATTAACCGGTACAACATAACTTTTGAAGAGGCTAGCCGGGACTGAGTGCAGGGTTGATTATGATCCCCACAACAATGAAACTATGACTTTTAAATCAAATGTGCATTTTATTGAATCCTTTTGTGTTTAAGTTTTAAGCACTTGAATTCACCAACTTTTTAGTTTACAAACTTTTCTTTGAGCATGTTTCAGGTAACCCGTGATGAAGGTCTGGCCTCTGTAGAAGACTTATGACGACCTAGCACCGTGACCCATGGCATTTGTTTTGATTAGTTTTAAAACATTTGGAACAAGTTAAATTTGGTTATCATGGAACAATTTGTATTGTTGAATTTATGTACTTGTATTGGTGGCTAGACCTACATCTAAGCCGCTTTTTCTTTAAATATAATGCCATGTGATGTTCTCTCCTTTTGTGCTCTTATGATGGTTTGTTTCCGTTGCCATATGTTGTTGCTAGTCTGCGACGTCCCACCCTACCTGGGCCCAGGGTGTGACACTAATCCCCCCAAACCCAATTTCGGCCGCAAACCCCATCCCCGCACCCCTACCTTGCGAATTCAACCTTCAGCACACACAAACATTTGGATTTTGAGTGATTCAAGTGATTACAAGGTGTTTTACAAGTCCAATTGTTGATTTCTACACATCCAAAGGTTATTTTTGATTGGTTTTTCATAGTTTTGATCTTGATGAACCCTAGATTCGAAATTGATGATGAAATTATGAAATTGATGATTGTTAGATGTTGAGTTGATGTTAGTTAGGTTGTATGAATGTTAGATTATGTTGATTTTGCAAGAAATCCATGGATTGATCATGTAGTTCATACATTGCCTTAAGAGGAAACTTTTTGTTCTTGGAATTCATGATTTGATGATGTTATGATGTTAGATACAATGCTTGGATGTTAGTTTAATTGAATTGTGTAAGAAAATCCATGAATTTGAGGTGTTGATCATGACTTACTAAAAGTAGAAACTTTTGTGTATGATGATTGGGAATTTTGATGATTTGGTGATGATTAACATGTTAGAATGAATGTTATGAACTTGATTAGGTATAATATTGATGAAATTATGATTGAATTGGATGCTAGATCACTTTTGGGTGTTACTTTCCCAAAAGGGAAACTTTATTTTTGTAGAACTTTAGACATGCTGATTTGGGCATGCTTATGATGTTAGGATCATGTTAGAATGATTGTTGATGATGTTTAATGTGATGGAATATGATAATTGGGTTATATGGATGTTTGGTTGATCATGTAAGGAATTTGGGTTTGGTGATCATACATAGTGATGAGTGGTAGTTAGTGATTAGGAGATCATGATTGGGATCGGAATTGTTTATCAATGTGTTTGTTGGTAATGTGATTATGATTGTCATACATGTGTGCGAATTTAAGGCCCCTACTTGGTAGGATTGGCAGGGTTTAGGGTGTGAAGTCGTGAGTGGCTTCACATGGCATGTTGTGCATGATCTGATCCTACGTATGCTGCTTTGGTTGTGTTGTAGTTATTATGAGCATGATAATTGTTTGAGATTCTCATGACTTGTATGATATCTGGTTGTATGATGATCTAGGTAGTACATGTGGGTAATGAAGTGTCATATGTGATCAGCTTGTATGTTAACCATGTGTGATGTACTGTTATGCTTGTTTGAATGAAATTTCACCTATAATGTCACGAACGGGTCAAACGGGTCAACTGGGTCAAATATGTCTTGTCGTCTTTCTTAAACCTTAAGTTCCTTGGTTTGTAGAGCACTTAGGGTTTCATATTGATTCTGTGTACACGTACATATGTACTCATGTGTTCTAGGTGACCTTTGAAGGTTGTCTTTCCACTCTTTCTTTCAAGTTAAGCTTTAAGTTATTCCTTGCGCGCATCAGGTGAGTTCATGCCCTACTCTTTTACATACTCTCTTTTGGGGGAGATAGCATACTGGTTTTACAAACGCTTTATTTATATGAGTTGTGTATAGTTTAATATAGTGCTGATTACCATGGAAAGTCCTCATACTTTCGGATTGTTAATAATGATATTAGCAGGAAATTTTGGGTAGTACTACTAGGTCTGACGAGCCCCACCTGTGCGACTCGAGGTCAAAAGGTTGCAATTTTTTCCTAGAGAAGATTGTCACGACCTGGTAAATCATGGCAGGAGGCAACAAACGTAACACAGTCAGCTTTAATCGCGAAATCACTATGATTATTACTAATTGTTTATAGACTAGCTATCTATTACAATACACTTCTTATATTTTGCAACTGTTATTGGTTTATGTTTAAACGCAAACTCTTGAACTTACCAACCATTGTGTTGACTCTTTTAGTATGCTATTCTCAGGTTGAGGTTATCATTGCCTAAGAGCACATTACACGGGTCAGCATCATGGTGTTGTCAGCATGTTATGAAACAATGTTTTCGGGATTATGTTTGTTTAAACTTTATGCTTTGGTTTTGCATAATGCTTGGGCGCGTTTGTTTGCGCATTTTAAATCATGTTACATTGTTTTGGGTTTTTCTGTTTTATTTAACGCTTCCGCAGTATTTAAAGTTAAACTTTGATTTTGAATGTTTGTTCATATAGAGTCATTCTGAGCAACTAATGACTGAGATCCTGGTGTGTCACACGCCTCGCGGTAAAACCCCGCACGCGGATTTTGAGGGTGTGACAACATCTTTGTACTCCTGAATGCATTGCAAAAGTTAATATGTACAGGTCCTACAACTTGACAGGAGATCTGATCTTCAGCCCTTAAACATTTTAAAAGCTGATTTTGAAAGAGCAGAAAATGATTATAAACTTAGAATTGAAGATTTAGAGAAAACCATTATTACTCTTAAGCATGAGCATACAAACTACATCAGTCAAATCAATGATCTCATAACCAAGTTAGCTGAATGCCAGGCTGAGCTTGTGGTCTGCAAAGTCAAGGTAGCAAAATGTGTTCTTGAAGAGGAATCCTTCAAGAACATAATATCCTCATCCTTGCATGCAAAAGTTTATTACCAATATACATCATTCTTGAAAGACTTATTTTAGTGTTTCTTGCTATTGTTTCTTTACTTGTGTGTTCATTGTTTCATATAAGTCGGTTCCCTATTTCATCTGCTAAATGTTCTAACTCTCTCCACCTTGTGAAACTGTTGCATTGACCACCCTTCAATGGTCCTGCATGGGATGATACCAAAGGACATGGCTAACTATTCTAAGGAATATTAGAAGAAGATTGATGCAGATCGGACCGCTCTTCAAACTGCTATACCAAACTCTACCTATGGAGGTTTCAAAAAGTAAGACTACTAAAGAAATATGGGACACACTAAAGTTGATTTATGAGGGGTCTGATGAAGCCAAGGAAAACAAGAAAGATATCATGAAGCAGCAGTTTGAGAACTTCACCATTAAAACAGGTGAATTATGACTCAATAATACTTGAGGTATGATAAGATTGTAGATAGTCTGATGGATGTTAGAGTTAAACTTGAGAATAGGGACATTGTTAGGAAGTTCATGTTCTCTCTTCCTAGACAATGGACACACTATTGTATGGCCACTAAGAGAAGTGAAAACCTCTCCACACTTACTCTCATGGAACTGTGTGGTATCCAGCAACTTTTCCAACAATCAACAGAGTTTAGCCCTTCATATGGTTGAAAGGGATAGCAGAGAACCACAACATCATCTCATCTACTTCCCTTAAAACTCATAAAAGGGCCTTTTAATCACCTTCCTAGAGAAACCAAGGGAGAGCTACACTAAAGGAAGCCCATTCTAAGAGCCAAGTTCATCTCAAGCCTTTGTTGTTGGATCATATGAGGCTGGTGCAACCAAAACAACACATAGAAGAATTTTGAAGTGCTAAATGAAGTGGTCTTCTGAAGACAAAGCTGCTATTCTAAAGCTAAGTCAAAGATCTTTTGAAGCTCAAAGTATGAAGAACTTCCAAAGGAAGAACTTAGTCTTTCGAGACCAAGTTGTTCTCCTTCTGAAGTATACAACTTAAAAGATCCAAAGACAAAGTCTTTTGAAGAATAAAGTCCTGAAGACTTGCAGAAGTTCAGAAGAAGTTATTTCATCCAAAGCAAAATGACCTTGGAAAAATTTATTCTTCCGAAGTCATTTAGCTTCAGAAGAACCAACAATGAACAAGTGGACATAAGTATGATCTGACTGAAAGCCTGCTGCAACTCTGATATACTGCATGGTGCTTTCCCATGCCCATGTAGTTGACCATTCTTTTTCCACTGTTCAACCATTATTAGTTAGTAGAGTTGCCACTTTTAGTTGGTGACAAAAGGTAAGTCATTGACCTTTCATGACTACCTAATCTAGGATAGTATTTTATCTTAGATGCTTTACTTCTAGCAATGTAGTATTCGTCTAGTTGTAGATTCCAACTGGTTTTCCAAGTACAACCGGCTGTTGATAGTAGTATATATAGTTTCATAATGTAACCTAGTAACTATGCTTGTAAGAGTCTTGTAAAACTGAGTTAAGAAGTAATATATACAAGTATCTTGAAAAACCATTCTTGTGTGTTCTTGTTTCATTAACTTATTATATTACTTATGAACTTAGTTGAGATTCTGCTTCATTAAACCGAGTGATATTAAGTGAGTTTGTGAGAATATCTTGTGTTATGAGACAAACACTGATCCTGCAATTGGTATCAGAGCTTTTTGGGCTCTTGATTGTGAGATCTTACCATCCCAAATCACTCTTGTTTTCTTCATACTCTCTCACTTCACTCAAATGGCTCATAACCAGAAATTTTCTAAGTCAGAGATGGGAACCATGAACAAGGCTCCTATCATCACTCCTGATGATTTTGGAACCTGGTGTAAACGTATTGAAGGCTTTATCAAGTATCCAGACAACCGCTTGTGGAGATCAGTTACTCATTGTCCATACCAACCAAAGGTGGAATCCCCAGCTGGTAATGGTGCCCTGATTGAGAAGGCCTTTGAAGACTACTCAAATGAAGACTTTAAGAAGATGGACATTGATTACAAAGCCATGACTGTTTTGCTTACGGCTATACCAAACTCAATAATGGTAGGCTTTAAGTAACGCGAGTCTGCCAAAGAACTCTTTGATGCTTTGAAGCTGATGTACTCTAGTTCTGCTGAATCCAAGGAGTCCAAGAAAGATGTGCTGAAGTAGAAGTTTGATACTTCATATATATTGTTGGTGAGACCTTGAGCCAACAATACTTCAAGTACATGGACTTCATCACCTCTCTTCTGTTTATGGGAGTGGTTCTTGAGAAGAGATACATAGTAAGAAAATTCATGAGTGCATTTCCTCATAAGTGGACTTTCTATTGTGTCTCAATCAAAAAAACTGAGAATCTCATCACACTCATTATGACTGAACTATGTGGAATCCTTGATTGATACCGTATGGAGATGGAAACTCAGAAAAGCCATCAGATGAACAGACCCTCAAACTTTTATGTTAGCAATGCTCTACATGTTGCTAAAGGTTCAAGAACTCCCCAGCCCCACTTGTACCTGAACAACCCCTAACAACCATCATCTTCCTCTAGGCCATACATCACCTTCCCTAAGACACCCAGGTCTCAACAAGCTCAACAAAATCCTTTCCATGATAGTTGTGCTTTTGTTTCAGGGAATGAGCACTCTAGAGATTTTCAATTCAATTTTGATGATCTTGAGTGTTTCTACCCAGATGATGTAGAATACATGGACATTGTCCAACAAATGGCTCTCCTGACCTACAGAGCATAGAAGTTCTTCAAAAGAACTGGAAGGTAGTTCCCTCAGAACCCAACCAATAGCAAGTTTCAGTTTGACAAGACAAAGGCCAAGTGCTACAACTGTGACCAGCTTGGTCACTTTGCAAGGGAATGCAAAGCTCCTAGATCCAATCCTGGAGCAACACAAGCCTCCCAACATCCTGTTACCCCCAAGGCTATAGCCAAACCCACTAAACAACAGACTGCAGCTACTGCTCAAGAAGGTGATTAGAGCTTCATGGTGCAAGATGTCACTCCTACTCAAGCTCTTATGGCTGGAACTGAAGACACTAAGGTATATGAGCATCTCTGTACTCCAGCCTATATTGCTAAGCTCAAGTTGTATCTGGACAATAACATGGAAATTAAATCTGATATTGAGTCTTTAAATATACTAAAATCTGATTTTAAGAGATCAGAATCTGACTACAACCTCAAAATAGAAGAGTTAGAGAAAACTGTGTCCTCTTTAAAACATGAAAATTCAAACTACAGGGCTCAAATAAAATATTTAATCTCCAAGTCACTGAGGCTTAAGCCCAGCTAGTGATAGCTGAGGCTAAAGCCAAGAAGTACGCCATTGAAGAGCATAACTTCAACACCATCATTGCATCGTCCTCCCACTCAATGGTGTGTTATCAAAACAAAAGTGGGTTGGGAACCAATGAAATTGCTCCACCACACTCCTTTGTGTCTATTAGACAACCAAGATGTGGTCCTGATGAGCAAGAGGTTCCCACTACTTACCCATTACCAAAAGAACAGAAGAATGATGCAATAATGGGAACCACCATAGGGAAGGATAAGGTAGAAAACCTCATCCCCACAGCTGATGATCAACCCTTAACTACCAAAGCCAAAAAGAACAAAATCAGGGCCGCAAGAAAAACTACGAAGAAGGTGGCTGAGATTAAGTTGAAGATAGACCCAAGGCAAAAGGGTGTACTCATATCAGCTGGATTTCAAGTGGTTGGAAATCCTGATTCAGGAAAAGAGTGTAGTACTAGCACTCCTATCCAGATAAAGGATCAAAAATTGAAGGGAAAGTTGTTGAAGAAGAAAAGAAGTGCAAGAAACAACAGTCAACAAGCTCCATCAAAATTAACATTGAATGCATAATCAATGGTCTACATAACCACATGGCTAAAGATTGTTACTACAATCTAGCAAGCACACATTTTGCATCTAATGTTAAGAAAAGAGGAGTGAAGGATGGTTTCACATTTGGACCTTACCATATGGTCCAAGTGTTAAGGAAAGGAAAGATTGTTTCTGAAGCCAAGTTGCTTTCAGAAGACACTCTTTTTCCAAAAGGAAAATAGCTTTGGAAGACAAGCCAAAGAACAAACTAGGAACAAAAAGAATCCTTTGAAACCTTCCGAGAAGAAGACTGCTTCAGAAGAAAAGGCGGTGACAACTTCATCCGAGAAGAAAGAAGCCTCGGAAGCAAGTTATGCTGCACAAGCCTTTTTAGGCTTATCAATACTGATCAACCATAGGATGGAAAACCATAAAAGATGCTGCAGCCCAATCCTCTTCTTCACAAACCATAATTGAACCCCCATGCATACATTTTGGTTCAATTATATCATCTATGTTGGAAGAGCCCAAGACCAACAAGGCTTGGGTTTCCAATAGTAACTAATCATTTCACCTTATGTGCAAGGACATCCACATGACAAGAATGGAAATGTTTGGATTGTGGATAGTGGATGCTCCAGGCACATGACAGGAAATAGATCTCTCCTATAAAAGTTTGAACACTTTGATGGAGGTCGTATTCAGTTTGGAGGTGAAGCAGGAGGATATATTTCCTGGTAAAGGTAGTGTATCCATTGGTAAGTTAAAATTTGACAAAGTAACCTTTGTCAAACAGCTTGAACATAATCTCTAAACTGTTTCTCAATTCTGTGTTCAAAAGCACCAAATGCTTTTTACAGAATATGAGCGCATCATCCTCAAACCCGGGATGACAATTTCTCAGGAGTTGGTTCTTCTTAGATCTCATAGGAGAGGGGATATTTACAAGCTGGATATGAACAATGCTTCCCTACTGGGTGAAGTATCACGCTTTCTTTCCAAAGCAAATGGTGATGAGTCAATTCTTTGGCATAAAAGGATGTGCAATCTTAATTTTAAAACCATGAATAAATTGGTTAAAAATAATTTGGTACATGGTTTGCCCAAAAAGGAGTTTATCTATAAAAATAATTATGTCGCCTGCCTGAAAGGAAAGCAACACAAAGGAAAGCAACACAAGGTTCCTCACAAATCCAAAGAGGTTAACTCCATCACCACCCCATTACATTTATTGCACATGGATCTTTTAGTCTTACAAGTATAATGAGCATTAGAAGGAAATAATATTGCTTGTGATTGTGGATGATTTCATAAGAATTATTAGGGTTTTCTTTTTAAGAACTAAGAATGAAACTACTAAAAATCTAAAATCTTTTATTCTTAAAATTCAAATAGATCACAAGGTAAAAATCATTAGAAATGATCAAGGGACTGAGTTTATGAATCAAGTTCTTGACTCATTCATTAACTCAAAAGGGATTGCCTGATAATATAGTGCTCCAAGAACACCTCAATAGAATGGTATTACTGAGAGGAGGAACAAGACACTTATTGAGGCTGGAAGAAGTATGTTAGCTCATTCAAAACTACCTGAAACTTTCTGGGCAGAGGCAGTCAGCACTGCATGTTATGTGCAGGATAGGGTTCTGATTGTTACGCCCCATAGAAAGACCCCTTATGAGCTATGGAACAAGCGGCCACCGTTCATTGGCTTTCTTAGGTCTTTTGGCAGCAGGTGCACCATACTTAAAACAAAGGACAATTTAGCAAAATTTGTTGAAAAGTCGAATGATGCTATCTTTGTTGGATAATCCTCAACCTCTATTGCATATAGAGTGTATAATATCAAAAATCAACAATTTGAGGAATCATCCAACATTGTTGTCAATAAGCACATTTCTTGTGTTAAGGGCAATGGTTCTGATTATATCTTTAATTTAGAATTGTTTCCAAACTATTCTACACTATCTTGTGAGAATGTTTCAGCTGGAACAGGAACTCAAACTGACCCATAAGAAGATCAAATGTTTGAGTTACTGTTGGTCCACTTGATCGTTGAAACCGTGAAATTGAATGCCAAACACAAACAATTCCCACTGATAACACAGATATCAATGATATTATATGCAGGACCATTAAAAAGGGACTTTGCACTTAGTTAACACACTTAGGAGGATCTTTAGGATCACTTAACAATTCAAATAGGGAACTTAGAACTTTAAACAGATGATACAATGCACAACACAAGTAAAGTAAGAGCAAGAACACAAGAAATAATTTTCAAGGAAGTAGTATATTGCTTTTTAGGTTCTATTATAGGTGTTTGCACTGATTTTTAAAATACAAGAACCTTTGACTCTTTATACTAAACCTACAACCGTCAATATGCAAAAAGACAGTTGGATATGACTAATCTAGACAACAAGATCAGCCTAAAGTCAAAAGGTAGATTGCCTTTTGACTAGTGACTATGACAGGCCATAACTCATTGACTTTCCTATTACAAAAATCCAAAAAAGAAACAAATACAGAAACTTGCAGACAAAGACCTTATCTGCTTTATCATTAAGCATGGAAGTTTCACCAACTTATGATAGTTGGTGAACCACCAGAGCATGCAGCGGACAGGAGGTTGCTTTATGATAAAGTTGATAGACAAGTGTCTTTTCTCTCTCTTCTAAAGTAATCAGTCTTATCTTTATTCAGCTTCGGAAGACTTTGTCTTGAGAGCTTCGGAAGACTTCATCTTTAACCTTTGAAAGAGTTGAGTCTTTGGCTTCAGAAGACTTGACACTTAGTGTAAGGTTTTCTTAGTAGTTTCTTCTGAACATTAGCTTTGGAAGATTTTACACTTAGCATTTTACTTGAGTGTGTAAAACTTCTGAAGCTAGTTCTTCTTTGTTCCTTAGTGCATGTTGGAATACTTGGTTGTTTTGGTATCCTTTGGTTGCATCAGTCTCATAACCTCAGAGGTTCCTACATTATATATCAAACATTATAAAATGGATGAATATATGAAGAACACCCAAGAACACCAAATAAAACCCTTGTTTGATCTAAATTTGATTGCTAAAGATATTACAAAGTGAAAACCCCTCAATCAATGGCTTATTCAAGCTCTTAAACCTAATTGTCACTAATCTATTTATAGTGATAATGTTCACTAATGACGTATTAAGCCCCTAGACTTAGACAATTATAGAAATTACATACAAAACATAAAAGAGACTGAAACATAATTAAATATATTTTGTTGACACAAAATATATTTATTAACAATAAAACTCCTAGTCAAATATATCTTCAACGTTTCGTCTCAGTTCTTCGTCTCGAACACGTCTGTTTGACTTTTTCGATAACTTTGATAGTGGCATTGACATTTGTTGACTTTGACTATGTTGATAATATAGACTATCGTTTTCAGACCCAACAATACTCCCTATTAGTCTATCATTATCAACTCCATGTATCATCTTTAGCTCCGAGAAGTCAACCATATAATGATCTTCAATCTCCCCATGGATTGATGATTTGTTAGTGAAGATCTTTCATCTTACAAGCTCCCCCTTTTTGTATGCTCCCCCTCTTCATGTGCATCCTTTGTGAATGATCTGGAAAAAAAATTCCAACTCTCAATTCTTGAGAGCTTTGGAAGATGTAGGAGGAGGAATCTTAGCTCGATATCTTCTGCAAACTTGAAGAACATGTTCTCTCATCAGGTACTTTGCTCAGCAGATGATCGGCCATCATTTGCAACAAAAATCTATAACATAATCACACCCACAATCTCGCGACTTGTTGTCAGAACATTTCAGTTAACAAATAAACCCATATTTATTAGTGTGTGCAATTCCCCGTGAAACCCATGTGAAAATGATAACATTTTAATAGCGTAATATGGAAGCCTTGAATAATAATTTGAAGTGAATTTTTTTTATTTCCTTTTTTTTCATTTATTTTTTTTTATTTTTTTATCTTTTTTTACACCAAGAACCAATTCGATCCTGAGATCACATCCTCAAGATATACTTAAGCACAAAGATGTATTTAAACATCGACAAGTTAGTGAGATCACACTGATATAGAGTCTTATCACTTAAGTTTTTGAAAGCCAAAACAGTTCAAGAATGATTGTTCGTATACTGTCCAATTTAAACCCATGCAACATTCTTTCAACAAGTAATCTGTGATTTTTTTTAATTTTTTTATTTATGTTTTGGTATGATTTAAATGAAATTTAGATTCCACACTTATTTGGTAAGACCTACCCGTCCTCATGCTTTATTGAGTTTATCTGTTGGAAGATATGGTAATAATGAATTTCACAAATAATCTCTGACTAATGAATGAATGTAATAAATGGATGATGAGCGCTCCAGGTCTATATTTACATATAACAGAGGAGATGATCATCTGGCGTGCTGATGAGAGCTTCAGGTCTATCTTTACATATAACAGAAAAGATCATCACTCCAGGTCAATGCTTCCGCATAGCAGAGGAGATAAGAATGTATATATATGATATGAATGGGTGGCAAAAAGACAACTCTCAACCCTTTTTTGATGGGACTCAGTCATGTGCAGACCAATAATGAGATTGAGATCCAGTTTTCACACAGAAGCTTTAGTTTTTCACAAGATTAGTATCTACTTGCTTGAAGGCAAGCCTACAAAGCATATCATATAATGAAACTGTCAATTTTAGATTTTGGAGTTTTAAGTGATACAGACATCTACATCAGTTTTTACTATCATTTCTCATAAAGTACAAGAGATGCAAACAAGCATACAAAGAAAACATACTATCATTTCTCAGTCATCCGAAATCAAGTTCTAAAAAATGAAAATAGAATTTTACCTAAGAAAGTAATCCAAATTATACTAGCAAAAAGATTACAATTGAAGTTCCAAGAAAAATGCAGTGATTGTGAAGTGTGAACTGTAATAGTGCAGATAAGAATCCAGAATGTGGATGAGATACCGTAACCATAACTTGTTTGTTCCGCCTCAATTTTGAATTAGGAACAATCTCAGTTAGTAAACCGGATTACTAATAGGCTCCTGAATTGTTCCAGCACTCATAAATAGACTAGTTAGAGCGGGGGACCCAGGCCATCGTAGTCCTGGGAGTTCCAATTTCATTAGTGTACATAACCTACTTAAGCACACACCCTTTTGAAAAATCATTTATCTCTTTAACCTTTTGTTTTACTTTTCAAATTTGTTTCTGTTCAATTACTTTTGATTTGAAAGAATTGAATTTGGAAATCATTTTCTTTTTAAGACCCAAAGGAAGAGATTTTGATTTTGAAACATTGGTCTTTTTCATCTTTGAATTATGTGAAAACTGCTTCACATGAGAAGGTTTGGATAAATTGTTCATCATCTAACCATTCAAAGATGTGTGCTTTTTACCTTTTGAACTAGAGAAGCAACCCATGTTATCTTTACCACCCGAAGCCTGTCTTTGAACTTGAAATGCACTTCTTTAGCATATCACCTTCTTTTTCACATCTAAATCATGCCTTGAAAGGCTTTTGGTTCTTTGTAGTCTCGTGAAAAGTAGGAGAGGGTGGAGCTTGCTTTGAGTTTGTTACAGTTTGTCGACAAACTTGAAGCTTCTTCTTTTGGATATCAAAAGATTGAACCTTTTGAGCCTTGGTCGATTTGGATTTTGAACTGGGTTGTGATTTGATGTCTGATGTTCCAGGAGATGAGATCTGAACATTCTTCTGAGAACCTTTTTGTATGACTGGTGACTTGGCAGACTTGGAGGCAGATTTGTGATGAGCTTGATGGATAACAGATGAAGATGGTGAGTGCTTTTGCTGAGTTTTGGAGGAACTGCTGATTTGTTCAGCAGTTGGAGATGAGATCCATATAGGTCTTGATTTGACTTTTGGAAGCATTTGAGACTTGACAACTTTAGGTGACTTAATGATATTTGATTCATCATTTGAGCTTGTCCGGTCTTGTATACACAAGTCTGCTTCCAACGGATCTTGATTGATAACTATTGTCGTGTCGATTTGTGTTGTTGAGTTCTGATTGCTTGACGATCCCACAGTTGTTCCTTCTTTGACAAACCTGACAGGAACAAAAGAAGGGATGTTACTTGTTTTGAATTTGTTAAAAAAGTTACGGGGAACAACTAATACTGTTTTTGAAGCATCAAAGGTGGAATTATCATTTTGCTTTTCAGATCCTTGCTTGATGAGTCCCAAACCTGCAGGAAAATCATATTCATCTCAAACCTCTTTGTGATTAACGCTGCTTAAACCTGCATGTAAACTATTAGTATCTGTAGCTTCAATTGAATCATTAGATGGATGAGGTTGAGGCATAGGAGAGTAGTAATGAGTGCTAAAAGGAGGATAAACATATGATGTTTTGCCAAATCCCATACCCGTTTTGATTCTAGCTCCCCTTTGCTTAAAGAATAGTTCTTCTTGTTTCATCTTGGATATTATCCATTTATCAAGTTTAGTTATAAGCTTGCTAGTCTCAAACTCTACTAAGGTGACTCGTTTGCTCAAAATATTAATCTCAACATTCTTTTCTAAAAGATTTCTTTTTAAAAGTTCATTTTCTTTTAAAGCTTCTCTTAGTTTGATAAATTATTTTAACTAATTGGTTTTAAGCTCTTTTTTTATTTGATTTGTTTCTTTTTCATTTTCCAATAACCAGTTTGCTTTATAAACTCCAAATAAACAAATTTTGAAGGGAGGAGAACACATCTCTTGAACTATCTCATATGGGAGTTCCATAACTATCTTTTCAGCAGCTAAGGCTTTTTCACATTGATAAATGGGAGTGTTCTTTTTGTACTCCTCCTCCTCAGCAGTTCTCTTCTTAGCTTCCTCAGCTTCACCTTCCTCTTGCTTTCCTTCATCCTAAACCTCCAGCTTCACTTCATCTGTTTTACTATCCCGTTGCTTCTGAACTTTACAGCAGCTTGCACAAGCATCAACATCACAAACACTTTCACCTTGAGTTTCACACCTGAATTCTTTAAAAGGATCAAAATCTTTAACAAAATCCTCATTACTGTTCACCACCTCAGCCATCAATTCATGGTTGACTTCTTCTTCAGTTTCTTTGATCTTAGCACTTGAAGATCCACCACCAGACATGGATTGATTGTACTCTCTTCTTTTCATATTCACATCAAATGACTTCAGCTTGTTGATAACATCCATGAGTTTGTAGTCAACAAAATTTATTTCCTGCTTTAACAATCTAACTTGTGGACTCCACTGTGGAGGAAGAGAGTCCAAAAGTTTTGTGACTTGTTCATGGTTTCCCAGCTGGTCATCATACTTCATAATATCTTTTCATCTTTCATAGCTGCAAAAGAATCAAACCGACTTTGTGCCGATATTAGACTATCGGATTTGAAGGAATTAAAGACTTCTGAAAAAGCCATTTTGGACATGATCAGAAGCTAATTTCACTGAAAGTTCTCTAAATTCGCAGGCAATTTTGCTGGTAGTTTCGCTCGTAGTTGCTCCTATAATTTAGATAGCAATTTTCGCCCGGCAGTGGCACGTTGATGCTAGTTTCGCCTGAAACTAGTTGAACTTTCGTTCAGAGATCAATTTTGGCAGCAATTTCGCAGGGTTTGGCACACAAACACCATGAACTTTCGTTCAAACACTAGTACTTTCACAGGGACAAAGAAACCAGATCCAAAGATCAAAAACTATGTAGTTTCACAAATTGAAAATGCAGTTTCACCAGATATGAAGATGCAGTTTCCCTGGAAGAACACGATGCAGTTTCGCTGGACGAACACTAGTTTTGCCCGACGTATCTGAACAGCTCTTTCAGCATAAAATCAGCTGAAACACATCCAAATCTCAATGTATTCGAGATTTGATGATTTCTATAGCTTCCGACACCAAAATCGAACAATCCTCAATCAATTTCCATATCCAAAACACGCAGATCAGATCGAAAATGAATGAAACTATGTTTTGACTCGAAAACTTGCAAAACCCAAACAATCAAAAGCACAATGGCTCTAATACCAAATTGTTGGTCCACTTGATCATTGAAACCATGCAATTGAATGCCAAACACAAACAATTCCCACTGATAACACAGATATCAATGATATTATAGATCAAACACTATAAAATGTATGAATATATGAAGAACACCCAAGAACACCAAATAAAACCCTTGTTTGATCTGAATTTGATTGCTTAAGATATTACAAAGTGAAAATCCCTCAATTAATGGTTCAATCAAGCTCCTAAATGTAATTGTCACTAATCTATTTATACTGATAATGTTCACTGATGACATATTAAGTCCCTAGACTTAGACAATTAGAGAAATTACATACAAAACATAAAAGAGACTCAAACACAATTAAATATATTTTGTTGACACAAAATATATTTATTAACAACAAAACACCTAGTCAAATATATCTTCAACATCTTGTCTCAGTTCTTCGTCTCGAACGCGTCTGTTTGACTTATCTGATAACTTTGATAGCGACGTTGACAATTCTTGACTTTGACTGTGTTGATAATATAGACTATCTTTTTCAGACCCAAAAGTTACCAAGACCTATTCCAAGTTCTACAAGAAGAAATGAAGATCAAGCTCCTTCAACTGAAAGTCCTGAAAGCTTGAATATCTCAGGAAACAATGGAGCTTCAACAAGTTATCAGTCAACTGAGCCTCAAAACTCTACGGCTGACAACTCAAGCATTCAATACCAAGCTAATGAAGATAGTGATCTGGAGTAACATGAAACTATTGATGCCGCCTCTCAGCAAAATACCATTGATACTATCCCAGATTCATTCAATCAGTCCTCATTAAATGAGTGTGATACATTAGCTGGTCATGGTGTTCAAAATCCTGAGCAAAAATTCTCAAACCTAGATCTATCTATGCAACTAGATGTGATTCCTAAGCTCAGGATGCATAACACTCATCTAACTGAAAACATCATTGGGGATGTCTCAAAGAGTGTGAAAACAAGAAGTCAGACCCATAATAGGAATGTCTGCTTGTACTCATGCTTTCTCTCTCAGATGCAACCACAGAAGGTGGAAGAAGCCCTCAAGGACAACAACTGGATAGAAGCAATGCAAGAGGAGTTGCTTCAATTTAAGAGGCAAAAGGTATGGAACTTGTATCCATTGCCACCTGGCCAAGTCCCCATTGGCACTAAGTGCGTGTTCAGAAACAAAAGAGATGATAGAGGTTCGATCATCAAGAACAAAGAAAGACTTGTTGTTCAAGGATACACATAGGAGGCTGGCATAGACTACATAGATGTCTTTGCACCTATTGCAAGACCTGAGGCTGTGCGAATCTTCCTTGCTTTTACAGCATCCAAGAACTTCACAATCTATCAATTTAATGTCAAATGAGCATTTCTGTATAGGGATATCGATAGAGAAGTCTATATGTGTCAGCCACGTGGATTTGAAGACCCACAGCACCCCAACTATGTGTGCAAACTTGATAAAGCTCTTTATGGGTTGCATCAGGCACGTAGGCTGTGGTATCAGCCGTTGTCTCAGTTTCTTCTCAAGAATGGCTATACTAGAGGCACAATAGACAAGACATTGTTCATAAAGAAGTTTGGGAAGGACATGTGGCTTGTACAAGTCTATGTTGATGACATCATATTTGGTTTCTCAAATTACCAAATATGCAAAGACTTTAAAAGCATCATGATGAAGAAGTTTGAAAAGAGTTCCATGGGAAAGATGGATATCTTCCTTGGAATTTGTTGAAGCTCTTGGAAGATTAACATTTTGTCTTTATGTGTCTTTTGTCATTGTATAGGGACTTATTTTGTAAATATATGTTCCTTTGTTTCTTGATAGTATAAATAGGATATTTTATTTAATGTGTAAGGTAGATATCTAGACTTTAGACTAAAGACAAGATAGAATCAATTGAACGAACTGTAACCCTTACATATTTCCCTTACACATTGTATCATGTGTATTTGCTATCAATGAAATCTATGAATTTTTTGATGTAATTTCATGTGTTTGATTACTTTGTGCTTGAATTGATCATTGCATTACGATATCATCACAAATTCGATCCTTTTGAACCGATCAATTGGTATCAGAGCCTTCGGTTCAATGATCAGAGCTTATTGACTTTTTGAGCTCTTTGAATCACTTGAAATCTGTGATTGATTGCAATTTGATCAATTAATTGTTGTTTTTAGTTGTGTTTCATCCATAGAAACATGATTTGAATCAGAATTTTGTGTTCAATTTGTTCAAATCTGAGAAATTGATCGAATTAGTGTTCGAACTTTGTTCTTCATATTCAGGCTGAAATTCAATCAGAATATTGATTTGTTGTTGTTGTTTTATCAAATTAAGGATTAAGGATTGTTAATCGACCTAACTACTACCAAATTGGAAGTTTTTAGATCAATTAATCAAGTTTTGAAGATTTTCATAAGATCTGAGTTCGTTGAAGCTAATGAATTAGGCGCATTATGGTTGAAAACTGCTGAAAATTGTCTAAGTATCTAGGCGCATCACCACTATTTGGGCGTTTTGGTACTGTTCAGACTTTTTAGATCAGGCATTTGACCAATGTTGAGACATTTTAAGACTGTTTGGACACTTGGCGACTTTGCAGAAACAAAGTAATTCTAGGCGCATTTAAACTGTTTAGGCGCATTTGAACTATTTGGACGTTTTACAACCAGGCACATTTCAGTTGGACGTTTTTAGAATTCTGCTAAGGCATTCCCTTGGGCGTTTCTACTTAAAGTCAGGTGTTTGAGAACTGTGTAGGCGTTTCACTACTATGTAGGCGCTTTTCAACTATTCAGGAGCATCAACTTTCAGACTTATCAGTTTACACTTAATTTTTTTTTCAGAAACTAAAATCCAAAAATATTTTCATTTCATAATTTTTAATTCAAAACTTAAAAACATCAAAAACAAGTCTTTTTCTTAAATTAAAAAATACAAAATGGTTAAGTCTGAAGATTCTGAGAATAGGGTTACAAAGCTAAAGACCAGAGCAAATTTCAAGAACTAGTATTTAAGACTGAAGCATCATCTAAATTCTATTGACAGTGACTTGTGGAAGTTAATAGAGAAAGGACGTCATATCCCGATTACATCTGATGGTCCTGATAGAGAATTTGTTTACACAAAAGACTCTCAAGAACCTTATTCAAAGGATGGTCTGCAAGGTGATGACTTAAGGAAAGTGAAGAATGATATCAAAGCTTATTCACTGATGTGTAAAGGATTACCATTAGAAGTCTTGACTAGACTTTTTGGTTATCAAACTGGGTACACTATGTACAAAGCTTTGAAGATCATTTGTGAAGGCGGTAAAGAGATACAAAAGCATGTTTAGATCAAGTTGAGCATTACAAAACATATTCATATAAGATCTGTGATAAACTTAAACAAGAAGAAGTAATGCACAACAACCTGAAAAATGATCACAAAGTCTCTGATGAAAAGATATTGTCTTTCTAAACCTCATGGAATAAAACTCTAGAAGAACTTGAACTTGCGAAGAAACAACTTGAGGAGATGACTAAAATTTAGAAGAAGAAAAAATAGCTCATGCTGCAACTCAGGTGGATCTAGCTAAAGTTAAAAGTTCTAAACCTATTGTAGAACAGCTGGTAAGTGAGAGGAAAGATAAAAACAAAACAGGTCTAGGATTTACACATGAACCAATGCCTGAATCTATCACAAACACTCTACTAGAAAACTTTAACACACATGATCACTCACCTGAAAACAAAGCTAAGCTAAAAGCCTTTCAAAACAAGAAAAAGAATTGTGAAAGTGAAGAAGAGAAAACAAATGTTGAAATATTTGAGGAACAAGATTATGAAAAGATTAAAAATGGTCATCCAGTGAAAGTTAAATCTTACGAACCATGACAAAAGAATAAGAAAATGTTTGTTCTGAAAGAGCATGTTGTTAAAGAAATAATTGTTAAGAATGACAATCAAAACTCAAAGAATAAAGAGAAAGCAAAAGTTGATGAAGTAACATCTGAAGATTCATTTTCTTACGAATTAAACAATCCAGATTTCATTAAATTGTACAAAGAACAAAAAGATAAAGAAAATGCAAAGGAGTCTTCTACTGAAGATGTTCAATCCCAAAGCAAACAAAAATCATCAAGATCAAGAAATCAAAGAAGGAGAAGGAAAAATGCTGAATCTAACTCCTCTCAAAACAATCAAACTCAAAGAACAAATCAAACTAATCAGTTTAAACCAATAAAGTTTGTATCTGCGGGTCCTTTTGACATGAACAAAATTCCAGAAATCAAATCTAACTCAAAGAACAAATCTAACTCTGATCCGAAAACAGGTTTAGTTCCTAAGTCTTCCGCTGTCAACAAAAGATTTGTATCTAAAGAGTCAAGAAATGGTGTTAATGAGCAAAAGTCAAAACCCAAATTTCAAAAGAACAAGCTTTTAAATAAAAAACAACAGATTGACTTTTCAACTCCTAAATCAAAACAAGGATCAAATGTGGCCTCCACATCAAAAGTTAATCAACAGTTGTTTAAATCACAACAAAGGTACTATGAAATATATGATATGTACAATCATAAGACTAAAGAATGTTTCTTTAACAGGTACTGTCACATTTTGTGATATGAAAAACCATTCAACAGCTGATTGTTATTTCAACAAATATTGTACCTATTATGATGAAATAACTCACAAAACTGAGGATTGCTACTTCAAAAAGAACTCCCCGAGGAATGGATATGTAAATTCTCAATTAAGAAATGGATATGTCAATCCACAATTTCAAAGAAATCAAAGTGTTGGTTATCAAAGATTAACAAAACAACCTTCCTTAGGCTTGAGATCTTTTCAAAGAAATGATTCTGTTTATGATAATTCTTATGCTGCAAAACCAAGGCAGTATAATCAAGGAAAATTCATTCCACGATCTGTGAGAATGAATGGTGGGAAGTTTGGTAAACAAAATTTTTTGTCTCATGCTTTGAATTATCTTGATGATGATCTTGAAAAACGTTACAATGTTTTAAGGACAAAACAAATCAAAGATAATCAAAAATTTTTAAGAAACGGAATTGGTAAATTTGTCAATAACAAGCCTGATTTGAAAAGGCTTCACTTTAAACAGTTTACCATTGTTGATAAATTTGGTAAGCCCAAGACCATATCGGCTTGGGTTGATAACTCAACTTAAATTTCTTTGAAATGCAGGTACGCCCAAGAAGACCTCTTAACACGTGGTATGTTAATAGTGGGTGTAGCTGGCATATGACAGGCAACTATGCCTTGTTGCAAGATTTTAAGTTAAAAGATGGTACACATGTTGCATTCGGAGGTGATGCAGGTGGAAAAATAACAGGAGAAGGAACTGTGTCCAATGGGATTATTACCTTTGATAAAGTCAACTACTATTCACAGATGAACTTTAATCTTTTAAGTGTTTCCTAAATTTGTGACAAATCTTACTCTGTTCTATTTGATGATTATTTTTGTTATATTTTGAAGCCAGGTTTTAAGATAAGCAAAGAATGGGTAGTTGTTAAAGCTGTTTGTGATCGAGATGTATACAAGTTAGATATGTCTCAAGTAGATCCATCTACAGAAACAACATCAAATAGAGCATTCCAACTTCAAATATATACAAGTTAGATATGGATCAAGCATCAAATGACAAAAGCCAATTATGGCATAGACGTCTCAGGCATTCCAACTTCAAATATATGAACAAGCTTGTAGCAGGAAATCATGTAGTAGGTCTTCCAACAAAGAAGTTTACTACAACAGATTATGCTCAGCGTGTTTAAAAGGAAAGCAACACAGAGCATCTTATAAGTCTAAGCTGATAAACTCAAATTCCAAACCTCTCCAGATGTTGCACATGGACCTATTCGGACCAACAAATGTGTAGAGTATTGGAAAGAAATCTTACTATTTAGTTATCATTGATGACTTTACAAGATTTTCTTGGGTTTTCTTTTTGCATGCTAAATCTGAAATAGCTTAATTATTAAAAGAATTCATCATTAAAGTAGAAACTCAATTAGAACAAAAGGTGAAAATAATTAGAAGTGATAATGGAACGGAATTTAAAAATGCTAATATTGACAGGTTTTGTGCAGAAAAAGGAATTGCTCGTCAGTTCAGTGCTCCTAGAACTCCACAACAAAATGGGGTTGCTGAAAGGAAAAACATAACTTTGATTGAGGCTGCACGTTCCATGTTAGCAGATGCAAAGATTCCAATTACTTTCTGGGATGAAGCCATATCCACTACAAGCTTTGTACAAAATCAAACATTGCTTGTGAAAGATAAACAGAAAACTCCTTATGAGTTGATGTTTGGCAGGAAACCTAATATAGTTTTTCTTAAATCTTTTGGTTGTCCAGTTTTGATTTTAAACTCAAGTGACCAGCTAGGAAAATTTGATGCAAAATCCGATGATGGATTTTTCATTGGATATTCGTCGGTTTCAAAAGCTTTTAGAGTTTATAACTCTAGGATAAATGTTATCCTTGAAACTTTAAACGTTAAATTTCTTGAAAATTCTTTTCCATCAGTTGCAAATGGTCCAGCTTAGTTATTTGATTTAGATTCTTTGTCAAACTCCTTTCATTCTAACTTGTTTGAATCTACAGGTGAGAAGAAGAATCAAGAAGGAGATGAAGGTTCGTTCAGTGATGATTCTGATTCAGATGATATGGATGATTCTAGCCCAGATTATCCATTCTTCTCTTTTGTTAAAGATCCTGTATTCAATTCTGAATCTCATGATCAAATGTAGCTATCAACAAGCACACGAACATTCCTTGTCTAAAAATATCAATGTTTCACAACCTATTCCTAATGATGGTCCTGAAATTGTACAACCTGAGTCCGGAATGTCATCGATTTCTGATGATGTAGTTATTACTGATAATCTTGATTACTTTATCAACTCACCGACTCAAGTTCCTAAGTTCAATCCACATACTTCAAACTTATTGCATCAGTTTTCTGACTTGAACCAATCTAATCTAGATGTTCATGTTAAGTGAATGAGATTCCAACATCTCATGTTCACAAGAACCATCCAACATCTCAGATTATAGGTCCATTGAATGAGAGAACAATGAGAAGTCAATCAGAACAAGCAAACCTTTGCTTATACTCGTGTTTTCCATCTCAGATTATGTTCCAAAAAATGTCACTGAAGCATTAAAGGACAATAGTTGGATTGAGGCAATGCAAGAAGAGTTATTGCAATTTCATAAACAAGAAATGTGGAAGCTTATGGATTTACCTGAAGGAGAAAATGCTATAGGCACAAAATGGTTGTTCCGAAACAAAACAGATGATCGGGGAATTGTTTTTCGCAACAAAGCGAGACTCGTTGCACAAGGTTACACCCAAGAAGAAGGAATAAATTATGATGAAGTATTTGATCCAGTTGCAAGACTTGAATCAATTCATGTCTTCCTGGCTTATGTATCATTCATGAAATTCAAGGTGTATCAGATGGACGTTAAAGGTGCTTTCTTATATAGACCAATCACCTATGATGTGTATGTCAAGCAACCTCCAGGTTTCGAAGCTTCAGAATATCCCTACGTGTGTACAAGCTTATCAAAGCATTGTATGGTTTGCATCAAGCTCCTAGAATCTGGTATGAAACGTTATCTAATCATTTGATCCAACATGGATACACGAGAGGGAAAATTGATCCTACTTTGTTTATTAAGAAGGATGCTAATGATCTCTTATGTGTTCAAGTGTATGTTGATAATATCATATTTGGTTCTACAAGTCCAAAATTGTGCAATGAATTTGAAGAAATCATGAAGTCTCGTTTTCAAATGAGTTCTATGGGAGAAGTAATTTTATTTCTTGGTCTTCAAGTGAAGCAGTTTGCAGATGAAATTTTTATCAATCAAGAGAAATTCATTGAAAAACTCATGAAGAAATTTAAACTGCAAGATTGTCAATCCATCAGAAATCCAGCTGACGTAAATACCAAGATTGAACCTGATCTGAAAGGAAAATCAGTTGACCAAACTTTATACAGATCTATGATTGGATCTTTGGTGTATCTTACTGCATTTAGACCTGATACAATGTATGATGTTTGTGTCTATGCAAGGTATCAATCTGACCCGAAGGAATCTCATCTAATCATAGTTAAACGAAGTGATAGGCACATAACAACTGTGTAGGCGCTTTAATTGAAAGAATCTAAGTTCATTGAAGCTGATGAATGTGGAGCATTAGGTCAGAAACACTGCTGAAAATCATCTAAGTGATAGGCGTATAACAACTGTTTAGGCGCTTTACAACTGTACGGGCGTTTTTCAGTTATGCGTTTTACCACTGTGTGGGCGTATTTCAACTATTGGGACACTTTGGGCGTATCACAAAACTAAGTAATTCCAGGCATTTTTCAACTGTTGAGGAGTATTTGAACTATTTGCGTTTTGACACCCATACGCCTAACTGTTTTGGCGTATCACAACTGTTCAGATGCATCTCAACTTGGGCTTTTTTTGGAATTTTTCTAAGGCAATCCCTTAGATGTTTCAGGGTCAAACTCAAAAGGTGTACCCCAACTGTTTGGGCGTTTCACTACTGTTTGGACGCATCAGCTTTCACACTTAGAAATTTTCAGAAATTGTTTAGAAACATTAAAATCCAAAAATATTTTCATTTTATTGTTTTAATTCAAAACATTAAAAAAAACAAAAACAAATCACTTTTAAAAATTAAAAATTAAAAATGGTAAAATCAGAAGACTCAGAGAACCAAGTTCCCAAGCTGAAGAATAGAGCAGATTTCAAGAATTGGTCATTGAGATTAAAACACCATCTGAATTCTATTGATACTGATTTATGAAAATCAATAGAAAAAGGTCCTTACATTCCAATCACATCTGATGGACCTGATAGAGGATTTGTGTATACAAAGGACTCTACTGAACCTTATCCAGAAGATGATCTACAAGGAGAAGACCTCAGAAAAGTTAAAAATGTTATTAAAGCATATTCCTTAATGTGAAAAGGTCTACCTCTTGAAGTTCTTACAAGGCTTGATGGTTATCAAACTAGATACACCATGTATAAGGCCTTGAAAATAATATGTGATGGTGGAAAAGAGATTCAAGATCTGAAAAAGCAAAAGCTAAAGAGACAATTAGAACTTTTTGAACATTTGTCTGGTGAAACAATAAATCAGATGATGAACAGATTTGTTCAACTGACTACAGAGATGTCGACTGCAGGGATCAAGAATGATTTAAAAGATCTTAACTACAGACTTCTCAATGCTCTTCCATCTTCATGGAAGCAAACAGTCACTCTGTTAAAGCATACTGAGAAATTTCCAATGGATCTAGATCTCTTGATTGCTAAAATAGAATCTGTCAAAATTGATGAAAGTTCTAGAAACAACGACAGAGCAGCTTCGATGTCACAATATAAGTATGTTGCTTCTCCAGCAAACACTGTGGAGAATGCATTCTAGGCTAAGAATGAAACTTCACCAGAAGATGGGGGTGATTTATTTGTTAGTGCAGGGTTCTTCACTGATTCTACTTACACAAGTGCTCCTGCCTATACAAATCAGAATAAACCTCAATCTCCTCCTATGCCTAAAAGTTCTAACTCTCAAACAGAGACTCCATCTGTTAACTCTGCTAAATCTAGCAAAGTTAACAATGTAATAAACATCTTATTACAAGATGAAGAGTCAAAAACTGCTTTTACTGCATTTATGGCAAGTTTTCAAGCATACCAAGGTAGCCATTTAACTCAACTTGATTTTGTTTTGCAGGATTTGTTTGAAATGGATCCAGACGACGTTAAGGAAATGGACTTGAATTGGCAGATGGTAATGATAGCATACAGAACTCAAAAGCATTCTTACGTCAACAAAAACTATAAACCAAGTGCAAACAAGACAGTAGGTTTTGACAAGTCAAAGTCAAGATGCTTTAAATGTAACAGCTATGGTCATTTCTCTAGAGAGTGCAAAGCTCCAAGGAATAAAGGAGGAAATGGTCAATCAAGCTCAAGCAATCAAAGATTTCAGCAATTGTCACAGAAGACATTTCAGAAACATTATCAAAGCCTACCAATGCCAGAATTGAAAGATGATTCTAAAGCAACAGAGGAATCCAAGAAAGCTTTAGTTGTCAATATTACTGATGGTTATGATTGGAGTGCCTACGCTGAACAATTTACTGCTGATCTAACTTCCAATTTATCTCTTGTTGCAGAAATACAAAAGGAAGATTGGTCTGAAGTTAATGATCCAAAAGCTGATGGAAACTCTGAGAACGAGGAAGAGGATTATGATTGGAGTGATAAGTCTGATCCCAAGGAAGATTAAGAGGAAGTTGCTTTGATGGCAAAATCTGATTAGCCAAAGGTTGAAAGCTCTAACTCCTAAATATTCTAAAATTCCATCAGAAGTCAGAGAAAAGTTATGCACAAAGTCTTGCTTCGAACATGTCGAATACTACAGAAATTATTCTTATAAGATCTGTGAAAAACTTAAGCAAGAAGAACAAATGCATAACAAGCTGAAAAAGGATCATAAAACATCTGATGACAAGATTATCTCTCTTCAAAATTCATGGAACAAAACTCTAAGAGAACTTGAAATTGTATCAAAACAACTCGAAGAGATGACGAAAAATCTTGAACTGGAGAAGATAGCTCCTGCAGCTACTCAAGTTGATCTAGCTAAAGTTAAAAGTTCTAAAAACATTGTGGAAAAGCTGGTAAATGAACGTAAAGATAAACAAAAGGCAGGATTGGGTTTCACTCATGAACCAATGCCTGAATCAATAATGAATACTTTACCAGAAAACTTTAATACTCACGATCACTCTCCAGAAAACAAAGCAAAGCTCAAAGCATTTCAGAACAAGACCAAGATGTTTGAAAATGAAGAAGAGAAAACAAACGTAGAAATTTTTGAAGAAAATGATATTGAGAAAATTAAAAATGGTCATCCGGTTAAAGTTAAATCTTATGAACCAAGACCAAAGAACAAGAAAATTTATGTTCCTAAAGAATCAGTTTTGGAAGAAATGAGTACGGTGAGAGAAAACAAAGCTAGAAATAATGAAGAAATATCAGAAGATTCAAATTCATTTGGTCTAAATAACCCAGAATTCATAAAATGGCAAAAAGACCCAAAAAAGAAAGAATGTGAAAAAGAATCTTCAGCTAAAGATGTTCAATCTAAACAAACAACTGGTTCAAAATCAAGGAATCAGAGACGAAAAAGAAAGATAAATAAAGCCAAAAATGATCAATTGAAAATTCAAGAAAATCAGGCAAAAGAAATAAATCAGAAAACAAAATTAAAGCCGATTAAATTTGTATCTGCTGGTTTGTTGAATGTGAATTCTATTCAAAATGTTAAAGAAAATCCTAAAAACAAATCTACCTCTGATCTGAAAACGTGTTCAGATTCTAAGACTTCTGCTGTAGCAAAAAGATTTGTATCTAAGGAAAACAAGAATGAGTTCATGTTCAAAAACAAAAACAAATTGTGCAAAAGAAAAACATTTCAAATCAAAAGCACAATTCTTCAAATCAAAAACATTAAATAAACACTTTGACACCTAAAAGTAACCAAGTTTCTAATGTTGCGTCAACGTCAAAGTTTAATAAGCAATTATTCAAGACTCCATAGAGGTACTGCGTAATATGTGACATGTACAATCACAACACTGCTGAATGTTTTTTTAACAAATACTGTCACATTTGCGATATGAGAAATCACTCAACTTCAGAGTGTTATTTTACAAATTCTGTACCTACTGTGATGAGCAAACTCACAACACTAAAGATTTTTACTTTAGAAAGAATTCACAGAGGAGAGGATTTGCCACCTCAACAGTAAGCAAAGGTTATGTTAATCCACAATATAAAAGAAACCAAAATGTTGATTTTCAAATATTAACATACCAACCCTCATTAGGTTTGAACTCTTTCAAAAGAAATAATCCAGTGATACCTAAACAATACTTCAATGATAATTTCATTCCAAGGTTAGTGAGAATTAATAACAAAAGTTTTGAAAACAAAAAATTTTCAAACAATGGTCAGTCAAAAAGCATGAATTTTCCAAACAAGCATAAATTTGTTACAAATAACAGAATTGGTAAATTCATAAAGAATAAACCTAATGTCAACAAACTTCACTTTAAACAATTTACTATTGTTGACAAGTTTGGAAAACCCAAGACCATTTCGGCTTGGGTAGATAATTCAACTTAAATTGTTTTGTTTTGCTGGTACGCCCGAGAAGACCAATCAACACTTGGTATGTGGATAGCGGGTGTAGTCAGCATATGACAGACAATGAGGCCTTATTACAAGAATTTAAGTTAAAAGATGGAACGCATGTCGCCTTTGGTGGTGATGCGGGAGGAAAAATAACCGGAGAAGGAAAAGTATCCAACGGGATTATAAGCTTTGATAAAGTCAACTTCTGTTCATAGTTGAACTTTAATTTGTTAAGCTTATCCCAAATCTGTGATAAATCCTACTCTGTACTTTTTGATGATTCTTCTGTTATATCTTGAAGCCAGGATTTCAGATAAGCAAGGATAGCGTGGTTGTTAAAGCTGTCAGAGACCGAGACGTATACAAACTGGATATGTCTCAATTGGATTCTTCTACAGAAACAACTTGTCTCTTTGCTAAAGCATCAAATGATGAAAGCCAGCTATGGCATAGACGTCTGGGGCATTCAAATTTCAAAAACATGAACAAGCTTGTAGTAGGAAATCATGTTATTGGCCTTCCATTAAAGAAGTTTGCCACAACGATTTATGCTCAGCATGTTTAAAAGGAAAACAGCACAGAGCATCTTATAAGTCCAAACTGATAAACTCAAATTCCAAACCACTTCAGTTGTTGCATATGGACCTTTTTGGACCAACCAACGTGAAGAGTATTGGAAGAAAATCTTACTGTTTAGTTATCATTGATGACTATACAAGATTTTCATGGGTTTCTTTCTAAATGCAAAATCTAAAACGGCTGATTTAATAAAAGAATTCATCATAAAAGTAGAAAATCAACTAGATCAAAAAGTAAAAATAATTAGAAGTGATAATGGGACGGAATTCAAAAATCTAACTCTTAACATGTTTTGTGTAGAGAAAGGAATAGCTCATCAGTTCAGTACTCCCAGAACTCCTCAACAAAACAGAGTTGCTGAAAGGAAGAACCGAACATTGATTGAAGCAGCACGATCCATGTTAGCCGATGCTAAAATTCCGGTCACATTCTGGGATGAAGCAATATCAACTGCATGTTTTGTTCAGAACCGTTCATTAATTGTTAAAGACAAACTAAAAACTCCATATGAGTTAATGTTTGCAAGGAAACCAAACATAGATTTTCTTAAATCTTTTGGTTGTCCGGTTATGATTCTGAATTCAAGTGATCATTTAGGAAAATTTGAATCAAAATCCGATGATGGATTTTTCATTGGATATTCATCTGTTTCAAAGGACTATTGAGTTTATAACTCTAGGAGTTATGTTATAGTTGAAATATTCAATGTTAAATTTCTTGAAAACTCTTTACCATCAGTGTTAAATGGTCCTTCATGGTTATTTGATTCAGATTCATTGTCAAACTCTTTTCAATCAAACTTGTTTAATCATTCTAACTTGCTTGATTCTACAGGTGAAACGAAAATTCAAGGAGATCTCGGTTCATTCAGTGATGATTCGGACTCTGACAATGCAGATGATTCAAGCTCAAACTATCCCTTCTTTTCTTTTGTTAGAGATTCTATTATCCAGTCTAATAATGAAGATCATCAAGACAATTCTCATTTAGTTTCAGAAGACCAAAATATGTCTCATCCAATTCCTAATGATGGTACAGAAGTTGTACAACCTGAGTCTGGGAAATCATCTTTCTCTGGTGATGCAGTTGATTCTGGTAATCTTGATTACTTTATCAACTCACCAACTCAAGTTTCAAATTTCAATCCACATTCTTCAAGCCTATTGCATCAGCTTTCCAATCTGAACCAGACTAATCTAGATGTTCAAGTTCAAGGAGATGAGATTCCGACATCTCGTATTCACAAGAACCATCCAACATCTCAGATTATTGGTCCTTTGAGTGAGAGAATGACGAGAAGTAAATCAGAACAAGCAAACGTCTGCTTATACTCTTGCATTCTTTCTCAAATTGTTCCTAAAAACGTTACCGAAGCATTAAAGGACAATGGTTGGATCGAGACTATGCAAGAAGAATTATTATAGTTCCGCAAACAAGAAGTGTGGAATCTGGTGGATTTACCTAAAGGAGAAAATGCTATTGGCACAAAATGGTTATTCAGAAATAAAACTGATGATCGAGGAATTGTTATCCAAAATAAAGCAAGATTAGTTGCACAAGGATACACTCAAGAAGAAGGTATTGATTATGATGAAGTATTTGCTCCAGTTGCAAGACTTGAATCTATTCGTGTCTTCCTGGCTTATGCATCATTCATGAAATTTAAAGTGTATCAAATGGACTAAAGGGTCATTTTTGTATGGTTCTATCACGATGATGTGTACGTGAAGCAACCTCCAGGTTTTGAAGATGCTACATATCCACATCGTGTGTACAAGTTAAGCAAAGCTTTATATGGACTACATCAAGCCCCTAGAATCTGGTATGAGACATTGTCGCAAACTTAATCCAACATGGATACACGCGAGGGAAAATCGATCCGACTCTGTTTATCAGAAAGGATGCTGATGATCTCTTATGTGTACAAGTGTATGTTGATGATATCATATTTGGTTCTACAAGTCCAAAAATGTGCAATGAATTCGAAGAAATCATGAAATCTCGATTTCAGATGAGTTCTATGGGAGAGATAAATTTCTTTCTTGGACTTCAAGTTAAACAATCTGCAGATGGTATTTTTATCAACCAAGAGAAGTTCGTCGACAAACTCTTGAAGAAATTTAAGCTGTTAGATTGTCAGTTAATTAGAACTCCAACTGATGTGCACACCAAGATTGAGCCTGATCCGAAAGGAAAATCAGTAGATCAAACATTATACAGATCGATGATTGGTTCTTTGATGTATCTCACTGCATCTAGACTAGACATTATGTATGTTGTTTGTGTTTGTGCACGGTATCAATCAGACCCTAAAGAATACCACTTAATTGCTGTCAAAAGAATATTCAGGTATCTCAAAGGTAACCGGCTTTAGGGCTATGGTATCCTTACGAAGGAAATTTTGAGTTACATGGGTATACTGATAGTGATTATGGCGGATGTTGTCAAGATAGAAAATCAACAACGGGTGGGTGTCAATTTCTAGGACCCAGATTAGTCTCGTTGCAATGCAAAAAACAAACAAATGTCTCTGTCTCTACTGCAGAAGCTGAGTATATTGCTGCATCAGCAGGATGTTCTCAAATACTTTGGTTACAAAACCAACTGCTTGATTACGGGTTCAATTTTCTTAAAACACCTATTTATATTTGATAACACCACTGCTATGTTCATTACAGCTAATCCAGTCCAACATTCTAAAACAAAACATATCGAAATTCGATATCATTTTCTCAGAGATAACTCTGAAAAAGGTTTAATCATTCTGATTCAAATTGCTACTGAAAACCAATTGGCCGACCTTTTTACTAAAGCCTTCTTACCAGGATGGTTTGAGTATTTGGTTGGGTCAATTGGTCTTATTAATCACACTTAAAATTGGTGTTTGAGAATTTCAGTAAATTGAGTCTAAATATGATCAGAACCCTCCCTTATATGAATAGGACACTGTCAGAGAACCTGTCAAAGTTAATTGCCTGATTTTATTTTTGTGTGTCATGTTCTTTATAAAAACAAAAAACCAAATACAAAAAATAGAAAATTGAACAACAAAAGAGAAAAAAATATAAAACCAAAAATCACAAAAATAGTGTTTTTCCTTATTAATTATATAGGAATGAATTTGTTTTGCAATACGTGAGAAATGATAGTACATTAGTATGATCAGTTGCATACTTCGCTTTCGACTACAGTCTGAATGATCAGATATGATGTGCAGGTAAGCTCTTGCAATTATAGTAAAAAAGTAAATTCTTGTGATTAAGCTAAATCACTCATGCATTCATGTATGGCTATCTTAGCACTAATGAGTAGTGTTGATTTCTCAAATTAATTGCTTGTTAAGACATAATCTCACACCTGATGGCGATGTGAATAACCATAGAGCTCTAATTATTTAATGCATCTAACACTTCTCTTTTATGAGTCATCATAGACCTGAAGTGATAAGATATCCTTTGTTGTAAGTGATTACAGACCTGGATATACTCACTGATGTAACAAGATGCCAATATGCACAAACACCAAATGAGATCTGGTTATAGTATATGTCAGGTTAACAAGTTGAGAATAGTGACTTCTTGCATATCTTTATGAGAATTAACCTCTCTAAGTCTAAGTGTGACTGCATAATGTCATATCTAATTGTACCTTAAACATCCAAGAATTGAAAAAGTAAGTGTGCTGAGTACCTTGCCAAAAGCACTCATTTTCTGTTCTTAGATTTAGTGTCTCCTTTGCTGCAAAAATGCTGACATGGAACACACTTGATCAGGATTTAATCACTGTCTATGACTATCCATCATTTTTTTATTTCATTGTGTCGATCACTGCAAACATGATTTATTTTGAATATTAGATTTTTATTCTGTTTTCATTTTAATTTTTTGCATGTTTACTGTGTGCAGGCAATTTAACAATGATTAGTATGCTCTTCATGTGATAAATTCAAGAAACTTATAAGTTTTATCAAACTTAAAAGTTTAGGGGGAGTAAAGAGAGTTTAAAAGAAAAATGGCTATTAAATTTCAGGATATGTAAAATCATGAAAAATCAAAAACTAATGTTTTGGATGGAAAGGATGATGCTACAGATGTTCAAGCATGTGTGTGTAACAAAATAAAAAATGAACCTAAAAAACATTTTAAATGAAAAAGCTTCTTGCAAAAATTAAATGAGAGTTTTTGTTAATTTTAGAGACTAAAATGACGGAAAACTAATTTTGAAACATTAAAACAAAAAATAAAAAGGTCAAAAATAAAAATTTCAAAATTTAAGGATGAAAAATAAAAAAAAAAATTCAAAGTTAAGGGTTAATTTTGAAAATTTTCGGTAAAAGTCAAAATTTGACTTATTAAAGTTAAAATTTGAAAATTGTTTAAATATTAGTATGTGAACAGTGCTAATATGTCTAAACAGTGTGTGGGTGGAAGATTATGAAAATTTACAAGTGTTAGACACATGGAAGTAATCTCATACGCCTAAACAGTGGTCAAAAGTCCAAATGTAGGAGCATGATGATTTGTTCAGAATTTGTGCAAGTGTTAGACGTTTTTGACTACTTCATGCCGACAAACAGTAGTCATGCGCCTAAACAGTTGTCATGAGTCTGAAAATATTGCTACGTGTTGGGCGTTTTACAATCCCATGAGCCTAAACAGTTCTAATGTGTCTGTGTAGAAACTAAGTATTGTGTGTTTCTGCTTAGTTCATGCGTTTGAACAGTGCTTATGCGTCTGAACAGTTCTCATGTGCCAAAGCCCATGCGCACAAACAGTGCTCATACGCCTAAATTTTTTCACTTAGTATATAAACAACACTTTGTGTTTCTCAGATTTCACTCTCAAATCTCCCTTGAACACTCAGTTTCTCAAAACCCCTACATTCCGATAAACCCTAAATCCTTATTCTAATTGATTTTTGTGTTGTTGTTGCACTCGAAAGTGATAGAAATCGATTCTAAATGTAAGTTCGAACTCAAAATCACACAAATTTCAGATTAATAACTGATTGATTTGGGCGTTTCGAACCTGTTTAGGCGTTCGAACCCTAATGATTGAATCTGTTAAAATGTGATTTAACAAAGGATATTGAATGAAAATTGATGATTATATGATGAAATGAACTGGATTGCGAACCTGTTTGTGCATTCAAATCGAGTGTTCATCAAAGTTGAATGTTTGATGATAATCAAGTAGTCGACTTGAAGATGAACAGTCAAGAGAAAATTTATTCAAAAAAATTAAAAAATAATAATAAAAATAAAATAAAATGGAAAATAAATCAAAATCTATATTGAAAATTGTTTTGAATAAAAGTTAAAATTTAAAATGATAAATCATCTAAGAAACAAATTCGTTTGAATGTGTGTAATTCATTAGAATATAAAAATCTCAGCAAATTCAAGTGTAAAAAAATGGTTAAATTGTAAAAGTCAATAAACTTTAAATTGAGTGAAAATATAACTTTCAAAATCTAAATTTCTTTGCAGATGGCAGATTTAAAATTTGAGCCCAAACATAATGTGGCTGCTCTTCTCAATGAAGAAGTTAGAGATGCCATTGGATATGAAGAGATTATCAGATTTCTGCTAAGAACCAAATATGTATATGCTATGTGTTACCAGCCTGTTATATATGCTCGTCTGATTCGAAAGTTCTGGAGCACTGCATATATTGATGCTGATGATAATGGAAGGAAAGTAGTTAGAGGGTTTATAACCAACATGAGGATGATTGAAGTATCAGAAGATTCTATAAGATATGCTTTGAGATTAGGTCAAAATGATGCTGAAGATTTATCTGAACTGACATTTGATGAATGTAGTCAAACATTCATGGAAATGGGTCATCCTAATCAATTTCCAAAGAAACAGTTCTTCAGAGCCCGTGTATTCAACCACTGAAACTTCTGTGCTATATATTCCAACATTGTATGTCCAAAGGAGTGCAGGATGGAATTCTTTCCCTGTTGACATTGCTTCTCCGATAGTAGCACTGGCAACAAACAGGAGATTTAATATGTCCAAGTGGATCATGAATGGGTTTATTTTCAATTTAGAAAAGGGCATAAGGAATAAGTATCTGATGTATCCAAGATTCCTTCAAATGATCATTAATGAAGAATATCCTGACATAAGGGTAAATGGTTTAGTGGAGAAACATTGATTCTTGAACACATGTCAGAGATATCATACAAAAGATTGTCTATGGTGACAGGTGCTCAGAATGTTCCTCTATTTGATTACATCAGGAATGTGGCAAACGATGAAGTTGATATCACTATAGATCACTTGATATCACTATAGATCACTCTCATCTAACTGAAGAAGAACCACTAGATCCAGCTGATCTTATTAAAGAAATTCCAGCTGATGATGATGAAGAAGATGATGATGATGATGAAATGATGAAGCTGATGATGAAAGTTCTAGTTCATCAGATGATGATAATGGAGATGATGGTAATGAAGGTGATGATAATGTTGAAGCTATGGAAGTGATCCATGAGCAAATACAAGAATCTGAGCATGTTGTTGAAGAGGCACATGAAGAAAGTCATGATGCTGTTGAAGAAATAGATGGTGATACTGAGGAAATGGATGAAATATAAAAAAACATCCAAGAAGTTGATCAAATGACTGAAGAGCTAGTTGATGAAAGCCAAACAGTTGAAGAAATAGCTGAAATGATAGAGGAAATGGTTGGTGGTGAAGAACAGATTGTATTAACTGAGTTTGTACAAGAGTCTATTCATGAAGAAAATGTGAATAAGGAAGAAGAGTTACAAAAACAAATTGATGAACTTAAAAGGATAATGAGAATCAAGTTAAGAGAATTGAAGAGCTGAAAGATGCTAATAAAAATTATTGAAGAGATGAAAGAGAAAGAAAAATTGATTGATGAGTTGAGGAAAAGTAAAGAAGAAAATTTGAAAACTTTTGAAGTTATGATGGTTGATTATGATTTGATGGAAGAAAAGTTAAAGAAGATGAGTGAGGAGAATAATATGTTGAAAGGTGAACTAAACAAGTTGAAAGAAACTCAAAAGTCTCCATCTCCTGAGGTAATAATTATGTCTGAGATTGCTCCAGTTGAGGTTGAAAAGATTCAATCTGTTGATAATGGGAAAAGGAAAGTGGATGAGACTGATGTTTCAGTTTTACCTGAATCATTTTCTAAAATACAAAAGGTGAATGTTTAACAGGGCAAAGCTGACATTCAAGAGACGATCGGAGCTCTAGATGACATAGAGTCTGAATTTGATGATGATTGGTACAATGAAGTACTTGATGATGAAGACATTCATGAGGCTAATGTTAAAGAACATTTTTCTCCAAGTGGATTAAGCCATGATGACATACCTGTTGATATTGAAGATAGATATAATTATCTGGTGAAAATGAAATACAACAGAGTATTCTTAGATGGATTAACTGTCTCACAGATCAATGAAGAATTTGAAAAGTGCATAGCAGCTGAGTCAAGTGCACCGATTGATCCTAATGAGATTGTGGTTGAGCATGGTGAATGGAATCCACTAAGTGAAAGTATAAATGTTGAGGATATTCCAACATCAGAATTGCATCATCCGAATCCAGACGTCATGAACGTAACCATGTTAAGGATGTGGTTGCAATCAAGGAACTATCCTTTGAAGAAATTGAAAAGATTACAAGCTGAATCCTTGAGAAACTTAGTGAGGAAGCCTTCAAGAGACTGAGAAACAAACAAACAAGATGATCATTCTAGATACTACAATCCTTAGTATTTTGAAATAACTAAAAGAACAAAGATTTTGAAGCAACATGAGATTAAATCAATGGCTATGGATGGTTCAAGATATGAAAGAAGAAGAGAGCTAATAAAAATGTTTCCACAAACAGAAAGACAAAGATATAACATTTCTTTGGAACAAAGGCAATTATGGAACAAAGCTCGATCTGCGGATGACCTTGTATGAAATGTTTTACAAAGACAATGTATCTCAGAGTTATTAAATGCTATGATTGTTCCTGACACAACAAAAGAGGTCAAGATCGTAGCTTGGAAATATGATGAAGTGTTTGATGCATTTTTTATTAAGAGAGTTAATGTTATATGTGACGTGTATCACTTTTTCTCAAGCATTATTAAGCTCCCAGTACAAGATCTGAAAGAATTAGCAAAATTGCCTTTGATAAACCATTCTAAGGCTAAGAGTGGAGAGATGTTTGTAGAGCTTCTTCACCGAGGAATAAACAGAATGCCATCCTTCTTGCAAACACGTTGTGATCAAGAGGATAAAGAATATTTCCAAAAGTTAAAGAAAAAGAAAAAAGGAGTAGAAAAGGATGTGGGTGAAGAAAAGTTCCTTGATGCGTATAGTGATGCATTTTTTGAAAAAATCACTAATCCGGGACTTAAAGTAATTGAAGGATCACAGCAGTCCAAACCAATCCTGAGATGGTTTTATAATGCTAATACTTTTGAGATGAAGTTAGTTCGAGACTTGAATGATTGGGACAATGAGTTGATCACTTTATTTGGAGTATTTGAACTCAAATTACTTCATCCAAGTTATATTTCATTTTTGTCCATTCAGAAGTTTGAGAAGGTATTTCCCGAGAATGCAGAAAATGATAAGAAATACTTTCTGTCCATCATCAAAGTTATGAATGCAGCAATGGAAAGAATATATTTGAGGAAAGCAATGGCGTATGCAAACATAGTAAAGAAAGATCTCAAAGACATTGACTTTATGAGAATATCAAGTAAAGGTGTACTGGAAATTTATTGCAAAGATAATCCAAATCCAATAGAGTGCTATGCAAATGTGGATATAGCCTGATTATCTAAGAAAACTTTGGAAGTGATGAAGTCTATGGAGATAAAAACAAATAAGAAGAAGCCTGAACAAGGTGTGCTTGCTGAGAAATTTACAGCTGCAAGTGCAAAGGCTATAAGGGAGCAAGAGACTTACAAGGAGAAACCAGTATTCAAAGTCAAGGAAGAACCTGAAGACTTATTTGATGTTTGAAGACTGAAGATCAAGCTGGAGACTGAAGACTTGACTGAAGATTAAAGGATGAAGACCAGATTGAAGATCTAAAGCCCAAAGATTTTGAAGACTGAAGACAATCTTAGGGGGAGTATTATAGATGCTTCTTTTAAAGATTAACATTTGTCTTTGTATGTCTTTTACATTTTTGTCATAGTATAGGGACTTTTATTGTAAATATGTTCCATTGTTTTCTTGATTAGTATAAATAGGCTGAATATGTATTGTGTAGGTAGACATCTAGAGATTAGACTTTCAGTTTAGACACTTTGTATCTGTTACTTACACTTTGTATTCTTCTCTACTAATCAATGAAAACTTCTATGAATTTTTGTTGATTTCGAGTGTTGAATAGAATACTTCTATGTATTAGATTGAATTGCGTTCTTATATCTTCACAGATCGATCCATTTTGACCTCATCAAAGTGTACTTACAAAATGTCATATCTAATCGTACCTTAACCAATCCAAGAATTGAAAAAGTAAGTGTGCTGCGTATCTTGCCAAAAGCACTCATTTTCTGTCATTAGATCTCGTGTCTCCTTTGCTGCAGAAATGCTGACTTGGAACACACTTGATCTGGATTTAATCACTGTCTACGACTATCCATCATTTATTTTATTTTAATGTGCTGATCTTAACTGATATGATCTCACTGCAAGCATGTGATTCAATTGTATATAGTAGATTTTTATTCTGCATTATTTTTGATTTTTTTGCATGATTTTCTGTGTGCAAGCATGTTGATAATGATTAGTTTCCTCTTATTGCAAGGTCAAAGAAACTTCTAAGTTTATAAAACATAAGAGTTTAGGGGGAGTAAAAAATGAAAAAGAGAAAATAATTGATTTTCAAAAAGTGAAAAATAAAAAATAAAGTGTTTTGTATAAAATGGATGAAGTTGAAATTTCTAGCATGTGTGTGTTTGATATGATGTAAAAATAAACCTGAAAAAGAATTCAAATTCAGTGGAGAAGCTTATTGCAAACAAAATGAGATTATTTGTTTTGTAAAAATTAAATAGAGACTAAAATGACGTGAAATTATTTTTGAAAATTTAAAATAAAAATAAAGGTCAAAAAAACAAATATAAAAGTTCGAATTTCAAAAATGTTAAAATTGAGGGAAATTAATGAAAATTTTGAGTGATAGTCAAACAATTTTGACTAAGTGTTGAAAAATTGAGTGTGAACAGTACTAATGTGTTCAAATGGATGATGAGAACAGTTAAAGTGTCAAGACTCATGTAAAGGATCCTATGCGCCCGAATAGTACTCATAAGTTCAGATCAGAAGTATGGTGAATTTTCAGATATTTGCACAAGTGTTGGGCGTCTCAGTCTATACTCATACGCCTAAACAGTACCAAAACTTCCAAGGGTTGGGCATTTGAAGGGATAAATACCAAGTGTAGGCGTTTCATTTAGTCTCACGTACCTGAACAGTGCTCAAGCGCCTAAACAGTGCTTATGCGACTGAACAGTGCTTATTCATCTAAATCCCATGCACATAAACAGTGCTTATGTGACTGAACAGTGTTCATGCGTCTAAACCCCATGCGCATAAACAGTGCTCATGCGCCTAAAATTTTCACTTGTATATATACAACACTTGTAGTTTTCAGTCACCCATTCACAAACTCAAACACTCTGATTCACTCACTCGAACACCTGATACACTCATTCATTCAACATTTGATTGTTATTAGTTAATCATTGTGATATATAGGTATCACAAGAGAATTTGATTGTCGAGGAGTCTTCACTCGAGGATATCAAAGTTGTCGCTGATTCACCTATTCATGTGCCAGATGAAGGTGGAAGATCAACAAAAATGCTAATGTCCTTTCTAAGATCTTGAATGCTAAGCAGATCAAAGAATCTTTGAAAGAAGTTCAAATCTGCATTCAAGAAGGCTTTGTGAGAGTTGGAACTCTACAAAGAGAAGCCCGTGTTCAAGATCAAAGATGAGACAAAAGAGTTCAATATGGACTGAAGACAATGTAAATCTTAGGGGGAGTATTGTTGAAGCACTTGGAAGATTAACATTTTGTCTTTATGTGTTTTTTGTCATAGTATAGGGACTTATTTTGTAAATATATGTTCCTTTGCTTCTTGATAGTATTAATATGATATTTTATATAATGTACAGGGTAGATATCTAGACTTTAGACTAATGAATAGAGAGAATCAGTTGAACGAACTGTAACCCTTACACATTGTATCATGTGCATTTGGTATCAATGAAATCTATGAATTTTTTGATGTAATTGCATGTCATTGATTACTTTGTGTTTGAATTGATCATTGTGTTATGATATCATCATAGATTAAATCCTTTTGAACCAATCAGGATTCAAGTGAAGCAGATGGAAGAAGGGTTCTTCATTAATCAATCTATGTATGTAGACATCTTAGAAAGATTTGAGATGAAAGATCGTAAGCCAGCCATGACACCTATACCCAGAAATCACAATCTTTGTCCTGATTTAGAGGGGGAGGATACTGATCAACATCAGTACAGGGCAATTATTGGATCTCTGATGTATCTCACTGCTAGTAGACCTGATATCATGTTTGCAACTTGCATCTGTGCAAGATATCAGGCTGCTCCAAAGATGTCTCACCTAATTGCTGCCAAAAGAATTCTTAGATACCTTAAAGGAGCTCCTAAAGTGGGTGTTTGGTATCCTAAGAATAAGGATTTTAACCTCTATGGTTACACTGATAGTGATTATGGTGGCTGCAACATCAACAAAAAATCCACATCCGGAGGATGTCAATTTCTTAGTGGAAGGATCATCTCCTGGGGAATGTAAGAAGCAATCATGTGTATCCACATCAACTGGTAAAATCAACTGCTAAGGCTGAGTATATTGCTGCGGTAAGCTGTTGTGCTCAACTACTTTGGATTCAGAATCAGATACTGGATTATGGTTTCAACTTCATGGAGACTTCTATCCACATAGACAACAAGAGTGCCATTTCTATAATAGAAAATCCAATCAAGCACTCCAAGACAAAACACAATGACATCAGTTATCATTTCATTCAAGATATTCATAAGAAAACTCTAATCAAGGTAGTCAAACTCAATTTAAATGAACAATATGCTGACTTGTTCACAAAAGTCTTTGATGAACAAAGATTTAAATATTTAATCACAGCTATTGGGATGATTAACATTGACTAGTCCTTTTCTTTTGAAAACCTTTTAAAAATGTGTCTTGTCTATATTGTCTAAATACAATCTAAGCCCTGTTACATAAAGTTTTCTTCAAAAATTTCTAACTAAGAATTCTTCCGAGGAGAAATTTACCCTCAAAAGAGATCTTTATTCATCTTCCGAAGGCAAATTCCTATGCATAAGTATTCTCTTCCGAAGAATTTTTAACCTCGAAAGGACATTTGATTATAGATCAAATCCATTTCTGAAGCTTACTAACTTCTTTTCTCGGAAGAATATTTTACTCACGGAAGCAAATTTGTCATTAAAGACATGGTTTGCCTTCGGAAGTAAAAATTGGCTTCGGAAGACAATATTCAGAAACACAAGTGTTTTCTCTCGGAAGTATCCTTACTCTCAGAAGGAAACTTTTACTATGTAACGCAATTCTTTGGGCCCCACAATGTAAAAAGTAAGATTTTATTGATGATTGTCGGAATATTTTAAATGGTTTATCTTGCCAGCTATGTCTAATCGAAACCTACACCGTCCTTTCACCCATCTTTTCACCCTATCCGTTTGGAGTTTTAACCCCAATTAAAATTTCCGACTCTCTTTCTTTACTTTCTTTACCACTGCAAAATCCATAAAATTCTATTATCTTCTTCATTCACTCTCAAATTCCTTCAATCAAATAGTACCTTTTGAACAATGGCTTTGAATCCCAACACAACCAAGTCGCCATCCTTGAGTTTTCAAAGGATGCCGATTTTACCCCTATTGTCCAATTTCTGTCACAATCAACATACTTCACTGCCCTCACTATTAACCCCACCATCTACTCAAACCATTTGGCTAAATTCTCGGCCAATGGTCGAAGTGAAACGCTCAATGATGAAAGGGTCATTAGATCAAGGATATGCGGGCAGGAGATCACCATAAGTGAGACAACCATCAGGGAGCATCTGGAGCTCCATAATGAAAGCACCCCCACCAAATTCCCCAAGTTTGAGTTGGAGGATACCTACACTCAGATGGGATATGGCGGAGATGTGTGCAAGTCTACGGTCTACAATTTTAATTTCTCCTATAATGGGAAGTTATTGCTGCACATCGTCATGCACAGCCTATCCAACAAGTCAAGGGGATGGGATCAAATCCCATATGATTTGGGCTGCCTAGTCCATGGGTTGGTAAAGGGCCTACGATTCAACTGGATTTGTGCTGAACAACCTGAGAGGTAATCTCATCCGGGATCAATTCTATAGGTATCCCTAGTTTATTCATCACATAATCAACTGTGAGTTAGACCAGGACAAACTACAATGTGCAAATGTTTTACTGGTCCCTCAAATGAGGCCTGGCATCTTCAAGACGTTAAAGAAGGTGTCCACTAATTTCATTGGAAGATGCACTAATCTCTTTCCAGGTATGCTTAAGCCAATGGCTCCTGGTGACATCCCTACAAGCCTAGTAGGTGATGAACCCACACCAGACACCACCACTACAATGCCATCTACTTCTTCCCACCCAATCTAAATTACCTACAAAAGACGCCCCAAACGAACCCTTGATCAATCTACTTAGATTGATCTAGTCCCCTCTATTCAAACCAAAAAGGCTAAAGTAGAATTCAGGGCTCCCACTCAGCCAGAGGTCCAACCATCCTCCACCATTGACCTCAATGTCATTGTTGAGTCTCCTTAGTCTTAGCCTGATTAGCCTACTAACAAAGCCTTAAGCCCTCAAGGTGAGTCTCAACACTTCCCTGAGCAGCCAAAAAGGGATAGCCATATCCTTGGCTCAACTGCTATTGCAGAAGAGTCATTAGGTGCTGACCAGCATCCCAGGTCATTAGATATAACATCCTTATCCTTTCTTGACCTTTTAACCTGACCTGATGAGGATATCATGTTCTATCAGGGCCATGATGTTGATCTACCTCACCACTCTCAAGATCAACTTAGCCCTAGGGAAAACTGAGGTGAGTCCAACCGGAATGGAGGTGACTCATGTAGATCCTGCTGCCACTACTGAGAGTGTTTCACTAGCCTATTAGGATAGTGGAAACATTAGTGAGACTGAATCTATGGTAATCTTGCCAATTGATGCCTCTTAAAGAGACATCAGTATGCAAGGGTATCCAAGGCGCCAAGAAACCACTACTGGTGGTGATGATGAACATACTAGGTATGTTATCTCATCTCCTAATGATTCTTCAAAAGAAGATGATGGTAGTCTGCAGCTCACTATCAGAGGCCTACTTTCTAAAGTCTCAAACCTTGAAGTAAAGGTTAAGACTTTAGAAGATAGGTCTGCCACTCGGCAACTTAAGATCGAAAATCTCAAGGCTCAACTAGCTGAGAAATGGATTGAGAAGTCTGTTAGGCATGTACCAACTCAAGTTTCTTTAAGTTCTTCCTCTAGCTCATCTACTTCTCAAGATGATGCTACCAAAAAGGGGGAGAATGTTCAGAAAAAAAGATATGTGGAACCCAACCTTGCCATTACTTCCCTTGATGCCATTTCTTCATTCTATCCTACACAGCAACACCCTGCAACCATCTTTCCTCAACCACCTCCTATTACCATTCAAATGGACCCAAGGATGCTTATTGACATTAATAGATTTTTAACCAAGTTTCTAATAAGCTCCTCACTTGAACAACCCTCCCCTGATGTTGCCATTGCATAGTTTGGAGCTGAAGAGCTTTAATGGCTGAGTGCACCATCTACCGCTAAGGAGGAAGTTGGTCAACCTAAGGTCTCTATTGAACCTGAGATTAACTTCGAAGGGGAGATACAGACTGATGGCTCAGCAACTAACATAAGAGGGATAGGTAGTGTAGTTCTAATTACTTCCAAAGCAGAAATCCAAGCTACGGAACTACTTATCACAGAGGCCATTCTTCACCTAGCTTCTGAGGCCAATAGTGAGGACTTTCTTACAACTCCAATCTCACAGAGGCCATTCTTCACCTGGCTTCTGAGGCCAACAGTGAGGACTTTCTTACAACTCCAATCTCCTATGCACCACAAGTTTAAACCCCCTCTCCTCAACCTGAATCTTCTAAGCCTGAGTCTCCAAAGGCTGAATCTTCCTTTGATCCTAAAAGGAAGAGGAAGCTCACTACTGTAGAACTTCTAGAGGAGGAAAGGTTAGAGACGCTAAAGAAGAAAGGAAGACTTGATACTGGGAAGCTGCTAGCTGCAAGCAGCAAAGCAGCAGCAACCGCCCAAGTAAGTCTCAATAATCAGAGGAAATTGGAGGTCATAGACAGGCTTATCAGCCTGGGAGTAGACAATGATGATATACTTCTACTCCCACTTGATGAGCTTGTGAAGCTGGAGAAGGCAAGCTTGCTACAAAAGGAAAAAAGGAGGTGGAAAGGTTGGCCATAGAGGAAGAGAAGAGGAGAAAGATGGAAGAGGCAAAGGCAGAGGACAGGAAGGAGAGGATAGACTTTCTCTGTACTAGAGGCTATTCTCAAAAAGAGCTAGACCCTTATGACTATGATACGACCTTGTTCCTTTTTCAAAAAGAACAAGATCAGATCAACAAAGAGAGAAAGAAGGCTGCCAAGGAGAAGCTAAAGGAGAAGAAGAAGATGGAGGAAGAGGCAAAACTTGCAGCTGCCAAGACTAAGGGTGATAAGGAATGGATGAAAGTCTACCTTACAGCCTACAGATTCACTGGCAGGCAGGTGGGTCCCATGTCTCTAAAGTCCCTACAATGACATGTTAGCGACATCAACGCTGACATTCGCTTATGAAGAAGGTAGGAGGTATCTCTAAGGCAATGTGTTCAGAGGATGGCATCCAAACCAACTCCCAAACCCAAACCAGCACCCAAACCACAACCTATGCCCACACCTTTTTCCTTCCCTATCAAAACTAAGCCAACAACTAAACCTTACACCCCTGAACCTACATCACCAGCCATTCCTACACCTTCACCCCTTGCTTCTCAACAACCACCATGACCACCTATCCTAAAACCCAAAACACAACCCCGAACCCAGTCACTACCCAGACTATCTTTTGAACCATCTAAGCCCCTATCCATATAAAAATTCGAGGAGATCAAAAGGAAGCTCACTAACTACACAACCCTAAGCAACATCTCTTATGAGGAAGAGTCTATAAAGCTGAAATACATTGATGGCTTTCCATGTTCTCTCATAAGAGATGCATTCCTTGATCTGCCAAGGGGTACACTAGACCAAGCTCTCCAACTTCTTGCTACCAATTCTGATACACTTAAAGAAGAAGAGAAGAAGTTAAGAAGGAGATTGGTGACTCTGCTGGACACGAGAAAAGGGGACTAGCTGCCAACTAATCCACTCAATCCTAGAAGCCAAATTGTTCAATGGAGGTTCAATGAAGATACACACACCTTTGTTGTGCAAAGGGAGAATGGTCAAGTAACCAAACTTGACACTTCAGCTCTGCTACACTCTAGCAGATTTGACATTGCTGAGTTAGCAGAGAGACCATTCTTCAATCCCTCTAACTCTCAGATTGTTGCTCACATAAGGAATCATCTGGGCAGTCTTCATGTTGATGAGCATACAAAGAGAGCCAAAACAGAAGAAGAGTTGAAAAAAAGAGAAAAGGAATAAGAAGGATCAACCAAAAAAGGAAGAATGTTCTTGTAGATGGTTAAGGGACCGACTTCCGAATCTATAGTTAGATGGGAATATGACTATAATTCCCATTAACTAACTCTCTTCAGAGGGACACAGCTGGTCATCCAGAGCAACAGATTAGATCTACTATCAACGAATGACTTGTACAAACTCCTCACCACCACATCAGGGAAAAACAAAGAGACAGGAACATATCTACTTTCCTTGGTGTTAAAGACCTTGAGGAGTAGGAAGAAGTGAAGTTTTGGTAGCATCAGCTTAGGGGGAGTTTGTTGGATCATATAAGGCTGGTGCAACCAAAACAATACTTATAAGAATTTTGAAGTGCTAAATGAAGTGGTCTTCCGAAGACAAAGCTGCACTTCTGAAGCTAACTCAAAGATCATCCGAAGCTCAAAGTATGAAGAACTTCTGAAGGAAGAAATCAGTCTTCCGAGACCACTTTGTTCTCCTTCCGAAGTATACAACTTAGAAGATCCAAAGACAAAGTCTTCTAAAGAATAAGGTCATGAAGACTTGCAGAAGATCGAAAGAAGTTGTTTCTTCCGAAGCTAAAATGACCTCGGAAAAATTTATTCTTCCGAAAACATTAAGCTTCAGAAGAACCAACTATGAACCAACGGACATACGTATGGTCTGACTGACAGCCCGCTACAACTATGATATACAGCATGGTGCTTTCCCACGCCCATGTAGTTGACCATACTTTATCCACTCTTCATCTATTATCAATAGTACAGTTGCCAGTTTTAGTTGGTGAGAAAAGGTAAGTCATGGATCTTGTTGGACCAAAAGAACCAATGAGCCTGATCAGAAAAACCTTTAAGTCCCACGGACATTACAACAACTGAAGTAGTCCGCAACAGCTGAAGACATCAGCTGATAACAAGGTCTGAAGACAAAGTCTGAAGTGAAAGAGCTGAAGACAAAGTCTGAAGCTAAAGAGCTGAAGACAAAGTCTGAAGTGAAAGAGCTGAAGACAAAGTCTGAAGCTAAAGAGCTGAAGACAAAGTCTGAAGTGAAAAGCTGAAGACAAAGACTGAAGACCAAATTTCAGACGTTGTCACAACAGCTGAAGAAGACCTCTTCAGTAGTTGTGATGGTTTCCTTTCCGTAGTTGTATTTTTCCTTTTAGTACTTGTAGTTTCAGTAGTTTTATGTTTCTTGTACTTAGCATACTCTGAGATGTTCTCAGTTATGAACATTCTCAGTGGTTTGCTTACTTTCAGTTGTTTGTAGTAATTCTGTTAGACGTCACTATCAAGTGACATCAGCAGACGTCACATTCCCTTATATAAGGAATGGTGACCTAATTGTAATCCGTGCAGCTTGGAAAAACCTAGCAGCCGCCATACCAAAGCATGTGTGCACGAATGTTATCATCCCTTTGCAGAAAACCCTATCTCTATATAACCGTGTACTGTTCCATTGAATATTCATTGTGTTCTTGCTATATTTGTCTAATTCTTGTTCTAATTCCGCTGCGATTTAACTCTAATCGATCAAACTTAGATCACTGATCCTAACAAATGGTATCAGAGCTGGTTAATCATTGATCGGTTTAACAATTGATCATTGAAACTGCTATTTTGATATCTATAGTTTGATCGAATTAGCATATGTGCAAGAATTGGTTATAAAGATTGATTTTCTGCTGCTTCTGGTTATTTAATTTGAGTTTCTTCTTGGTTCTTATTGAGTTTGTTGTGTTTTTGTGCTAAATCTTTTGAAACTTGATTGATTTGGTTTGAGTCTGAGAATAACTACTCCATCTAATGACCCTCACAATACTGGCTCCTCAACCAAGCCTCCGATGCTGGTTAGGAGTGAGTATAACATATGGCAACGAAGAATGCTTCATCACCTGTCTGTTAACAGTTCAGGTTGTTGGACATCTGTGGTTCATGGTCCACACAAGCCTATGGTGAACAATCCGGAGACCAACCAAGTGGTTCCGAAGAAGAAGGAGCAATACTCAGATGAAGATCGTAAACTGTTTGAGATTGATGCTAAAGCCCATGGAATTCTGGCCATGGCACTGCCGAATGAAATCTATTCTGGGCTTATGCATCATGAAACTGCTCATGACCTCTGGAATGCTTTGAAGGAACAATTCGGAGGAACTGATGAGGTCTTAGCAAACAATAGAGAAATCCTCGCCCAACAATATGAGACATTCTCTTATAGGAAGGGTGAGACACTGACTCAACAGTTTGAGCGTTTCTCCTGCTTGATCTCTGAGCTGAAAATGGTCAAGCATGAGTATACTAACAGCCAGATGAATAACAGATTCCTCAGATCACTGCCTGAGAGATGGGACACATATACCATTGTCCTACGCTCCAGTGCAAATCTGGATAGCCTATCTCTCACCCAACTCCATGGGAAACTGCTTACATTTGAAAGAGAGATAGAGCAGAAAAGGAAACTGGCATCATCAGGAAAGCTCTCTGATGACTTTGTACCAGGGAACACTGACTTGGTCGGTCATGAGTCAGAATATGCTGGATCCGAAAGCCATTATGATGAGCATATAGATTTCTCTTCAAACAGTTCTGATCATGCATTTGTTGGTGTTGACAGTCATTCTGGGTGTAATAGTGATAATTTATGCTTTATCATGGATGATTTGCAGGGTATTGCTGATGATGATTTAGAAGAGATGGATATTTTGAGCCAAATGGCCTTGATCAATATCAGATCTCAAAAGTTCTACAAGAGAACTGGTAGGAAATTTCCAGGACTCTCTGGCAAAACCAAAGTTGGTTTTGACAAGAGTAAGTTGAGGTGTCACAAATGCCACAGGCTTGGGCACTTTGCAAGAGAGTGTATGTCACACCCCAACCTTAACGGCGGAAACGTCGAGATGTGAGGGTTAAGATTGTTCACAGCCACATAACACTACCATAAATTGTAAATATAAAAAATTCAATAGTTGAAATAAACCTTACAACCAAATGTCTCAACAAACAAAGATAAACAAAGTTCAACTTTCAAGTCTCAAGTTATTTTATTTTATTTTTTTTTCTAGGTCCAAATCCTAGGTGTAGGCATGCTTCAAAGATAATCATCAACCTTGTGCATTTCCTGAAACATGTTAAAAATAAAAGGGTCAACTTTAAAAGTTGGTGAGTTTCCATGGGTTAAGCATACATATATATATATATATAAAAGTTTACAAGTAGCAATTCATGTCAATGGTTACGAAATAAGCAAGTTTATAGATAACATATAGCTACAATCAAACCTTGACCAAGAATATCATTTACAAGTTTAACGATTAGCTAAGTGTACTTGGTTCCCATAGTGCTCAAGAATACGACACTAGGAGCCGGCAATAACCTCGGCTTTAGCACCAAATAGGCTTGTCAGGCCCATAGATCTATGACGTCGCCAGGCTAGCAATAGTTAATGATTGTCAACATATAATATTCATCATATAAAGCTCACAATATTACAAATAACCATGACAAAGTTCATAAATGAATTGCTCGTGCATTTACAAGTATCAAGATGTTTACAAGTGCAAGTTCATAAAGTTAACATGTTTCACCCCAAAAAGTGTGAAATAAAGTAAAAAGGGGCATGGAAAACTCACATGATATAAGCTGGTGTTGAAGGTAATAACAAGAAAATAAATGGTGCTCCAACGATTCCTTTTACAAGATACCTAAACGTATATGTTCCAAGATATGTTTAACGATTCATACGTAAACTAGGGTTTTAAGTGGAGTTCGGGGTTTTTTTACAAATAAGGTTAACTATGAAAATCATATATATATTTTAATCCAATACAATTTAGGTAATTTAATACGGAGAGGAAATAAAATCATTTATAATAATTTGTAAAGTTTAATTATAAAATATAAATAATTTTTATAATTATCATGATTAAACTATTATTAAAGGTAACATGTTGACCAATAATATTTTAGTAATTTAAACTATTATTTAAAGTTTATTTTTATAAAAATAAACTAAGTATAACATTTGTTTAAAATATTTTATAAAAATATTAAAGTATTTAAAGTAATAATTTACATAAAATATTTAGGTGACTTGAAAAATAAATAAAGTTTTCAGAACTGATTTTTATAATTTTTAGAAATCTTCTATAATTTTTTTTAAAGGCTGAAAAGCCCTAAAAAAAATAGTTGAGGGTGCCCGGGTTCGAACCCGAGACCCCAAGGTTGACAGGGGGTGCGGTTACCGTTAGGCTGGGCGCCTATGCCTGCCAAGAAAATGGTTTCTAATTGTTAAAAGCATTAACTACTCGAAACCCCCAAATCCCATGAACCCTAACTTCGGATTTCATCAAATTGATCGATAATTCGTATGTTTCGGCCGAATTAAACTTAGGGCTTTTGTTTGTAATGATCATACGACCATGATAATATGTATACATACCCGGATCAAAGTCGAATCGATGGTGAGCAAGACGAAGAACAAGTCGCGGCTATGTCGAGATTGGTTCAGGTTGCAAATGATGTTAATAATCAAATTCGTTGCACAGATAGCTCCTACTGGTCTCGGTGATTGAAAGCCCTTTATCAATTTTAATTAAGAACGACTGAAGTTTGAAGAACACTACGGTTGCAGTTCACGATGGAAGTGGGGATCGAATGCGGGGTTTGTGTGTTTCTCAGACGAAATTGCAAATGGTGATAGATCAGAGGTAGTTAAATGATTGTTCAAGTTTAATTAATTGGATTATTATTGAGTCTTGAATGCCGAACGGTTCTGTTGATAATGGCGACGGTTACTCGGGTCGTTCGAGTTCATATCCGTTGTTTAAAGGCGATTAAGGTTCTAAAACGGTTTCGAATCATGCATACGAACCGGTTAGAAACGATTGGGGTTTGATTTTACGCGTTTTAGTCGCGTTTGGACTTCGCCGGAGGTCGGCCGGAGTTTGGCCGGGGTTTGACCGGAGAAACGGGGGAAAAATGCGGGAGGGGGTTTGGGTTTTGATTAATTGCAGTTTTAGTCCCTGCAGTTTTCGAATTAATATTTTATGCTTAAAACTTTCAAATTATTTTATGCTTATAACATTTGTTTAAAATATTTTATAAAAATATTAAAGTATTTAAAGTAATAATTTACATAAAATATTTAGGTGAGTTGAAAAATAAATAAAGTTTTCAGAACTGATTTTTATAATTTTTAGAAATCTTCTATAATTTTTTAAAGGCTGAAAAGCCCTAAAAAAAATAGTTGAGGGTGCCCGGGTTCGAACCCGAGACCCCAAGGTTGACAGGGGGTGCGGTTACCGTTAGGCTGGGCGCCTATGCCTGCCAAGAAAATGGTTTCTAATTGTTAAAAGCATTAACTACTCGAAACCCCCAAATCCCATGAACCCTAACTTCGGATTTCATCAAATTGATCGATAATTCGTATGTTTCGGCCGAATTAAACTTAGGGCTTTTGTTTGTAATGATCATACGACCATGATAATATGTATACATACCCGGATCAAAGTCGAATCGATGGTGAGCAAGACGAAGAACAAGTCGCGGCTATGTCGAGATTGGTTCAGGTTGCAAATGATGTTAATAATCAAATTCGTTGCACAGATAGCTCCTACTGGTCTCGGTGATTGAAAGCCCTTTATCAATTTTAATTAAGAACGACTGAAGTTTGAAGAACACTACGGTTGCAGTTCACGATGGAAGTGGGGATCGAATGCGGGGTTTGTGTGTTTCTCAGACGAAATTGCAAATGGTGATAGATCAAAGGTAGTTAAATGATTGTTCAAGTTTAATTAATTGGATTATTATTGAGTCTTGAATGCCGAACGGTTCTGTTGATAATGGCGACGGTTACTCGGGTCGTTCGAGTTCATATCCGTTGTTTAAAGGCGATTAAGGTTCTAAAACGGTTTCGAATCATGCATACGAACCGGTTAGAAACGATTGGGGTTTGATTTTACGCGTTTTAGTCGCGTTTGGACTTCGCCGGAGGTCGGCCGGAGTTTGGCCGGGGTTTGACCGGAGAAACGGGGGAAAAATGCGGGAGGGGGTTTGGGTTTTGATTAATTGCAGTTTTAGTCCCTGCAGTTTTCGAATTAATATTTTATGCTTAAAACTTTCATTTAAAGTTTCAAATTTGTCGCAAATACCCCCTGAACTTAATTAACCCTTAAGTTTTAAATGTTTTTATAACTTATTAAATTTTAACTTTTATAAGTTATTAATTAATTAATTTTTTTTTTCTTTTTATTATAATTATATATTTTTTTTTTTTATTTAATTTTGACTATTGTTATTATTATTATTATTTTTAATAAATTAATTTATTAACTTCAAAATTAACTAAGAAACAAGCCTTCATAAATGACATAAATGGTCCTTACGAGAACATAACAGGGTTAACTATAATTAACGAAAACACGAAAGGTTACAGTCTCCCCAACTTTTAAGAATTTCGTCCCGAAATTAAGAATGAACTAAACGAACAAATACGGGTATTTCTTCTTCATATGCTCCTCGCGCTCCCAAGTAAACTCAGGTCCACGCTTATTTTCCCAACGAACCTTGACGATTGGGGTAGTAGTGGTTCTAGTCTTCTTTATAATGCGGTCCATGACTTCAACGGGTTTCTCAACAAAATGTAATGACTCGTCGATCTGGATGTCATCCAATGGGACATACAGACTTTCATCAGCCAAACATCTTCTCAAATTTGAGACATGGAAAACAGGATGAACCCCGCTAAGATCGGAAGGTAGTTCCAGTTTATAAGCCACTTTCCCAATCCTTTTCAGGATCTTGAAAGGTCCTACAAATCGTGGAGCTAATTTACCCTTCTTCCCAAAGCGAACGACTCCCTTCCATGGTGAGACTTTAAGAAGAACCATATCCCCAACTTGGAATTCCAACGGCTTGCGTCGTTTATCGGCATAACTTTTTTGTCGACTTCTAGCCACTTCAAGGTTCTTGCGAATCATGGAAACTTTATCGGTTGTTTCTTGTATGAGCTCAGGACCAGTGATGAAATTTTCACCAATGTCAGTCCAGCAGATCGGGGAACGACATTTACGACCATAAAGTGCTTCAAAAGGTGCCATTTTGATACTCGAGTGGTAACTATTATTATATGAAAATTCCGCGAGAGGTAAATGCGTATCCCAGTCACCACCAAAGTCAAGGACACAAAGACGTAGCAAATCCTCTAGGGTTTGAATAGTTCGCTCGGTTTGACCGTCCGTTTGAGGATGGTAAGCCGTGCTTAAATCCAGTTGTGTACCCAAAAGTTCTTGCATAGACGACCAAAAGTGCGAAGTGAAACGAGCGTCGCGGTCGGATATGATATGCAAAGGTACGCCATGACGACTCACAATCTCATCAATGTATATACGAGCTAACTTTGACGTTTTGTAGGTGTCCCGTATGGGTATGAAATGTGCCGACTTGGTCAATCGGTCAACAATCACCCATATGCTATCATGACCACGAGAGGTACGAGGTAGTTTGGTTATGAAGTCCATGGATATGTGTTCCCATTTCCACATGGGAATCTCGGGTTGTTCAAGTAATCCACTAGGACGTTGATGTTCAGCTTTAACCTTTGTACACGTAAGACACTTAGCTACGTAAGTTGCTATGTCTTTCTTCATTCCAGGCCACCAGTATTGACCGCGCAGATCCATATACATCTTATCGGAACCAGGATGAATTGAGTAACGAGTTTGATGAGCTTCATTCATGATAAAGGTACGAAGATTATCACGGTTTGGAACCCAAATTCGATTCAAGAAATACATCAACCCATTGGGTTTCGTTTCTAGTTGAGCTCGAAGATTGTACTCCAATTCCTCTCCCATTTTTCCTCCTTCTTGAACCGCTTGTTGAGCCTCCATGATACAAGTCTCGATGTCATTCTCAATCCTCAAGTTTTGTAGCAGCACCGTAGTCTCATTAACATCCAGACGAATCTCAGTATCAAATTCTCCCAAGATATCAAACCATTGTCGTCGATCACGAACTTCTTGAAACGAAACCATCTTATTATGAATCTTACGACTTAGTGCATCGGCTACGACATTTGCCTTTCCAGGGTGGTAACGAATGTCACAATCATAATCACTAATCAACTCAACCCAACGTCGTTGTCTCATGTTGAGATCCTTTTGATTGAAGACGTGTTGCAGGCTTTTGTGATCGGTGTAGACTATACATTGCGTCCCATAAAGGTAATGCCTCCAAATCTTTAAGGCAAAAACAACAGCACCAAGTTCAAGATCATGTGTCGTATAATTCACCTCATGGACCTTCAATTGTCTCGATGCATATGCTATGACCTTTCCTCGTTGCATGAGAACACAACCAAGGCCTTGTTTAGATGCATCACAATATACGGTGAAATCATCGTTCCCATCGGGAAGGGTCAATATAGGGGCATTACACAACTTGTGCTTTAAGGATTCAAAGGCTCCCTCTTGTTCAGACCCCCATTCGAATGGTTTATTCTTTTGGGTCAAGGAGGTAAGCGGTTTCGCGATTCGGGAGAAGTTGGCAATGAAACGTCGATAATACCCAGCAAGACCAAGGAAAGAACGAACTTCGGTTGGAGTTGTGGGAACACACCAATTTTTCACAGCTTCCACCTTTGCAGGGTCAACGTGAATTCCTTGACTATTCACCACGTGTCCTAGAAATTGGACCTCCTCAAGCCAAAATTCGCACTTTGAGAACTTTGCGTATAGTTGTTCTTTCTTCAATAGCTCAAGAACTTGTCGCAGGTGGTGTTCGTGATCGGTTTTGGACTTGGAGTAGATAAGTATGTCGTCAATAAAGACAATCACGAACTTGTCTAGATACGGCTTGCATACTCGATTCATGAGATCCATAAAGACAGCAGGAGCATTCGTTAAACCAAAGGGCATCACCATGAACTCATAGTGTCCATATCGGGTACGGAACGCAGTTTTTGGGATATCATCATCATGAACTCGTAATTGATGATAGCCAGAACGTAAGTCAATCTTTGAGAAAATAGCAGCTCCTTGAAGTTGGTCAAAAAGATCATCGATGCGAGGAAGAGGGTAGCGGTTCTTGATGGTAAGTTTGTTAAGCTCACGATAATCGATGCACATACGAAATGATCCATCTTTCTTCTTCACGAACAAAATAGGTGCACCCCAAGGCGATGAGCTAGGTCGGATAAAGCCTTTGTCGGACAGTTCTTGAAGTTGACTGGCCAGCTCTTGCATTTCTGACGGTGCAAGTCGATATGGTGATTTAGCCACAGGGTTCGCTCCCGGAATTAAATCGATCTTAAACTCGACTTCACGCACGGGAGGTAAACCGCTAAGGTCATCGGGAAACACTTCAGGAAAGTCTCGTACAATCGGGACCTTCTTAAGATCATTCCCTTTGACTTTCGTGTTGGCCACGTAAGCCAAGAAAGCCATGTAATTCTTGCTTAGACATTTTCGGGCTTGAGTACACGACATGAGTTTGAGTCCTTTGGATGATTTTTCGCCGTATACTTTCAATGTATCCCCCGAAGGCAAAGGAATTCGAATGCACTTCTCGAAACAAATAATTTCAGCATGATGTTTGGCTAACCAATCCATGCCAATGATAACGTCAAAGCTTCCAAGTTTCATAGGAATAAGGTCGATAAAGAAATCATGCTCGTTTAGGCTCAAAATGCAATCACGAATAACGACATCAACGGTGATGGGTTCTCCATCGGCGACTTCGACAGTAAGAGGTCTTTCTAGTTTCGTATGTGGCTTAGCAAGTATAGGCTCAAATTCTATCGAGACAAAACTCCTATCGGCTCCAGAGTCAAATAGAACGTAGGCATAAGAATTATTAATAAGAAACATACCTGTTCAGTTTTAAAGACGTTTACGATACAGGTGAAGCAACAAAAGTACTTGGATCATAAAGTTGGGGTTGGATTTGACATACCGTTCACCACATCGTTGTTAGCCTGTGCTTGGTTTGCATTGATGTTGAAGGCACGTCCTCGAGCTTGTGGTACGTTACCCGCAAGACGAGGGCATTGTGGGCGAAAATGACCAGGTTCCCCACAGTTGTAGCAAGCACGATTAGCAACTAACGCGGCATTGTTTGGTGCACGGTGACAAGTAGCCACCAAATGTCCATACTTACCACACAATGTACAGATACGGCACGGGGTATTACCCGCATGATGATACTTACAGACATTGCACAATGGTAGAGGACCAGCATAGGTTCTAGCAGCAGGTGCTTGTGTACCAGGAGCGGGTTGTCTTTGAGGTACTTTGGGTGTAGCCACAGCGAAATTACGCGCCGGTGTGAACTTGCGTTTCTTGTTGTTGTAAGACGGTTCATTCTTATTCTCCTTAGCTGCTTCAGGGACCGCCTTTTCAGTCTTTTTAGCCCCTTTGACAGACAAGGTGCCCGCTCGAATATGGTTTTCAGTAAGTTGAGCGGTGATGGTAATGGCATCTTCCAAAGTTGTGGGTCTACTTCCCACCACGGCATCTTGGATTTGAGGTGGCACCCCCTTGATGAACTTCTCAATGTTCCTAGGAACTGTGTCAACCATGTGAGGCAATAGGATGCTCAACTCGTGATGCCTAGTTGAATAGGCCAAATGATCTCCACCATCTTGCTTGAGATTCCAAAACTCCTCCTCCAGCTTTTGCAACTCACTTCTCGGGCAGAACTTTTGGATGGCAATGTTCTTGAATTCTTCCCAAGTGAGTGCCAACACAGCATCAGCACCACGATTCCTCTTCTCACTATTCCACCATGTAAGTGCTCTTTGTTGAAGAACACTTGTGGCATAACGGACTTTGAGTGCCTCGGGACACTCACAGTTGATGAAGGTGTTCTCCATACTTTCAAACCACTCGAGAAGTCCAGTGGCTCCTTCCTTCCCACTAAAGCTAGTGGGTTTGCACGAGTTGAAGTGCTTAAACGTGCAGGGTTGGTTGTTTCTTCCTTGATTTGCACTATTCTCTCCTTGCCCATTGCCATTAGTGTTGTCACTAGCGTTGGTCATCAAGGTGCTACTCAGTTCAGCAACCATGGTCGGAATGACGGCAGCCATTTGACGGGCAATCATGGCGGCTAATTTGCGGTCGGAGCTACCACGCTTTCCATGATGACGAGACATGCTGGATATAAAATACGTTAGTCACAGAAATTTGGAGATAAAAGATAATAAAACAAAGATTTTTCAAGACTTGTAAAACACATATGGAATGATTCCATTTGGTACTCATTACCATTTGGAAACGTTGACACGTCAAGGTGAGTTAACTCCAATTGCCTTAGAAACTTGTGTATATTGACCATAGTTTATCACTCATCCCAGAAATCCCCAGGTAAGCATAACTAGTCCCACGGGATTTATGCGAAATGCTTACCTTAGCCCGAAGGCTTTTTGCCAGGAAATCCAGAATACAGGTGTCTATGTGTCACACAATATTTCTTTAGGTTCATGGAATTAAAACCTTGATGAGATTTTCATGGATTAGTCATAAAGTCTAAAGATTTGAACCTTTTGATATAAAGCTTACGTTCCCCCGTGTCGTCGAGAATAAGTTTAAGATATTTCATCGCCGAGAGAATAAAGGATTAAGAATAAGTTTTAGAGGAGACAAGACAACCAAGTTTCTCAATTATAAGACAATCCTAACTAAAGGCATCAAGTTGCACATTAAGAAGCCCTCCTTAACAAGTAGCATTATGTAGCATGCAACAAAATATATTACAAGATCATAAAGATTTTTCTTATGAGGTTCATACATCAACTATAGTCTAGGTCACCATTTCTAATAACCTAAATCCCTATAGTTATGGGCTCTGATACCAATCTGTCACACCCCAACCTTAACGGCGGAAACGTCGAGATGTGAGGGTTAAGATTGTTCACAGCCACATAACACTACCATAAATTGTAAATATAAAAAATTCAATAGTTGAAATAAACCTTACAACCAAATGTCTCAACAAACAAAGATAAACAAAGTTCAACTTTCAAGTCTCAAGTTATTTTTATTTTTTTTTTCTAGGTCCAAATCCTAGGTGTAGGCATGCTTCAAAGATAATCATCAACCTTGTGCATTTCCTGAAACATGTTAAAAATAAAAGGGTCAACTTTAAAAGTTGGTGAGTTTCCATGGGTTAAGCATACATATATATATATATAAAAGTTTACAAGTAGCAATTCATGTCAATGGTTACGAAATAAGCAAGTTTATAGATAACATATAGCTACAATCAAACCTTGACCAAGAATATCATTTACAAGTTTAACGATTAGCTAAGTGTACTTGGTTCCCATAGTGCTCAAGAATACGACACTAGGAGCCGGCAATAACCTCGGCTTTAGCACCAAATAGGCTTGTCAGGCCCATAGATCTATGACGTCGCCAGGCTAGCAATAGTTAATGATTGTCAACATATAATATTCATCATATAAAGCTCACAATATTACAAATAACCATGACAAAGTTCATAAATGAATTGCTCGTGCATTTACAAGTATCAAGATGTTTACAAGTGCAAGTTCATAAAGTTAACATGTTTCACCCCAAAAAGTGTGAAATAAAGTAAAAAGGGGCATGGAAAACTCACATGATATAAGCTGGTGTTGAAGGTAATAACAAGAAAATAAATGGTGCTCCAACGATTCCTTTTACAAGATACCTAAACGTATATGTTCCAAGATATGTTTAACGATTCATACGTAAACTAGGGTTTTAAGTGGAGTTCGGGGTTTTTTTACAAATAAGGTTAACTATGAAAATCATATATATATTTTAATCCAATACAATTTAGGTAATTTAATATGGAGAGGAAATAAAATCATTTATAATAATTTGTAAAGTTTAATTATAAAATATAAATAATTTTTATAATTATCATGATTAAACTATTATTAAAGGTAACATGTTGACCAATAATATTTTAGTAATTTAAACTATTATTTAAAGTTTATTTTTATAAAAATAAACTAAGTATAACATTTGTTTAAAATATTTTATAAAAATATTAAAGTATTTAAAGTAATAATTTACATAAAATATTTAGGTGACTTGAAAAATAAATAAAGTTTTCAGAACTGATTTTTATAATTTTTAGAAATCTTCTATAATTTTTTTAAAGGCTGAAAAGCCCTAAAAAAATAGTTGAGGGTGCCCGGGTTCGAACCCGAGACCCCAAGGTTGACAGGGGGTGCGGTTACCGTTAGGCTGGGCGCCTATGCCTGCCAAGAAAATGGTTTCTAATTGTTAAAAGCATTAACTACTCGAAACCCCCAAATCCCATGAACCCTAACTTCGGATTTCATCAAATTGATCGATAATTCGTATGTTTCGGCCGAATTAAACTTAGGGCTTTTGTTTGTAATGATCATACGACCATGATAATATGTATACATACCCGGATCAAAGTCGAATCGATGGTGAGCAAGACGAAGAACAAGTCGCGGCTATGTCGAGATTGGTTCAGGTTGCAAATGATGTTAATAATCAAATTCGTTGCACAGATAGCTCCTACTGGTCTCGGTGATTGAAAGCCCTTTATCAATTTTAATTAAGAACGACTGAAGTTTGAAGAACACTACGGTTGCAGTTCACGATGGAAGTGGGGATCGAATGCGGGGTTTGTGTGTTTCTCAGACGAAATTGCAAATGGTGATAGATCAGGGTAGTTAAATGATTGTTCAAGTTTAATTAATTGGATTATTATTGAGTCTTGAATGCCGAACGGTTCTGTTGATAATGGCGACGGTTACTCGGGTCGTTCGAGTTCATATCCGTTGTTTAAAGGCGATTAAGGTTCTAAAACGGTTTCGAATCATGCATACGAACCGGTTAGAAACGATTGGGGTTTGATTTTACGCGTTTTAGTCGCGTTTGGACTTCGCCGGAGGTCGGCCGGAGTTTGGCCGGGGTTTGACCGGAGAAACGGGGGAAAAATGCGGGAGGGGGTTTGGGTTTTGATTAATTGCAGTTTTAGTCCCTGCAGTTTTCGAATTAATATTTTATGCTTAAAACTTTCATTTAAAGTTTCAAATTTGTCGCAAATACCCCCTGAACTTAATTAACCCTTAAGTTTTAAATGTTTTTATAACTTATTAAATGTTTAACTTTTATAAGTTATTAATTAATTAATTTTTTTTTTCTTTTTATTATAATTATTATTATTCTTTTTTTTTTTTATTTAATTTTGACTATTGTTATTATTATTATTATTTTTAATAAATTAATTTATTAACTTCAAAATTAACTAAGAAACAAGCCTTCATAAATGACATAAATGGTCCTTACGAGAACATAACAGGGTTAACTATAATTAACGAAAACACGAAAGGTTACAGTGTAGATCAACTGGGTCTAACTCCTCCGCACCCTTTGTGACCTTTCCAAGTAATAGTTCACAAAACAAAGGGTAACATCCTGCTAGTTCTGGTCATCACTCACAACCTCAATCTCCTGCATATTTTGTCCCTCAGGGTCCAATGCCTTATCCTTATCCCTGCTATTACATGCCACAGCCAAATCCAGTTCAAGTCCCTATAGCACAACAACCTCAAGCCCTACCTGAGCCTCAACCATCTCCATCACAATCTCAACCTCATCACAGCTTCTTCACACCAGGAGTTGTTGACTGGAGCAGCTTACCAGATGATCTTTCTGGTTTCAATGAGCAATTATCTGCTGGTGCTAGTCAACATGGTGGTGAACATCCTTTTGGGAATCTTGCTCTCATGGCCCTGGAGTCTACTGAGGGTTCCTGCTCCGATGCTTCATCTTCACAGGTAATCCAGGTATCTTCTGAGGCTAAAGCCAAGTTATGTTCTGAATCATGCATAGCTGCCTTTGTCTCTATTAGAGAGGCAAATGTAGCTTTAATTAATCAAAATCTTGAGTTTGAGAAAACTATTTCCAAAAGAAAAGATGAGTATGTGTCTGCACTTAATGACAAAGATGATGAGATTTACAAGCTTAAATGTCAACTTAATGATGAAAAGGCTAAGGTAGAGGTCATTCTCGAGAACCACAGAAGTCTCAAAGAGACACTTGCAGCTACCCAAGTTGAGTGTGACCGCTGGGTAACATCCTGCAAGGGATTTGAAATGCTTCTCAGCAAGCAAACAGCTTCAAATGTGAAGTTTGGAATAGGTTACAATCATACTGCACCACCTACTGATTTTACTTCAAAAGTAATAGTAAAATCTGAAGGTGAAAGTAATTTCCAAACCACATCATCATGTGATTCATCCTCAAATGATAATACAAAATTAGAGGATGAAGTCAGTGTTAAGATCTCAGCAAGTCAATTGCCTGATGGTTTAAATGCTGATAAACACATGAAGCTGAGAAATTCAGATGTTGTCCCTCAAAGTACTCCAAGTACTGAAGGGCAAGTCACAACATCTGAAAAGCATTTCGAATCTGACGAAATAAAAGGAGTAACAACTGCTGAGGAATCTATCATACAGTCTGTCAGGACGGATAGAGAACAGCTGAAGAACAAGTCTTCAGTTGTTACCGATCCTTCAGTACTTAACACAAGTACTGAAAGGAGGAAAGTACTGAAGATCACACCTTCAGCAGTTGCCACTTCAGCAGTTGATCAATCCAAGATGAAGAATAAGCCATGTGAAATATGTGGTAAATTCAATCATCTATCTGATGATTGCTGGTACAAAAAGGGTTCCAAACTCAACAGAGATAAGCTCATTAAAGAAGAGATTAATAAAATGAAAAATGAGTTTGAGACTAAGTTTGTACCAGAGTCATCTCAAACTGATAAACCCAAGGCCTCACAAAATCCAAAAAGAAGGATGGGGTTTATCAGAAAACAGCTGATAGTGTTCCTCATGATAAACATCAGACGAAGTCTGTGATTTTCAAGGAGGAAATGGTGGGTCACAGGAACTCATCAAAAACAAGTACTGATGTGTCAAATGAGCTGAAGGCTTTAGCAACAAATCAGACACAACTTGTTATGATGGTTCAACATTTGTTGGGGAGAGTTAACCAACTAGATGCACCTGTGATCAAACCACTGAAAAGGAAATCCAAGCCCAAATCAAAGAATTCCATTTCAGCACCATCTCCACCTTCATCAGCTGTTAATCATGAGAAACAAGTTATGGTTAAATCTGTTGATGAAAACAGACCCAAACCAAAAGGGTTTGGGTCTCTAAAGCTAACTAGTTTCTTATGATAAATGCAGGGTTCTTCAGCATGCCAAAGAAGCATCTGGTATGTAGACAGTGGAGGATCTATGCATATGACTGGGAGCAGTTCTCTTCTTAATGACTACTCTCAAGGAAAGAGGGGATTTGTCTCATTTGGAAATGATGCTAAGGGTTACATCATCGGGAAAGGATTTGTGTCAAATGGAGAAATCAGATTTGATGATGTTAACCATGTGGAGAATCTCAAGTATAATCTACTGAGTGTTAGTCAGATGTGTGATAAAGGGCATGTTGCACTTTTCACAAGCCAGAACTGCCGGATTCTGTCTTCCAAAGTTCTGAGGCTGATTGACAAGGAATTGGATGAACATACTCTCCTGAAGGCCAACAGGATAGGAAGAGTATATGCCTTGGATTTGTCAAAGAAGATTGCTTTAAAAGGTCATCCTTGCCTGTTCTCCAAGGGCTCTCCTCAGGAATCTAAACTGTGGCATAGAAGGCTGGGTCATGTTAATCTCAAAAACATGAATCAGCTGATCCACAATAGTTTAGTGAGAGGTCTACCAATAAAGGAGTTCCTCTGTGATGAAACCTGCACTGCTTGTTTAAAAGGAAAACAACACAAAGTCTCATTCCCTCCTATAGAAGAACCAAAGTCCACTGCCTGCTTGCAATTACTGCAAATGGATCTTTTTGGTCCTGTGAGAGTAATGAGCATGGCAAAAAAGAAATACTGTCTGGTAATTGTGGCTGATTACTCCAGATTTGTATGGACCTTCTTCTTGCATTCAAAGGATGAGGCTGCTCAAACAATTATTAACTTTGTGTTGTATGTTGAGAAGCAGTATTCCCTATCAGTCAAGTGTACAAGAAGTGATAATGGAACTGAATTTAGAAACCATACACTTGATGATTTCTACCTTTTAAAAGGAATCAAGAGGCAGTATAGCATCCCAAGGACTCCAGAACAAAATGGAGTAGTGGAGAGAAAGAACAGGACCCTAATTGAAGCTGCAAGGTCTATGTTGGCTGACTCTGGTTTGCCACTGACCTTTTGGGCTGAAGCTGTCAACACAGCATGCTATGTGCAAAATAGAGCTTTAGTGAATCAGAGGTTGATGAAGACTCCTTATGAAGTTCTACATCATTTGGCTCCTCTAATTTCATTCTTCAGAGCATTTGGGTGTCCTTGTTACATTCTCAACACAAAGGATCAACTCCAAAAGTTTGATTCTAAGGTGGATGCAGGGTATTTTGTTGGGTATTCATCCACTTGCAAGGCTTACAGAGTGTTCAACTGCAGAACAAAGATGGTTGAAGAAACCTTGCATGTGAAGTTCAATGAATCTCCTAAGGACAAAATCCCACAAAACCCTGTGGAGTTGTTTGATCTGGACATACTGCAATATGTTCCTTATCAGCCTCCAGCTATTGCAGATCATGTGAATTCATCACCTTCTGCAGCTAGTCATCCATCTGGTGGTACTGATGTTCATGATGATCCAAGTACTCACCTATTCAAGTTTAGTGATCAACTGCCTGAGTCTACTCAACTTGATGTTCCTGTAGCTTCAGTAGCACCATCCACAACAAATGCTAATGAGATTTCTGAATCCTCTACTTCATTTGACTTGCCATCTAATACTTGGTTTCAAGAATCTTCATTTGACTTGCCATCTAATACTTGGTTTCAAGAATCTGGATCAACATCTGTTGCTGCTGAGCGTGCTACAAACACTTTCACAGATCTTATAGTATACCAAGAGCTGAAGAATCACCCAACGTCTCAAATCATTGGTGATATCAATGCTGGTGTCTCAACTAGAAGTCAATTGTCCAACTTCTGCTTCTATGCTCTCTTCATCAGTCAGCAAGAGCCAAAGAACTATCATATTGCATTAAGAGACAATGGATGGGTTGATGCCATGCAGCTTGAGCTTCTTCAGTTCAAAAAGCAGCAAGTGTGGGAACTGGTTCCTCTACCCCCAGGTAAGTGTGCAATAGGCACTAAATGGGTGTTTAGGAATAAAACAGATGAAAATGGGCAAATTGTCAAGAACAAGGCCAGACTGGTTGTCCAGGGGTTTTCACAAGAAGAAGGTATTGATTATGATGAAACCTTTGCCCCTGTAGCCAGACTGGAGGCAATTAGATTGTTCTTAGCCTATGCTGCATTCCACAATCTTAAAGTTTTTCAAATGGATGTCAAAAGTGCATTTTTATATGGTAAAATAAAAGAAGAGGTTTATGTGTGTCAACCACCAGGTTTTGAGGATAATAAACATCCTGATTGGGTGTATAAACTTGATAAGGCTCTTTATGGGTTGAAACAAGCTCCTAGAGCCTGGTATGAAACACTGTCAAACTTTCTTCTTCAGAATAATTTCACTAGAGGCTCCATAGATAAAACTTTGTTCATTAAGAAAGTGGGTCAACATAAGCTCCTTGTTCAAATTTATGTTGATGATATTATTTTTGCATCCTCTGATCCACAGTTGTGTGATGCATTTACAAAGTTGATGCAACAAAAATTCGAAATGAGTGCCATGGGAGAATTACAGTTTTTTCTAGGTTTGCAAATTAAACAACAAGCTGATGGAACTTTCATTCATCAGTCAAAATACACAAAGAGTCTTTTGGCAAAGTTTGATTTACAAAACTGTAAGCCCTGTTCTACTCCCATGTGCAGCACCACACAACTGGATGCAGATCAGAAAGGTAAAGCTGTTGATGAAACACTTTACAGATGTATGATTGGGTCCTTGATGTACTTAACAGCTTCTAGACCAGATATTATGTTTCCAACTTGTGTTTGTGTTAGATTTCAGGCTGCTCCTAAAGAGTCTCATTTGATTGCAGTCAAGAGGATCTTTAGATATCTGCAAGGTACTCAATCTCTAGGTCTTTGGTATTCCACTGGGCACTCTTGCAAATTAGTTGCTTTTTCTGATAGTGACTATGCAGGGTGTAAATTAACTAGAAAATCAACTTCTGGTGGATGTCAATTCCTAGGCAACTGTTTGGTTTCTTGGCAGAGTAAGAAACAAACATCTGTTGCTACATCCACTGCTGAAGCCGAGTACATTACTGCTGCAAGTTGTACATCTCAGGTACTCTGGCTTCAGAATCAATTATTGGACTATGGCCTTACAGAGACTAAGACTCCATTACTAATGGATAGTGCTTCAGCTCTTTGTATTGTCAAGAATCCAGTCCAGCACTCTAGGACCAAACATATTGAGATCAGACACCATTTTATCAGGGATTGTTTTGAAAAAGGTCTGATTGATCCAAAGTTTGTTCCTAGTGCTGATGAGCTTGCAGACATATTTACTAAGCCTTTGGACAGTTCAACTTTCCAAAACCTAGTGTTAAGGCTTGGTATGCTGCAGCTAGACTAAGTGACAACTACTGATGATCTCAGTTAACAAGTACTAATGAGCATTCGTATACTATTGTCACAAATAAGTACTGATAAGTTCTTTTATCCTCAGTAGTTTTCATAACTACTGAAGACTAAATTACTTAAAAGTACTGAAGTATTCTATCTGTTGAAAAGAACTGATGTAGTTACAACTACTGGTGTCAATATAACAGATAAGTACTGGTGACCAATGAAACGTCTGAAAAGCAGACAACGTCTGATATAAGTGTTGAGGTCAGAATGAAACAGCTGATGAGCTAAGAATTGACGACAACAGCTGATGAGAAATTTATCTCTTTAGTTGTTTCTACAACTACTGCTTCAAACAACTGAAGCCAAAACCATGTCTTCAGTAGTTTCACAACTACTGATGACTAATACCAAGTCTTCAGTTGTTACAACTTCTGAGAGTTAAAACCAGGTCTTCAGTTGTTTTCAAACAACTGATGACAGCACCCACACTTTCAGTAGTTTTATATCAGCCTTTTCTTACCCTATAAATACCTAAACCTACTTTCAAACGTTTCATTAGCCTTTTTCCGTCCTTCACTCTCTCAACAATGGCGACCATGAAACTCAAACCCAGACACAACTGTGTTGCCTACCTCTCGAAATCGGCCTTCTGGAACAAATTTGATAACGCCATCGATCTTATGGTAGATTCCCCGTACCGAACCGCCTTTCTTCTGAATCCTACCATATACCCCGATTCCCTAAGCCAATTCTGGACCAACGTCTTCGTGCAGACTGGTGAGAATGATCGCCAAATCACTCTCCAGTCGTTGGTTAACCAGAAACAGGTGATCATCACTCCCGACATCATTCGACAAACCCTAGATCTACATGATGCCACCTATGTCACAGAATACCCGAAAGGCACAACCGATATGTCTTTCATCAACAACGGGTATGAAGGAGACTTAAGTGCTACCACCATCCTGAAGAAGCACTTCCATGATGCTGAACGTCTTATATTTCACATGGTGAATGTCTGCCTTGCATCAAACACCTCCTCATGGGATCAGATGTCCTCCCGATGGCAACAGGTATTATACTCTATCTTTGAACGACAAAATCTAAATTTTTCTGAGATAGTTTTTATGGAACTAAAGGATCTGGCTTTGAAACCTGTGGCAAACAGATGGATATTATATCCCAGGTTTCACATGGCCATAACTTTAACACAGCTAAAATCAGACGGCCTTGTTGGCCTTGGAGTCCCTGCTCCGGCTGTATTGCCTGAAGTATACTCCAGGCACAACTCTGACCCTACAATGAAAAGGGCTGCCCGGCTACTAAAACCCAAGCAGCGGGAACCCACAGCCTCCACCTCCAGATCCAAAGTCCCCACCAAACCCAACACCAAAAAGCCCAAAAAGGCTACTCAGGGAGATGAGTCCCCTGAAGATGCCCCTGTACCACCAATACAGGAAACACTTACTGGTTCTAACCCCCCAGTAGTGACAAAGACTCTACCAGCCCTAGCCGCTCAGGCATCCTCTCAACAGGATCCTGATGCAACCGAAATTGGGGATACCACAATGCTGGAACCTATCTCAATTGAGAAGGTTACCATTGAAGAGCACCAGTCACCCCAGGTGCAATCTGCTTCAGACCTATCTCCAAACACAACCGCCCCTCAAAGCCCAACATTTATTGTTGCACAAGTGCTGAGTCAGCTGCATTCCTCTCCTCCTCCCCAGACACCAATTACAATGGGGAAAACCTCAACAGCTGAGGCAGAGGACCAAAATGCTGCTGATAACCCACAGCACAGGGGTTATAATGTTCAATCTCCCAGTGTAGAGGAGGAGGTTAGAACATCTGGTAAGGCTGCCACTTCTACTGATTCAGCAAATGACCAGGATGAAGTTGGTAACATCTCTAAGACCTCACCAGAGGCAACTGCCGATGAAGGACTCAGTCCTGAGGCAGGAAGTCCCCAGAACCAAGAACAAGGGGCACATGCTACAACTGATCTACACTCAGGGCATGTACATCCTGATTCAATCAGGAGGTCAGGTGATTCAGCAACGACTGATGATGACCTGGGCTTTTTCTATGATGTCTTAGCCCATAACACAATCCTTGAGGCTGAGGTGAGCAGACTCAAAGAACTGCTTGCCAAAATGTCTCAGGATCAAAGTCCATCTGCCCCAATAAACCCACAGATGGCACCTTCATCTGAAGGTTCCCCAAACACTCCTCCACTACACTCAACTGAGCCACCAGCCACTGTTGTTGGCACCACCTCTCAGGGACAGAACCCCTCTGAGCAGATGGTTGCTACCTTTCAAAACTCCTTAACTCTCATCACTCCCATCATCAATGAGATTGTGCATAAAGCCATTGATGAGAAAATCTCCTCAGATCTAAAAACACTTGTTGATGATGTTGTGCAAAAGAAGCTTTCTGCCATTCAAACCCCTGAACCCAATGCACCCAAAAAGGGGGAGTCTAAGGCAGTGAAAGAAAGAAAAAGAAAGAGAGTGGAAGATGAGAAACAAGAAGAAAAAGAAAAGGAGTTAGAAAAGGAAAAACAGCTGATCACATACAAAAGAAAGAAAAGTGCTGAAACTCAAAAGCCTGATGAAGAGAAATCATTGGAAGATCTGATTAAAGAAGCTGATGAAGCTCACAGCAGATCAATGGACAGAATAATAGACCAACTCTTCAGACAGGGCTTTGATACAGCCACATTAGACACTGAGATCAGAAGGCTGGAGATTAATGAGATACAAGAAAGATGGGCCAGTTACAGTGTAATGGAAAGGGAGAGGTTGGAGATAATGATCAGGTTTATTGCAAAATACTTGGGAAGATCATTAATTGAGATTAAATCATGGACCAGAGACAGTATTCTGGCAATAACCACCAGAATCTGTGCTTCTGAAGCATTCAATAAGGGGTTGATCATCGAAGCCTTAGATGAAGCAGGAGTTGGGAAGAGAACTGATATGGCCAAGCTTTCCAAAGCCAAACTTACCACAAAAATGCTAGATCAGCCTTTCCAAACTCCCACTCAAAAACAACCAACCCCACAACTCTCCAAACCAATTCAACCCTCAAAACCAACTCCCTTACCCCAAAAACCACCTCAAACCACATCCAGTGATGCACCCAGAAGGAGGAGAAGGGTGTTGAGGATGGTAGAAGAAGAAGAAGAAGATGATGAAGAAGACAGTCTGCCAATCTCTACTGTTCTAAAATTACCTGAGCCCAGAAGTCAACAAATGATCACACCAGACTTTCAGAGGCAAATGGTGAAAGTTAAGATTGAAGAAGAAGAACAGCAGAAACAGCACGATGAGCAACTTTTGAAGATGATTGACAAAGAGTTTCCTCAGTCATCATCTATACAAGCCATGAAGAAACACGCTCAAAGGCTGTATGCTCTCAGGTATACCTTTCAATATCAAAAGGAGAGAGTAAGGATTTGGCCAGACCCCAGGGTTAGTTCTAGAATTCATAAGAAATCCATACCAAGTAGATACAATGGCCAAGTGAGAAAGACCATAGATGCTGCTATTATGTTGGCCATTGTAGTCTCACCCTGGGAAATACTTGAAGACTTCAAGAGAGCCTACAAGTCAAAGATGACCCCTCAAACTCTAATGGAGAACAAAATGGTCAGAAGGGGTTGTTATACAAGAGGCTTGAAGAGATCAAGAAAAATGAACTCCAGTTGTTATTAGAAGGGAATCACCCAGATGAATTTGCTTACAGAGAGATAACAACTGTTGAGTTGAAAAATGGAAAGACAATAAAGTACTTATCAGAGTACTATGGCCCAGAGTTCTTCTTCGAAGGAGAAGCAGAAGAACTCACTAAGGAGGAACAAGTTGTTCTCCTTGAGGCCTACGTCAGAGAGTCTTATAGACTCATCAATGGGAAGTAGGTTTCATGGTTGGGATAACGGCTCTGTGTCCAGTTCCCCAAGATAGAGTTCCCTTCCATCCTTTGATACTCACATCTACTGAAACCTGTTCCCCGGCTCGTGCTTATCTGATATCTCTGAAGCTGATCAAGAGAGTATATCTGCCAAGAATAAGTGGGACCTCAATAAGCTTAAAGGTTTTGGCTACATTGGTTCAGGGGGAGTTTGTTGGACCAAAAGAACCAATGAGCCTGATCAGAAAAACCTTTAAGTCCCACGGACATTACAACAACTGAAGTAGTCTGCAACAGCTGAAGACATCAGCTGATAACAAGGTCTGAAGACAAAGTCTGAAGTGAAAGAGCTGAAGACAAAGTCTGAAGCTAAAGAGCTGAAGACAAAGTCTGAAGTGAAAGAGCTGAAGACAAAGTCTGAAGCTAAAGAGCTGAAGACAAAGTCTGAAGTGAAAAACTGAAGACAAAGACTGAAGACCAAGTTTCAGACGTTGTCACAACAGCTGAAGAAGACCTCTTCAGTAGTTGTGATGGTTTCCTTTCCGTAGTTGTATTTTTCCTTTTAGTACTTGTAGTTTCAGTAGTTTTATGTTTCTTGTACTTAGCATACTCTGAGATGTTCTCAGTTATGAACATTCTCAGTAGTTTGCTTACTTTCAGTTGTTTGTAGTAATTCTATTAGACGTCACTATCAAGTGACATCAGCAGATGTCACATTCCCTTATATAAGGAATGGTGACCTAATTGTAATCCGTGCAGCTTGGAAAAACCTAGCAGCCGCCATACCAAAGCATGTGTGCATGAATGTTATCATCCCTTTGCAGAAAACCCTATCTCTATATAACTGTGTACTGTTCCATTGAATATTCATTGTGTTCTTGCTATATTTGTCTAATTCTTGTTCTAATTCCGCTGCGATTTAACTCTAATCGATCAAACTTAGATCACTGATCCTAACAGATCTGTTATGATTGCCTAATCTAGGATAGTATTTTATCTTAGATGCTTTACTTCTAGCAATGTAGTATCTATCTAGTTGTAGATTCCAGCTGGTTTTCCAAGTATGATCGGCTATAGATAATAGTATATATAGTTTCTTAATGTAACTTAGTAACTATGCTTGTGAGTGTCTTGTAAAACTGAGTTGAGAAGTAACATATACAAGATGTTGAAAGACCATTCATATGTGTTCTTGTTTTCATTAACTTATTATATTACTTGTTAACTTAGTTGAGATTCTACTTCATCAAACCGAGTGATATTAAGTGAGTTTGTGAGAATATCTTGTGTTATAAGACAAACACCAATCCTGCATTTGTGTCTTCAGATGAAAGTTGTGGCAACTCTCTCTTAACTTTTGAAGACTTAGACTGCATCCATCCACATGACCTGGAGTATATGGAGATAGTCCAGCAGATGGCTCTTCTCACTCATAGAGCCAAGAAGTTCTACAAGAGAACCGGAAGAAAGTTCCCAAGCAATGTAACCAATGGAAAGTTTGGACTGGATCAAAGTAAAGTGAAGTGTTACAATGATAACTAAATAAGACACTTAGTGTAAGGCACCTAGGACTAATGGTGGCCAAACATAATCCAGGCCTAACTACACTTATGGAGCTCCCAAAACTGAGAAGCCAAGCCAACCAAAGCAATAAGCTGCTGTTTCTAGTGAAGAAGGGGGCTTTGACAGGAGCTTTCAGGTAGAGGATGTCTCTCTAAATCAAGCATTAAGGGCTGACCATGATTAAGCCATGGTATTGGAACATCTATATACTCCTGAATGCAGTTCTAAAGTTAAGATGTATAGGTCCTATAACTTAGAAATGAGATTTGATCTTGAGACTTCGAATATTTTAAAAGCTGATTTCAAAAGAGTAGAAAATGACTATAAATATAAAATAGTAGATCTAGAGAAAACAATTTCTACTCTTAAGCATGAGCACACAATTTATAGGACTCGAAACAATGATCTCATTACTAATTTAATTGAATGCTAGGCTGAGCTTGTGATCAGCAAAGCCAGGGTAGAAAAATGTGTTCTTGAAGAGGAACCTTCAAGAACGATCATATCTTCATCCTTGCATGCAAAGATTTGTTATCAAAATAGACACGGATTGGGATCAACTGAGATAGCTCCTCCACACACATTATTATATGTCAGATCTCCAAGGTGCAGGAATAGTGAAGAGGAGCTGCCCCTTATTGATCCTATCCAAGAAGAGGATGAAGATGAAGAGGATATAGTGAAGGATGAACTTGAAGTGAGTGAGGAGGTTCATCCTAAGAAGGGTCACTATACTCCTGGAGAGAAGAAAGAACCAAGGATGGCCAAGTCAGCTAGGAAGAATTTGATAGGGGCTTCCAAAGGAAAATCAAAGAAAATCCAAGAGATCAAGTCCACCTTCAATCCCAAGAAAAAACAACTATTTATCTCTGCTGGGTTTAAGATGGTGAAGACTAAAGACTTAAATATGGTCTCTAGTACCAGGATTTCTAGTTCAAGTTCAAACCATCCTGTCAATAGACGATAGTTGAACAAGTGTGCACCACTACTACACAGCCTGAACCATCCAGCTCCAAGAGGAAGCTTCACCCTTAGAAGCCTGCTGCATCATCTAAGAAGGTGGAGAAGGAGCTGGAAATAGATCAAGATCAATTTTCTCCTCCGAATAAAACTCTCATAAGTATGCATGTTGAATGCATCATGTGTGGTGGTACTACTCATTATGCTAAGGATTGCTTCTACAATCCTAAGAGTACCATCCACATGAACAAGAAGAAAACATATGCAAGGAAGAAGAAAATAGCTTCGTAAGGAAAATCACTTTCCTTTGAGAGTTCCAAGGTGAACAAGAATATGATAGGTGGAAAACTGTCTTTGAAAGAAAATTTGGTTTCGGAAGAAAGGAATGCTTCCGAAGCACTGAAGTCTGCTACGATGAATGCAAAAGCTTTCGAAGGTTCAGTCTCCAAAACTTCTGAAGTCACAAAAACTTTCAAAGTTTTAAAGGCCTAGTCTAATCTCCCAAAGATGGTATGGATGATGAAGGAATGCCATGTGACTAGAGTTTCTTCATCAACAACAGCCAAGGATCCTCAAAGTTTGCATATAGGATCAATAACTATTGAACTATCTTCAGTTCATCTTGATGAGCCCAAAACCAACAAGGCTTGGGTTTCAAATGCAACTAACCATCTCTTTTTCTTATGCAGGAACAACTAAAGACCAAAAGAAATATGTGGATCATTGATAGTGGATATTCAAGGCACATGATAGGCAATGGCTTTTTACTTCAAAACATTAGGAAAATTGATAGAGGGTCAGTTGCTTTTGGATGATTGTAAGGAGGTTACATCACTAGAAGGGGCAGAGTCACAAATAGTAAGCTCAGGATTGAGAAGGTAAGCTTTGTTAAGGAGGTTGGGCATAATCTCTTGAGTGTATCTCAATTTTATGACCAGAGACATAACATGCTCTTCTCTGAGCATGAGTGCATTGTTCTTAAGCCCAAGGTGATCATTCCTCAAGAGAATATCCTACTCAGGCCCCCAAGAAAGGGAACATGTACAAGATGGATCTACAGGAAACCACCCTATTAGAAAAGTTTCTTGCTTTCAATCTAGAGCAATAGTGATGAGTCTTTCCAATGGCATAAAAGAATATGCCATGTAAACTTTAAGAACATAAATAAATTAATTAAAGATGATTTGATAACTGGAATGCCAAAGAAAGAGTTCACAAATGATGACCATTGTGTTGCATGTCTAAAATGAAAGCAACCCAAAGTGTCTCACAATTCAAAGGAAATGAACTCCATCACTACTCTCCTACACTTATTACATATGGATCTCTTTGGCCCCACTAGTGTATTGAGTCTAGGAAGAAATTCATGCTTTCTTGTAATCATAGATGATTTCACAAGATATACTTGGATCTTCTATCTTAGAAGTAAGGATGAGACCTCTGAAATCTTGAGATCCATCATTCTGGAAATTTTGAATCAATGTGATCACAAGGTCAAGATCATAATATGTGATCAAGGAACTGAATTCAAGAACCAAATCCTTGATACATTTGATGATGAAAAGGGTATTACAAAACAATATACTGCTCCTAGAACTCTTCAATAAAATAGTGTTGCTAAAAGAAGAAATAGGACACTTATTAAGGCTGGAAGAACCATGCTCTTTGACATTAAACTGCCTATCACCTTCTGGGCGGAGGCGGTCAACACTGCCTGCTATGTGTAGAACAAATTTTTAGTAATCAAAACTCATGGTAAGACTCCTTATGACCTGTGGAATAAAAGGAGACCCTTCATATAGCCAAGTTTGCTGCGAAAGCAGATGATGGACACTTCATTGGATACTCTTCCCAAACTAAGGTTTATAGAGTATACAATCTCAAAACTAGAGTAGTTGAGGAGTCAGTCAATGTGACCTTCAATGAACACACTCCATGTGTGAAGGGTTCTAAACCTGATTGGCTATTTGATCTTGATTTCGTTACCAATTGTTTTAAAAATTCTTATGAAGATTTCAGGAGATCCTGATCTAAGATTTTAGATGAGAGACCAAATGATAGAACTCTTTCAGCTCCAGTGGTAACAAACCCTGCAAATGGAAATCCGGTCAGCACAACCATGACAAACTCTTCAATTGATACATCTGAGGTGCCAACCAATTCCAGCAATGACGCATAAAATTCAAATGAAGGGATTTCCAATGTAGGAGGAGATGCAGATGGTGAAAGTGATCAAGAATTTCATGATGCTGACAACCAATCCACTTAAGACAACATCAATGATGTAACATACTCTCCGGATCAAGTTACACTTGATAAGTGTGCTGATGTGGTGGGAGATAATCAATCACCAAATCTAAATTTCAGTAATTTTTATCTTTCAAATCAACTTGTTGTGATTACTCAACTGAGAATCCACAAGTATCATCCTACCAAAAACATCAATGGAGATGTTGAGACTGGGGTGAGAACAAGAGGAGAAACCCATGATAACAATGTTTATCTGCAATCTTGCTTCTTGTACTAGTTTGAGCCAAAGAAAGTTGATGAGGCTTTGAAAGATGGAAGGTAGGTTGAAGCAATACAGGAGGGGTTGTTTTAATTCAAAAGACATGTTGTTTGGAACCTATGTCCTCTTCCTCCTATGAAGATGCAAATAGGTACCATGTGGGTTTTCAGGAACAAGAAAGATGATAGAGGGCTTGTCATCAAGAATAATACAAGACTAGTTGATCAAGGGTACACGCAAGATGAATGTATTGACTACACAAATGTCGTTACTCCTATAGGAAGACTAGAAGTTATTAGGAAATTCCTTGCTTTTGTTGCATCTAAGGATTTCAAGGTCTTCTAACTTGATGTTAAGTTTGGATTTTTATATGGGGTGATAGATGAGGAAGTGTATGTCAAGCAACCACCTATCTTTGTAGATCCAGATCAACCTAATTATGTCAGAAAGCTTGACAAAGCACTTTATGGGCTACATCAAGCTCCAAGAAAATGGTATGACACACTGTTACAGTACCTAGTTCAACATGGTTATAAAAGAGGTACTGTTGACAACACATACTTCATCAAAAGAAAAGGAAATGAGTTGATGTTGATCATGTTTATATTGATGGCATAATCTTTGGGTCAATTAATGTAAGACTCTACCAAGAGTTTAAAAGGCTGATAAAGAGTATATTTGAAATGAGTGCCATGGGGGAACATAATTTCTTTCTAGGAATTCAAGTGAAGCAGGTTGACAATGACATCTTCATAAACCAGTCAAAGTATGTACAAGACATACTAACCAGATTTCATCTGACTGAGTGTAACGTTGCTAAGACTCCTATAGCCAGAAACCACCCTCCATAGATCCCATTCAAGAAAAAGATGAAGATGAAGAGGAGATAGTGAAGGATGAACCTGAGGCAAGTGGTAAGGGTTATCTTGAAAAGGGACACTATTCTCCTGGAGAGAAGAAAGAATCAAGGATGACCAAGTTTACAAGGAAGAACTTGTAGGGTAACTAAGAGAAAGTGCAAGAAAGCCAAAGAAATCAAAGCCACTTTCAATTCCAAGAAAAAGCAGGTTTTCATTTCTACTGGATTTGAACTGGTAAGGACTGAGGATCCAATCATGGACTCTAGTACCAGGAGTTCTAGTTAAGGTCCAAGTCATCCTGACTCAAAGAAGGCGGCTGATAAAATATGCACCACTGCTGGAGGTCCAGTTAGATCAGTGACAATGGCTATTCCAGGCACATGATAGGCAATGGCTCTTTGCTTTAAAACTTTGAAATAATTGATGGAGGTCCAGTTGCTTTTGGAGGAGAATCTGGTGGTTACATTACTGGAAGGGGTAAGGTCACAAATGGTAAGCTCAACATTGAAAAGGTAAACTTTGTCAAGGGGTTTCTATATAATCTTTTGAGTGTATCCTAATTTTGTGATCAGAGACATAACATGCTCTTTCCTGAGCATGAGTTCATTATACTCAAGCCCGGGGTGGTCATTCCTCATGAGCATATCTTGCTCAAAGCCCCCAGGAAAAGGAACATGTACAAATGGATTTGCAAGAAACATCCCCTTTAGGAGAAGTTTCTTGCTTTCTATATAAAGCCAATAGTGATGAGTCTTTCCTTTGACATAAAAGAATGTGCCATGTAAACTTTAAAAACATGAATAAATTAATTAAGAATGATTTGGTAACTAGAATGCTAAAGAATGAGTTTACAAGTGATGATCATTGTGTTGCATGCCTGAAAGGGAAGCAACACAAGGTATCTCATAAGCCACAGGAAATGAACTCCATCACTACACCCCTACACTTATTACATATGGATCTCTTTGGCGCCAGTAGTGTAATGAGTTTAGGAAGGAGCTCTAATTGCTTGGTGATTACAGATGACTTCACAAGATATACTTGGGTCTTCTTCCTTAGAACTAAGGATGAGACCCCCTGAGATCTTGAAGAGTTTCATTCTGGAAATCAAGACTCAATATGATCACAGGGTCAAGATCATAAGATGTGATCAAAGAACCAAATTTAAAAACCAAATCCTTGATACATTTTGTGATAAAAAGGGTATTTCAAAACAATACAGTGCTCCCAAGACTATTCAGCAAAACGATGTTACTGAGAGGAGAGACATGACACTTATTGAAGCTGCAAGAACCATGTTGTTAGACTCTAAACTACCCATCACCTTCTGGGCAAAGGCAGTTAACACTGCTTGCTATATGCGGAACAGAGTTTTAGTGGTTAAGACTCATAATAAGACTCCTTATGAACTTTGGCACAAAAGGAGACCTTTCATTGGTTTCCTCAAATCCATTGGATGTCCTTGCACCATCTTGAATACCAAGGATCAAATAGCCAAATTTGTTGAGAAATTAGATGATGGACATTTCATTGGATACTCTTCCCAAGCTAAGGTTCAATGAGCACACACCTAGTCTGAAAGGTTCTGGTCTTGATTGGTTGTTTGAGAATGTTTTAGGATCTACATGTATTTTTCAAAAGGAGATTCGGATCCAAGATTTGAGCTAAGAAGACCAAGTGCACAAACTACTTCCGCTCAAGTGGTAACTAGCCCTACAGTTGGAAATCTTGTTAGCACAACCATGACAAACTCTTTAGCAGATACATCTGAAGTGCCTATAAATTCCAACACAAAGGCAGAGAACTCAGATGAAGGAATTTCCAATATAGGAGGAGATGGAGGTGGTGAGAGTGACCAAGAATTCCTTGATACTGATAACCACTCCATAGAAGACAACATCAATGATGTAACACACTCATTGGATCAAGTCTCACTTGATAAGTGTGTTGATGTGATGGATGAATCTCAAGCACCAGTTCTAAATTTCACCAATTTAGATCTATCTAAACAACTTGCTGTGATTCCTCAACTTAGAATCCATAAGTCCCATCCTACCACAAACATCATTGGAGATATTAAGACTAGGGTAAGAACAAGGGTACCAACCCATGACAAAAAGTTTGTCTTCACTCTTTTTTCTTGTCCCAGATAAAGCCTAAGAAGATTGAAGAGGCTTTGAAATATAGAAGTTGGGTTGAAGAAATACAGGAGGAGCTTCTTCAATTCAAGAGGAAGAAGGTTTGGAATCTATGTCCTCTTCCTCAAGGGAAGACTACTATAGGTACCAAGTGGGTTTTTAGAAACAAGAAGTAGATAGAGGACTAGTCATCAAGAACAAGGGAAGACTGGTTGTTCAAGGATAAACACATGAAGAAAGGATTGTCTACACAGATGTTTTTGCTCCTGTAGCAAGACTTGAAGCTGTTAGGATATTCCTGGCTTTTGCTACATCCAAGGATTTCAAGGTCTACCAATTTGATGTCAAGTGTGCCTTTTTATATAGGGTGATTGATGAGGAGGTGTATGTCAAACAAGCACTTGGCTTTGCAGATCCAGATCATCCTGATTATGTCTGCAAGCTTGACAAACCTCTTTATGGGCTGCATAAGGCTCCAAGGAAGTGGTGTGAGAGACTATCATAATATATTTGTCAGCGTGGATACAAGAGAGGTACTACTGATGGATCACTCTTCATCAAAGGAAGAGGAAACGACTTCATGCTGGTTCAAGTTTATGTAGATGACATTATCTTTGGGTCAACTAATCCAAAGTTCTGCAAATACATTGAGAAGCTGATGAAGAATATATTTAAAATGAGTGCCATGGGGGAACTCCATTTCTTTCTAGGAATTCAAGTGAAGCAGGTTGACAAATGCATCTTCATAAACCAGTCAAAGTATGTGCAAGACATACTTACCAGCTTTCACATGACTGAGTGCAAGGTTGCTAAGGGACCCATAGCCAGAAACCACTCTCTAGGACTAGATCTTAAGGGGGAGTATGTTGATGAACAATTATACAAGGCTATGATTGGGTCTCTTATGTTCCTCACTGCCAGCAGGCCAAATATCATGTTGGCTACATGTATTTGTGCAAGATATCAAGGCAACCCTAGGATGTCACAACTGGTTGCTGTCAAGAGAATTCACAGTATCTCAAAGGTGCTCTCAAATTGGGCCTTTGGTATCCAAAGAATTCTAACTTCAATCTGTATGCATACACAGATAGTGACTATGGTGGTTACAACATTACTACAAAGTCAACATCTGGGGGATGTCAATTTCTTGGTGGAAGGTTAGTCTCATGGCGATGCAAGAAACAATCCTGTGTATATGCATCAACTGCTGAAGCTGAATACATTGCTGCTACTAGCTGTTGTGCTCAAGTGCTTTGGATTCAGAATCAGATGCTAGACTATGAATTGAACTTCAAGGAGACTCCAATCCACATAGACAACAACAGTGCTATCTCTATCATAGAGAATCCAGTTTAGCACTTAAAGACAAAGCACATCAACATTAGGTATCATTTGATTAGAGATAATTTTAAAAAAGGGTTGATAAAACTAGTCAAAGTTAACACAAATGAACAATATGTTGATCTGTTCACAAAAGCTTTTGATAATCAAAGATTTAAGTATCTTGTATTAGCTATTAGGATTATTAAGTTTGAGTAATTTTTCTTAAACTAAACTAAAGATTATTTTTAATAACATGTGTGTCTTAAGTTGTCTATATCATCACCATCTAAGCCCAGTTTACTTTGGAAGAAACTTTTCAAAATGATATCCCTTAGAATTTTGAGAAGTTTGGATATATTTTCCTAGAAAGACATCAAGTTGTATTCGAAAGAAAATTATGCCTTCATAACAAATAACTACTTCTGAGAAATTTACCTTCGAAAGAAATTTGAATATATCTTCTGAAGCTTATATTTGTCAACAAGTACATATCGTTTGGAATGACTATTTTCTTTCGAAAGCAATTAAGTCTTGGTAGCTTTATTCTCTTACTGAATAAAATTTCTGATATTTGATATCTTCTGCAGCAAAATCTATATATGAAGTAAAAATACTCTAAGTATTTTCTTCTGAAGCAAATTTCTTAGAAAACTAAGGAATATCTTCCAAAGCCAATTTGGCTTCGGAAGTTTTTCTCAAACCTTCCGCAGACAAATTACCTTCGGAAGATTTAGACTTCCAGGAAAACTATCTTTTTGGGCACCTTTTCAGAGGTGGGACCGACATTCGGATTTCAAAGTTTATCCGTTTGTATTAACTTTGTCTCAAATCCATTTCATATTTATATTTGTACAACGGGTCCCCCTCTTTCACTTTCTCCGTCATCTGTAAGATTCAAACCATAAATTCACCCACAAACCGACCTTGTTTCTACCTTCCTTCATCATAAAGCTACTCAAAATTGCCAACCCTGATCCCCAAAACCAACTGGATTTTACCATGCACTCACACATGCAACATACTCAAGTTGCTCTCTTGTCGTCCGAGAAAGATCCTGGTTTCTCAAACATTTGCCGCTTTTTATCTCTAACCAACTACCTCACCGTACTCATAATTGACCCTCCTTTATAAGAAGATCATCTTTTGGAGTTCTAGAGGACCTGCCAAGAGGTCATCTTGGTTGGTAGGAAGGCACTGCCTACCATAGTGCAAGGGAGGATAGTATTCATCACTCCAGCCACCATCAACTCTTATCTAAGGCTAGATGATGAAGAGGGTGGCTTGTCCTTCCCTAAATCTACTGTTAATGACTCATTCTGGTAGATGGGCTAAGAAGGGGACTACTCCATAAGAACCTTCAGAAAGGGCAAGGTTTCATACAAATGGAAGAACTCCCTAAATCTGCTGTTAATGACTCATTCTGACAAACATGGAGGATGTGAACAAATTCCTAAAGACCTTTCCTACATAGTCCATAGAATGGTTCAAGGGGTCAAGTTCAGGTATTCCCAATTTGTATATACAAATCTGCTTGTAAACTTGGACTCGGAATATTATATGTTCCCTAGATATGTTAAGTACATTCTTAACTATGAACTGGGCTCACAGTTATGGGGAGCAGGTAATGTTCTTAAATTGGGACAGATGAAGCCCGACATCTTCAAGACAATAAGAAAGCCAACTGTTGGCTTCTCAGGGGTAGAAACAACCATGGTCCTAAGAATGTTAGAGTTCAATACTCAAGCTGATAACTTGGCAGCACCAGCCTATGTTAAACCCACACCTTCTACATCTGCAACCCTCACACAACCACAAATCACCATCACCTACCAAAAAATAACCAAACGAACCACTGCTCAGTCTACTCAGGTTGAGCATGCCCCCAAATCACTAACCATGCAGGAAGAAGTGGACACTAGAGCTCCCACTTCTCCTAAGGAGCAAACCACTCCATTTGTTTCTATGATTAGTGCTGAGGTTCCTTATGCTCAGCCTGGTGAACTCATAACCCTAGCCTTAAGCCTTCACTTAGAGTATCAAAACACTAGTGACCAGCCTTCCAAGGAAAGTTACCATCCCCAGCCGCTTGACCTTAACCAACCGATACCCAACCTTGAATTCTATGATGATGAAGATATAGGATTCAGTGAGTACCATGAATCTGTCTTCTCCACCCCTATTCAAGGAGAGATGAGTGTTCATGCATCTCCTATATCTGGCCCACATCATCCACTCACAACTGAGGTGAATCTTCCTGAACCCGTTAAGGAGGCCCATATGGAAGAGGCTCTCACTTTTGCAAGTGATTACATCATTCAGACCTCAACCATGGCAACCTAGCCCATTGACACTTTTTGAAGCTGTCAGTGTGCAGGGGAAAACCAATAGCCAAGAAACTAAAGCTAGTGATGAGGAAGAAGACTTTGGTCCTATTCTCACATCCCCCAGTGATTCTTTTGATGAAGATGAGGGGAGTATGCAACTAAAGGTGCACAAACTGACTAAACTTTGAACCTATTTAGTTTCCAAGGTTAGTCACCAAAAATCTAAGGTGACTACCTTACAAAGAAGGGTCAATGACCTGTAACTTGAGATCACCGATCTCAAAGGCAAGTTAGTTGAGACGCCCATCCAGAGGACTCAAACAGGCACACAAGAACCTGTGGATGTGGTGGACCTAACTCCTAGCTCCTACGTGCAAGAGGGTGATGCTACCAAAAAGGGGGAGAAACTCTCACTTACAATCACGAAACCTAGGAGTTCCTCTTAGAGTATGGACATGGAGGACTCATCACCCTCACTTCCAGTTGTCCATACTCAACAACCTCCTCAAGTTCACATTGATGTGGACTCTCTCATTCAAAACTTGTTTGAGGAGGGTATACCAAGGCTATGCCTATTCCATCTCACCCAGCTGATAATCCAATAGTGGGTGGAGGTATGATTATCGAAGGAGAGCCCTGGTAATCTTTAGGTCTCAGGGTCAATAAGAGATCTTCAACTTCAATAACCTGAGATACTATAAGAGCACCTATCTAGTTGACCTCCCACTTGCCAACCCAAGTCAAAACGGGCAAGCTGCAAGGTTAGCTAATAGGGTTCAGCAAAGGGTGCTTGAAGCGTTCAAGCTGAGAACAAGATTATCTATATACAGGCTAGTAGGCAAGACTTTTGGTCAACTGGATGTTGAGGTAGACCCTAAGATTGCTTCGAAGGGGAATCTGTTGGGTTCAACAATTGAATAAACTGAAGCTTACCAAAATATAATCGGAGCCGACAGAAGATCTCATTGTACAAGTTCAGAGACCAAGTTGATAAACAAAAGAAAAACAAATACAAGACAAAGTCAACAAGACAAAGTCAACATCAAGACAAGAAGAAAAGCAAAAATTAGGTCTTCACGAAACAATAGTATAAATAGACCCACTAGTGTATTTTTGCAAGTGGTGGTTATTATGTGGTTCTTGTGTGTGTGTTTCTGATAGTGTGAACCTCCACCACCCAAGGAGAATTCCTCCTTTGAGTGGGTTTGATTCCATCATCCATCTATGATTCTCATTGTAATTTGTTCATCAACATTAATGAAATCATAACATTATTATTATCCTTCTCTTTGTTCTTTGATTCACACACACACCCATCTTAATTTTGAATTTTCAGATCTGAACATGATGAATCCTAAGATCCATGTTCATTGAATCTAAAGTATTGAACCAGCAAAATGGTATCAGAGCTGTTGCTGGATTCATGTATTTTTTAGACCTGAGTTCATCTTTAATGATGTCAAGAAAAATGAAGAAACAACTAAAATGAAGAACAAGGTCGCTGTTCATCGCAAAAATACAAAAAGAAAACAAACAAATCTGTTCAAATTGGTACGATTTGAAGACTATTAATCATGCTGCTGATTATTTCTTCAAAATTTAATGCAATTGATCACGATTATCATCAATAATGAAGAAAATCATGAAGAAAAAGAAGACGATGTTGTTGTTTATCCAAAACCATCAACAACTCTGATGGGTTTCAAGCAAATCAGTGTTTGAACAAGACTGTGTTCGAATGCATCCAAGTTTGCATACAAATGCGAATGAGTTGATCAACAAATGCGGATGTATGATTTGCTCAACAGAACAAATACGGATGCATATGATCAAATGCAGACGCCAAGCAACAAACAAATACGGAGTATGATTTGCTCAACATACAAATGCCGATGAACATCACACAAATGCGGATGATCTTCAAACAAATGCAGATGTTGTGCCAACAAATGCGGATGTGCATCATACAAATGTGGATGTTGTGCCAACAAATGTGGATGATTTTCATGTAAATGCAGATGTGTAAACACACAAATGCGGATGTGTAACACACAAATACGGACGTGTAAACACAAATGCGGATGTGTAACACACAACTGCGGACGTGTAACACATAAATGCAGGTGAGTTACTCACCTAAAAGTGGAAGAGTTAACTTCAAATGCAATTCATCCAACAACATAAGATGATAAGCAGATGATGAAAAGTTAATAACAACAGACAAGAACAAGACATTATCATGAATGCAGATGATTGCAACCAACAAGCACATCCATTTTGAGCATTCAAAACAAAAGAAAAAATCAACTTCGGTCACAAAATCATTGATTTATTCAAGGATTTGTACAACTGTCTGACACTCCTTCTAAAGTACTTGTATTCATCTTCTGTGATGACTTTTTGCACCCTTGTCTATCTACTAAGTGGAAAAGTTAGACAGACTTTAACTAAGGGAAATGACAGTAAACTAAAGAGTGGAATTATCAAGTTATTTCAAAGATTCAAAGAGTGGAAGTGTTTTCAAGATTGATTTATGTCACTGATGCTGTTTATTTAAGTTCAAAGCCTTATCATATGCCTAATACATTCAAATCCTTTGAGTGTGATATGAACAGTAATCCAAAAGTGATACGACGCATATCCAATGCGCTAAGTATTCTCAAAGAGATTCTATCCTTCGTAAAAAATATATTAGGAGAAGCTTAATCTAAGGGGGAGAACTATAGTGAACTGTGTCAGAACATTAGTTGATTAAGAAGACATGTGACAGAGAAGATCTTCAAAGTTAAGTTTGGCAAGCATCAGTTTAGGGGGAGTATTGTTGGGTTCAACAATTGAATAAACTGAAGCTTAGCAAAATATAATCAGAGCCGACTGAAGATCTCATTATACAAGTTCGGACACCAAGTTGATAAACAGAAGAAAAATAAATACAAGACAAAGTCAGCAAGATAAAGTCAACATCAAGACAAGAAGAAAAGTCAAAATTAGGTTTTGATGTAACAATAGTATAAATTGACCACTAGTGCATTTTCGCAAGTGGTGGTTATTGTGTGGTTCTTGTGTGTGTGTTTCTGATGGTGTGAACTGCCACCACCCAAGGAGAATTCCACCTTTGGGTGGGTTTGATTCCATCATCTATCTATGATTCTCATTGTAATTTGTTCATCAACATCAATGAAATCATAACATTATTATTATCCTTCTCTTTGTTCTTTGATTTGTATACACACACCCATCTTAATTTTGAATTTTCAGATCTGAACATGATGAATCCTAAGATCCATGCTTATTGAATTTGAAATAGAAACCTTGGCTGAAGACCCAGTAGTTGAGTCTGTGAAGCTTAAGACAGGAGCTGCTTCAGCACCCTCAGCACCCATTACCCTTAGTGAGGCACCAGCTGGTGAATGTTTCTCACAACCTCTCTCTGGCCAGAGCTTAAGTGCAGAACCAAGCAATGAAGGCCAAAGCTCTCTCCAACCGGAGTCACATAGTCCTTTGAGTGACAAAGCTAAAAGGAAGATGACTCCTGAGGAGATTGAGGAGAAGAGAGAGAGGAAGAGGAAGGAAAGGGGAGAGAGTTCAAGTGGGAACCCTGGCTTCATGGAAGCTAAAATCAAGGCTGCCCCCAGGCCAAGCACTCAAGATAGTGAGTTAAGGGCAGCTAGATTAAACTATTTGGGGTCCAAAAACTACAACATTAATAAACTCATCTCTCTGCCCTTGGAGCAATTAAATGAACGGGCTGACAAGGAGGTGTCAAAGGAGAGGAAGGAAGCTGAGAATGCAGAATTGCTACTCAAGATCAAAGAAGAAAAAACAAGAAAAATACACTACAAAGCTCTTTCTCTCTTCCCAGTTCAAGAAAGTCCTGAGATAGAGGTTGTGGCTGTTGAACAACAAACTTAGGAAGGTAGGGAACAAGATAGACAAAACATGATCAGCTACCTGAGTGCCACATGCCTCTATAAGGCAGCAAACCTTCTTCCCTTACCATATGATTACATTGAGTTCGAATATGTCAAGAAGCTTGAGCAACAAGTTCAAAAAGAGGAAAAAGCTATACAAAGGAAGATGAGGGAATAGGCTGCAAAGTTAAGAGCCACCATCAAAGAAAACTTGAAGAAATCTGCTGACAGACAGAAGATGATGAGCTTCTTGAAGCTGTATGGATTCTCTAGAAGAAAGCTTGGTCCAATGTCTTTATCCACCATGGATGAGCACATTAGTGATCAAGCAGAAGATCAAGAGGGGTAAGCTGGTTGAATTGCATTCTCCATCAAGTCGGGCTGCACCTGAAGCTGAGGTTAAGGTTGAACCACAAGAGACAACACAACCTGGACCTAGTGCTGTATCACAGCCAGCTTCATCTTTTGATCCACAACAAGGTCCTGATCCTTCTCCTTCTAAACCTATGAAGGACAAGGACCCAACTAAGGAAGAAAAACAAGAGAAATCTGGTTCCGCAGGCCAGCCCTCTCAGTAGAAATATAAAAAGAGGAAAAGGATAGCCATCAGGGACAAGAAGAAGAAAAAGTCCATGGCATCCACCTCTACACCTCAGGATGGGTCAGAACATCCTGAGGGTGATCAAGAAAAGGCTGCTCATCCAACTCCTATTCAAGTAGAGCCTCTTGCTACTGTGAGACCCATTTTGTCTTAGATGTTTGCAACCAATCCGAACAGATGGTATGTCACTAGAGATCAAGGAAGTCAAGATCTGTACTTCTGAAAAAACATACTTGACCTCCCTCTACATGATCTCTATCACATGAGGAGATACTTTGAGAGTCTGAGGAATCCTGACCAACTGAAGATCAAATGTCACACCCCGCGAAGCACACCAGAAGGACATGCGTGTTACGAAGATAACAGAAGTTGGATTATTTCCAACAATTATAAAGCAAACAAATCATGGACACCATAATGAAATATTAATATAAAAATGCTATTACATCGTTACAAGTTGAAGTCTTAAATTGAAAACATAAACAGTTATTACATAATGTTGTTTAAACATTAACAAAAGATTTTAATCGACACCGGAATTGGGTCCCAAATCTGGCATCCGTTTGATAAGTTTGCCGTTAAAACCCTTTTCATTCCCACACATGCTTAATCACCTAAAAAACATGCCTAAAAGTTTATCAGCAAAAAGCTGGTGAGTTCACATGTTTATAGAAATAAAATTATCATAATTTCCCTTTATAAAATGTTATGATTATCCCGCAATCAACCACTGGATCGTAAAGGACTAGCTAGGTCCACTGACTATGATCGCAACCAAAATCCCCATAATCAAACCAAGTCACAAAGTCCCTCAATTCCTTTCAACATATATTCCCTCCGTATAAACTGACTGGCGCTATCGATCATAAGGGGCGGTTGTCAAACCCAATAGATCTACCAATATATCATGTGGACCTCCGAGGGTTAATGATTATGGAAGAGGGCAGTCATGCACAAATAATAAAACAACTCAAGGCCATCATAAAGATCACGCATTTATTCCATAACTAAATCATATCACACATAAAACATTATAGCATGTTTTTCCCCCCAAAATAGTTAAATAAAACGTTAGTTGAAAATAGAGACTGTGAAAACTCACCTTAAAATGTGACAAGGAGATGGTCTAAGCAAAATCAAGCCCGATGAAAACAAATGACCAATTAACGCCCTCTACACAAAGGACCTATTAATTGTCGAGTAATAAGTCTAATACGTAAGTTGTTTACCCAACTTACTAGACTTGTCTTGAAATCCATTTTTAAAAGCCCCGTTGGTGACTTTCGGTTTAGCTTAATTATTTATATTATAAGTGATAAATATTAATCTATTAAATATAACATTTAACCCTTAAATAACAACCACATAACACACACTCAAAATAAACACAAAAAAATATGTAAAAACATAAACATAAAATTTACTATGTTATGTACTAAACAAATAAACAAACAAATAAATAAATAAATAATTAATTAATTATTAATTCTTAATAATATTTTTATCTAGGATTAATAATAATATATATTTAAAATCTTGTTCTTGTTAAGAAAACTATTTCTTATTTTATTGTCTCATCTATACTTGGTTACCATTAATTGTAACTTGTTTTTATCTTTTATTTAAATCAAAAGTGAGTAAAAATCTCAAAGTTTCAAGATCATGATCATCATATACATAGATCATTTCAATCATCTCCAAACTCATAAGTCAAGAACAAATCAAGAACAAAAGTGTCAACCGTACATAGATACATATACATGATTTTATACGTACATTTATAATCCAAATCATTATCTTGTGTTCTTAGTTTTCATTTCCACAAAACCTAAATCAAAAACCAAAAGATTTCACATCATGATCACCATTATTCATGGATCATCTCAATCATTTATGAAATCAAAGAGTAAGATGAGCTTAAGAACATCATGCTTTCATACATTCATGTAGCACCTATTTTCATTATTTTTGATAAACTCCTTTGGAGATGGGTATTCTTATGATGTTAATAAACACAAACTAAATTTTGATCATCTTCCATGCAAGAGAATTCAATAAAATGATAAAAGATTATCAAAGCATAAAATCATCAAACACACACACACACACTTACAACACACACACACAAAACATTCTTTTACAACCCATTTTTCTTGGTTAAAAACCATTGTTGGAGCCTTGGATTTCAAGAAAATCTAGTTTTTGGTGAACAAAACTTGCAACAATCATTCAAAAGTCATGTTGCATGAGTTAAAAGATGAAATGTTCATACCTAAGATGAACAAGTTTTGAAGATTCAAGAATGATTTCCTTGAAGATTTCTTCTCCTTGGATTTGGATTTATGAAATTTCTTGCACCAAACTCACTAAGGGATCCTTGAAATCAAGAAATCAAAGCTTGTTTTGATCTTGAAATGATGAAAAATGAAGATGATGATGGTCGGGACGGGGGTTTCGGCCGAGGGGTAGAGAAGAGAAGGAGAGAAGAGTTTTAGTGAGAGAATGTAGTGGTGGAGTGTGTGTAAGGTTATATTAGAAGGCTGATACGACCAAAGAAGCCAAAACAACCAAGGAGCTTCCTGCATGCATGCACTAATGTACAAGGTAGAAATTACTTCAGAAGTTTTACACTCTCCACAGAAAATATTGTATGTGTAAAATCATTCAAAGTCAAAGTCCAAATCTTCCGAAGCCAAAGATGAAATCTTCTAAAGCTTCAAAGACAAAGTCTTCCGAAGCCAAATGTTGTGAAGACTGATTTCTTCTGAAGACAAAGAGGACATGCTTTCTCTGATATAGTTTTTCATAAAGCTGACTTACTTTCTGCTGCAACTCTGAAGACTCACCAACTTATACAAGATGGTGAAAAGGTCCATGCTTTTGTAAATTGTAGATCATGGTCTTGGGTCTATAACTTCCTACTTTGTACATGTAATTCTTTTTATAATATAAAAGGATATGAGTTATGGCATGTCGTAGTCACTAGTCAAAAGGCAATCTGCCTTTTGACTCTACATTGATCTTGTTGTCTAGATTAGTGTTTCCAGCTGGCTATCAGAGTATGGACGACTGTAGGATGTAGTATAAAGTATCTCGGGTCCTTGTATTTCTTTTTATGCTTTGTAACACTTGTAATAGAACTTGAGAGCAATATACAGCGTCCTTGAAAACCATATTAGTCTGTTCTTGTTCTTGGTTCTGTCTCAATTACTTGTGTTCTTAGTATCATTTACATAAACCCGGATCCCCATTTGATTTGTTAAAGTGTTCTAAAACTCAAATCATTGTGAGACTGATTTTATTGACCATCCTTTTTAACCAGACCTGAAATTGGTATTAGAGATTTTTAGGCTCTTGATATTAAGATCTCACCATCTTAAATCCCTTCAGTTTCACAAAAACACTTAACAAATCAAATGGCAGCAATCACAAAGGCTGATATGGAAACTGGTACTATGACAATGTTTCCACTGATCACTCCTGATGACTTTGATACTTGGTTCCAAAGAATGGAAGACTTCATCAAGTCTCAAGACTTTAGGATATGAGGATCTGTTGTCCATTGACCTCATGTACCATCCACCTCTTCAGTTGCTGCTAGTGGAGGTATGATACAAAAAGAAGTGCCTGATTATTCTGATGAAGACTGGAAGAAGATTAACATAGATCATAAGGCCATGACCGCCCTCCAAACTGCTCTTCCAAACTCTATCTACAGAGGCTTCAAGAAGTGCAAGACTACCAAGCAACTATGGGATGCATTGAAGCTGATGTATGAGGGGTCAATTGAAGCAAAATAGAACAAGAAGGAACTCTTGAAGCAGTAGTTTGAGAACTTCACCTTCATGACAGGTGAAACCATGACTCAACAATACTTCAAGTATGTTAAGATTATGGATACTCTAATGGATGTTGGACTAACTCTTAAGAACAGGGACATTGTGAGGAAGTTCATGTCCTCTCTTCCTAGACAATGGACACACTATTGTGTGGTCATTAAGAGGACTGAAAACCACAAGACACTTACTCTTATTGAGTTGTATGGTATCCTCAGTACCTACCAGATGGAGATGAACATGCAAAATCCATCTGGTAACTCCAACAATCAGCAGAGTTTAGCCCTTAATGTGGTTGAAAGGGATTGCAAAGAACCATTGCATCATCTTATCTGCTAACTAGAAAACTCATAAAAGGGTCCTTTCATTACCTTCTCGGAGACAACAAGAGAGAGCTGCATCAAAGAAAGCCCATTCTAAGAGACAAGCTCTTCAGAAGCCTTTGTGTCTACTGATGAAAGCACAGGCAACTTTCTCTTTACCCTTGAAACCTAGACTGTATCCATCCAGATGATCTGGAGTACATGAAAATAGTCCAGCAAATGGCTCTTCTCACTCACAGAGCCATAAAGTTTTGCAAGAGGATAGGGAGGAAGTTTCCTAGCAATGCAACCAGTGGAAAGTTTGGGCTGGACAAAAGCAAAGTGAAGTGTTACAACTATAACCAAATAGGACACTTTTCTAGAGTGTGCAAATGGTGGCCAAGCACAAACCAGACCAAACTACACTGATGGAGCTCCCTAAAATAAGAAGCCCAAGCAGCAAGCTGCAGTTGCTGTTGAAGAGGTAGGCTTTGACTGAAGGTTTCAGGTTAAGGATGCATCTCCAAACCAAGCACTGATCGCAAATTATGAAAAAGCCAACATATTGGAACATCCTTGTACACCTGTATGTATTGCTAAAGTTAACTGATATAGGTCCTATAACTTAGAGATGAGAACTAACCTTAAGTCCTTAAAATTTTTTAAAGCAGATTTCAAAAGAGCTGAACATGATTACAAACATAAAATAGAAGACTTCAAGTTGTCTTCGGAAGAAAATTATGTCTTCAAATCAAATAACTACTTATAAGAAATTTACCTTCGGAAGAAATTCTGAGATATCTTACGATGCTTAAATATGCTTCTAAGTACTTACATGTATTTGAAGGACAATTTTCTTCCAAAAGCAAATTTCAAGTTGTCTTCGGAAGAAAATTATGTCTTCAAGTCAAATAACTACTTATATGAAATTTAACTTCGGAAGAAATTCTGAGATATCTTCCGAAGCTTAAATATGCTTCTAAGTTCTTACATGTATTTGAAGGACAATTTTCTTCCGAAAGCAATTAAGTCTCGAAATATTTTGAGAAAGCCATTTCAACTCTTAAGCATGAAGATACCAACTACAAGACTCAGAAAAGAACTCATCACTAAGTTAACTGAATGCCATGCTGAGCTTGTGATCAGCAAAGCCAGGGCAGACATGTTCTTCAAGAAGAGACCTTCAAGAACATGATATCCTCATCATTTCATGCAAAATTTTGTTATTAGAATAGTCAGGGTCTGGGATCTACTGAGATAGCTCCTCCACACACTCTATCATCCGTAAGATCTCCAAGGTGTAGAACTTGTGAAGATGAGCTTCCCCTCATAGACCCATTGATGAAGAGGATGAAAAGGAGACAGTGAAGGATGATTCTAAGAAGAGTGAAGAAGATCATCCTAAAAGGGGTCACTATTCTCCTAAGGAGAGAAAAAAATCTGGGATGACCAAGTCTAAGAGGAAGAAGTTGATCCGGAGAGCAAAGAGAAAATCAAAGAAGTCTCAAGAGATCAAGGCCACTTTCAACTCTAAGTAGAAACAAATGTTTATCTCTACAGGATTTGAAGTGGTGTAGGCTGAAGACTCAACTATGAACTCTAGTACCAGGAGTTCTCGTTCATTTCCAAATGATTCTAGCAAAGAGAAGAAGGTTGATCAGCTATGTACCACTGCTACACAGCCTAAACCATCCAATTCCAAGAGCAAGGGTCACCTTAAGAAGCTTGTTATATCATCTATGAAGATGAATATAGAGGTGGAAAGTGATCAAGTTCAGTTTTTCTCTCAAAAGAAGACTCTCAGAAGGAAGCAAATGGATTGCATCATATATGGTAGTACTTCTCATCTTGCTAAGGATTGCATCTACAATCCTAAAAGTACTATTCACATGATCAAAGAAAAAACTTCTAAGAAGAACTAGCTTCAGAAGGAAAATCTTTTCCTTTCGGAAGCTCCAAGGTGAAAAAGAAGACAATTGAAAACTTGCCTTCGGAAGAAATTTGGTTTCTGAAGAAAGGAATGCTTCCGAAGTACTGAAGCCTGCTGTAGTGAAAGCAACATATTTCAAAGGTCCAGTCTCCAAAACTTCCAAAGTTTGTCAAAACTTCCGAGGTGTTGATGGTCAAGTTCAATCTTTCAAAGATGTCATGGAAGATGAAGAAAGACCAAGTAATTAAAAGTTCTTTATCAACAACAGCTAGTGATCCCCAAAGCTTGAACATAGGATCAGTTATTGTTACATTGTCTTCAAATCACTTTGATAAGCCTAAGACCAAGGCTTGGGTTTTCAAATGGGACAGATAAAGCCGACATCTTCAAGACTATGAGGAAGCCAACTGCTGGCATCTTATGTGGTAGAAATAGCCCTTGTCCCAAAAATGTTAGAGCTTATTGCTCAAGGTGACAACCTAGCAGCACCAGCTAGTGTTGAACCCACACCTTCTACTTCCCAACCACCAATACAGTAAAAAATAACCATCACCTACCAAAGAAAATCAAAACAAACCCCTATATATGCTACTCAGTTTGTGCAGGCCCCTATATCATCACCCATACAGGAGGAAGTAGAGATTGGAGCTCCTACTTCTCTTGAGGAGCAAACCACTCCCATCTCACCAATGATCAGTGCTGAGGTTCCTCATGCTCAGCTTGATGAGCTCACAACCCCTACAGCCTTAAGCCTTCATTCATAGTCTCAAAACTCTAGTGAACAACCTTCAGTGAGTCTTTCTTTTCCACCCCTACTCAAGAAGAGATGAGTATTCCTGTTTCTCCCAAGTCTAGCCTATATCATCCACCTACTACTGAGGTGGATCTCCCTAAACCTGTTCAAGAGGTCCATATGCAAGAGACTCTTACTTCAGCAAGTGACTACATCATTAAGACCCTAACCATGGCAACCCAGCCCATTGACACTTCACTTGAAGCTGTCATGGTGCAGGGGAAATCCAGCAGGCAAGAATAAAGTGCTGGTGATGAGGAAGAAGACCTTGGTCCTATTCTCTCATCCCCCCATGATTCCTTTGACAAAGATAAGGGGAGTCTAAAACAAAGGTGCAAAAAACTGACAAAAACATGCACCTATTTAGTCTCAAACATAAGTCACCTGGAATCTCAGGTGACTATCTTACAAAGGAGGGTCAATGATCAGCAACATGAGATCACCGATCTCAAGGGCAAGTTAGTTGAGAGATCACTCAAGAGAACTCAACCAGGTCCACAAGAACCTATGAATGTGACAGACCTAACCCCAAGCTCACTTTTACAAGAAGGTGATGCTACCAAAAAGGGGGAGAAAGTCCACAAAATCACAGAACCTGGGAGTTCATCACATAGTATGAACTTGGAGGATTCACCACCCTCACTGCAATGGTCCATACTCAGTAACGTCCTCAAAGTATACATAGATGTGGACTTACTTGCCTAAGTCTACATGGATGTGGACTCACTCATACAAAGTTTGTTTCAGGAGGGTATTACCAGAGCTATACATACCCCATCTTATCACTCTAAGAATCCAATCATGAGATGGAGGTATGACACCAATAAAAGAGCTCTAGTCATCTCTAGATCTCAGGTTCAACAGGAAATTTTCAAATTTTTCAACTTGAGCTTCTATGAAAGCATCCATTTGATTGATCTTCCACTTATCAACCACCCAAGTCAAAACTGACAAAAACATGATTAGCAAATAGTATTCAAGAAAAGGTGTCTGAAGAATACAAGCTGATGTCAAGACTATATAGACAGAGGCTAGCAAGTAAGACTTTTGGTCAACTGGATATTGAGGTGGACCCTAAGATTAGTTTCAAAGGGGAAGCCTTGACTGAAGGCCCAAAAGTTGAACCTGTGAACGTTGAGACAGGAAATCTATAGCACCCATTACCCTCAGTGAGGCACCAGCTGATGAAGGTGCTTCACAACCTCTCTCTAGCTAGACCTTGACTGCTGAATCAAGCAATAAAGGCCAAAGCTCTCTCCACCTTGAGTCTCCAAGGCTTATGAGTTACAAATGGAAAAAGAAACAAATTTTTGAGGAGATTAAGGAGGAAGAAAGAGAGAGGAAGAGGAAGCTTAGGGGAGAAAGTTCAAGAGGGTCTCCAGGCTTCATAGAAGCCGCCATCAGGGCTGCCCCCATGCCAAATACTCAGGATGATGAGTTGAGGGCAGCCAGGATAAACTACTTGGGGACCAAAACCTATAATGTAGATGAACTACTCTCTCTCCCCTTAGATGAACTGAATGAACTGGCTGATAAGGAATTATCCAAGGAGAGGAAGGAGGTAGAGGATACAACATTACTCCTCAAGAACAAAGAAGAAAGGAGACAAAAAAGGTTCTACAAGCATGCTCCTACCCTCTCCCTAATTCAGCAAAGTCAAGAGCCATCATCCAAAAGAGCCAAAAGAAGTCTGGTGACAGACAAAGGATGATGAGCTTCTTGAAGCTGTATGAATTCTCCGGAAGGAGGCTTGGTCTAATATCTCTATCCACTATGGATGAGCACATTAGAGTGATCAATAAGAAGATTAAAAGTGGAGAGCTTATTGACTTGAGGTTGTCAAGGTTGTCCAGCTCAACCTGAGGTTGTGGGGTTGAACCTCCTGAGACAATACAACTTCATCTTCAAATCCACAGCAGGGTCCTCTTCACTCTTCTTCTGAACCTGTGAGAGAAGAGAACCTAACTGAGAGAGACACAATTGAACAACCTAGTGCTGAAGACTAGTCCTCTCAGTTAAAGACTTCATAGAAGAGGAAAAGGATGGCTATGTAGAGTGCTTCCAAGAAGAAGACCAAGGCATCCACCTCTACACCTCAGGATGAGTCAGAGCATCCTGAGGTTATGCAAGAAGAGGTTGCTCAACCAACTCCAACTCAAACAAGAGCCTCTTGCAACTGGAAGACCCATCTTGTCCAGGACTTTTGCTGCTAATCCAGACAGATGGTATGTCATCAAAGATCAAGGACCCATCCTGGACTTTTTCATTCCCACACATGCTAAATCACCTAAAAAACATGCCTAAAAGTTTATCAGCAAAAAGCTGGTGAGTTCACATGTTTATATAAATAAAATTTTCATAATTTCCCTTTATAAAATGTTATGATTATCCCGCAATCAACCCCTGGATCGTCAAGGACTAGCTAGGTCCACTGACTATGATCGCAACCAAGATCCCCGTAATCAAACCAAGTCATAAAGTCCCTCAAGTCCTTTCAACATATATTCCCTCCATATAAACTGACTGGCGCTATCGATCACAAGCGGTGGTTGTCAAACCCAATAGATCTTCAAATATATCATGTGGACCTCTGAGGGTTAATGATTATGGAAGATGGCAGTCATGCACAACTAATAAAACAACTCAAGGCCATCATAAAGATCACGCATTTATTCCATAACTAAATCATATCACACATAAAACATTCTAGCATGTTTTCCCCCCAAAATAGTTAAATAAAACGTTATTTGAAAATAGAGACTGTGAAAACTCACCTTAAAATGTGACAAGGAGATGGTCTAAGAAAAATCAAGCCCGATGAATACAAATGACCAATTAACGCCCTCTACACAAAGGACCTATTAATTGTCGAGTAATAAGTCTAATAAGTAAGTTGTTTACCCAACTTACTAGACTTGTCTTGAAATCCATTTTTAAAAGCCCCGTTGGTGACTTTCGGTTTAGCTTAATTATTTATATTATAAGTGATAAATATTAATTTATTAAATATATCATTTAACCCTTAAATAACAACCACATAACACACACTCAAAATAAACACAAAAAATATGTAAAAACATAAACATAAAATTTACTATGTTATGTACTAAACAAATAAACAAACAAATAAATAAATAAATAATTAATTAATTATTAATTCTTAATAATATTTTTATCTAGGATTAATAATAATATATATTTAACATCTTGTTCTTGTTAAGAAAACTATTTCTTATTTTATTGTCTTTTATAAATATTACTTTATTTGTCATAAATCAACATTGATAAATCTTTTTAACAGATAATTTAATTTTCAGTAGTAAAATTTGTATAAATTAATTTTTAGACAAGTTTTATTATAAAAATATATTCTATTATATTTAACCCAAATTTCACCCATATACATTGATTTTTAACCCAAAACCGCACGGTTTTACACGCATAAACCGCACGGTTTTACACGCATAAAACGCACATCAACCCATAAGTACCTTACTAACATTATACTTGTTTAAAAATGAATCTTTGTACTAAAAACATTCTAAAATATTTTGTTAAAAATAAGTTCTAAAACAGTCCTTTTTAACCCGAAATTATCGGTTTTTGGCTTTTTCGCTCGTATTAAGTCATCACCGAAGACCATGCTTTTTTTGCATTTGTTATATACTTTAAAACATAAGTTTTTAACTTTAAACACAATAATATTTACTGTCCAAAACCGGACTTATGCAAAAACATTAGTTTTAGACCTGAAAACACCGTTTTTAACGTGTTTTTAAACGTAAAACGTTTTTGATATTAAACCCAATCATCAAAACTTTTATTTTCAGTAAGATTATTTACCTTTAACTTATATTTAACATGTTTTAAATTTATTTTTCCAAATTTACAAAGATCTTTGTCTTGTTGGTAATTAAATTTTGTGAAATCATTACTAGTGGTCATGTCCTATCTATACTTGGTTACCATTAATTGTAACTTGTTTTTATCTTTTATTTAAATCAAAAGTGAGTAAAAATCTCAAAGTTTCAAGATCATGATCATCATATACATAGATCATTTCAATCATCTCCAAACTCATAAGTCAAGAACAAATCAAGAACAAAAGTGTCAACCGTACATAGATACATATACATGATTTTATACGTACATTTATAATCCAAATCATTATCTTGTGTTCTTAGTTTTCATTTCCACAAAACCTAAATCAAAAACCAAAAGATTTCACATCATGATCACCATTATTCATGGATCATCTCAATCATTTATGAAATCAAAGAGTAAGATGAGCTTAAGAACATCATGCTTTCATACATTCATGTAGCACCTATTTTCATTATTTTTGATAAACTCCTTTGGAGATGGGTTTTCTTATGATGTTAATAACACAAACTAAAGTTTGATCATCTTCCATGTAAGAGAAATCAATAAAATGTTAAAAGATTATCAAAGCACAAAATCATCAAACACACACAGACACACTTACAACTCACACACACACAAAACATTCTTTTACAACCCATTTTTCATGGTTAAAAACCATTGTTGGAGCCTTGGATTTTAAGAAAATCTACTTTTTGGTGAACAAAACTTGCAACAATCATTCAAAAGTCATGTTGCATGAGTTAAAAGATGAAATGTTCATACCTAAGATGAACAAGTTTTGAAGATTCAAGAATGATTTCCTTGAAGATTTCTTCTCCTTGGATTTGGATTTATGAAATTTCTTGCACCAAACTCACTAAGGGATCCTTGAAATCAAGAAATCGAAGCTTGTTTTGATCTTGAAATGATGAAAAATGAAGATGATGATGGTCGGGATGGGGGTTTCGGCTGAGGGGTAGAGAAGAGAGGGAGAGAAGAGTTTTAGTGAGAGAATGTAGTGGTGGATTGTGTGTAAGGTTATATTAGAAGGCTGATGCGACCAAAGAAGCCAAAACAACCAAGGAGCTTCCTGCATGCATGCACTAATGTACAAGGTAGAAGTTACTTCAGAAGTTGTACACTCTCCACAGAAAATATTGTATGTGTAAAATCTTTCAAAGCCAAAGTCCAAATCTTCCGAAGCCAAAGATGAAGTCTTCTAAAGGTTTCAGGTTGAGGATGCATCTCCAAACCAAGCACTGATCACAAATCATGAAAAAGCCAAGGTATTGGAACATCCTTGTACACCTGTATGTATTGCTAAAGTTAACTGATATAGGTCTTATAACTTAGATATGAGAACTGATCTTAAGTCCTTAAAATTTTTTAAAGCTGATTTCAAAAGAGCTGAACATGATTACAAACATAAAATAGAAGACTTCAAGTTGTCTTCGGAAGAAAATTATGTCTTCAAATCAAATAACTACTTATAAGAAATTTACCTTCGGAAGAAATTCTGAGATATCTTACGATGCTTAAATATGCTTCTAAGTACTTACATGTATTTGAAGGACAATTTTCGTCCGAGAGCAAATTTCAAGTTGTCTTCGGAAGAAAATTATGTCTTCAAGTCAGATAACTACTTATATGAAATTTACCTTCGAAAGAAATTCTGCGATATCTTCCGAACCTAATTATGCTTCTAAGTTCTTACATGTATTTGAAGGACAATTTTCTTCCGAAAGCAATTAAGTCTTGAAAGATTTTGAGAAAGCCATTTCAACTCTTAAGCATGAAGTTACCAACTACAAGACTCAAAAAAGATCTCATCACTAAGTTAACTGAATGCCAGGCTGAGCTTGTGATCAGCAAAGCCAGGGCAGACATGTTCTTGAAGAAGAGACCTTCAAGAACTTGATATCCTCATCATTTCATGCAAAAGTTTGTTATTAGAATAGTCAGGGACTGGGATCTACTGAGATAGCTCCTCCACACACTCTATCATTTGTAAGACCTCCAAGGTGTGGAACTTGTGAAGATGAGCTTCCCCTCATAGACCCTATTGATGAAGAGGATGAAAAGGAGATAGTGATGGATGATTCTGAGAAGAGTGAAGAAGATCATCCTAAAAGGGGTCACTATTCTCCTGAGGAGAGAAAACAAACTGGGATGACCAAGTCTAAGAGGAAAAAGTTGATCCGGAGAGCAAAGAGAAAATCAAAGAAGGCTCAAGAGATCAAGGCCACTTTCAACTCTAAGTAGAAACAAATGTTTATCTCTACAGTATTTGAAGTGGTGTAGGCTGAAGACTCAACTATGAAATCTAGTACCAGGAGTTTTAGTTCATTTCCAAATGATTCCAGCAAAGAGAAGAAGGCTGATCAGCTATGTACCACTACTACACAGCCTAAACCATCCAATTCCAAGAGCAAGCCTCACCCTAAGAAGCTTGTTATATCGTCTGTGAAGATGAATATAGAGGTGGAAAGTGATCAAGTTCAGTCTTTCTCTCAAAAGAAGACACTCAGAAGGAAGCAAATGGATTGCATCATATGTGGTAGTATTTCTCATCTTGCTAAGGATTGCATCTACAATCCTAAAAGTACTATTCACATGATCAAAGAGAAAACTTCTGAGAAGAACTAGCTTCAGAAGGAAAATCTTTTCCTTTCGGAAGCTCCAAGGTGAAAAAGAAGAAAATTGAAAACTTGCCTTCGGAAGAAATTTGGTCTCTGAAGAAAGGAATGTTCCGAAGTGACAACCTAGCAGCACCAGCTAGTGTTGAACCCACACCTTCAACTTCCCAACCACCAATACAACAAAAAATAACCGTCACCTACCAAAGAAATTCAAAACAAACCCCTATATATGCTACTCAGTTTGTACAGGCCTTATATCATCACCTATTCAGGAGGAAGTGGACATTGGAGCTCCTACTTCTCTTGTGGAACAAACCACTCCCATCTCACCAATGATCAGTGCTGAGGTTCCTCATGCTCAGCTTGATGAGCTGACAACCCCTACAGCCTTAAGCCTTCATTCAGAGTCTCAAAACTCGAGTGAACAACCTTCAGTGAGTCTTTCTTTTCCACCCCTGCTCAAGAAGAGATGAGTATTCCTGTTTCTCCCATGTCTAGCCTATATCATCCACCTACTACTGAGATGAATCTCCCTGAACCTATTCACGAGGTCCATATGCAAGAGGCTCTTACTTCGGCAAGTGACTACATCATTAAGACCTTAACCATGGTAACCCAGCCCATTAACACTTCACTTGAAGCTGTCATGGTGCAGGGGAAGTCCAGCAGGCAAGAATAAAGTGCTGGTGATGAGAAAGAAGACCTTGGTCCTATTCTCTCATCCCCCCATGATTCCTTTGACAAAGATATGGGGAGTCTAAAACAAAGGTGCAAAAAAACTGACAAAAACATGCACCTATTTAGTCTTAAAGATATGTCACCTGGAATCTTAGGTGACTATCTTACAAAGGAAGGTCAATGATCAGCAACTTGAGATCACCGATCTCAATGGCAAGTTAGTTGAGAGAGCACTCAAGAGAACTCAACCAGGTCCACAAGAACCTATGGATGTGAAAGACCTAACCCTAAGCTCACTTTTACAAGAAGGTGATGCTACCAAAAAGGGGGAGAAAGTCCACAAAATCACAAAACCTGGGAGTTCATCACAGAGTATGAACTTGGAGGATTCACCACCCTCACTTGCAATGGTCCATACTTAGCAACATCCTCAAAGTCTACATAGATGTGGACTTACTTGCCTAAGTCTACATGGATGTGGACTTACTAATACAAAGTTTGTTTGAGGAGGGTATTTCCAGAGCTATACATACCCCATCTCATCACTCTGAGAATCCAATCACAGGATGGAGGTATGACACTGATAAAAGAGCTCTAGTCATCTCTAGATCTCAGGATCAACAGGAAATTTTCAACTTTTTCAACTTGAGCTTCTATGAAAGCATCCATCTGATTGATCTTCCACTTATCAACCCATGTCAAAAAAGACAAGCTGCAAGATTAGCAAATAGGATTCAAGAAAGGGTGTCTGAAGAATACAAGCTGATGTCAAGACTATATAGACAGAGGCTAGAAAGTAAGACTTTTGGTCAACTGGATATTATGGTGGACTCTAAGATTAGCTTCAAAGGGGAAGCCTTGACTGAAGGCCCAAAAGTTGAACCTGTGAATGTTGAGACAGGAAATCTTTAGCACACATTACCCTCAGTGATGCACCAGCTGATGAAGGTGCTTCACAACCTCTCTCTAGCCCGACCTTGACTGCTGAATCAAGCAATAAAGGCCAAAGCTCTCTCCACCTTGAGTCACCAAGGCTTATGAGTTACAAATGGAAAAAGAAACAAATTTTTGAGGAGATTAAGGAGGAAGAAAGATAGAGGAAGAGGAAGCTTAGGGGAGAAAGTTCAAGAGGGTCTCCAGGCTTCATAGAAGCTGCCATCAGGGCTGCCCCCATGCCAAATACTCAGGATGATGAGTTGAGGGCAACCAGGATAAACTACTTGGGGACCAAAACCTACAATATAGATGAACTACTCTCTCTCCCCTTAGATGAACTGAATGAACTGGCTGACAAGGAATTATCCAAGGAGAGGAAGGAGGCAGAGGATACAACATTACTCCTCAAGAACAAAGAAGAAAGGAGACAAAAAAGGCTCTACAAGCATGCTCCTACCTTCTCCCCAATTCAGCAAAGTCAAGAGCCATCATCCAAAAGAGCCAAAGAAGTCTGGTGACAGACAAAGGATGATGAGCTTCTTGAAGCTGTATGGATTCTCCGGAAGGAGGCTTGGTCTAATATCTCTATCCACTATGGATGAGCACATTAGAGTGATCAATAAGAAGATTAAAAGGGGAGAGCTTATTGACTTGAGGTTGTCAAGGTTGTCCAGCTCAACCTGAGGTTGTGGGGTTGAACCCCCTGAGACAACACAACTTCATCTTCAGATCCACAGCAGGGTCCTCTTCACTCTTCTTCTGAACCTGTGAGAGAAGAGAACCTAACTAAGAGAGACACAATAGAACAACCTAGTGCTGAAGACCAGTCCTCTTAGTTAAAGACTTCATAGAAGAGGAAAAGGATGGCTATGTAGAGTGCTTCCAAGAAGAAGACCAAGGCATCCACCTCTACACCTCAGGATGAGTCAGAGCATCCTGAGGTTGTGCAAGAAGAGGTTGCTCAACCAACTCCAACTCAAACAAGAGCCTCTTGCAACTGGAAGACCCATCTTGTCCTGGACTTTTGCTGCTAATCCAGATAGATGGTATGTCATCAGAGATCAAGGAGGTCAAGATGTCTATTTTTGGCAAGACAAGCTTGATCTTCCTCTACATGATCTCCATGATATGAGAAGATATTATGAGAGTCTGAGGGATCCTGACCAGATAATGAAGAAAGGTATGGTCTTAATCCTAATGAGGACTGTCAACATCTGAATAACTTCTCTATTTTGGTAGCATCAGCCTAGGGGAATTTGTAAGGTTATATTAGAAGGATAATGCAACCAAAGAAGCCAAAACAACCAAGAAGCTTCCTGTATGCATGCACTGATGTACAAGGTAGAAGTTACACCGGAAGTTTTACTCTCTCCACAGAAAATATTCTAAGTGTAAAATCTTCCGAAGCCAAAGTCCAAATCTTTCGAAGCCAAAGATGAAGTCTTCCGAAGCTTTAGAGATAAAGTCTTCCAAAGCCAATGTTATGTAGACTGATTTCTTCCTAAGACAGAGAGGACATGCTTTCTCTGATCTACTTTTTCATAAAGATGACATACTTTCCGCTATAACTCTGAAGATTCACCAACTTATACATGTTGGTGAAAAGGTCCATGCTTTTGCAAACTGAAGATTATGGTCTTGGGTCTGTAACTTCCTACCTTGTACCTGTTATCATTTTTATAATATAAAAGGATGTGAGCTATGGCATGTCTTAGTCACTAGTCAAAAGGCAATCTGCCTTTTGACTCTACATTGATCTTTTTGTCTAGATTAGTGTTTCCAGCTGGCTATCATAGTATGGACGGATGCAGGATGTAGTATAAAGTATCTCAGGTCCATGTATTTCTTTTTATGCTTTCTAAAACATGTAATAGAACTTGAGAGCAATATACAACATCCTTGAAAACCATATTAGTCTGTTCTTGTTCTTAGCACTGTCTTAGTTACTTGTGTTCTTGGTATCATTTACATAAAGCCGGTTCCCCATTTGATATATTAAAGTGTTCTAAAACTCTCTTCATTGTGAAAATGATTGTATTCACCATCCCTTTTTGTTGGTCCAGATGATCGTTAGAACATGCTTTTGATGAAGATTTAATACTGAAATCCACAAGATATCACTAAGTCTAATAGCTTGTGGACCAAGTAATTAGAGAATATGAACCTAAATCAAACATAATACTCTTTTGTAAGATGATTTGTGATGAACAAGAAGAATAATGCTCAAATGTAAGAAATATAAGCTCCTAGCAATATACCAACAATCAATGAACTCAAATCTGTAATATCAATTAAGATCCAAGAGTTACATAAAGAAGAACAAAGATACATATATATATACAAGACCTAGTTTTGAATAATGTTTTGCATACTGCGAAACTATATGCACCATGGCATGCTAGATCGCATGCCACAGAATACACAAGAAGACAAAAGTAAATTAGATCCTATTACAATAATATCTAAGCTATCATAAACTATAACTAAACAACAAAAAAAACGGCAGGGTGAATAACACCCTATACTTGATCATCAATACTCCCCCTGGGGGTTATTCACCTGCCGGGTCCTCAGAATCAGCTCAAGCCTTTGCTTGCTCCATCATTATCGCCAAGTCTCTAACTTCTGCCTCCAGATCTTGATGTTATTGCATGCTCTTTGCAAGCTGTTTAATCTCCGATCTCTAACCTCAAGCTTTGTTTGCAACCCTCTCAAAAACGTTGGCCTCAGTTTTAGTCTTTTCTCCTGCTTCGGCCTTAATCTGATTCTCATATAACACCTTCAGATCATCATCACTGATTGAGAAGACCTCCATAGGATCAAACAACCATATTTCATTTCCATCCTTCACCCTCACCACTGCTTCACCTGTTTGGTTATCATAGAACCGCTTCTTAAATTCTGCAGTCTACAAGGTTGTTGATCAGGTATCCTTACTCTGTTGACGGTCTTTGTTGACTTTAGCTTCAAAACAATCTTTCCTTTCCATGTCACCCAGTCTAGATCATTCTTTGATTGTCTCCTTTCTGGATTCATATATCCAAAGCTTCAAAGTTGTCTTTTATGCCTTGGTGGATCTCATTCTCCAACAAAGTGGCACGTTCACTCAAAGATGAATCTAGGAGGGGAATATCTGCAAACCTCCTCAAATCCCACTTAGGATGGGTCTTAAATGCCTTCCTTTTATGCAAATAAGAGATTCCCCCTCCACGTGTTTTAATCATAAACATCTTTAGCTTTGAGTTGTACTTCCAACTCACAATCATCTTATGTGACTCCTTCCTCCCTGGTTCTTTAATGTTCTAAAATAGAGGAGTTAGCTTCTCTTGTTCCTCCTTTTTAGTAAACAATCCTCCTTGCTCAACTAAACCACATCTCCTTCGATTGAACTCCTCTGAGCCATATAAGTCATTGGCCTCTCATCAACTACGTAAAATTCTGGTCAGAATCATAGTCCACCAACTGCTCTTCCACCTCTTCCTCCTCATCTCTTATGTTAAGCTCAATATTCCCTTTGTCACCTCCTTGACTCTCCTTCCTGATTACCTCACTTCCAGTAAGATCGGTGTCCAAATCAAACCCTAAATCAAGAATTCAGCCTCCATCACTTTATCAGCATCCTCTCCTTCTGTAACTCCTTCTCCACTACCTGCACCAGCTTCAAACCCAACACCACTACAACTAGTTTCACCTCCAATATTAGTTTCTTCACCACCTACATCACTTTCACCAGCTCCAGAGATTCCAGCAAAAGTACCTCCAACTCTCGATCCTCCTACACCACTCACACCTGCTCCTGGGGTCTTATGAAAAAAGTCAGTCATTTCCTTAATTTGTTCAGCACTAAGTACATTGGTTGCACCAGCAGTCCTCCTGACACTACTTACCTCTTCCAACAGCCTTCTTAACAAATCCTGTTGGCTTAATATAACTTTCTTCATCTCATCAATCTCTGAATCCCTTATTTTCTCCCTCTCCTTTGAGTTTATTAGCTTGGTCTTTGTAGGAACCTCTGAGGTTAAGAGGCTAAAGCAACCAAAACAACAAGTCTTCCAACATGCACTTTAGAACAAAGGTGAATTAGCTTCGGAAGTTTTACACACTCTAGAAAAAATGCTAAGGGTAAAATCTTTTGAAGCCAAAGTTCAGAAGAAACTGTTGCGGAAGCTTTACACAACTTGGAAAATATTCCAAGTGTAAAGTCTTCCGAAGCCAAAGACTCAACTCTTCCGAAAGTAAAAGATGAAGTCTTCCGAAGCTGCTTAAGGACAAGACTGATTTTCTTCTGAAGAGAGAGAAAAGATACCTTTTCCATCAACTTTACCATAAAGCAACCTACTTTCCGCTGCATGCTCTGGTAGTTCACCTGCTATCACTAGTTGGTGAAACTTCCATACTTTATGATAAAGTAGATAAGGTCTTCGCCTGCAAGTTTCTGTTTAGTTCCTGTTTGGCTTTTGTAATAGGAAAGTCATAGAGCTATGGCATGTCATAGTCACTAGTCAAAAGGCAATCTGCCTTTTGACTTTAAGCTGATCTTGTTGTCTAGATTAGTCACTTCTAACTATCTTGTTGCATATTAATGGTTGTAGGATGTAGTATAAGTAGTCTCCGGTTCTTGTAATCATATATACTTGTACATCACTTGTAATAGAACTAGAGAAGCAATATACAACTTCCTTGAAAACTATATCTTGTGTTCTTGTTCTTACTTTACTTGTTTTGTGCATTGTATCTTCAATTTAAAGTTCTAAGTTCCCTATTTGAATTGTTAAGTGATCCTAAAGATCCTCCTAAGTGTGTTAACTAAGTGCAAAGTCCCCTTTTAATGGTCCTGCATTTGGTATCAGAGCATTCCAGGCTCTTATTTGTAAGATCTCACCATCTTCAAATCCTCTTAGTTACACACATCACTTAATTCTTCAAATGGCAGCTATCTCCAAAGCTGATATGGAAACTGGAACTATTACAAAGTCCCCACTAATCACTCCTGAGGATTTTGACACTTGGTGTCTATGAATGGAAGGCTTCATCAAGTCTCAAGTTTCCAGGATGTGGGAGTCTGTTGTCAATGGACCTCATGTACCATGCATCACTTCAGTTGCTACTGGTGGTGGCATGATACCAAAGGAGAAGGCTGACTTTTCTGATGAAGATTGTTAAAGAATTGATATTGATCAGAAAGCCATGACAACCCTCCAATCTGCTCTTCCAAACTCCATCTACAGAGGTTTCAAGAAGTGCAAGACTGCCAAACAGCTATGGGATGCACTGAAACTTATGTATGAGGGTTCAAATGAAGCCAAGGAGAACAAGAAGGATCTCCTGAAGCAGCAGTTTGAAAATTTCACCTTTAAAATAGGTGAAACCATGACTCAACAATACTTCAAGTATGTTGAGATTGTGGATACTCTGGCTGATGTTGGGGTAACCATTGAGAACAAGGATATTGTTAGGAAGTTCATGTCCTCTCTTCCAAGACAATGGACACACTATTGTGTGGTCATTAAGAGGACTGAAAACCTCAAGACCCTCACTCTCACTGAGCTGTATGGGATACTCAGTGGATACCAGATGGAGATGAACATGCAAAATTCATCTGGTAACTCCAACACTCACCAGAGTTCAGCCCTTCATGTGGTGAAAGGTATAGCAGAGAACCACAACATCATCTCATCTGCTACCCTAAAACTTCACAAAAGGGTCCTTTCATCACCTTCCCGGAGACACCCAGAGATAGCTACATCCAAGGAAGTCCCTTCCAAGAGACAAGCTCCTCTCATGCTTTTGTTTCCACTGATGAAAGTTCAGGCAACTTTCTCTTCACTCTTAAAGACCTGGACTGTATCCATCCAAATGATCTGGAATACATGGAGATAGTCCAGCAGATGGCTCTTCTCACTCATAGAGCCCAGAAGTTCTACAAGAGGACTGGGAGAAGGTTTCCCAGCAATGCTGCCAGTGGTAAGTTTGGGCTAGACAAGAGCAAAGTCAAGTGTTACAAATGTAACTAGATGGGACACTTTGCTAGAGAATGCAAGGCACCCAAATCCAATGGTGGCCAAGCTTCATCTAGGCCAAACTACACAAAAGGAGGGCACCAGAATGAGAAGCCAAAACAACAAGCTGCAGTTGCTATTGAAGAAGGAGGCTTTGACTGGAGCTTTCAAGCTGAAGATGCATCTCCAAACCAAGCACTCATGGCTGACCATGATGAAGCTAAGGTACTTGAACATCTTTTCTCTCCTGAGTGTTTTGCTAAAGTTAATAGATACAGGTCCTACAACTTGGAAATGAGAACTGACATTGAGTCTTTGAATATTTTAAAAGCTGATTTTAAAAAAGCTGAAAATGATTATAAACTTAAGATAGAAGATCTAGAGAAAACAGTTTCAACTCTTAAACATGAGCAAACAAATTACATGACTCAAATTAAGGATCTCATTACCAGGTTGACTGAATGCCAGGCTGAGCTTGTGATCAGCAAAGCTAGGGCAGAAAAATGTGTTCTTGAAGAGGAAACCTTCAAGAACATGATATCCTTATCATTGCATGCAAAAGTGTGTTACCAGAACAAGCAGGGACTGGGATCTAGTTAGATAGCTCCTCCACACTCTCTACTATCAGTTAGATCTCCAAGGTGTGGAACTGGTCAAGATGAGCTGCCATCCATAGACCCCAGTGATGAAGAGAATGAAGAGGAGAAGGTGAGGGATGACTCTGAGATGAGTGAAGAGAGTAAATCCAAAAAGGGTCACCATGCTCCTAAGGAGGAAAAAGAAGGTGGTTTGAGCAAAACCAAGAGAAAGAACTTGATCAAAAGAGCAAAGAGAAGATCCAGAAAAGCTTAAGAGATCAAGACCACCTTTGATCCCAAACAGAAACAAGTATTTATCTCTACAAGGTTCAAGGTGATGAAAGCTGAAGATCCTGTCAAGAATTCTAGTACCAAGAGTTCTACTTTAGCTTTAACTCCAGCAACAACAAGAAGACTGATCAGCTGTGTGTCACTGCTACACAGCCTGAACCATCTATTTCAAAGAGCAAGCTTCACCCTAAGAAACCTGCTGCATCATCTGAAAAGGTGGAGAAAGAAAAGGAAAGTGTTCAAGCTCAGTTTTCTTTGGGAAAGAAGGCTCTCAGAAGGAAAGATTTGGATTGTGTTATGTGTGGTATTACTTCACATATGGCTAAGGATTGTCATACAATCCCAAGAGTACTATCCATATGATTAAGAAGAAAACTTCTGAAAATAAGAAGAAACAAATAGCTTCGGAAGGAAATCTGTTTCCTTCAGAAACTCCAAAATGAAGAAAAGGGCAAATGAAAAATTGCCTTCTAAAGAAAAGTTAGTCTCGGAAGAAAGGAATGCTTCCGAACTATTGAAGTTTGCTGCAAAATTCTGAAGGCCCAGTCATCAAATCTTCCGAAGTTACCAAAACTTCTGAAGTTTTGAAGGTCAAGCCCAATCTTCCAAAGGTGGTGTGGAAGATGAAGGAAGACCATATGAATGAAAGTTCATCATCAGAAACAGCAAATGATCCCCAAAGGCTGAAAATAGGATCCATTACTGTTTCGTTGCCTTTAACTCATTCTGACATGCCCAAGGCCAATGAAGGTTAGGTTCCTAAATGTAACTAAATCATCTCTTTTTGTGTAGGGACAGCTAATGACCAACATAAATATTTGGATTGTTGACAGTGGCTGCTCCAGGCACATGACAGGCAATGAGTCCTTGCTTCAAAACTTTGAAAGGACTGATGGAGGACCAGTTGCTTTTGGAGGAGATACAGGAGGTTATATTACTGGTAGGGGCAAGGTTACAAATGGTAAGTTCAGCATTGAAAAGGTAAACTTTGTCAAAGTGCTTGGATACAATCTTTTGAGTGTGTATCAATTTTGTGACAAAAAACATCACATGCTCTTTACTGAGCATGAGTGCATTGTTCTCAATCCTGGGTTTGACATTCCTCAAGAGCATATTTTGCTTAGAGCCCCCAGGAAAGGGAACATGTACAAGATGGACTTGCAGAAAACATCTCCCTCTGGAGGGATTTCTTACTTTCTATCTAAAGCAACTAGTGATGAGTCTTTCCGTTGGCATAAAAGAATATGCCATGTAAACTTTAAGAATATGACTAAACTGATTAAGAATGATTTTGTAACTAGAATGCCAAAGAAAGAGTTTACAAGTGACGACCACTGTGTTGCATGCCTCAAGGGGAAGCAACACAAAGTGTCTCACAAGCCAAAGGAAATGAACTCTATCACTACTCCCCTACACTTGTTACATATGGATCTGTTTGGCCCCACCAGTGTAATGAGTTTAGAAAGGATCTCATACTATTTGCTGATCACAGATTACTTCATAAGATTTACTTGGGTGTTTTTCCTTAGAACTAAGGATGAAACTCCTGAAATCTTAAAGAATTTCATTCTGAAAATTGAGAATCAATCTGATCACAAGGTCAAAATCATAAGATGTGATCAAGGAACCGAATTCAAAAACCATATCCTTGATATATTTTGTGATGAAAAGGGTATTTCAAGACAATATAGTGCTCCCAGGACTCCTCAGCAAAATGGTGTGGCTGAGAAGAGAAACAGGACACTTATTGAAGCTGCAAGAACCATGTTGTCTGACTCTAAGCTGCCCATCACCTTCTGGACAGAGGCTGTCAACACAACCTGCTATGTGCAAAATAGAGTTTTGGTAGTTAAGACACATGGTAAGACTCCTTATGAAGTGTGGCTCAAAAGAAGACCATTCATTGGTTTTCTCAGAACATTTGGATGTCATTGCACCATCTTGAATACCAAAGATCAAATAGCCAAGTTTACTGAGAAATCAGATGATGGACACTTTGTTGGGTACTCTTCTCAAGCTAAGGCTTATAGAGTATATAATCTCAGAACTAGAATCATTGAGGAGTCAGCTAATGTGACTTTCAATGAACACACACCTTGTGTAAAAGGTTCTGGTTCGGATTGGCTGTTTGACCTTTTTGCTCCAGTTGCAAGAGTTAAAGCTGTAAGAATATTTCTAGCCTATGCTGCATCCAAGGATTTCAAGGTCTAATAACTTGATGTGAAGTGTGCTTTTATCTATGGGGTGATTGATGAAGAAGTGTATATTAAACAACCACCTGGCTTTGCAGACCCAGATCATCCTGATTATGTCTGCAAGTTTGATAAAGCCCTTTATGGACTGCATCAAGCTCCAAGAAAGTGGTATGAGACACTATTAACATACCTCTGTAAACATGGATACAAAAGAGATACTATTGATGGGACTCTCTTCATCAAAGATACAGGGAATGACACATTGCTAGTTCAGATATATGTAAATGACATCATATTTGGTTCAACTAATCCAAAGCTCTGCAAAGACTTTAAGATGCTGATGAAGAATAGATTTGAAATGAGTGCCATGGGAGAACTCAATATCTTTCTAGGAATTCAAGTGAAGCAGGTTGAAGATGGCATCTTCATCAGTCAGTCAAAGTATGTACAGGACATACTTACAAGATTTAAGATGACTGACTGTAAAGTTGCAAAAGACACCATAGCCAGAAACCACTCCCTTGGTACTGATCTTGAGGGGGAGTGTGTTGATGAACATCTTTACAGGGCTATGATTGGGTCACTTATGTATCTTACTGCTAGCAGGCATGATATCATGTTTGCCACATGCATATGTGCAAGATATCAAGCCAACCCCAAGATGTCACACCTAATCACTGTCAAAAGGATCCTTAGATATCTCAAAGGTGCTCCAAAATCTGGGCCTTTGGTATCCAAAGAATTCAGACTTTAATCTGTATGCTTATACAGATAGTGATTATGGTGGCTGCAACATGACTGCAATGTCCACATCTGGGGGGTGTCAGTTCCTGGGTGGAAGGATAGTCTCCTGGCAATGCAAGAAGCAATCCTGTGTGTCTGCATCAACTGCTGAAGCTGAATACATTGCTGCTGCCAGCTGCTGTGCTCAAGTGTTTTGGATTCAGAATCAGATGCTAGACTATGGGTTCAATTTAAGAGAGACTCCCATCCACATAGACAACAACAATGCCATCTTTATTACAGAGAATCCTGTGCAGCACTCAAGGACCAAATACATCAACATCAGGTATCATCTTATTAGGGATAATTTTGAAAAGGGATTGATAAAATTAATCAAAGTTAACACAAATGAACAATATGCCGATCTGTTCACAAAAGCGTTTGATGAACAGAGATTTAAATATCTTGTATCAGCTATTGGGATGATTAACTTTGAGTAGATTTTTCTTAATAACTTAATCAATATTATTTCTTAAAACTGTGTGTCCTAGGTTGTCTATGAGATCACTTCATAAGCCAGTTCTCTTTGGAAGAAAAACAAATTTTTAAAATGATATCTTTTAGAATGATGAAAATTTACTTTCGGAAGAAGCAAAACATGCCTTCGGAAGAAATTAATGTCTAAATCGTTTAAACAGCTTATCTGAGATTTACCTTCGGAAAAAATTCTTAGTGTATCTTCCGAAGCTTAAATTTTGGTATAGTATCTTCCGATGCCAAAATTTTCAAAACTCTTTGAAATATCTTTCGAAGCAAAATTGCCTTCGGAAGCTTTGATTGCAAAGCTTCCAAAACCAAAATTGCCTTTGGAAGCTTTTACTACTTCCAATAAAACTAACTTTTTGGGCATCTTTTTCAGAAGTAGGACCCACTTGCGGATTTCAAAGTTTATCTTTTGTCATAACTTTGTCTCAAATCCAGACTATATCTTTCTAAACGGTTCTATTTCATCTCACTTCTCTCATTGTTCCTTAACCTAAAATTACCCCTAAATTTCATCTTCTTCTTCCTTCCTTCACTACAAAGCTTCTTTAAATGGCCAATCTTGAATGTCGTAACGACCCTGATTTTACCATGCACCTACACAGGCAACACAATAAAGTTGCTCTGTTAAACTCTGAGAAGGATCCAAGCTTCTCAGACGTGTGTAGGTATCTTTCTTTGTCTCACTACTTCAGCTCCCTTACAATCGATCCTCCTCATTATAAGGATCAATTGCTTGAGTTCTGGTGGACCTGTCAAGAGGTCACCATGGACGGGGAGAAGGCACTGTTTGCCATAGTGCAGGGGAGGACACTATTTATCACTCCAGCCATCATTAACACCCATCTTTAGCTGGATGATGAAGAAGGTGAAATGTCCTTTCCAAAAGCTGCTATCAACCAATCCTTTGCGCAGATGGGCTACGAAGGTGACTTTTCGGTCCAGACCTTCAGGAAAGGGAAGGTCTCATTCAAATGAAATACCTCCTCCATGTCGTCATACATAGCTTATCCAACAAACATGGAGGATGGGACTAGATTCTAGAAGACCTCTCCTTCATTGTCCATGGGATGGTTCAAGGGGTCAAATTCAGGTACTCTCAGTTTGTTTTTACAAATTTACTTGCGAATTTGGACTCCCTAGAATATTACATCTTCCCCCGGTATGTTCAACACATTTTCAACTATGAAATGGGACCACAGTTGAGGGGAATAGGTAATGTTCTTAAACTTGCACATATGAGGCCCGGCATTTTCAAAATTTTGAAAAAGCCAACTGTTGGGTTCTCAGGGGTAGAAACAGCCCTTGTCCCAAAAATGTTTGAGCTCATTGCTCAGGGTGACATCCTAGCAGCCCCAGCTAGTGATGAACTAACACCCTCCACCTCTCAACCATCATCAAGGCCAACAATCATTCTCACATACACTAGAAAATCCAAACGAACCCCTACACTTGCTATTGAGCATGTGCAGGGCCCCATATCACAACCTATACAGGAGGAAGTGGAATCTAGAGCTCCCACTTCCCCTGAGGAGCAGACCACTCCCATCTTTCATACAATCAGTGCTGAGGTTGCTCATGCTCAGCCTGATAAGCTCACTACTCCACAAACAGCTTTAAGCCATCACTCTGAGTCTTAACACTCTAGTGATCAACCTTCTGGGGAAAGCTACCATCCCCAGCCTCTTGATCTCAACCGCCCCATACCCAGCCTTGACTTCTACTCTGATGAAGAATTGGGTCTCAGTGAGTACCATGAATCTTTCCTCTCTACCCACACTCAAGGTGAGATGAGTACTCCTGCTTCACCCACTTCTAGCCAACATCAGACACCCCAAACTGAGGTGGATCTCCTTCAGATTGTCCAAGAGATCCATGTGGCTGAGGCTCTCACTATTGGCAGTGATTACATCTCTAAGACCTCACCCACAGTAACCTAGCCTCTTGACATTGTCCTGGAGCAGGGGAAATCCAGCAGCCAAGAAATCCATGCTGGTGTTGAGGGAAAAGACTCAGGTCCAATCCTCTCATCCCCCAATGATTCTTCAAATGAAGATGAAGGGAGTCTGAAACTCAGTGTGCACCAACTCAAAGACATCTGCACCCAATTGGTTTCACATATAGCTCACCTTGAATCATCGGTGACGATCTTACAAAGGAGGGTCCATGACCAGCAACTTGAGATCACCGATCTCAAGGGCCAGTTAGCTGAGAGACCCATAGGACAAACTCATCTAGGTCCACAAGAACCTGTGGATGTTATGGATCACTTCCCCTGTTCACCTATGCATGAGGGTGATGCTACCAAAAAGGGGGAGGAAGTTCTGACAGCCACAGAACCTGGGAGTTCTTCCTCAAGTATGGACATATAGGACTCACCATCCTATCTTGCAGTTGTCCATGCTCAGCAACCTCCTCTAGACAGTGATCTGGAACTGCTCATTCAACAACTGTTTGACGAGGGAGTACCAAGAGCAATGTCTGCCCCTTCTGAGAACCCAATCTAGGGTTGGGGGTATGACAATGATAGGAAAGCTCTTGTGATCTCTAGAGCTCAGGGTCAACTAGAAATCTTAAACATTTCAAACCTGAGTTTCTATGAGGGTATAAATCTGGTAGATCTGGCACTTGTCAACCCAAGCAATAACAGACAAGCTGCCAGACTTGCCAGTCAAATTCAAGACTGGGTGCTAGCAGAATTCAAAAGGAGAACTGCATTATATAGACAGAGGCTAGCAGTTGAAGCCTTTGGTCAACTGGATGTTAAGGTAGACCCTATGATTAGCTTCAAAAGGAAAGCCTTGACTGAAGGCCCAGAGGTTGAGACTATGAACCTTGAGACAACATCTCCTCCAGCACCCCATACCCTTAGTGAGGCATTAGCTGGTGATGGTGCTTCATAACCTCTTTCTGGCCAGAGCTTGACTGCTGAATCAAGCAATGAAGGCAAAACCTGTCCTCAGGCTGAGTCATCAAGATCAACAATTGCAAAGGCAAAAGAAAGCTAACTGTTGAGGAGATTGAAGAAGAGAAAAGAGAGAGGAAGAGGAAACTAAGTTGAGATAGTTCAAGTGGTTCCCCAGGATTCATGCAAGCTGCAATTCTAACTGCCCATGTACCAAACACTCAAGATGATGAATTAAGGGCAGCCAGACTCAACTATCTGGGGACCAGGAACTACAACATAGATGAACTCATCTCTCTCTCCCCTTAGAGGAACTAAATGAATTGGCTGACACAGAGCTGTCAAAGGAGAGGAAGGAAGCTGAGGATGTAGCCTTGACCCTCAGCATAAGGAAGAAATGAGAAGAAAAAGAATCTACAAGAACATTCCTATCCTCTCCCCAGTTCAAGAAAGTCCTAAGAAAGAGACTGTGGCTGCTGAACAACCTCAGGTAGTTGATGAAGAAGAAAGATTAAAGATGATCAACTACCTGAGTGCCATAGGTCTCTATCAGGTACCTACACTTCTTCCCTTACCTTATGACTACATATTGTTTGAATACAACAAGTAGCTAAAAGAGAAAGCCAAAAGAGAAAGGCAAGCTGCTAGGAAGAGGCAAAGGGAAGAGGTTGCAAAATCAAGAGACATCATCAAGAAAAGTCAAAAAAAGTCTGTAGATAGGCAGAGTTTGATGAGTTTCTTGAAGCTGTATGGGTTCTCTGGAGGCTTGGTCCCATGTCTCTATCCATAATAGATGAACACATAAGGGTGATCAAGCAGAAGATTAAAAGGGGAGAGCTTGTGGATCTTCATTCACCATCAAGCCAAGCTCAACCTGAAGTTGAGGTAAATGTTGAACCTATAGAGACAACAAAACCTACACCTGAAGCTACACAACAGCCAACTTCATCTTCTAACCCACAACAGGGTTGTCCTCTCTTCCCCTCCGAACCTGGGTGAGAGGAGATCCCAACTGAGAGGGAATCCACTGAAGAACCTGGTATTGAAGACCAACCCTCTCAATCAAAATCATCAATGAGGAGAAAGAGGATGGCCAGAAGAAGATCTTCACAGAAGAAAAGAAGAAAGGCATCCTCCTCCCAACCTCAGGATGAGTCAGAACATAATGAGGAAGTGCATAAAGAGGGCTCTCAACCAACTCCTATCATAGTAGAGCCTCTCTCTGTTGGAAGACCAATTCTATCCTGGGCATTTGCTGAAAACCCGGATAGATGGTATGTCACTAGAGATCAGGGAGAACAACATGACTACTTCACAAGTGACATGCTTGAACTCCCTCTGCATGATCTCTATGACATGATAAGGTACTTCATGAGTCTGAAGAATCCAGATCTACTGATGAAGAAATGAATTCTGAAGATCCTCATGTGGACTATTCCAGTCCGAAGAACCTCTATTTTTTGGTAGCATCAGCCTAGGGGGAGTTTGTAGGAACCTCTGAGGTTAAGAAGCTAAAGCATCCAAAATAACCAAGTCTTCCAACATGCACTTCGAAACAAAGGTGAATTAGCTTCAGAAGTTTTACACACTCTAGAAAAAATGCTAAGTGTAAAATCTTCCGAAGCCAAAGTTCAGAAGAAACTGTTGTAGAAGCTTTACACAACTTGGAAAATATTCCAAGTGTAAAGTCTTCCGAAGCCAAAGACTCAACTCTTCCGAAAGTAAAAGATGAAGTTTTCCGAAGCTCACAAGACAAAGTCTTCCGAAGCTGCTTAAGGACAAGACTGATTTTCTTCTGAAGAGAGAGAAAATATACCTTTTCCATCAACTTTACCATAAAGCAACCTACTTTCCACTGCACGCTTTGGTAGTTCGCCTGCTATCACTAGTTGGTTAAACTTCCATACTTTATGATAAAATAGATAAGGTCTTCGCCTGCAAGTCTCTGTTTTTGTTCCTTTTTGGCTTTTTGTAATAGGAAAGTCAGTGAGCTATGGCATGTCATAGTCACTAGTCAAAAGGCAATCTGCCTTTTGACTTTAGGCTGATCTTGTTGTCTAGATTAGTCACTTCCAACTGTCTATTTGCATACTGACGGTTGTAGGATGTAGTATAAGTAGTCTCCTGTTCTTGTAATCATATATACTTGTACATCACTTGTAATAGAACTAAAGAAGCAATATACAACTTCCTTGAAAACTATATCTTGTGTTCTTGTTCTTACTTTACTTGTGTTGTGCATTGTATCTTCAGTTTAAAGTTCTAAGTTCCCTATTTAAATTGTTAAGTGATCCTAAAGATCCTCCTAAGTGTGTTAACTAAGTGCAAAGTCCCCTTTTAACGGTCCTACAGTCTTTATCATTCTTAGCTTATTTGATACGGATGTATTGACATTCCTAATCACATCCTCATCAAATTCTAATCTGACATCCATCCTTACGCTCTCAGCTTCTCCTGCATACCTAGTCTCAGGAATGACTGCCTGCTTGCTCTTACTCCTCTTTTCCCGTATCGGGGAATCAGCTCTATCTAAGGCCCCATTCCCGGAAACTCCACAGTTGGTCATTCATAGCAAAATTTATATCAAAACATATTAAGATTTATTAAGCAAATAAAACATTGAAGCGGAATAATTCATCAAAACCATTTCATGCATTAATAAATACATTTGCTAAGTAATACATCATCGTTTAAAAGATTACAAAAGACCTATTAGTTGCATTACAAAACAACATCATTATTATTGCATGAGATGGATTCCAGTCCTTGCCCACCAAGTAGCTTCACCCCCGTGCCATCCTCAGCAACAACATTACCTGCCAACTGAAAATGCATATAAAAGTCAGTGTTGCTGAGTGAGTTCTAGTTTTATATAATAAAATACTTTACTTTTAGTAAAAACCTTTCCTTTACTTTCATTCGTGATTACATAACATACGTACATTTTGATAATATCATGATTATCTTTTATCATCGTTCATAATCGTATGTTTTCGTACTTTCATTCATTATTATCTTCCACTTTAATCTAGATCCTGTCATAAGCTATGCCGCATCATTTGTGCATGAAGCAACTACCGATTTGGGGTTAAGCGACAAGGATCCCTTTTTCGCACGTCTTGATCAGTCACAAAGACCGACCCCCCCTGTGTGAATTCTCATGGGTTAGCTAAACCCCACATAGTTAAGCTAACAACCCTTCATTGAGTTATGAACTCCCTTTTTAATTTGCTTGCATGACTTTCATTCATTCATTATGTTCCACTTCGTTAACGTTGTCTTCCACTTCCATTATATAATACTTTACATTCATAAGCATAACACGCCACGTAAAGTCAGATCATACATAACATGGGACAACATCATCATACAATGCATACATATAAACAAGCATAAGCCAACATAAAACATCATTTCTTAGTGTTGGACTATTTGAATATGATACTTACCAAAACCTAAGTTCCGAATCTCATGATGATTACCAAAACTGACACGGTGAAGCTATGCTAAAAATATGATCAAAACGAAGAAAATTGAACAAAGTCAAACTTGGTCAAACTTGGTCAACCTAGGTCAAAGTCAACAGTCAACATCAGTGGACGTCCTGAGTGACGTCAGCATCCAGCAGTCACACATCAGCAACAGAGAATTTATCAGGCTTAGAACAATATTTGTGTAATCATTAGGGCTTAAATGTAATTTTATTCATTTTTGTAAAGAGTATAAATTGACTAAGTGTAGTCATTTATACTCTAATCAACCATTAGGAAGCATTCAAGCATTCAAAGAAAGCATACAGATTTAGTCTAGTGAGAGAAACATTAGGTTGAGTGTGTGTGAGAGAAGTTTTTCTTACAAACTCCCTTTGTAATCTCCTAGCAATCATACATATGAATGAATGATATATTTTATAAATATGGGTTCTTGAATTGTTCATCATTCATTCATCATCATATATTCAATCTTGAATCAGATCTTCACTTGAAATCATCAACAGGTTTGTGAGATTCCGCATCACAGATCCGATAAAAGACAACAATACGATTGCAATATTCGATCCATCTTTATCGAATTTCCACAATTGGTATCTGAGCCTTGGCTCCTTGTTCTTCAAATTTTTATCAAAAATTTGAACCATAATTTTGATCTGCATATTGTTGTTGTTTTTGATGAAATCAAGCTACCATTAGCTTTGATTTTTTATTTCGTGAAGATCTGCAAGTTTTCACATCAATTGAAGTTCAATTGAGCCATTAATTTGAAGATTTAAGCAAACTTGTTATTCAAGTCTTCAAATGCTCATGAACTTGAAATTTTGGTTTTGTTGTTGTTTGATTGAATTTAAGCTTCTAATAGCTGTAGTTTGTGATAACTAACACATCTGCAAAGTTTCATATCAATTGAACATCCATAACTCTTGAATTTGAAGATTTTTGAAAATTTTGTGTTCTTGAGAAAAGTTTACTGTTCTTGAGGAAAATCATCAAAAATCACGAATCTGATGTTGTTTAGCTGAAATTGTTTTAGCTTAGAAATATCAAATCTAAGGTTCATTTATCATTCACAACATCCAAATCATACATTTCGAACATCGATTCTTAGATCTGGGTTTTTGTTCTTCGTTGTGTTCTTCATGAGTTCATCATCTAAATCCAAGTTTAGGTGATGATTATATGAAGTTGATTGTTGTTTTTGCTTAGAATCACTTATCTACAACTGTTATAACCTTTGATTTTATCTAATTCCATCAGGAACCCAAGAATCAAAAGTTTGGTCATTCAAGAACATGAAGTTTGACTTTTTCAGAGTCAAACTGCTTTGAAATATGAAAATCAACCAAATCTTTGATTTGATTCAGATTTTGATTCATTTGTTCATCATACAATTATTCAACAATCATTCAAACAACAAGTTGTGAATTTGAAAGTGAAATTTCATTCGTAATCAAGTTTACAAAGATTATACAAATTACACTTGTATTTGATTTTTGACTAAGTGTTCATCATACACAGCTGATTAGCTAATCCTACAGCTGATGTTCTAATTCCACAGCTGACAATCTTGATCATTTTTGCAACCAAGTGTCCACAGCTGATGCATTACATCCACAGCTGATGCACAAGGTCCATAGCTGACAAACATCCAATTTGTCTAAGTATTCACAGCTGATGAAGAAATACATCCACAGCTGATGTGATAATCTTTTAAGCTTACACTTCAGTTCAAAGTAGAAGAGCAGAAGTCTATCCACACCTATTCACCCACCATCAAACACCATTCACTACACATAAATCACCAACATCATCATCATCCATAACCACATTCATTCCAAATCATAGGAGATCAAGATCAAACACCATACACATTGGTCCATCGCAAACATAGTGGTTCACAGCTGATTCACACACAAATCACTCATCCACAGCGGATGAGTGAAAAAAAGGAGAAAAGTTCGAAAGTGGACGGTCACAACAACCTTACACAGATCCATTTAATAACACACTCACAGCGTACATCAACCACAACCACAGCGGACATCAAAGCAAAATTGTCCACAGCGGACATAAACTTGGTCCACAGCAGACGAATTGGAATTTGCATATCACAAAAAAGTTACATAGCGAACAGTTACCAGAATAAACCACAGGGGACATACACAATTTATCCATAGCGGACAAGACCAAGCTCTGTTCACATAACCACTCACAGAGGACGAGCAACATTGAATCCACAGCGGACGTTGATTCATCACAAAACTCACCTGTTCATATCCATAGTGGACTTGAATAAACAGGTTCATTTAATCAACACAAGTCCACAGCGGAAATTACCTTGTTTCACAGCGGACAAGTAAAATCGATACACAACGGACGACCATAACGCACCATCGGTGTCTTGAAAATCATCATCATCTGTCCTTGCATCTGTTCACCGTGGACGAACCCCCAATCACCTGCGAACAACCAACCACCAATTAACATTGAGTGCATTCGTCGGTGTCTCGACCTCTCCACTCCATCACTACTGTTGACACAATCGACCACCATCATCGAGCACCATCACCTTCGATTCTGACCGATATCAACCATCTTCATCATCACCTTCGCTGGTGACTTGATCTCGAGTTCACCGATTGATAGAGAGATCGATTGTGAGAGCTGAAAGCTTTGGGAGTTTATTGGGTTTTTTCAATTTTGACTTTTATTCTTGTGTTGACCAGAAAAATATAAATTGTTTTTATATAATTTTTAACAAACAAATCAAAACTTCGAAAGTTTTTTTTCTTTTAAATTCCAGAAAGTTTTTCATTTGACAAACTTTTTAAATTTGCTCTAGGAAGTGTTAATTTTGACCAACTCTTAAATTTTGTCTCGGAAGATTTTGATGGTTCGGAAGTTTTCAACTTGACAATTTTTAAAGTCTGTTTTCGGAAGATTTAAAAAAAAATCATTTTGACTTCCTTTCGATCAAGACATATATTCTTTGGAAGGGTTGTGTCACAAAATCATTTGATTTTAATTTGAAGGATCCAAATTTTATTACTTTTTAATTGAGCTAGATTAATCTTAATTAGGCTTAAGTAGGTTGACCTAATTAAATTGAGTTTCGAAGTTCTTTGGATTCAATTAAAGTTTAAAATTTGATTTCAATTTTAAACACAAAACAAATTTTCAAATCATTTTTGTTGTTAAACAAAATGGAAAATTTAACATCATTCACTGACACTCGTGTTTCAAGAAACCAAACTATCTTTCTTGCTGCAGGTAGAAAGAGATTTCAAGAACTCAAACAAAGCAAACCAAGCTGCAACCACTCAAACAACAGCAGCAAATAAAATAAAAGCTACAGCCAACCAAACAACAGCAGCATATCAAACAATAACAATAATTCATTGTTTGACAAGACAAACATTTAGTTGTATATCAGTCACATTGAGAAAGAACTGATGCACTTACATTTATGTGATCTTGCAAACTCAAACAACACTTTGTCTAATGATTTGATAAAATGCAGGTTAGAGATGGAACATTCTCAATGAAATGATCAAGCACAAATCAAGACATTGAATCAACAAAACATCAGTTTAACTCAAGAGATGAACCAGTTGCAAGACAAAATGATTCAACAACAAATCAAGCTTGAAGAGTTAACTATTGAGCTTGCAAAAGCCACAAACATCAACAACACAAACATTCCTCTACTGCCTGAAATTCCTGAAGACAGAAAGATCAATCTATGCTCATCAGCATGCATAGATGAAGTACAGGCATATCAGAAATATTGCAATAATATAGCATACATGATAAAAGAGCAAAGAGCTTCACATGCGGAGGAACTACAAACTTCTGCAAATCAAATCAGTTCACTAGAGAAAGAAGTTGATAAATTGTTTAAAGAAAATCACAATTTGAATGCTCAAGCAACTGAACTCTCTGTGAAGTTAACAAACACAAAGGCTGAAGTTGAAGCTAAAATATCATATGCAAGTACAACCAAAACAATCAATAACTTGCAACAATACATTTAGCGTCTAAATCAAGCAATCAATACAGAAAAGGCTACAAATGCAGAATTGAAGATACAACATAATGCCTTTGAAGATAAAATCAATTCTCTACTGAAGGATGTAGACAAACTCGTTGGAGAAAGATTTAGTCTTCAAGCTCAAGTTAGAAGACTCACTGAGTCTTTAACAAAGACAGAAACGGATCATGCATCAACAGAAGTTGAACTTGAGAATTTAAAGTTTACTGTTAGCAAGTTGGAAGAACTACTTAATGCACAAAGAGATCAAATGAAGAATGCTGGAACTACATACCATGTTGTCCCTCCTCCTTACAATGATAACTACACAGAAATGCCAATTTCAATGACATGTCCAGTCAAAGAAGATTCAAATATGCATGATCCTCATCCAACAGACAAACCATCCACTATCACTCAAATCACTTCTCCTGAAACAACACCAAAGCTGTACCTCAAACTAGAATCACCACAGAATGAAACATTTCCTTCTTGTGATGGTCAAGATGGAGATGCTGCAATTGATGATAGTGATGAAGAAATCAATCCAAACAAACACAGCCATAGAAATCCAAAGCAGCAAAGCCTAACGACAAACAAAAGGAATGGTTCTCTATGACAAATTCAAACCAGCAGGATTCCTTGAACCAGAATTGCCTAAGGCTAAACTAAAGGCAAAGATTAAGATGGAGTTAAAGAACAAACAGAAGCCTGAGGTATAAGAAATCAAAGAACAAGTCAAGAAGAAGAAGACCAGATCTAAAAGAAAGAAGAAAAGTCAGACCAAGTCTTTTACACCTGATCCAAACCAACCATCAACCTCAAAGGCTACATTAGAAACACCAAAACAACAACCAATTCTCTACGAGACATGCAATTCAGATTCACACAACACTTCTGAGTGTAAAAACACTGAGAGTGATACATATATATGTCCTCACAAGAGAAAACAACAAAAACAACCAAGACAAAAGGATGTGAAGTTCTAAACTAATCCAACTTCATCATTCAAGCCTAAGGGCATAAGATCCAGACCTTATCCTTACTACTTAAATTGTGACATGGAGAATCATACCACTTCAGAGTGTTCATACAATAACACTCCAACATCACAACACAGAAGAGGTCAAAGATCTTGTCATCCATCAGAGTCATACTCACCAAGATCGGAGCATGAGTACCACAACAGACGTCATAGCTACTCTTCTCCTCGAACACATCGACATGGGTATGATTTCAAACATTTTGATATTCATGATTATTGGGCACCAAGACATTATCCTAGGTCATAAACACAACATAAGTATGATAGATATAGGAATAATGCTTGGCATAATGGATATCATAGAAGATCACATCCATCAAATTATAATAATCATGATTATAATTCTTATGATGAATATGATCACATGCCCAGAAGAAACAAACATGATTAAGGACAAAGATCCTTTGCTCCACCTCCACAAAAATTTCAAAAGCAAACTAGATTTTCTATACCAACCAAAAGATTTTTAAAAGCCAAATAAACTCCTTTTGTTAAACAAACTAAAGTTGAGTCGGTTGGTTTAAAAACAAAACAATGTTAGAGAAAGAAAACAATTTAAGGATGTAAATCTGATATATCATCAGATAAAGCAAAATAATACACATACGAGCAAGTCACATATAAAGATGCTAATGGACAGCTCAGGACAATAATGGCCTGGGTTGAAATATCTAACTGATTTGCTAGTGTGTTAGGGACAGTTATGGAGGCCAACCAACCCAAGAAAAGTTAGCAGTGAGTGATCCTTTCCCATGACAGGTCCCTTCCCATGACAGGATCGTTCTTCTTGCTCATGATGTTTATGATGCAACTCAGCCAAATGGAGCAGAAATTAACCAGGATTCAATGTAGGACATCAATCATTCACAGAAACTATGATGGCAATGCAAGAAACAAACGATATTTCATTCCATCTGCTTAGTCTGATTATATTGCTACATGGACTAACTGTTGATGATCTCTATTGAATTGATAACACATATTCCATTTCTTTATTTTCTCAAAAACAAAAATCCTAAAAATTAGAAAATCAAGAAAAAGACCAAAAAATATTTCTATTGATGAACTAAATATTCCTAAAAATTGGATTCAAGATAAGCATATTTATGATGAACTAAATCAATACGTAATTATGGACCAAAACCATCTTTAGGTATTGGTAAGCAATAACTTTTCCAAGTGTTTGCCTGTGTGGTTACCTAAACACACCATGCGAAAATAGTTTATAAATTTCTTATTGATAAAAGCATTTGTTTCTCCTTTGTTGTATGTAAATACAGACCTGGAGTAAACATAAGGACAACTTCTGTTGCGCTGAGCACAGACCTAGTTAACCTTGCCTTAAAAGTGTTGATGCATGCCAAAATGGCAAAGAAAAAAATCCCAATATGGATCAAAGCTAAAAGAATCCCAATATGGATCAACTTTCAAAGTGAAGTGTAAAATAATCCCAAAGTGGATCATATAATGAGAATTTATACTCTTGGTTCAAGTTGTAATAAAGTGCCACCTTGCATTTCATGAGGATGATTATTCTTCCATACTTCAGAGTGTGGGGTACTCAATTAGCATATCTAATCAAACCGAAACATGATAAATATCACAAAGTGCTGAAAATATATCCTTGTATGAGTTTAAGTGGACAAACATACTTACAATCAACTTTGTTCTTTGTTTATGTCTATTCCAACATTAAATTCTTAGATGTAGAGGATTTTAGATTAGTATAATCTTATTGCAGTTGATGGATTCATGCTTGTAAATATTATATTTTTTAAAAAAATTTAAAATTACAAAAAGATTTTTTATTTTTAGTATTTTTCTTAGTTTTGGCAGATTTACATGTGTTATTGATTTAGGAGTGAAACGTCAATGCAATACCTCTACCGAGAGGATTTAGACCTTTGCGGGTGATGAATTGCACAACATGCCTGAGTTTCTTATTCAATTCAAGATGTCAAGAGAACGCTCTTGCTTCATTCAAAGATCTCCTGCCAGTTGCTGAGAACTAAGAACCCTCCTCTTGGTGTCTCATACACTAAAGTTCCTCACCCTCCAAAGCTTTTGTTGAGGGAGAGTATATGTCAAGTTTGAAGAATTTATGATGCTTCTCCTTCACTTTTGAAGTTGAGATAAAGCTGCTGATATTGCTACCTGTGCAATCCACAGTGTTTGCAAATGGGTGTATTTTCAAGTCTTCAAAATGAGACTAGAAGATCAAGCTGATGAAATATCCATCAAGTGCCGAAACAAAGTCTATATGTGCCGAACAAAGTCCTTTTCTTAATGCCTTCTTCTAAAGCTTCTAAGAAGATGCTACCAAAAAGTGGGAGAAGACTGCACTTCAAGACTGCATATCAATCAACATCCAAGGTTTTGATAATCATGAGGTTTTGGCAGCATCATCTTAAGGGGAGTATTGTTGGACTATTTGAAGATGAAGCTATGCTAAAAATATGATCAAAACGAAGAACATTGACCAAAGTCAAACTTGGTCAAACTTGGTTAACCGTGATCAAAGTCAACGGTCAACATCAGCGGATGTCCCGGAGTGACATCAGCATCTGGCAGTCATGCATCAGCAATAGAGAACTTATCAGGCTTAGAACAATATTTGTGTAATCATTAGGGCTTAAATGTAATTGTATTCGTTTTTGTAAAGAGTATAAATTGACTAAGTGTAGTCATTTATACTCTAATCATCCATTTTGAATCAAGCAAGCATACAGATTTAGTCTAGTGAGAGAACCATTAGGTTGAGTGTGTGTGAGAGAGAAAACTCTTGCAAACTCCCTTGTAATCTCCAAGCAAACATACATATGAATGAATTATATATTTTATGAATATGTGTTCTTGAATTGTTCAACATTGTTTCATCATCATACATTCAATCTTGCAACAGATCTTCACTTGAAATCATCAACAGGTCTGTGAGATTCCGCATCACAGATCTGATAAACAACAACAATACGATTGCAATATTCGATCCATCCTGGAAAATCGAATTTCCACACTTAGCACTTAAATTCTATTTCCCCAAATCTCAGAAAATTCTAAGTCCTTAAAGAAATGTGGATGAGCAAACCAATGCAGATGAACAGAAAAATGAGGATGAACAAAAGAAATATGGATGAACAAATGCAGATGTTCATACTCAGAAATCTTCTAAGTGTCCGGAAATGCCAAGAACCAAATGTGGATGTTCATACTCAGAAATGCTCTAAGTGTCAGGAAATGCGCATGAACCAAATGCGGATGACTGAAACAAATGCGCGTGAACACTGTAGCAAATGTGCAAGAACAAAAGAAATGCACATGATCACTGTAGCAAATGCTCCTAAACAAAACACTTATGCAAATATTCAAATCTAAATGCGGATGAACTAAACCAACCTGCAGTCGCAACTTATGCTATATTCAGTTCCAAATCCTCATTCTTATACATTCTTAGCCCAGATCTAGCATGCTAAACAATTAGAACAAGCATACAATCATAGAACTAGATCAAACATTAAAAAATACACACCCACACTCACAACAGGTGCAAAAACACAGATCAAATCATATTGTCGGTTGTAAAACAGTAGGTACTATGCATTTCAGCCCCAAACAAGTTTAAAACAAGTAAAACAGGGGATCTAGAACTCACCATAACAGCTTACGAGTAAGACTTCTTCAGACTCGTGAGCAACCCAGAGTTCAAACACCCAAACACATAGAAACACACAACCGAACACACAGAAACACATAAGAATCAGTCCAGCAGCTCGAACATAGCTGAAACCGAATAGGAAACGCAAGAAAACCTTACCTAAAAGCAGATCTTCCTCCTTCCCTCTCTAGAAATCAATTTGCAGCTCCTCTCTCTCTCTCTCCAGCAACCGAGAAATATCAGTAAAGTGAGAAGTGTGGGCTACCATACTTCTTTTAAATCTCATAAAGGTGCAAGTTTGCCACTGGCACAGCTTTAACATCTTGACTTGGGACATTTCTCCCTTTCTTCTTTTATTCTTCTTTTCTTTTAAATTTCCGGGTGTTACAAGTCCACCCCCCTTATATAGGTTTCGCCCCTGAAACCTGTCATTCCTCGAACAGCTGTGGGTAATGCTGTCTTATCTCTTCCTCAGTCTCCCACGTAGACTCGGATCCCTTCTTGTGCCTCCACTGTACTCGCACCAGTGGAATCGCTTTATACCATAGCCTCTTCTCTTTTTTTTATCAATGATGGCCACTGGTTGCTCCAGATAATTGAGTCGTTCATCCACCTCAATGTCCTCCATTGGTACAATCATATCTTCATCGGCTAAGCACTTTCTTAGATGAGATACATGGAATGTCGGATGAATTCCTCTTAACTCATCAGGTAGCTCCAACCTGTAGGCCACCTCTCCTACTCGAGCTTTGATTCGGAAAGGCCCTATATACCTTGGGCTCAGCTTACCCTGCTTTCTAAACCGGATGATCCCCTTCTAAGGTGAGACCTTCAACATGACTCTATCACCCACCTTGAATTCAATTGGTCCACGCCTCTTGTCAGCATTCGACTTCTGTCTATCTTTTGCCGCCTTCATAAAGGCCTTGATCTTTTTCAACTTTTCAGTCGTAGCCTCGATCACCTCAATGCTTCCCAACTCCTTCTACCCGATGTCTCCCTAACATACAGGCGTCCTACACTTCCTACCGTATAGCATCTCATATGGTGGCATACCAATGCTGGCATGATAACTGTTGTTGTATGAAAATTCAGCTAACGGTAAGTGTTCCTCCCAACTTCCTTCAAAATCAATAACACATGCTTGGAGCATATCCTCAAGTGTCTGTATGGTTCTCTCTAACTAACCATCTATCTGAGGATGATAAGTTGTACTAATGTGTAGTCTCATACCCATCGCATCATGGAATCTCTTCCAAAACTTAGATGTAAATCGAGTGTCACTGTCAGACACTATAGACACCGGTACACCATGACGAGTCACAATCTCTTTGATGAACAGGTCCGCCAACCTCTCAGATGAATACATGTCGAAGATCGGTAGAAAGTGAGCACTCTTCGTCAAACGGTCAACTATCACCCATATGGCATCATACCCCCTCGCCGTACGTGGTAACTTCATAATGAAGTCCATGGTGATGTGCTCCCATTTCCACATGGGTATATCCAAAGGTTGGATTTTCCCGTATGGCTTCTGATGCTCCCCCTTCACTTGCAAGCAAGTAAGGCACTTGCTCACGTACTCCGTTACATCGGGCTTCATACCCGGCCACCAGTAATCTTTCTTCATATCATGATACATCTTTGTAGCACCGGGATGAATGGAGTATCGAGTCTTATGAGCTTCATTCATGATTTGCCCTCATAGGTCTCCATAACGAGGGATCCATATCCGCCCGAAGTGGGTTCTAACTCCGAGAGTATTCTCACCCTACTCCGAGACTAGACCTTTCATTCTTTCGGAGTTGATTCGATCTTCCTTCAGCGCCTCATCTTGAACTTCCTTGACTTGTGTCATCACATCAGAGGTCATAACCAACTGGTAAGCTTTCACCCGGATTGGCTCAGGTCTCTTCTTTTGGCTGTGGGCATCCGCCACCATGTTAGCCTTGCCCGGATGGTAGTGGATCTCGCAATCATAATCTTTGATCAACTCTAACCATCTCCTTTACCTCATATTGAGATCCTTTTGCTCAAAGAAGTACTTCAAGCTCTTATGGTCAGTGAAGATAGTATACTTCATCCCGTACTAGTAGTGCCTCCAAATCTTCAATGCAAAGACCACAGCCGCAAGCTCCAAGTCATGAGTAGGGTAATTAGCCTCATGGGTTTTTAACTGTCGGGACGCATAGGCTATTACCTTCCCCCACTGCATTAGCACGCAACCCAACCCCGAATAAGAAGCATCAGAGTAGACCACTAAGTCATCGCTCCCTTCGGGCAATGTCAATACAGGAGCTTGAGTCAGTCTCGTCTTTAACTCCTCAAAAGTATTCTCCTGTTCCAGACCCAATACAAACTTCACCTCCTTGCGGGTCAACTTGGTCAATGGTGAAGCTATCTTGGAAAAGTATTGGATAAATCTTTTGTAATAGCCTGCCAAACCCAAGAAACTACAGATCTCAGATGGCGTCTTTGGAGTCTTCCATACATTACCACCTCCACCTTTGCCTGGTCCACCATAATCCCTTCGGAATTAACCACATGACCCAAAAACTAAACTTCGCGCATCTTGAACGCGCACTTGGAGAACTTAGCATACAGCTTCTCTCTTCTAAGTGTCTCCAGCACCTCGCGGATGTGCCCGGTATGCTCTTCTTCGCTTCTCGAATAAATCAGGATATCATCAATAAATACAATCAATGATTTATCCAACATCGGCCGACACACCCGATTCATCAAATCCATGAAAGCAGCTAGCGCGTTGGTTAAACCAAAAGACATTACGAGGAATTCATAATGTGTGTATCGTGTCCGAAAAGTGGTTTTCGGGATATATTGCTCCTTAACTTTTAGCTGATGATAACCAGATCGGAGATCTATTCTTGAGAACCAACTGCCATCTTGGAGCTGATCAAACAGGTCATCAATCCTCGGTAACGGATACCGGTTCTTCACCGTCAACTTATTCAGCTCACGGTAGTCAATGCACATCCTCATGCTACCGTCTTTCTTGTTTACAAACGAGACCAGGGCACCCCAGGGAGAGATACTCAGTCGAATAAACCCCTTATCCAGCAACTCTTGTAACTGAACCATGAGCTCCTTCATCTCTGAGGTAGCTAGTCGATACTGTCTTGGCAACAGGTTGGGCACCGAGTATCAAATCGATCTGGAACTCGATCTCGCGGTCCGATGGCACACCTGGTAAATTATCCTGGAACATGTCTGGGAAGTCACACACGACCGGTACATCAGACAATAGTGGTACTGACGGGCCCACATCCTTCACATAAGCCAGATAGGTACTACATCCACGCCTCATACACTTCTCAGAGACAACCATCGAAATCATCTTCAGAACCATAGGAACTCGATCACCATAAATCGTCACCGAGCTCCTATCTGACGCAATCAACCGAATCATCTTCTTGTGACACATTATATTTGCCTCATAGGCTGCTAGCCAATCCATCCCTAGAACCACATCGAATCCACCTAAGGGCATCATGAATAATTTAGTAGAGAACATACGGCCTTCCAACTCTATGTCACAATTCTCTATCAGATCAGAAATCTTGGTAGGCTTACCACTGGCAGTTTGTACATCGAAGGGCTCATCAATCTTTCTACTCCTAACAGGCAACTTAGCACAGAAGGCAACAAAAATAAAACTCTTACTAGCACCATAATCAAATAGTACAGAGGCACAAGTTTGGTTTACTAGAAAGATACCTGACACAACATCGGGGTCCACCCTAGCCTCCTGCTAGGTCATAGTAAATGCTCTGGCTTTTGCCTTCGGCCCCTCTTTCACAACCCCTTTCTTCACCCTGGAGCTCTCGGCCCTTGGCCTCTTGCATTCCCTGCTCAGATGGCCCTCCTCACCATAGTTATAACACCTTAGCACCCCACACTCCTTTGCCATATGACCAGGCTTCCCACATTTGAAGCAGATGTTCGATCCCCACTTACACTCCCCCGCATGATCTCTTCCACACTTACCACACTTCCTCATCCCCGTACCTGCCGACACTACCCTCCGGTCATCCATCCTTGCCTTCTTGTTGCTCGGGGTAAAACCACCACGACCAAATCGTTTCCCGTTCTAGTTCCTGTCACCGCCACCCTTTTTGTTCACCTCCACCACTACATCCCTTGGTAGTTTCCTGCACCGTTTCCTCTTCCCCTTCACCTGAACCTCTCTCTTCGTCCCCTCTCCGAACGGTTTTCTTCCTCTCCTCTTTCTCCTTCTTTTCATCCTCCCTCACAGCATGAATAACCTTTGTCACCACAGATGATAGGATCATCCGCATGACCTGATGAACTTCCTCCACTACTGTCTCCTTCATAGATGCTCTCAGATTAGCACTCTCATCACCGCCTTTATGGTGATGAAGCTCAGGCTCTGTAGGAGTCGTCTTAACAGCCTTAGCCTTGTTTCTTGGGACACATGGTCCAGTACCACAACCACCCTGTACATCTCCTCGAGAAGCCTTCAAAGATCTACCACCCGCCATCCTCTAAACACTATAAGATTCAAACACCAACACGGTCATTCAAGGTAATAGCTCAGATTATGTCAATTATAGTAAGTCCCTTAATACAGTGGCCAGTTGGGATCAGCCACTTACTTTACTCTGCATCCCCCAAGCATTTCCTATCCTGACTACATCAGTATCCAAATCTACTAAGAGCACATAAATCAGATAGCATTGCAGCAGAATAATTCATCAAAACCATTTCATGCATTAGTAAATATATTTTCCAAGTAATACATCATCGTTTAAAAGGTTACAAAAGACCAATTAGTTTCATTACAAAACAACATTATTATTATTGCATGACATGGATGCCAGTCCTTGCCCGCCAAGTAGCTTCACCCCCGTGCCATCCTCAGCAACAACATTACCTGCCAACTGAAAATGCATTACTTTTAGTAATAAAATACATTACTTGTATATAATAAAATACATTACTTTTAGTAAAAACCTTTCCTTTACTTTCATTCGTGATCACACAACATAGGTACATTTTGATAATATCATTATAATCTTTTATCATCATTCATAATCGTTCGTTTTCATACTTTCTTTCATTACTATCTTCCACTTTAATCTAGATCTTGTCATAAGCTATGCCCCATCATTTATGCATGAAGCCACTACCGTTTTGGGGTCAAGCGACAAGGATCCCGTTTTTGCACGTCTTTATCAGTCACAAAGACTGACCCCCCTGTGTGAATTCTCATAGGTTAGCTAAACCCCACACAGTTGAGCTAACAACCCTTCATTGAGATTTGAACTCCCTTTTTTAAATTGCTTGCAAGACTTTCATTCATTCATTATGTTCCACTTCGTTAACATTGTCTTCCACTTCCATTATATAATACTTTACATTCATAAGCATAACACGCCACGTAAAGTCACATCATACATAACATGGGACCACATCATCATACAATGCATACATATAAACAAGCATAAGCCACCATAAAACATCATTTCTTAGCACTTAAATTCTACTTCCCCAAATCTCATAAAATTCTAAGTCCTTATGGAAATGCAGAGGAGCAAACCAATACGGATGAACAGACAAATGTGGATGAACAAAAGAAATGCGGATGAACAAATGCGGATGTTCATACTCAGAAATATTCTAAGTGTCAGGAAATGCGCATGAACCAAATGCGGATGTTCATACTTAGAAATGTTCTAAGTGTCAGGAAATGCGCATGAACCAAATGCGGATAACTGAAACAAATGCGCCTGAACACTATAGCAAATGCGCATGAACAAAAGAAATGCGCATGATCATTGTAGCAAATGCGCCTGAACAAAACATTTATGCAAATATTTAAATCTAAATGCGGATGAACTAAACCAACCTGTAGTCGCAACTTATGCTATATTCAGTTCCAAATCCTTATTCTTCTACATTCTTAGCCCAGATCTAGCATGCTAAACACTTAGAACAAGCATACAATCACAGAACTCGATCAAACATTCAAACATTCACACCCACACTCACAACTGGTGCAAAAACACAAATCAGATCATGCTGTTGGTTGTAAAATAATAGGTACTATGCATTTCAGCCCTAGACAAGTTTAAAACAAGTAAAACCAGGGATCTAGAACTCACCTTAATAGCTTACAAGTAAGACTTCTTTAGACCTGTGAGCAACCCGGAGTTAAAACACATAAACACAGAGAAACACACAACCGAATACACAGAAACACACAAGAATCAGTCCAGCAGCTCGAACACAGCTGAAACCAAATGGAAATGCAAGAAACCCTTATCTACAAGTAGATCTTCCTCCTTCCCTCTCTAGAAATCAATTTGCAGCTCCTCTCTCTCTCCAGCAACCGAGAAATATCAGTAAAGGGAGAAGTGTGGGCTGCCATACTTCTTTTTTCAGCACTCTTCTTCTTTCTCTTCTTTCTTTGTTCCTCCTTAATCTCATCCAATTGCTCTTCGAAGGTCAAATCAGTCTCCTTCATGTACTTCTTTCTCTTTCCAATCTCCTCAACATTTCCTCCCGTCTCTATTGCTCTTCTTTCCTTAAGAGGGATCAAAGTATTGATATAGTTCTACCTTTCTTCTATGTACATGCTCTCTAGCAGATATGTGATCTTTCCTAAAAAATCATGCCTAGAAGCAGCACAGTCAGCAAAGATCCTCGGGTTCATTGTAGTCAATCTCAGTTCATCTTCGAGCTTAGGTAAGTTTGGCTTTAGATAATCTAGAATGATCTGAATGAATCTTGGATAAAGCAGCCACTTATCCTTTTTCAGAGCCATGATATTCTCTAACAGGTATTCATGAATGATCTGGGCTATATTTCCCTTTTAACCTTTACAGAACATAATCATAGCTATGGACCATTTAAGATTTAGGCCATCTAATCCTCCTTTTCTATTATCCAAATAGCTAGTGAAGACGTGAGCTATAAACCTCCACTCTTTCGAGAGAAAAGACTTCTTGATATCCTTTTGCTTCTCAAAGTTGGTTCCCTCATAACCAATCTCCTTAAAATCTCTAATCACCTCAGAATCAGTCATCTCTACACTCTCCCCCAAGTCATCCTCCAGACGCAGGGCCTTGGCCACTGTCTCGGCTGAGATCTCAATTAGCTCTCCCTGAATCGACGCTTTGATAAACTTCTGCTTGGCGTCACACTCAGCTGTTCTTCAGAATTCTCTGATATGTTTCTCATCTATAATAGGAGAGTGAGAAATGGCATAGTAGATGGGAGATCTCTTCACCCAATCAATGGCATCTCTATAGCTGGCAGACTTTGGATTTGTATCGTTTAGGTACACCACTACTTTTGATTTGGGATCAAATCAAACTCCCCATAGCGGTTACAGATGAATCCGAGAATTCGTTAGATCACAAGAGATTACAAAACATTTAAAATTTTATAATTTTAATTGATATTATCTATTTACTATTTATTATTATCATAAATAAAATAAATTAATTAATAATATAATTTATTTTTTAAATTAGTTTTGCATATAATTTCGCAAGAAGAAACTATAGTTTCTCAACGGGAAACTATAGTTTCGCAAAGAGAAACTGTAGTTTCGTATTGGGAACTATAGTTTCGCATGGACTCCGAAACTATAGATTCGCAAGATCCGGGCGAAACTATTCAGTGCACACGGGCAGCATGACTAGATAGTTTCGCACAGATCAGTGAACTTTTGTTCAATTTCACAACAAGACACCTTAGTTTCGCACATTGAATGTGCGAAACACAAAAGTCATCAAAACAATTTTTGCTTAAAAATGCTAACAAAACACATCCGAAGGTTCGAAACTTGTTCAGAAATGAGATTTACCGGTTAGTTTTGCACAAAAACACTTCAAAAATCGATTTTGAATCCCTGGCTAAAGGCTGTTCGTTTTTCAAATAAAATGGGGAATTTCGCAGATGGCGAACAAATGATGAAACTAGTATTTACACACCACAGTTTGCATGTGCCGAAACTATAGTTTCGCATGGAGATACTACAGTTTCGCGCAGCCAACGAAACTATAGTTTCGCTCGCAGAACAAGGTCAGCAAAATTGTACTTTCGCACAGAGAAACAATAGTTTCGTATGGAAAAATAAAAATTTCACAATAACCATTTTTTTATGTAAAAGGAAGACCTCTCAACCCACGAGACTTGACAAAAAGAATTTTGAAATAATAAAGCACAAAGGCAAGGATATCGGACACGCTTTTGCAAGAAATCATCTAGAGAGTCGAGGATTGACGGGATTGCCAATATGCTTGTCCATTTAAACCCATGCCGTATTCTTTTCAACGAACACTTATAACACAATTTTATCATGTTTTGGGTTCGATTAAGAACACTCAAGAAACTTGGTTCCCATTCGTCAAAGAGCTCATATCATCATCATGGTTTATAGAGTTTAATCATTGATTCTGCTTGAAATTTTCTGGAATGGACACAAAGTGGATCATATGATATACATAAGGATGGATGAAGGGTGGATGATCAGAGCTCCAGGTCTATACTCATGTATAGCAGAGAAGATAATCATTTAAGCAAAATGATGATAACTTCAGGTCTATACTCACGTATAACACAGAAGATCATCATTTGAGGGTGTTGATGAGAGCTTTAGGTCTATACTCACGTATAACAGAGACGATCATCTCTCCAGGTCAATGCTTATGTGGGGTTCAATAATATATAAACTGAAGCTTTCCAAAACACAATCAAAGCCAACTGAAGATCTCATTGTACAAGTTCAGAGACCAAGTTGATAAACAGAACAAAACAAGCACAAGACAAAGTCAACAAGACAAAGTCAACATCAAGACCACAAGAAAAGTCAAAATTAGGTCATGATGTAAAAACATTATAAATAGAACCACTAGTGCTACTTTGGGAAAGGTGGTTATTGTAAAGTGTGTGAGTGGCTCGTAGTTCTTAAGTGTGTGTATTTCATGGTGTAAATCACCACCCAAGGAGAACTTCTCTCCTTTGGGTGGGTTTGATGTTCATCTATCTTTGTATATGTTTCTTCATTGTAATTTTTTATTCAATATCAATGAAATCATAACATTATACATTACACACACATCCTTGTTCTTTGATTCACACACATCCACCCATCTTTAATTTTGAATTCTCAGATCTGAAAATGATGAATCCTAAGATCCAAGCCCAACAAATCTAAAATATTGATTCAGCAAAATGGTATCAGAGCTGTTGGTTGCTGGGTTCATGTATGTTTTAGATCTGTTTTAATCTTTAAAAGATGTTTACAACAAACAATAACATCAGAAAATTGAAGAACAAGCATTTGTTTATCAAAACACATCTGTTCATCAACAAAACACAAACAAAATCAGCAAATCTGTTATTGTTTGCTTCGAATTGAAGTGATAAATCATTCGTCACATTATCACCTCAATTTCGGAGCAATTGTAACAGATCCAAAGCAAAATCAAAGAAGAACATGTATTTGAGCAGAACATTCAAAATCGAACAGCTTGCTTCAAAGATGATCAAAATCTCGAACAGATGTGATCAATTGAAGTTGCTTACATCAAGATACAAGCCTTCGAAAAGGATTCAACAACTATTCGCACATTCAATTGATTGTGTGGAAATGATTCGAATAAATCTGAAACTCAGATCATAGATTTACAAGAACAATAGTTGCTGGACTTCATCAACATTTCATTGGTATACATGGCGGAAATTTTATCAAGGTAAAGAACAAATGCGGATTACAGACAAACCATCCGCATTTATTCAAAGATATACGGATTTGTATCAAAGAAATGCGGCTGTTGAACAAGAAATGCGACAGTTCAAGGATCCAATGCGGATGATCACAGAACTAATGCGGATGATGAAACAAAACTAATGGGGCTGATTTGTTTAGTTCAATGCGGCTAAGTTCCAGAGTATAAAACATATGCGGATCTTTAAGGGACCAAATGCGGCTATTATAGGAGTTAATGCGGATGTTGCAAATGACCAAATGCTGGTGTTGAACAACTAATGCGGATGTTGGAACAACAAATGCGGCTGTCTTGTGCAAATGCGGCTGAGTTCCAGTGGTCCACAAATGCGGATGTTACATCAATGCGGATGATGAGCTCACCAATGCTGATGTTGATTAACAAATGCGAATGTTAATCACCTAAATACGGCTACTTGATCAACAAATGCAGATGTTGATAACCCAGTGCGGATGGGTAATCAACAAATTGATGCGGGGCCAAGTGTTGAAGACCGGGCCTTAATGTGTTTGGAAGCACAAGACCGCGCTGCACGAAAATAGACATAACCTGGGCTATGAGCCTCCGTTTCTGACTTGCTACCAGTCAAAATGACCATGGAAACGAGGGCTACATCATGGTAACCAGCCATAGGCGGGTTATCTTGTTTTTTTTTCCAAAATAAGCCCTCTAAATGGGTTTTTGGGCCACTTTTATGTTTTTGAGCTTTGATTTCATTCGTGCACTGCATCACAAATGCTCATGTTTTGAGTAACTAATGCAAATGTTAGCTTACGTCAAACAAATGCACATCCAACAATATCAACATCAACAACATCAACATCATCAACAGAATACATAACATCAACATCAACAACAACATTAACATCAACATCAACATCAACATCAACAACATCAACATCATCAACAGAATACATAACATCAACATCAACAACATCATCAACATCATCAACAGAATACACAACATCAACATCAACAACAACATTAACATCAACATCAACATCAACATCAATAACATCAGCATCAACAACAGAATACATAACATCAACATCAACAACAACATTAGCATCAACATCAACAACATCATCAACAACAACAATATCAATGAACAGATCATGAATAGTTGACAACAACAAACAAGAGATACATGAAAGATGATGAACAAATGATTACAACAAACAAGAATCAAGAAACATGATGAATACGGATGATTGCAACCAACAGGCACATCTAATTTCACATTCAACAGAAAAGAAGAAATCAACCTTGGTCACATAATCACAGATCCAATCAAGGATTTGTACAACTATTAGAAACTCTTTCTGAAGTACTTGGAACCATCCATTATCAAGTTAATTCAGAGATTCAAAGAGTTGAAGTGTCTTCAAGACTTACTTACGTTCCTGATGTTGTTTATTGAAGTTCAAAGCCTCATCATATGCCTAATACATTTTAATCCTTTGAGTGTGATATGAACAAACAGTAATCCAAAAGTGATACACCTCATATCCAATATGTTAAGTATTCTCAAAGAGATTCTATCCTTTATCAGAAATACATTAGGAGAAGCTTAATCTGAGGGGGGGAACTACAGTGAACTATGTCAGAACATCAGTTGATCAAGAAGACATGTGACAGAGAAGATCTTCAAGTCAAACTTTGACAAGCATCAGTTTAGGGGGAGTATTGTTGGGTTCAACAATAGATAAACTGAAACTTTCCAAAACATAATCAAAGCCAACTGAATATCTCATTGTACAAGTTCAGAGACCAAGTTGATAAACAGAACAAAACAAACACAAGACAAAGTCAACAAGACAAAGTCAACATCAAGACCACAAGAAAAGTCAAAATTAGGTCATGATGTAAAAACATTATAAATAGAACCACTAGTGCTACTTTGTGAAAGGTGGTTATTACAAAGGTGGTTACTGCAAAGTGTGTGAGTGGCTGGTAGTTCTTAAGTGTGTGTTTTTCATGGTGTAAATCACCATCCAAGGAGAAATTCTCTCCTTTGGGTGGGTTTGATGTTCATCCATCTTTGTATATGTTTCTTCATTGTAATTTGGTATTCAATATCAATGATATCATAACATTATACATTACACACACATCCTTGTTCATCGATTCACAGACTTCCACCCATCTTTAATTTTGAATTCTCAGATCTGAAAATGATGAATCCTAAGATCCAAGCTCAACGAATCTGAAATATTGATTCACCAGCTTACACATAGCAGAGGAGTTGGACACACAATTTATTCAGGGCTAAAGGATGGGGAAATTTTGGTAATACAAGATCAAACATAGAAATAGACAACTCTAAACACAGATTTTGACGAGATTTGTAACTTTGTGCAAGCCGAGATAACATGGAATAAGCCTTAGTACTGATGTTGATCTTTAGTTATGTCACACAGTCACCCTCTACTTTGTTTTAGGCCACCAGGCATACCAACATATCCCAACACAACGCCTCTGACCTCCTTCAGACACTATCAAAGCTTCCCAAATCCTACACCAAAGAAAGATAAGATTATATATAGAACAATAGCAATAGAAGAGAAATATAAACGATCCAAGTCTATTCTCTCCTAAAATTTCTATTAAAGTGCAACAAAAGAAATTTCCTTGTAAACGGAGAAACACTTTGGGAAAGTGTGGGTGTTGAAACTTCTTATCACGTGAATTATAAAGAATAGATTTTTTTAAGAATATTTAAAAGAAGAATACTTGTGAAATAGTTACAGATTGCAGCCAGAATTTTCCCTTAAAAGGAAATTAGACTCAACATGTTGATCAACTCATAAAACCGAGGTTTATCAAAGGTTTTTGTTAGAAGATCGGCCTTTTGACTTTTGGTGTCAATAGGAATAATGTCAATAAAACCCTTTTCTTAAGCATCTCGGATTGCGTCAATTCTAGTTTCAATTTGCTTGGTGCGATTATGATGAATTGGATTTTTGGCAATTCCAACGGCCGCTTCATTGTCGTAGAAGAGCGGCGTGTGAAGAAAATTAATCTCGTAATCCATCATTTGATGTTGAATCCACAGCGCTTGAGAGCAACAACTTGAAGCAGCAATATACTCAGCCTCCCCTGTTGATAGAGAAACTACCGTCTGCTTCTTGCTTTGCCATGAAACCAGGCAATCCTTGAGATATTGGCATCCGCCTGTAACTGACTTTCTATCAAGCTTACAACCACCAAAATCGTTGTCAGAGTACGCATGAAGATCAAAGTTTCCTTCCTTTGGGTACCATAGACCCAGACGGGGAGATCCTTTTAAGTAGCGGAAGATACGTTTAACAGCTTTCTCATGGGATTCTTTGGGACTGGTTTGATATCGAGCACAGTAACACACAGCAAATGTAATATCTAGACGACTTGCTATGAGATACATTAGGGATCCGATCATAGAATGATATCGATGAGCATCAACTGGCTTTTCATTGTCATCAGGGGTCAAGTAGGTTTGTGCAGAAAAAGGAGTAAGCTCGGGAGAAGCATCATTCATGTTTTACTTCAATAGGATTTCCAAAATGTATTTCTCTTGATGAATGAGAATTCCATCTTGCTTTTAATCAACCTGTAATCCTTAGAAGAAGCACATCTCCCCTATCATACTCATTTAAAAGCACTCTTTCATCACTTCTTCAAACTCTCTACACAACTTCTCATTCGTTAAGCCGAAGATGATGTCGTTGACATATACTTGAACAATAAGCACATCTCCATTAACCTCCTTTTTAAACAAAGTCATGTCTATAGTTCCACGAGTGAAGCCTTTTTCGAGGAGATACTGTGTTAGGGTCTCGTACTAGAGTCTAGGAGCTTGATGTAATCCATACAAGGATTTATCCAGTTTGTAGACTTTTTCAGGAAAATATGGATCTTCGAAACCCAGTGGTTGACAAACATATATCTCTTCATCAATAGCTCCATACAGGAAGGCACATTTGACGTCCATCTGAAAAACTTTGAAGTTTTTGTGAGCAGCATGAACAAGGAAAATCCGAATGGCTTCAATCCGGGCTACAGGGGCCAACACCTCTGTGTAATCAATCCCTTCCTCCTGAGCAAAGCCTTGAACAACCAGCCTTATTTTGTTTCTAATCATAACTCCATGATCATCTGGTTTGTTTTCGAATACCCAATTTGTACCAATTGGATACTTATTTGGAGGAAGATCAACTAGTTGCCACACTTTTAGTTTTCTGAACTGTTGAAGTTCTAACTGCATTAACTCAACCCAGCTTGGATCTAGAAGAGCCATGGAGACATTTTTGGGAAAACTAACCGGTTAATCTTGTTTCTGAACAAGTTTCGAACCTTCAGATGTGTTTTGTTTGTGTTTTTAAGAAAAAATTGTTTCGGTGACTTTTGGATTTCGCACATTCAATGCGAGAAACTAAGTTTTCTTGGTGCGAAATTGAAAAAAAGTATACTGATCTGTGCGAAACTATCTAGTCATGCTGCCCATGTGCACTGAATAGATTTGCCCAGATCTTGCCAATCTATAGTTTCAGAGTCCATGCAAAACTACAGTTCCCAATGCGAAACTACAGTTTCTCTTTTCAAAACTATAGTTTCACGTTGCGAAACTATAGTTTCTTCTTGCAAAATTATATGTGAAACTAATTTTAAAAAAAATGAAAAAATAAAGCACAGAGGCAAGGATATTGGACACGCTTTTGAAAGAAATCGTCTAGAGAGTCGAGGATAGACGGGATTGCCAATATGCTTGTCCATTTAAACCCATGCCCTATTGTTTTCAACGAAGACTTGTAACACAATTTTATCATGTTTTGGGTTCTATTAAGAACGTTCAAGAAACTTGGTTCCCACAGTCATTCGGCAAAGAACTCATCTCGTCATCATGGTTTATAGAGTTTAATCATTGATTCTGCTTAAAATTTTTTGGAATAGACACAAAGTGGATCATACGATATACATAAGGATGAATGAAGGGTGGATGATCAGAGCTCTAGGTCTGTAGTCACGTATAGCAGAGAAGATAATCATTTAAGCAAAATGATGATAACTTCAGGTCTATACTCACGTATAACAGAGAAGATCATTTTTTGAGCGTGTTAATAAGAGCTTCAGGTCTATACTCACATATAACAGAGAATATCATCTATCCAGGTCAATGCTTACGCATAGCAGAGGAGTTGGACATGCAATTTATTCAGGGCTAAAGGATGTGGAAAATTTGGTAATACATGATCAAACACAGAAATCAACCACTCTCAACACATATTTTGACGAGATTTGTAACTTTGTACAAGCCGAGGTGGCATGGAATAAGCCTTATTACTGAGGTTGATCTTTAGTTACATCACATAGTCACCGTCTACTTCGTTTTAGGCCATCGGGCCTACCAACATATCCCAACACAACGCCTCTAACCTCCTTCAGACACTATCCAAGCTTCCTAAATCCTACACCAAAGAAAGAAAAGATTATATACAGAACAATAGAAATAGAAGAGAAATATAAATTATCCAAGTCTATTCTCCCCTAAAATTTCTGTTAAAGTGCAACAAAAGAAATTTCCTTGTAAACGGAGAAACACTTCGGGAAAGTGTGGGTGTTTAAACTTCTTATCACGTGAAGAATAGATTTTTTTAACTCAAATCTTTAATATCAATAAAGTTCCAAGAGTTACATCATGTAGAACAAAGATACATATATACAGGACCTAGTTTCGCATACTGCGAAACTATATGCACCATGTCATGCGAGACTACTAGGTGAAACTACATTTTCGCATGCAGTTTCGCATGCAATTTCGCATGCCACAGAATACACAAGAAGACAAAAGTAAACTAGATCCTATTACAATAGTATCTAAGCTATCATAAACTATAACTAAACAACAAAAACAAACGGTAAGGTGAATACCACCCTACACTTGATCATCACTTTTAACAGGTCCTGCAGTGTGTGTAAAAGGTGGAGTGTAATGTTGGCTATAAATAGTAATGATTTATTGTATTTAGATTAAGCTAATAATGTGATTAGATTAATAAAGTGTCTAGTGGATCTCTAAATGAGATGCCACCCCGTATAAGGCGGGTGTCGGTCTCGTTAAATGTTTTTGTAAAAATCTTAAACTTTTGTGTTTTTACGCGAATATTTTCTATAAAACCAGAGTATCAATGAGGCTTTCCAAGGGTTCACAACATTTAATAATAGTGACAAAAAGTCAAGAATAAAAATAAACATGGTTTAACACAGCATGCAAGGCAATATTTAAAAGTCTTAATTTTACGTGATCAAGGTTAATAATAATTATTATTATTTTTTCATGACCAATAATATTTTTCTTTAAGATACATTAAATTATAAAAATCAACATATATTGACCAGATTTAATTAACCAGATTGCACCAACGCTCATTAAAAGTTTTATCGCATAACGACCCGGTAATTCTCAAAATTACCAATTATAAAATTTATGCACAAAGGGGCTTTGCTAGACCTTAGATGACCTTAATTATAGGAAAATTAAGTCGTATAATGTATTTAATTATTTATTTTATTAAAGTACGGATATTAACCTAGAAACACGGGACCTTAATTATCAGAAAATTAAATCTTATAATACAATGTGCCTTTTGACTCTATATTGATCTTGTTGTCTAGATTATTGTATCCAGCTAGCCTTCAAAGTATGGCCGGCTGTAGGATGTAATATAAAGTGTCTCAAGTACTTGTATGATATGATATGCTTGGTAACACTTGTAAGAACTAGAGAGCAATATACATCATTCTTGAAAACCATATTTGAGTGTTTTTTTTCTTTTTCTTTTACTTGTGTTCTTTGATCATCACTTGCCGGTTCCCTATTTGAATTGCTAAGTGTTCCAACTCTCTCACCTTGTAAAACAGTTGTATTGGCCACCCTTCCCGGTCCTGCAATTGGTATTAGAGCATTTAAGGCTCTTGATTGTAAGATCTCATTATCTTAAATCCCTTCAATTTTACAATACACTTATGAAGAAGGTGAACTGTCCTTCCTAAAAGAGGTAGTCAATGGCTTATTCCGACTAATGGGCTATGAAGGGGACTACTCTGTGAGGACCTTCAAAAAGGGTAAGGTCTCTTTTCAATAGAAATACATGCTCCATATTATAATCCATTCATTATCAAACAAACATGGAGGATGGGATCAAATTCAAGAAGACCTATCCTATATATTCCATGGGATGGTGCAAGGGATAAAGTTCAAGTACTCCTAGTTTGTTTATATAAACTTTCTTGCTAACTTAGATTCCTTAGAGTATTAAATATTCCCTAGATATGTCCAGCACGTTCTCAGCTGTGAACTAGGCTCACAATTAAGGGGAACATGTAATATTCTTAAATTGGCCCAGATGAAGCAAGACATCTTCAAAATATTGAGAAAATCAATGTTGGTTTTTCTGGGTTAAAAACAGCCCTTGTCCCACAAATGTTAGAGATCCTACTCAAGGTGACAATTTGGCAACAAAAGCCAATGTTGAACCCACACATTGTTAATCTTCACCACCCACACAGCCATAAATAACCCTCACCTACCATAGAAAATCCAAACAAACGCATGCTCAGTCTATTAAAATTGAGCAGGCCCTTATACACTCACCCATGTTGGAGTAAGTTGAACGCATAGCTCCCACATCCCCTGAGGAGCAAACCACCCCCATCCCTTCAATGATTAGTGTTGAAGTTCCTCATGCTCGGCTTGATGAGCTCATAGCCCAAGCAGTAAACCTTCATTCTATGTCTCAACACTCAGATGAAAAAATCATTATGGGACAGTTACCATCCCCAGCCTTTGAACTTAAATAAACCAGTCCTTGACCTCCAATTCTATGATGATGAGGATATGGGATTCGATGAGTACCATGAGTCTCTCTTCTCCTCCCCTGTTCAAGGAGAGATGAGTGCTCCTACTACTCATATATATATCCCACATCATCCACCTATGACTGAGGTGGACCTTTCTAAACAAGTTCATGAGGTCCATGTGGAGAGGCTCCCACTTCAACAAGTGATTACATCTTTCAGACCTTAACCATGGCAACCCATATCCTTGGCACTTCTTATGAAGCTGTCACCAAGCAGGGGAAATCTAGAGTGCAAGAAGCAATATCTGGTGGTAAGGGAGATGACTTTGGTCATGTCCTCTCATCCCCCATGATTCTTCTAATGAAGATGAGGGGAATCTACAACTAAGGGTGCAAACACTATCAAATACATGCACTTATTTGGTTTCTAGGGTCAGTCACCTGGAATCTCATGTTGCTACCTTACAAAGGCAGGTCCTTAATCAACAACTTGATTTCACCGATCTCAAGGGCATGTTAGTTGAGAGGCCTATCAGGCATGCTCAACCAGGTCTACAAGAACCTGTGGGTTTGGTAGACCTAACCTGTAGCTCACCTATGCAAGTAGGTGATGCTACCAAAAAGGGGGAGAAAGTCTTAACTATAATCACAAAACCTAGGAGCACTGCCCAGAGTATGGACGTTAAGGACTCACCACCCTTACGTGTAATTGTCCACATTAAACAACCTCCTCAGGCCCACATCAATGTGGATGCCTTATTTTAAAGTCCATTTGAGCAGGGTATACCAAGGGATATGTCACCTCCATCCTATCTTGCTAAAAATCCAATTGTAGGATCGAGGTATCACAATGACAAAGGAACCTTTTTGCTTTCTAGATATCAGGATCAACATGAATTTTTCAACTTCCAAACCCTAAGATTCTATGAAGGTAATCCTCTGGTTGACCTGCCACTTGCCAACCTAAGTCATAATAGGCAAACTGATAGGTTAGCTGAGAGGATTCACCTGAGGGTGCTTGAAGATTTCAAGACAAGAACCAATTTATATAGAATTTGTCTAGCAAGGAAAACTATTAGTCAACTGGATATTAAGGCAGACCCAAAGAACCAATTTATATAGATAGTGTCTAGCAGGGAACCTGTGAACCTTAAGACTGCAACTTCTTTAGCACCTAGTACCCTCAGTGAGACACCAGCTGGTAAAGGTGTCTGACAACCTCTCTATGGCCATAGCTCAAGTTCAAAACCAAGTCAAGAAGGCCAAAGCTCTCTCCTCCTCGAGTCACACAGGCTAGTGCTTAACTAAGGAAAGAGGATTCTAACGTCTGAGGGGATTGAGGAGGAGAGAGGGAGAGGAAGAGGATGGTAAGGGAAGAGAGGATGAGAGAGACCCCCTGCTTCATGCAAGCTACAATCAAGGTTGCCCCTAGGCCAAATACTCAGGATGATTAGTTAATGGCAACCAAGTTGAATTATGTGGAGTCTAGGAACTACAACATTGATGAACTAATCTCTCTTCCCTTGGAAGAACTAATGAACTAGCTGACACTAAAGTGTCAAAAGAGAGGAAGGAGGCTAAGGCTGCTGAATTACTCCTCAAGATAAAGAAAAAAGGAAAAGGAGGAAATTGTATAAAGCCCCTGTCCTCTCTCTAATTGAAGAAAGTTTTGAAGAAGAGATAATGGCTGCTAAACAAGAAACTCAAGTAGGTAGGGAACAAGATAGACAAAAGATGATAACCTACTTGAGTGCCATAGGCCTCTATTAGGTAGCATCTCTACACCCACTATCGTATGAGTATATTGAATTTGAATACCTCAAGCAGCTATAGCAAGAAGTTCTAAAAGAAAAAAAAGTTGCTAATAGGAAGATGAGGGAGGAAGCTGCTAAGTCAAGAGCCACTATCAGAGCTAATCAGGAGAAGTCTAAAGACAGACTAAAGATGATGAGCTTCTTGAAGCTGTATGGGTTCTCCGGAAGGAGGCGTGGTCCTATGTCTCTATCCATAGTGGATGAGCATATAAGGGTGATCAATCAAAAGATCAAGAGGGGTGAGTTGGTAGACTTGCATTCTCCAACAAGTCAGGATGCACCTGAAGTTGAGGTTAAGGTTGAACCCTAAGAGACAACATAACCTAGACCTAGTGCTGACTCATACCCAGCTTCATCTTCTAACCCACAGCAAGGTCTTGAACCTTCTTCTTCTGAACATGTGAAGGGGAAGGACCCAAGGGAGAAGGATAAAGAACGAAGATCTAGTAATCAAGACCAACCTTTTGAGTTGATGTTTAGAAAGAAGAAGAGGATGACCATCAGGAGGGATATAAAAAAGAAGAAGAAGTCCAAGGCATCCACCTCTACCCCTTAAGATGAGTCAGAACATCTTGATGGTGAACAGGAAGAGGCTGCTCAACCAACTCCACTATAAGTAGAGCCTCTTACTGCTAAGAGACCCAGCTTGACCTACGCTTACTCTCCAAACAAAGACATATGGTATGTCACAATAGATCAAGGAGGTCAAAACATATAATTCTGGCAAAATATGCTTGATTTTCCTCAACATGATCTCTTGGACATGAGGAGATGCTTTGAGAGCCTGAAGAACCCAGACCAATTGAAGATGAGAGGAATGGATCTAGTAAAGATCTGATCAAGACTCAAAGTCATCATCAAGTTTTGGTAGCATCAGCCTAGGAGGAGTTTATAAGGGTTATTTTAGAGGCTAATGCTAACCAAAGAGCTCTCAGCATGCAGTCTGAAGTATAAGGAAATTACTTCACTAAGTGTCAAATCTTCCGAAGCCAAAGACCAAATCTTTTGAAGACAAAGATGAAGTCTTCCTAAGCCTCAAGACAAAGTCTTCCAAAGCCTAAACATTGTTTTCTTCCAAAGACAAAGAAGACATGCTTTCTCTGACATGCTTTAGACAAAAGCTGAACTACTTTTCATTTCCATCTCTAAAGACTCACCAACTTATACAAGTTGGTGATTATCTCCATGCTTTTGTCAACTATATAACATGATCTTTGAGTCTATAAGTTTCCACTCTTGTACTTTTATCCTTGTTGTAATAGAATAGGATGTGAGCTATGGCATGTCATAGTCACTAGTCAAAAGACAATCTGCCTTTTGACTTTACATTGATCTTGTTGTCTAGATTACTATTCAAGCCAGCCTTCAAAGTATGGTTGGCTATAGGATGTAGTATAAAGTGTCTCATGTAACCAGTCCTTAGGACTAAGCCCTGTCACATGTGTAAAAACACTTGAGAACATCATCCTTTAAAACCAATCTCTTTGATCTTGTGTGTTCTTTACTTTTGTTCTTTGTTTCATTTGCCAGGTTCTCTATTTGATCTGTTAAGTGTTATACTCTCCACTTTGTGAAACTAATGCAGTAACCTTCATCTGTCCTGGAGATGTTCTTTGTATTCGATGTCAATAATCATGAATGATTAATCATTTGTTTGTAACACATTGCTTATGGTTTTCCAGCTATATGATTCTCAAGTTTTATAGATTTAATAGTTAGTAAGATAGAGATTAAGGTCGTGAGATGCCAACAAGACGGTTGATGGGTTTGTCATCATAACAAAATATTAACTCAGAAAATCTTAATTTTGAGCTCTACATATATTTGGTGTTTGATACTTTATTAGATTTGAATATGATTGTATTTTTATTGAATAATGCCAACTTTGTAACGAATAAGTAGTATTCATGTATTAGGTATTATTGTTTCTATAGCATTCATGTTAGACATTTTTAGTGTAATTCATTAAATTAGTTTGGATGTTTGAAGTGCAGACTAGTTTGAGTTTATTATAATTCATGATATTATAGTGTAAGGATTACACTTAGAGGCTGATGCAACCAAAGAGCTCTCAACATGCACATGTTAAGTACAAGGAAGTTACTTCGGAAGATTTGATACAACTCACTAAAATATGCTAAGTATCAAATCTTCCAAAGCCAAAAGGCCATTTCTTCCGAAGCCAAAGATGAAGTATTCAGAAGCTTCAAGGCAAAGTCTTCCAAAGCCAAGGGACTGAATTCTTCTGAAGACAAAGAAGACATGCTTTCTCTGACTTACATTTGTCAAACGATGAACCACTTTTCGCTGCCATCTCTAATGACTCAACAACCTATACAAGTTGTTGAAACATCCATTCTTTTGTCAACTCTAGAAAAGGACATCTGCTTTTTGACTCTGCATTGATCTAATTGTCTGGATTAGTGTTTCCAGCTGGCCTTCAAAGAATGGTCGGCTGTAGGTTGTATTATAAAGTATCTCATGTACTTGTCATTAGAAGTAAGCCTTGTAACACTTCGTAAAGAAACTTGAGAGCAATATACAACATTCTTGAAAACCATCTTATTGTGTTCTTCTTCTTTTACTTGTCTTCTTTGTATCATCTTTAAGTTGGTTCCCTATTTGATCTACTAAGTGTTCTAAATCTCTCCAAACATTGTGAAACTGTTGCATTGACCTCCCTGCCCCAATCCTGCATATATCTTTATTGGTTATTAAAGGCAAAACCCCTAAATAATAGGGCTTCCAAGAGGGCAACGCCCCTTGGTGAAGGTCTAGGGGTAGCACCCCTAGGAGCGGGGTCCAAGGGGCAGTAGAACTTGATTGTGGTCGAGTTGGTAAGCTAGCTTGAAATTTTCTTTTATTTTGATTAAATTTCCTTCTTTAACAGTTCATTAGAAATTGAATTTTCTGAAGTTTTATATGAAAATTTTGGAACAAAAACTTACTTCAATTTAATGGATTTGAATTTCAGAGAAAACTACCACAAAGGCAGTTCTTAAAGGCTGAGACCCCAAATATGTTTGTTTATTCTTTGCAAGAGACAATCTCACTTTTGGTCATAATTCTCTGGTTCACAATCGACTATACTAGTTCTTGATATGATTTAAGTTGTATCCGATTGATTTATGCGGGCAAACCACCGAATAATTTCGATCTAAAAGTGATCCTCATGACTTTTGGATTATTAAATTGTTTATTTGAAATTCCATATGATTTATATAATATTTGCGACTTCATAAAAACGGCACGCCATAGCAGAATATGGTGAATGTGTCCGGTTCTTATTATAAAGGCCAATTGAAGGACAAAGTTCCATATGATCAAAAAAGACGAGGGATTAAATTGCATATTTCAGAATGAAGAATGGGGAGTTTGCATAGATAAAAAACTTGAGAAGTAAAAAGTGTAAATCTTGAAATCTGTATTTGTATAATCTCAACAATCCATTTCAACTTGAAAGAGAGAAAGTTGAAAAGCTTCGGTCATAATGTAATGATGATTATGTTAGGTTGATGATGGTTATAATTACCATGTTTGAGATGCTCTAGAATCCATAATGTGATGCATTGGAGCTTTAAACCTATTATTTTGTTTAGATGTTGAATTTGGACAGTGAGTCTGTTTATGGAGGGGCTTTCTGGAAAAAAAAATAATTGTTTCTTATAGTTTTAGAATCGTATAGAGTGAATAAAGTGTGTCTCATTGTTGTGGCGTGGCATTAATGTTATTCGCAGCGACAATGAATGACCCTTTTTGACCCTACTAAGGTTAGATGTTCTTTGCATTTGATGTCTATAATCATAAATTATTCATTAGTTGTTTGTAACGCCTTCCTTGTGGTGTGCCAGCTATATGATTGTCAAGTTTTATGAATTTAATAGCTAGTAAGATAGAGATCAAGGTTGTGATTATGGCATCAAGTTGGTTGATGGGTTTGTAGTCACTACAAAATATTAATTCAGAGAATATTATTTTTGAGCTCTATATACATTTGGTATTTGATACATTTTTAGATTTGAATATGATTGTATTTATCTCTACTATATAATACAAAACCCATGGGTAGATTGGTAATTTCTTATTTTTGTAAGACACTTAAAACAACTATAAGCATATGGTACAAGTGTTTTATGCAAGTGTTCCTCATTTAATAAACTTCTTCTAATTAATACATAAGTTGATGCATATGCTTAAATTCACCATATTAAGTATTACTTTGTTTATAATAATTTAAATTAACATTATATTTATATTTTTACTATTTAAATTAAGTATTATATTATTAACTAAATACTATTTAACAAATATTTACATAATAATAATAATAATAATAATAATAATAATAATAATAATAATAATAACAATAATAATAGTAATAATAATAATAATAATAATAATAATAATAATAATAATAATAATAATAATAAAAATAATAATCATAATGCAGGACCAGTGTTAATGGTTTAACAATAGTTTCATAGTTGGAGATTAACACACTTAATAGATCAAATAGGGAACCGGGGAAAGAAACAATGAACAAACAAGTGTGCTCAAGAGGACAAAGAATGGTTTTCAAGGATGATGTATATTGCTCTCAAGTATTTTAAAAGTGTTACCCGGCTTAGTCCTAAGGAATGGAAAATGAGATTATACATCGTGCAGCCGGCCATACTTTGAAGGCCGACTGGACACTAATCTAGACAACAAGATCAATGTAAAGTCAAAAGCAAGATTTCCTTTTGACATTTGACTATGACATGCCATAGCTCAAAACCTATTGTATTACAATAAGGATAAATGTAATAAAGTAGGAAGTTACAAATAAAGGACCATATTGTACAGTTGACAAAAGTAAATAGGTAATCACCAACTTATATAAGTTGGTGAGTCATCAGAGCTAGCAACAAAAAGGTGTTCTGCCTTTATCAAAAGTGTGTTAGTAGACACATGGCTGCTTAGTGTTTGGAAGAGTTCAGTGTTCAAGCTTCGAAAGACTTTGTCTTCAAGCTTCAGAAGACTTCACTTTTGGCTTCGGAAGATTTCTGTCTTTTGCTTTGAAAGATTTGACACTTAATTATTTTTCCTTTAGACATTGTCATATCTTTTGAAGTAACTTCCTTGTACTTTAGTGCATGCTTAGAGATCTTTGCTTAGCATCAGCCTCTAAGATAAACTCTTGATCTTACAAACTCCCTCTAGGCAGGTGATACCAAAACTTGAAGATTTCTATGAATGTTGAACTTCTACTTGTTTACAGCCATCATCAAAATTAGAGTCATTCCTCTCTTCATTAGCTAGTATGGATTTTTCAGGCTTTCATAGTATCTCCTCATGTCCAAGAGATCATGCTCAGGCAAGTCAAGTATGTTCTGCCAGAAGAATACTTGTGGACCTCCTTGATCTCTTGTGACATACCATTTGTCTGGGTTTGAAGAGTACACCCAATATGTGATAGGTCTCTCAGTAGTAAGAGGCACTACAACTAAGGGAGTTGGTTGAGCTACTTCTTTTAGTTCACCCTCAGGATGTTTTGACTCATCCTGAGGTGCAGAGGTGGATGCCTTAGACTTCTTCTTCTTTGATTTCAATTCTCTTCTAATGGCCATCCTATTCCTTTTTCTATACTTCAACTAAGAAGGTTGGTGTTGATCACCTTGTCTTTATTTTTCCTTCTTATTTTGGTCCTTCCCCTTCACATGTTTAGAAGGTTCATGCCTTACTATGGGTCAGAAGATGAAGGTGGCTGTCGATCAGCAGTAGGTCTTAGTTTTGTTGTCTGTTGGAATTTGACCTTGACCTTAGCTTTAGGTGCAGCTTGACTTGGTGGGAATGAAAGTATTGAAGCTTACCCCTCTTTATCTTTTACTTGATCACCCTGATGTGCTCATCCATTATGGATAGAGACATGGGACTTAGCCTTCTTCCGGAGAACCCATACAGCTTCAAGAAGCTCACCATCCTTTGTTTAGCTTCAGACTTCTTCTGGTTTCCTTTCATGGTGGCTCTTGATTTTGCAGCTTCCTCCCTCAACTTTCTCTTAGCAACTTTTCTTTCTTTAATTGCATCTTGTTCCAGCTACTTAAGATACTCAAACTCTATATAGTCATAAGATAGAGGAAGTAAAGCTTCTGCCCAGTAGAAGCCTATGGCACTCAAGTAATTGATCATGTTCTGTCTTTTCTTTTACTTAACTACTTGAGCTTCTTCTTCTACAGCCATAGTTTCTACCTCAGGCATCTCTTGAACTAGGGAGAGGACATGAGCTTGATATAATCTTCTTTTATTTCTTTCTTCTTTGATTTTGAGGAGCAAAGCAGCATCCTCAGTCTCCTTTCGCTCTCTTGACACCTCTATGTCTGCCAGTTCACTTAGTTCATCCAAGGAAAGAAAAAATGACATCCATATTGATATGAGCCAGAGGAGGTTGTTGAGTCTGGATGTTTGCAACTAAGGGTGGTGAATCCTCAATGTCCATATTCTAGGCAATGCTCACATGTTCTATGATTGTAGTAGCTTTCTCTCAATTTTTGGTAGCATCACTTGAACAAGTGAGCTAGAGGTTAGGTCGACCACATCCACAGGTTCTTGTGGCCATGGTTGAGCATGTCTGGTAGGTCTTTTAGCTAGCTTGCCCTTAAGATCTGTGATCTCAAATTGCTGATTAAGTACCCGCCTTTATAAGGTTGCCACCTGAGATTCCAGGTGACTAACCTTTAAAACATGATATGTGCAGGTAGCTGTCAATTCTTGCAACTTTTGTTTCATGGTCCCCTCATCTTCATCAGAAGAATCATGGGGGATGAGAGTACATAACCAAAGTCATCCCTCTTATCATCGGATATTTGTTCTTGGTCTCTGGATTTCCCCTGCTCTGTGACAGCTTCGTAAGATGTGTCAAGAGGCTGGGTTGCCATGGTTGAGGTCTTAAAGATGTAATCACTTATGAAAGGGAGAGCTTTTTTCCATATGGACCTCTTAAACATGTTTAGAGAGGTCCACCTCAGTAGTGGGTGGATGATATGGCTAGACATGGGAGTTGTATGACAACTCATCTCTCCTTGAGTAGGGGAGAAGAATAGAGACTCATGGTACTCACTGAATCCCATGTCTTCATCATCATAGAAGTCAATGTCAGGAATTGGTTGGTTGAGTTCTAACGGCTGGGGATGGTAGCTTGCCCCTAAAGGTTGATCATCTGAGTGTTGAGACTCATGATGAAGGCTTAAGGCAGGGGTTGTGAGCTCATCAGGCTGAGCATGAGGAACCTCAGCAATGATCATAGAAGGAATGGGAGTGTTCTCCTCCTCGGGAGAAGTGGGAACTCTTAGTTCCACTTGCTCCTGTATGTGTGAGTATATGGGGGCCTGCTCAATCTGAATAGACTGAGCAGTGGTTCGTTTGGATTTTCTTGTGTAGGTGATGGTCATTTGAGGCTATTTTTATGGTAATGAAGAAGGTATGGGTTCAATATTTGTAAGGAATACACTGGAAGGGTGATGCAACCAAAGAACAACCAAAGAGCTCTCAGAATGCACATGTGAAGTACAAGGAAGTTACTTTGGAAGATTTGATATAACTCAGTGAATAATCCTAAGTATCAAATCTTTCGAAACCAAAAGACCAATTCTTTTAAAGCCAAAGATGAAGTCTTCTTAAGCTTCATAGGCAAAGTCTTCCAAAACCAAAGACTGATTTCTTCCGAAGACAGAGAAGACATGCTTTTTTTGAATCACCTTTTGACAAAAGCTGAACAACTTTTCGTTGCCACTTCTGAACACTCGCCAACTTATATGAGTTGGTGAAAAGTCCTTACTTTTGTCAAATAGTTGATTAAGCTCTTTTGTCTCTAACTTTCTACTCTTGTACTTTTATCCTTTTTATAATATATTAGGATGTGAGCTATGGCATGTCATAATCACTAGTCAAAAGGCAAACTCCCTTTTGACTCTATATTGATCTTGTTGTCTAGATTAGTGTTTCCAGCTGGCCTTTAATGTATAACCTGCTGTAGGATGTAGTATAAAGTATCTCAAGTACTTGTATTTAGAATTAAGCTTTATAACACTTATAAGAACTTAAGAGCAATATACGTCATTCTAGAAAACCATATTATCTTGTTCTTGTCATTGTTCATTTACTTGTGTTTATCTAGAAAACCTATTTGATCTGCTAAGTGTTCTAACTCTCTCCACCTTGTGAAACTATTGTATTGACCACCCTTCAACAGTCCTGGAATTGGTATCAGAGCATTTTAGGCTCTTGATTATAAGATCTCACCATCTAAAATGTCTTCAGTTTCACAAAACACGTATCACTCAAATGGCAGCTATCTCTAAGGCTGATATGGAAACTCGTACTATGAAAAAGTCTCCACTGATCACTCCTGATGACTTTGATACTTGGTGCCAACATATGGAAGGGTTCACCAAACCTCAAGACAGCAGGATGTGGAGATTTGTGTTGAAGGACCTCACATCCCAAGCACCACTTTAGCCACTATTGGAGGTGGGATGATACCAAAGGAAATAGCTGACTACTCTAAAGAAAACTAGAAGAAAATAGATGTAGATCAGAAAGCCATGAATGCTCTTCAAACTGCTCTTCCAAACTCCATATACAGAGGCTTCAAGAAGTGCAAAACTGCTAAGCAACTCTGGGATGCACTAAAGCTCATGTATGAGGGGTCTGAGGAAGCCAAGGAGATCAAGAAAGACATTACGAAGTAGCATTTTGAGAACTTCACCTACAAGACAGGTGAAACCATGACTCAATAATAATTCAGGTATTTTAAGATTGTGGATACTCTAATGGATGTTGGAGTCAAGCTTGAGAATAGGGACATAGTGAGAAAGTTTATGTTCCCTCTTCCCAGATAATGGACTCACTACTATGTGGCCATCAAGAGAACTAAGAACCTCTCCACTCTTACTCTCACAGAGCTGTATGGTATCCTTAATGGTTACCAGATGGAGATGAACTTGCAAAATCCCTCAAGCAGCTCTTCCAACAATTAGCAGAGCTTAACGCTTCATGTGGTTGAAAGGGGTAGCAGAGAACCATAGCATCATCTCATCTGCATCCCTGATAACTCACAAAAGGATTCTTTCATCATCGTCCCTGAGACACCAAGGGAGAGCTACATCCAAGGAAGCATATTCCAAGAGACAAGCTCTGCTCAAGCCTTTGTGTATACTAATGAAAGTTGTGGAAACTTTCTCTTCACTCTTAAAGACTTGGATTGCATCCATCCAGATGACCTGGAGTACATGGAAATAGTCCAATAGATAGCTCTCCTCACTCATAGAGCCAAGATGTTCTACATGAGAATAAGAAGGAAGTTTCCAAGAAATGTGGCTAGTGGAAAGTTTGGACTGGATAAAAGCAAGGTGAAGTGTTATGTAACACCTGAAAATTTTATTTAAAAGAATGGAAAAGAAAAGTATCTTGAAAGAAAAGATAATGGACACAAGTGGAAGGGGGTAAAGTGTACAAGGTGCAAAACATTATTATCTTAATGTTTAAAAAGGCATGGCCGCCCATGGCACTGCCTTTTTCTACTTTTTCTTTCGGCTGGACAAGAAGAAGAAAGAAGAGCAGTTCTCTCGGATTTTTCAAGAAGAAGAAGCTGAAATCTTCGAAGGTGGGTGTTTCTTTGTGTTTTTGGTTCGATTTTGTTGGGGTTTCAACCTTAGAACCGATTCTTATGTGTTTTTGTGCTTGGTTATTTTTTTTTCGTGTGTTTAGGTTGTTTGAACTCCTTGTGCCCTCAAGCTTGGTGGAGTTTTAGTTGAAGGCTGCAATTGGTGAGTTCTAGATCCCCGATTTTCTTGTTTTAACCGTATTTTTGGGGCTGAAAATGCATATAAAAATGTTTTACAGCTTTTATTCTGTAACCGTATGTATGTTTGTGTATGGTTGGTTGTGTTCTATGGTTTTATGCTTGTTTTAGGTACTTAGTATGTTAGATTTAAGATATGGACATGTTAGAATGATGATTAGGACTGAAATTTATAAGTTGTATATAACTGTTGTTCATGCGCCTTAAATCTTACTCGGATGCCTAAGTCCCTTCTCATGCGCCCAAATAGGGCTCATGCGCCTAACAATTTTTTCCAAAAAGCCTAAGTACTAGCCCATGTGCCCCAATAGTACCCATGCACCTAGAAAATTGTTCATGTGCCTAAAATTAAGTCTAAGTGTTGCCCATGCGCCCGAACATTACCCCATGCTCCTGAAATTTTGCTTAAGTGTTGATCAAGCACCCAAGCAGTGCTCATGTGCCTAGGATTCCTCATGTGCCTAAGTGTTCATGCACCTAAGTAAGGCACAATGATGGGGCATAGCATATGACAGGTCCAGATAAAGTGAAAGATAATGATGAAAGAAAGTGAGAAAATGAACGATAATGAAAGATAATAAAGAATTATTATCTAGTTGTATGTACGATGTGTGATCACGTACAAAAGTAATGCAAGTGTTTTTCGGTAAAAGTAAAGTATTTTTTATATAAAAATAGAACTCACTCACCAACACTGACTTTTATGCATTTTTAGTTGGCAGGTAACTTGTTGCTGGGGATGGCACGCGGGTGAGGCTACTTGGTGGGAAAAGACTAGCATCCATTCATGCATAATGATATTGTTGTTTTGTAATACAACTGAATGATTCTTTTTGTAACTTTTAAAATACAATGATGTATTATTTAGCAAAATCAAGTATTAATGCATGAATGGTTTTTGATAACTTAATCCGCTATGATGTTTTTATGAAATGTATTTATTTTATATGAAAAATGTTGTGATTGTCCAACTGTGAGGTCTCCGAGAACGCGGCCTTACAAGTTGGTATCAGAGCCAAAGTTTAAGAGAAATGGGTAAATTATTTTGAAAACCTAAACTTAAACTGAGAATGGGACCAAATGGAGGGATGCCAGCCCAAGTAGCTACGTGCCATCAAGTAATTAGTTTTTCTTAAATGTTAACCGGTATTATATGTGTGCGTTATTTGAGTTTATGTGCTCTTAGTAGATTTGGATACTGACGTAGTCAGGATAGGTAATGCTTGGGGGGATGAAGAGTAAAGTAAGTGGCTAATCATAACTGGCCACTGTAATTAGGGACTTACTATGCTTGACATCAACTGAGTTATTACCTTGAATGAATGTGTTGGTGTTTGAATCTTATAATGTTTTAAGGATGGCTGGTGGTAAATCTTTAGGGGCTTCTAAAGGTGGAGGTTGCGATGGACGTGGTCTTGGACCACGTGTCACGAGGAACTGGGCTAGGACTGCTGAAGTGGTTCCTGAAGAGCCCGAGTTTCATCACCATGGAGGTGGGGATGAGAGCGTTAATCTGTCAGCCTTAGTGAAGGAGGCTATTGTTGAAGGAGTTCATCAAGTCATGCACACGATTCTACCATCTGTGGTGACTGGGGTCATTAGGGCTGTAAGGGAAGATGAGAGGAGAGAGGAGAATCGGAGTGGAAAACATGCTGGTAGTGGTGGTTTCCCTCATAAGGGTAAAAGGGCGAAGGTAGAGGGTAGCCAGGTGGCTACAACCTAGTTAGGAGTAAGGCATGCGGGAAGTGTGTGAAGGGGCATGTAGGAGAATGTAGGTGGGGATCGAACCTCTGCTTTAAGTGTGGAAGGGAGGGCCACATGGCCAGGGATTGTCGTGTGGTAAAATGTTACAACTATGGCGAGAAGGGGCATATGAGCAGGGACTGCAAGAAGCTGAGGGCTGAGAGCTCTGGGGCAAAGAAGAGGACAGAGAATGAAGGGCAGAGGGCAAGCACCAGAGCATTTAGGATGACCAGGGAAGAGGCCAGGGTGGATCCCGATGTCGTGTCACGTACGTTTCTTGTAAACCAAACTTGTGCCTCTGTGTTATTTGATTTAGGTGCTAGTAAGAGTTTCATTTCTGCTGCTTTCTGTGCTAAGTTGCTCGTTAGTAGTAGAAGCATTGATGAGCCCTTCGATGTAGAAACTACCATTGGTAAGTCTACCAGGACTTTCGACTTGATAGAGGATTGCGACATAGAACTGGAAGGCCATAGGTTCTCTGCTAAACTATTTGTGATGCCCCTAGGCGGATTTGATGTAGTTCTAGGGATGGATTTGTTAGCAGCTTATGAGGCGAATATTGTGTGTCAAAAGAAGATGATCTGATTGATAGTGCCTGATGGGAGTTCGGTAACGGTCTACGGTGACCAAGTTAATACCATTCCAATGGTGATTTCGATGGTGGTGGCAGAGAAGTGCATGAAACATGGGTGCAGCGCTTACCTGGCTTACGTGAAGGATGTGGATGCATCAGTACCACAATTGTTCGACGTACCAGTTGTGTGTGACATTCCAGACGTGTTCCCAGAAGATTTACCAGGTGTGCCACCGGACCATGAGATCGAGTTTCAGATCTATTTGATACCTGGTGCTCAACCCGTTGCCAAAGCACCGTACCGATTTGCTCCTTCTGAGATGAAGGAATTGATGGTTCAGTTACAAGAGTTTATGGACAAGGGTTTCATCTGACCGAGTATCTCTCCCTGGGGTGCTCTGGTCCTGTTTGTAAAGAAGAAGGACGGTAGTATGAGAATGTGCATTGACTACCGTGAGTTGAACAAGTTGACGGTAAAGAACCGATATCCGCTACCGAGAATAGATGACTTGTTTGATAAGCTCCAAGGTGCCAGTTGGTTCTCAAGGATAGATCTCTGCTCTGGTTACCATCAATTGAAGGTGAAGGAGCAAGATATCCCTAAAAATAGCTTTTCGCACGCGTTACGGACACTACGAGTTTCTCATTATGTCCTTTGGTCTAACTAACGCACCAGCTGCTTTCATTGATTTGATGAACCGAGTGTGTCGTCCGATGTTGGATAAATCAGTGATTGTGTTTATTGATGATATTCTGATTTATTCGAAGAGCGAAGAAGAACATGCCAGTCACATTCGTGAAGTATTGGAGACATTCAGAAGAGAGAAGCTGTACGCTAAGTTTTCCAAGTGCGCGTTCTGGTTGCGCGAGCTTCAATTTTTGGGTCACATGGTACATTCTGAAGGGATCATGGTAGACCCTGCAAAGGTTGAGATGATGATGCAATGGAAGTCTCCAAAGATGCCATCCGAGATTCGTAGATTCTTGGGTTTGGCGGGCTACTACAGGAGGTTCATCCAAGACTTTTCCAAGATAGCCTCACCACTGACCAAGTTGACCCACAAGGACGTGAAGTTTGTATGGGGTCTGGAACAGGAGAATGCTTTTGAGGAGTTAAATACAAGATTGACTCAAGCTCCTATCTTGACATTGCCCGAATGGAACGAAGACTTAGTGGTCTATTTTTATGCTTCTTATTCGGGTTTGGGTTGCGCGCTAATGCAAAGGAGAAGAGTAATAGCCTATGCGTCCCGACAGTTGAAAATTCACGAGGCTAATTACCCTACTCATGACTTGGAGCTAGCAGCTGTGGTCTTTGCGTTGAAGATTTGGAGGCACTACTTGTACGGGACGAGGTGCACAATCTTCACTGACCATAACAGCTTGAAATACTTCTTTGAGAAGACGGACCTCAATATGAGGTAGATGAGTTGGCTAGAATTGATCAAGGATTATGATTGTGAGATCCACTATTATCCAGGCAAATCCAACGTAGTAGCAGATGCCCTTAGCCGAAAAGAGAGACCCGAGCCAATCCGGGTGAAAGTTTACCAGTTGATTATGACCTCCGATGTGATGACACAGATCAAGGAGTTCCAAGACGAGGCGTTGAAAGAAGATCGCCTTAACTCTAAAAGGATGAGAGGTCTAGTCACGAAGTTGGGTGAAAATACTCTCAGAGTTAGAACCCGCTTTGGGCGAATATGGATCCCTCGTTATGGAGACCTACGGGGGCCAATCATGGACGAAGCTCATAAGACTCGATACTCCATTCATCCCGGTGCTACCAAGATGTGTCATGACATGAAGAAAGATTACTGGTGGCCGGGTATGAAGCGTGATGTGGCGAAGTATGTGAGTAAATGCCTTACTTGCTTGTAAGTGAAGGTAGAGCATCAGAAGCCATATGGGAAGATCCAACCTTTGGATATACCCGAGTGGAAATGGGAGCACATCACCATGGCCTTCATTATGAAGTTACCACGTACGGTAAGGGGGTACGATACTATATGGGTGATAGTTGATCGCTTAACGAAGAGTGCTCACTTTCTACCGATCCGCAAGACATATTCATCCGAGAAGTTGGTGGATCTATTCATCAAGGAAATTGTGACACGTCATGGTGTACCAGTGTTTATCGTGTCAGATCGTGACACTCGGTTCACATTTAAGTTTTGGAAGAGATTCCATGATGCAATGGGTACGAGGTTGCACATCAGTACGGCTTACAACCCTCAAACGGATGGTCAGTCGGAGAGGACTATACAGATGCTTGAGGATATGCTCCGAGCCTGCGTCATTGATTTTGGAGGAAGCTAGGATGAACACTTACTGTTAGCTGAATTCTCATACAACAATAGTTATCATGCCAGCATTGGTATGCCACCATATGAGATGCTATACGGTAGGAGGTGTAGGACACCCTTATGTTGGGGTGACATTGGACAGAAGGAGTTGGGAGGCATTGAAGTAATCGAGGGTATGACTGAAAAGCTGGAAAGGATCAAGGATTTTATGAAGGCGGCAAAAGATAGACAAAAGTCGTATGCTGATAAGAGACGTAGACCGATTGAATTCCAGGTGGGTGATGGAGTCATGTTGAAGGTCCCGCCTTGGAAAGGAATCATCCAGTTTAGAAGGCGGGGTAACCTCAATCTGAGATATATAGGACCTTTTCGAATCATTTTTCGAGTAGGAGAGGTCGCCTATAGGTTGGAGCTACCCGATGAGTTAAGTGGGATTCATCCAACATTCCATGTATCTCATTTGAGAAAATGCCTAACTCATGAAGACATGATTGTACCACTGGAGAACATTGAAGTGGATGAACGGCTCAACTATGTAGAGCAACCAGTGGCAATCATTGACCAAAAAGAAAAGAGGCTACGTAATAAAGTGGTTCCACTAGTGCGAGTGCGGTGGAAGCACAGGAAGGGATCTAAGTCTACGTGGGAGACTGAGGAAGAGATAAGACAACATGACACACAACTGTTCGAGGAGTGACAGGTTTCGGGGACGAAACCTCTATAAGGGGGGTGGACTTGTAACACCCGAAAATTTTATTTAAAAGAATGGAAAAGAAAAGTATCTTGAAAGAAAAGATAATGGACACAAGTGGAAGGGGGGTAAAGTGTACAAGGTGCAAAACATTATTATTTTAATGTTTAAAAAGGCATGGCCGCCCATGCCACTGCCTTTTTCTACTTTTGGTTTTGGCTGGACAAGAAGAAGAAAGAAGAGCAGTTCTCTCGGGCTTTTCAAGAAGATGAAGCTGAAATCTTCGAAGGTGGGTGTTTCTTTGTGTTTTTGGTTCGGTTTTGTTGGGGTTCAACCTTAGAACCGATTCTTATGTGTTTTTGTGCTTGGTTATGTGTTTTTGGTGTGTTTAGGTTGTTTGAACTCCTTGTGCCCTCAAGTTTGGTGGAGTTTTACTTGAAGGCTGCAATTGGTGAGTTCTAGATCCCTGGTTTTCTAGTTTTAACCGTATTTTTTGGGCTGAAAATGCATATAAAAATGTTTTAGGTGCTTAGTATGTTAGATTTAAGATATGGACATGTTAGAATGATGATTGGGACTGAAATTTATAAGATGTATATAACTGTTGTTCATGCTCCTGAAATCTTGCTTGGACGCTTAAGTCCCTTCTCATGCGCCCAAATAGGGCTCATGCGCCCAAATAGGGCCCATGCGCCTGAGAATTTTTGCCAAAATGCCTAAGTACCAGCCCATGCGCCCCAATAGTACCCATGCACCCAGAAAATTGTTCATGCGCCTAAAATTCAGTCTAAGTGTTGCCCATGCGCCCGAACAGTACCCCATGCGCCTAAAATTTTGCTTGCGTGTTGATCAAGCACCCAAGCAGTGCTCATGCGCCTAGGATTCCTCATGTGCCTGCATAGTGCTTGTGCGTCTAAATGCCTTAGAAAATTTTCTAAAATTTTGGAAAAGATGGAAATTTGTGATTAAGCTCTGGGATATTTTGATGGCTATGTTTTTTGGTGTTATGCATATTTGTGACCTGTTGTTATGTTCCATATTACGTATTATTACATGACTTTACGTAGTGTGTTTATGCTTGTATGGGTAAAGTATTATCATAAACGAAGCGAAAGATTAATCATAATAAGAAGTAGAACATAAGGAATGAATGAAAGTCTTGCAAGCAAAATGTTTAAGGAGGTTCACAACTCATTGAGAGTTGTTAGCTTAACAGTGTGTTATATAACGTGCGTTTGACTAACCCATGAGGGTTCACACACAGGATGGTCAGTCTTTGTGACTAATCGAGATGTGCGAAAATAGGATCCTTGTCGCTTGACCCCAAGAGGTAGTTGCTTCGTGCACAATGATAGGGCATAGCATATGACAGGTCCAGATAAAGTGAAAGATAATGATGAAAGAAAGTGCGAAAACGAATGATAATGAAAGATAATAAAGAATTAATATCTAGTTGTATGTACGATATGTGATCACGTACGAAAGTAATGCAAGTGTTTTATCGGTAAAAGTAAAGTATTTTGTTTATAAAACTAGAACTCACTCAGCAACGCTGACTTTTATGCATTTTCAGTTGGCAGGTAACTTGTTGCTGGGGATGGCACGCGGGTGAGGCTACTTGGCGGTTAAAGACTAGCATCCATTCCTACATAATGATATTATTGTTTTGTAATACAACTGAATGATTATTTTTGTAATTTTTAAAATACAATGATGTATTATTTAGCAACATCAAGTATTAATGAATAAATGGTTTTTGATAACTTAATCCGCTGTGATGTTTTTATAAAATGTATTTATTTTATATGAAAAATGCTATGATTGTCCAACTGTGAGGTCTACGGGAATGGGGCCTTACATGTTACAACTATAATCAAATGGGACACTTTGCTAGGGAGTGCAAGGCACCAAGGACAAATGGTGGCCAAGCACAATGCAGACCAAACTACAATGATGCATCTCCCAGAACTAGGAAGCCAAGCCAGCCCAAACAACATGATGTTGATGCTGTTGAAGAAGGAGGTTTTGATAGGAGCTTTTAGGTAGAAGATGCTTCTCCTAACCAAGCACTTATGGCTGATCATAAAGAAGCTAAGGTATTGTAACATCTTTGTACTCCTGAATGCATTGCTCAAGTAAACATGTATAGGTCCTACAACTTGAAAGTGAGATCTGATCATGAGTCCTTGAACATTTTAAAAGCTGATTTTAAAAAAGCTGAAATGATTATGAACTTAACGTAGAAGATTTAGAGAAAACCATTTCAACTCTTAAGCATAAGCACACAAATTACAGGACTTAAATTAAGGATCTCATTACCAAGTTAACTGAGTGCAAAGCTGAGCTTGTGATCATGAAAGCTAAGGAAGAAAAATGTGTTCTTCAAGAAGAAATCTTTAAGAACATAATATCTTCATCAATGCATGCAAAGATTTTTTATCAAAACAAGCAAGAATTGGGTTCAAGTGAGATAGCTCCTCCACACACATTGGTATCTGTAAGACCTCCAAAGTATGGAACTTGTCAAGATGAGTTGCCCTCCATAAATCCTATTCATAAAAAGGATGAAGATGAAAAGGAGATAGTGTAGGATGAACCTGAGGTGAGTGACAAGGGTTATCCTGAGAAGGGACACTATTCTCCTAGAGAGAAGAAAGAATCAAGGATGACCAAGTCTGCAAAGAAGAACTTGATCAGGGAATCCAAAAGAAAATCCAAGAAAGCCTAAGAGATCAAGGCCATTTTCAACTCCAAACAAAAGTAGGTTTTCATCTCTGTTATTTTTGAAGTGTTAAAGACTAAAGACTCAACCAGGTACTCTAGTACCAGGAGTGCTAGTTCAAGTCCAAATCATCTAGATCCAGAGAAGAAGGCTGATAAAATATGCACCACTACTGCACAGCTTGAACCATCCAGTTCCAAGAGCAAGCCTCATCCCAAGAAGCCTGCTACATCATATAAGAAGATGAAGAAGGTAGTGGAAAGTGATCAAGCTCAGCCTCCCACTCAAATCAAGATTCTCAGAAGCATGCCAACGGAATGCATCATGTCTGGTAGTACTTCTCACTTTGCCAAGAATTGCATCTAGAATCCCAAAAGTACTATCCACATAAAAAAGAAGAAAACTTATGAGAAGAATAAGAAGAAAACAGCTTTGGAAGGAAAATCTCTTCCTTTCAGAAGCTCGAAGGTAAAGAAGAAGATAAGTGAAAACTTACCTTCGGAAGAAATTTTGGTCTCGGAAGAAAGGAATGCTTTCGAAGTACTAAAGTCTACTGTAGTGGATGTAAAGCTTCCAAAGGTCCAGTCTCCAAAACTTTCAAAGTCATCAAAACTTTTAAAGTGTTGAAGGCCAAGTCTAGTCTTCCAAAGATGGTATGCAAGATAAAGGAAGGCCATGTGACTGAAAGTTCCTCATCAACAACATATGATCCTCAGAACTTGCATATAGGATCAATTACTGTTGCATTATCTTCTATTCACTTAGACAAGCCCAAGACCAATAAGGCTTGGGTTTCCAAATGTAACCAACCATCTTTTTTTGTGTAGGAGCAGCTAAATACTAAAGGAAATATATGGATCATCACTTTGCTTCAAAACTTTGAGAAAATTGATGGAGGGCCAGTTACTTTTAGAGGAGAATCTGGTGGTTACATTACTGGAAGGGGCAGGGTCATAAATGGTAAGCTCAGCATTGAAAAGATAAACTTTGTCAAGAAGCTTGGGTACAATCTGCTGAGTGTATCCTATTTTTGTGATTAGAGACACAACATGCTCTTTACTAAGCATGAGTGCCTTGTTCTCAAGCCCGGGGTGGTCATTCCTTAAGAGCATATCTTGCTCAGAGCCCTCAGGAAAGGGAACATGTACAAGATGGATTTGCATGAAACATCCCCTTTAGGAGAAGCTTCTTGCTTTTTATCTAAAGCCAATAGTGATGAGTCTTTCCTCTAGCATAAAAGAATGTACCATGTAAACTTTAAGAACATGAATAAACTAATTAAGAATGATTTGGTAACTGGGATCCTAAAGAAAGAGTTTACAAGTGATGATCATTGTGTTGCATGCCTGAAAGGGAAACAACACAAGGTATCTCACAAGCAAAAAGAAATGAACTCCATCACTATAACCCTACACTTATTACATATGGATCTCTTTAGCCCTACTAGTGTAATGAGTTTAGGAAGGACCTCTTATTGCTTGGTGATCACAGGTGACTTTATAAGATATACTTGGGTCTTTTTTCTTAGAACTAAGGATGAGATCCCTAAAATCTTGAAGAGCTTCATTTTGAAACTTGAAAAAAATATGATCACAAGGTCAAGATCATAAGATATGATCAAGGAACCAAATTCAAATGTCAAATCCTAAATGCATTTTGTGATGAAAAGGGTATTTCAAGACAATACAATGTTCCCAGGACTCCTCAGCAAAATGGTGTTGCTGAAAGGAGAAATAGGACACTTATTAAAGCTACAAGAACAATGTTGACTGACTCAAAACTGCCCATCACCTTCTGGCAGAGGTAGTCAACACTGCCTGCTATGTGCAGAATAAAGTTTTAGTGGTAAAGACTCATGGTAAGACTCCTTATAAACTGTGGCACAAAAGGAAACCTTTTATTGGTTTCCTCAAATCATTTGGATGTCCTTGCACCATCTTGAATTCCAAGGATCAAATAGCCAAATTTTATAAGAAATCAAATGATGGACATTTCATTGGATACTCTTCCCAAGCTAAGGCTTATAGAGTATACAATCTCAAAACCAGAATAGTTAAGGAGTCAGCTAATGTGACCTTTAATGAGCACACACCCAGTGTGAAAGGTTCTGGTCCTGATTGGCTATTTGATCTTGATTTAGTTACCAACTATTATAACAAATCTTGTGAAGATGTTTCAAGACCTACAGGTACCTCATCAACAAGAGATTCTGATCCAAGATTTGAGCTTGGAAGACCCAGTATTCAAACTACTTTAGCTCCAGTGGAAACTAGCCCTATAGTTTGAAATCCTATCAGTATAACAATGACAAATTCTTCAGCTGATACATCTGAGATGCCTATAAATTCCTACACAGAGGCATAAAATTTAGATGGAGGAATTTCCATAGAAGACAACATCAATGATGTAACACACTCATTGGATCAAGTCTCATTTGATAAGTGTGTTGATGTGGTTGACTACTCTCAATCACCAGATCTGAATTTCACCAATTTAGATCTATCCAGACAACTTCTATGATTCCTCAATTGAGAATCCATAAGTCTCATCCCACCACAAACATCTTTGGAGATATTGAGACTGGAGTGAGAACAAGAGGACAAACCCATGGTAAAAATGTTGGTCTTCACTCTTGCTTCTTGTCCCAGATAAAGCCTAAGAAGATTTAAAGAGGCTTTGAAAGATGGAAGTTAGGTTGAAGCAATGCAAGAAGAGCTGCTTTAATTCAAAAGACAGAAGGTTTGGAATCTATGTCCTCTTCCTCAAGGGAAGACTACTATAGGTACCAAGTAGGTATTTATGAACAAGAAGGATAATAGAGGACTTATCATCAAGAACAAGGCAAGACTAGTTGTTTAAGGGTACACTTTAAAGGATGTGATTGAATACACTAAAGTGTTTTTATTCACTGAGTATAACAAGCTGATTGAGAAGTCAAACAACAGAACTAAAAGGTTAAAAGAGAAGCTAAAGAGAAAAGATGAACAAATAGAAAAGCTCACAGCTGATCAAAAGGCTCAAAAGTTGATTGTTCAATTCCTAGAACAACAACTAGATCAATCAAAGGAAGAGGTGAAAACAAAGGATCAAGACTTCAACAGTACAAGATTAGATATTGCATATCTGATTGAGCAGATAGATATAAAGGATTCTAAAATTGATGAGCTCAAAAAGATTGTTGCTGCTCAAAATGAAGAAATTCAAAGGCTAAACAGAGAGTTGGAAGATATGGATCAACACAAAGTGAATGTGGAAAAACATTCAGATGATCATGAACATGAGTTGAATGAAGAGTTCATTAATCAATCATTATCACCTATTGGAGAAACAAGCACTCAGGAACATCATACATAACTAGCACTTATTATCCCTGAGGAGTCATACTTAATGGACCAATTGTTTGGTGAGGCAAACCCATTTGAGAACACACACTATTCTCCAATCCTCATACAACATTTTCATGAACCAGGCACCCAATCAGCTCAAACAGACACTATTCCTGTAAACACACTCTCTAAAAAGCAAAAACAACTAATCAAACAATTTGCTGAATCCTTGAAAGAACAACCCATATTGTAAGGCCCCGTTCCCGGGAACCCCACAGTTGGTCAATCACAACCTCATTTATATCAAAACATATTAAGATTTTTTAAGTAAATAAAATATTGCAGCGGAATAATTCATCAAAAACCATTTCATGCTTTAATTAATACATTTGCCAAGTAATACATCATTGTTTAAAGGATTACAAAAGATCAATTAGTTATATTACAAAACAACATCATTATTATTACATGAGATGGATGCCAGTCTTGCCCGCCAAGTAGCTACACCCTCGTGTCATCCTCAACAACAAACTACCTGCCAACTGAAAATGCATAAAAGTCAGTGTTGCTGAGTGAGTTCTAGTTTTATAATATAAAATACTTTACCTTTAGTAAAAACCTTCCCTTTACTTTTGTTCGTGATCACACAACATACATACATCTTGATAATATCATTATTATCTTTCAACATTCTTTTCATTCATTTCGTATGTTTCAAACTTTCATTATTATCTTTAACTTTCATCTAGAACAATGTCATATGCTACACCCCAAACATTGTGCACAAAGCTGCTACTGGGCCGAAGTCTATAAATAGACCCCTAACATTATGCAGGAAGCTGACTCCAGTACCGGGGCAAGCGACAAGGGTCCCGTTTCATACTTATTGGTCAATCACAAAGATTGACCCCGGTGTGCATCCTCATGGGTTAGCTAAACTGTACACAGTTGAGCTAATAACCCCTCAATGAGTTGTGAACCTCCTTTCAGTTGCTTGCAGGACTTTACATTCTTTCATTATGTTCCACTTCATTAAGGATGTCTTTCACTTTCATTATATAATACTTTTACGTACAAGAGCATTAACACACCACGTAAAGTCATGTAATAATACGTAATAATATGTAATAAGGAACGTCAATAATAGGCCCCAAACATGCATAACATGAACAAACATAACCCACCAAAACATTCCAGAGCTTAATCATTAATTCCTATTTTTCCTAAAATTTCAAAAAAATTCAAAGACAACTTAGGCGCATGAGCACTATGTGGGCGCCTAGGCACTATGTAGGCGCACGGACAGTTGGGCGCATGGGAACACTTAGGCGTATGGGGAACACTTAGGCGTATGGGGAAAACTTAGGCGCATGGGAAAAACTTAGGCGATGGGTACTATGCAGGCGCATGAGTACTATACAGGCGCATGGGTACTTGGGTGCATGGGAAAACTTAGGCGCATGAGCAAACACTTAGGCGCATGGGCAAAAAACATAGGCGCATGGGAACTACGTAGGCGCACGAGTACTATGCAGGCGCATGGGTACTTGGGCGCATGGGAAACTTAGGCGCATGGGCAGTTTGGGCTCATGGGCAGTATAGCAGTTGTAACTTATACTAATTTCAGTTCCCGATCATCATCCTAATGTATTCTTATCCCAAATCTAGCATACTAAGCTCATAAAACAGGCATACAACCACAAGATTCAGTCAAACATTCAAAAACACACATACCCACATAAAACATGGGAACACATATGGTTCAACATACTGGAATTTGCAAAAATAATAATCTACATGCATTTTAGCCCCAAAACAAGTTTAAAACAGAAAACCGGAGATCTAGAACTCACCTATAGCAGGCTTCGAGTAAAACTCCTCCAAACTCGAGAGCACTTGGAGTTCAAACACCTAAACGCACCAAAAAACCCAACCGAACGTAGAAAACATATAATACTCGGTCCACAAGCTAAAAATTCAGCTAAAACCGAACAAAACACACAAAAACTTACCTTCTAGTCGATTTTCTTCATCTTCTCTCTAAAAACCGATGAAAGCTTTCTATTCTTTTACTTTTGCAGCCGAAGCAGTTGGTGAGCAGGAAGAGTGGGCGGCCATGCCCACCTTTTAAACATAATAATAATAAAGTTTGCCTCTTGCACAACTTTAACCCCTCAACTTGGGTTATTTCACCTTTTTTTCTTTATATTTCTCTTTTCTTTTCTTTTCTTTTAAAAATTCCTAGTCTTACAAGTCCACCCCCCTTATATAGGTTTCGTCCCCGAAACCTATCACTCCTCGAATAGTTATGGATAATGTTGTCTCATCTCTTTCTCGGTCCCCCACGCAGACACGGATCCCTTCCTGTGCCTCCACTATACTCGCACCAGTGGAACCACTTTATTCCGCTGCCTCTTCTCTTTTTTGTCAATGATGGCCACCGGTTGTTCCACATAATTTAGCCGTTCATCCACCTTAATATCCTCTAGTGGAACAATCATATCCTCGTCAGCTAAGCACTTTCTCAGATGAGATACATGGAATGTTGGATGAATCCTACTTAACTCATCGGGTAGCTCCAACCTATAGGCCACCGCTCCTACTCGAGTAACGATTCGGAAAGGTCCTATATACCTCGGGCTCAGCTTACCCCGCTTTCTGAACCGAATGATCCCCTTCCAAGGTGAAACCTTTAGCATAACTTTGTCACCCACCTTAAATTCAATCAGTCTATGCCTCTTGTCAGCATACGACTTTTGCTTATCTTTTGCCGCATTCATAAAGGCCTTGATCTTCTCCAACTTTTCAGTCGTAGCCACTTTCACTTCAACGCTCCCTAACTCCTTCTGTTTGATGTCACCCCAACATACGGGCATTCTACATATCATACCGTATAGCATCTCATATGGTGGCATACCAATGCTGGCATGATAACTGTTGTTGTATGAGAATTCAGCTAACGGTAAGTGTTCATCCCAACTCCTCCAAAATTGATCACGCATGCCCATAGCATATCTTCCAGTGTGTGAATCGTCCTCTCTGACTAACCATATGTCTGATGATGGTACGCCGTACTAATATGTAGCCTAGTCCCCATCGTGTCGTGGAATCTCTACCAAAACTTAGATGTAAACCGAGTGTCACGGTCTGACACTATAGACACCAGTACACCATCAAGAGTCACAATCTTCTTAATGAACAGATCCGCCAACCTCTCAGATGAAAACGTCTCACGGATTGGCAAGAAATGAGCACTCTTCGTCAGACGGTCGACTATCACCCATATAACATCGTACCCCCTTGTCGTACGTGGTAACTTCGTAATGAAGTCCATGGTCCAAAGGCTGGATCTTCCCGTTTGGCATCTGATGCTCAGCCTTCACTTGCAAGTAAGTAAGGCACTTGCTCACATACAGCGCTACATCGCGCTTCATACCCGGCCACTAGTAATCTTTCATCATATCATCGTACATCTTTGTAGTACCGGGATGAATGGAGTATAGAGTCTTATGAGCTTCATCCATGATTCGCCCCCGTAGATCTCCATAACGAGGGATCTACATCCGCCCGAAGCGGGTTCTAACTCCGAGACTGTTCTTACCCAACTCTGAGACTAGACCTTTCATTCTTTCGGAGTTGATTCGGTCATCCTTTAGCACCTCATCTTGAAATTCCTTGACCTGTGTCATCACATCAGAGGTCATCACCAACTGGTAAACTTTCACCCGGATTGACTCAGGTCTCTCCTTTGGCCTTGCCCGGATGGTAGTGGATTTCATAATCATAATCCTTGATCAACTCTAACCACCTCCTCTGCCTCATATTGAGATCCTTTTGCTCAAAAAAATACTTCAAGCTCTTATGGTCAGTGAAGATAGTGCAGTTCGTCCCGTACAAGTAGTACCTCCAAATCTTCAATGCAAAGACCACAGCCGCTAGCTCTAGGTCATGAGTAGGGTAATTAGCCTCATGGATTTTCAACTGTCAGGATGCATAGGCTATAACCCTTCCTCGTTGCATCAGCACGCAACCCAATCCTGAATAAGAAGCATCTGAATAGACCACCAAGTCTTTATTCCCTTCGGGTAATGTCAAGACAGGAGCTTGAGTCAATCTTGACTTTAACTACTCAAAAGCGTTCTCCTGTTCCAGATCAGCTTGGTCAATGGTGAGGCTATCTTAGAAAAGTCTTGAATGAATCTCCTATAATAGCTCGCTAAACCCAAGAAGCTGCGGATCTTGGATGGCGTCTTTGGAGACTTCCACTACATCACCGCCTCCACCTTTGCCAGGTCTACCATGATCCCTTCGGAATTTACCACATGACCCAAAAACTAAACCTCACGCAACCAGAAAGTGCACTTAGAGAACTTAGCATACAGCTTCTCTATTCTAAGTGTCTCCAATACCACACGAATGTGACTGGCATGCTCTTCTCCGCTCTTCGAATAAATCAGGATATCATCGATATACACAATCACTGATTTATCCAACATCGGCCGACACACCCGGTTCATCAAATCCATAAAGGTAGCTGGCATGTTAGTTAGACCAAAAGACCTAACGAGAAACTTGTAGTGTCCATAATGCATACGAAAAGCTATTTTGGGGATATCTTGCTCCTTCATCTTCAAATGATGGTAACCAGATCGGAGATCTATCCTCGAGAACCAACTCGCATCTTGGAGCTGATCAAACAAGTCATCAATTCTAGGTAGTGGATACCGGCTCTTCACCGTCAACTTGTTTAACTCATGGTAGTCCATGCACATCCTCATACTACCGTCCTTCTTCTTTACAAACAAGACTGAAGCACCCTAGGGAGAGATACTCGGTCGAATGAACCCTCTGTCCAACAAATCTTGCAACTGAACCATCAGTTCCTTCATCTCAGACGGAGCCAATCGATATGGTGCCTTGGCAACAGGTTGAGCACCAGGTATCAAGTCGATCTGGAACTCGATCTCGCGGTCTGGTGGCACACCTGGTAAATCTTCTAGGAACACGTCTGGAGAGTCACACACAACTGGTACGTCAGACAATTATGGTACTGATGCATCCATATCTTTCACGTAAGCCAGGTAGGCACTACATCCATGTTTCATGCACTTATCTGCCACCACCATCGAAATCACCGTCGGAACCGTAGTAACTCAGTCACCGTAGATCGTCACTGAACTCCCATCAGGCGTAGTCAATCGGATCATCTTCTTACGACACATAATATTTGCCTCATAGGCTGCTAACCAATCCATCCCTAGAACCACATCGAATCCGCCTAGGGGCATCATGAATAATTTAGCAGAGAACCTATGGCCTTCCAACTCTATTCACAATTTTCTATCAGATGAGAAATCCTGGTAGACTTACCAATGGTAGTTTCTACATCGAAGGGTTCATCAATCTTTCTACTCCTAATAGGCAACTTAGCACAGAAGGCAGCAGAAATAAAACTCTTACTAGCACCAGAATCAAATAGTACAGAGGCACAAGTTTGGTTTACTTGGAACATACCTGACACTACATCGGGGTCCATCCTAGCCTCTTCCCGAGTCATCGTGAATGCTCTGGCTTTTGCTCCCTTCCCATCCTTCTTGGTCCCCTTCTTTGCCCTAGAACTTTTAGCCCTCAGCTTCCTGCAATCTCTACTCACATGCCTAGTCTCAACACAATTGTAGCACCTCGTCACCCTACAATCCCTTGCCATATGACCGGGCTTCCCACACTTGAAGCAGAGATTTGATCCCCACTTGAATTCCCCTGCATGCTCCTTCCCACACCTATTACACATCCTTGACCCAGTACCTGCCGTCACCACCCTCCTGTCATCCATTCTTTCCTTTTTGATTTTGGGGGTGAAACCACCACTTCCAAATCTTTTCCCCTTCCAATTTCTGTCACCATCACCTTTCTTATTCACCTCCACTACCGCCACCTCTCTCTCATCATACAACCTCCCGCCAGATCAACCACCGAACCAAAAGTACTTGGCCAGGCGGCAATCATGTGCCTGCGGATATCTGCCGGCAAACCCTGAATATACCTCTTGATCTTCCTTGACACCGGCATCACCTGTACCTGCACCAGCCTTGCCATCTCATTGAACTTAGTCATGTATTACTGGTGTGTCATGGTTCCCGCCTCCAGCTGTAGGAACTCTCTCTCAATCTTGTCAAGCTCCCTGTGAGGACAAAACTCCTCAATCACCATTTTCTTCAGTTCACTCCACCTCATCCTACCAATTGCCCTGCTACCCTCGGCCTGGATAATGTTGTCCCACCAGTATAAGGCCGAGTCCACAAATGAGTGGGTAGCAAACTTCACCTTCTGATCCTCTCAGCACTCACTGATATTGAGCACCGCCTCCATCTCCCTCACCCATTGGTGAGCAGCAGCAGCATTAACATTCCTATCAAAAGTTGGGGGCTTGCATCTCTGGAATGCCCCATAACTACACCCCTTGGCGGTTCCCTGTACCGCTTCCTCTTCCTCTTCGTCACTGGAGACAACCATCTCAGTTTCCGGTTGTTCCGCTTCACCTGAACCTCTCCTAACGGTCCTCCTCCTCTCCTCCTTCTCTTTCTTTTCATCCTCCCTCACAGCACGAATAACCTCGGTCACCACAGACGGCGGCATGACCTGATGATAGTCTTGCATGACCTGATGAACTTCCTCCATAACTGCCTCCTTCACAGAGGAAGAACTCTCATCATCACATTCCTAGTGATGAAGCTCGGGCTCTGCTGGAGCCATCTCAGCGGTCATAGCCTTGTTCTCGGTGACACGTGGCCTAGCACCACGACCACCCTGCACACCTCCTTGAGAAACCTTCAAAGATCTACCACCCGCCATCCTCTAAACACTATAAGATTCAAACACCAACACGGTCATTCAAGGTAATAGCTCGGATTATGTCAAGTATAGTAAGTCCCTAATTACAGTGGCCAGTTGTGATTAGCCACTTACTTTACTCTTCATCCCTCAAGCATTACCTATCCTGACTACATCAGTATCCAAATCTACTAAGAGCACATAAATTAGATAGCATGCGCACATAATACCGGTTAACCTTAAGAAAGTAAATTACCTGATGGCACGTAGCTACTTGGGCTGGCATCCCTCCATTCGGTCCTATTCTCAGTTTAAGTTTAGGTTTTGAAAATATTTACCCATTTCTCTTAAACTTTGGATCTGATACCAACCTGTAAGGGCCCATTCCCGGGAACCCCACAGTTGGTCAATGACAACCTCATTTATATCAAAACATATTAAGATTTATTAAGTAAATAAAATATTGTAGCTGAATAATTCATCAAAAACCATTTCATGCTTTAATAAAAATATTTGCCAAGTAATATATCATTGTTTAAAGGATTACAAAGGATCAATTAGTTGTATTACAAAACAACATCATTATTATTGCATGAGATGGATGCCAGTCTTGCCCGTCAAGTAGCTACATCCTCATGCCATCCTCAGCAACAAACTACCTACCAACTGAAAATGCATAAAAGTCAGTGTTGTTGAGTGAGTTCTAGTTTTATAATATAAAATGCTTTACCTTTAGTAAAAACCTTCCCTTTACTTTCGTTCGTAATCACACAACATACATACATCTTGATAATATCATTATTATCTTTCAACATTCTTTTCACTCATTTCATATGTTTCGAACTTTCATTATTATCTTTCACTTTCATCTAGACCAATGCCATATGCTACACCCCAAACATTGTGCACAAAACTGATACTGGGCTGAAGTCTATAAATAGACCCCTAACATTGTGCACGAAGCTAACTCTAGTACCGGGGCAAGCGACAAGAGTCCCCTTTCGTACTTATTAGTCAATCACAAAGATTGACCCCGGTGTGCATCCTCATGGGTTAGCTAAACCGCACACAGTTGAGCTAATAACCCCTCAATGAGTTGTGAACCTCCTTTCAGTTGCTTGCAAGACTTTACATTCTTTCATTATGTTTCACTTCGTTAACAATGTCTTTCACTTTCATTATATAATACTTTTACGTACAAAAGCATTAACACACCACGTAAAGTCATGTAATAATAAGTAATAATATGTAATAAGGAACGTCAATAACAGGCCCCAAACATGCATAACATGAACAAACATAACCCACCAAAACATTCCAGAGCTTAATCATTAATTTCTATTTTTCCCAAAATTTCAGAAAAAATCTAAGGTAACTTAGGCGTATGAGCACTATGTGGGCACCTGGGCACTATGCAGGCGCACGGATAGTTGGGCGCATGGGAATACTTGGGCGTATGGGGAAAACTTAGGCGCATGGGAAAAACTTAGGCGCATGGGTACTATGCAGATGCATGAGTACTATGCAGGCGCATGGTTACTTGGGCGCATGGGAAAACTTAGGCGCATGAGCAAATACTTAGGCGCATGGGCAAAAAACTTAGGCGCATGGGAACTATGCAGGCGCACGAGTACTATGCAGGCGCATGGGTACTTGGGCGCATAGGAAACTTATGCGCATGGGCACTATACCAGTTCTAACTTATACTAATTTCAGTTCCCGATCATCATCCTAACGTATTCTTATCCCAAATCTAGCATACTAAGCTCATAAAACAAGCATACAACCACAAGATTTAGTCAAACACACATACCCACATAAAACATGGGAACACATATGGTTCAACATACTGGAATTCGTAAAAACAATAATTTACATGCATTTCAGCCCCAAAACAAGTTTAAAACAGAAAACTGGGGATCTAAAACTCACCTACAGCAGCTTTCGAGTAAAACTCCTCCAAACTCGAGAGCACTTGGAGTTCAAACACCTAAACACACCAAAAACACCAACCGAACGCAGAAAAAACACACAAGACTCGGTCCACAAGCTGAAAATTCAGCTGAAACCGAACAAAACACACAAAAACTTACCTTCTAGTCGATTTTCTTCTTCTTCTCTCTAAAAACCGATGAAAGCTCTCTGTTCTTTTACTTTTGCAGCCGAAGCAGTTGGTGAGCAGGAAGAGTGGGCGGCCATGCCCACCTTTTAAACATAATAATAATAAAGTTTGCCTCTTGCATAACTTTAACCCCTCAACTTGGGTTATTTCACCTTTCTTTCTTTATACTTCTCTTTTCTTTTCTTTTCTTTTAAAATTTCCAGGTGTTACACATACCATCCAAAGATCAAGCCTCAACATCATCACAACCTTCTCTAACATCATATGAAAGAAAAAGAAAGAGACTATACTTAGCCTCTTTAAGCAAAGTATAACAAACAGTTCAAGAGGTTGATGAACCTGAATCACCTCTACTGAAGCTGTTGAAAGTGAAAGCTGAACCAGAGGATGATGAACCAAAATAAATAACCTCTAAGGCTGTAACTTTAAAAGAAGGTGAAATTGACTAAAGTTATGACCAATAATCATCCTAAGTGATTCTGATAAAGAAGATGAAGAAAGAAATATGGATGAAAACATACAAAACATACAAGAACTCTTCCCTGATGATCCTGAAACTTTAATTGGAATTGAGTTAGTAATAAGAGGATTTCCATATGATACATTCATGCAGCTTAACCTATCTAAGGTTAAAAACTTGCTCAAATACATTCAAGAAGTCATGAAGAATGAAAAAGAGCAAACATACAGAAGGTATAAGGAAATCAAGGATCTACAAGAGCTGCAAAAGAATTTACCAAAGGATCCTCAGATAGAGAAAATGACCTACTCCCAGGTTAAAAGTTGGTTGAGTCATACAAGAGTGCCATATATGTCATATGTAGGCAAATCTCTATCTCTAATGAAAGAAATGGCTAGAGAGATCTACAAGAACATGCTTGCAAATGCATTGAAACCACAAGTCTTTAAACCTCATCCTGCATCTTCTCTATCCACTTATCATCAAGCTCCACCTGAGCTTTATCCTATTTAGGAACCAAGGCAGTTTATGCCTCACATGCTATGGCCTGAAGGAAATAAGGTCAAAAAAATGATTAATGAGAAAACAAATTTTGTGAAGCTTTATGACAGAACAACTCTGACTGCTGATGCAAATTAACGAAAATTGTTGCATGGAAGTATGATGAAACAGGGGATGCTATGCTTATAAAGAGAGTATCTAGACTTGTCCAATACTTAACATACATCTCCCAACTTGGATCTCTAACATATGAAAATAGACTTGACCTGATGCATTTGAGAATGGTCAATCACACAAACAATCCAAGAGGAGCTGAATTCTTTCACATCCTAAGATCTTACATGAACAAACATCATTATCAAATGAAACAAAAGGCTGATAATGAAGATAAACTTCACATTTCTAAGCTAAGAAAAGAACAAGAAGAAGCTAGCAAGATGAAACAAACAATTGAAGAACCACCCTCTGATATTGACACTGAATTATTGGAAAGGGTTGGTTATCCAATAAGGCCATCTGACTTGAAGCTTATCATGAAAAAGATACATGGTAACCAGTACAATCATCCAATTACCAGATGGTATTAAGATGAAACCCATTTTGAGGTTGTACTTGAGAGAAAGCAAGAAGAGAAGGAAGCACCAGACATAAGGTTGTTTGATCCTGTGGAAATCAAACTCCTTCATCCATCATATGTTTCATTTTTGAAAACCAAGACATTCCCTGCAATTGAAGATGTATTATGCAATGGAGATTGTTGCTACTTCATACACATGTTAAGAATTTTGGGGCTGTGTACGTGAATGCTGGACTCAAACAGAGGTTAGAAACAAAACAGCAACCACTAACACACATTGGAGCCATAACAGGCATAACAATATCAGAAAACAACAATCTTGAGATCCTGAAGGGGCAATCATGTTGTGACTACACTGGTCAGCAACATTGATGTGCAGAGCCTAGATCAATCCACACTGGAACAGTTGGTTAATCTCACCATTAAAAGCAAATATGATGACCAGAAAAGTGCAGTGAATTATTTTGTTGAGCATATTGTCAACTGCAGAAATGCACTAAGGATCACACCCTTATTAGATCAAGTAAAAGAAGCTGAAAAAGGTCAAGCAACTGAAAAGGATGTAGAAGAATCCTTGAAGGGAACTGCAGAAGTGCAGAAGAATGTTGAAGAAGCTGGTCCTTCTTATTCTTAAAGGCTCACTAACATACAAACAGACAAAACAAACAAACAAACATGTCTAACCTTTCAAACAAACATAACATTCAAACATCCATAACAGACAACAAACACATCAAAACATCAATCATACATTTAAATCATACATAATAATCACACATAACAAACAATCAGACAAATAACAAATCATACATGTAAAAATTCAATCAATCATACATGTAATCAGACAAACATTCAATCATACGATTATACATGAGTAATCAGTGAAACATACATGTAATCATATAAACATACATGTAAACATACAATCAATCATACATGTAATCAGACAAACAATCAATCATTCAATCATGCAAAAACAAACAAACAAACAAACATTCAATCATTCAATCATACAAGTCAAACAATTAATCATGCATTACATTCAACAAGAAATCATCAACAAAAGAGATGGCAACATCATTAACAAGCATCAACACACACATTGTTACTAACAAACAAAACATTAACAAGCAAACATTAAAGAGATGGCAACATCATCCTTAGGGGGAGTATTGTTGGACTCAACAAGTGCATTAATAGATTAATGCTTAAAAAGGATAATGCTTGCCATAATCAAACATAATGTGTTATAACATTCAATCAATCATTAACTAACATATTAGTATCATTAACACTCATAACATACACTAATATTGCTTAAATTTCTTTTTCAGGTTTGTAGATAAAAAGGAATTTTTGCTAAGTGTCGGCAGCGGATGAAGAGTTTTCCACAGCGGATGACTAAGAAGATGTAGCGGATGAAGATCAAGTCCAAGTGCCCACGGCGGATGAACAACACACACAGCGGATGCCTAAGTCCACAGCTGATGAACTGTCCACAGCGGATGTTCATCCACAGCGGATGAACATTTCCACAGCGGACAACATACAAGCAAACACACACAAGTGTTCACGGTAGATGTTCATCCACAACGGATGAACATTCCATAGCGGACAACATACAAGCAATCACACAAGTGTTCACAGCGGGCAGCATCCAAGGCACAGCGGACATGTTATCTGACTTCCACAGTGGACAGCTAATCATCCATAGCGGACAACTTATAGACTTAGGATTATTTTTGTAATTTTTGTTTACATAAGGGTAGTTCAGTAATTGTATATAGCTCTGTGTATTGGCTATAAATAGCATACTACCCTAATCGTTTGTAATCTTTTGAACAATCATACAATCAAGCAGTTATTATCATTCAAGCACTAGCAATAATTAGCAATCACTCACACACAATGATATCATAGCATTAATCATGGGTTTCCGCACCATGATTATTGTTTGTTGAATACAAGTATAACAATCTGTTTTTATATTTTTGTTTGAGAGATTTGAAAAGATCCTTGGGAGAAATCAACCTATTTATGTTCTTCATTGTTTTTCTAAGTTCATAAACATCACACTGTTGGGTTGATTTCATCAACATCAGCTAAGCCAAACTGAGGTGAGTCCAACAGGAGTGGAGGTGACTCATGTAGCTTCATCTGCCCCTACTAAGAGTGTTTCACTAGCCTTTCAAGACAGTGGTAATATCAGTGAGATTGAATCTACAGCAACATTACCAATTGATGCCTCTGAAAGAGATATCAGTATGCAAGGGTATCCAGGTCGCCAAGAAACCACTACTGGTGGTGATGATGAACATACTAGGTATGTTATCTTATCTCCCAATGGTTATTCAAAAGAAGATGAGGTTAGTCTGCAACTCATTCTCCAAGACCTACTTTCTAATGTCATAAACCTTGAATTAAAGGTTAAAACTTTAGAAGATAGGTCTGCCACTCAGCAACTTGAAATTGAAAACCTTAAGGCTCAACTAGCTGAGAAATAGATTGAGAAGTCTGTTAGACATGTACCAATTCAAGTTTCTTTAAGTTCCTCCCCAGGTCATCTACTTCTCAAGATGATGCTACCAAAAAGGGGGAGAGTGAACAGAAACAAAGACATGATGAGGAGATATCTGCTTAATCTTTGGAGCAGATATCAATTCAAGTGGAACCCAACCTTACTATTACTTCCCTTGATGCCATTTTCTATCCTACACAGCAATACCCTGCAACCATCTTTTCTCAACCACATTCTATCATAATTCAAGTGGACCCAAGGATGCTTATTAATCATAACAGATTTTTAACCCAGTTTTTAATAAGCTCCTCAATTAAACAACCCGCACCTGATTTAGCCATTGCTTACTTTGGAGCTAAAGAGCTTCAAAGGTTGACTGCATCATCTACTTCTGAGGAGGAAGTTGGTCAACCTAAGGTCTTTGTTGAACCCAAGATTGACTTCGAAGGGGATACAAAGACTGATGGCCCAACAACTGAATCAAGAGGGACAGATGATGCAATCCTTATTACTTCTGAAGCTGTGAGAACAACTTCTGAAGTGGAAGCTCAAGCTTTAGAAGTAATTCAATTTGCTTCAGAAGTAATTCAATTTACTTCCGAAGCTTTGGAAAACTCTTCCAAAGCTGAAGTCCAAGCTGCGGAAGGAGTAATTGAACTATCTTCCTTGTTCGATAACCTGCTTATCACAAAGGCCATTCTTGACCTAGCTTCTGAGGTCAACAGTGAGGGCTTCCTTACAACTCCAATCTTCCATGCACCACAAGTTCAAACCCCCTCTCCCCAACCTAATTCCTCTAAGCCTGAGTCTCTAAAGGCTGAATCTTCTAAGCTTGGGTCTCCAAAGGCTGAATCTTCCTCTGAACCTAAAGGTAAGAGGAAGCTCACTGCTGAAGAGCTTCTAGAGGAGGAAAGGTTGGAAAAGCTTAAGAAGAAAGGAAGACGTGATACTGGAAAGCTATTGGATGCAAGTAGCAAAGCAGCAGCAGCCGCCCAAGAAAGTATCAATAATCAGAGAAGAGTGAAGGTTATAGATAGGCTCATCAGCCTGGGAGTAGACAATGAAGAAATACTTCTACTCCCACTTGATGTGCTTTTGAAGCTGGAGAAGTCAATGTTGATGCAAAATGAAAAAGAAGAGGCAGCAAGGTTGGCCATAGAGGAGGAGAAGAGATGAAAGTTAGAAGAGTCAAGGGCAGAAGAGAAGAAGGGGAGGATAGCCTTTCTCTGTACAAGAGGCTATTCTCAGAAGGAGCTAGACCCTTATGACTATGATACGATCTTGTTCCTTTTTCATAAAGAACAAGATCAGATCAACAAAGAAAGAAAGAAGACTGTCAGGGAGAAGCTGAAGAAGAAGAAGAAGGAGGAGGAAGAGACAAAACTTGCAGCTGCCAAGACTGAGGGTGATAAGGAATGGATGAAAGCCTATCTTAAAGCCCATGGTTTCACTAGAAGGCAGGTGGGTCCTATGTCTCTAAAGACCCTACAGTGACATGCCAATGGCATCAAGGCTGACATTCAATTAGGAAGAAGGCAGCAAGCACCTCTAAGGCAAAGTGTTTAGAAGATGACACCTAAACCAACTTCCAAACCCAAACCAGCACCCAAACCACAATTATGCCCACAACTTTTCCCTTCCCTATCAAAACCAAGCCAACAACTAAACCTTACACCCCTGAACCCATAATTCCTACACCTTCACCTCCTGCTTCTCAACAACCATCACCACCACCTATCCTAAAACCCAAAACACAACCCCGAACCCAATCACCACTCAAACCATCTTTTGACCCATCTAAGCCCCTATCCTTAGAAGAATTCAAGGAGATCAAAAGGAAGCTCACCAACTACACAACCTTGAGCGACATCTCTTATGAGAAAGAGTCAATAAATCTCAAATACATTAGTGGCTCTTCCTGTTCCCTCACAAGAGATGCATTCCTTGATCTGCCAAGGGGAACACTGGACCAAGCTCTCTAACTTCTTGCCACCAATTCTGATATACTTAAAGAAGAAGAGAAGAACTTAAGAAGGAGACTGGTGACTCTTCTGGACACAAGAAAATGGGACAAGCTGCCAACTAATCCCCACAATCCTAGAAGCCAAATTGTCCAGTGGAGGTTTGATAAACCAACGCATAACTTTGTTGTGCAAAGGGAGAATAGTCAAGTAAATAGACTTGACACATCTGCTCTGCTACACTCTAGCAGATTTGACATTGCTGAGTTAGTAGAGGGACCATTCTCCAATCCCTCCAACTCTTAAATTGCTGCTCACATAAGGAATCATCTGAGCAGTCTTTATGTTGATAAGCTTACAAAGAAAGCCAAGCTGAAGAAGAGTTGAAAAAGAGGGCAAAGGAAGAAGAAGAAGGAGCAACCAGAAAAGGAAGAACATTCCTACAAATGGTTAAAGGACCAACTTTTGATCCTATAGTTAGATGGGAATATGACTACAGTTCCCATCCACTAATTCTCTTCAGTGGGACATAACAAATGGTACATGTCATCCAGAGCAACAGATTAGATTTACTTTCAACAGATGACTTGTACAAACTCCTCACCACCACATTATGGAAGAACAAAGAGACAGAAAAATATCTGCTTTCCCTAGTGTTAAAGACCTTGAGGAGTAGGATGAAGTGAAGTTTTGGTAGCATCAACCTAGGGGTAGTTTGTTGGATCATATAAGGCTGGTGCAACCAAAACAACACTTGGAAGAATTTTGAAGTGCTAAGTAAAGTGGTCTTCCAAAGACAAAGCTGCTCTTCCGATGGTAAGTCAAAGATCTTCCGAAGCATAAAGAGTGAAGAACTTCCGAAGGAAAAACTTAGTCTTCCGAAACCAAGATGTTCTCCTTCCAAAGTATACAAATTAGAAGATCAAAGGGAAAGTCTTCCGAAGATTAAAGTCTTAAAGACTTGCTAAAGTTCGAAAGAAGTTGTTTCTTCCGAAGCCAAAATGACCTCGGAAGAATTTATTCTTCCGAAGCCATTTAGCTTCGAAAGAAACAACTATGAAATAGTGGACATAAGTATGGTCTGTCTAACAGCCTGCTGCAACTTTGATATACTGCATGGCCCTTTCCCGCACCATGTAGTTGACCATACTTTAATCTGCTGTTCATCATTCTCAACTTAGTATAGTTGCCATTCTTAGTTGGTGATAAAAGGTAAGTCATGGACATGTCATGTCTACCTAATCTAGGATATTACTTTATCTTAGATACTTTACCTCTAGCAATGTAGTATTTGTCTAGTTGTAAATTCCAGCTGGTTTTCCAAGTATAACGAGTTGTAGATAGTAGTATATATAGTATTTCAATGTAACTTAGTAACCATGCTTGTAAGAGTCTTGTAATACTGAGTTAAGAGGTAATAAATACAAGTATCTTAAAAACCATTCTTGTGTTCTTTTTTTCATTAACTTATTATATTACTTATGAACTTAGTTGAGATTCAGCTTCATCTAACCGAGTGATATTAAGTGAGTTTGTGAGAATATTTTGTGTTATGAGACAAACACCGATCCTGCAAAAGTCCAAGGAATCCACCTCTGCACCTCAAGATGAGTCAAAACATCATGAGGGTGATCAAGAAGAGTCTGCTCATTCAACTCCAATCCAAGTAGAACCTATTGCAGCTGAGAGACCCATCCTATCTTAGGCATTTGTTACTAACCTAGATAGATGGTATGTCACTAGAAATCAAGGGGGTCAAGATGTGTACTTCTGGCAAAACATAATTGACCTTCCTCTGTATGATCTCGATGACATGAGAAGATACTTTAAAAGTCTAAGGAATCCTGACCAACTAATGATGAAGGGAATGGTCTTGATTCTGATGAGGATTGTTAACATATAAAGATCAAGATTCAAAGTTCACCTTCATTTTTGGTAGTATCAGCCTAGGGGGAGTTTGTAAGGATTATACTTAGAGGCTAAGGCAACCAAAGAGCTCTCAGCATGCACATGTGAAGTACAAGGAAGTTACTTCAAAAGATTTGATATAACTCAATAAAGTACAGCAAGTATCAAATCTTCTGAAGCAAAAAGACCATTTCTTCCGAAGCCAAAGATTAAGTCTTCCGAAGCTTCAAGCCAAGAGACTGATTTCTTCCGAAGACAGAGAAGACATGCTTTCTCTGACTTACTTTTGACAAAAGCTGAACCACTTTTCGTTGCCATCTCTGAAGACTCACCAAATTATATGAGTTGCTGAAAAGTCCATACTTTTGTCAACTATAGATTGGTCATAATGTTTGGAACTTTCTACTTATGTACTTTTATCCTTTTTGTATTAGATGAGGATGTGAGCTATGGCATGTCATAGTCACTAGTCAATAAGGCAATCTGTGTTTTTGAATTTACAATGATCTTATTGTCAAGATTAGTGTTTCCAGCTGGCCTTTAAAGTATGGCCGGCTGTAGGATGTAGTTTAAAGTATCCCAGGTATAGGTCCATAGGACTAAGCCTTGTAACACTTTGTAAAAACATTTGAGAGCAATATATAACATTCTTGAAAACCATCTTATTTGTGTTCTTATCTTGTGTTCTCTGTTTCACTTTAAGTCGGTTCCCTATTTGATCTGATAACTGTTCTAAGTCTCTCTAAACATTGTGACATTATTGTATTGACCCCCTTCACCGGTCCTGCAAATGCCAATTTTGTAATGAATATGTAGTATTCATGTATTAGGTATTAGTGTTTCTATAGCATTTATGTAAAACATTTTTAGTGTAATTCATCAAAATTGTCACACCCTCAATTTCCACAAATGGGGTTTTACTGTTAGACGCATGACATACAAGGATCTCAGTTATTAGTTACACCAAACGGCACATTAGTTACAAAACATAGTTGTTCATCATTATCCCTCCCTAAGGAATAAGTTTAAGTAAAGTAGTGACACTCACCTTAAGGTGCATAGTAGAGTAATTCAATAAGCAATAATAATCAGACTCAACCGATCATGCAAATAGGTTCATAAGTATTTGATCGTGCAGGTTTATGAAACCCTAAGTATCCAAAAAATCCCATTGTTCATGTGCATTAAGAAAGGTTTGACCCATTGACTAGCTTTGAGTTCACAGGAAAGAGCATAAAGCAAGCAATCCTGCAAAGCGAAACAAGCAAGGTCAACTAGCAAAACTAAACGTGTCTATATGCGTGTAACTAAGGCATCAGGTTATAGTCTAAATGAAATGAAAATTTATTTTAGTTCGCTATAACCATTAGCTCTGATACCAATCTGTCACACCCTCAATTTCCACAAACGAGGTTTTACCTTTAGGCGCGTTAAATACCAGGAATGCAGCCGTTAGTTACACCAAATGACATAATATTACAAAAAATATTTGTGCAATATTATCAGTAATTCCCAAAAACATAATTAACAATGAATCCATGAAAATATTTGCAGACGCGTAAATAGTTAATCTTTTATAATTTGACTAGCGCAAAACACGCGCAACCCAATGAAATGTAAACGTGCCAAAACTAGCGTTTAAACTGTTTGAAAAGAAATCAGAATATGATAGAAGTGATGTAATGCTCCTATACATGCACACCTTACGAACCTGAAAGAAACATGCTAAAGTGTCAACACAAGGTTGGTGAGTTCACAGGGTTTGATAAACAGTAACATAATAGAAACAGATCTAGTAAACAAAGTAATATCAGTAGACAGCTAGTCTACATAACAAGTTACTTAGTGTATGAAGTTCGCAACTGAAGCTGACAATGTAAATGAATGCCTCGGCTGTAGCTACCAGACCATAGCAACAGCAATTACCTCAATTAAACACCCGGTTGACGTGCAGTCGTGCTAGCACGACTAGCCCGGGTTGGGTTTGTCAAACCCAGTAGATCTACTTTGAATTACCTTGCTAAAGAACATAAATTAACGGTTCGAAAGTGAAGACTTGAATTGTTACAACACTAGTAAATATGTGATAATACAGTAATACTGAATCAAACGAAGAACATTTTTAAAAGAACACGTTTCTCTTCCCCAAAAGAGATTATAAGAAAGTGGGATCGTAAACTCACCTTGAATGCACAGCAACGAGTAAAATGCAAGCACAAATGATAGTTTTTCGATTAACCTGAATTTCATTTAATATATAATTAACATTAAGTAGTAAATATTAAAACAAGAGTTGTACGGCTTCGCGTTCACGACTCGGTTACTATGGGGACTATCAATTCAACTACCATACACAAGTACGCACTCACAACACCCCAAATGTATAGAATCCAATTATTACGTGTCAATGAATTTGTAATATTGTTATTATTAAACACACGTTTAATAGCACGACCCAAACGCAGCATACGCGCTACAAAGTTTGTGTTACTTACACACACAGGAAATACATATTACATGACTCTCCTCTTATAAATATATACACCACACCAACAAAATATGCATTTACACATAATACCAAACTTACCACACCAATCCTATTATAAACAACATGCATGGCACACACCACACATAAATGTAACATACATACAATACCATACACAAAATCATGAAAAACACACACACACACATCATGCTGCTACCCCACAAAACGCACACACACCCACACACATTGCCATCATACACACCCAAGAACACATACACATGGTAGAAGGAAAACACACACAAAAATTACACACACACACATGATAACCCACACACGACGCACATAACATCCCAACCGAACCCATAATTCCAAAATAAGCTTGAACACGCACAAGTACAGCCCTGAAACCTTCTTGCAAAGCATACACAATACACGACAACCAACAAGTATACGCAGCAACAGACACACACACGCCAACAGGCCTTAAACCGCAACCTATGACAAGACACGTATACGGAAGCATAAAAACAACATCCACTGCCCAGCAATAGCTTTTAGATACATACAAATATGCAGGAACATATACACAACAAATCAAAACTCGAACACGCCATCGAACACACACACCACACATATACATCAACATACATACAACACCCATACGAGCACAACACGAACAACTAGATCAAACCACTCGCATTGCAGAACCGAACCCATTTTGAACCCGAGCACATAACATGAGCGAGGAACATTTCGTACGGGTGGATCTCAGGGATGCCGAGGGTCGACCACTGCACACAATTCGCCGCAAGGAAGGTGTCAGAGATGGGGTGTCGCGAATCGAGGGTTGTCGAGAGGGAGCAGCGGCTATTGTCGCTTGGGTAGCTAGGGTTGCGAGGTTTAGGTGGTGTCGGTTATGAGTAGGAGCTGAGAGGAGGTTTTTGATTATATGAAATACAATCAACTTTGGTCAAATACACATAATGGTCCCTCAATTATTCTCAAATTGCACAATGCTCCCCCCAAGTTAATATATTTAACTTAACCTAATTTACTTAATTTAATTTAGTTATATAACCAAGTTAAATAATTAAATAAGTTATAGAAGAACGTTGAAGTAACGAAGGTCAAGTTGATGGTGTTAACCTGCAAAATACGGGGTGTCACATCATCTGTCACACCCTCAATTTCCACAAACGCGGTTTTACAGTTAGGCGCGTGACATACCAGGATCTCAGCCGTTAGTTACACCAGACGAAACAATAATTACAAAACATAGTTGTGCAATATTATTAGAAATTTCCAAAAGCATAATTAACAATGAATCCATGAAAATATTTGTGGATGCGTAAATTGTTAATCTTTTATAATTTGACTAGCGTAAAACACGTGCAACCTAATTAAATGTAAACGTGCCAAAACTGGCATTTAAACTTTTTGAAAAGCAATCTGAATATAATAGAAGTGATGCAATGCTCCTATACATGCACACCTTACAAACCTGAAAGAAATATGCTAAAGTGTCAACATAGGGTTGGTGAGTTCATAGGTTTTGATAAACAGTAACATAATAGAAACAAATCCAGTAAAAAAAGTAATATTAGCAGATAGCTAACATAACAAGTTACTTAGTGTATGAAGTTCGCAACCGAAGCTGACAATGTAAATGAATGCCTCGGCAGTAGCTACAAGACCACAACAACATAAATTAGGTCAATTAAACACCCGTTTGACGTGTAGTCGTGCTAGCACGACTAGCCCGGGTGGGGTTTGTCAAACCCAGTAGATCTACTCAGAATTACCTCGCTAAAGTACATAAATTAACGGTTCGAAAGTGAGGACTTGAGTTGGTACAACACTAGTAAACATGCGATAATACAGTAATACTGAATCAAACAAATAACATTTTGAAAAGAACATGTTTCTCTTCCCCGAAAGAGATTATAAGAAAGTGGAACCGTAAACTCACCTTGAATGCACAGCAATGAGTAAAATTCAAGCACAAATAATAGGGTTCTGATTGACCTGAATTTCTTTTAATATATAATTAACATTAACTATTAAATATTAATACAAGATTTGTACGGCTTCTCTTTAACGACTCGGTTACGATGCGGAGTATCAATACAACTGCCATACATAAGTAGTCACTCACAACACCCCAAATGTATAGAACCCAATTATTACTTGTCAATGAATTTGTAATATCGTTATTATTAAACACACGTTTAATAGCATGGCCCAAACGTAGCATACGCGCATATACAAAATTTGTGTTACTTACACACATAGGAATACATATTACATGACTCTCCTCTTATAAATATACACACCACACCAACATAATATACATTTACACTCAATACCAAACTTACCACACCAATCCCATTATAAACATCATGCATGGCACACATCACACATACATGTAACATACATACAACACCATACACAATATCATGAAGAACACACACACACATCATGCTGCTACCCACAAAACACACACACAAGAACACATACACCCACACATGAATTGCCATCACACTCACCTATGAACACATACGCATGGCAGAAGGAAAACACACACAAAAATTACACACACACACAAACGCCCATGATAACCTACACATGACGCACATGACACCCCAACCGAACCCATAATACCCAAACAAAAGCATGAACACGCTCAAATGTAGCCCTGAAACCTTCTTGTGAAGCATACACAACACACGACAACCAACACGTGTACGTAGCAGTAGACACACGCAAGCCAACACATCTCAAACCGCAACCTATGATAAGACACGCATACGGGAGCATAACAACAACAACTGCTGAAGCAACCCCAACAATAGCTCTTACATACATACATATACGCAGGAACATATACACAACAAATTGAAACTCGAACACGCAACCGAACACATGCACCACTCATATGCATCAACATACATACAACACTCATACGAGCACACCATGAACAACAAGATCAAACAACCAGCATCGTAGAACAAAACCCATTTCAAACTCGAGCACATAAGACGAGCGAGGAACATACCATACGGGTGGATCTCAGGGATGCCGAGGGTCGACCGCCGCACACAATTCGCCGCGAGGAAGGTGCCAAAGATGTGGTGATACGAATCAAGGGTTGTCGAGAGGGAGCAGTGGCTACCTTTGCTTGGGTAGCTAGGGTTGCAAGGGTGAGGTGGTGTTGGTTATGAGTAGGAGCCGAGAGGAGGTTTTTGATTATATGAAATACAATCAACTTTGGTCAAATACACATAATGGTCCCTCAATTATGCTCAAATTGCACAATGCTCCCCCTAAGTTAATATATTTAACTTAACCCAATTTACTTAATTTAATTTATTTATATAACCATGTTAAATAATTAAATAAGTTACAGAAATGATATCTTAAAAATGGGTACCTTAGGAAGTGGATTACTGATCTTTGAATAGTTGTGGGTACTTCTTTTCATCTGATCTTCACGTTCCCAGGTAAACTCTGGTCCACGCTTTGAATTCCATTTAACGCGCACTATAGGAATTTTGCTACGCTTTAAAGTCTTGACTTCTCGGTCCATAATCTCGATTGGTTCCTTAATGAAACGAAGCTGTTCATTAATCTCTAGTTCCTCTAATGGAACGACAAGTGATTCATCGGCTAGACATTTCTTTAGGTTTGAAACATGGAACACGTTATGAACACCATTGAGTTCCTCTGGTAAGTCTAGCTGATAAGCTACCAGATCGATTCTTTTAACAATCTCAAATGGTCCAACGTATTTAGGGTTTAGTTTATCACACTTTTTAAAGCGTATCATACCATTCCAAGGTGAAACCTTTAATAATACCTTGTCATCGACTTGAAATTCCAAAGGCTTTCTTCTTTGATCTGTGTAACTTTTTTGACGATCTCGAGCTGCAGCCATATGGTTACATATCTGAACAATCTTCTCTTTGTTTTTATTAATAAGCTCAGGACCAGTTAACTGACTATCACCAACTTTTGTCCAACGAAAAGGTGATCTACAATTTCTACCATAAAGTGCCTCAAATAGTGCAACTTTAATGCTTGTATGATAGATTTTGTTGTAGGAAAATTCAACCAAAGGCAGATGAGTTTCCCACTGTTCCCAAAGTCTATAACGCACGCCCTAAGCATATCTTCTAGGTTTTGAATTGTATGTTCTGTCCGACCATCTGTCTGTGTATGATAAGCCGTGCTCATATCCAAACGAGTGCCTAGTGACTTCTGTAGTGACTGCTAGAAGTGCGAAGTGAATCGCGCATCACGATCAGAGATGATCGAGAGTGGCACGCCATGTCGAGTCACAATTTCCTTCAAGTAATATGTGCCAATTTATCCATCTTATAGTTCCCACAAATGGCTAGGAAAAGGAATAATTTAGTCAAACGATCCACTATCACCCAGATAGTATCGTTTCCAGCTTGCGAACGAGGTAGCTTAGTAACGAAATCCATAGAGATGTTTTCCCACTTCCACATTGGAATCTCTTGCTATTGAAGCAAAACGATGGTTTCTGATATTCCACCTTAACCTTAGAACATTTCAAACACTTTGACACATAGGTGGCAATTTTAGCTTTCATGTTAGGCCATGAGTAAATGACTTTCAGGTCTTCATACATCTTGTCAGATCCAAGATGTACCGAATAGCGTGACTTGTAAGCTTCATCTATCACCAATTCCCTGAGATTCCCAAACAATGGAATCCATACCCAATTCTCATAGTAATGAAGCCCATCAGATTTCTCCTAAAACAATTTCTCAGCTCCTCTAGGAGACTCTAACTTGATGTTCTACTCTTATAATGACTCAACCTGGGCATTCTTAATTTGTAACGGTAGATCTAAATGAATGGTTAACTATAACGCACGAACACGACGAACTTTTAGGGTTTTCTTATGACTAAGGGCATCGGCTACCACATTAGCCTTTCCAGGATGATACTTGATGGCACAATCGTAATCGTTTAAAAGTTCTAACCACTTTCGCTCTCTCATGTTCAATTCCTTCTGTTCATAGAAATGCTAAAGGCTCTTGTGATCATTGAAGAACATGCACTTGGTTTCATAAAGGTAATGTCTCCAGATTTTAAGTGCAAATACCATAGCTCCTAACTCTAAATCGTGAGTTGTGTAATTCTTCTCATGCACCTTAAGCTGTCTTGATGCATAAGCTATCACCTTCTCGTATTACATCAACACATAACCCAACCCTTGGATTGACGTGTCGTAATACACCACAAAGTCATATGTTCCCTCTGGCAACGCCAAGATCAGTGCACTACTCAATTTGTCTTTAAGCGCTTGAAAAGCCACTTCTTCATTACTGCCCCACTTGTAAACAGTTCCTTTTTGAGTTAGGGCAGTCAGAGGCTGTGCAAGTTTCAATAATCCTTCTATGAAAGACCGGTAATACCCCGCTAATCCAAGAAATTGGCTCACCTCAGTAGGCATCGTCGGCGCAGGCCAATTCTTGATTGCCTCAATCTTAGACGGGTCAACATGGATACAATTTTAATTAACTACATGCCCTAATAATTGTACTTCTCTCATCTAGAAGTCACATTTAGAAAATTTGGCATATAGTTTTTCTATCATTAGAAGCTCTAAAATAAGTCTTAGATCTTCATCATGTTCTTCCTTATTTTTGGAATAAATCAATATGTCATCAATGAAGATAATGACAAACTTGTCTAAATAGGGCTTACAAACACGGTTCATGAGGTCCATGAAGACTGCAAGCGCTTTGTCAATCCAAATGGCATGACTGCAAACTCAAAATGCCCGTATCAAGTTCTAAAAATGTCTTGGATATGTCTTCTTCTTGAACCCTGGCCTGATGATATCCAGATCTCAAATCAATCTTTGAGTAGTAACTTGATCCCTGAAGTTGATCAAACAGGTCATCAATACGTGGAAGTGGGTAACGATTCTTTATGGTGACTTTGTTCAGTTCCCGGTAGTCAATGCACATACGGAAAGTTTCGTCTTTCTTCTTCAAGAATAACACAGGTGCTCCCCAAGGTAAAGAACTAGGGCATATAAATCCTTGTCTAACAGTTCCTGCAACTGTTTCGACAATTCCTGTAGTTCGTTTGGTGCCAATTGGTATGGCGCCCGAGTGATAGGGGCAGCTCCTGGTGTCAGCTCGATCTAGAACTCTACTTGCTTGTGTGCAGGAAGGCTAGGCAAGTCCTCTAGAAACACTTCAGGAAAGCCCTTAACGACAGGAATATCCTCAATCCGTTTCTCCTCTGTCGTCTTTCCAGGAACTAAAGCCAGAATTGTCGAACGTCCCTTCCGCAAACATTTCTGAGCTTTCATGTAAGAAATGATACCAACCACGACACTATACTTATCACCTTCCACTGTGAGTATCTCTCCACCAGAAAGAGGAAGTCTGATGAGTTTCTCCCAACAGATGATTTTGGCTTGGTTCCTAGACAATCAATTCATGCCGACCATGACATCAGAGCTAACAAGTGTGATAGATGGTAGATCAATATCAAATTCATACCCAGACAGACCTATCTTACAACCACGGTATATGTGAGAAGCTTTTATTATTTTACCATCAGCTATTTCTACATTATAGTTCGAGTCTAAAGTCGTAGATGTAACATCTAATAAATTACTAAACTTATGAGAAATAAAACTCCTATCAGCCCCAGAATCAAACAACACAGAAACAAAGCAACCATTGATAGGAAATTTACCAGTTATAGTAGAAGGGTCATTTCGTGCCTCACTTGATCCGATGATGAATGCTCTACCCTTAGCACCACCATTGCCATTGCCATTGTTCTCCTTCCTATTACCAGCACCATTACCATTATTGTTGTTCTTTCTCAGCTTTAGGCAATTTCTCTTGAGATGCCCAGTTTGACCATACTTATAACAACCCTTCTGATCATCCTGCTGTGGTGGGTATTTGGCTGTTATATTCACATGACAATTTTTGGCAGCGTGGCCAAATTTACCGCATCTCTCAGACGTGTTCTTGTTATATGGCCCATTGTGGTGGTAGGTACATTTGTTACATTTGGGTAGTTTTCTGGTATAACCACCACCATGCTATGTTGATAAAGAAGTCTGGTTGAATGTGCGGGAGTTATCGAACTTCTTGGATTGTTACGGCTGTTGCTGAGATGTACCCTGCTTACTGTTAGAGCTGGGCTCCTACTTTCGCTTGTTATTCCCATTAGATAGAGTTGGTGAAGAACCACGCGGGGGCAACTTACACTGCATGACTGCCTGGTCGGTTAGTATATGGGTCAACCTGATTGCATCTTGTATGGTGTTTGGTCGTGAGGTAGTGACCATACTTTGAATCTCTAAAACTAATCCATGAAGGTATCTCTCGATCCTCAGAGAAGCAGCGTTGACCATATTGGGGCATAGGGTAGCGAGTTTATGAGAATGAGTGGCATACGCCTCGATCTCAGAACCCGTCATCTTGAGATTCCAGAACTTCATCTCCAACTTTTGCACCTCGTCACGAGGGTAGTAATCCTATTTCATTAAAATTTTAAAATCCTCTCAGGTAGTTTGATTTGCCATCTCTACCCCCAACATCTGCACTTGAGTGTTCCACCAGGATAGGGCAGCTCCATCCAAAGTACCAGTGGCATAATTCACCTGATTTGCCACCGAGCAATTGCATATTTTGAACACTGATTGGAGCTTATCGAACCATCTCAAAAGACCTATAGCTCCATAAAGGACTTGAAAGTACAAACCCCTTTACCTGCAACAGGTTTTAGATCAAGACATCAAAATTTTCAACAAGTGTTAAGATTTAACAATTTTTACGGAACGTTACGTCAGGAATGAATTTGGTATGACTAGCAGATCGGAGCGGGCTGTGGGTTTGGGTTGTGGTTGGCCAACGCATCAGCTACATGCTGATTTATAAGTGCAGCCAATTCAGCTGGTGTCATGTTTATGGTACCATAACCACGACCAAGTCCGCGTCCACGTCCAGACATTCTTAATAATCACAAGATACAAAAACAAGTAAATATATAACATATCAACCCCATTTAAGTGTAATCAATTAAAATATTTAGCATATTCACAACTCAGTGTTCAAATAATAATTTTTGATAAAATAAATTGTAAGTTCGTCTACAATCAATTAAACCAAATATCAAAATCCAAAGACGTCAGTCGGATGGGAAACAAACCTTCCCATCTAGGTGCAAAAAAAACAAAAGTCTAATAAACAAACAAAAAGAATGAAATAGGAAATCAATGCGAATCGACAGATCCGGTGCTGTTCTTGGGCTCATCCTCAGGCTACTCCTCGGGTTCTTCCTCCGAATCTTCCTCTGGTGCCTCTTCAGGTTCTTCTTTCGGGTCTTCTTCAAGCTTTGACACTGCATTCAGTGTGTTGATTTGGCCCTCCAGGTTATCGAGCCGCCGACTATTTACTGCGATGTCCACCTCGTCACCAACAACACGTTCAGCTAAATCGTAACACGATCCACATGCGTATTGTGACAATCGATAAGAGTGTTGAGTCGCTTCTTCAGTTCCTCGATCTCTTCTCTGGATTCCCTTAACCGTTTTCATAACATCACATTGGCATCCGTCATTTCTGCGCGTGCTTACGCTATGGCCTGCTAAGGCGGACAAGTAAGGGGAGGTAGAACAGGGGCATAAGGGCTTCTATAAGGAGCGGACCTAATCCGGGATTGACGTTCAGGAGAAAGAGGTACATACTTCTCCCGAATCAACCGAGTCATATATTGTGGATAGTGCTTCCACTTGTGGATCGAAGCGTCATTAGGGCGCATAGGCCACTCATTCGGTTCCGAGGATGAAGGCGGGGAATTAGGGTGAATAGGCCTTTTCCCCAACGAAGAAGTGGGTGAAGAAGAAGATGACATTCCTGCAAGCAATCGCTCATAGGAATGAGCAAAAAGCAAACAATCCAGCAAAGCAAAACAAACAAGGCTAGCAAGCAAAACTAAACTTGTCTATATGCGTGTAACTAATGCATCAGGCTATAGTCTAAATGCAATGCAAATGAAATGCAAATTTATTTTAGTTTGCTATAACTATTGGCTTTGATACCAATCTGTCACACCCTAAATTTCCATAAACGGGGTTTTACCGTTAGGCGCGTGACATACCAGGATCTCAGCTGTTAGTTACACCAAACGACACAATAATTACAAAACATAATTATGCAATATTATTAGAAAATCCCAAAAACATAATTAACATTGAATCCATGAAAACATTTGCGGAAGCGTAAATAGTTAATCTTTAATAATTTGACAAGTTCAAAACACGCGCAACCCAATTAATAAACGTGCCAAAACTAGCGTTTAAACTGTTTGAAAAGCATTAGAATATGATAGAAGTGATGCAATGCAATTATATGTGCACACCTTATGAATCTGAAAGAAGCATGCTAAAGTGTCAACACAGGGTTGGTGAGTTCACAGGTTTTGATAAACATTTACATAATAGAAACAAATCCAGTAAACAAAGTAATATCAGTAGATAGCTAGTCTACATAACAAATTACTTAGTGTATGAAGTATGCAACTAAAGCTGACAATGTAAATGAATGCCTCGGCTATAGCTACCGGACCACAACAACATAAATTAGGTCAATTAAACACCCGTTTGATGTGCAGTCGTGCTAGCGCGACTAGCCCGAGTGGGGTTTGTCAAACAAGTAGATCTACTCAAAATTACCTCGCTAAAGTACATAAATTAACGGTTCGAAAGTGAAGACTTGAATTGGTACAACACTAGTAAACATGTGATAATACAGTAATACTGAATCAAACGAAGAACATTTTGAAAAAAAACATGTTTCTCTTCCCTAAAAGAAATTATAAGAAAGTGGGGCCGTAAACTCACCTTGAATGCACAGCAACGAATAAAATGCAAGCATAAATGATAGGGTTTCGATTAACCTGAATTTCATTTAATAAATAATTAACATTAACTATTAAATATTAATACAAGATTTGTACGGCTTCGCGTTCACGACACGATTACGATGCGGACTATCAATTCAACTGCCATACACAAGTACGCACTCACAACACCCCAAATGTATAGAACCCAATTTATACGTGTCAATGAATTTGTAATATTATTATTATTAAACACATGTTTAATGTCATGACCCAAATGTAGCATACGCACGCATACAAAATTTGTGTTACCTACACACACAGGAAATACATATTACATGACTCTCCTCTTATAAATATACACACCACACCAACATAATATGCATTTAAACACAATACCAAACTTACCACACCAATTCCATTATAAACAACATGCATGGCACACACCACACATACATGTATCATACATACAACACCATACACAAAATCATGAAGAACACACACACACATCATGTTACTACCCCACAAAGCACACACACAAGAACACATACACCCACACACGAATTGCCATCACACACACTCAAGAACACATATGCACGGCAGAAGGAAAACACACACCAAAATTACACATACACACACGCATGATAACCCACACACGACGCACATATCACCCCAACCAAACCCATAATGCCAAAACATAAGTATGAACATGCTCAAATGCAGCCCTAAAACCTTCTTGCGAAGCATACACAACACACGACAACCAACACGTATACGCAGCAGTAGCAGACACACGCACGCTAACACGCCTCAAACCGCAACCTATGACAAGACAAGTGAGCATAATAACAACATCCGTTGAAGCAACCCCTACAATAGCTTTTACATACATACATATACGCAGGAACATATACACAACAAATCGAAACTCGAACACGCCACCGAAGACATGCACCGCACATATACATCAACATACAAACAACACTCATACGAGCACACCACGAACAACGAGATCAAACAACCCGCATCGCTCAACCGAACCCATTTCGAACCCGAGCACATAAGACGAGCGAGGAACATACCGTACGGGTGGATCTTAGGTATGCCTAGGGTCGATCAACACACACAATTCGCCGTGAGGAAGGTGCCGGAGATCGGGTGTCGCGAATCAAGGGTTGTCGAGAGGGAGCAGCGGCTGCCGTCGCTTGGGTTGCTACGGTTGCGAGGGTGAGGTGGTGTCAGTTATGAGGAGGAGCCGAGTGGAGGTTTTGGATTATATGAAATACAATCAACTTTGGTCAAAAACACATAATGGTTCCTCAATAAGCTCAAATTGCACAATGCTCCCCCCAAGTTAATATATTTAACTTAACCCAATTTACTTAATTTAATTTAATTATATAACCAAGTTAAATAATTAAATAATTTACGGAAGAACGTTGAAGTACGAAGGTCGAGCTGACGGTGTTAACCTGAAAATACGGGGTGTCATAAAAATAGTTTGGAGCTGCGAAGGGCACCCTAGTTTGAGATTATTATAATTCATGATATTATAGTTTCATTGGTTATTAATGACGAAACCCTAAATAACAGGGGTTCCAAAGGGGCAACATCCCCTTGGTGAAGGTCTGGGGGTAGCGCCCTTTGGGGCGGAGTCTAAGGGGCAGCAAAACCTGACTGTGGTCGAGTTGTCAAGTTAGCTTGAATTTTTTTTATTTTTATTAAATTTTCTTCTTTAACAATTCATTAGAAATTGAATTTTTTTGAAGTTTCAAATGAAAATTTTGAACCAAAAACTGACTTCAATTTTATGGATTTTGAATTTAAGAGAAAATTATCACAAAGATGGTTTTTAAAGGTTGAGGCCCAAATACGTTTGTTTATTCTTTGCAAGAGTAAATCTCAATTTTGGTCATAATTTTCCGGTTCACAATCGATCATAATAGTTCTTGTTCTCATCTAAGTTGTATCCGATTCATTTATGCGAGTGAACGACCAAATAATTTCGATCTGAAAGTGATCCTCATGACTTTCAGATTATTAAGTTTGTTTGTTTGAGATTCCCTACGATTTATTAATGTTCTCGACTTCATAAAAACTGCCGCAGCAGAACATGGTGAATAAGTCCAGTTCTTGTTAAAGAGGCCAATTGAAGGACAAAGTTGCATATGATCAAAATAAAAGACGAGGGATTGAATTGCATATTTCAGAAAGAAGAATGGGGAGTTTGCATAAACCAAAAACTTGAGAGGCTAAAAGCATAAATCTTGAAATCTGTATTTGTATAATATCAATAATCCATTTCAATCTGAAAGGGCCGCCGAAGAGAAAGGGGAAAAGCTTCGGCCATGGACGACATCTCCTTACAGAAGATTCAAATCTCCGGCCCAACCCTTGCCTCCTTGATCCAACGTGTCTCCTCCTCCGCCGGGGACGTCGATGGTCTCCTCTTTGGCCGTGTGTCACACATCATCCCGTCAACTCTCTCCGACGATCCTTCCTCTTCTGCCACCGACGCCACATCCGATCAACCAACTCTCGTCGCTACCGTCACTTCCTTCTTCTCCTCCTCCTCCACCTCCACCTTCTACTCCCCTTCCGGCCGCCTCCACGCACCATCACTAGACAGCCTTTCTTCCTCCTCCGACGATCGCCTCATCGGCTGGTTCTCCGGCCGCCGTAAAACTCAACTACGCCCATCCTTGAGAGAAACCTCCGTCACCGCTGCTCTCGCATCCGATTTCCAATTATCCTCCCAAATCCAAAATTCCCCCAAATCTCACACTTTCCCCCCTTGCATCTTCTTCCTCCTGACGACGCCCTTCCAGGACCAATTAATCCACACTCATGAATACAAAGCTTTCCAGTTTCGATCATCAACTGACTCATTCGAGCCCAAAACCCTAGATGTTGTCAATTTGGGTCCAGCTTTCCGGGGTCATTACGGTAATTTCATACCTCACTCTCCTTTTCCAGACTTGTCATTCGAGTTAAAGGCTTTAAATAGCGAGTCAATGGTTGAAGATGAGGGTAAACAGCAGAATGAAAAGTTCGGATCATTATGCCATGAGGATTTCAAGATTGGGAGATTGAAAATGTTAATGGGTTCCGAGGCAACTACTTACACTGCTGAATTGGAGGAGTTGTATAATAATATGCTCAAGAAAATGAACGGATTGGCTAAGCTTGTTGAACAATCTTCTGCTCGTGTTCTTGAACTGGTTAGTTTCTTTTTGTCCTGATTTTAGTTTCAGTAAAAAACTCCTAGCTATTAAGCTTTGTTTATATTTGGGTACAGGAGAATCATAATATGAAATTGAGGTATAAAGTTGCAGGATTTGAATGATTTTTGAAGGCCATTATCAATGTGTCTTGCCAATTGGGGTGATGATGATGTTTGTTTGTTTTTTTTTTTCTTTTTTTTTTTTTGTTTCTTTCTAGGAAATGACTTTTGGGTGTACTTGATTCCTGGAATGTGATCTTGTTTTGGTTGAATTTCAATTAAAATGAGGTTTGATCCCAATCGAATAATTATAATCAAGTGTATACGTATCTGTTAGTCTGATCTGGTTCTTACTTTAGATTTCATCTCTTTTTAGCAGAATGTCACTTGATGTTCCAAATTCATATCCCATGCATTTGTGCTTGGGGTTTTTGTGCAACGTAATGTAGTAGTGGTGACAATATTAACTCGTACATATAGAAACAAACCTTATGGGATTGTTACTTGGTCAGATGTAGTACAAAGTGAAATGTTAGTCTGGGTGAAACTAGGTAAGCAACGGAGTTCGACCTGCATGCTTGTTAGTTGTGGCTATTGATTTGGTGTCATTTATAGGTTGGTCTAAAGTTCAATCGAGTTAATATTCTGTTTGTTCTTCAGATTCTTGTGTTTTCCCCTCAAACCTAGCAAATTTACTTCATTAGATTTCTACTGTTTTCATGACAATGTGAGAGGTGGCAACTTAAATGTAGAAATAAAATAGTGAAATTATATACAACTTTAAACATTTAATTTTCCTATCCAGCGAAATTTCAAAGATTTGGGCTGGTCTGCCGTATAAGGTTTGATTTTCTTTAGGTGCTGTCGTTTCTTTCGAGAACCATGGTCATGGACCAATGTGTTCACAATTTGTGGTTAAAAGTATCAAAGTCTATCTGGATTATTGTAGTCAAAAGTGCACAAGGCGTACAGCCGTGCACCTAGCCACCTCAGACATACGCAAGGCGCAAATCTTTTAAAAAGATGATCGAGGCACGTCTGTAGCTCAAGAGAAATCCTATGGTTCTTTTTCCGTTTTAACCACTAGACCTTAAATTAGTTGAATCGTTTGGGTTGCCAAAGTAGTATAGTTCAATAACTGCTAAAGATATCAATTTGTTGCAAGTGTTTTTTTTGAAAGACCAACAAAAATTAACTGATAGTTAATTAGGCATGTTACAGAAGAAATGCAGTTATTAAACACCCAAGCAAACTAAATCAAAGTTACACCACATTTCCCATTTAAGACAACCAATTTGTTGCAAGTGTTACTCTTACAATCAACTTTAACATTGCGATAGCCGTGTTAACTTTTCAGGATCAATTATAATGATTATTTTTTTTTTTGAAATAACATCATGATACATATGCATAAATATGTTATTTAAGTTATATATATGTGTAAATTCGTAAGCGTAAAATTGTTTACACTATTGTAAGTCACACTTACATCTTGTAAATATTTACACATATGAGTGTAATTTAGACTATAATAAATTTTTTTATGCTTACTAATTTACACATACATAAAATAACATATTTTGTATATGTGTATCGATCTTATTCCAGCAAGAATAATAATGATTTTGAAAACATAACACAGTTATCATAGTTATAGATGGTTAACATTTGAACCCTCCCCTATCTAACCTAATAATTCTTTACAAGTGATTCCACATGACATTCTCACATATTCTCTTACCGTAATTTTTCCGACCAAACTATTTATTCTATTTAAAAAAAGGTCAATTAACTAATTCTAAATTTTTCTCCTTCATTCTTTATTATAAATCCAACTCTGTTTTTAAACCATTAAGATTTAAACATATTTTTTCATTAAATAAAAACCAAGTATTTTGATTAAAAATTATAATTTTTTAAAATCAAAATTGTCTAAATCTATGATTTTTTTCTAAAACAACAAAACTTTTTAAATTATGAAATATTTTAAAATCAATCTTTTTAATAAAGCTTTATACAAAAATATTTTTTACAAAACAAACCCGAAGTTTTTAAACAATAAGATATTGATTAAAAACGAGCTTTTTTCAAAGTAATATTTTTTTAAAAACTTTTATTTTAATAATAGTAAAATATTTTATCAGCTAACTAAATTACTTTTATATTTAACGTTTTACAGTTCATAACTCTTTATTAATAAATGTTTAGTATTTTTCTTATTTAACACGTGTGATACACGAGGTTATAGTCTGGTGTTGTTTATATAAAAGAAATTATAATAACATGTAACATAAATCAAACTATTGTATGAAACAAGAGGAATCAAACAAAAGAATATGGATCGTATTTGGCTGATAGCTCATAAAAAACTTAAAGATCATATGATATCCTCGAAAAAACTTTATTTAAACTTTTTAAAATATAACCAATATTCAGATTTCACTTTAGCTCGACGTTAGCGAGATCTTTTAAAATGCCTCATTAAGTACATGGCGGGATTTAAGTTCTTTTCAAGGTGAGTTTTTAAAAAAATTATTGCCTATGGCAGGAATTTAATTTTAGTTTTCCTTTAAAGCTAAAAATTGTGAATAAGATTTTCTTGCTGGCGTGGGGAGAGTAAGTGGATTCAGGAACCATGCACTGTGTGAAGGGTATTGTATAGTTTCACATGGAGAGATTGTCTATTTGTATTTCCCGCTCAAGACATTCGTTAGTTTCATATGGATTTGACTTAATTGGGAGCTTATGATTCGTTTTTTCTTTGTGTGTAGTAAAATTATTTTTATCATCTACACACTATAGAATTATAATTGCTATTATACAACCCCATGTAATATACGAGACAATAACCTAGTATATATATATATATATATATATATATATATATATATATATATATATATATATAGAGAGAGAGAGAGAGAGAGAGAGAGAGAATATAGATCAAATGTTAACACTTGTTTATTACGATAACTTATTATACCAACTATGGGAAGTTTCAAATGAGAACTCTCTGTTTTGTAAAAACTTTAAAACAATATGAACCACAAGTTTTTAATACCAAAATGGTAAATTACAAAAACATAATAAAATAATTATAAAACAAAAAATAACATAAAAAATTAAAAATTAAAAAACAAAATGTTTCCCTCGTTTCACTCACTTATAAAAAAATAAAAAAAGTTTATAAAAAATAAAAAAAACACACTTTTCTATAAACTTCGTTTTATACATGTGTAAAACCGGATTTACACATGTGTAATGACTAATTTACGCTATGTAAATAACGGGTAGACAGTGTTTTTAGATAGAATATCGATATGGTACAAGTTGAAAAAATAAAAAAATACTGAATTTTATAGTGAAATTATTTTTAAAAAAATAATGTCATGAAAAAAGTTATGAATGTTTTAAAAAATATGAAAATGACATGTGACTTGCATGTAATGTTAAATGTGTGACTAATATTAGTTTATAGAGCTTTCATTAAAAAAGGTGGTTCTCAACAAAACATATATATATATATATACATACAAACACACACACACACACACACACACACATATATATATATATATATATGTATATATATATATATATATATATATATATATATATATATATATATATATATATATATATAGGGTCAGGATCATTTCAGAACTTATAAAGATATTTAGAAACGCAAGAACTAATATCAACCATTGATTAAAATAATTACCATATTTCATTTATTATTTAATAAAGGGTAATAACGTAATTTACTGTTTTTATGAGTTGTTATTTCCTAATTTATCTCCTCTTTAATTGGGAGTTATTTAGATCAAAATATATCTCCTTGTGTCCAGATGTAAGGTTATATTAAAAGGCTGATGCAACCCAAAAAGCCAAAACAACTAAGGAGCTTCCTGCTTGCATGCATTGATGTACACGGTAGAAGTTACTTCGGAAGTTTTACACTCATCACAAAAATTATTCTAAGCGTAAAGTGATTTGAAGCCAAAGACCAAATCTTCCGAAGCCAAAGATGAAGTCTTCCGAAGCTTCAAACGCAAAGTCTTCCGAAGCTTCAAAGACAAAGTCTTCCGAAGCCAATGTAGTGAAGACTAATTTCTTCCGAATACAGAGAAGACTTGCTTTCTCTGATGTACTTTTACATAAAGCTGACTTACTTTCCGCAGCAACTCTGAAGACTCACCAACTTATACAAGTTGGTGAAAAGGTCCATGCTTTAGTAAATTGTAGATTATGGTCTTGAGTCTGTAAGTTCAAACTTTATACTTTTTATCCTTTTTGTAATATATTAGGAAGTGAGCTATGGTATGTCATAGTCACTAGTCAAAAGGCAATCTACCTTTTGACTTTAAATTGATCTTGTTATCTAGATTAATGTTTCCAGCTGGCCCTCAAAGTATGGCCGGCTGTAGGATATAGTATAAAGTATCTCAGGTCCTTGTATTTCTTTTTATGCTTTGTAACATTTCTAAAAAAACTTGAGAGTAATATACAGCATCCATGAAAACCATATCAATCTGTTCTTGTTCTTTGTTTTGTCTCATTGTTTTACTTGTGTTCTTAGTGTCATTTACACAAATCCGGTTCCCTATTTGATCTGCTAAGTATTCTAACACTCTCCTCATTATGAGACTGATTGTATTTACCATCCCTTAATTGGTCCTACAATTGGTATCAGAGTATCTTAGGCTATTAATTGTAAGATCTCACCATCTTAAATCCCTTTAGTTTTACAAAACACTTAAAACTCAAATGGCAACTATCACAAAGGCTGATATGGAAACCGGTACTATGACAAAGTCTCCACTGATCACTCCTGATGATTTTGATACTTGGTGCCAATGAATGGAAGGCTTCATTAAGTCTCAAGACTCCAGGATGTGGGGATCTGTTGTCTTTAGACCTCATGTACCATCCACCTTCTTAGCTGCTGTTGGTGGTGGCATGATACCAAAGGAAGTTGCTGACTATTCTGAAGAAGACTGGAAGAAAATAGACATAGATCAGAAAGCCATAACCGCCCTCCAAACTGCTCTTCCAAACTCTATTTACAAAGGCTTAAAGAAGTTCAAGACTGCTAAGCAACTATGGGATGCGTTAAAGCTTATGTAAGAGGGGTCCAATGAAGCAAAAGAGAACAAAAAGGATCTCTTGAAGCAGCAGTTTGAGAACTTCACCTTTAAGGCAGGTGAAACCATGACTCAATAGTACTTCAGGTATGTTGAGATTGTTGATACTTTAATGGATGTTGGATTAACTCTTGAGAATAGGGACATTGTGAGGAAGTTCATGTCCTCTCTTCCCACAATGGACACGTTATTATATGGTCATTAAGAGGACTAAGAACCTCAAGACCCTTACTCTTACTAAGTTGTATGGTATCCTCAGTGGCTACCAGATGGAGAGGAACATGCAAAATCCATTAGGTATATCCGATAATCAGTAGAGTTCATCCCTTCATGTGGTTGAAAGGGGTTGCTGAGAACCATAGCATCATCTCATCTGCTACCCTGACAACTCATAAAAAGGTCCTTTCAACACCTTCCCGGAGACACCAAGAGATAGCTACACCCAAGGAAGCCCATTCTAAGAGACAAGCTTTTCACAAGCCTTTGTGTCTAGTGATGAAAGCATATGCAACTTTCTCTTTACCCTTGAAGACCTGGACTGTATCCATTCAGATGATCTGGAATACATGGAAATAGTCTAGCAGATGGCTCTTCACTCACAGAGCCAAGAAGTTTTACAAGAGGACAGGGAGGAAGTTTCCTAGCAATGCAACCAGTGGAAAGTTTGGGCTGGACAAAAGCAAAGTGAAGTGTTACAACTGTAACCAAATGGGACACTTTGCTAGAGAGTGCAAAGAACCAAGAACAAGTGGTGGCCAAGCACAAACCATACCAAACTACATTGATGGAGCTCCCCAACATGAGAAGCCCAAGCAACAACTGCAGTTTCTGTTGAAGAAGGAGGCTTTGACTAGAGCTTTGAAGAAGGATGCATCTCCAAACCAAGAACTAATGGCAGATCATGAAGAAGCTAAGGTATTGTAACATATTTGTACACCTGAATGTATTGCTAAAGTTAACAGATATAGGTCCTATAACTTAGAGATGAGATTTGATCTTAAGTTCTTCAACATTTTAAAAGTTGATTTCAAAAGAGCTGAAAATGATTACAAACTTAAGATAGAAGATTAAGAGAAAACCATTTCAATTCTTAAGCATGAACATACTAACTATAGAACTCAGATAAAAGATCTCATCACTAAGTTAACTGAATGCCAGGCTGAGCTTGTGATTAGCAAAGCCAGGGCAAAAAATGTGTCTTGAAAAAGAGACCTTCAAGAACATGATATCCTCATCCTTGCATGCAAAAGTTTGTTATCAAAATAAACAGGGGCTGGGATCTACTAAAATAGCTCCTCCACACACTCTATTGTTTCTAAGATCTCCAAGGTGTGGAACTTGTGAAGATAAGCTTCCCCTCATAGACCCCATTGATGAAGAGGATGAAGAGGAGATAGTGAAGGATGATTCTGAGAGGAGTGCAGAAGATCATCATAAAAAGGGTCACTATTCTGTAGAGGAGAGAAAAGAATCTGGGATGACCAAGTCTAAAAGAAAGAACTTGATCAGAAAAAGCCAAGAGGAAATCAATGAAGGCATAAGAGATCAAGGCCACTTTCAACTCTAAGCAGAAACAAGTGTTTATCTCAGTAAGATTTGAAGTGGTGAAGGCTAAAGACTCAACTCTGAACTCTAGTACCAGGAGTTCTAGTTCATGTCCAACTCATTCTAGCTAAGAGAAGAAGGCTGATCAGCTGTGTACCACTGCTACACAACCTGAACTATCCAGTTCCAAGAGCAAGCCTCACCCTAAGAAGCTTGTTGCATCATCTCTGAAGATGAAGATGGAGGTGGAAAGTGATCAAGTTCAGTCTCTTTCTTAAAAGAAGACTCTCAAAAGGAAGCAAATGGATTGCATCATGTGTGGTTGTACTTCCCATCTTGCTGAGGATTGCATCTATAATCCTAAAAGTACTGTCCACATGATCAAAAAGAAAACTTCTGAGAAGAGGAAAGAAAACCTAGCTTCGAAAGGAAAATCTCTTCCTTTTGGAAGCTCCAAGGTGAAGAAGAAGACAAGTGAAAACTTGCCTTCAGATGAAAAGTTAGTCTCGGAAGAAAAAAATGCTTCCGAAGCACTAAAGCTTGCTATAGTGAAAGCAAGATCTTCCGAAGCTTAGTCTGCAAAACTTTCGAGGTTGTCAAAATTTCCGAAGTATTGAAGGTCAAGTCTAATCCTCCAAAGATGGCGTGGAAGATGAAGGAAGACCAAGTGACTAAAATTTCTTCATCAACAACAGCTAATGATCCTTAAAGCTTGAACATAGGATCACTTACTGTTACATTGTATTCAAATCACTTTGATAAGCTCAAGACCAATAAGACTTGGGTTTTCAAATGTAACTAATCATCTCTTTCTATGCAGGAACAGCTAAAGACCAAGAGAAATGTTTGGATCATTTATAGTGGCTGCTCCAGGCACATGACAGGCAATGGCTCTTTGCTTCAAAATTTTGAGAAAATTAATGGAGTGCCAGTTGCTTTTGGAGGAGATGCTGGAGGTTACATTACTGGATGAGGCAGGGTCATAAATGGTAAGCTTAGCATTGAAAAGGTAAACTTTATCAAAGAGCTTGGGTACAATCTACTGAGTGTATCCCAATTTTGCAATCAAAGACAACATGCTCTTCACTGAGCATGAGTGTATTTTTCTCAAGCCCGGGGTGCTCATTCCTCAAGAGCATATCTTGCCTAGAGCCCCCAGGAAAGGGAACATGCACAAGATGGACCGGTAGGAAACATCTCCCATCAGGAGAAGTTTCTTGCTTTCTATCTAAAGCAAATAGTGATGAGTCTTTCCTGTGGCATAAAAGAATGGGCCATGTAAACTTTAAAAACATGAATAAATTAATTAAGAATGATTTAGTAACTGGAATGCCAAAGAAAGAGTTTACAAGTGATGACCACTGTGTAGCATGCCTAAAAGGGAAGCAACACAAAGTGTCTCACAAGCCAAAGGAAAGGAACTCTATCACTACTCCCTTACACTTATTACATATGGATCTCTTGGCCCCACCAGTGTAATGAGCTTAGGAAGGACCTCATATTCTTTGGTGATCACAGATGACTTCACAAGATTCACTTGGGTCTTTTTCCTTAGAACTAAGGATGAGACCCCTGAGATCTTGAAGAATTTCATTCTGAAAATTAAGAATCAATGTGATAACAAGGTCAAAGCCATAAGATGTAATCAAGGAACAGAATATAAGAACCAAATCCTTGACATATTTTTTGATGAAAAAATGTTGGATTATTTGAAGATGATACTTACCAAAACATAAGTGCCAAATCTCATGATGATTACCAAAACCGACACAGTGAAGCTATGCTGAAAATATGATCAAAACCAAGAAAATTGACCAAAGTCAAACATGGTCAAACTTGGTCAACTATTGTCAAAGTCAACAGTCAATATTAGCGGTTGCCCCGAATGATGTCAGCACCCGGCAGCCACACATCAGCAACAGAGAATTTATCAGACGTAGAAGAATATTTGTGTAATCATTAGGGCTTAAATGTAATTTTGTTCATTTATGTAAAGAGTATAAATAGACTAAGTGTAGTCATTTATACTCTAAGCAAAGCATTCCTAACAGCATTAGTCAAGAGAGAATTAGTCTAGAGAGAGAAACAATTAGGTTGATTTTGTGTGAGAGAGAATTTTCTTACAAACTCCCTTTGTAATCTCCTAGCATCAAACATACATATGAATGAATGAAATATTTATGAATGTATTCTTGATTGTTCATCATTCATTCATCATCATACACTAAATCTTGTATAGATCTTCACTTGAAATCATCAACAGGTCTGTGAGATTCCGCATCACAGATCTGATAAACAACAACAAAACGATTGCAATATTCGATACATCAGTATTGATTTTCCATAGTTGGTATCAGAGCCTTGGCTCAAATCATTCACTGATTTTTGATCCTCTCATTCAACAATATGATATCTATGGTTTATTAGCTTCAAAACATACATATTCGAGCTGAAAATCTTCACAAAAACCTTCTTCTAATTTAAACATTCATCAAATGTTCAAAACATGATTGAATAATCCGTTTTCATTCATTTTGTAGAAGATTTTGTGTGTATACAGCTCTAAACATCTTTCATACACTATTTTCAAACATATTCATCACAAAACTCTATAATCCTCGTCGGTTTCTAAGGGTTTTCTAATAAAACAGTACCTGGTTTTTGTTCTATCCAGTTTTCATCAAACATACATATGAATGAATGAAATATTTATGAATGTGTTCTTGATTGTTCATCATTCATTCATCATCATACACTAAATCTTGTATAGATCTTCACTTGAAATCATCAACGGATCTGTGAGATTCTGCATCACAGATCTGATAAACGACAACAATACAATTGCAATATTCGATCCATCATTATCGAATTTTCACAGTTGGCATCAGACCTACTCCTTACTACTTAAATTATGACATGGAGAATCATACCATTTCAAAGTGTTCATACAACAACTCTCCAACATCACAACATAGAAGAGGTCAAAGATCTTATCAACCATCAGAGTCGTACTCACCGAGATCGAAGCATGAGTACTACAAATGACGTCATAGCTACTCTTCTCCCCGATCACATCGGCATGGGTATGATTTTAAACATTTTAAACGTTATGATTATTGGGCATCAAGATATCATCCTAGGTCATACACAAAACATAAGTATGACAGATATAGGAATGATGCTTGGCATAATGGCTATCATAGAAGATCACATCCATCAAATTATATAATCATGATTATAATTCTTATGATGAATATGGTCACATGCCCAGAAGAAACAAACATGATCAAGGACAAAGATCCTTTGCTACACCTCCATAAAACTTTCAAAAGCAAACTAGATTTTCTAAACCAACCAAAAATTTTTCAAAAGCCAAACAAACTCCTTTTGTTAAACAAACCAAAGTTGAGTCAGTTGGTTCAAAATCAAAACAATGTTAGAGAAAGAAAACAATTTTAGGGGGTGAATCTGGTACATCATCAGATAAAGCAAAATCATACACATACCAGCAAGTCACATATAAAGATGTTAATGGACAGCTCAGGACAATAATGGCTTGGGTTGAAATATCTAACTGATTTGCTAGTGTGTTAGGGACAATTATGGAGGCCTGCCAACCCAAGAAAAGATAGCAGTGGCTGATCCCTTCCCATGACAGGAATGTTCTTCCTGCTGATGATGTTTATGATGCAACTGAGCCAAAATGGAGCAGAAATTAACCATGATTCAATGCAGGACATCAATCAATCACAGAAACTATGTTGGCAATGCAAGAAACAACTAATGTTTCATTCCATCTGCTTAATCTGATTACATTTCTACATGGAATAACTGTTGATGATCTCTATTAATTTGATAACACATATGCCATTTCTTTATTTTCTCAAAACAAAAAATCCTAAAAATTAGAAAATCAAGAGAAGTCCAAAAATATTACTATTATGTAATTACTTTTGAATCTTCTTGCATTTACATGAGAAATGATAGTACACTCATCTACTATCTTCTGCATCTATTTTTCAAATCAATAAAGACTGACGAGGATCTGTTTGATATGTTAGTAGGCTCAGCTTGGATTCAAGATAAGCATATTTATGATGAACTAACTCAATATGCATTATGGACCAAAACCATCTTAGGGTATTGATAAGCAATGACTTTTCAAGTGTTGCTTGTGTGGTTACCTAAACATACCATGCAAAAATGCTTTATAAATTTCTCATTGATAAAAGCATCTATTTCTCCTTTGTTGTATGTAAATACAGACCTGGAGTACACATAAGGACAACTTCTGTTATGCTGAGCATAGACCTAGTTGACCTTGCACTAAAAGTGTTGATGCATGACAAAAAGGCAAAGAAAAGAATCCCAATGTCAATCAAAGCTAAAAGAATCCAATGAGGATCAACTTCCAAAGTGAAGTGTAAACGAATCCCAAAGTGGATCATATCATGAGAAGTTATACTCTAAGTAGCCTGGTTCAAGTTGTAATAAAGTGCCACATTGCATTTCATGAGGAGGGTTTTTCTTCCATACTTCTGATTGTGAGGTACTCAATTAGCATATCTAATCAAACCTAAACATGATAAATATTACAAAGTGTTGACAATAGATCCTTGCATGAGTTTAAGTGGACAAACATACTTACAATCAACTTTGTTCTTTGTCTATGTCTATTCCAACTTTAAACATTCTTAGATGTTGAGGATTTTGGATTAGTATGATCTCATTACAGTTGAAGGATTCATGCTTGTAAATATCATAATTTTGAAAAAATTTAAAATTCCAATAAGATTTGTCATTTTTAGTATTTTTTCTAGTTTTGGCAGATTTACATGTGTTATTGATTTAGGAGTAAAACTTTCATGCAATACCTGTACCGAGAGGACTTAGACTTTTGTAGGTGATGAAATGCACAACATGCCTGAGTTTCTCATTCAGTTCAAGATGTCAAGTGAACACTCCTACTTCCTTCAAAGATCTCCTGCCAGTTGCAGAGAACTAAGAATCCTCTTCTTGGTGTCTCATACACAAAAGTTCCTCACCCTCCAAAGCTTTTGTTGAGGGAGAGTATATGTCAAGTCTGAAGATTGTCTGATGCTTCTCCTTCACTTCTGAAGTTGAGATAAAGCTGCTGATATTGCTACCTGTGCACTCCACAGTGTACGCAAATGGGTTCATTTTCAAGTCTTCAAAATAAGACTAGAAGATCAAGCTGATGAAACATCCATCAAGTGCCAAAACAAAGTCTTTATGTGCCGAAACAAAGTCTATTTATCAATTCCTTTTTCTAAAGCTTCTAAGAATATGCTACCAAAAAGGGGGAGAAGACTGCACTTCAAGACTGCACATCAATCAACATCCAAGGTTTTGATAATCATGATGTTTTGGCAGCATCATCTTAAGGGGAGTATTGTTGGACTATTTAAAGATGATACTTACCAAAACCTAAGTGCCAAATCTCATGATGATTACCAAAACCGGCACGGTGAAGCTATTCTGAAAATATGATCAAAACCTAGAAAATTGACCAAAGTCAAACTAGGTCAAACTTGGTCAACCGTGGTCAAAGTCAACAGTCAACATTAGCGGTCGTCCAAAAAGATGTCAGCACCCGGCAGTCATGCATTAGCAACAAAGAATTTATCAGACGTAGAAGAATATTTGTGTAATCATTAGGGATTAAATGTAATTTTGTTCATTTATGTAAAAAGTATAAATAGACTAAGTGTAGTCATTTATACTCTAAGCAAAGCATTCCTAAGCATTAGTCTAGAGAGAATTAGTCTAGAGAGAGAAACAATTAGATTGAGTGTGTGTGAGAGAGAATTTTCTTACAAACTCCCTTTCTAATCTCCTAGCATCATATATACATATGAATGAATGAAATATTTATGAATGTCTTCTTGATTGTTCATCATTCATTCATCATCATACACTAAATCTTGTATAGATCTTCACTTGAAATCTTCAGTAGGTCTGTGAGATTCTGCATCACAGATCTGATAAACGATAACAATACGATTCCAATATTCGATCCATCAGTATCGATTTTCCACAAAAAGGTATTACAAGACAATATAGTGCTCCGAGGACTCCTCAGCAAAATGGTGGTGTTAAGAGGAGAAACAGGACACTTATTGAGGCTACAAGAACCATGTTTTAATGGTTAAGACTCATGGTAAGACTCCTTATGAGCTGCAGCACAAAAGGAAACCGTTTATTGGTTTCCTCAGGTGATTTGGATGTCCTTGCACCATCTTGAATACCAAAGATCAAGTAGCCAAATTTGCTGAGAATCAGATATTGGACAATTTATTGGATACTCTTCCCAAGCTAAGCCTTACAGAGTATACAATCTTAGAACTAGAGTAGTTGAGGAGTCAGCCAATGTGACCTTCAATGAGCACACTCCTAGTGTGAAAGGTTCTGGTCCTGATTGGCTGTTTGATCTTGATTTAGTTACCAACTATTTTAACAAATCTTGTGAGAATGTTTTAGGATCTACAGGTACTTATCAATAGGAGATCCCGACCCAAGATTTGAGCTGAGAAAACCAAGAAGCATACTACAGTAGCTCCAGTGGTAACTAATCCTGCAAGTGAAGATCCTATCAGTACAAACATGACAAATTCAGCTAATACATCTACGGTGCCTACTAATTCCAACTCAGAGGCTCAAAACTCAGGTGAAGGAGCTTCAAATGTAGGAGGAAATAGAGGTGGTGACAGTGATCAAGAATTTCTTGATGCTGATAACCACTCTGCAGGATCGGTGTTAGTCTCTCAACACAAGTATTGTATCTCATAAAGTCTCACTTGGTTGACGAAGTAGAATCTCAAGCTAAGTTGACAATAATATAATAAGTTAATGAACACAAGAATTGTTTTCAAGTTACTTGTATATATTATTTCTCAACTCAGTATTACAAGACTCTTACAAGCATGGTTACTTAAGTTACAATAAGAAACTATATATACTACTATCTATAGCCAGTTATACTTGGAAAATCAGCTGGGTACCGCTAAGCAAATACTACATTGCCAAAATTAAAGTATCTAAGATAAAATAATATCCTAGATTAGGTAGTCATGACAGGTCCATGACTTACCTTTTGTCACCAACTAAGTATGGTAACTGTACTAACTGAAAAAGGTGAACAGTGGATTAAAGAATGGTCAACTACATAGGAGTGAGAAAGTGCCATGTAGTGTATCAGAGTTGTCAACGGATGTCAGACATTCCATAGTTATGTCCACTGGTTCATAGTTGATTCTTCTGAAGGATAAATGGCTTCGGAAGAATAAGTTCTTTCGAGGCCATTTATACTTTGGAAGAATCAACTTCTTCCAAGTCTTCTGCAAGTTTTTATGACTTCATTCTTTAGAAGACTTTGTCTTGGATCTTCTAAGTGTGAATGCTTCGGAAGATCTTCAACTTGTCTTCAGAAGAGCAGCTTTAGCTTCAGAAGACTTCTTCAATTGTACTTCAAAATATTCAAAGTGTTGTTTTGGTTGCACTAGCCTTATATGATCTAACAAACTCTCCTTAGGCTGATGCTACCAAAACTTCACTTCCTTCTGCTCCTTAAGGTCTTCAACACCAAGGAAAGAAGATATTTATCTGTTTCCTTGTTCTTCCCTGATATGGTGGTGAGGAGCTGGTACAAGTCATTCGTAGATAATAGATCAAGTCTGTTGTTCTGAATGACATGCACCCTTTGTTGCGTCCCTCTTAAGAGAGTTAGTTCATGGGAATTGTAGTCATACTCCTATTTAACTCTAGGATCAGAAGTTAAGCCTTCAACCATCTGAAGGAATGGTTTTACTTTTGTAGTTGTGCATTCTTCCTCATCCTTTGCTCTCCTTTTCAACTCTTCTTTAGTCTTAGCTTTCTTTGTAAGCTCAGCCAGATGAAGACTGCTCAGATGATTTCTGATGTGAGCAGCAACCTAAGAGTTGGAGGGATTAGAGAATGGTTTCTCTACTAACTCAGCAAGGTCAAATCTTCTAGAGTGTAACAGAGACGAAGTATCAACCCTGTTTACTTCACCATTCTCTCTTTCCACAACAAATTTGTGTGAAGGTTCATCGAACCTCTACTGGACTATTTGTTTTCTAGGATGGAGGAGTTTGGATGAAAGCTTATCCCCCTTCCTAGTGTCTAGCAGAGTCACCAGTCTTCTTCTTAACTTCTTATCTTCTTCCGTAAGAATATTTGAATTGGTTGCAAGAAGTTGGAGAGCTTGGTTCAGTGCTCCCCAAGGTAGATCAAGGAATGCATCTCCTGTGAAGGAACTGGAAGAGCCATTAGTGTATTTAAGCTTAATTGACTCTTTCTCATAAGAGATGTCGCTCAATGTTGTGCAGTTGATGAGCTTCCTCTTGATCTCCTTGAATTCTTCTAAGGTCAGGGGCTTTGAAGGTTCAGAAGATGGTTTGGGTATATATTGGGTTTTGGGTTGTGTTTTGGGTTTAAGGAAAGGTGGTGGTGGTGGTTGTTGGGAAGCAGTGGGTGAGGGTGTAGGTAAGGCTGATGGTGTGGGTTTAGGGGTGTAAGGCTCAGTGGTTGGTTCAATTTTGATGGGGAAAAGAAGAGGTGTGGGTGTAGGTTATGCTGGTTTGGGTGTTGGTGTTGGTTTGGGTGCCTTCTTCTGAACACTTGATATTTGACTTACCTTCTGCCTTCTTTCTAAGTGAATGTCATCCTTGATGTCACTGACGTGTCGTTTTAGGGTCTTCTCAGACATAGGATCCACTTGCCTGCCAGTGAAGCCATGGGCTTTGAGATAGGCTTTCATCCATTCCTTATCTCCCATCTTTTTGGTAGCAGCAAGTTATGCCTCTTCCTCCTTCTTCCTCTTCTCCCTCAGCTTTTCCCTGGTAGTCATCTTCCTATCTTTTTTGATTTGATCTTGCTCTTTGTGAAAAAGAAACAAGATTTTATCATTATCATAAGGTGCCAGCTCCTCTTGAGAATAGCCTCTAGAGCAGAGAAAGGGTATTCTCCTATTCCTTTCCCTTTTCATAGCCTCCTCCTTCCTCTTCCTCTTCTCCTCCTCTTCGGCCAACCTTGCTGCTTCCTCCTTTTCTTTTTGTAGCAAGGTTGCCTTCTCCAGCTTAACAAGCTCATCAAGTGGGAGTTGAAGGATGTCTTCATTGACTACTCCCAGGCTGATGAGCCTATCAATAAGCTCCACTCTCCTATTGCTGTTGATACTTTCTTGAGCAACTGCTACTGCTTTGCTACTTGTAGCCAATAGCTTCCCAATATCAATTCTTCCCTTCTTCTTAAGCTTTTCCAACCGTTCCTCCTCTAGAAGCTCCTTAGCAGTGAGCTTCCTCTTCCTCTTGACATCAGAGGAAGATTCAACCTTTAGAGACTCAGGTTTAGAAGATTCATGTTAGGGAGAGTGGGGTTGGACTTGTGGTGTTTGGGAGAGAGGGGTTGTAAGGAAGTCCTCGCTATTTACCTCAGAGGCTAGGTCAAGAATGGCCTCTGTGATGAACAGATTATTGGACGAGGAAGATAGTTCAATTATTCCTTTCACAGTGTGGATTTCTACTTCAAAAGTAATTAGAACTGCACTACTTGTCCCTTCAAAATTAGTTGCTAGGCCATGAGTTTGTGTATCCCCTTCGAAGTTAATCTTGGGTTTAACAGAGACCTTAGGTTGACCAACTTCCTTTTTAGAGGTAGGTGGTGCACTCAGCCTTTGAAGCTCCTTGGCTCCAAAGTAGGCAACGACTACATCAGGGGAAGTTTGTTCAATAGATGAGCTTATAAAAAATGTGGTTAAAAACCTATTGAGGTCTATAAGCATTTTGGATCCACTTGAATAGTAATAAGAGCTGGTTGAGGGAAGATGGTTGTCGGGTGTTGCTGTGTGGGGTACAAAGAAGATATGGCATCAAAGGAACTCGTTATGATGGCAAGGCAGTGTTCCTCATGTCTTTGTTTCTATATATTCTTCCCCTTTTTTGTAGCATCATCTTGAGAAGTAGATGAGCTAGAGGAAGAACTTAAAGAAACCTCAGTATGTACATGCCTAACAGACTTAATCTTTGTCTCAGCTAGTTGAGCCTTGAAATTTTCAATCTCAAGTTGCTGAGTGGCAGACCTGTCCTGTAAAGTCTTAACCTTTGATTCAAGGTTTGAGACATTAGAAATCAGGTCTCTGATAATTAGTTTCAGTCTACCCTCATCTTCTTTTGAAGAATCATTGGGAGATGAGATAACATACCTGGTATGTTCATCATCACCACCAGTAGTGGTTTCTCGGCGCCCTGGATACCCTTGCATGCTGATGTCTCTTTAAAAGTCATCAAGAGGCAAGGTTGCCGTAGACTCAGTCCCACATATGTTACCACTATCCTGAGAGGTTATTGAAACACTCTTAGTAGTAGCAGCTGAGCCTACATGAGTCACCTCCACACCAGTTTGACTCACCTCAGTTAGGTATAGCTGATGTGGGCTAGACATTAGAGGTTCCTTGGGGCTCAGTTGATCTAGAGAGTGGTATGGTAGATCAACATCATGGCCTAGATGAAACCTAATGTCCTCATTAGGTAGGGTTGAAAGGTTAATAAGGGATAAGGAGGTTAAATCTAATGACCTGGGACCTTGGTCAACACCTACGGGTTCTTCTGCGAGAGCAGATGACCTGATGATGTTGGTATCCCTTTTGGTTGCTTAGGGGAGTGTTGAGACTCACCCTAAGGGCTAAAGGCTTGGGATGTTGGATCGTCAGCTTGAGACTGAGGAGACTCAATACTAACATTGAGGTCAATGGTGGAGGATGGTTGGACCTCTGGCCGAGTGGGAGCCCTGAGTTCCACTAGAGCCTTTTTGGATAGAACAAAGGAGACCTGATCAATCAGAGTAGATTGATCTGGGGTTCGTTTGGGGCATCTAGTGTATGTAATCTTGATTGGGTGGGAAGAAGTGTTGTTATTTGAGTGGTGGTGTCTGGTGTGGGTTCATCACCTACTAGGCTTACAGGGATGTCACCAGGAGCCGTTGGCTAGAGCATACCTGGAAGAAGATCAGTGAATCTTCCATAGAAGTTGGTGAGCACCTTCTTTAAAGTTTTGAAAATGCCAGGCCGCATGTGATGGACCAGTAGAACATCTTCACATTGTAATCTGTCGTGGTCCAGCTCACAGTTGATTATGTGCTGAATGAACCAGGGATACATGTTGAATGGATCTAGGGTGAGATTGCCTCTTAGGTTGTTCAATATAAATCTTAAGTAGTTGAAGCGTAGGCCCTTTACCAACCCATGGACTAGGTAGCCCAAATCATATGGGATTTGATCCCATCCCCCGGATTTATTGGATAGGTAGTGCAGGACGATGTGCAGCAAGAACTTCTAATTGTAAGAGAAGTTAAACTTGTAGACTGTAGGCTTGTGAACATTGCCGCCATATCCCATCTGAGTGTGAGTGTCTTCCAACTCAGATTTGGGGAATTCAGTAGGGGCGCCCTTTTCATGAAGCTCCAGATGCTCCCTGATAGTTGATTCAGTAATTATGATCTCCTATCCACGGATCCTCGATCTGATGACCCTTTCACCATTTAGTGTTTCATCCTGACCATTGGCCCAAGATTCGGCAATGTGGTTAGAATAGATGGTGGGATTGATGGTGAGGGTAGTGAATTATGCCGATTGGGACAGAAATTCGATGATAGGGGCAAAGTCAGCATCCTTTAAAGAATCAAGGATAGCGACTTGATTATGTTGGGGATATAAGGCCATTGTTAAGATGTATGGTAGGATTGAAGGAATTTGAGAGTGAGTGAAGAAGATGGTGGTAATTTGGGGCTTTTGCTGTGGTAAAGAAAGTAAAGAAAGAGAGTCAAAAATTCTGAATGGGGGCTAAAAATCAAACCGATAAGGTGAAAGGACAGTTTAGATTTCCATTTGACAGAGGAGGTAAGATAAACATTTAAAATATTCTGACAATCATCAATAAAATCTTACTTTTTACAGAGTGGGGCCCAAAGATTACCGTTACACAGTAAAGATGTTCTTCCGAAGGTAAACTTGCTTCCGAGAGAAAGACACTTTTGTTTCTCAATATTGTCTTCCGAAGCCATTTTCACTTCCGGAAGCAAACCATCTCTCAATGATAAGTTAGCTTCCGAGAGTACAATCCTCTTCCGAGAATAGAAGTTAGTAAGCTTTGGAAGTAAATTTGATCTATGATCAATTGTTCTTCCGAGGCTAAAAAATCTTTGGAAGATAATATTTATGCAGAGGAATTTGCCTTCGGAAGATGGATAAAGATTTCTTCCGAGGGTAAATTTCTCTTCGAAAGTATTTACACTTAGATTTTTTAAGAAAGCCTTTTTGTAACGGGGCTTAGATTGTAGTTAGACAACATAGACAAGTCATATTAATAAGGTTTTTCAAAAGAGAAGAACTAGTCAATGTTAATCATCCCAATAGCTATAATTAAATATTTAAATCTTTGCTCATCAAAGGCTTTGGTGAACAAATCAGCATATTGTTGATTTGAATTCACTTTGACTAGCTTTACTAGATTTTTCTTATGAATATCTCGAATGAAATGATACCTGATGTCGATATCCTTTGTCTTGGAGTGCTTGACCGGTTTTTCTATGATAGAAGTAGCACTCTTGTTGTTTATGTGGATAGGAGTCTGCATGAAGTTGAAACCATAGTCCAGCATCTGAGTCTGAGTCCATAGCAGTTGAGCACAGCAGCTCGCAGCAGCAATGTATTCAGCTTTAGTAGTTGATGTTGAGACACATGATTGCTTCTTGCATTGCCAGGAAATAATCCTTCCACCTAAAAATTGACATCTCTGGATGTAGATTTCTTGTTGATGTTGCAGCCACCATAATCACTATCAGTGTACCCAAAGAGATTGAAGTCCTTATTCTTAGTATACCAAAACCCAGTTTGGGAGCTCCTTTAAGGTATCTAAGAATTCTCATGGCAGCAATTAGGTGAGACACTTTAGGAGCAGCCTGATATCTTGCACAGATGCAGGTTGCAAACATGATATCAGGTCTACTTGCAGTGAGATACATCAGAGATCCAATAATCACCCTGTACTGATGCTGATCAGTATCCTCCCCCTCAGAATCAGGACAAAGATTGTGATTTTTGGGTATGGGTGTCTTGGCTGGCTTACAATCTTTCATCTCAAATCTCTCTAAGATTTCCTTGACATACTTAGATTGATTGATGAAGAACCCTTCTTCCATCTGCTTCACTTGAATTCCAAGGAAGAAATCCATCTTCCCCATTAAACTCATCTCAAACTTCTTCCACATGATGCTTTCAAAGTATTTGCATATTTGGTCATTTCAAGAACCAAATATGATGTCATCAACATAGACTTTAACAAGCAGCATGTCCTTCCTAGACTTCTTTATGAACAATGTCTTGTCTATGGTGCCTCTGGTGTAGCCATTCTTAAGAAGAAACTGAGACAGGGTCTCATACCACAGCCTAGGTACTTGATGCAACCCATAGAGAGCTTTATCTAGTTTGCACACATAGTTGAGGTGTTGTGGGTCTTCAAATCCAGGTGGCTAACATGCATAGACTTCTCTATCAATATCCCTATATAAAAATGCACATTTGACATCAAGTTGATAGACAGTGAAGTTCTTGGATGCTACAAAAGCAAGAAAGATTCTCACAGCCTCAAGTCTTGCAATAGGTGCAAAGACATCAGTGTAATATATTCCTTCCCCCTGTGTGTATCCTTGAACAACAAGTCTTGCCTTGTTCTTGATAATCAAACCTCTATCATATCTCTTATTTCTGAACACCCATTTGGTGCCAATGGGTACTTGGCCAGGTGGCAATGGACATTAGTTCCATACCTTTTGCCTCTTGAACTGAAGCAACTCCTCTTGCATAGCTTCAATCTAGTTGTTGTTCTTGAGGGCTTCTTCCATCTTCTTTGGTTCCATTTGAGAGAGAAAGCATGAGTACAAGCAGACATTCCCATTGTGGGTCTGACTTCTTGTTCTCAAACCTTCTGAGACATCCCCAATGATGTTCTCAACTAGGTGAGTGTTGTGTATCCTGAGCCTAGGAATCACATCTAGTTTTATAGATAGATCTAGGTTTGAGAAGTTTTGCTTAGGGTTTTGAACATCATGACCAGCTGATGTCTCACACTCAATCAATGAGGATTGATTGAATGATTGTGTGACAACATCAATTATATTTTGCTGAGAAGTAGTATCAACAGTTTCCTGTTCCTCCAAATTACTATCTTTATCAGCTTGGTGTTGAATGCTAGAGTTGTCAGCTGATGAGTTTTGAGGCTCAGTTGGCTGACAACTTGTTAAAGCTCCATGATTTCCAGAGATGTTAAAGCTTTTAGGACTTCCAGTAGTGGGAGCTTGTTCTTCAATTCCTCTTGAAGAACTATGAATAGGTCTGGGTAACTCAAACATTTGATCTTCATAGATGTCACTTTGAGTTCCTGTTCTAGCTGAAACATTCTCACAGGATATTTTAGAATAGTTTGGGAACAATTCTAGATTGAAGATATAACCAGGGCCATTCCTCTAACACAAGGAGTATGCTCATTAACGAAAGTGTTGGATGATACCTCAAATTGTTGATTTTTAATATTATACAGTCTATAAGCAATAGAGGTTGAGGAATATCCAACAAAGATAGCATCATCTGACTTTTCAGCAAATTTTGATAAATTGTCTTTTGTGTTGAGTATGGTACAACTGCTGGCAAAGGACCTAAGAAAGCCAATGAATGGTGGCCTCTTGTTACATAACTCATAAGGGGTCTTTCCATGGGACGTAACAATGAGAACCTTGTTCTGCATATAGCATGCACTGCTGACTGCCTCTAGCTAGAAAATTAGAGGCAGCTTTGAATCAGCTAACATAGTTCTTGTAGCCTCAATAAGTGTCTTGTTCCTCCTCTCAGCAACACCATTTTGTTGTGGAGTTCTAGGAGCACTGTATTGTCTTGCTATCCCTTTTGAGTTGCAGAATGAGTCAAGAACCTGATTCTTAAACTCAATCCCTTGATCACTTCTAATGATTTTTACCTTGTGATGCTTTTGATTATAAATTTTAAGAATAAAACATTTTAAAGTTTCAGCCATTTCATCTTTAGTTCATAAAAATAATACCCATGTAGATCTTGTAAAATCATCAACAATCATAAGACAATATGATTTCCTTCCAATGCTAAGTGTAATTGAGTGGTGATGAAGTTAACCTCTTTTGATTTGTGAGAAACCTTGTGTTGCTTTCCTTTCAGGCAAGCAACACAGTTATCCGTATAGAAAAATTCCTTTTTAGGCATACCATGTACCAAATTATTTTTAACCAGCTTATTCATGGTTTTAAAATTAACATGGCACATTCTTTTATGCCAAAGATTTGACTCATCACCATTAGCTTTGGAAAGAAAGCATGATACTTCACCCAGTGGAGAAGCATTGTTCATATCAAGCTTGTACATATCCCCTCTCCTGGTAGATCTAAGAAGCACCAATTCCTGAGGAATTGTCATCCCGGGTGTGTGGATAATGCACGCATGTTCTGTAGAAAGCATTTGGTGGTTTTGATCACAGAATTGAGAAACACTTAAGAGATTGTGTTCAAGCTGTTTGAAAAAGTTTACTTTGTCAATGTTTAACTTACCATTGGATACACTACCTCTACTAGAAATGCATCCTTCGGCTTCACCTCCAAACTGAACAGGACCTCCATTAAAATGTTCAAATTGTTATAGGAGAGATACGTTCCCTATCATGCGCCTGGAGCATCCACTGTCTACAATCCAAACATTTCCATTCTTGTCATGTGGATGTCCTTGCACATAAGATGAAATGATTAGTTATTGTTAGAAACCCAAGCCTTGTTGGTCTTGGGTTCTTCCAATGCAGATGATATAACTAAATCAAATTGTATGCATGGGGGCTCAATTATAGTATGTGAAGAAGTGGCTTGGGCTGCAACATCGTTTCTAGTCTCCCATTCCATCCTATGGTTGACCTGTGTTGATGAGCCTAAGGAGGCTTGTGCAGCATGACTTGCTTCTGAGGCTTCTTTCTTTTCGGAATAAGTTTTCACCACCTTTTCTTCTGAAGCAATCTTCTTCTTGGAAGGTTCAAGGAAATTTTTTGTTTCCTTGTTTGTTCTTTGGCTTGTCTTCCGAAGTTATTGTCCTTTTGGAAGAATGAGTTTCTTTTGAAAGCAGCTTGGCTTCAAAAACAAGCTTTCCTTTCCATAACACTTGGACCATATGGTAAGATCCAAATGTGAAACCATCCTTGACTCCTTCCTTCTTAAAATTGGATGCATAATGTGTGCTTGCTGGATTGTAGTAACAATCTTTAGCCATATGGTTATGCAGACCATAGATTATGCACTCAATGTTATTCTTGGTGGGACATATGGGCTGTTGTTTCTTGCACTTCTTCTCTTCTTCAATAGCCTTTCCTTTTAATTTCTGATCCTTCAGCTGGATAGGAGTGCTGGTACTACTCTCCTTTCCTGAATCAAAACTTCCAACCACTTATAATCCAGTTGAGATGAATACACCCTTTTGCCTTGGTTCTGTCATCATCTTAGTCTCAGCTACCTTTTTGGCAATTTTTCATGCTGCCCTGATCTGGTTTTTTCTGGCTTTGGTGGTCAAGGGTTTATCAACTATGGGGAAGAGGTTTCTACCTTATCCTTCTCTTTGGAGGTTTCTATTATTGCATCATTCTTCTGCTCACTATGTAGTGGGTCACCAGTTGGAACCTCTTGCTCATCAGTAGCACATCTTGGCTGTCTAATAGACACAAGAGAGTGTGGTGGAGCAATTTCATTGGATCCCAACCCACTTTTGTTTTGATATCATAGCTTGGAGTGGGAGGATGATGTTATAATGGTGTTGAAGTTGTGCTCTTGAATAGCATACTTCTCTTGGCCTCAGCTATGACTAGCTGGGCTTGAGCTTCAGTCAACTTGGATATTAGATCTTTTATTTGAGTCCTATAGTTGGTATGTTCATGTTTTAAAGAGGACACAGTTTTCTCTAACTCTTCTATTTTGAGCTTATAGTCAGATTCTGCTATCTTAAAATCAGATTTTAGGATATTTAAAGACTCAATATCAGATCTAATTTCCATGTTGTAGTCCTGATACAATTGAATCTTAGCAATACAAGCTGGAGTACAGAGATGTTCATATACCTTGCTGTCTTTAGTTCCAGCCATGAGAGCTTGAGTAGGAGTGACACCTTGCACCATAAAGCTCTAGTCAACCTCTTGAGCAACAACAGCAATTTGTGGCTCATAGGGTTTGGTTGCAGCCTTTGAGGTAGCAGAATGTTGGGAGGCTTGAGCTGCTCTAGGATTGGATCTTGGAGCTTTACATTCCATAGCAAAGTGACTAAGCTAGTTACAGTTATAGCATTTGGCCTTGCTCTTATCAAACTCGAATTTGCTGTTAGTTGGGTTCTGAGGAAACTACCTTCCGGTTCTTTTAAAGAACTTCTTTGCTCTGTAGGTTAAGAGCCATTTGCTGGATAATGTCCATATATTCAACATCATCTGGGCTGAAACACTCTAGATCATCAAAACAGTATTAAAAATCTCCAGAGTGCTCACTCCCTGAAACAAAAGCATAACTATCCTGGAAGGGAGTGTGTTGAGCCTGTTAAGACTTGGGTGTCTCAGGAAAAGTGATGTATGGCCCAGAAGAGGATGAAGGCTGTTGGGGGTAGTTCAGGTACAATTGAGGCTGGGGAGTTCTTGATCCTTCAGTAACATGTAGAGCATTGTTGACCACAGGATTTGAGGGTCTGTTCATCTGGTGGCTCTTCTGAGTCTCCATCTCCATACGGTATCCATCAAGGATTCCATAAATGTACAGTCATAGTGAGAGTGTTGAGATTTTCAGTTCTCTTGATTGAGATACAGTAAAAAGTCCACTCATGAGGAAGTGCACTCATGAATTTTCTGACAATGTCTCTTTTCTCAAGAACAACTCATATAGTCTGAAGAGAGGTGATCAAGTCCATATTCCTAAAGTGTTGTTGGCTCAAGGGCTCACCAATAACATAAGTGAAGTTTTCAAACTTCTGCTTCAGCATATCCTTCTTGTTTTCCTTTGATTCAGTTGAACCAGAGTACATCAGCTTCAAAGCATCAAAGAGTTCTTTGGCGGTCTCGCATTGCTTAAAGCTTGCCATTATGGAGTTTGGTATGGCAGTAAGCAACACGGTCAGCGCTTTGTAGTCGATGTCCATCTTCTTGAAGTCTTCATTAGAGTAGTCTTCAATAGCTTTCTCAATCATGGCACCATTACCAATCGGGTCTGCCACCTTTGGCTTGTAAGGACCATGAGTGACAGATCTCCACATGCAGCTTTCTTGATACTTGATAAAACCTTCAATACGTTTGCACCATGTTCCAAAATCTTTAGGGACGATGATAGGAGCCTTGGTCATGGTTCCCATCTCGGACTCAGAAAACTTTTGGTTAAGAGCCATTTGAGTGAAGTGAGTATTTGTAAAGAAACAAGGGTGATTTGGGATGGTTAGATCTCACAATCAAGAGCCTAAAAAGCTCTGAAACCAATTGCAGGATCAGTGTTGGTCTCTCAACACAAGTTTTGTAACTCACAAACTCACTAAGTCTCACTCGGTTGATGAAGTAGAATCTCTAACTAAGTTGACATTAATATAATAAGATATTGAACACAAGAATGGTTTTCAAGATACTTGTATATATTATTTCTCAACTCTGTATTACAAGACACTTACAAGAATATATGGTTACTTAAGTTATAATGAGAAACTATATATACTACTATCTACAACCGGTTATACTTGGAAAACTAGCTAGAATTTACCACTAAGCAAATACTACATTGCTAGAAGTAAAGTATCTAAGATAAAATAATATCGTAGATTAGGTAGTCATGACAAGTCCACGACTTACCTTTTGTCACCAACTAAGTATGGTAACGGTACTAACTGAAAAAGGTGAATAGTGGATTAAAGTATGGTCAACTACATAGGAGTGGGAAAGTGCCATGCAGTGTATCAAGTTATCAGCGGATGTCAGACAACCCATACTTATGTCCACTGGTTCATAGTTGATTCTTTCGAAGGCTAAATGGCTTTGAAAGAATATGTTTGCAGGACCGTGTGAAGGGTGCTCAATACAATCAGTCTCACAATGAGGAGAGAATTAGGACACTTAACAGTTCAAATGGGGAACCGGGTTTGAGTATGATGATACTAAGAACACAAGTAAGTAGTGAGATAGAACTAAGAACACGAACAAATAAGTATGGTTTCCAAAGATGTTGTATATTTCTCTCAAGTTCTATTACAAGTGTTACAAAGCATATTCGAATTACAAAGACCTGAGACAATTTATACTACATCCTACAATCGTCAATACTTAAAAAGACAGTTGGAAACACTAATCTAGACAACAAGATCAATGTACAGTCAAAAGGCAGATTGCCTTTTGACTAGTGACTATGATATGCCATAGCTCACATCTTTTTCTAATATAAAAAGGTTTACATGTACAAAAGTAGGAAGTTACAGAAAAAGACCTTATTCTACTATTTACAAAAGCATGGATTTTTCACCAACTCATACATGTTGGTGAGTCTTCAGAGTTGCAGCGGAAAGTGTGTCAGCTTTATGTATAGTAGATCAGAGAAAGCATGTCTTCTCTAGTTTCGAAAGAAATCAGTCTTCATAGCAAAATGGCTTCGGAAGACTTTGTCTCTGAAGCTTCGGAAGACTTCATCTTTGGCTCCAGAAGATTTGGACTTTGGCTTCGGAAGATTTTACAGTTAGAGTATTTACTGATGGAGAGTGTAAAATTTCCGAAGCAACTTCTACCTTGTACATCCAGTGCATGCATGCAGGAAGACCCTTGGTTGTTTTGGCTTCTTTTGTTGCATCAGCCTTATATTCTTCTGATATTACCTTACAAACTCCCCTTAGGCTGATGCTACCAAAACAGAGCAGTTCTTCAGATGTTGATAGTCCTCATTAGGATTAAGACCAAGCCTCTCTTCATCATCTGGTCAGGATCCCTCAGACTCTCATAGTATCTTCTCATATTATAGAGATCATGTAAAGGAAGATCAAGCATGTCTTGCCAGAAGTAGACATCTTGACCTGCTTGATCTTTGATGACATACCATTTATCCAGATTAGTAGCAAAACACCAGGACAAGATGGGTCTTCCAATGGCAAGAGGCTCTACTTTAATAAGAGTTGATTGAGCAGCCTCTTCATGCACTTCCTCAGGATGCTCTGACATCTAAGGTGTGGAGGTGGACGCCTTGGTCTTCTTCTTCTTTGAAACACTTTTCCTGGCCATCCTTTTCCTCTTCTATGAAGTTTTTAACTGAGAGGACTGGTCTTCAGAACCAGATTGTTTTGTTATGTCTCTCTTAGTTGGGATCTCTTCTCTCACAAGTTCAGAAGGAGAGAGAAGAGAACCCTGCTATGGATCAGAAGATGAAGTTGGTTGAGATGCAGCTCTAGGTTCAGGTTGTGTTGTCTCAGGGGGTTCAACCTTCACCACAACTTCAGGTTGAGCTGGACTTGGTGGCGAATGCAAGTCTACAAGCTCTCCCTTTTTGATCTTCTGCTTGATCACTCTTATATGCTCATCCACAGTGGATAGAGACATAGGACCAATCCTCCTTCTGGAGAACCCATACAGCTTCAAGAAGCTCATCATCCTTTTTCTATCTTCAGACTTCTTTTGGCTTTTGTGGATGATGGCCCTTGACTTTGCAGCTTCTTCCCTTAACTTTCTCTTCATAGCTTTTCTTTCTTTTGTAGCTTGTTCTTCCAGCTGCTTTAGATATTCAAATTCAATGTTCTCAAAGGATAAGGGAAGAAGTGCAGCTGCCTGATAGAGTCCTGTGACACTCAGGTAGTTGATCATATTTATTCTTTCAACTTCCTTGTCTACCTGAGGTTGTGCAGCTGCCACAGTCTCTATCTCAGGACTTTCTTAAACTGGGGAGAGGACATGAGCATGTTTGTAGAGCCTTTTTAGTCTCCTTTCTTCCTTGATCTTTCGGAGCAATATTGTATCCTCTTCCTCCTTCCTCTCCTTTGATAACACATTGTTAGCCAGCTCATTAAACTCTTCTAAGGGGAGAGATATGAGTTCATCAATGTTATAGTTCCTGGTCCCCAGGTAGTTTAGCCTAGCTGCCGTCAACTCATCATCTTAAGTGTTTGGCCTGGGGGCAGTCCGGATAGCAGCTTCCATGAAGCCTGAGGACCCTCCTAAACTCTCTCCCCTTAGCTTCCTCTTCCTTTTTATCTTCTCCTCCTCTAACTCATCAGAGGTCATTTTCCTCTTCCCTTTGTCATGCATAGGCCTTGGTGACTCGGGATGGAGAGAGCTTTGGCCTTCATTGCTTGGTTCAGCAGTCAAGCTCTAGCCAGGCAGAGGATGTGAAGCACCTTCACCAGCTGGTGCCTCACTGAGGGTACTGGGTGCTAAAGGAGATCCTGTCTCAAGGTTCATAGGGCTTAACTTCTGGGCCTTCAGTTAAGGCTTCCCCTTCGAAGGTAATCTTAAGGTCCACCTCAACATCCAGTTGACCAAAAATCTCACCTGCTAGCCTCTGTCTATATAATTTTGATCACATCTTGAACTCTTCTAGCACCCTTCCTTGAATCCAATCTGCTAATCTTTCATCTTGTCTGTTTTGGCTTGGGTTGACAAGTGGAAGATCAACCAGATTATGCACTCATAGAAACTTAGGTTTGTAAAATTAAAGATCTCCTGTTGACCTTGAGCTCTAGAGATGACAAGAGCCCTTCTTTCTGTGTCATAGCTCCTTCCCAAGATTGGGTTCTCAAAGTGAACAGATAGGGCAGGTATGGCTCTGGGTATACCCTCCTCAAATAGGATATATATGATTGAGTCCACATCAATGTGAACTTGAGGAGGTTGCTGAGCATGGACTAGTGCAAGTGAGGGTGGTGAATCCTCAAAGTCCATACTCTGAGAAGAACTCCCAGGTTCTGTAACTATTCTGACTTTCTCCCCCTTTTTGGTAGCATCACTTTCTTGCATAAGTGAGCTAGGGGTTGAGTCTATCACATTCACAGGTTCTTGTGGACCTGGTTGAGTTGTTCTTGGTGGTCTTTCTACTAGCTTGCCCTTGAGATTGGTGATTTCAAGTTACTGGTCATTTACCCTCATTTGTAAGATAGTCACCAGAGATTCCAGGTGACTAATCTTAGAGACTAAATAGGTGCAAGTTTTAGTCAATGTGTGCACCTTTAGTTTCAGACTCCCCTCATCTTCATCAGAAGAATCACAGGGGAATAAGAGAATAGGACTAATGTCTTCTTCCTGCTCACCAGCATATTATTCTTGGTTGCTGGATTTCCCCTGCATCATGACAACTTCAAGAGAAGTGTCAAGAGGCTGGGTTGCCATGGTCGAAGTCTGAATGATGTAATCATTTTCTAAAGTGAGAGCCTCTTCCATATGGATCTCCTGAATAGGTTCTGGAAGATCCACCTCAATGGGGGGTTGATAATATGGGCTAGACATGGGTGAGACAGGGGTACTCATCTCTCCTTGAGTAGGGGTGGAGAAGAGAGACTCATGGTACTCATTAAAGCCCATGTCTTCTTCATCATAGAAGTCAAGCCTAGGAATTGGTTGGTTTAGATCTAGCGGCTGGGGATGGTAACTATCCCCGAAAGGTTGTTCACTAGAGTGTTGAGACTCTGAGTGAAGGCTTAAGACTGTTGGTGTTATGAACTCATCAGGCTGAGCATGAGGAACCTTAGCACTAATCATTTGAGAGATGGGAGTGGTTTGCTCCTCAGGGGAAGTGGGAGCTTGAGTGTCCACCTCCTCCTGTATGGTTGGTGATATGGAGGCCTGCATAGGCTGAATAGCATGTACAGGGGTTTGTTTGGTTTTTCTCTGGTAGAGGATGGTTATTGTAGGCTGTATTCGTGGTTAGGAGGTGGAAGGTGTGGGTTCAACTCTAGCTGGTGCTACTAGGTTGCCACCATGAGCAATGAGCTCAATCATTTTTGGGATTAGGGTTGTTTCTACCCTGGAGAAGCCAACAGTTGGCTTCCTTATGATTTTAAAGATGTCAGGCTTCATCTGTCCCAGTTTTAGAATATTACCTATTCCCCTCAACTGTGTGCCCAATTCACAGTTGAGAATGTGCTGGACATATCTAGGGAACATGTAATACTCTAGGGAACATGTATACAAATTGTCAATACCTAAACTTGACCCCCTGAACCATCCCATGGACTATGAAGGAGAGGTCTTCTGGAATTTTGTCTCATCCTCCATGCTTGTTGGATAAGCTGTGTATGACAACATGGAGGAGGTACTTCCATTGAGAGGTCACCTTCATAGCCCATCTGCTCAAGTAGTGGTTGACAACAACTTTGGGAAAGGACAAGTCACCTTCTACATCATCCAGCTGAAGATTTGTTTTTATGGTGGCCAGAGTGATGAAGATTGTCCTCCCCTGCACTATGGCAGACAGTGCCTTTTCCCCATCCATGGTGACCTCTTCATAGGTCTGCCAGAACGCCAATAAGTGATCCTCATAAAGAGGAGGATCAATGGTCAGGGAGGTGAAGTAGTTGGACAAAGAAAGGTAAGGACACACGTCTGAGAAACCTAGATCTTTCTCAGAGTCTAATAGAACAACCTGATTGTGTTTCCTGTGAAGATGCATGAAAAAATCAGGTTGGTTTCTACGGTCAGGGTTGGCCATTTGAAGTAGCTTTACAATGAATGAAGATAAGAACGAAGGCGATTTGTAGGTGAAATTAGGTTAGAGAAATGCAGATGAAGACGAGAGTGAGAAGAGGGGGAGCCATTGTGAGAATATATATGAAATGGATTTGAGACAAAGTTAAAACAAAAGGATAGACTATGAAATCTGGATGTCGGTCTCACTTCTGAAAAAGTTCCCAAAAAGGTAGTTTTCTTGGAAGTTGAAAATATTCCTGAGGTAATTTTGCTTCAGAAGTTTTGAGATATTCTTAAGAGTTGTGAAAATTTGGCTTCGTAAGAAAAATACTTAGAGAATTTTTCTTCCGTTACATATTTGGTTTCGGAAGATATTAAGACTTGGAGTTTTATTCTAAAGAGAATAAATCTTTTGAGACTTAATTGCTTTCAGAAGATATTTGTGCTTCAAATACATGCAAGTACTTAGAAGCATATTTAAGCTTCAGAAGATATTCTCAGAATTTCTTTCGAAGGTGAATTTCTTATAAGTAGTTATTTGATTTGAAGACATAAATTTCTTGTGAAGGAAACTTGAAATCTTTTGAAAGAAAATATGTTTTAAAAAAATTTCAAAAATCTAAGGAATATCATTAAAAAATTTTCTTACAAAATAAACTGGGCTTATGAAGGTGATAAAATAGACAACTTAGGACACACAGGTTTTAAAAATAAAATTGATTTAAGTTTTATAAAAAATCTACTCAAAGTTAATCATCCCAATAGCTGATACAAGATATTTGAATCTCAGTTCATCATAAGCTTTAGTGAACAGATCAGCATATTGTTCATTTATGTTAACTTTGACTAGTTTGATTAATCCATTCTCAAAGTTATCTCTAATCAAATGATACCTGATGTTAATGTGTTTGGTCCTTGAGTGCTGCACAGGATTCTCTGTAATAGAGATAGCACTGTTGTTGTCTATGTGGATGGGAGTCTCTTTGAAGTTGAATCCATAGTCCAGCATCTGATTTTGAATCCAAAGCACTTGTGCATAGAAGCTTGCAGCAGCAATGTATTCAGCTTCAGCAGTTGATGTAGAGACACATGATTGTTTCTTGCATTGCCATGAGACAATCCTTCCACCAAGGAATTGACATATCCCTGATATAGACTTTGCAGTCATGTTGCAGCCACCATAGTCACTATCTGTATAAGCATACAGATTGAAGTCAGAACTCTTTGGATACCAAAGACCAAGCTTGGGAGCACCTTTGAGATATCTAAGAATCCTCTTGATAGCAACCAGGTGTGACATCTTGGGGTAGGCTTGATATCTTTCACAGATGCATGTGGCAAACATGATATCAGGCCGGCTGGCTGTGAGGTACATAAGAGACCCAATCATAGCCCTATAAAGATGTTCATCCACAAACTCCCCCTCAAGATCAGGTCTAAGGGAGTGGTTTTTGGCTATCGGTGTCTTTGCAACCTTACAATCAGTCATGTTGAATCTTATAAGTATGTCTTGTGCATACTCTGACTGACGTATGAAGATGCCATTGTCAACTTGCTTCACTTGAATTCCCAGAAAGAAATTGAGTCCCCCCATGGCACACATTTCAAATCTATTCTTCATCATCCTCTCAAAGTCTTTACAGAGCTTGGGATTAGTTTATCCGAAGATAATGTCATCCATATATACTTGAACCAGCATTAAGTCATTTCCTGTTCCTTTGATGAAGAGAGTTCCATCTATAGTACCACTCCTGTAACCATGTTGACAGAGATACTGAGATAGTGTCTCATACCACTTTCTTGGAGCTTAATGTAGCCCATAAAGATCTTTATCAAGCTAAGAGCTTTATCAAGCTTGCAAACATAGGATGATTTGGGTTTGAAAAGCCAGGTGGTTGTTTGACATATACCTCTTCATCAATCACCCCATACAGAAAAGCACACTTGACATCAAGATGGCAGACCTTGAAATCCTTGGATGCAGCAAAAGCTAGGAATAGTCTTACAGATTCAAGTCTTGCCACAGGAGCAAAAACATCTACGTAATCAATTCCCTCTTCTTGTGTGTACCCTTGAACAACTAGTATTGACTTGTTCTTGATGACAAGTCCTCTATCATCCTTCTTGTTCCTAAAAACCCACTTGGTTCCTATTGTAGTATTCCTATAAGGAAGAGGACATAGGTTCCAAACCTTCTGTCTTTTGAATTGAAGCAGCTCCTCTTGTATTGCTTCAACCCAACTTCCATCTTTCAAAGCCTCATCAACTTTCTTTGGCTCTACTTGGGACAAGAAGCAAGAGTATAGACAAACATTTTCGTCATGGGTTTGTCCTCTTGTTCTCACCCCTGTATCAACATATCTAATGATGTTTATGGTGGGGTGTGACTTGTGGATCCTAAGTTGAGGGATCATAGCAAGTTGATTGGAAAGATCCAAATTAGAGAAATTTGGATCTGGCAATTGGGTATCACCCACCACATCAGCACACTTATCAAGTGAGACTTGATCTAATGTGTGACATCATTTATGTTGTCTTCTATGGAGTGGTTATCAGCATTAAGAAATTCTTGATCATTGTCACCACCTCCATTTCCTCTAACATTTGAAGCTCCTTCACCTGAGTTTTAAACCTCTGAGCTAAGGGTTAGTTACCACTGGAGCTGAAGTAGTATTCTTGCTTGGTCTTCTCAGCTCAAATCTTGGGTCAGGATCTCCTGTTGATATGTTACCTGTAGATCCTGAAACATCCTCACAAGACTTGTTAAAATAGTTGGTAACTAAATCAAGATCAAATAGCCAATCCGGACTAGAACCTTTCATACTGGGAGTGTGCTCATTGAAGGTCACATTGGCTGACTCCTTAATTACTCTAGTTCTGAGATTGTATACTCTATAAGCCTTAGCTTGAGAAGAGTATCCAATAAAATGTCAATCATCTAATTTCTCAGCAAACTTGGCTACCTAATATTTGGTATTCAAGATGGTGTAGGGACATCCAAATGACCTAAGGAAACCAATAAATGGTCTCCTTTTGTGCCACAACTCATAAGGCGTTTTACCATGAGTCTTGACTACTAAATCTATATTCTTCACATAGTAGGCTGTGTGAACAGCCTCTACCCAGAAGGGGATGGGCAGTTTAGAGTCAGACAGCATGGTTCTTGCAGCCTCAATAAATGTCCTGTTTCTCCTCTCAGCAACACCGTTTTGCTGAAGAGTCCTGGGAGCACTATATTGTCTTGTAATATTCTTTTCATCACAAAATGTATCAAGGATTTGGTTCTAAAAATCTGTTCCTTGATCACATCTTATGGTCTTGACCTTCTCATCAAATTGATTCTTAACTTTCAGAATGAAGTTCTTCAAAATCTCAGGAGTCTCATCCTTAGTTCTAAGGAAAAAGACCCAAGTGAATCTTGTGAAATCTTCTGTGATCACTAAACAATATAAGGTCCTTCCTAAACTCATTACACTGGTGGGGCCAAAGAGATCCATGTGTAATAAATGTAGGGGACTAATGATAAAGTTCCTTTCCTTTGGCTTGTGAGACACTTTGTGTTGCTTCCTTTTCAGGCATGCACCACAATGATCATCACTTGTAAACTCTTTCTTTAGCATTCCAGTTACCAAATCATTCTTAATTAATTTATTCATATTCTTAAAGTTTACATGGCACATTCTTTTATGCCAGAGGAAGGACTCATCACTATTTTCTTTAGATAGAAAACAAGAAACCTCTCCTAAGGGAGATGTTTCATGCAAGTCCATCTTCTACATGTTCCCTTTCCTGGGGGCTCTGAGCAGGATATGCTCTTGAGGAATGATCACCCTGGGCTTAAGAATAATGCACACATGCTCAGTAAAGAGCATGTTGTGTCTCTAATCACAAAATTGGGATACACTCAGTAGATTGTACCCAAGCTCCTTATCAAAATTTACCTTCTCAATGGTGAGCTTACCATTTGTGACCATGCCCCTTCCAGTGATGTAACCACCAGCATCTCCTCCAAAAGCAACTGGTCCTCCATCAATTTTCTCAAAATTATGAAGCAGAGTACCATTGCCAGTCATGTGCTTGGAACAACCACTATTAATGATCCATACATTTTCCTTGGTCTTTAGCTGTTCCTGCACAAAAAGAAGTGGTTAGTTACACTTGGAAACCTAAGCCTCATTGGTCTTGGGATTTTCAAAGTGATCTGAAGACAATGTAACAGTAACTGATCCTATATTCAAGCTTTGAGGATCATTAGTTGCTTTTGACGAGGAACTTTCAGTCACTAGGTCTTTCTTCATCTTCCACACCATCTTTGGAAGAATGGACTTGACCTTCAACACCTCGGAAGTTTCAACAACTTCTAAAGTTTTAGAGACTGGATCTTCAGAAGATCTTGCTTTCACTGCAGCATGCTTCAGTACTTCGAAAGCATTCCTTTCTCCTGAGATCAAAATTTCTTCTGAAGACAAGTTTTCACTTGTCTTCTTCTTCACTTTGGAGCTTTCGAAGGAAACAAATTTTCCTTCCGAAGCTAGCTTCTCCTTCTTCTTCTCAGAAGTTTTCTCTTTGATCATGTGGATGGTACTTTTAGGATTGTAGAGGCCATCCTTACCCAGATGAGAAGTACTACCACACATGATGCAGTCCATTTGCTTCCTTCTGAGAGGAAGACTGAACTTGATCACTTTCCCTCTCCATCTTCACCTTTACAGATGATGCAGCAAGCTTCTTAGGGAGAGGCTTGCTCTTGGAGCTGGATGGTTCAGGATGTGTAGAAGTGGTACACAGCTGATCAGTCTTCTTCTCCTTGCTGAGATGATTTGGACCTGAACTAGAACTCCTGGTACTATAGTTCATGGTTGGGTCTTCAGCCTTCACCACTTCAAACCCTGCAGAGATAAACACTTGTTTCTGCTTAGAGTTAAACATAGCCGTGATTTCTTGAGACTTGGTCATCCTAGCTTCTTTGTTTCTCTCCTTAGGAGAATAGTGTCCCTTCTTAGGATGGTCCTCCTCACTCTTCTCAGACACATCCTTCACTATCTCCTTCTTATCCTTTTCAGCAATGGGGTCTATGAGGGGAAGCTCATATTTACAAGTTCCACACCTTGGAGATCTTACAGATAAGAGAGTGTGTGGAGGAGCTATCTCAGTAGATCCCAGTGTCTGCTTATTTAAATAACAAACTTGTGCATGCAGAGATAAGGATATCATGTTCTTGAAGGTCTCTTCTTCAAGAACAAGTTTTTCTGCCCGGGTTTTGCTGATCATAAGCTCAGCCTAGTATTTGGTTAACTTAGTGATGATATCTTTAATCTGAGTCCTGTAGTTGGTGTGTTCATGCTTTAGAGTTGAAATGGTCTTCTCTAGATCTTCTATTTTCAGTTTGTAATCATTTTCAGCTCTTTTGAAATCAGCTATTAAGATATTTAAGGACTCAAGATTTGATCTCATCTAAGTTATTGGACCTATACTTATTGAGTTTAGCAATACATTCAGGTGTAAAGAGATGTTCCAATACCTTGGCTTTATCATGGTCTACCATAAGTTCTTGGTTTGGAGCAGCATCCTCCACCTGAAAACTCCAGTCAAAGCCTCCTTCTTCAGCAACTGCAGCTTGTTGCATGGGCTTCTCATTCTGGTGAGCTCCTTCAGTGTAGTTTGGCCTAGCTTGTGCTTGGCCACCATTTGACTTAGACGCCTTGCACTCTCTGGCAAAGCATCCCATTTGGTTACAATTGTAACACTTCACCTTGCCTTTATCCAGCTCAAACTTTCCGCTGGACATATTGCTGGGAAACTTCCTCCTAGTCCTCTTGTAGAACTTCTTGGCCCTGTGAATAAGAAGAGCCATCTGCTAGAGTATTTCCATATACTCTAGATCATCTGGATGGATACATCCAGGTCTTCAAGAGTGAAGAGAAAGTTACCTGTACTTTCATCTGAAGACATAAAAGCTTGTGAAGAGCTTGTCTCCTGGAATGGGCTTCCAGGGATGTAGCTCTCCCTTGGTGCCTCCGAGAAGTTAATGAAAGGTCCCTTCTGTGAAGTTTTAGGGTAGAAGATAAGATGGTGCTGTGGTTCTCTGCAGTCCCATTCAACCACATGAAGGGCTGAACTCTGTTGGATGCTTGAGTTACCAGATGAATTTTGTATATTCATCTCCATCTGGTAGCCACTGAGTATACCAAACAACTTAATGAGAGTAAGGGTCTTGAGGTTTTTAGTCCTCTTAATGACCACACAATAGTGTGCCCATTGTCTGGGAAGAGATGACATAAACTTCCGTACAATATCCCTATTCTCAAGAGTTACTCCAATATCAAATAGAGTATACATAATCTCAATATACCTGAAGTACTATTGAGTCATGGTTTCACCTGCTTTGAAGGTGAAATTCTCAAACTGTTGCTTCAAGAGGTCCTTCTTGTTCTCTTTAGCTTCATTGGACCCATCATACATCAGCTTCAGTGCATCCCACAGTTGCTTTGTAGTCTTGCACTTCTTGAATCCTCTGTAGATAGAGTTTGGAAGAGTAGTTTGGAGGGCGGTCATGGCCTTCTGATCAATATCAATCTTCTTCCTTTCTTCATCAGAATAATCAGCCACTTCCTTGGGTATCATACCACCTACAGTAGCAGCTAAAGGGGTGAATGGTACATGAGGTCCAAAGACTACTGACCCCCACATACTGGAGTCCTAGGACTTGATGAAGCCTTCCATTCTTTGACATCAAGTGTCAAAGTCATTAGGAGTGATCAGTGGGGACTTAGTCATAGTACTAGTTTCCATGTCAGCCTTGTTGATAGCTGCCATTTGATATGTTAAGCATTTTATGAGAGTGAAAGGATTAAAGATGGTAAGATCTTACAATCAAGAGCCTAAAACGCTCTGATACCAATTGCTAGACCATGTGAAGGGTGGTCAATACAAATAGCCTCATAATGAGGAGAGATTTAGAACACTTAACAGTTCCAATGGGGAACCGGGTTTGAGTATGATGATACTAAGAACACAAGTAAGTAGTGAGATAGAACTAAGAACAATAACAAACAAGTATGGTTTTCATGGATGCTGTATATTGCTCTCATGTTCTATTACAAGTGTTATAAAGCAAATTCGAATTACAAGGACCTGAGACACTTTATACTACATCCTACAACTGTCAATACTTAGAAAGACAGTTGGAAACACTAATCTAGACAACAAGATCAATGTAGAGTCAAAAGGCAGATTGCCTTTTGACTAGTGACTATGACATGGCATACCCCACATCCTTTTCTAATATAAAAAGGTTTACAGGTACAAAAGTAGGAAGTTACAAACAAAGACCTTATTATACTGTTTAAAAAAGCATGGACTTGTCACCAACTCATACAAGTTTGTGAGTCTTCAGAGTTGTAGCTGAAAGTGTGTCAGCTTTATGTAAAGTAGATCAGAGAAAGCATGTCTTCTCTGTCTTTGGAAGAAATCAGTCTTCACAGCAAAATGGCTTCGGCAGATTTGGACTTTGGCTTTGAAAGATTTTACACTAAGCGTATTTTCTGATGGAGAGTGTAAAACTTCTGAAGCTACTTCTACCTTGTACATCCGATGTATGCATGCAGGAAGACCCTTGGTTGTTTTGGCTTCTTTGGTTGCATCAGTCTTATAATCTTCTAAAATTACCTTACAAAGTTCTTCTGAGGCCATTTATACTTTGGAAGAATCAACTTCTTCCAAGTCTTCTACAAATCTTTGTGATTTAATTCTTCGGAAGACTTTGTCTTGGATCTTCTAAGTGTGAATGCTTTGGAAGATCTTCAACTTGTCTTTGGAAGAGCAGCTTTAGCTTCAGAAGACTTCTTCCATTGTACCAGCCTCATATGATCCAACACACTCCATAGAATACAACATAAATGATGTCACACACTCATTGGATCAAGCATCTCTTGATAAGTGTGCTGATGTGGTGGGTGATACACTATTGCCAGATCTAAATTTATCGAATTTAGATCTTTCCAATCAACTTCTTGTGATCCCTCAACTCAGGATCGACAAGTCACACCCCACCACAAATATCATTGGAAATGTTGATACAGGGGTGAGAACAAGAGGACAAACCCATGACAAAAATGTTTGTCTATACTCTTGCTTCTTGTCCCAGATAGAGCCAAAAAAAGTTGATGAGGCTTTAAAGGATAGAAGTTGGGTTGAAGCAATGCAAGAGGAGCGACTTCAATTCAAAAGACAAAAGGTTTGGAACTTATGTCCTCTTCCTCAAGGGAAGACTACCATAGGAACCAAGTGGGTTTTTAGAAACAAGAAGGATGATAGAGGACTTGTCATCAAGAACAAGGCTAGACTAGTTGTTCAAGGATACACACAAGAAGAGGGAATTAACTACACAAATTGTTTTGCTCCTGTGGCAAGACTTGAAGCTGTAAGAATATTCCTGGCTTTTGCTGCATCCAAGGATTTCAAGGTCTACCAACTTGATCGTGTGCTTTCTTATATGGGGTGATTGATGAAGATGTGTATGTCAAACAACCACCTGGATTTGCATACCCAAATCATCAGATGGATTATGTCTGCAAGCTTAATAAAGCTCTTTATGGGCTGCACCAAGCTCCAAGAAAGTGGTATGAGACACTATCTCAGTATCTCTGTCAACATGGCTACAAGAGGGGTACTACAGATGGAACTCTCTTCATCAAAGGAATAGGGAATGACTTACTGCTGGTTCAAGAATATGTAGATGACATTTTCTTCGGGTCAACTAATCCAAAGCTCTACAGAGACTTTGAGAGGATGATGAAGAATAGATTTGAAATGAGTGCCACGGGGGAACTTAATTTCTTTCTAAGAATTCAAGTGAAGCAAGTTGAAAATGGCATCTTCATAAGTCAGCCAAAGTATGTACAAGACATTCTTACAAGATTCAACATGACTGATTGTAAGGTTACAAAGACACCCATAGCCAGAAACCACCCCCTTCGACCTGATCTTGATGGGGAGTGTGTGGATGAACATCTCTACAGGGCTATGATTGGGTCTCTTATGTAACTTGCAACTAGCAGGCTTGATATCATGTTTGCCACATGCATTTATGCAAGATATCAAGCCAACCTTAAGATGTCACACCTAGTTGCTGTTAAGAGGATTCTTAGATATCTCAAAGGTGCTCCCAAGCTTGGCCATTGGTATCCAAAGACTTCTGACTTCAATCTGTATGCCTATACAGATAGTGACTATGGTAGCTGCAACATGACTGCAAAGTCTACATTTAGGGGATGTCAATTCCTTGGTGGAAGGAGAGTCTCTTAGCAATGCAAGAAACAATCTTGTGTGTCTGCATCAACTGCTGAAGCTGAATACATTGCTACTACAAGCTTTTGTGCTCAAGTGCTTTGGATTCAGAATTAGATGCTGGACTATGGATTAAACTTCAAAGAAACTCCCATCCACATTGATAACAATAGTGCTATCTCTATTACAGACCTGTGCAGCACTCAAGGACCAAACACATCAATATCAGGTATCATTTGATTAGAGATAACTTTGAGAAGGGATTAGTCAAACGAGTCAAAGTTAACACAAATGAACAATATGCTGATTTGTTCACTAAAGCTTTTGATGAACTGAGATTCAAATATCTTGTATCAGCTATTAGGATGATTAACTTTGAGTAGATTTTCATAAAACTTAAATCAATTTTATTTCTAAAACCTGTGTGTCCTAAGTTGTCTATTTTATCACCTTCATAAGCCCAGTTTATTTTGGAAGAAAATCTTTAAAATTATATACCTTAGATTTTTGAAAAATTTTCAAACATATTTTCTTTTGTAAGATTTCAAGTTGTCTTCGAAAGAACATTATGTCTTCAAATCAAATAACTACTTATAAGACATTTATCTTCAGAAGAAATTCGATATCTACAGAAGCCTAAATATGCTTCTAAGTACTTACATGTATTTGAAGGACAATTTTCTTTCGAAAGCAATTAAGTCTCAGAAGATTTATTCTCTTTAGAATAAAACTCCCAAGTCTTAATCTCTTCTGAAATCAAACATGTCTCAGAACTGAAAATTCTCTAAGTATTTTCCTTCTAAAGCAAAATTCTCACAAACCTAAGGAATATCTTCTGAAGCCAAAATTGGCTTCTGAAGCTTTTTCTTAAAAACTTCCGAAGACAAAAATACCTTCGGAAGATTTTCAACTTCCAAGAAAACTATCTTTTCGGGCACTTTTTCAGAGGTGGGATCGACATTTGGATTTCAAAGATTATTCTTTTGCATTAATTTTGTCTCAAATCCATTTCATATATATTCTCTCAATGGTTCCCCCTCTTTTCACTATCTTCTTCATCTGCAATTTCTGTAACCTAAATTCACCCACAAAACACCCTTGTTCTTATCTTCCTTCACGACGAAGCTATCTTAAAATGGCCAACCTTAATCGCAGAAACCAACCTGATTTATCCATGCAACTTCACAGGCAACATAATCAAATTGCTTTGTTAAACTCTGAGAAAGATCCTGGTTTCTCAGAGGTTTGCCACTTTCTCACTCTATCAAACTACTTTAACTCCCTTACCATCGATCCTCCATTCTATGAGGATCAGTTGTTAGAATTTTGGAGGACCTGTCAAGAGGTTACCATGGATGGGGAGAAGGCACTGTCTGCCACAGTGCAGTGGAGGACAATCTTCATCACTCCAACATCCATAAACACACATCTAAGGCTGGATGATGTAGATGGTGATTTGTCCTTTTCTAAATCTGCTATTAACCAGTCCTTTGGTCAGATAGGCTATGAAGGGGACTTTTCTATCAAGACCTTCAAGAAAGCGAAAGTTTCCTCTCAATGGAAATACCTCTTCCATATTGTCATCCACAGTTTATCTAACAAGCATGGAGGATGGGACCAAGTTCCAAAGGACTTTCCTACATAGTCCATGGGACAGTTCAGTGAGTCAAGTTCAGGTATTCACAATTTTTGTACACTAATTTACTTGTAAACTTGGATTCCTTATATTATTACATGTTCCCAAGATATGTTCAGCACATTCTCAACTATGAACTGGGCTCACAGTTGAGGGGAACTGGTAATGTTCTCAAATTGGGACAGATGAAGCCAGGCATCTTCAAGACTTTGAGAAAGCCAACTGTTGGCTTCTCAGGGGTAGAAACATCCCTTGTCCTAAAAATGTTAGAGCTCATTGCTCAAGGTGACAACCTAGCAGCACAAGCTGGTGTTGAACCCACACCTTCTACTTCTTAACCTCCAATACAGCCAAAAATAACCATATCCTACCAAAGAAAATCCAAACGAACTCCTGTACATGCTACTCAGTTTATGCAGGCTCCTATATCACCACCCATATAGGAGGAAGTGGACACTGGAGCTCCCACTTTTCCTAAGGAGCAAACCATTCCCATCTTACCAATGATCAGTGTTGAGGTTCCTCATGCTCAGCCTAATGAGTTCACAACCCCCCAAGCCTTAAGCTTTCACTCAGAGTCTCAAAACTCTAGTGAACAACCTTCAAGTAAAAGGAAACTTACTTCTGAGGAGGAGGAGAGAAGGAGGAAGAGGAAGCTAAGGGGAGAGAGTTCAAGGGGTTCTCCAGGCTTCATGGAAGCTGCTATCAGGGCTGCCCCTAGGCCAAACACTCAGGATGATGAGTTGAGGACAGGCAGGCTAAACTACCTAGGGACCAGGAACTACAACATTGATGAACTCATATCTCTTCCCTTAGAGGTACTAAATGAACTGGCAGACATAGAGTTGTTAAAGGAGAAAAAAAAGGCAGAGGATGTAGAGTTTCTCCTCAAGATCAAAGAAGAAATGAGGCAGAAAAGGCTCTATGAGCATGCTCCTACCCTCTCCCCAGTTCAGCAAAGCCCTGAGACAGAGGATGTGGCAACTGAACAACCTCAGGTAGACAAGGAAGCTGATAGACAAAACATGATTACCTACCTGATTGCCACAGGCCTCTATCAGGCATTAGCACTTCTTCTCTTATCATATGAGTCCATAGAATTCGAGTATCTTAATCAGCTTGAGCAATAATTTTTAAAATACTAAAAGGCTGCTAAGAGATAGATGAGGGAAGAAGCTGCATAGTCAAGAGCCATCATCCAAAAAAGTCAAAAGAAGTCTACTAATAGGCAGAGGATGATAAGCTTCATGAAGCTGTATGGGTTCTTTGGAAGGAGGCTTGGTCCAATGTCTCTATCCACTATGGATGAGCATATTAGAGTGATCAAGTAGACGATTAAAAAGGGAGAGCTTGTTGACTTGCATTCTCCACCAAGTCAAGCTCCACCTAAAGTTGAGGTAAAGATTGAACCCCCTGAGACAACATAACCTGGACAAAGAGCTGCATCTCATCCAACTTCATCTTCTAATCCAAAGCAGGGTCCTAATCCCTCTTCTTCTGAACTTGTGAGGAAAGAGAACCCAACTGAGAAAGACACAACAAAACAACTTAGTGCTGAAGGCGAGTCTTCTCAGTTAAAGACTTCAAGGAGGAAGAAAAGGATGGCCATGAAAAGTGTTTCTAAGAAGAAGTCCAAGGCATCCACCTCTACACCTCAGTATGAGTTAGAGCATCCTAAGAGGCTGCTCAACCAACTCAAAATCAAGTAGAGCCTCTTGCAACTGGAAGACCCATCTTGTCCTAGACCTTTGCTACCATTCTAGACAGGTAGTATGTCATTTGAGATTAAGGGGGTCAAGATGTCTATTTCTAGAAAGTCATGCTTGATCTTCCTTTGCATGATCTCCATGACATGAGAAGATACTATGAGAGTCTGAGGGATCCTGACCAGTTGATGAAGAAAGGAATGGTCTTGATCCTGATGACGATTGTCAATATCTAAGTATACTTCTCAGTTTTGGTGGCATCAGCCTAGGGGGAGTTTGTAAGGTTATACTTGAAAGGCTGATGCAACTAAAGAAACCCAAGCAACCAAAGAGCTTCCAGCTTGCATGCACATTATGCATTGTAGAAGTTACTTTGGAAGTTTTACACTTCTCACAGAAAATATTCTAAGTGTAAAATCTTCCAAAGCCAAAGACCAAATCTTTCGCAGCCAAAGATGAAGTCTTCCAATACTTTAAAGAAAAAGTCTTCTGAAGCCAACGAAGTGAAGACTGATTTCTTCCAAAGATAGAGAGGACATGCTTTCTTTAATCTACTTTTGTATTAAGATGACCCACTTTCCACTATAACTCTGAAGACTCACTAACTTATATTAGTTGGTGAAAAGGTCCATGCTTTTGCAACTGCAAAGTATGGTTTAGAGTTTGTAACTTTCTACTTTGTACCTTTTATCCTTTTTGTAATATATTAGGAAGTGAGCTATGGCATGTCATAGACACTTGTCAAAAGGCAATCTGCCTTTTGACTTTAAATTGATCTTGCTATCTAGATTAATGTTTTCAGCTGGCTTTCAAACTATGGCCGGCTGTAGGATGTAGTATAAAGTATCTCAGGTCCTTGAATTTCTTTTTATGCTTTGTAACACTTGTAAAAGAACTTAAGAGCAATATACAACATTCTTGAAAACCATATTAATTTGTTCATTTTCTTAGTTTTGTCTTATTGTTCTACGTGTGTTTTTTGTATCTTTCATAAAAACACGGTTCCCTATCTGATCTGTTAAGCGTTCTAACACTCTTCATATTGTGAGACTGGTTTTATTGATCATCCCTTAACCAGTCCTGCAACAAGAATTGTACTCTCAAAAGTAATAAGAAAGAACTTAGCCACTCATTGTCTACATCGGATCTTCAAACATGATTTGACAATGTTTGTAGTTGATTTGGGATGAATGGGAAGGCTTAAGATCACCACAAATCAACATAGAATCATCAAGAATTGAGCTTGGAAAGTTCTTCTTCTAATTAGGGTTGGATTGTGTTTAAATATCTTGAAGATCCATAAAATCTGGAAAGTTGTTAAGCAACTGGCGTATGATACGCCCCGGCATATCATGCGCCCCCCTCAGCTTCCATACGCCCAACTTTCTGTAATTTTTTCCAATAAGCCCACCGATACGCCGACCATACGCCGACCGACGTATTATATGCCCATTCCCGACGTATCATACGCTGGTACACCTAAATTTGTGCCTTTTTTTGTAACTTTTGATGTTTACATCTTCAGTCCTTGTAGTTTCGTATTTGGCTCTTTATTCTCCAAAATAAGCCCTCTTTAACTCCAATCCCTACAAATCATAACACAAACAAAGTGAACTTGTTCCACACTAATCATGATGTAAAATCACATAATTAGATCAATTAAACATTGAATTATTATCACGCAATCACATCTCCACACTTAACTTTTTGTTTGTCCATAAACAAACTTACTTGCAGAATTTACCTTAATTAATCAAACATGCTATGTTATCATAACTTTGTATAAGTTAAGGTCCCAAGGCATGCTTAGTTTTAAACATTTATCATGTAAGATTCACAACCCAACATGCAATATCAATTATGTTTTAAACCTAGAATCTTTAGTTGGCATAACCCTCACCTTTTTCTTCAAACATTCATGCATTCACATTCCTCACAATGAACACTCCTCTCGGTTTGTTTTGTGGACTAGTGATTATATGCTAGTATATCTGTAACTCTCAAACCAAGAATGTACATTTTCATCATAAGCTCGTATATTAATCATATCGCCATCAATTAACACAATATACTACATAAATCAAGAGGTCTTTCATGGGTTATAATGTTAGGCTAAGGTTTAAGGTGGGATAGAATAGAGATTTTTGAGCGGCTAAAGGTGAATGAAATCCAATTTAAATATGCTAGATGTCATGTTTATTAATTTCTCTAATTGCAACCACATCATAGAATTCTCCCACTATTTTTGTTGTTACATATTTTGGTCATTTTGTCCTCATATTTAGCTTTTCTCCCTTTTTTTCTTTTTTTCATATATATATCTATATAACCAAATTGAAACCAATCATATTATTATTGAACAGATACTGAAAAGACACTTCTAGATAAATCATGGATAGGACTTCATCACCTTAGGTTTCATAAAAAGGCTATGGCTTTGTAGGCTTATTGTTTTGGCTTATTCAAATGACAAGTTGGGGCTCAACATAGTGTCTAAAGGAAGATTATCAAGGTATGGAATTCAAAGGATAAAGTTCAATCAAATGGTTCATTCCTAATGCCTCTATCACATTTATGCACATATTGTTTCATGATCTTGACACGCATCAATTACATGAGTTCTAACTTAAATGCATATTGTGGTCTCCATCATTATGCTAAAATATAAAGCAAATAAAAATATGCTATGAATTGCTCAATTAGGCTCAAACTCTAACGGAAATGGTGGAAAAGGGTTAAAAATATGAAGCACATATGTCATCTACCATCTCGTTCGTTATGTCTCCTAAGAATTCTACCTAATTTAGTAAAAAACTCATGATGGGAATTCCTTACTATAATTTCAAGACACGCATGCCAATGGATCTATACATGCACAAACAAGTGATAATTAACCATGTATGAAAAAAATTTTAGGGCTCATGCAAAATTAAGCTTAATTTGAAGATTTATTTTTCAAAAAGGTTTAAGTTTTTTTCATTTCTCCCCTTATCACCACACTTGAGATACATTTTCCTCAATGTATGGTAGTCACAATTGGTATTTTCATAACATACGGGAGTAGATTATTAATTTCATTACTATTATTGCTAAACAAGACAATTCATTACAAAGGAAGACTAGTATGCCATATCCTAACATATTATCAATCAATATCAACGAAAGCACAAAAAGAATATTGTTTGAAACCTAAGTAGTGGAAAGAGCACATGGACCTGATCGCAATCATTATCGGAAACCTTCATCTCCCGGCTTGTGCCTCCCTACACTTGAGTGCTTGCGTCTCGTGATTGACTATCAAAATAAAACAAAAACACACAAACTAATAGAAGAATTAAAACTCATTTTCGTAGGAATCACGGCTGCATTTAGCGTATGCAACAAGCCTTTAAACCCCTAGATAGACCCGAGAGGATGAGTTGTAGTCTCGTGAGGTTTTCTAGTAAACACACCCACGAATTTCTCGGGTTGCCTCCCGTAAGCGCTAAGTTTTAGGTCTTTAGACAGACCTTATCTGAGACCACTTATGGTGGTCATATTAAGTGGTTCTCTCCAAACTTCACTTCAAATAATTACTTATCCTAGCTTGGTAGATTTTCTTGTTCCCTCCCATATTGATGAAACATCTCTTCTTTGACCCTTGAATTCACTAGATCTAGTGGTTTACCCATCTTTACCTTTTCCCTTGGTTTTTCATTCTTTAATGGCTCCACCTTTACATTTTCATCACCTTCCACATTATCAAACTCAAACCTGTAGGAATCAAAACCATATTTCTTGGTGATGTCCTCGCTTACATGTTCAATGTAAGGAGGAGTACACTTGTTAGTAGCATCTGTTACAAAACAATAATTGTTAACTACATATGTAATTTATTTTAAAAACATATTAAATGACAACTTACGATTTTAAATGTCATGTCGATAATTCCATCTCGGCAATTGATTTGGGTTTTGGCTGTTGCCAAGAATGGTCGATCTAAAATTACCTTTGGTTTCTTATTTGTCCTTACTGGTGCATAATCAAGCACTATAAAGTCTACAGAGTAGTAGAACTCTCCTAGCTTAATTAACACATCCTTGACCATTCCTTGGGTTTGTTTCCATGTCGAATCAGCAAGCACTACTATTTTGTCAGCTTAATGTAATGGACCAAAGTCATATTGGTCATACAAGCTCCCCAGGAGGATGCTCACACCGGTTCCAAAGACAAACAGTGCCCTTTTGATTTTAAATTTCCTGACTTGAACGGGAATGATTGGTGCTCCCTCGTCACTTCCTTCTTCTTCATCTACTTCCTTATCATTACCTACAACTACTTGAGGAGTAGAGGTTAAAGTATAATCAATACATTCCGATTTAGGAACGATACTAGGCGAGTTGATGTGCACATTCTTTGAACTTGAGGTTTGATGTTGAGGGTTCTTTATTGCATCACTTGGAAGCTTCCCCAGTTATCATTCGGATAATTGTTAAGCTAATTGTCCCAGTTGCTTCACAATGGCCTTATTGGTCTTTTCTTGCACCTCTCTAAATTCCTTAAACTCTTTCATCTCCTTTGCAAGATCTTGAATTGCTGACAAAATTGCATTGTCATTGCCATTCTTAGGAGAAGCACCTTGTTGATGTTGTTGATTCCTTTGATTATATTGACTGCCTTGATGGTAGTTTCTTTGATTGTAGTTGTTCCTTTGATAACCGCCTTGATCATATTCTTGTTGTTGTCCTTAATATTAATTGCTTCCTTGATTTGGTACCTAAAAAGGAGGATTCAATTGGTTAGTATTGTTACCATATTTAAGATTTCAGTGATTTATAAGACTGGGAAGATATGTGTTAGAATTCATATCGTATGTCTTCCTTTCTCCTTAGCCTTGTAATTGATGTACACTTTCACTCTTCCCCAAATTCAAGTAGCATGTGACCAATGTATGGCCGATATCATTGCACATGTCACACACTTCATACCCACTAGATATGTTCGCCACGCCACTCTTTCTGACTTTAAGACTTGCAATTTCTCGTTCTAGAACCGTAATTCTATCCATGGTCACATGATCATTCACCATTTTCACGTTGCACCCCTTGACCTCCGACTTAATTATGCACACTTATTAGAGATTACACTTATTCTTTTGAGAATATCCCAATCATCATCCACATGGTTTAAGGTGAACGTTCCTGCACTTGTGGAATTTACATCTCAAGCATCCTCCGGTGATAATCCATCATAGAAAGCTGAAATCAACTCCCACTTAGCTATGCCATGATATGGACAAGTTCTTATCATCTCTTTGAATCGGTGAAAAGCTTCATGAAACTGCTCACCTGATTGTTGTTTAAATCCTTGAATGGCTCGCCTTGCATCACTTGTCCTTTGGGAAGTATAGTATTCATTCAAGAATTGTTGTTGCATTTGTACCCATGTGTCAATGCTTGCTGATGGTAGAGATAGAAACCATTGTTTGGCCATGTCTTAAGGGTGAATTGGAATAAGACCAATTTAACTTCATCCGGTGAAAAGCCTTGGCGACCAATGATGCTACATGATGCCTCAAATTTAGATATATGCCAATAGGGTTCTTCAGTTACCATACCATGAAAGTGAGGGAGAATTCCCAAACATTGTAGTCGGACTTCAAAAGCTCGTCCCCTTTGTGTTGGTGAAACTATAGGACATGAATTGATAGCAATGGAGGGACGAAAGTGATTATCCACGCCATGTGCTGGTACATAATGTTGTGCACCCATATTGGCAGGTATGCCATTAAATGGTTGACCTCCAATGTTGTTCGAATGGGTGGTTGAGCATAACCATCCTGATCCAGATATGGTTAATGGTTTCAATAGCCTAGTTCATTCCCATAATACCCAAAATCATGTTCGTTTGGTCTGGGTTCATGTCAACTTGATCTTCAATCGACTTTTCCACATAATTAGTGTGATGACTTCCTTCGATTGAAACCGGTACTCATTGCTATGATGGCTCCCGTCCATGTCATGATGAAAACTTGGATTACTAACCTTGAAATTTGGCATCAGTTGGAAGATCATGGCGGCGGTTGGTTTTGCACACCTTGACTTACAGGGATCGCCTCCTGATGCTGAGATTGCATTAGTTGTGGTTGAGGTGGAGGATCATCATGTTGAGGGAACACTAGTAATGGAATATCCCCCAATGGTTGGTTGGGTTCTGGTACTCCTTGGTTTTCTGGATTGTTCATCAAATTTGATTGGTTACTTTCAGGTGTTCTTGAAAGTCTGCTTAATATCCGATGAGCTGTTGCTGATGATGTACCTTCTTTCGATCTTGTTTGACCACGAATTTGAGAAGTCCTTTAAGTTGATGCTTTTTGAAACACACGATTCGCTCTTGTATCTTCTCAATTTCTGGATCAAATTGCAATAGTGAGGTCCTTCCTGAAATTCTTGTATGCATTAACGTAATGGTTACTTGCAAACAAAAAAACACAAAATACCTCACGTAATACTGAACAACAAAAGAAATTAAAAAAGAAAAATAAAATCCTTTTGGGTTTATTATAACATTTTTAAGAAAAGCAAATAATTAAACACTAAGCACACTAATTTCCCGGCAACGACACCATTTTTGATCTGGTTGTCGAGACTAGATCAAAAACAAGTTATTATATCGGTCTTAGCTAACTTTATTATGTAAGGGTAAGTAAGGTCGTCTTCACAGAAAATATGTGGAAAATGTTTAACAATATGACTATATTAACTTAAAGACATAAACTATGAATTAAAAATTAAAACTTTGAATGAATTAATGAGCACACGTGCATAAAGCAAAGGACTTTGAAACTAATTTACTTAAATGATGAAAAACAATCACTTTTAGGTTTCCAATTCTGCAAGATCCACAATTGATACTTTTAAATTAGGGTTTGTAAGAACATGATTTCAAGATTTTAGCTTTTGATTAAAGTTACAACAATGGAACAAGCTTTTAAGATTCGTTCGTTCATAATGTTTCAATTTAACTATATCACGTTATCTACTTTTCTTAATAAGCTCATGATGAAAGGAAACTGAAAACTAATAATTAAGCAAACAACTTTATTTACAAGTAAACCTTTTAAGTTAATCAAAACGTAAAACTTAATTCAATAGTTCTTTGTTCAATACAAAAACCTAACCAAAGCATACTAATTGTCTCACTTGACAAGAATTGTACTCCCGAAACTAATCAAGCAAGAACTTAGTGTACAACCGACTCCTAGGTTCCATTTTGACTTTAATTAATCTAGCATTATTTCATTTCTATCATTACTATTACTTTCTTTCTTCCATGTTAATTGTTTACATGCTTAATTTCCTTAGAAGATCCCATTATGATTAGCTTTAGTCTAGAAATTTTTAAATGATTCTAAAAAATATTAAATCTATTGTATAAATTAGAGTTTTAGTTAAAACAAATAATATGTGTGTATACATGCATATTTTCGGCACACATGCATGCATATGCATTATTACACTTAAACACTTATAAAACTAAAACTACCAACTACTACACTACATAACAAATTACACTACACAATAAATTACAAAAAAAAAAAGAAATCCCCCTCCCCAACTCAAATTCGGCCGCCTGCACACCCACCCACCATCCTCCCTTGACTTTTTCAAAGACCACACCCACACTCCACCCCTGTCTTCTCCCCATACTTGCAAACCCAAATCCAACTTCATTTCTCTCCATCTAACCCCACGAAGTCAGCCTAAATCCTTCGAGATTTCTGCTTTTTTTCTCCATTCTAGCCATAAAATTCAAAGATCGCATCATTCCAACTTCAACCGAGTGCAAAACAAGCTAGAAAGTGAGATTTTGTGAGTTTTTACGCGAGGTTCTTGCAAGAACAAGGTGTTTCAGCTCAAGTTCAGGAACCAAAAGCTCTCACACTCTCCAAATTGTTCTAAAACAACAAAACATCTAGAGTGTAGGCATCAATGAACCCAAATAAAGCTATTTCTTGAGTTTTTCCTCTCTTTTTTTAAAAAATCTTACTTTTCTTGTTCAAAACAGAATCTTGCGGCCATATCACTTTTTTTTTAGAACTCACGACTTGACAAAAGGTATATCCTAAAGAGTGTACCTAAACCAAGGGTTGGTGCACATGATTTCACCCCGAAAAACCCTCTTTTTCATGTGTTTTAGCACCAAAAACCCACCTGTTTTGAAAAGCCCCTCAACCCATTTTAGAATATGCTCAAAAATAGTTTATGAACATCATAATAATCTGGGTTAAATGTTACAAAAAGGTTTGATGATGTTTAAGCTCAAACTATGTCGATTACATTAGTGTAAATGTGGTATTTCACCCCTAATGCAACATAACGTGCTATGTATGTAAAATAGACTTAATGAGCATATTTAGTGACCCGAAAAGTGGAAATAATTCAAGAATTTGGTCGAAGTATGAAAAACTTAAAACATAAATTGTTCCAGACCCTAAAATAGATATTTTAGTGGTAAAAATCTGATTTGGTGATTTTAGGAAATAAATGTATTTTTTATGAATTTAATTTACAAAAACAAGTCTAACTTGGTAATTTTTAAGCAAAATTTCAAAAATAAAGTAACAAACTTAAAGAAATCCAAGAAACCCACTTTATTTCAGTAAACTTGAAGTGCCAAAAAGGTATTTTTGTGAAAAGTTGAAAGAAAATATATTCGATCGTTCGGTTCCGGTAAAAACGAATTTTAACGGTTTATTTTAAAAACGGAGCTTTCGCTCAAATAACCCAAAACCTTCTTTTAAAACAGATTAAAATCTTTGTTATATGTTTTTAGAAATTAACACTTGAGTATTATGAGTTGAAATTAAAAGTTCTAAAACTAGATGCTAAATTGTCGGTTTTCCAGAAATCGGTAACTAAAAGTTGGTGTTTTATATCCCTCAAGCTAAATTCTTGAAATGTGAAGTTTAAACAGGCCTAAAAGTAATATAAAAACCACTTGGAACTAATAAGGACCATATTGGGTCAAGAAATAAAAGAAAGTAAACTTTTGGGTCAAAATTGTAAATTTTGAAACTTGAAGGACCAAAGTGTAAATTTCGTAAATATCACTGAATTTCAATCATTTTATGACCAAAAGATTTTAGTAAACTTAATGTTATATTAATAAGTTAGTAAGAATCATAAAGTTATTAGCTATGTGTTAAAAACCCTAACTTTCCAAAAAGGAAAACTTTTTGATGCAAAAGCTAAGGAAATGAAGCTAGATGAGCATGTAACCATAAAACACACCTAGTTACACCTACACTAGTCTAAGAACATATAGCTTACTACTTGTGTCTTGATGATAGGGTGCTAGGACTTGAATCTTTTTGTGATCGAAGAACCGTTGATTAACCCTAAGGTGAGTTTTAATGTTCCCTTTTTACTACTGTTTTGGGATGAAGCATGCTATGTTTGAACTAACATTATTTATTTGCTATTATACGATACCTATTTGTTGTGTTTAAGGTTAGAACCAATAGTTACTTGTATCAAAATCAATAATTCTTGTGTGAACCGCTTGTTCTATATGGGTAGATCAACTTGGGGAATCCCCCACACATAGTGCCTTCCGTCATTTCCCAATGACTTAATAGGAAGGGTACCACACTGAGATCCAGCGAGGTTGTTTGTGTCATGTGATAGGTGTTATAAGATGCTATGGTGAACCATCCAGCAGGTATGGTGCACTATTTGAGGCTCAATTTTCCCTATGTGTTAACCGGCATTAACACAAGTTTAGAAGAGGCTAGTCAGGACTGAGTGCAGGGTTGACTGTGACCCCATAACAATGATACTTATGTTTTTTTAAATTAACTTATGGATTCTAAGATTCCTTTTGCTTTTAAACTTTAAGCACTTGAACTCATCAATTTTATAGTTGACACAAAAATCTTTTGAGCATGTTTCAGGTAATCATTGATGGAAGCTTGGTTTTGTTGATGAAAAACATATGGGTGACCTAGAGTTGTGACCACCTATGACATTACTTGTTTTGAAGCATTTTGGACAATTTGATTTCATTATCTGTTGAACTTTTCAATATTTTGTATTAGGGCTTTTGCCTTATTTTATGGGCTAGAATTTTACCTCCCAGTTAAGTTATTTAATGTAATATCATGTGATTTCTCTCCTTCTACGCTCTTGTGATGGTTAGTTTCCGCTGCCATGTATATTGCCAGTCTGTGATGTCGTACCTCCTTAGGCCCGGGGTGTGACAGATTGGTATCAAAGCCTAAGGTTGTAGAGAAGTCAAATATTAAATCTATGATAAGAATTAGATTTTTAATTAAAACAAATAATATGTGTGTATACAAACATATTTTTGGCACACATGCATGCATATGTATTATTACACTTAAAAGCATATAAAACTAAAACAACCAACAACCACACTACACAACAAATTACACTACACAATAAATTACAAAAAAATAAATAAAAGAAATCTCCCTCCCCCACTCAAATTCTGCCACCCCCACACCCACTCACCATCCTCCCTTGACTATTTCAAAGACCACACTCACACTCCACCCCTCTCTACTCCCAATACATGCAAATCCAAATCCACCTTCATTTCTCTCCCTCTAACCACATGAATTCCACCTAAATCCTTCAATATTTCTGCATTTCTTCTCCATTCTAGCCACAAAATTTGAAGATAGCATCATTCCAACATCAACCGAGTGCAAAACAGGCTAGAAAGTGAGATTTAGTGAGTTTTTACACGAGGTTCTTGAAAGAACAAGGTGCTTCAGCTAAAGTTCGGGAACCAATAGCTCTTAAACTCTCCAAATCGTTCCAAAACAACAAAACATCTAGGGTGTAAGCATCAATGAACCCAAATAAAGCTATTTCTTGAGTTTTTCCTCTCTTTTTCTACAAACTCTAACGTTTCTTGTTCAAAACAGAATCTTGCAGCCATATCACTGTTTTTTTGGGACTCTTGACTTCACAAAAGGTATATCCTAAAGAGTGTACGTGAACCGAGGGTTGGTGCATATGATTTCACCCCGAAAACCCTCTTTTTCATGTGTTTTAGCACCAAAAACCCACCTGTTTTGAAAACCCCCTTAACCCATGTTAGAATATTCTCAAAAACAGTTTATTAACATCTTAATAATCTGGGTTAAATGTTACAAAAAGGTTTTATGATGTTTAAGGTCAAACTATGTCGATTACATTAGCGTAAATGTGGTATTTCACCCTTAAATGCAACATTAGGTGCTATGTATGTGGAAATCCGTGATCTAATGCTTTGTTCCAGTTGTTTGGTGATATTAAACATATAAAATTCATGGTAAGTGTTGAATAACTAAAAATTTGTGTTAAAATAGACTTAATGAACTTATTTAGTGACCTGGAAAGTGGAAATAATTCAAGAATTTGGTCAAACTATGAAAAACTTAAAACTTAAATTGTTCCAGGCCCTAAAATAGCTATTTTAGTTGTAAATCTGGATTTGGTAATTTTTGGAAGTAATATTTAATTTTTATGAATTTAATTTACAAAAACAAGTCTGACCGGGTAACTTTTAAGCAACATTTCTAAAATAAAGCAACGAGCTTAAAGAAATCATACAAACCCACTTTATTTCAGTAAACTTGAAGTGCCAAAAAAGGATTTTTGTGAAAAGTTGAAAGAAAATAGATTCAGTCGTTCGGTTCCGGTTAAAAACGAGTTTTAACGGTTTATTTTAAAAACAGAGCTTTTGATCAAATAACCCAAAAAATTCTTTTAAAACAGATTATAATCTTATTATAAGTCTTTAGAAAGCAACACTTTAGTATTATGTGTTGAAAATAAAAAGTTCTAAAACTAGATGCTAAATTGTCGGTTTTCCCAAAATCGGTAACTAAAAATTGGTGTTTTAAATCCCTCAAGCTAAATTCTTGAAATGAAAGTCTAAACAGGCCTAAAAGTAATATAAAAATCCCTAGGAACTAACAAGGGCCATATTGGGTCAAGAAATGAAAGAAAGCAAACTTTAGGGTCAAAATTGTAAATTTTGAAACTTGAAGGTCCAAAGTATAAATTTCTTAAATATCACTGAATTTAAATCATTTTATGACCAGAAACTTTAAGTAAACTTAATGTTATATTAACAAGTTAGTAAGAATCATAAAATTATTAGCCATGTGTTAAAAATCCTATCTTTCCAAAAAGGAAAACTTTTTGACGCAAACGCCAAGGAAATGAAGCTAGATGAGCTTCTAACCATAAAACACACCTAGTTACATCTAACATATTTTAAGAACATATAGCATAGTATTTGTATCTTGATGATAGGGTGCTAGGACTTGAATCTTTTTGTGATTGAAGAACCGTTGATTAACCCTAAGGTGAGTTTTAGTGTTCCCTTTTTACTACTGTTTTGGGATGAAGCATGCTATGTTTGAACTAAAGTTATTTATATGCTATTATGTGATACTTATATGCTATGGTTAATGTTAGAACTTCACTTACTTGTATCACAATCATTAATTCTTGTGTGAACCTCTTGTTCTATATGGATAGATCTACTTGGGGAATCCCCCACACACAGTGCCATCCGTCATGGCCCAATGACTTAATAGGAAGGGTACCACACTGAGATCCTACATGGTCGTTTATGTCATGTGATAGGTATTATAAGATGCTATGGTGAACCATCCAGCAGGTATGGTGCACTTTTGAGGCTCAATTTTCCCTATGGGTTAACCGGCATTAACAAAAGTTTAGAAGAGGCTAGTCGGGACTGAGTGAAAGGTTGATTGTGACCCTAAAACAATGATACTTTTTTTTTAAAATTAACTTAAGGATTATAAAAGCCTTTTTGTTTTTAAACTTTAAGCACTTGAACTCAACAACTTTATAGTTGACACAAAAATCTTTTGAGCATGTTTCAGGTAATCATTGATGGAAGCTTGGTTTTGTTGAAGGAAAACATATGGATGACCTAGAGTTGTGACCACCTATTACATTACTTGTTTTGAAGCATTTTGGACAATTTGATTTCACTGTCTATTGAACTTTTGAATATTTGTATTGGGGCTTTTTCCTTATGATATGGGCTAGACTTTTACCACCCGGTTAAGTTATTTAATGTAGTGTCATGTCATTTCTCTCCTTGTATGATCTTGCGATGGTTAGTTTCCGCTGCCATGTATATTGCCAGTCTGTGATGTCCTACGCTCCTTGGGCCTGGGGTGTGACACTTAGCCACTCATGGTCTTTATCGGATCTTCAATCTTGATTTAACAATGATTGTAGATGATTTGGGATGAATGGGAAGGCTTGAGATCACCACAAATCAGCTTAGAATCGTCAAGAATTGATCTTGGAAAGTTCTTTACTAAATTAGGGTTGGATTGTGTTTAAATAGCTTGAAGATCCACAAAATCTGGAAAGTTGTTCAGCACTAGGCGTATGATATACCCAGGGTTGGCGTATCATACGCCCCCTCAGCTTCGATATGCCCAACTTTCAGTATTTTTTTCCAAATACGCCCACTGATACGTCACCCATACGCTGACCGACGTATTATACGCCCATACCGCGCGTAACATACGCCTGTACACCTAAATTTATGCCTTTTTTGTAACTTTTGACGCTTACATCTTCAGTCCTTGTAGTTTTGTATTAGGTTCCTTATTCTCCAAAATAAGCACTCTTAACTCCAATTATTACCAATCAAAACACAAACAAAGTGAACTTGTTCCACACTAATCATGATGTAAAATCACATAATCAGATCAATTAAACTTGAATTGTTATCATGCGATCAGCCATCAGTGCTTGGTTTGGAGAAGAATCTTCCACCTGAAAGCTCTAGTCAAAGTCCATTCGTTACAGGATGGCTTCTTGGCTCGGGGAGCTTTATCAGTGTAGTTTGGCATGGACTATACTTGGCCACCATTTGTCCTTGTTGCCTTGCACTCTCTAGCAAAGTAGCCCATTTGGTTACAGTTATAACACTTCATTTTGCTTTTGTCCAGTCCAAACTTTCCACTGGCCACATTGCTGGAAAACTTTCTTCCAATCCTCTTGTAGAAATCTTGGCCCTGTGAGTGAGAAGAGCCATCTGGTGGACTATCTCCATGTAATCCAGATCATCTGGATTGATATAGTCTAGGTCGTCAAGAGTAAAAAGAACATTCCCACAACTTTCATCAAAAGGCACAAAGGCTTGTGCTGAGCTTGTCTCTTAGAATGGGCTTCCTTGGATGTAGCTCTCCCTTAGTGTCTTAGGGAAGGTGATGAAAGGACCCTTTTGTGAGTTTTCAGGGAAACATATGAGATGATGTTATGTTCTATGCTATCCCTTTCAACCACATGAAGGGCTGAACTCTGCTGGTTGTTGGAAGAGCCGCTTGATGGAGTTTGAAAGTTCATTTCCATCTGGTAACCACTAAAGATACCATACAGCTCTATAAGAGTTAGAGTAGAGAGGTTCTCAGTTCTCTTAATGGCCACACAGTAGTGAGTCCATTTTTGGGAAGAGAGAACATGAACTTCCTCACTATGTCTCAAGATACCCAAAGTATCGCTTGTTGGGGACGGTCTGCCCAAGACACATATTGAATTGATGTGGCTAGTACGTTATGATACAAGTTGGGTCATACCCAATAACAAGCTAGACAAACACCTACAATATTTGTTTTATGATATGATCATGTAAATAAATATTGACACTTGAAGAATTTAGAAATTGGGTTTCTAAATATTTGCACTGGTGTTATGAATAAATTATATGGATAATTTATTATAAAGAGAGAGAATACTTTGTATTGCTATTCAAATGGATGAACAAACAATACAAGTGTTTTGTCCATATTTCTTTTGTTCATCCGCATTTACTAATACGGATGTGTTACTGGGGAAATGCGGATGAATGTTCCTCATCCGCATTTACTAATGCGGATGTGCATTTGGGGAAATGCTAAAGGAATTACTTCATCCGCATTTACTAATGCGGATAAGCATCTAAGGAAATGCTGATGAGACTGATCATCCGCATTTACAAATGCGGATGAGTATTTATGGAAATGCTGGAGTTACTTATTCGCATTGACAAATGCGGATGTACACTTGGGAAATGTGGATGAAGTTCTTTCTTCCGCATTTACAAATGCGGTTAGAGTTTGTTCATTTGCATTTACTAATGCGGATGAATATTAGAGAAATACGGATGGGTTAAAGGGATGGGTCCCGCCCACTTTTCTCTCACTCTAAAATTCAGTTTCATAGGACGTGCAATATATGATTGCATTCAACCACTCTCTCTGATAACTTACAACACACACAAAGGTGCAATCGGTGTGCTACTATAGCTTTTCTCTCGATCGGTCTAGGAAAACCAAGAACAGAATCCGATTCAAGAAAAATCCTAACAACCTGGTGTATTGTTGGAGGCTTGGGGTAGACAAGCTTGAGGTTTCCTGCTTTGGAAGCTGCCAATCAAAGATCTTTTTCCTCTGTCCCATTCGAGAGGTAGATTACTAAACACCCTATGGTTGTTTGTAAGCATGATTTTCATATAACGATCCATTATAGTTTTTCTTTTAACAGATATTGTCAATTGGTTTATAATTAACTGTAACAAGTTTTTTTTCATTTCCATTCCATTGCGTTTTCATTTTATAAGGATAAGATGATTCTGATAAACTTGTGAAAAACCCAACAGTGGTATCAGAGCCGGTTATACGGATACATGCTTCATCTGGACTGAATTCTCGGTTTCTTGCTGTTATTCACCAACAGACCAAAAATTTAGGTCTATGTTTCCCCTGTTTTTCAAGTTTTTACTTTACGTGCATATTGTAATCTTGAAAAATCTTAATCATTTGGATGATTTAAGTTGTTTGGACAAGAATCATGATTTTCGGTTTGTTTATACATTAACCGAAAGTCTGTGATTCAAAGTGGAAACTCTCGGATTTTTGCTTACATATTTGGATATGTATCTTGATGTTCATAACCTAGCCGAGACCTTGTGTTTGGATGTGTTGTGATTTGTGTTTGATTATTCAAAAGGTTGTAATAATTAAATTTATTTGTTCTTCATATTGGCTATATAATATATTTATTTTCATTTGGTATGTAAAATAAATATATTAGTTGCATTTCATTTTTACTAGAAAATATATATAGGATGTATAATTTTGTAAAAGAAGATGCAACAAGAATGTTTTTCCGTTTGGGCCAATTTTGTGCCCAAAGGGCTTCATGGCTCTTAATAGGATTTAAGCCTAATAACGAAAAACATATTTTGAAGGCCCAAGGGGTTTGGTGAAGAATTTAAGTCCATTTGGAAGCTCAAATCGAATGGGAGAATCACAACACACAGTGAACACTTGAAGCATTTGGATGCGGGATCAAGTGGGAGTTCACCGACACAAGTGTTACCCTTACGAAGGACCTAATAACTCACTTGTTCCGGCCAACAAGTGATGTTAAATTAGTTGGCTATGGTTATGAACTTATTGTTGTATGTGTTGCTTGCATGGTTGATTTAATTTATTGTTCATGTGATATTTGGATATGCACTATTAAACAATTTCAAATCAACAACAAGCTGCAAACTATTCTTTTGGAAACATTAACATGGGTAATAAAATGGTTTTATTAAAGGTTAATGTTTTTGTAATAAAATTGGTTTTATTAAAAAAACTTTTGAAATTGGATTCACTCGTGTACCACGCATTTAAATGCATGCGAATGTATGGTACAAAATGTTTTCATAACTAGAATTAATGGAAAAAAACCCTTTTCAACAAGTTTAACACCATCCTTTTATACAACACTCAAATCACTTGGGAACTATTTGTGGGATAAAGGTCACCTAACCACATTTAGGGAACTTGTGTGTTTGAGGTGGGTTTAACATATTTGTGGGATAAAGGTCACCTAACCACCTGTATGTGTAAACTCACACGTGTGTGTAAGTAGGACGACTTGAATTAGAAACCATGTGATTAGGGTCACCGAAGCATGGCGTACAATGGTATTGATGGGATTAAACATGCCGACTAAATATAAAGATGTTTAACCGATCCCATAAACTAGAAGTTGCAAAGGGTTGCAATTATCAAAAGTTGACTACCTTGTTAATTTAAATAATAGGATAAAGGTCACCTAACCATTATTTGAATGTAATGTTGGATTCTAGATTTTAATTATTAATTGTCTATGAGACATAAAAGGGTATTAATAGTTAAAATGTCTTTTTTTTATAAATACTAAAATTGAACTTTGTTTATATTGTAGTTATGGACGCAAATAATAATAATGCTACCTCCCCGACTGTCCATAACCTTTCACTGAGAATTATACTGGAAAAGGATCATCTAAATCACAATAATTTAATGGATTGGTTTCAAAACTTGAGAATTGTTCTTAAGCAGGAAAAAAAATCATACGTGTTGGACGATCCTATTCCCGATGAACCCAACATTGATGATGTTGATGCCTACGAGGATTGGGTTAAGCACACTGAGGATTCTGTGCAAGTTTCTTGCCTCATGTTGGGAACCATGATTCCAGAGCTTCAAAAGGATTTTGAACATCATGAGGCATACAACATGATTACCCAGCTGAAGGAAATGTTCCTTCAATAAGCGAGGGTAGAGTGCTTCGAAAACGGTTCGAACGCTTCATGCATGTCGAATGGAAGAAACCCAATCTGTATCATCTTATGTGATGAAGATGAACAGCCAGATTGATCGCCTTGAAAGGCGAAATTGTCCTGTCTCAAAAGAGTTGGCCACAGATTTTATCCTCAATGGTCTAACCAACAAGTTTGAGACTTTTATCATGAATTATCCCATGAATGGATGGGACAAGAGCATTGGGGAACTTCATGCAATGCTCAAAACAGCTAAGACAGGGATGGGTAAAAGGGTTTTACCTATTCTCATGATTAATGAGGGTGGCAACAAGAAGAGGTATCACCCCGAACCCAAGGCAAATGTTGCCAAAGGCAAGGGGTACATCCAAGGAAAGGGTAAGGAAAAGACTAAAGCAGGACCACCAAAACTAAGGCTTAAGAAGCCAAAGGTTACGGAGAACGATCCATGCTTTGAGTGTGGTGAGATAGGACATTGGAAGAGGAATTGTCCAATCTATCTCAAGGAGTTGAGAAACAAGAGGGATGCTGGATAGACCTCAGGTACAACTTTCATGATCCATATTGAACTTAATGTTATTTCTTCAAACACATGGGTATTAGATACCGGATGTGGAACTGATATTTGCAATTTGTTGCAGGGGTTCAAAAGAAATAAGCATTTTAAGAAGGGGGATACTAGTCTCTATATGGGCAATGGAGCAAAGGTTGATGTCGAAGCCCAAGGAGACTACATCTTGAAGCTTCCAAATGGTTTGGAAGCCATTTTGAAGAATGTTTTGTATGCTCCTAGTTTGACTAGGAACATAATTTATGTTTCCCTTCTAAAACAATTTGGTTATGTATTAAAGTTTGTAAATGATGGTATTTGTGTATTTATGGATGATATATTTTATTTTAAGGCTATGCCTTTTAATGGTATTTATGAATTGGTTCATGATGACGGATCCTTTAATAACTCATTATACCAGTCGAGCACCAAGAAACTTAAAATGGGTTTAAGTGAATTATATCTTTGGCATTGTCGTCTTGGTCACATAAACAAGAATCGTATTCAAACACTTCAAAAGAAAGTTCTTTTCGAAGCAAATGAAGAGGGTTCATTTGATAAGTGTGAATCTTGTTTATAAGGAAAGATGACAAAGGAACCCTTTAGTGGTACTAACCAAAGGGAAAAAGATTTATTAGGAATCATACATTTGGATGTATGTGGTCCTTTTAAAACAATGACAAGGAATGGTGAAAGATACTTCATTACCTTCATAGACGAATATAGTCGTTATGGTTATGTCTACTTGTTGAGACACAAAGATGAAGCCTTTGAAACATTCAAAATCTTCAAGAATGAAGTAGAAAATCAACTCAACAAAACCATCAAAGTTCTTCGTTCGGATAGAGGAGGTGAATACCTTAGTGATGCCTTTCAAGATCATCTTAGGAGTTGTGGGATTGTCTCACAGCTTGCTCCACCTGGAACACCACAGCATAATGGTGTGTCTGAGAGGAGAAACCGAACCCTATTGGATATGGTTTGATCTATGATGGCTAGAAGCACACTACCTCTGTCATTTTGGGGTTTCGCATTGCTCTCCGCAGCTTGTATTCTTGTAGAAGCCTCTCGAAGATTAACATTTAGTCTTTATTAGTCTTTGTATAGTTTTTGTCATAGTTTAGGGACTTATTGTGTAAATATATGTTCCTTTTTGTTTTCTTTGATAGTATAAATAGCATAGTATGTATTGTGTAGATAGAAGCTGAGAATCAGTTAGAACGACTTGTAACTGTTTTCTTACACTTGTACTTTCTATGCTTACTATCAATGAAAACTATGAATTTTTCTGATTTGTTTGCATTGAATTGATTACTTGTGTTTGTTTGATTGAATCGTATCATAATATCATCATAGATTGATCCATTTTGATCCTATCAAATGGTATCAGAGCTGTTGGTTCAGTGATTTGAGTTTGTCAAACTGTCGAACTTTTGAATCACTTGAATCTGTGATTGATAAGCAATTCAATCTAATAATTGTTGATTTCAGTTGTGTTTTATCATCAAAAACATGAATTGTATCACAATTTGCAGTTCAATTCGTTTAAAAATTTAGAAATTGATCAAAACAGTAGTTGAACTGTTCTTCAATGTTTCGAACTGGTTTTTCAATCTAAAGATCGAATTGTGTTGTTGTTTGATGAAATTGAAGATGAAGAACTGTTAATCGATCAAATTACAGTCTAATTGGAAGTTTTCAGAGCAATTCAACAAGTTTTGAAGATTTTCAGCAGATCTGAGTTCGTTTGAATCTGTTGAATTTGGCGCATTAGGTCAAAACACTACTGAAAATTGTCTAAGTGTTTGGGCGCTTGACAACTGTTTAGGTGTTTCACAACTGTCAAGGCGTTTTTGGTCTAGACGTTTTACCACTGTGGAGGAGCATTACAACTGTGTGGACACTTTAAAACTTCCTAGAAACTAAGTATTTTCAGGCGCATTACCACTGTTGAGGCGCATCTGAACTGTTTGGGTGTTTTTGACACCCAGGCGTCTGACAACTGTTTGGGCGTTTCACAACTGTTCAGGCGCATTACAAGTTGGGCGTTTGAGAATTCTTCTAAGGCAATCCCTTAGACGTTTCAGTCAAAGTCAAAGGAGTTTCACCACTGTCTGGGCGCTTCATCATTGTTTAGGCGCATCAACTCAACACTTAGAAATTAAAAAAAAAATTTAAAAATTAAAAAAAAAAACATTTTCAATTCATTTTTCTAATTCAAAAATTAAAAACAACAAAAATAAATTCTTTTCTTAAAAACAAAAATAAAAAATGGTAAAATCAGAAGATTCTGAGAACAGAGTTCCCAAGTTAAAGAACAGAGCAGACTTTAAGAACTAGTCCCTTAGATTGAAACATCATCTTAATTCTATTGACACTGACTTGTGGAAGTCAATAGAAAAAGGACCTCATATTCCAATTACTTCAGATGGTCCTGATGGAGGAATTGTGTATACAAGAGATTCTCCAGAACCATATCCGAAAGATTGGTTACAAGGTGATGATCTAAGGAAAGTCAAGAATGATATTAAAGCCTATTCTTTGATGTGTAAAGGATTACCACTTGAAGTCTTGACTAGACTTGATGGATATCAAACGGGATATACTATGTTTAAAGTTTTGAAGATAATATGTGAAGGTGGTAAGGAGTTTCAAGATCTCAAGAAACAGAAACTGAAGAGGCAGTTAGAGCTATTTGAGCATTTATCTGGTGAAACCATAAATCAGATGATGAATAGATTTGTGCAGCTTACAACTGAGATGTCAAATGCGGGTATTAAAAATGACTTAAAAGATCTAAATTTCAGAATCCTCAATGCACTTCCATCTTCATGGAAACAAACAGTGACGTTGTTGAAGCACACGGAAAAATTTCCTATGGATCTTGATTTGTTGATAGCAAAAATTAAGTCAGTAGAGATTGATGAAAGCTCAAGAAACAATGATAGAGCAGCATCAATGTCTCAATACAAGTATGTTGCATCTCCAGCTAGCACTGTGGAGAATGCCTTTATGGCAAAGAATGAGAATTTACCAGAAGAAGAGGGTGATCTGTTTGTTGGAGCTGGGTTCTTTACAGATTTTTCATATACAAGGGCTCCTGCTTATGCATCTCAACCTCAACCTCAGTCTCCTCCTAAAGCTCAAACTTCTAACACTCATACTGAGACTCCACCTTCTAACTCTGCTAAACCTAGCTAAGTTAAAGATGTTATTAACATCCTTTTATAGGATGATGAGCCCAAATCAGCTTTTATGTCACACCATCAAAATCTGCGTGCGGGGTTTTAACGCGAGGCGTGTGACGTACTAGGATCTCAGTCATTAGTTACACAGAACAACCCTATATGAACTAACAATCAAAACCAGAGTTTAACTTTAAAACATGCGGATGCGTTTTATTAACCAGAAAAATCCAAAGCAATGTAACATGACATAAAATGCGCAAACACACGCGCCCAAATATTATGCAAAGCCAAATCGTAAATGTTTAAACAACTCAACCAAAGACATTGTTTTCAAACATGCAGACAATCCAATGATGCTGACTCGTGCTCGTGCTCCTAGGAAAATGGCAACCTTAACCTAAGAATAGCATACTAAAAGAGTCAACACAATGGTTGGTGAGTTTAAGAGTTCGAGTTAATAATAAAGCAGTAATAGTTGCAAAATATAAGAGTGTATTGAAATAGATAGCTAGTCTATGTTCTACTGTAATAATCATAGTGATTTCGCGATTGAAGCAGACTATGTTACGTTTGTTGCCTCCTGTCACGACTTACCAGGTCGTGACGATGTTTGTGCTAGGACAAAATTGCACCCGTTTGACCTCGAGTCACACAGGTGGGGCTCGTCAGACCCAGTAGTACTACCCAAGTTTTCCCGCTAATATCATTATTAACAATTCGAAAGTGTGAGAACTTTCATGGTAATCAACAATATATTATACTATACACAACTTATCATGATAAAGTGTTTGTAAAACTAGTATGCTATCACCCCCAAAAGAGAGTATGTAAAAGAGTGGGGTATGAACTCACCTAGTGTGCACTAGAAAGACTTAAGAGCTTAACCTCAAAGAGAGAGAGAGACAGACAACCTTCAAAGGTCACCTGGAACACGCAAGTACATAAGAACGTGTACACAGATTCATAATGAAAACCTAAGTGCTCTATAACCCAACAACTCAAGGTTTTATAAAAAGTAAGACACATTGACCCAGTTGACCCGTTTGACCCGTTGGTGACATTATAGGTGAAATTCCATTCATACAAACATACCAATTCATCACACATGGTTAACATACAAGCTGATCACATATGTCACTTTATTAACCACATGTACTACCTAGATCATCATACAACCAGATTTTCATACAAGTCATGCGAATCTCAAATAATTAACATGCTCAACATAACTATGCCATAACTAATGCATCACACACGGAATCAAATCATGCACAACTTGCCACGTGAAGCCACTCACGACTTCATGACTTCACACCCTAAACCCTGCTAATCCTACTAAGTAGGGGTCTCAGAATCGCACGCGTGTATGATGTGTTGGGTTTTCACAAGTTAAACAGATCTATTTTATCATTATAAAATAGAAGTACGCAGTAGAATATATATATGATTTTATAAAATCAGCCAAAACCCATATGGATCGATATATGAAATCATGCTTACAAACAACCATAGAAGGTACAAAGAACTACCTTCAACAATGAGGTCGGCAGGAGGTGAACGAGGATGGCAGCTCCTAAAGCAAGAAGCCTCAAGCTGCTCTACCCACGAGCCACCAACAAGAACACCGGTTGCCAGGATTTTCACTTATACAACTCCTTTATATTTTTCTCTAGACCGTTCGAGAGAAAAAAAGGTTCTTACACTTTTCGTGTTCTCAAGTCATAAGTTTAGAGAGATCTGCAAGCCATCTTATATTGCATGTCTTTGGAAACATAAAGTTCAGGAGAGAGAAAAGTGGGTGGGGCCCAGCCCCTTAACCCATCCGCATTTCTCAGAACAACATCCGCATTAGTTAATGCGGATGAAGTTGTTCTCCCGCATTTGTAAATGCGGGTGAAGTAATTCGTCCGCATTTGAAAATGGTCATCCGCATTAGCTAATGCGGATGTATGTTTCCCTCAGCATTTCCAGAAATGCTCATCCGCATTTGTTCCAAAAACAAAATGCGGACAGGGTTTGTTCACCTGCATTTGTAAATGCGGATGAGTAAACATCATCCGCATTTGTTCAACCATATCAAATGCGGCTGTGTTAAAGAAATGCGGGTGAGTAAACATCATCCGCATTTGTTCAACCGCATCAAATGCGGCTGTGTAAAACGAATGCGGATGAATTAATATTCCTCTCTTTTTGAAATAAATTATCCATATAATTTATATACAACTCAAGTGTAAATGTTTGGAAACCCAATTTCCAAATATTCTAAGTGTTAATATTTATTTATATGATCATATCATAAAACAAATATCTTTGGTGTTTGTCTAGCTCGTTATTGGGTATGACCCGACTTGGATCATGACATACTAGCCACATCAATTCAATATGTATTTTGGGTAGATCATTTCCATCAATCTCCCACTTGCACAAGATACATAGAGGATTGATGCAAGTAGCAAATACCGCCTAAAAACGGTTAACTACCCCTAATATGCATGACTAAGTGCCATTCAATAACATCATTCCTTTCAAGTCCTTTACTTGAACTGATTTAGGTGAATCCAATCATATATCCTTTTGTTTCAGATGTCATGTTCAATCCAGGGACACAGAATGATCATTCCCTATTGTTTTAACTTTATCAGGCCTTAGACATCATACTCTCAATGAATAAGAGGAACAAATCCCATCTTAACTACATACGTTTATCATAATCACATTGTATCACACCTGAACATAGCCTTGTGTATTGTCCATTATTTTAGAATAGTGAAGAACTAGATCAAGCTATAATATTTGGTAAATATCAAAACCCAATATGTATCTCAGGTAAGAGGACACTATGATATTTGCCTTTACTCAAATTTACTTATGATCAATTATAAAAATCCATGCAGTAACATTTGAGAGCGGGTCAGTCCAATATTTGTATCCCACAAATATCTATGAACCTTGGTAGCAACCTTTTGCTCTATATTCATACCTTATGATTATCTACCAGTCCATGTTCATAATAGTCTTACATTCATATTTGTTCCCACAAATATAACTGGCTACGGACATTTAGAATAATAAACATATTCATGGATGTAAACATGCTAAAATGGAACATAACTCAAAATGTCATAATTTATACAAAGAGTTAGTATTACTTTCGTTCCAAAATTAAGATACAAAACAGATCAAATCCAACCACTAGAATATCGAAGTCCTAAGGCACAAGTATGACTCTCATGCTTTGCCCTTTCAAGGAGCTTCGTGTGTGGATTCGCAATATTTTGATTTGTGTGAACTTTGCGAATACATATCTTTCCCTTTTCAACTTCATCCCTTATGTAGTTGAATCTTCGCTCAATGTGCCTTGTCTTTTAATGTGCACGGGGTTCCTTGATTTGAGCAATCGCACCCTCGTTATCACAAAAGATCTCTAGGGGGTCTTGAATGGTAAAGACTACCCCTAGATCGGCAATAAATTTCTTTAACCATGAAGCTTCTTGAGCTGCCAATAAAGCGGCGATGTATTCGGATTTTGTAGTGGACAATGCTACCACGTCCTGCTTCGAGCTCTTCTAGGACACTGCCCCTCCATTCATAATGAAGACATACCCCGATTGTGATCGAGAATCATCTCGATCAGTCTGGAAGCTCGCATCCATGTAACCTTTTACAACGAGCTCCTCCTCACCAGATCCATATATTAGAAACATATCCTTAGTCCTCCTAAGGTATTTCAATATACTTTTAATAGCCATCAAATGGCTATTACCTAGATTCTATTGATATCTACCTGTCATGCTTAATGCGCATGATACGTCCGGTCTAGTGCATATCATTGAATACATGATGGATCCTATAACAGTTGCATATAGGATTTCCTTCATTCTTTCTTACTCATCCTTTGAGTTCAGACATTGAGATGTACTCAATATTGTCCCTCTTTGAATAGGTACCATACCTTTCTTAGAGTTTTCCATCTTGAACCTTTTCAAGATTTTATCAATGTATGCACTTTGGTTTAAACCTATCAACCGTCTTGATCTATCCCTATAGATCTTTATTCCCAAAATATAGGCGGCTTCACCAAGATCTTTTATGGAAAAGCAACTTCCAATACAGGCTTTAACACCTTCCATGGTTGGAACATCATTTCCAAATAGTAGTATGTCATCAAACTACAATACTAAAAATGTGATGATGCTCCCACTAGCCTTTTTATACACACAAGCTTCATCAGCGTTCTTGATGAATCCAAATTTCTTGATCTCTTCGTCAAAACGTTGATTCCAACTTCTCGATGCTTGTTTCAAACCGTAGATTGATTTCTTTAACTTGCATATTTATTAGGATGTTTTGGGTCGACAAAACCATCAGGCTGAACCATATAGACAGTCTCTTCAAGATGTCAATTAAGAAAAGTGGTTTTGACATCCATTTGCCAAATCTCATAGTCATAATATGCATCTATGGCAAATAATATCCTAATTGACTTTAGCATTGCCACAGGCAAGAATGTTTCATCATAATCAACCCCTTGAGTTTGAGTGAAACCTTTTGCTACAAGTCTTGCTTTATAAGTATCCAAGTTTCCATGCATATCGGTTTTCTTCTTGAAAACCCACTTACATCCAACCAGTTTGGAGTTAAGTGGTGGTTCAACCAATTCCCATACTTGGTTGTCATACATGGATTGCATCTCAACGTTCATGGCTTCTAGCCATTTGTCACAATCCGAATTGGACATTGCATCATGGTATGTAGTTGGTTCATCCGAGTCAACCACATAGCATCCATTCATGAAAAATCCATATCTTTCAGGTGGAATGCTAATTCTACCAGATCTGTAAACATTTTGTGTGTATTGATCAACCATTTGATCATTATCAACAACCTCTTATTGATTGCTAATTTCAACCAAACATGTATTGGCTTGTGGTTCTAGATCCTCATCAATTTCCACTGTTCTATACGTTGTTTCTTCCATAAGAAACTTAGTTTCTAAGAACTCAGCCTTTCTAGCAATAAATACCTTTTGATCGGTTGGATTAAAGAAGTAATTTCCCATACAGTCTTTAGGATATCCAACAAATATACACTTAATGGATCGACTTTCTAACTTGTTTTGGGTGTTCTGCTTCACATAAGCTTCACAACCCCACACCTTTAAATATGATAGTGATGGAACTCTTCCATGCCATATTTCAAAAGGTGTCGTATCCACTTTCTTGGTTGGGGCCATATTCAAAATACGAGCCGCGAAGAGCAATGCGAAACCCCAAAATGATAAAGGTAGTGAGCTTCTAGCCATCATAGATCGAACCATATCCAATAAGGTTTGGTTTCTCCTTTCAGACACACCATTATGTTGCGGTGTTCCGGGTGGAGTAAGTTATGAGACAATCCCACAACTCATAAGTTGATCTTGAAAAGCATCACTCAGATATTCACCTCCTCTATCTGAACGAAGAACTTTGATTGTTTTATTGAGTTGATTTTCTACTTCACTCTAAAAGATTTTGAACATTTCAAAAGATTCATGTTTGTGTGTCAACAAGTACACATAACCATAACGACTATAATCGTCGATAAAGGTAAAGGACCACATACATCCGAATGTATGATTCCTAATAAATCCTTTGCCCTTTCATTAGTAACACTAAAGGGCAACTTGGTCATCTTTCCCTGTAAACAAGATTCATACTTATTAAATGAACCATTTTCATTTGTTTCCAAAAGACCATTCTTTTGAAGTGTTTGAATCCGATTCTTGTTTATATGCCCCAGACGACAATGCCAAAGATATAAATCACCTAAACCAATTTTAAGTATCTTCGTGCTTGTTTGGTATAACGAGTTATTAAAAGATGAGTTATCATGAACCAATTCATAGATACCATTATAAGACATAGCCTCAAAATAAAATACATCCATAAAAACACAAATACCATTGTTTACAAACTTTAATACATAACCATATTATTTTAAAAGGGAAATAGAAATTATGTTCCTAGTCAAACTAGGAGCATACAAGATGTTTTTCAAGAAAACTTCCAAACCATTTGGAAGCTTCAAAACATAGTCTCCTTGGGCTTCAACATCAACTTTTGCTCCATTGCCCATGTAGAGACTTGTGTCTCCCTTCTTGAAATGCTTATTTCTTTTGAACCCCTGCAACAAATTGCAAATATGAGTTCCACATCCGGTATCCAATACCCATGTGTTTGAAGAAATAACATTCAATTCAATATGAATCATGAAAGTTGTACTTGAGGTCTGCCCAGCATCCCTCTTGTTTCTCAACTCTTTGAGATAGGTTGGACAATTCCTCTTCCAATGTCCTATCTCACCACACTCAAAGCATGGATCGTTCTCCGTTACCGTAGGCTTCTTAAGCTTTGGTTTTGGAGGTTCAGTTCTTGCCTTTCTCTTACCCTTTCCTTTGTTGTATCCCTTTCCTTTAGCAACATTTGCTTTGGGATCAGGGTGTTGCCTTTTCTTGTTGCCTCCCTCATTGATCATGAGGACGGGTAAAACCCTTTTACCCATCCCCGCCTCGGCCGTTTTGAGCATTGCGTGAAGCTCACCAATGCTCTTGTCCCACCCGTTCATGTTATAATTCATGATGAACATCTCAAACCTTTTAGTTAGGCCATTAAGGATAAAATCCGTGGCTAACTCTTTTGAGATGGGACAATTTAGCCTTTCAAGGCGATCAATGTGGCTCTTCATCTTAAGTACATAAGATGAAACCGATTGAGTTTCTACCATGCGACATGCATGAAGCGCTCGAACCGTTTCGAAGCGTTCTACCCTTGCTTGTTGAAGGAACATTTCCTTCAACTGGGTAATCATGTCGTATGCCCCATGATGCTGTAAATCCTTTTGGAGCTCGGGAATCATAGTTCCTAACATGAGGCAAGAAACTTGCACAGAATCCTCAGTGTGCTTAACCCAATCGTTATAGGCCTCAACATCATCAACATCGGGTTCGTCGGGAATGGGATCGTCTAGTACGTAAGATTTCTTTTCTTGCTTGAGAACGATTCTCAAGTTACGAAACCAATCCATAAAATTATTATGGTTAAGACGATCCCTTTCCAATATAGTTCTTAGTGATAGGTTATGGACGGTCGGGGTGGGAGCGTTGTTGTTGGCGGCCATTTCTACAAACAAAGTTCATTTTTAGTATTTCCGAAAATAAAACTTTAATTATTAATACCCCATTCACAACTCATAGACAATTAATAATTAAAATCTAGAATCCAACGTTACATTTAAATAATGGTTAGGTGACCTTTATCCCATCATTTAAATTAACAAGGTAGTCAACACTTGACAATTGCAACCCTTTGCAACTTCTAGTTTTATGGGATCGGTTAAACATCTTTATGTTTAGTTGGCATGTTTAATCCCATCAACACCATTGTACACCATGCTTCGGTGACCCTATTCACATGGTTTCCAACTCAAGTTGTCCTACTTACACACATGTGTGAGTTTACACATACAAGTGGTTAGGTGACCTTTATCCCACAAATATGTTAACCCCACCTCAAACACACAAGTTCCCTAAGAGTGGTTAGGTGACCTTTATCCCACAAATAGTTCCCAGGTGATTCGAGTATTGTGTAAAAGGGTGGTGTTAAACTTGTTTCAAAAGGGATTTAAGTTTTCATTAATTCTAGTTTTGAAAACTATTTTGCACCTAACATTTGCATGCATTCAAATGTGTGGTACCACTGTGAAACAATTTTCAAGGTTCTTTCAATAAAACCAATTTTATTGTGAACACATTAACTTTTAATAAACCCTTTTATTACCCATGTTAATGTTTTATAAGAACCAATTTTATGCTTGTTGTTGATTTTAAACTGTTTAAACATGCATATCCATATATCACAAAACAATAATAAAACAACCACACAAGCATCACATGAGTCCATAACCGTAGCCATCTAAGCTTAACATCACTTGTTGACCGAAACAAGTGAGTTAATAAAGTCGTTTCTAAGGGTGAAAATGACACAACATTTGTGCCGGTGAACTCCCACTTGATCCCGCATCCAAATGCTTCAAGTGTCCACCTTGTGTTGTGACTCTTCCAATCCATTTGGTCTCCATTTAGGCTTTGACTTCAGCACCAAACTCCTTTGGGCCTTCATCTTCTCCTTTTGGTTAAAACCAAGAAAGATAGTCTTGTTGCATCTTCTTTTACAAAACATACTCTAAATACAATTTTTCTAGTAAAAGTGAAGTGCAACTAGCCTATTTATTTACATACCAAATGAAAAATAAATAAATTACATACCCAATAGGAAGAATAAACATGTTTAATTATTACAAACCATTTGAATAATTAAAACAAATCACAACACATTCATCCATAGGTCTCGGCTTTGGTTATGAACAAAAAAAATATATATCCATATATGTAAGCAAAATCCAAAAGCATCCCCTTGAACCATAGATTCTCGGCTGAAGCATAAACAGCCGAGAACCATGGTTTTGTTTCCAAAACAAAATCATCCAAATGATATAAATTTTCCAAGATTCCTATATGCATGTCAAAATAGATCTTGAAAAATAGGGGATACTAGGGCTGAAGCCTCTCGGCTTTTGGTGAATCATCACCAAGAAACCCAATTTTCAGTCCAAATGAAGCATGTATCCATATAACTGGCTCTTGATGCCATTGTTGGGTTTTCACAAGTTAAACAGATCTATTTTATCCTTATAAAATAGAAGAACGTAGCGGAATATATATATGATTTTATAAAATCAGTCAAAACCCATATGGATCGATATATGAAATCATGCTTACAAAAAACCATAGAAGGTACGAAGAACTACCTTCAACAATGAGATCGGCAGGAGGTGAACGAGGATGGTAGCTCCTAAAGCAAGAAGCCTCAAGCTGGTCTACCCACGAGCCACCAACAAGAACACCGGTTGCCAGGATTTTCACTTATACAACTCCCTTTTATTTTTCTCTAGACCGATCGAGAGAAAAAAAGGTTCTTACACTTTTCGTGTTCTCATGTCGTAAGTTTAGAGAGATCTGCAAGCCATCTTATATTGCATGTCCTTGGAAACATAAAGTTCAGGAGAGAGAAAAGTGGGTGGCGCCCAGCCCCTTAACCCATCCGCATTTCTCAGAACAACATCCACATTAGTTAATGCGGATGAAGTTGTTCTCCCGCATTTGTAAATGCGGGTGAAGTAATTCGTCCGCATTGGCAAATTGTCATCCGTATTAGCTAATGCGGATGTATGTTTCCATCAGCATTTCCAGAAATGCTCATCCGCATTTGTTCCAAAACAAATGGGGACAGGGTTTGTTCACCTGTATTTGTAAATGCGGATGAGTAAACATCATCCACATTTGTTCAACCATATCAAATGCGGCTGTGTCAAATGAATACGGGTGAGTAAACATCATCAACATTTGTTCAACAACATCAAATGCGGCTGTGTAAAACGAATGCGGATGAATTAATATTCCTCTCTCTTTGAATAAAATTATCCATATAATTTATATACAACACAAGTGTAAATGTTTGGAAACCCAATTTTCAAATATTCTAAGTGTTAATATTTATTTATATGATCATATCATAAAACAAATATCTTTGGTGTTTGTCTAGCTTGTTATTGGATATGACCCGACTTGGAACATGACTTACTAGCCACATCAATTCAATATGTATTTTGGGCAGATCATTGCCATCATGATGACCATCAACATATTATTCAATAGAATTCACATCAACCAAGATATTCAACCATGATCAACTACAAACCAAACAATAATCCTATCATAACCTATATGACCCATTACCATGAAATCCCACAAACAAACCAAACCTATCAACTAACCAATTTAGCAGTCATACAACCCAACAACACATTCTAACACTTTAGAAATCATCCATGAACGTGCTAGCATGATCCTAATGTCCTAAACATGCTCAAATCATCATATTCAAGATTTTGTGTAAATAAAGTTTCCCTTTTAGGAAAGTGCATCCCAAAATCTATCTAACACCCAATACATTCATGATTCCATTAACAATATACCAATTCTAACTCAAATTATTATCTAGGCATGTTCTACACATCACATTCATCATGATTCATCAATCTTCAAAACCAAAAGTTTCTACTTTTGGTAACATATGAACTACAACATGCATTATTAGGTTTCTAGCATCAATATCATCATTCTAACATCCCCATAACAAGAATAACACTTTAACAACACCAATTCATTATCAAATCACCATATTCATGCAAATAAAGTTACTATTATTAGTAACCTATGAACAACGCATCAAAAACGTATCTTTCTTGCATAATCAACGTTAACTAACATCTATACAATCTAACTAACATAATAACATCAACAAACAACCAAGAATTTGACATTTTGCACGTCAACTTGACTAGGGTTCGGCCAAACATCAAAACCATGAAAAAAAACCACAAAACTAAACTTTAATCGTGTAATGGCTTGCAATTGATGCTCCTAATGTGTTCTATTGCTTGTAATCATTCAAAATCGAGGGTTTCTTGCTTGTTCTTGGCTGAAATCGCATGAATGTGGGTGTGTGTGTGTTGGTCGCGGCCGATGGGTGGTATGGGGCTATGGTTAGTTTTTTATTTTTTATTTAACTTATAAATATTACCCCTTAAACCCCTATTGTTTTGTATTTTATTAAAACTAAGCTTTTAATTACTTTTTAAAAATTTTAAACTTAAAATAATAAGCATATAAACTAACAATAATAATCATATGCATTATCTTTACTAGTCACACAATAAACGAATTAAATACACACGTTCTACGTTACGCGATAAAATTTACAATTAATATTTAAATCGCCTAATCACAACTTATAATCAACATAGAAATTATTTGCTTAACATTATTAATTATTATTAAGTAACCAACGTTCAACGACAACTAGTGTGTGCTCACGACATGTGTATGCAAGACCTAACGGAACTAACGGAGTTTGGTAACTGAAAATTACCAGATGTCACATTATCCCCATGTTGAAAGAATTTTCGTCCCGAAAATTGCGTTAGATGGTATGTGTTCCATCACTGGTCTACTGCATTGGCACAAAGTAATCGAGTGAGATTCGAGTGAGTTGTCACATCATCCCCATGTTGAAAGAAATTTCGTCCCGAAATTTAAATCAATACCTTCGCCGGTTGGCATCGTCTTTTCGAACAGCCTAGGATTCTTAAGCTTCATTTGATCCTCACATTCCCATGTGAATTCTGGTCCCCGTCTCGAGTTCCAACGAACTTTGATAATGGGTAACTTGCTTTGCTTAAGTGTCCTCACAATCCATCACCTCGACTGGTTCCTCAATGAAGCGTAATTGTTCATCTACTTGCACTTCCTCTAGTGGTACGATCATCATTTCGTCGGTCAAACACTTCTTCAAATTGGAGACATGAAATACATTATGGATTCCACTCAGTGAAACAGGTAGGGCTAGACGATAGGCCACTGGACCTATTCTTTCCAATATCTCAAAGGGTCCCTCTTTTGCCAAACCAAATTACAACTTTCCACGGTGAGAGTTTCAATAAGACTTGTCGCCAACCTGGAACTCTAGAGGTTTCCGTCGCTTGTCAGCATAATTTTTCTGCCTGTCGCGCGCTGCAGCCATACGGTTTCTTATTTGTACAATCTTCTCAGTGGTCTCGTGTACTAACTTAGGACCCCGTTAGCTGGCTATCACCAATTTCAACCCAACAAACTGGTGATCTACATTTTCTCCCATATAAAGCTTCAAAAGATGCTGCGTTTATGCTAGTGTGATAACTGTTGTTGTAAGAAAATTCCACCAATGGTAGGTGAACTTCCCAGTTATTCCCGAAGTCAATCACACAAGCATGTAGAATGTCCTCCAACATCTGTATAGTACGCTCACTTTGACCATCAGTCTGTGGATGATAAGCAGTACTCATATCCAATCGCGTACCCAAAGATTTCTGCAACGACTACCAGAAATGCGATGTGAAACGAGCATCGCGGTCTGAAATGATTGAAACTGGTACACCATGTCTTGAAACTATCTCTTTCAAATAAAGTCGGGTTAACTTCTCCATTTTGTCTGTTTCCCTTATTGTCAAGAAATGAGCAGACTTCGCTAATCGGTCCACAATAACCCATATCGTGTCACAACCAGTAGAAGTTCGGGGTAGCTTGGTATTGAAATCCATTGAGATCTGTTCCTACTTCCACATAGGGATCTCAGGCTGTTGTAACAACCCAGATGGTTTCTGATATTCCACTTTTACTTTCGAACAGGTTAAGCACTTGCTCACATATGTAGCTACATCCACCTTCATGTTAGGCCACCAATAGTACGCCTTCAGGTCATGATACATCTTGTTAGACCCATGATGTATAGAGTACTTACACTTGTGTGCCTCACTCATGACCAAGTCTCTAAGATTTCCGTGTAGAGGTACCCAAAGTCTATCCATGAAGTAACGAATTCCATCCGCTTTTACTTCCAGTTGTTTTTCCATTCCCCTGAACGATTCAGACCCAATGTTCTCCATTTTCAGGGCTTCCGTCTGGGCCTCTCGAATTTGCTCAGGCAACTGTGTGCTAATGGTAAGTTACAAAGCTCGCACGCGTCAAGGTTTAGCAGTTTCTTTCCTACTCAGTGCATCATCAACTACATTAGCTTTTCCCAGACAGTATTTGATTGCACAATCATAGTCGTTAAACAACTCCACCCAGCATCTTTGCCTCATATTTAATTCCTTTTGCTCAAGGATGTGCTGAAGACTCTTGTGATCGGTGTAAATTGTGCATTTGGTACCGTACAAGTAATGTCTCCAGATCTTTAAGGCAAAAACCAACGCACCCAATTCTAAATCATGGGTGGTATAGTTCTTCTCATGAACCTTCAGTTGTCTAGAGGTGTAAGCTATCACCTTATCCCGCTACATTAAAACACACCCAAGTCCTTGAATGGAAGCGTCACAATAGACTACAAAGTCATCACTTCCCTCAAGTAGTGATAATATCAAGGAACTACATAGCTTCTGCTTTAGTAACTGGAAAGCAGATTCCTGACTCTCGCCCCATCTATATGGTGTTCCTTTATGAGTCAAAGCTGTGAGAGGTTGAGCATTCTTAGAAAATCCTTCGATGAAACATCGATAGTATCTTGCCAGTGCAAGAAACTGTCGTATCTCACTTGGCGTCTTAGGAATCGACTAATTCTTTATCGCCACAATCTTTGCTGGATCAACATGTATTCCAGTCTCATTAACAATATGACCCAAGAATTGCACTTCGCGTATCCAGAAATCACACTTAGAAAACTTGGCGTACAGTTGTTCTTTTCTAAGTAATTCCAAGATTAACCGCAAGTGATCTCCATGTTCTTCCTTAGTCTTGGAGTAGATCAATATGTCATCGATAAAGACAATAACAAACTGATCAAGATGAGGTCCATGAATACCGCTGGTGTGTTCTTCAACCCGAATGGCATGACTAAGAACTCGTAGTGACCGTAACGTGTACGAAAAGCTGTCTTCGAAATGTCCTCTCGAACTCTCAGCTGATGATACCCAGACCTCAAGTCAATCTTAGAATAATAGCTTGATCCTTGCAGTTGATCAAACAAATCATCTATACGAGGTAAGGGATATCTATTCTTGATCGTAACCTTGTTTAGTTCCCTATAGTCAATGCACATTCAAAATGTACCATCCTTCTTCTTGAAAAATAGAACTGGCGCTCCCCAGGGTAATGAGCTCTGTCAGATGAACCCTTTATCCAACAACTCTTGTAATTGAATAGATAATTCCTGTAGTTCGTTCGGAGCTAACCGGTAAGGTGCTCTCGCAATCACAGCGGCTCCTAGAGTCAATTCAATTTGGAATTCGACTTGACGATGAGGTGGTAATCCAGGCAGGTCTTCCGGAAACACCTCGGGAAACTCACGAACTACGGGGATATCCTCTATCTTCTTTTCCTCCGGCTGTTTATCAGTGAGAAGTGCCAGTATGGCCAGACGACCTTTCCGTAACAATTTTTGTGCCTTCATGAATGAAATGATGCCCATCACTGCACCACTCCTATCGCCTTTAACCGAGAGAATTTCTTCGCCGTTAGGAATCCGTATAACCTTCTTATGACATATGACTTCCGCTTGCTTTTCAGAAAGCCAATCCATGCCGACTACTACATCAAAGCTCCTAAGTGTGATAGGCATGAGATCTATGTTGAATGTATGACCAGCAAGTTCTATCTTGCAGCCTCTAAGGATATGTGTCACGTGAATCTGTTTACCATCAGCTAACTCTACGGTGTACTTAGATTCTAATGTTGAAGGCATATCACTTAAAAGACTACTAAACTTAGTGGAAATAAAGCTTCTATCAGCTCTAGTATCAAATAATACGGTAGCAAAACGACCATTAACCAAAAATTTACCAGTTACTGTTGTAGGATCGTTTAGAGCTTCACCTGAACCGATAACAAAAGCTCTTCCTTTTGCCCTACTGTTGTTGCCACCGTTATTGCTGCCACTGCCATTGTTGGTGTTGTTGTTGTTGTTGCCATTGTTGTTGTTGTTGTTTCCACCATTTCCGTTCTTCCTCAGCCGCGAACAGTTTCTACTAAAATGGCCTTCTTTCCCGCATTCAAAACAACCTTTTGGCGTTTCTTAAGGTTGTTGAGGCTTCCTCATCAATTCACCACGGCAATCCTTCGCTGCATGTCCAACTTTACCACAACGCTGGCATCGGAAACTATCACACCTGCCGGTGTGGTGGTAATTGCATCGGTTGCATTTGTGATATTTCCCAACATAGCCTCCTTGTCCCTGTGGTGCTGAAGATGACTGATTAAAGTTACGATTGTTATCGAAATTTCTTTGCTGTTGGTAAGGTTGGTGCTTCTGAATGTACTGTTGCTGTTGTTGTTATTGGTTGCTACAGTATGAGCCTTTATCACCAGTAATCTCCCACTTACATTTGTTATCGAGTACGCTAGCCACCGCGCCACGCTTGGGTAATCTTCCCTGCTCTACTGCCTGTTCGGTCAACCTATGGGCCAACCGGATAGCCTGCTGTATGGTGTCAGGATTGGAAGCAGTCACCATACTCTGAATCTCCGGAACCAAGCCACGTAAATAGAGCTCAATCCACTTAACCGGCGTGTCGATCATGCCTGAGCAAAGCGCTGCCGACTCGTGAGACCTCGTGGTGTAAACCTCGATCTCAGATTCCCTCCATCTTTAATTGCCAGAAAGGCTCCAACTTCTAGACTTCATCCAGTTCTTCCTCAGGATCTTCTTCTAGTTCTTCCTCATTAGGGTCTTCCCCAGGTGCAGGGGTTTCAGCAATCTGAAGCGCTGCTTGCTATGCCTCTAGGTCAGTAAATCTATCATCTACCACTATGTTCTGATGATCCTGCGCGTTCATGTGGTCAGTAAGCGTTAGCACATTGCCTGCCAGAGTATGATGCCCACTAATGGCCATCGAAAGTCGCTCCTGGAGCGTCTCTACCAGTAACCATAACTGTTGCATCTCGTATCATAGAGCAGAGTTCTCATTAGTGAGTCCTCTAATACGCTACCGCTTGGTGTCTAGTGTAGCCACCAATGCTGCAAACGCCTGCTCGTGTGGGATATCTAGGGTAGGGAGAGTAGGCAATGTAGAGGCTGTCGATGACCTAGTCCTAGGTCAGGTAGGAGCTACAGGTGGTACACGCTCGCTATAAGCCACACGACATGCTTAGGTGGGGTAGAAATCCCAGTTCCACGGAGGATCAAGCTCGGGTATTACGAGAGGTTGATCTCAATCTATTTCCTCAGAAGGGTAAGGGTGTCAGGCCAGTCCGATCTCCGGTCAGGTACGGGTGAGTAGGGAGGTGATTCGGATCTCGCGGGTCTCATGCCCAAGTCACGTGATGACGATGCCATGCTGCGAAGTACGCGGTACGTATGCCAATGAGTATACAGTAAGGAAGTATGTGACAAGTAACTAACAACTATGCGGTAATAGTCTACTATGTGTATGCAACCTAGTTCCATATAACCAATGGCTCTGATACCAATCTGTCACACCCTCAAAATCCGAGTGCGGGGTTTCACCGCGAGGCGTGTGACATACCCGGATCTCAGTCATTAGTTACACAGAACGACCCTATATGAACTAACAATCAAAACCAGAGTTTAACTTTAAAACATGCGGAAGCATTTTAATAACCAGAAAAATCCAAAGCAATGTAACATGACATAAAATACGCAAACACACGCGCCCAAATATTATGAAAAGCCAAATCGTAAATCTTTAAACAACTCAACCAAAGACATTGTTTTCAAACATGCAGACAATCCAATGATGCTGACTCGTGCTCATGCTCCTAGGCAAATGGCAACCTTAACCTGATAATAGCATGCTAAAAGAGTCAACACAATGGTTCGTGAGTTCAAGAGTTTGCGTTAATAAGAAAGCAGTAATAGTTGCAAAATATAAGAGTGTATTGAAATAGATAGCTAGTCTATGTTCAACAGTAATAATCATAGTGATTTTGCGATTGAAGCTGACTGTGTTACGTTTGTTGCCTCCTGTCATGACTTACCAGGTCCTGCGATGTTTGTGTTACGACAAAATTGCACTCGTTTGACCTCGAGTCGTACAGGTGGGGCTCGTCAAACCGAGTGGTACTACCCATGTTTTCCCGCTAATATCATTATTAACAATCCGAAAGTGTGAGGACTTTCATGGTAATCAACACTATATTATACTATACACAACTTATCATGATAAAGCATTTGTAAAACCAGTATGCTATCTCCCCCAAAAGAGAGCATGTAAAAGAGTGGGGCATGAACTCACCTCGTGTGCACAAGAAAGACTTAAGAGCTTAACCTCAAAGAGAGAGAGAGAGAGACAGACAACCTTCAAAGGTCACCTATAACACACAAGTACATAAGAACGTGTACATAGATTCATAATGAAACCCTAAGTGCTCTATAACCCAACAACTCAAGGATTTATAAAAAGTAAGACACATTGACCCAGTTGACCCATTTTACCCATTGGTGACATTATAGGTGAAATTCCATTCAAACAAACATACCAATTCATCACACATGGTTAACATACAAGCTGATCACATATGTCACTTCATTAACCACATGTACTACCTAGATCATCATACAACCAGATTTTCATACAAGTCATGCGAATCTCAAATAATCATCATGCTCAACATAACCATGCCATAACTAATGCATCACACATGGAATCAAATCATGCACAACATGCCATGTGAAGCCACTCACGAATTCATACCCTAAACCTTTCCAATCCTACTAAGTAGGGGCCTCAAATTCGCACGCGTGTATGATGACCATCAACATATTATTCAACAGAATTCACATCAACCAAGATATTCAACCATGATCAACTACAAACCAAACAATAATCCTATCATAACCCATATGACCCATTACCATGAAATCCCACAAACAGACCAAACCTGTCAACTAACCAATTTAGTAGCCATACAACCCAACAACACATCCTAACACTTTAGAAATCATCCATGAACGTGCTAGCATGATCCTAATGTCCTAAACATGCTCAAATCATCATATTCAAGATTTTGTGCAAATAAAGTTTCCTTTTTGGGAAAGTGCATCGCAAAATCTATCTAACACCCAATACATTCATGATTCCACTAACAATATACCAATTCTAACTCAAATTATCATGTAGGCATGTTCTACACATCACATTCATCATGATTCATCAATCTTCAAAACCAAAAGTTTCTACTTTTAGTAACATATGAACTACAACATGCATTATTAGGTTTCTAGCATCAATATCATCATTCTAACATCCCTATAACAAGAATGACACTTTAACAACACCAATTCATCATCAAATCACCATATTCATGCAAATAAAGTTACTATTATTAGTAACCTATGAACGACGCATCAAAAACGTAACTTTCTTGCATAATCAACGTTAACAAACATCTATACAATCTAACTAACATAATAACATCAACAAACAACCAAGAATTCGCCATTTTGCACATCAAGTCGACTAGGGTTTGGCCAAACATCAAAACCATGAAAAAAAAACCACAAAACTAACCTTTAATCGTGTAATGGCTTGCAATTGATGCTCCTAACATGTTCTACTACTTGTAATTGATCAAAATCGAGGGTTTCTTGCTTGTTCTTGGCTGATATCAAATGAATATGGGTGTGTGTGTGTTGGTCGTGGCCGATGGGTGGTATGGGGCTAGGGTTAGTTTTTTTTATTTATTTAATTTATCAATATTACCCCTTAAACCCCTATTGTTTTGTATTTTATTTAAACTAAGCTTTTAATTACTTTTTAAAAAAGTTTAAACTTAAAATAATAAGCATATAAACTAACAATAATAATCATATGCATTATCTTTACTAGTCACACAATAAACAAATTAAATACACACGTTCTACGTTACGCGATAAAATTTACAATTAATATTTAAATCGCCTAATCACAACTAACAATCAATATAGAAATTATTTGCTTAACATTATTAATTATTATTAAGTCACCAATGTTCAACGACAACTAGTGTGTGCTCACAACACGTGTATGCAAGACCTAACGGAACTAACGGAGTTTGGTAACGGAAAATTACCAGATGTCACATTTTACTGCTTTCATGGCTAGTTTTCAAGCTTATCAAGATAGTCATTTAACTCAATTAGATTTGTTTTGCAAGACTTATTTGAAATGGATCCAGATGATGTGGAAGAAATGGATCTAAACTGTCAAATGGTAATGATTGCTTATAGAACTCAGAAACACTCCTACGTCAACAGGAACTACAAGCCTAGTGCTAGTGCTAACAAGACTGTGGGATTTGACAAATCTAAGTTAAGGTGTTTCAATTGAAATAGCTATGGTCACTTCTCACAGGAAGCAAACCTCCCAGGAACAAAGGTGGAAATGGTCAAGCTAGTTCAAGCAATCAAAGAGTTCCATAACAGTATCAAAAGACATTTCAAAAGTGATATCAAAGCTTACCAATGCCTGAACTTAAAGATGACTCAAAAGCTTCTGAAGAACCCAAGAAAGCTTTAGTACTGAGCATCAAGGATGGATACGACTGGAGTGCATATGCAGAGCAGTTTACAGCTGACTTAACCTCTAGTTTATCTCTTATTGCAGAAGTTCAAGGAGAAGATTAGTTAGAGGATAGTGATCCAAAGGCTAAATATGATTCTGAGAATGAAGAAGAAGAATACGACTGGAGTGATAAATCTGATCCTAAAGAGGATTCAGAAGAAGTTGCATTGATGGCAAAGTCAGATCAACCAAAGGTTGAAAATTCATCTTCCAACTCTAAGACTTCTTCACCTAAATTTTCTGAAATACCAGCTAAAGTAAGAGAAAAACTATGCATCAAATCTTGCTTTGAACGTGTAGAATATTATTGAACTTACTCTTATAAAATCTGTGAAAAGCTTAAACAAGAGGAATTAATGCATAATAAACTTAAAAATGATCATAAAATATCAGATGAAAAGATCATTTCTCTACAAACTTCATGGAATAAAACTTTGAAAGAATTAGAAATTGTTTCCAAACAACTTGAAGAAATGACTAAGAACTTGGAACAGGAGAAAATAGCACATGATGCTACACAAGTTGATCTAGCAAAAGTAAAAAGCTCCAAAATGATTGTGGAAGAACTGGTAAGTGAACAAAAGGACAAACAAAAAGCAGCCTTAGGTTTCACACACGAACCAATGCCTGAATCTATAACTAACACTTTACAAGAGAACTTCAATATGCATGATCATTCTTTTGAAAATAAGGCTAAACTTAATGCTTTCCAAAACAAAAACAAGATTTCTGATAGTGAAGAAGAGAAAACCTATGTTGAAATATTTGAAGAAAAAGATACTGAAAAGATCAAAAATGGTCATCCTGTAAAAGTAAAATCATATGAACCACGACCAAAAAGTAAGAAAATATTTGTTCCAAAAGAATCTGTGTTGGAAGAACTGATCATTAAAAACCACAAACAAAACTCCAAAAACAAAGATAAAGCAAAACAAGAAGAAGGAACATCAGAAGATTCAAACTCTTATGGTCTAAATAATCCAGAGTTTATTAAATGGCAAAAAGATCAGAAAGAGAAAGAAACTGAAAAAGAATCTTCACCTGAAGATGTTTAATCTCAGATAAAATCAAGTTTTACAAAATCAAGGAACCAAAGAAGAAGAAGAAAATTGACTAAAGCTAAAACTGATCAAAATAAGAGTCAAGATAATGAAACAAAAACAACAAATCAAACAAATAAATTTAAACCAATCAAATTTGTGTCTCCTGGTATGTTGAACATGAACTTAATTCAAGATGTTAAACAAACTCCTAAGAACCAATCAAACTCTGATGTGAAAACAGGTTCAGATTCGAAGACTTCCGCTGTCGTTAAACGATTTGTTTCTAAGGATTCTAAGAATGCAGTTCATGTACAAAAGTCAAAACCAAATATACAAAAGAACAAATTGTCAAATCAAAAACAAAAGATTAACTTTTCAGTGCCTAAACCTAAACAAGGATCAAACGTTGCGTCAACATCAAAAGTTAATAAACAGTTGTTCAAAACTCCACAGAGGTACTGTGAAATCTATGACATGTACAATCATAACACTACTGAATGTTGTTTTAATAAGTACTGTCACATATGCGATATGAGAAATCACTCAACATCAGAGTGTTATTCTAATAAGTACTGTACCTTATATGATGAACGGACTCACAACACAGAAAATTGTTACTTTAGAAAGACTTCGCCAAGGAAAGGTTCTGCTAATACACAATTGAGCAAAGGTTATGTTAATCCTCAGTTTAAAAGAAATCAAACTGTCAGTTTTCAAAGATTAACTAATCAACCTTTCTTAGGCTTGAGATCTTTCAAAAGAAATGACTCTATGAGACCAAAACAATACATTCAAGATTAATTCATTCCAAAGTCTGTGAGAATGAATGATAAAAATTTTGGAAATAAAATTTTTTCAAAAATTGGTCATTCAAATGGTATGAATTTTCTTAATAATGATCAAAAATTTGTGAATCATAGAATTAACAATTTCATTAAAAACAAGTCGGATGTGAACAAACTTCATTTTAAACAATTTACAATTATGACAAGTTTGGCAAGCCCAAGACCATCTCGGCTTGGGTTGATAATTCAACTTAATTGTTCTTGAAATGCAGGTGCGCCCGAGAAGACCAATCAACACATGGTATGTGGATAGCGGGTGCAGCAGGCATATGACGGGCAATCATGCCTTACTTCAAGATCTTAAGTTAAAAGATGGTACACACATCGCCTTCGGTGGTGATGCAGGAGGAAAAATCATAGGCGAGGGAACAGTATCCAACGGGATAATAAGCTTTGATAAAGTCAACTTCTGCTCACAGTTGAACTTTAATTTGTTAAGTGTCTCTGAAATTTGTGATAAATCATATTTTGTTCTTTTTGATGAATCTTTTTGCTACATTTTGAAGCCAGGTTTACGGATTAGCAAAGATAGGGTAGTTGTTAAAGCTGTTAGGGATCGAGATATATACAAGCTGGACATGACTCAAGTTGATCCATCTACAGAAACTACTTGCTTTATTGCTCAAGCATCAAATGATGAAAGTCAGCTTTGGCATAGACGTCTCGGACATTCCAATTTCAAGAATTTGAACAAGCTTGTAGTGGGAAATCATGTTATCGACCTTCCATCAAAGAACTTTGCCACTACTGATCTCTGCCCAGCATGTTTAAAAGGGAAGCAACACAGAGCGTCTTATAAGCCCAAGAAAATAAACTCAAATTCCAAACCTCTCCAGATGTTGCATATGGACCTTTTTGGACCAACAAATGTGAAGAGTATTGGAAGAAAATCTTATTGTTTAGTTATCATTGATGACTTCAAAAGATTTTCATGGGTTTATTTTTGTATGCAAAATCTGAAACGGCTGAATTATTAAAAGAATTCATCACAAAAGTTAAAAACCAATTAGAACAAAAAGTAAAAATAATAAGAAGTGATAATGGAATGGAATTTAAAAATGCTAATAATGACATGTTCTATGCAGAAAATGGAATTGCTCATTAGTTTAGTGCTCCTAGAACTCCATAACAAATGGAGTTGCTGAAAGGAAGAACATAACTTTGATTGAGGCTGCACGATCCATGTTTGCAGATGCGAAAATTCCTATCACTTTCTGGGATGAAGCCATATCTACTACGTGTTTTGTATTGAATCGTACTTTAATTATGAAAGACAAGCTGAAAACTCCTTATGAGTTGATGTTTGGCAGGAAACCAAACATAGATTTTCTTAACTCTTTTGGTTGTCCAGTTATGATTTGAAATTCAAGTGATCAGCTAGGAAAATTTGATTCAAAATCTGATGAAGGATTTTTTGTTGGATATTCATCTGTTTCAAAAGCCTATCAAGTTTATAACTCAAGGACAAATGTTATACTTGAAACATTCAACGTTAAATTCCTTGAAAATTCTTTTACATCAGTTTCAAATGGTCCAACTTGGTTATTTGATTTAGATTCATTGTCAAACTCTTTTCAATCTAACTTATTTGATCAATCTAACTTGCTTGATTCTACAGGTAAGAAGAAACCTTAAGGAGATCTCGGTTCTTTCAGTGATGATTCAGATTCTAATGATATGGATGACTCAAGCCTAGATTATCCATTTTTCTCTTTTGTCAAAGATTCTATAATTCGATTTGAAAATAATGATGATCTCTCTCAACAAGATGAAGATCATTCCGTTTCAGAAAATCAAGATGTTTCATAACCTATTCCTAATGATGGTATAGAAATTGTACAACCTGAGTCTGGAACTTCATCCATTTTTGGTGATGTAGTTGACACCGGTAATCTTGATTACTTCATCAACTCACCGACTCAAGTTCCCAATTTCAATCCACATTCTTCAAACTTATTGCATCAACTTTCCGACTTGAACCAAACTAATCTAGATGTTCATGTTCAAGGGAATGCGATTCCAGCATCTCGTATTCACAAGAACCATCTAACATCTCAGATTATCGGTCCATTGAATGAGAGAACTACAAGGAGTAAATTTGAACAAGCAAATGTGTGTTTATACTCGTGTTTTCTTTCTCAAATTGTTCCTAAAAACATTACCGAAGCGTTAAAGGAAAATAGTTGGATTGAAGCTATGCAAGAAGAATTACTTTAATTCCGCAAACAAGAAGTGTGGAATCTTGTGGATTTACCTGAAGGAGAAAATGCCATAGGCACACGATGGCTGTTCAGAAACAAAACAGATGATCGAGGAATTATCATTCGAAATAAAGCGAGACTTGTCGCACAAGGATACACTTAAGAAGAAGGTATAGATTATGATGAAGTATTTGCTCCAGTTGCAAGACTTGAATCAATTCGTGTCTTCCTGGCTTATGCATCATTCATGAGATTCAAAGTGTATCAAATGGATGTTAAAGGTGCATTCTTGTATAGACCAATCACCGATGATGTGTTCATAAAGCAACCTTCGGGTTTTTGAAGATTCGGAATTTCCTCATCGTGTGTACAAGCTTAGCAAAGCTTTGTATGGACTCCATCAAGCTCCTAGAATCTGGTATGAAACATTATCACAATACTTAATCCAACATGGATACACGCGAGGGAAAATCGATCCGACTCTGTTTATCAAGAAGGATGCTGATGATCTTATATGTGTACAAATATATGTTGATGATATCTTATTTGGTTCTACTAGTCCAAAATTGTGCAATGAATTTGAAGAAATAATGAAATCTTGATTTCAAATGAGTTCTATGGGAGAAATAAATTTCTTTCTTGGACTTCAAGTCAAGCAATCTGCAGATGGAATATTAATAAATCAAGAGAAGTTCGTGGACAAACTCTTAAAGAAATTTAAACTGCAAGATTGTCAGTCCATAAGAACTCCAACTGATATAAACACCAAGATTGAGCCTGATCCGAAAGGAAAATCTGTAGACCAAACTTTATACAGATCTATGATTGGTTCATTGAGGTATCTTACAACATCTAGACCTAACATAATGTATGTTGTTTGTGTCTATGCCAGGTATCAATCAGACCCAAGGTATCTCACTTAATTGCTGTTAAACGCATATTCAAATAACTCAAAGGAAAACCGGCCTTAGGGTTATGGTATCCTTATGAAGGAAACTTCGAGTTATATGGGTATACTGATAGTGATTATGATGGATGTTGTCAAGATAGAAAATCAACTATGGGTGGTTGTCAGTTTTTATGACCAAGATTAGTCTCATGGCAATATAAGAAACAAACAAATGTCTCTGTTTCAACCGCAAAAGCTGAGTACATAGCTGCTTCAGCAGGATGTTATCAAATCCTTTAGTTACAAAACCAACTACTGGATTACGGGTTCAAATTTCTTAGAACTCTAATTTACATTGATAACACTGCTGCTATGTTCATTACTACTAATCCTGTTCAACATTCAAAAACAAAACATATCGAGATTCAATATCATTTTCTCAAAGATAACTCTGAAAAAGGTTTAATCATTCTAATTCCAATTGCAACTGAAAAAATAGTTGGCTTACCTTTTTACTAAAGCCTTCTTACCAGGACGGTTTGAGTATTTGGTAGAGTCAATTGGCCTTATTAACCACATTTAAAAACTGGTTTTTGAGTATTTTAGCTAATTAAGTCTAAATATGATCAGAACCCCCCCTTACCTGAATAGGACACAGCAAGAGAAACTGTCAAAGTTAATTGCTTGATTGTATTTTGTGTGTGCGTGTTTCTTTGAAAATCAAAACCAAATACAAAAATAGAAAATTGAAAAAAATCAAAAGATAAAAATATAAAACAAAAACTACAAAAAATAGTGTTTTCTCTATTAATTCATTATTTAGGATGAATCTATCTTTGCAATATGTGAGAAATGATAGATACATTAGTATGATCAGTTGCATACTTCAGTCGATAACAAAGTCTGACGTGATCAGATATGATGTGCAAGTAAGTTCATGCAATTAGACTGAAAAAGTAAATTCTTATGATTAAACTAAATCACTCATGCATTCATGTTTGTCTATCTTAGCACTAGTGAGTAGTGTTGATTTCTCAAATTGATTGCTTGTTAAGACATAATCTCACACCTAATGGTGATATGAATAACCATTGAGCTTTAAATATTTAAAGCATCTAACACTTCTCTGTTATGAGTCATCATAGACCTAAAGTGATGGAATATCCTTTGTTGTAAGTGATTACAGACCTGGATATTCTCAGTGATGCAACAAGATGCCAATGTGCACAAATACCAAATAAGATCTGGTTATAGTATATGTCAGGTTAACAAGTTGAGAACAGTGACTTCTTGCATATCTTTATGAGAATTAACCTCTCTAAGTATAAGTGTGACTGCATAATGTCATATCTAATTGTACCTTAATCAATCCAAGAATTGAAAAAGTAAGTGTGTTGAATATCTTGCTAAATGCACTCATTTTCTGTACTTAGATCTCGTGTCTCCTTTGCTACAGAAATGCTGACCTGGAACACACTTGATCAGAATCTATTCACTGTCTATGACTATCCATCATTTTTTTATTTCAATGTGCTGATCTTAACTGATATGATCTCACTGCAGACATTAATTCAATTGTAAATATTAGATTTTTTATTCTGCTTTAATTTTGATTTTTGCATGTTTTCTGTGTGCAGGCATATTAACAATGATTAGTGTGATCTTCATGTGACAAATTCAAGAAACTTTTAAGTTTTTTTAAACTTAAAAGTTTAGGGGGAGTAAAAAGAGTAAAAAGTCTAAGAGAAAATAATTCAAATTTCAAGATATGAAAAATCAAAATTTAGTGTTTTGAATGGAAAGGATGAATTTAAAAAGTTCAAGCATGTGTGTGTTTGACATAATATAAAAATGAACCTGAAAAACATTTTAAAGTGGAAAAGCTTCTTGCAAAAGTTTAATATGAGATTATTTGTTAAAATTAGAGACTAAAATGACGGGAAATTATTTTTCAAAATTTAAAACAAAAATAAAAAGGTTAAAACATAAAAAAAAATAAAGGTTTTTTTAAAAAAACTAATAAAAGTTTGAAATGTCAAAAGTTTAAAATTGAGGGTCAATTATGTAAATTTTGGGTGAAAGTCAAAATTTGACAAATTGTTTAAAAAATTAGTATATGAATAGTAATAATTTGTTTAAACAGTGTTCAGGTGAAAGACTTGAAAATTACAAGTGTTAAGACTCATGAAAGTTATCTCATGCACCTAAACAGTGTTCAAAAGTCCAAGTAGGAGCATGATGAATTTTTTAGAATTTGTAAAAGTGTTGGGCGTTTCAGACATTCTCATGCGCCTAAACAGTTGTCATAAGTCTGAAATTTGTGGTTAAGTGTTGGGCGTTTCATCCATCCTCATGCGCCTGCATAGTACCAGACTTTTAAGAATTGGGCGTATCATGTAGAAAATTACCAAGTGTTGGGCGTTTCAGCTAGACCCATGTGCCTAAACAGTGCAAAAGCTTCTAAACAGTGCTTGTGCGTCTGAACAGTGCTCATGCACCTAACCTCATACGCACAAACAGTGCTCATGCGCCTAAATACTTAGTGTAAAAATCAACTCCATGCGCACAAACAATGCTCATGCGCCTAAAAATTTCACTTAGTATAAATACAACACTTTGTGATTTCAGTCTATTCATTGACTCAAAACCCCTGAACTCGCACACCCGTCTCTCGATTAACATTGATAATCTGATTCTATTTGATTTGTGTTCAAAACCTGCATTGATAGTGTTCATTTCTGATTTTAAACACAAATGAATCAAAACCAGAACAAGGCATTTAGGCAAGCATGTTCAAGTATGCTATTGCTAAAGCCTTAAGAGAACAAGAAATGTATAAAGAGAAGCCATTTTTCAAAATTAAAGAAGAGCCAGAAGATTTCTTTGATGTATTAAGACAAAGATAAAAGATTGAAGATTAAAGATTAAAGATAGAAGATTGAAGATAATGACTGAAGACAGATTAAATTTAAAAATCTAAAGACAGAAGATTGATGATTTTGAAAAGTGAAGACAATGTCAATCTTAGGGGGAGTATTGTAGAAGCCTCTCGAAGATTAACATTTATTCTTTATTAGTCTTTGTATAGTTTTTGTCATAGAGGGACTTATTGTGTAAATATATGTTCCCTTTTGTTTTCTTTGATAGTATAAATAGCATAGTATGTATTGTGTAGATAGAAGCTAAGAATCAGTTAGAACGACTTGTAACTGTTTTCTTACACTTGTACTTTCTATGCTTACTATCAATGAAAAACTATGAATGTTTCTGATTTTTTTGCAATGAACTGATTACTTGTGTTTGTTTGATTGAATCGTATCACAATATCATCACAGATTGATCCATTTTGATCCTATCAATTTCATGAATGATGTATAAGCCAGGAAGACATGAATTGATTCAAGTCTTGCAACTGGAGCAAATACTTCATCGAAATCTATTCCTTCTTCTTGGGTGTAACCTTATGCAACGAGTCTCACTTTGTTGCGAACAACAATTCCTCGATCGTCTGTTTTGTTTCGGAACAACCATTTTGTGCCTATGGCATTTTCTCCTTCAGGTAAATCCACAAGCTTCCACAATTCTTGTTTACAAAATTGCAATAACTATTCTTGCATTGCTTCAATCCAACTATTATCCTTTAATGTTTCAGTGATATTTTTAGGAACAATTTGAGATAGAAAACACGAGTATAAGCAGAGATTTGCTTGTTCTGAATGACTTCTCGTTGTTCTCTAATTCAATGGACCGATAATCTAAGATGTAGGATGGTTCTTGTGAACACGAGATGTTGGAATCTTATTCACCTGAATATGAACATCCAGATTAGATTGGTTCAAGTTGGAAAGCTGATGCAATAAGTTCGAAGAATGTGGATTGAAATTAGGAACTTGAGTCGGTGAGTTGATAAAGTAATCAAGATTATCTGTAACAAGTACATCATCAGGAATCGATGATGTTCCGGACTCAGGTTGTATAATTTCAGGACCATCATTAGGAATAGGTTGTGAAACATAGGTATTTTCAGACAAGGAATGTTCTTGAGCTTGTTGATGTTGATCATAAGTTTCAGACTGAAATATAGGATCTTTTACAAAAGAGAAAAATGGATAATCTGGGCTTGAGTCATCCATATCATCAGAATTAGAATCATCGCTGAATGATCCAAGATTTCGTTCTTGTTTCTTCTTTTGACCTATAGATTAAAACAATTAGAATTGAAAGAGTTTGACAAAGAATCTAAATCAAATAACCAAGCCGGACCATTTGAAACTGATGGAAAAGAGTTTTCAAGAAATTTAACGTTGAAAGTTTCAAGTATAACATTTGTCCTAGAGTTATAAACTCTAAAAGATTTTGAAACCGATGAATATCCAACGAAAAATCCTTCATCAGATTTTGCATCAAATTTTCCTAGCTGATCACTTGAATTTAAAATCAAAACTAGACAACCAAAAGATTTAAGAAAATCTATATTAGGTTTCCTGCCAAACATCAACACATAAGGAGTTTTCTATTTATCTTTCATAATCAATGTCTGCACAAAATACGTTGTGGATATAGCTTCATCCCAGAAAGTGATTGGAATTTTGGCATCTGTTAACATAGATCGTGCTGCTTCAATCAAAGTTCGGTTTTTCCTTTCAGCAACTCCATTTTAATGTGGAGTTCTAGGAGCACTGAACTGACAAGCAATACCTTTTTCTGCACAAAACATGTCAATATTAGCATTTTTAGATTCTGTTCTATTATCACTTCTAATAATTTTGACCTTTTGTTCTAATTGATTTTCAACTTTAATGATGAATTCTTTTAATAATTTAGCCGTTTCAGATTTAGCATGCAAAAAGAAAACCTATGAAAATCTTTTAAAGTCATCTATATAACTAAACAGTAAGATTTCATTCCAATACTCTGCATATTTGTTGGTCCGAATAGGTTCATGTGCAACATCCGGAGAGGCTTGGAATTTGAGTTTATCAGCTTGGACTTATAAAACGCTCTGTGTTGCTTTCCTTTTAAACATGCTGAGCAGAGATCAGTTGTGCAAACTTCTTTGTTGAAAGACCTACAACATGATTTCCTGATACAAGCTTATTCATGTTCTTGAAATTGGAATGCCCAAGTCGTCTGTGCCATAACTGGCTTTTGACATTTGATGCTTGAGCAATTAGGCATGTTGTTTCTATAGAAGGATCAACTTGAGACATATCTAATTTGTATACATTTCGATCTCGAACAGCTTTAACAGCTACCTATTCTTTGCTAATTTGAAAACCTGGCTTCAAAATATAACTAAAAGAATCATCAAATAGAACAGAATAAGATTTGTCACAAATTTGGGAAACACTTTAAAGATTAAAGTTCAATTGTGAATAGTAGTTGAGTTTATCAAAGCAAATAATCCCATTGGACACTGTTCCTTCTCCTGTTTTTTTTCACCGGCATCACCTTCGAATGCAACATGTGTACCATCTTTTAACTTAAATTCTTGAAGCAAGGCATGGTTGCCTGTCATATGGCGGCTACACCCACTATCAACATACCATGTGTTAATAGGTCTTCTCGGGCGTAACTACATTTCAAAAAGAATTAAGTTGAGTTATCAACCCAAGCCGAGATGGTCTTGGGCTTGCCAAATTTATCAACAATGGTAAACTGTTTAAAGTAAAGTTTTTTCAAATCAGGCTTATTGTTAACAAATTTACCAATTCCATTTCTTACAAATTTTTTATTATCTTTGATTTGTTTTGTCCTTAAAACATTGTAACATTTTTCAAGATCATCATCAAGATATTTCAAATCATCAGACAAAAAATTTTGTTTACCAAACGTCCCACCATTCTTTCTCACAGATCGTGGAATGAATTTTCCTTGATTATACTGTCTTGGTTTTGCAGCATAAGAATCATCATAAACAGAATCATTTCTTCAAAAAGATCTCAAGCCTAAGGAAGATTGTTTTATTAATCTTTGAAAACCAGCACTTTGATTTCTTTGAAATTGTTGATTGACATATCCATTTCTTAACTGTGGATTAACATATCCATTCCTCGGTGACTTCTTTTTGAAGTAGCAATTCTCAGTTTTGTGAGTTCATTCATCACAATAGGTACAATATTTGTTGAAATAACAATAAGCTGTTGAATGGTTTTTCATATCACAAATGTGACAGTACCTGTTAAAGAAACATTCTTTAGTCTTATGATTGTACATATCACATATATCACAGTACCTTTGTTGAAATTTAAACATCTATTGATTAACTTTTGATGTAGAGGCCACATTTGATCCTTGTTTTGATTTAGGAGTTGAAAAGTTAATCTGTTGTTTTTAATTTAAAAGTTTGTTCTTTTGAAATTTGGGTTTGCCTTTTGCTCATTAACACAATTTCTTGACTCTTTAGATACAAATCTTTTATTCACAGCGGAAGACTTAGGAACTGAACCTATTTTCAGATCAGAGTTAGATTTGTTTTTTGAGTTAGATTTGATTTCTAGAATTTTGTTCATGTCAAAAGTACCCGCAGATACAAACTTTATTTGTTTAAACTGATTAGTTTGATTTGTTCTTTGAGTTTGATTGTTTTGAGAAGAGGTAGATTTAGCATTTTTCCTTCTCCTTCTTTGATTTCTTGATCTTGATGATTTTTGTTTGCTTTGCGATTGAACATCTTCAGTAGACGACTCTTTTGCATTTTCATTATCTTTTTGTTCTTTTTGCCATTTAATGAAATCTGGATTGTTTAATCTGTAGGAAAATGAATCTTCAGATGTTACTTCATCTAGTTTTGTTTTCTCTTTATTCTTTGAGCTTTGTTTGTCATTCTTTACCATCACTTCTTCAATAACAGACTCTTTTGGAACAAACATCTTCTTATTCTTTAGTCATGGTTCATAAGAATTTACTTTTATAGGATGACCAGTTTTAATCTTCTCTGAATCTTGTTCCTTAAATATCTTAATATTTGTTTTCTCTTCATCATTTTCATAATTCTTTTTCATGTTTTGAAAGGGTTTTAGCTTAGCTTTGTTTTTAGGTGAGTGATCATGCATGTTAAAGTCTTCTGGTAGAGTGTTTGTGATAGATTCAGGCATTGGTTCATGGGTAAATCCTAGACCTGTTTTGTTTTTATGTTTCCTCTCACTTACCAGCTATTCTACAATAGTTTTAAAATTTTTAACTTTAGCTAGATCAACCTGAGTTGCATCATGAGCTATTTTTTCTTCTTCTAAATTCTTTGTCATCTCTTCAACTTGTTTCTTCACAAGTTCATGTTCTTTTAGAGGTTTATTCCATGAGGTTTGTAAAGAAAATATTTTTTCATCAGCGACTTTGTGATCATTTTTCAATTTGTTGTGCATTACTTCTTCTTGTTTAAGTTTATCACAGATCTTATATGAATATGTTCTGTAATGCTCAACTTGATCAAAACATGCTTTTGTACACATTTTCTCTCTAACTTAAACATGAATTTCAGGATAACTTGAAGATGAAGTCTCAGAGACAGATGATGGATTCTCAACCTTTGGTTGGTTAGACTGAGCCATAAGTGCAATCTCTTCTGAATCCACTTTTGGGTCAGATTTGTCACTCTAGTCATAGTCTTCATCATCATTTTCTGAATCACTATCAACCTTTGGATCATTATCTTCAGACCAGTCTTCGTTTTGAATATCTGCAACAAGAGATAAACTAGAGGTTAGATCAGCTGTAAATTGTTCAGCATAAGCACTCCAGTCATATCCATCTTTAATGCTAACAACAAGACCTTTCTTTGGCTCTTCAGATGATTTTGATTCATCTTTAATTTCTGGCATAGGAAGACTCTGATAATGCTTTTGGAAGGTTTTCTGAGACTGTTGATGATATCTTTGATTGCTAAAACCTGCTTGACTGTTTCCTCCTTGGTTTCTGGGAGCTTTACATTCTCTCGAGAAATGACCATAGTTGTTGCTGTTGAAGCACCTTGATTTTGATTTTTAAAGCCAGCAGTTTTGTTAGCACCTGGCTTGTGGTTCCTGTTAACATAAGAGTGTTTCTGGGTTCTATAAGCAATCATCACCATCTGCCAGTTCAAGTCCATCTCTTCCACATCATCAGGATCCATCTTGAACAAATCCTGCAAAACATGATCTAATTGTGTTAGATGACTACCTTGATAAGCTTGAAAACTTGCCATAAAAGCAGTAAAAGCAGATTCAGACTCATCATCCTGTAAAAGGATATTAATAACATCTTTAACTTTGCTAGTTTTAGCAGAGTTAGAAGATGGAGTCTTAGTTTGAGGTTTGGGAGTTTAAGTTTTAGGAGGAGACTGAGATTGAGGTTGAGTTGTGTAAACAGGAGTACTTGTGTAAGAAGAATCTGTAAAGAAACCAGCTCCGACAAACAAATCACCCTCTTCTTCTGGATATTTATCATCTTTGGCCAGAAAAGCATTCTCCACACAACATCCTTATATCGAGACATTGAAGCAGCTCTATCATTGTTTCTGGAGCTCTTATCAATCTTAACTCATTCAATCTTGGCAATCAAAAGATCTAGATCCATAGGAAACTTTTCAGCATGTGACAGTGTAACTGTTTGTTTCCATGAAGATGGAAGAGCATTGAGAAGTCTGAAATTTAGATCTTTTAGATCATTTTTGATACCAGCCGTTGACATCTTAGTAGTTAGTTGCATAAATTTGTTCATCATTTGATTTATTGTTTCCCCAGAAATATGCTCAAACAACTTTAACTGACTCTTAAGTTTCTGCTTTTTAAGATCTTGTATCTCTTTACCTCCTTCACAAATGATTTTCAAATCCTTGTACATAGTGTACCTAGTTTGATAACCATCAAGTCTAGTCAAGACTTCTAATGGTAATCCCTTACACATTAGTGAATAAGCTTTGATATCATTCTTTACTTTCCTTAAGTCATCACCTTGCAAACCATCCTCAGGATAAAGTTCTTGAGAGTCTTTTATGTAAAACAATTCTCTATTAGGACCATCATATGTAATCGGGATATGAGGTTCTTTCTCTATTGACTTCCACATGTTAGTGTCAATAGAATTTAAATGATTCTTCAGCCTTAAAGACCAGTTCTTGAAATCAGCTCTGTTCTTTAGCTTTGGAACCCTGTTCTCAGAATCTTCAGTAGTGAATTAAAAAAAGACTTGTTTTTGTTGTTTTAAGTTTTGAATTAAAAACTATTAAATGAAAATATATTTTGGATTTTAGTTTTTGTAAAAAATTTCTAAGTGTAAACCGATAAGTCTGAAAGCTGAAGTGCCTGAATAGTTGACAAGCGCCTAAATAGTAGTGAAACGCCTACACAGTTCTCAAACACCTGACTTTGAAGTAGAAATGCCCAAGGGAATGCCTTAGTAGAATTATGAAAAACACCCAACTAAAATGCGGCTGAACAGTTGCAATGCGCCCAAACAGTTGTTAACCGCCTGGGGTCTAAACAGTTGAAATGCGCCTAAACAGTTGAAATGCGCATAGAATTACTTTGTTTCTGCAAAGTCACCAAGTGTCCAAACAGTCTCAAAACGTCTCAATAGTGGTCAAACGCCTAATCTGAAATGTCTACACAGTATCAAAACCCCCAAATAGTTGAAATGTACCTAGATACTTGGGAAATTTTAAGCAATTTTCAACCATAATGCGCCTAATTCATCAGCATAACGAACTCAGATCTTATGAAAATCTTCAAAACATGATTAATTGATCTAAAAACTTCCAATTTGGTAATAATTAGGTCGATTAACAATCCTTAATCATCAATTTGCTCAAACAACAACAACAAATCAGTATTCTGATTGAATTTCAGTCCGAATATGAAGAACAAAGTTTGAACACTATTTTGATCAATTTTTCAGATTTGAATACAAAATTGTGATTCAAGTCATGTTTCTATGAATGAATCACAACTGAAAACAACAATTAAATGATCAAATTGCAATCAATCACAGATTTCACGTGATTCAAAGAGCTCAAAATGTCGATAAGTTTTGATCACTGAACCAAAAGCTCTGATACCAATTGATCAGTTCAAAAGGATCAAATCTGTGATGATTTCATGATGCAATAATCAATTCAAACACAAAGTAATCAAACACAAGCAATTACATTAAAAAAATCATAGATTTCATTGATAGCAAATGCACGGATACAATGTGTTAGGGTTACAGTTCATGCAACAGTCTCTCACTGTTTCTTAGATCTAAGATGTCTAAGATCTAGTCTCTCTCTCTTGTCTCCCTTGCATATATATAAAATATCCTATTTATACTATCAATAAACTAAGGAACATATATTTACAAATAAGTCTCTATACTATGACAAAAAAAACAACATAAAGACAAAATGTTAATCTTTCATGAAGTCTATCAGAAGTTCTTCATATACTTTAGAATGAAAACTACTTAGTCTCGAAAGACTTAGTTTCCTTTGGAAGTTCTTCATACTTAAGCTTTGGAAGATCTTCAAGTTTTCTTCGAAAGAGCAGCTTTGTCTTCGGAAGACTTCTTCAATTGTACATCAAAATACTCTAAGTATTGTTTTGGTTACACCAGCCTCATATGATCCAACAAACTCCCCCTAGGCTGATGCTACCAAAACATCACTTCCTTCTACTCCTTAAAGTTTTCAACACTAGGTAAAGAAGATATTTGTTTGTCTCCTTGTTCATCCCTGATGTGGTGGTGAGGATCTTGTACAAGTTATTCGTAGATAATATATCAAATCTGTTGTTCTGAATGACATGCACCCTTTGCTACGTTCCTCTGAAGAGAGTTAGTTAATAGGAATTGTAGTCATATTCCAATCTAACTATAGGTTCAAAAGTTGAGCCTTCAACCATCCGAAGGAATGTTTTTCCTTTTATAGTTGTGCCTTCTTCCTCATCCTTTGCTCTCTTTTTCAAGTCTTCTTCAGCCTTGGCTTTCTTTGTATGCTCAGCCAGATGAAGATTGCTCAAATGGTTTCTGATATGAGAAGCAACTTGATAGTTGGTGGGATTAGAGAATGGTTTCTCTGCTAACTCAGCAATGTCAAATTTGTTGGAGTGTAACAGAGATGAAGTATCAACCCTGTTTACTTCACCATTCTCTCTTTCCACAGCAAAGCTGTGTGAAGGTTCACTGAACCTCCACTAGACTATTTGTTTTCTAGGATTGAAAGGTTTGGATGAAAGCTTGTCCCCCTTCCTAGTATCCAGCAGAGTCACCAGTCTCTTTCTTAACTTCCTCTCTTCTTTTGTTAGAACATCTGAATTGACTGTAAGAAGTTGGAGAGCTTGGTCCAGTGTTCCCCTAGGCAAATCAAGGAATTCTTCTCTTATGAGGGAACTAGAAGAGCCATTAATATATTTCAGCTTAATTGTCTCTTCAACACCAGAGATTTCGCTTAGTGTTGTGCAGTTGATGAGTTTCTTCTTGAACTCCTTGAACTCTTCTAAGGTCAGGGGCTTAGATGTTTCGAAAGATGGTTAGGTTAGAGATTAGGTTCTAGGTTGTGTTTTGGGTTTGAGGATTGGTAGTAGAGGTGGTAGTTGGGAAGCAATGGGTGAGGGTGTAGGTAAGGCTGATGGTATGGGTTTACAGGTGTGAGGCTAAATGGTTGGTTTAGTTTTGATGGGAAGGGAAAAGGTGTGGGTGTTGGTTGTGCTAGTTTGGGTGTTGGTGTTGGCTTGCTTGTTGGTGTTGGTTTGGGTGCCATCTTTTGAACACTTGATGTTTGAATCTACTCATGCCTTCTTCCTAAGCGAATGCCAGCCTTGATGTTGTTGACATGTCGTTGTAGGGACTTCAGTGACATGGGACCCGCTTGCCTACCAGAGAAGCCAAAGGCTTTGTAATAAGTTTTCATCCATTCCTTATATCCCTCCTTCTTGGCAGCAACAAGTTGTGGCTCTTCCTCCTTCTTCTTCTTCTTCCTCAACTTCTCCCTAGCATCCATCTTCCTTTCTTTGTTGATCTGATCTTGTTCTTTATGAAAAAGAAATAAGATCATATCATAATTATGGGGTGCCAGGTCCTCTTGAGAATAGCCTCCAGAGCAGAGAAAGGCTATCCTCTCCATCCTCTCCCTTTCCATAGCCTCCTCCTTCCTTTTCCTCTTCTCCTCCTCTTTGGCCAACCTTTCTGCTTCCAATCTTTCCTTTTGTAACAAGGTAGCCTTCTATCTTCACAAGCTCATCAAGTGGTCGTAGAAGAATTTCTTCATTGGCTACTCCCAGGCTGATGAGCCTGTCAATGACCTCCACTCTGTTTTTGTTGTTGATACTTTCTTAAGCTGATGCTGCTGCTTTGCTACTTGCAGCCAACAGCTTCCCAGTATCAACTCTTCCTTTCTTCTTGACCTTTTCCAATCTTTCCTCCTTTAGAAGATCCTTAGCAGTTAGCTTCCTCTTCCCCTTAGGATCAGAGGAAGATTCCGCCTTTAGAGACTCAGGTTTAGAGGATTCAGGTTGGAGAGAGGGGGTTTGAGCTGCAGGAAACACGTACAAGATGGATCTGCAGGAAACATCTCCCTATAGGGAAATTTCTTGCTTTCTGTCCTTTCTGTCTAAAGCAAATAGTGATGAGTCTTTCCTTTGGCATAAAAGAATGTGCCATGTAAACTTTAAAAACATCAATAAATTTATTAAGAATGATTTGGTAACTGGAATGCCAAAGAAAGAGTTTACAAGTGATGACCACTGTGTGGTATGCCTGAAAGGGAAGCAACACAAAGTGTCACACAAGCCAAAGGAAATGAACTCTATCACTACTCCCCTACACTTGTTACATATGAATTTGTTTGGCCCCACCAGTGTAATTAGTCTAGGAAGGACCTCTTACTGTTTAGTGATCATAGATGATTTGACAAGATTCACTTGGGTGTTTTTCCTTAGAACTAAGGATGAAACCCCTAAAATCTTAAAGAACTTCATTCTGAAAATTGAGAATCAATCTGATCCCAAGGTCAAGACCATAAGATGTGATCAAGGAACCGAATTTAAAAACCTAATCCTTGATACATTTTGTGATGAAAATGGTATTTCAAGACAATATAGTGCTCCCAGGACTCCTCAGCAAAATGTTGTTGCTGAGAGGAGAAACAAGACACTTATTGAAGCTGCTAGAACCATGTTGTCTGACTCTAAACTGCCTATCACGTTCTGGGCAGAGGCTGTTAACACAGCCTGCTATGTGCAGAATAGAGTTTTAGTGGTTAAGACACATGGTAAGACTCCTTATGAACTATGGCATAAAAGGAGACCATTCATTGGTTTTCTCTGAACATTTGGATGTCCTTGCACCATCTTGAATACCAAAGATCAATAGCCAAGTTTGCTAAGAAATCAGATGATGGACACTTTGTTGGATACTCTTCTCAAGCTAAGGTTTATAGAGTATACAATCTTAGAACTAGAATCATTAAGGAGTCAACCAATGTGACTTTCAATGAACACACACCCTGTGTGAAAGGTTCTGGTCTAGATTGGCTGTCAGATCTTGATTTAGTTACCAACTATTTTAACAAGTCTTGTGAGAATGTTTCAGGATCTACAGATAACAGATCAACAGAAGATCCTGATCCAAAATTTGAGCTGAGAAGACCAACCAAGAAGACTACTTCAGCTCCAGTGGTAACTAACCCTGTAATTGAGGCTCCTATCAGCACAAGCATGACAAATACTGCTGATTCAATTGAATTGCCTTCAAATTCCAACTTAGAAGCTCAGAATTCAGGAGAAGGAACTTCTAATGCAGGAGGAATAGGAGGTGGTGACAGTGATCAAGAATTTCTTGATGCTGATAACCACTCCATTAAAGACAACATGAATGATGTCACACACTCATTGGATCAAGTTTCTCTTGATAAGTGTGCTGATATGGTCGGAGATAACTCATTGCCAGAACATAATTTCTCTAATTTAGATCTGTCTAACCAACTTGCTATGATCCCTCAACATTGGATCCACAAGTCACATCCCACCATAAACATCAATGGAAATGTTGACTCAGGGGTAAGAACAAGAGGGCAAACTCATGACAGCTATGTTTGTCTACATTCTTGGTTCTTATCCCAGATAGAGCCTAAGAAAGTTGATGAGGCTTTGAAGGAAGGAAGCTGGATTGAAGCTATGCAAGATGAGCTACTTCAAATCAGAAGACAGAAGGTGTGGAAGTTATGCCCTCTTCCTCAAGGGAAGACTGTCATAGGTACCAAATGGGTATTCAAGAACAAGAAGGATGATAGAGGGATTATTGTCAAGAACAAGGCTAGACTGGTTGTCCAAGGATACACTCAAGAAGAAGGGATCGTTTACACTAATGTTTTTGCTCCAATTGCAAGACTTGAAGCTGTAAGAATATTCCTGGCTTATGCTGCATCCAAGGATTTCAAGGCCTACCAACTTGATTTGAAATATGCTTTTCTCTATGGGGTGATTGATGAAGAAGTTTATATTAAACAACCACCTAGCTTTGCAGACCAGATCATCTAGATTATGTCTGTAAGCTTGATAACGCTCTATATGGACTGTATCAAGCTCTAAGAAAGTGGTATGAGACACTATCGACATACCTCTGTCAATATGGATACAAAAGAGGTACTATTGATGGGACTCTCTTCATAAAAGAAACAGAGAATGACACACTGCTAGTTCAAATATATGTAGATGACATCATCTTTGGTTCAACTAATCTAAAGCTCTGCAAAGACTTTGAGATGCTGATGAATAATCGATTTGAAATGAGTGCCATGGGGGAACTCAGTTTCTTTCAAGGAATTCAAGTGAAGTAGGTTGAAGATGGCATCTTTATTAGTTAGTCAAAGTATGTACAAGACATACTTACAAGATTCAAGATGACGGACTGTAAGGTTGCAAGGACACCCATAGCCAGAAACCACTCCCTTGGTCCTGATCTTAAGGGGAAGTGTGTTGATGAACATCTTTATAGGTCTATGATTGGGTCACTTATGTACCTTACTACTAGCAGGCCTGATATTATGTTTGCCACATGTATATGTGCAAGATATCAAGCCAACCCCAAGATGTCACGCCTAATCACTGTCAAAAGGATTCTCAGATACCTCAAAGGTGCTCCAAATCTAGGCCTTTGGTATCCAAAGAATTCAGACTTTAATCTATATGCTTATACAGATAGTGATTATGGTGGCTGCAACATGACTGTAAAGTCCACATCTGGGGGATGTCAATTCCTTGGTGGAATGATAGTCTCTTGGCAATGCAAGAAGCAATCCTGTGTTTGCATCGACTGCTGAAGCTGAATACATTGCTGCTGCAAGCTGCTGTGCTCAAGTGCTCTAGATTCAAAATCAGATGCTAGACAATGGGTTCAACTTCAAGGAGACTCACATCTACAAAGACAACAACAGTGACATCTCCATTAGAGAAAATCCTATGTAGTACTCAAGGACTAAACACATCAATATCAGGTATCATCTGATTAGGAATAATTTTGAAAAGGGATTGATCAAACTAATCAAAGTTAACACAAATAAACAATATGTTGATCTGTTCATAAAGGCATTTGAATAACAGAGATTTAAATATCTTGTATTAGCTATTGGGATGATTTACTTTGAATAGATTTTCCTTAATAAGTTAATCAACTTTATTTCCTAAAACTATGTGTCCTAAGTTGTCGATTAGATCACCTCATAAGCCCAGTTCTCTTTGGAAGAAAACTAACTTTTAACTAATATTCTTCAGATTTGTGAAAATTTACCTTCGGAAGAACTCAAATTGCCTTCGGAAGAAATTTATGTCTTTAAATCATTTAACAGCTTATCTAAGATTTACCTTCGGAAGAAATTCTTGGAGTATCTTCTGAAGCTTAAATTTGTATATAAGCACTTAAATGTATTCAAAGAACAAATATCTTCCGAAAGCAACTAAGTCTTAGAAGACTTGTTCACTTCTTCCGAAGCCAAATTTTAAAAAATTCTTTGAAATATCTTCCTAAGCAAAACTTGCCTTCGGAAGCTTTGCTACAAAGCTTCCAAAGCCAAAATTGCCTTCGAAAGTTTTACAACTTCCAAGAAAACTAACTTTTTGGGCGCACTTTTTCAGAAGTAGGACCCACTTATGGATTTCAAAGTTTATCTTTTTATCATAACTTTACCTCAAATCCACGACATATATCTTCCAAATGGTTCTATTTCGTCTCTCTACTCTCACCGATCCTTACCCTAAATTTACCCCCAAATTTCATATTCTTCTTCCTTACTTCACTGCCAAAGCTTCTTCAAATGGCCAACATTGATCGTCATAACGACCCTGCTTTTTCCATGCACCTACACAGGCAACACAATCAGGTTGCCCTGTTACACTCTGAAAAGGATCCAAGCTACTCAGATGTGTGTAGGTACCTTTCTTCGTCGCACTACTTCACCTCCCTTACAATTGATCCTCCTCTCTATGAGGATTAGTTGCTTGAGTTCTGGAGGACTTGTCAAGAGGTCACCATGGACGGGGAGAAGGTACTATCTGCTACAGTGTAGGGGAAGACAGTTTTCATCTCTCCGGCCATCATAAACATCCATTTGCAGCTAGATTGTGAAGCAGGTGAGCTATCCTTTCCCAAATCTGCTGTCAACCACTCCTTTCAGCAGATGGGCTATGAAGGTGACTTCTTAGTCAAAACCTTCAGGAAGAGGAAGGTCTTATCTCAATTGAAATACTTCCTCCATGTCGTCATTTACAGCCTTTCTAAGAAGCATGGAGGATGGGATCAAGTTCCAGAAGACCTCTCCTTTATAGTCCATGGGATGGTACAAGGCGTCAAGTTCAGGTACTCTCAGTTTGTATATACTAATTTACTTGCAAACTTGGACTCCTTAGAGTACTACATGTTCCATAGGTTTGTTCAACACATTCTCAACTGTGAGTTGGGACCACAGTTGAGGGGAACATGTAATATTTTTAAAATAGGACAAATAAGGTCTGACATCTTCAAAATCTTGAAGAAGCCAACTGTTGGCTTCTCTGGGGTAGAAACAGCCCTTGTCCTAAAAACGTTTGAGCTTATTGCTCATGGTGAAAACCTAGCAGCACCAGCTAGTGTTGAACCAACACCCTCCACCTCTGAACCACCTCAAACACAGCCTACCATCACCATCACCTACAAAAGAAAATCCCAAGGAACCCCTGCACTTGCTACTGAGCATGTGCAGGCACCCATATCAGAACCCATACAAGAGGAAGTGGAATCTCGAGCTCCTACTTCCCCTGAGGAGTAGACCACTCCCATCTTTCAACCAATCAGTGCTGAGGTTCCTCATGCTCAGCCGGATGAGCTCACAACCCCACAACAGCCTTAAGCCATCACTCTGAGTCTCAACACTCTAGTGATCAACCTTCTGGGGAAAGCTACCATCCCCAACCTCTTGATCTAAACCGCCCCATTCCCAGCCTTGACTTCTATTCTGATGAAGATTTAGGCTTCAGTGAGTACCATGAGTCTCTCCTCTTTTCCCACACTCAAGGAGAGATGAGTACTCCTGCTTCCCCCATCTCTAGCCCATATCAGCAACCCCCTATTGAGGTGGATAGTCCTAAACTTATTTAGGAAATGTATATGGCAGAGGCTATCACTTTTCCAAGTGATAACATTACTAGGACCTCTACCATGGCAACCCAGCCTCTTGACACTTCTCTAAAAGTTGTCATCAGGCAGGGGAAATCCAGCAGCCAAGAAACCTATGCTGGTGGTGAGGAAGAAGACTTAGGTCCAATTCTCTCATCCCCTAATGATTCTTCATCTGAAGATGAGGGGAGTCTGCAACAAAAGGTGCACAAACTGTCATATCTCTGTACCTATTTTGTTTCACAAATAGCTCATCTGGAATCTCAGGTGACTATCCTACAGAAGAGGGTCAATGACCAGCAACTTGAGATCACCTATCTCAAGGCCAAGTTGGCTGATAGACCCATAAGGACAACTCATCCAGGTCCACAAGAACCTGTGGATGTCATGGATCAATCTCCCAGCTCACCTATGCAAGAGGGTGATGCTACCAAAAAGGAGGAGGAAATTTTGACAATCACAGAACCTAGGAGTTCTTCCTAAAGTATGGACATAGAGGAATCACCATCCTCTCTTATAGTTGTTCATACTCAGAAACCTCCTCTGGACAGTTATCTGAACTTGCTCATCCAATAACTGTTTGAGGAGGGAATACCAAGAGCAATGTCTGCCCCTTTTGAGAACCCAATCTGGAGGTGGGGGTATGACAGCAATAGGAGAGCTCTTGTGATCTCTAGAGCTCAGGGTCAACTAGAAGTTCTCAACATTTCAGACATGGGTTTCTATGAGAGCATCAACTTGGTAGATCTACCACTTGTCAACCCAAGCAATAATAGACAAGAAGCAAGATTGGCAAAAAGAATCCAAGACAGGGTGCTTGAGGAGTTTAAATTGAGATCAAAATTATATAGACAGAGGCTAGCAGGTGAGATCTTTGGTCAACTAGATGTTGAGGTAGACCTGGAGATTAGCTTCGAAGGGAAAACCTTGACTGAAGGCCCAGAGGTTGAACCTGTGAACCTTGAGACAGGATCTCCCTCTACACCCATTACCCTTAGTGAAACACCAGCTGGTGATGGTGTTTCACAACCTCTCTCTGGCCAGATCTTGACAGCTGAACCGAGCAATGAAGGCCAAAGCTCTCTCCAGCTTGAGTCACCAAAGCCTGTGGATGACAAAGGCAAAAGCAAAATGACTCTTGAGGAGATTGAGGAGGAGAAGAGAGAGAGGAAGATGAAGTTGAGGGGAAAGAGTTCAAGTGGTTCCCCAGGGTTTATGGAAGCTACAATCAGGGTTGCCCCCAGGCTAAACACTCAGGAAGATGATTTAAGGACAGCCAGACTAAACTACCTGGGAACCAGAAACTATAATGTTAATGAACTCATCTCTCTCCCCTTAGATGAATTGAATGAACTGGCTGACACAGAGTTGTCAAAGGAAAGGAAGGAAGCAGAGGATCCAGCATTGCTCCTCAAGCACAAGGAAGAAATGAGGCTGAAAAGACTCTACAAGAACATTCATGTCCCCTCCCCAGTTCAAGAAAGTCCTAAGCCAGAGACTGTGGCCACTAAACAACCTCAGGTAGCAACTGAAGAAGAAAGACTAAAGATGATCAGCTACCTGAGTGTCACAGATCTCTATCAGGCAGATGAACTTCTTCCCTTACCATCTGAATACATATTGTTTGAATACAAAAAGCAGATGGAAGAAAAAGCTAAAAGAGAAAAACAAGCTGAAAAGAAAAGATTAAGGGAAGAAGCTGCAAAGTCAAGGGCCATCATCCATAAAAGCCAAAAGAAGTCTGCTGACAGACAAAGGATGACGAACTTCTTGAAGCTGTATGGATTCTCTAGAAGGAGGCTTGGCCCTATGTCTCTATCCATAATGGATGAGCATATCAGGGTAATAAAGTAGAAGATAAAGAAGGGAGAGCTGGTGGACTTGCATTCTCCACCAAGTCTAGCTCAACCTGAAGTTGAGGTGAAGGTTGGACCCACTGAGACAACACAACCTGAACCTGGAGCTGCATCTCAGCCAACTTCATCTTCTGATCCATAGCAGGGTCCTCCTCTCTCTTCTTCTGAACCTGTGAGAGAGGAGATCCCAACTGAGGGGGACTCAACTGAACAACCTGGTACTCAAGACCAGTCCCCTCAGTTAAAATCATTAGGGAGAAGAAAAAGGATGGCCAGAAGATCAACCTCAAAGAGAAAAAGAAGAAAGGCATCCACCTCCTAACCTCAGGATGAGTCAGAGCATCCTGAGGGAGTGAATGAAGAGGTCTCTCAACAAACTCCAATCATAGTAGAGCCTCTTGCTATTAGAAGACAAATTATGTCATGGTCTTATGAGGAAGATCAAGACAGATGGTATGTCATAAGAGATCAGGAAGGCATGCATGTCTATTCCTTAGAAGACATGCTCAATCTTCCACTGCATGATCTCTTTGACATGAGAAGGTTCTATGTTAGTCTGAAGGATCCAGACCTAATGATAAAGAAAGGTATGCTGAGGATCCTAATATGGACTATCAAAATATGAAGAACTTCTCTGTTTTGATAGCATCAGCCTAGGGGGAGTTTGTAAGATCATCTGAAGATTATGAGGCTGATGCAACCAACAAGCCAGAACAACCAAGTCTTCCATGCATACACTAAGGAACAAAGATGAACTAGATTTGGAAGTCTTACGCTCTCAAATGTGTCAAAGTGTAAGATCTTCTGAAGCTAACAGTTTAGAAGGAGTTACTTCGGAAGTTTCACACTCAAACAGAAAAATACTCTAAGTGTGAAATCTTCCAAAGCCAAAGACCAGGATCTTTCGAAGCCAAAGATGAAATCTTTCGAAGCTTCAGAGACAAAGTCTTCCGAAGCTGTGAAGACTGATTTCTTCAGAGGACAGAGAAAATATGCTTTCTCTGAATCAACTTTTGATAAAGCTGACACACTTTCTGCTGCCTGCTCTGGTAGTTCACCTACTTTACACAAGTTTGTGAAACTTCCATGCTTTATCAAAAAGTAGGAATGGTCATTGTCTGTAACTTACCTTACTTGTCTCTGTAGACTATTTGTATTAGGAAAAGTCAGTGAGCTATGGCATGTCATAGTCACTAGTCAAAAGGCAATCTGCCTTTTAACTGTAGATTGATCTTGTTGTTTAGATTAGTCAAATCCCAACTATCTTTACATGTAAGTGACGGTTGTATGTTGTAGTATAAATGTTTCTCAGGTCCTTGTAATTTCCATGAATGCTTTGTAACACTTGTAAAAGAAAATGAGATCAATATACAACATCCTTGAAAACCTATCTTGTGTTCTTGTGTTGTTCTTAGTTCTGTCTCTTTAATTTACTTGTGTTCTTAGTATCATCTGTATCTAATTACCAGTTCCCTATTTGAATTGTTTAATGATCTAAGATCTCTTCTCAGTGTGAAACTAAGTGTTAAGTACCCTTACCCGGTCCTGCATAGATCAACATCATGGCACGAATGAAACATAATGTCCTTATCAGGTCAGGTTGATAGGTCAATGAGGGATAGGAAAGTTAATTCTAATGACCCATGACCTTGGTCAGCACCTAAGGGTTCTTCTGCTAGAGGAGATGACCCGATGATGTTGGTGTCACTTTTTGGCTGCTCAGGGGAGTGTTGAGACTCACCCTGAAGGCTAAAGGCTTGGGTTGTGGGCTCGTCAGCTTGAGACTAATGAGACTTAATGCTGACATTGAGGTCAATGGTGGAGGATGGTTGGACCTTTGGCTGAGTGGGAGCCCTGAGTTCCACTCGAGTCTTTTTGGTTTGAACATAGGGGACCTGATCAATCAGAGTAGATTGATCACAGGTTCGTTTTGGGCATCTTTTGTAAGTAATCTTGATTGGGTGGGAAGAAGTGATTGGCATTTGAATGGTGGTGTCCGATGTGGGTTCATCACCTGATGGGCTTGCAGGGTTGTTACCAGGAGCCGTTGGCTCGCGCATACCTGGAAGAAGATCAGTGAATCTTCCAGAGAAGTTAGTGGACACCTTCTTAAAAAATCTGAAGATTCCAGGTCACATGTGATGGACTAGTAGAACGTCTGGACATTGTAATCTGTCCTGGTCCAGCTCATAATTGATTATGTGCTGAATGAATCGGGGATACATGTAGAATGGATCTCGGGTGAGATTGCCTCCTAAGTTGTTAAGCACAAAGCATGAATTGTTGAGGCGCAATCCATTTACCAACCCGTGGACTAGGCAGCCAAAATCATATGGGATTTGATCCCATCCCCCGGACTTGCTGGATAGGTAGTGCAGAACAATGTGCAGCAAGAACTTCCAATTGTAGGAGAAGTTAAATTTATATACTGTAGACTTACGCACATCGCGGCCATATCCTATCTGAGTGTACGTGTCTTCTAACTTAGATTTGGGGAATTCAGTAAGGGTGCCCTCATCATGAAGCTCCAGATGCTCCCTGATGGTTGATTCAGTAATGGTGATCTCCTGCCTGCAGATCCTCGAGCTGATGACCCTTTCATCATTTAGTGTTTCACTTCGACCATTGGCCTAGAATACGGCCATATGGTTAGAGTAGATGGTGGGGTTAACAGTAAGGGCAATGACATATGCCGATTTAGACAGAAAGTTCACAATAGGGCAAAGTCGGAATCCTTTGAAGAATCAAGGATAGCGACCTGATTATGTTGGAGATTTATGGCCATTGTTAAGAGGTATAGTTGGATTATAGGAATTTGAGAGTGAGTGAAGAAGATAGTGGTAATTTGGGGCTTTTGCTGTAGTAAAGAACCTAAAGAAAGAGAGTCGGAAATTTTAAATGGGTTAAAAAATCAAACCGATAAGGTGAAAGGACAGTTTAGGTTTCAATTTGACAAGGGCTTTAAGGTAAACCATTTAAAATATTCCGACAATCATTAATAAAATATTACTTTTTACAGAGTGGGGCCCAAAGATTTCCGTTACACAGTAAAGGTTTTCTTTTAAAGGTAAAATTGCTTAAGAGAGAAAACACTTGTGTTTCTCAGTATTATCTTCCGAAGCCATTTTTACTTCTGAAATCAAAACGTGTCTCAATGACAAGTTTGCTTCTGAGAGTACAGTCTTCTTTCAAGAACAGAAGTTAGTAAGCTTTGGAAGTAGATTTGATCTATGATCAATTCTTCTTCTGAGGCTAAAAACTCTTCGTAAGATAATATTTATGCAGAAGAATTTGCCTTCGAAAGATGGATAAAGATTTCTTCTGAGGGTAAATTTCTCTTCGGAAGTATTTACACTTAGATTTTTGAAGAAAGCCTTTTTGTAACAGGCTTAGATTGTATTTAGACAACATAGACAAGACATATTTAAAAAGGATTTTCAAAAGAGAAGAACTAGTCAATGTTAATCATCCCAATAGTTGTAGTTAAATATTTAAATCTTTGTTCATCAAAGGCATTGGTGAACAAGTCAGCATGTTGTTCATTTGAATTCACTTTGACTAGCTTTATTAGATTTTTCTCATGAATATCTCTAATGAAATGATACCTGATGTCAATATGCTTTGTCTTGGAGTGCTTAACCGGATTTTCTGTGATAGAAATGGAACTCATGTTGTCTATGTGGATAGGAGTCTCCATGAAGTTAAAACCATAGTCCAGCATCTAATTTTGAATACATAGCAGTTGAGCATAGCAGCTCGAAGCAGCAATGTATTCAACTTTAGCAGTTGATGTAAAGACACATGATTGCTTCTTGCATTGCCAGGAGATAATCCTTCCACCAAGAAATTGACATCCTCTGAATATGGATTTCTTGTAGATGTTGCAGCCACCATAATCACTATCAGTGTACCCATAGAGATTCAAGTCCTTATTCTTAGGATACCAGAGACCTAGTTTGGGAGCTCCTTTAAGGTATATAAGAATTCCCTTGGAAGCAATTAGGTGAGACACCTTGGGTGCAGCCTGATATCTTGCACAAATGCAGGTTGCAAACATGATATCAGGTCTACTTGCAATGAGATACATCAAAGATCCAATAATCACCCTGTACTGATGCTGATCAGTATCCTTCCCCTTGGAATCAGGACAAAGATTGTGATTTTTGGGTATAGATGTCTTTTCTATTTTACAATCTTTCATCTCAAATCTCTCTAAGATGTCATTAACATACTTAGATTGATTGATGAAGAACCCTTCTTCCATCAGCTTCACTTGAATTCCAAGGAAGAAATCCATCTTTCCCGTTGAACTCATCTCAAACTTTTTCCTAATGATACTTTCAAAGTCTTTGCATATTTGGTCATTTGAGGAACCAAATATGATGTCATCAACATAGACTTGAACAAGTAGCATGTCTTCCCAGACTTCTTAAAGAACAATGCCTTGTCTATGGTGCCTCTGGTGTAGCCATTCCAATGAAAAACTAAGACAGGGTCTCATACATTAGCCTAGGTGCTTGATGCAACTCATAAAGAGCTTTATCCAGTTTGCACACATAGTTGGGGTGATGTGGGTCTTCAAATCCAGGTGGCTGACACACATAGACTTCGCTATCGATATCCCCATTTAAAAATGCACATTAGACATCAAGTTGATAGAAAGTGAAGTTCTTGGATGCTGCAAAACCAAGGAAGGTTCTCACACCCTCAAGTCTTGCAACAGGTGCAAGGACATTAGTGTAATCTATGCCTTCCTCTTGTGTGTATCCTTTAACAAAAAGTCTTGCCTTGTTCTTGATCATCAAACCTCTATCATGTCTCTTATTTCTGAAGACCCACTTGGTGCCAATGGGGACATGGCCAGGTGGCAACAGACATAAGTTCCATACCTTTTGCCTCTTGAATTGAAACAACTCCTCCTGCATAGCTTCAATCCAATTGTTGTCCTTGAGGGTTTCTTCGACCTTCTTTGGTTCTATTTGAGAGAGAAAGTATGAGTAAAAGTAGACATTCCCATTATGGGTCTGACTTCTTGTTCTCACACCTTCTGAGACATACCCAATGATGTTCTTAGTTGGGTCAGTGTTATGTATCATGAGCCTAGGAATCAAATCTAGTTGCATAGAGAGATCCAAGTTTGAGAAGTTTTGCTCAGGATTTCGAACACCATGACCAGCTGATGTCTCATGCTCATTCAATGAGGACTTATTGAATGAATGTGTGACAGCATCAATAATATTCTGCTGAGAAGTAGTAACAACAGTTGCCTGTTCCTCCAAATTACTATCTTCATCAGCTTGGTGTTGAATGTTGGAGTTGTCAGCTGATGAGTTTTGAGGCTCAGTCAGCTGAAAACTTGTTGAAGCTCCATGATTTCCTAAGATGTTCAAGCTTTTAGGACTTCCTCTTGGAGAACTGGGAATATGTCTGGGTAACTCAAACATTTGATATTCATAGATGTCACTTTGAGTTCCTATTTCAGTTGAAACATTCTCACAAGATGGTTTAGAATAGTTTGGAAACAGTTCAAGATTGATGATATGATCAGGGCCATTCCCTTTAACACCAGGAGTGTGCTCATTAACAACAATGTTGGATGATTCCTCAAATTGTTGATTTTTAATATTATACACTCTATAAGCAATAGAGGTTGAGGAATATCCAACAAAGATAACATCATCTGACTTTTTAGCAAATTTTGTTAAACTATCTATGGTGTTATGTACGGCACACCTACTACTGTTAAAGGACCTAAGACAGCCAATGAACGGTGGCCTCTTGTTCCATAACTCATAAGGGGTCTTTTCATTAGGCTTAACAATGAGAACCCTATTCTGCACATAGCATGCAGTGCTGACTGCCTCTGCCCAGAAAGTTAGAGGCAGGTTTGAATCAGCTAACATAGTTCTTGCAGCCTCAATAAGTGTCCTGTTCCTCCTCTCAGCAACACCATTTTGTTTAGGAGTTCTAGGAGCACTGTATTGTTCGGTAATCCCTTTTGTGTTATAGAATGAGTGATGAACTTGATTCTTAAAATCAGTCCCTTGATCACTTCTAATGATTTTTACCTTATGATCCTTTTGATTTTCAATTTTAAGAATAAAAGATTTTAAAGTTTCAACCATTTCATCTTTAGTTCTTAAAAAGAGTACCCATGTAAATCTTGTAAAATCATCAACAATCACAAGATAATATGATTTCCTTCCAATGCTCATTATACTTGTGGGACCAAAAAGATCCATGTGCAATAAGTGTAATAGAGTGGTGATGGAGTTAACCACTTTGGATTTATGAGAAACCTTGTGTTGCTTTCCTTTCTGGCAAGCAATTCAGTTATCTTTACATAAAAAACTCCTTTTTAGGCACACCATGTACAAAATTATTTTTAACCAGCTTATTCATGGTTTTAAAATTAACATGGCATATTCTTTTATGCCAAAGAGTTGACTCATCACTATTAGCTTTGGAAAGAAAGCATGATACTTCACCAAGTGGAGAAGCATTGTTCATATCTAGCTTGTACATATCCCCTTTCCTGGGAGATCTAAGAAGCACCAGTTCTTGAGGAATTGTCATCCCGGGTTTGAGGATAATGCACTCATGTTCTATGAAAGGCATTTGGTGGCTTTGCTCATAGAATTGAGAAACACTCAAGAGATTGTGTTCAAGCTATTTGATAAAGTTTACTTTGTCAATTTTAACTAACCATTAGATACACTACCTCTACCAGAAATGTATCCTCCGACTTCACCTCCAAACTGAGAAGGACCTCCATCAAAATGTTCAAATTGTTATAGGAGAGATCTGTTCCTTGTCATATGCCTGGAACATTGTAAGGCCCCGTTCCCGGAGACCTCATAGTTGTTCAATCATAGCATTTTTCATATAAGATAAATACATTTCATAAAAACATTGCAGCGGATTAAGTCATCAAAAACCATTCATGCATTAATATTTGATGTTGCTAAATAATACATCATTGTATTTTAACAGCTACAAAAAGAATCATTCAGTTGTACTACAAGACAACATTATCATCATGCACGAAAGGATGCCAGTCTTTGCCTGCCAATTAGCCTCACTTGTGTACCATCCTCAGCAACATCCTTACCTGCCAACTGATATGCATATAAAAAGTCAGCATTGCTGAGTCAGTTCTAGTTTAATAATATAGAAAAATACACTTTGTATCATTCATCAATATACATAATCAATCATAAAGTGATTCATTATCTTTCTTTCTTTCATTATATTTCTCTTTCATTAACTAGGATTGCACAAAGCAAGAGCCTACATTGTTGGTTGGCAACAGATGCCAAACCCCTGTCGACAAACGTTTATCCGGGCAACTAACCAATCGACAGTTGATCCACACTGCTAGGCATGAAGCCTGCATATGAACTAGGATCCATTTCATTCAATGGTCAATCCCCAGGATTTGACCGCAAATATGCATACTCATGGGATAAACAGCCGCACATCAGTTGAGCTAAAAACAACAAGGTCATGCACCTCCATTCATTTTGCTTGCAAGGCTTTTCATTCATCGTAAGGGCCCGGGGTAACATTCATTAAGTTTCACTATTCTTCTTTTATTCTTTCGTGTCCACTTGTTATGGATAATACTTATTAAGATGCACATTATATAATCACATAACATGAAAATATTATTGACATAGTAAAAGCAGCATATAAGAAAGAACCAAGCATAATAACCCTTAAACATGCATAATCTTTCCTTATACAGAAGTTCTCCCTACTTAAATTCTATTCCCAAAATTTCCAGAAAATCCCAAGTCTTAGACAAATGCAGATGAACTTAGACAAATGCAGATGAACAAATGCGGATGAACATTCTCAGGAAATTTTCTAAGTGTCAGGATGTGACTCAACCTAGGATCGAATATGCAAACTAAGTCAGTAATATAGTCGCGGAAATTTTCTAAGTGTCAGGATGTGAGTCAGCAACATCCTTCTTGTCATCAGCATTAACTTAGTTCATCTGCATTAGTTCATGCGGGAAAACAAGTCTTGTCAGCATTTCTTCATTTGTTCATGCGCATAAACAAATACGGGTGAACAAGTCTTGATCAGCATTTCCTCATTTGTTCATCCGCATAAACTAATGCGGGTGAACAAGTCTTGATCAGTATTTCCTTTTGTTCATCCGAATAGACTAATGCGGGTGAACAAGTCTTCAGCATTTCTTCTGTCTTCATCCGCATTAGTTAATGCTGATGAACAAATACTTGTCAGCATTTGTTCACTAGTCATCCGCATTAACAAATGCGGGTACTTCATACTTGTCTTTTCTGTCTTGTATACTTTTGTACAAAAAGTCTTCTATTGTCTTCTGTCTTTAATGCTTACCAACCAGTGCAACCTTTAACCACCTCTTGAATTGGCAAGTATGATCCTTTCAGGGTCTAACAATACTCCCCCTAAGGATTATACTGCCTAAGTACTTCAAGAGTGTGATGGTGGTGGAGGTTGTGATGATTCTAGTGGTTCTTTATGTCTTTTCTTCTATTTGACTGTTGTTGGAGAATGTGTTGTTGCAGCTTCATCAGGCACTACAGGTTCTGCCATAGAAGGATTTAGGATTGCCTTGATCATGTTTGAAAAATCTCTTGCTTCTTTCATTTTGTCTCTGCTTAATACATGTATCTTCATCTCACTCATGGTGTAAATTGCATCAATGGGCATTAGTTTCAATGAGATGGGTTCCCAAACTGAAATCGAGGAAAGCCCATCTCTATGAATCAGTAGAGAGCTATCAGTATCAACTTCCAGCTTTATTATGTTTCCTAATTGTATTGGCAGATTCTTCTTCTTTCTCTGTTCTCTTTTCTTGATTATTCTGTCAAAGGCCATCTTCAAGATCTTGATACATTTTAGCATAAACTCCAAATCATCTTCAGCAGCTTTATTGTTGAGGGATCAAATGTGTCTTGTGTAGATGTAATGCACATAAGATTCATCCAGTAGTCTCACTTCATATCCACTAAATATTCTCATCTTAGGTGCTTCTTTTCCTCCCCATTTTCTCTCAATCACCAATTCATATATCTTTTCATCATAAAATACATTGGAGATTGGTTTTGTTTTGTGAGTACCAGCAATCATCTTTCTCTTTAATGATTCAGTAGGTTTCACATGTAACTCTGGAAACACTACTTCTTCAGCCTCTTTTTTTCTTTTTTTGTTCAATGGGATTTTTGAATGTTTTATCTTTTCTTATACATATAGCTTTGAGGGACTTGAAGTTATTGGTCCTTTTAAACATCTTCTGAATATCCACAAACTCATAACCCCTATACATTCCATCATGATTGATTAGGTCCAGATCAACCAACTTTTTTAAATCATGGACCTTCATAGCATTAACCAAGGCTGTATATTATGTAAAGAACTACACCAGTCCTGTGATTCTCTTCACCATGAACATGTTCCAACTGCTATCATACTTCCAGGCAACAACTTTGACATCTGTTTTGCCTTTGGGTGTAGATACCCCTCTAATCATTTCAGCAGTGGTCAAACCTTCTTCAAGGTTTAGTTGTGAAGGTTTAATGAACCACTCTGGATTTTTGTGCAGAATAGGGGCCAGTACATCTATGTCTTTTGTTGTTAATTGTACATCTTGTGCAGATGTTCTTGTTCTGGGCTTCTTCCCAATCACTTCTTCTTTAAGAGATTTCAGCCTATCTCTTTTCTCATTAATCGTTTTCAACGTAGCAGCCCTTAGTGAATTGGTTTTCATATTCCCAAGTTTTCTTCTTGTAAATCCCTGTTTAGAGAGATAATCCTTCGTCTCCCTATCTATCATACTATAGGGATCAGGATATCCTGTTTGGGTGTCATCCTTCTTTTGTCATCCTTCTTTGCAGGCTTTATGATACTTGTTGTTGGCTTAACAGTCTCTTTCTCCTTCTCATATTCTGTGACAAAGGATGGGTCCAGCAACTTTTCCATCATTTTCACCTCTTCTACTATCCCTTCATAAGTCATGCTAAACACTACATCAGCATCATATCCATGGTTGATCAGGAACATGGCATGTATCATAAGATCATTAGTCTTAGCCTTCTCTATCATACTCTCCACAATGGGTTCAATAATAGCAGGACTGTCAACAGCAGAGGGTTTTTCAGTTTGTTCATCCTCAATCTCCCCTTCTTCCAACATTATCAATTCAAGAGTCTGTTGTAACTCTTTCTCTGCTTGTTCATGTTCCTCTAAGAATTCAATAATTGCTACTAAACTCCTAGGATCATCCCTATCCTTCTTCTTTGGTTGTTCTTCCTCAACCATAGGAAGTTTTCCCTTTGCTTTTTCAGTCAAGTACTTTCTTTTTCTCTTGTTTGTCATGTTGTTTTTCCTCAACAGCCTCTATTTCAGCAATTTCCTGTTGTTCAGCTTCTTTTATGTCCTTTTTAGTTGTTTCTTTTTCTTTGAACTCTTCACAAAGGTTTTTGATCAAATTTTGCTGTTCAATAGCTAAGGTAACAACAGGAACAAGCTGCAGCCTGAGTTCTTCCAGGATGTGGTGGAATTACAACTATAGAATCAGAAGGGGATTTAGTGTCTTTAAAGTAATCCTAGAATTCCTCATATATAATGAATTCACTTGAAGAATATCTGTCTATATCTTCTATCAAATATTTCATCATGTTTTCATCTTCTGTGGAAGGATTAGAATGAACTACCATTTACCAACTTTCCTCATATCTAATCTCTCCTTCTTGTTCTTGTTGTGGGGATGCTTGTTGTTCTGTTTCTTCACTAACTTTTTCAGTCCTTTCTCTTATAAAATCTTCTTTCAGTTGCACAATCAATTCCAACTCAGCAACCCTTTTTGTAAACTCCTTATTCCTTTTGTTTAGATCATCAATAATCTCAGTTTGAGTCTCAATTAGATGTTCTTGTTCTTCCATTGCCATAGTTTGGATGGAAACAGTTTCAACATGACCAAAAATTTCTTCTCTTGACATTTCTAATGAGGATTTAAGTTTCCTTATCTCATCATCTCTTTTTCTCAACTCAGCCTCATAATTGGTTATTAATTCCTTCAGTTCCTTCTCCTTTTCATCCAACTCTTGAATTCTTTCATTAATAATCCCTGTTCTTCTATCCAGTGTTTTCTCCATTCTAGGAACTTTTATCATCAAGTCAGAGATCATTTTGCCTTTTTCATCAGGTCTATTGATCTTAGACTCAATAAAGCTCTCAGAAGGAGCATCCTCAGAGAATATTTGCCTCTCTGGTAATGGTATAAATTGCTGTTGTTCCTCCTTATCATTAGATGACTTAGAAGAATCTGATAAACTGGTAGATTTACCAGATACACCAGCATCAGCAGCTGCTTCATGTGATGAGCTCTCTTGGGATTGTTACTGGATGTGAATAGGAGAAAATGGAGGTGACACAATAGGATCAATCCTAAAAGGGGAATGAATCTCATCATCATGTATTGAAGGCTCAATGTGAAGATCACCACCTACATCAACATGTGGTGACATTTCCCTCAATATTTCTTCTTGTGTTGTTGCATGCTTATCAGCAGTTTGTTGATTTAGAGCAGCAGGCTGTTCTTCAACAGTTTCTTGTATCGGTTCTTGAACATCTTCTTGAATTTGTTCCACAATAATAGGAACATCATGTTGTTCATCTCTTTCTTGTACAGAAACAACAACCTCTTCTTGAATAGGTTCCTCAATAAGAACATTCTTTGGTGCTTGTTCCTTAATAACATGAACTTCTTCTTGAGCCTGTTCCTCAACCATAGGAACATCTTCTTGTTGATTAATCAGTTGTTGCATCCATGGTAGTAGTGGAAAGAAAGCACCACTATAAGAGTTCCTTGGATCCCTTTTCTTGATATACTTGTAAGACTTGGCATTATAGTGAGGGACATCTAGAATGGGACCTTCTAGTGTAATATTAGGGAAAGCTTCATTGATGAAGCACTGGATAAATCTTGGATACATGAGAAACATGTGCCTTCTTCCCTCTTGAATATTTGAAACAAGACTATTGAATACATAGGCTGACATGTTGAAAGGTCTGTTTAAGCACAGTGCACGTATAAGAGATGATGTTGTCAATGGAATGTCATTCCAACCAGTCTTTCTCTTGGACAAACAGAGTTAGACATAGTGTATCAGAAATCTCCATTGTAAGTCAACCAGTCCTTTGACTGTTTGTTTTGCTTCAAACCCTCCTTCATATCCAATATTGGCAAAGAATGTCATAATGTAATCATCATCAAACTCTATAGGGGAGTTGGCATCATCACCAAACTGTAGACACTGTCTGACAGTTTGTTCTGAAATAACCAAAGTGTGATCATTAGTGATTCTCCCTGAAATAACTTTTGTGCCATCAACCTCTAATACTTTAGCATTTCCCTAGAATGATCTTATGTAGTTCTCATATATGACTGGTCTGACACTGATAGCATGAGCTATCCTTGTAGCAGCAATGAATCTGATCATATCCCTTAGTCCTTCTACTTTTGGGACATCAGGATTAAGAAAGCCACTTACATTATGGAGTTTACTCCAAGTCAAATTAGCCATATGAAATCTGCAAAATATATGAATGAATTAGTGAACATTATGGAAAATATATGTCAAATGAATATGAATTGAGTTTGATTTGTCAAATTTTGACTTTTCAGGTCAAAATAGTGATTTTGAATGTTACTGTTACATTAGGTGGTTTGACCTAGTTTTGATTTTGAATGATAAACATGTCAAACTTTATCCTTTTCAGATGATTTGAAATGATGTTGATTGTGTTTCAAAGTTTTTCATATTAAACAGTTGAATAGGTTTCAATATTGTTATGGGATAGTATCCTCTGTTTATCGATGTCTTAGTTGTTTTTAGAAGCACAAGAAATCCTTGATGTTTACACTAATCATTGGTTTTAATGAACTCTGTCATTCACGTAAACCTATTGTTCTTGAGTGTATTTTAAGAATTTCTCAAAATTAGGGTTCCATGACTCAGCATTTGTTTGACTGTCGAAGGTTTTCAGATTTTGATAATCACCTTGTAGTTAACTATAGTTCGATTCAACAGACACTTTTTGATGTTTTGATGTTAGACTTGAACACAATGCTTGATTAGAGAATATTTGAATGTTGAAGAAGAACAGTATATGGCACTCGTCTCACTATAAAAAGTTCACTCAAAATTTGAAAAGTAATAAATGACTCACATTAAATAAGTATTTATAGTAGATCTCATAATTTTCACAAAATTTTACAAGTGCTGAAAAGTTCTATACTGTAGCAAATGCGCATAGAGAATTTCTATGTGCGCATTTACTGTAGCAAACGCTGGTGAACAAATTAAACTTGTCAGCATTTACTGTAACAAATGCGGAAGAAATAATTTTACCTATCCGCATTCACTATAGCAAATGCGGGTGAACAAAGTTAACTTATCAGCATTTATTGTAGCAAATGCGGGAGAACAAATGACTTGTCCGCATTTACTGTGATGACATGTTGATGAGTTGAACTGTCCGCATTTACTGTAGGAAATGCGAAAGAACACTTTGTTGTCCGCATTAGTTTTACTTGTACAAAAACAATTACCCTCATCGGTTAAATGACAGGGTTACCTTCACCCGTATTAACCAATGCTCTTACCCGCATTAATTTTTGAACTTGTCAAAAATTAATGTTGTTATAGTGGATGGTTCTAACCAGTTTTGCACAGCTGTTTCTGATTTTTATGAAGATAAGTTTGCATCATTGGTGCTTTATGAAGATTTAGCAAATTCTGAGATTGTCAATTATTGCTTGGATTGACTTGTATCCTTGATGTGATACATGTTTCCCAGTTTGACTGATTTTGGGCCTTGTGCATCTTTTGAAGCTGTTTATGGTATAATTTCCATACAGACACAATCACTTCAAACAATGTTGCCAATTTTATGTTTTTGTAAATATTTCCTTTTTAAAATTTTACTACTCCCCCTAAAGTTTATATCCATATGGGATAAAAACTTTAAATAAATTTATAAAATTTAAGGAAAGTATTTCTGAATTTTCGATTGTTTTGCTTATCTGTAATTGTAGAAATTTTGTACTAATGTTTGAAATTTTGGGATCATATCAATCTTATCTTTCATAAGTGCAAGTTGTCATGAACTTATTGATTGAAGGTATGTTTGTCAATTTAAACTCATGCTTGGTAAATATTGTAATGCATGTGACATGTACCTCACACCCATAAGCAGAGCAAGATCAACTACCCTCATGTACTGTATGGTAGAACTTTCTCACAACTTTCAATACCTGGTCATTTAAATTATGAAATCTTATTCATTTAGGTAAGGGGGATCCACATTGGGATTCTTTTACCTGATCCTTATTTTTGTATGATCCTTATTAGGATTCTTTTTGCTCTTCACTTTGGAGGGTGATCCACTTTAGGATTCTTTTTGTTCATTCACTTGGAATGTAATATTTTGTTTTATTTGTCACCCTGATTGGATGTGTTCCTCATTGGAACTCTTTTTGGATCTTGACATCAACACTATGTGCCTGTTTCTCCAGGTCTTTGCTTATCAAAACAATGGAGAAACTGATGTGAATGAGATTCATAAGGTATCATGACCGGGTGTGTTTAGGTTACCACACATACATACACTTGGATAGGTTAGATACTTACATACTCTGAGATGATGCCTTCACAGTTGAATGTGATCTTTAGTTTATCATAGCATTTATCTTTTGTTCCAAGTTGAGCCTACCCGCATATCAAGTAAGTTATGTCAGTCTTTCAAGATATTGAATTAAGCACAGTGAATGATATAACGACTGTAATTATATCATTTCCCATTGAAGTACAAATCATGAACTTCAACAAAAATTGATTTCTTTTTTTATTTTTGTAAATTTTTTATGTTTTTGTAAATTTTTTGTTTAAACAGCAAAGTTGACTTCATTTTGTAATTTTTTGTGAATTTTTGAAGTGATTTAATATTTAAAAGTATTTGAAAATTTTGATTTTTACTCAAGGTTAATCATGCCGATTGATTGAACTAATAATTCAAACCGACTTGGGTCAAATGCCTTAGTAAATAAATCAGCTAGCTGATTGTCTGTGTTAACCTGAATCAGCTTGATTAAACCATTTTCAGCAAAATCTCTCAAAAAGTGATATCTAATTTCAATATGTTTTGTTTTTTAGTACTGAACATGATTGTTTGTTATGAAGACTGCAGCAGTGTTGTCAATATGGATTGGTGTTTGCAAGAAATTATAACCATAATCAAGCATCTGGTTTTGAATCAAGAGAACTTGAGAACAGCAAGCTGATGTTGCAATGTTATTCAGCCTCAGCTGTCGATACAGAAACATTGGTTTGTTTCTTGCACTGCCATGATACCAGTCTGGGACCAAGAAATTGACAACCGCTAGATGTGGACTTTATGTTGTAATTGCATCCCCCGTAGTCACTGTCCGTGTATGCATAGAGATTGAAGTCTCCTTCCTTAGGATACCTAATCCAAGAGTAGGTTTGCCCTTAAGATATCTGAATATCCTCTTGACTGCATTCACGTGAGATTTCTTGGGATCTGCCTGATATCTAGCATAAACACAAACACCAAACATAATGTCAGGTCTACTGTCTGTTAAATACATGAGAGAACCAATCATGGATCGATAAAGAGTCTGATCCACAGATTTTCCATCTGTGTCTGGACCAATCTTCACTTTGTATCAACAGGTGTTATGATGGACTGACAGTCTGCAAAGTGAAACTTCTTTAACATGGATTCCACATATTTTGACTGGTTGATGAAGATTCCACTGGATGTTTGTTGTACTTGAAGACCTAGGAAGAAGGTGAGTTCTCCCATAGCGCTCATCTAAAATTTGAATGCATAAGATCTTCAAAGTCTTTGCAGAGTTGTTTGTTGATGGAGCCAAAGATGATATCATCCACATAAATCTGGACAAGCAGCATCTCATTCCCTTTTCTCTTTCTGAACAAAGTCTGATCAATCTTTCCTCTTTCATAACCATGGTCAAGAAGAAAGGATCACAGAGCCTCATACCATTTCCGAGGTGCTTGATGGAAGCCATACAAAGCTTTATCAAGCTTGTATACCCTGTGAGGGAAATCAGGATCCTCAAAGCCTGGTGGTTGACTCACGTAGACTTCTTCAGAGATCTTACTATTCAAAAATGCACACTTTACATCCATTTGATAAACTGTGAATTTCATGGAAGCAGAGTACGCAAGAAATAGTCGTATGGCTTCTAATCTGGCTACAAGAGCAAACACCTCATCATAATCTATTCCTTCTTCTTATGTATAGCCCTAAGCAACCAACCTTGCTTTGTTTCTGATGACAATCCCTCTGTCATCAGTCTTGTTTCTGTAAAGCCATCTGGTGTCGATAGGGTATTGACCTTCGGGAAGATCCACCAGTTGCCATACTTCTTGTTTCTTGAATTATAGCAATTCTTCCTACATTGCCTCAATCCAGCTATTGTCTTGAAGAGCCTCTTTAATGTTTTTAGGTACAGTTTGACACAAGAAATAAGAAAACAAACAGATGTTTGCAATACTTGACTTGCTTCGCGTCAGCCGCACGTCTAAATCACTAATAATGTTGGACACTGGATGATTCTTGTGTGTCCTGATAATTGGAATCAAATCACCAGCAATGGACACATCAAGATTGGAGACATTCAAATCATCTTGGTAAGAGGCATCTTGTGGTGGGGATGTGGGAGAACGATGAAAGGAATCAGAAGGTTTGGCATCTTCAGCTTCAGCAGCACTTGGGATACTTTCATCATTTGAATTTTTGTTGTTTTCAACTGGAGCATAAACTGGTTCAGGGTTTCTCACTTTAGTTGATAGTTCAGCTCAAGGAGAAGGCATTGAGCTACGATCAACCTCTGTTGAAATACTTTGATGTTGAATAACTGGTCTCACGGGATCAGCATGTAATGGCACTTCCTCATTAGCTTGATCATCAGAAGAAGGTGGAATCATAGGAAAATCAGTTCTTCTATCCACTAAGCCAGAGGATCATGCATTTGACAAGTTAAACTGATCAAAAGATCTTGTAAACGAGTCAATAACAAACAACCAATCAGGACCATTTGATAATTTGGGAAAAGAGTGCTCATTGAATTGAATGTTTTTTGATTCATCAATGATGTTTAATCTATGATTAAACACCCTAAAAGCCTTTGAACTTGAGGAATATCCCACAAAGAATCCCTCGTCAGACTTAGGGGCAAACTTTCCTAAATGGTCTCTGGTGTTCAATATTGAGACCGGATATCCAAATGACTTTAAAAATCCAATAAATGGTTTTCTGTGAAAAAGGAGTTCATGAGGAGTTTTATTGTGTTCTTTAATTATCAAAGTTCAATTTTGCACAAAACATGAAGTGTTGACAGCTTCTGCCCAAAATGTAATGGGCCGTTTTGCATCTGCCAGCATTGTTCGTGCTGCTTCAATCAGTGTTCTATTCCTCCTTTCAGCCACTCCATTTTGTTGGGGAGTCCGAGCTGCACTGAATTGATGAACAATGCCTTTGTGTGTGCAAGATGAACTAAGATCCTTATTTTTGAATTCTGTCCCATTATCACTTCTGATTGATTTTACTTTTAAATCAACTTGATTTTCTATTTTTGTGATAAAATCTTTTATTATTTGGGACTCCTTGTTTTTATGAAGTAAAAAGAAGACCCATGTATATCGTGTAAAGTCATCTATGATCACCAAACAATAGTGCTTCTTTCCAATACTCATGACATGAGTTGGACCGAATAGATCTATATGACGTAACTTCAAAGGAGAATTGTTTGTGTTCACAAACATTGGCTTATGTGAGGATTTATGTTGTTTTCCTTTAAGACATGCAGTACAGTGATCAACAAAATGAAATTCTTTTTGAGGTAAACCAATTACATGGTTTCCTTTGACCAATCTGTTCATGTTTTTAAAGTTCGTGTGTCCTAAACGTCTATGCCAAAGTTGTGACTCATGAAAAGACGCTTTAGGCAAAAGACATGTCTTTTCAGACGGATGAGCAGAATTAAGGTTCAAGACATAGGTGTTATTCTTCCTCGGTGTCTTCAAGACAACCCATTCTTCAGGAATGTAAAATCCTAGTTTCAGAATGTAGCAATGAGTGTCTGTGAAGTGAGTGGAATATTTTTTGTCACAGATCTGAGACACGCTAAGCAGATTGAAGTTTAGTTGCTCGCAGTAGTTCACTTTATCAAAGCTCAGCTGTCCATTTGTCACAGAACCTTCTCCTATAATTCTACCACCTTATGAATCTCCACCAAAATCTACAGTAGTTCCTTGAATATGCTTGAAGTCATGAAGGAGGGAACTGTCTCCAGTCATGTGTCAGGAGCATCCACTATCCACGTACCATAAGCTATTGGACCTGTATGAATGACCCTACAAGCACAAAAAGAACTAGTTAGAATAAGGAACCCAAGCCATAATGGTCTTGGGTTGTCCTTTTGCATCAATCACTGTTACCTCTTGATATTTTCCTCTTGTTTGAGTTTTAGAGGAGGATGATTTTAGCACTTTTCTATTACTTCTTTGAAGTTTGATTTCATCAATTTCATCTAATGTGTCAGATGAGTATACAAATCTTTCCTTTTGATTTTTGTGTAAAGGTTGAATAGATTTTTGCTTGTCAGTAATCACTTTAATTTTATATTTTTGATGAGAATTCAGTGATTTGTTCAGGTTTGTTGGACTTTTGTGTTTGACCTTGTCAGTTGGAACTGATGAAATGGGCTTGTTTTGTGAACTTTTCAATCCTTTTTTATTAAAGTAACAATCAATTGTATTGTGATTGGTCATATCACATAATGAACAATATTTGTTAAAATGACAGTTTTTCATTGAGTGATTGTTCATGTCACAGATAGAGCAGTACTTAGTGAAGTAGCACTCATCTGTATTGTGATTGGTCATATCACAGAATTTACAATATATTTGATTGTCCTTTAATTTTGATGGAGAAGTCATATCAGTCTTTGGGGTGCCAACAAATTGTTTCACAATTCTGACTTGCTTTGTTTTTGTAGACTGATGCTGCTTCTTTCTGTATTGCTTTATTTCCCTATCGAATTGTTCTACATGTTCTTTGTTGAAAATATCAAACCCAATTCGTTGTCTGATATTTGATGAAGATGGTAAATCAGATTTCACTTTAGATTTTTGTACAAAAGTGGATTTCCCTTTGGTGACTAAGGGAACTTTGATTTTATCCTTGAATTTCAATGAAACCTTATCTGATTTGCTTGAATTTTTAGGAGATATGATCTCATAATCAGATCTGCTTTCAGCAGATGGTTTCACTAAGCATTCAGCAGTGTGATTCATTTTAAGATTTTATGGAACAAATTTTACAAAAGGCACAATTGATTTGACTGGGCTCTTTTTTTTCTTGATAACCACAAGTTTGTCTGAGCACTCTTTGATTTTGATAGGATGACCCAATCTGATTTTATCCTTATCAGTTTCAATGTAAACACCTGGTTTTTTTAGGATTTGTTGTTTGAGAAATCATTGCTTTGGTTTCAATAATTTTAGATTCTTTTGTATCTGATTGAGTAAGTGACTCAGGCATAACAGTGTAGTTATCATTATATGGAGGAGGACAAGTTTTGTATCCTATCCTAGTCATATCTTTAGCCCCCTTTTGAGACACAAGTAACTCTTGCAGCTTGACAGATGAGAGCTGAAACTTTTCAAGTTTCACTTCAGTAGCTGATGCTCAGCTTTTGATTTGGTCAACAATTCAGTTAACCTCTCATTTTCGGCTACAAGTGTGTACTTTTCACCATGGAGTGTTTCCATGTCAGATAATAGAGATTTGATTTTAACTTCATAAATTCTCATTTCTTGTTTTAACATCTCTGATTTCACCTTTTCTTCTCTTATTTTATTAGCCAATTTGTGATTATGTTCCATGTACCCCTGTACTTCTAGAACACATTTATCAGAACATAAATTATATTTTACCTCAGATGGCATTAGAGTTGGTCCATCATTGATATATGCCATAAGTGCATGATTCTGAAACTGTGGTTGGACTTCCTCAGCATACAAGTTCCAATCACAAACTCCATCTTGTGTGATGACAAGTGCATTAGAAGTTTGTTGATTACTTCCTTGAGATTGATGAGTCAGCAGAGGTTGTCTTTGCTGAATTGGTTGTTGCTGATTCTGCTGCTGGTGTAGATGAGAGTTGCTTGATTGAAAGTTGGTATTGTGTTGAGATGAATGTTGGCCATGTGTGGGTCATTGAGAGTTGGTGTTGCTTCTCCTGGGAGAATTACATTCTCGAGAGAAATAACCAGTCATTCCACAATTAAAGCACTTAACCTTGGATTTCTCATACCCCAGCTTGGTGTTCTCATTAAGACTCAGTTTCTTCCCTCTACGAACGAACTTCTTTGCTCTCATGGCAATCATGGCCATCTGCTATTGTAAATCCATTTCTTCAACATCATCAGGATCCATCTCTACCAGATCCTCTTGAATCAAGTGTGCTGATGTGAGTCTCCCCCTAAGATAGGCTTTAAAGCTAGCAACAAAGGCATTGTAAGTAGCCTTCTGTTCTTCATATCTTTGCTCATTGGGCATACTGCAGGGTGTTGCTATGGGCTGAGCAGAAGATGAGGGTTTATGTTGTTGAGCAGCACAGAATCCAGTTGTCTTTGACTAGTCACCAGATGAAAGAAAGTCAACTTCTTCAATCAAAAATGCATTCTCAACAGAATGAGTTTCTGATGGAAACTTGTAAGCCTTAATGAATTATGGTCCACTGAGATTTCTACTCCTTTCATCCAGCTCCAGAGCCTGAATTTTGGCAATCATGATATCCAAGATTGTACTCTCCAAATCAAGGGTGTTTTTTAACATAGTGACATTTTGTTTCCAGCTTTCTGGTAAACTGTGCAGCATTTTCTTGTTCATTTCTTTTTCTTTGTAATTGACCCCCATGATTTCAAGATCATTTACAAGTTGAACAAATCTATGAAGTTATCTTGAAATTGACTCTCCTTTGGTGTGATGAAAAGGTCCATATTGGTTTATCAACTTATGTTTGTTAATTTCAGTCACTTCACTACTTCCCTCACACATGATCTGTAGAGCATCCCAAACCCCCTTAGCAGTTCCATATTTTTCTAATCTTTTCAGAACTTCCATTTTTAGTGCTTGTGTAAGGATGGAATAAGCTCTAAGTTCAATATTGATTTTCTTATATTCTTCATCATCAGGATTCAAACTAGGATCCACAATGGGAATTCTTGCAGTTTTTTACTGAGCAGCTTGATCAGCATTTAGAGACAGTGGAATGTAGGGACCTTTGCAAATAGATATCCAGTAGTCAGGATCTACACCTGTAATGTAGTTCCTAAAACGAATTTTCCACTACTTAAACTCAGATTTGTGTTTAAGCATAGGAGGTTTAGAAGCATGCCCAATTTCAGAAAGATTGTGAGAATCCATGTAAGATAAACTGATTTAACTTTGGTCGAGTAAGGTTTTAAGTTGATTTTAAGTTCGAGCCGTGAGTTGTTCTCTGAATTTTTGTTCACAGTCTTTACCAGATCTGTTAAGTTCAGATCTGTTAGTACGAAGGAGTTCTATGTTTTTATTGTTTGTGAGTGGGAAGGTTTGACAACAACAGATCTGTATGGTTACCACTTCTTGGTGTTCGATGTCAGTGTGTATGTTTACCAGAAGTATAGATCTTACTGATAAACAACTCAGTCTACAGTTCAATCGATTTTCACACACAGTCTGAAATGAATCTGTGATGAATTCAAGACCTGAGGCTCTGATACCAAATGAGTGGGTTTGAGAATGATATTCTCAGTTGATGTGACTCAACCTAGGATCGAATATGCAGACTAAGTCAGTAATATAGTCACGGAATTACATATTACAGAACAGTTGAAACTGAAATAAATGTTTGAGTAAATGAAGCATATGAACACATAAGTCAAAGATGTATAATATTGATGTTATAACTGTTGAAGTCAAAAACTATTTTAAAGTTAGGGTATGAAACCCTATTTATAGGCATACATATTGCCTGTACAAAAGACTAAACTACCCCTGACTTATACATGAGAATCTAGTCTAAGTACAAAATAAATAAAAACATTTGTAAGTTGTTCATCCGCATTTGTTCATGCGGATGAACATGTCTTCATCAGGATTTGTTGTCTTGTCATCAGCATTAACTTAGTTCATCCACCTCTTGAATTGGCAAGTATGATCCTTTTAGGGTCTAACAAAAACAAACCTGAAATTCAACTTATGTCATTACCAGTCCCAATCATCATTCTAACATGAACACAGCTTAGATCTATCAGTCTAACACTTAGAACATCGCAAACTTTAAACGATCAACAAGAGAATCACACAACATAACTATATCATCATAACCGTCAGCACCACACATGAAAAATCATAATTTCTTTCAAAAACACCAGTCAAATATGCAAATCAGGCCCAAATAAGCAGAAAACTTTTAAAAGATGGGATCTAGAACTCACCTCTATTGCTTTCGAGTAAAACTCCTCCAAACCCGAGAGCAACATGGAGTTCAAATGCCTAAACACACAAAAACACAAGACTGAGCACAAAAGAACACATAAGAATCGGTCCCGAAGCTGAAAGCTCAACTGAAACCAAACAAAACACACAAAAACACACCTACAAGCCGAATCTTCTTCTTCTTCTCTTTAGAACCGATGAATCTTTTCTTTTTCTAGCAGTTGGTGCAATAGTGTAGTGGGCAGCCATGCCCACTTTAAACATAAAATAATAATGTTTTTCCTTTTGTACACTTTAGCCCCTCCACTTTTGCAACTTCTCCTTTTGTCTATATTATTTTCTTAGTAAATTTTTGGGTGTTACAAGTCCACCCCCCTTATATAGGTTTCATCCCCGAAACCTGTCACTCTTTGAATAGTTATGGGTAATGTTGTCTCATATCCTCTTCAGTCTCCCACGTAGACTCCAATCCTTTCCTGTGCCTCCACTGTACTCGCACCAGTGGAACCACTTTATTCCGTAATCTCTTCACCTTTCGGTCAATGATTGCCACTGGTTGCCCTACATAATTGAGCCTTTCATCCACTTCAATGTCTTCCAGTGGTACAATCAGATCTTCATCAACTAGGCATTTTATTTGATGAGATACATGGAATGTTGGATGAAGTCCACTTAACTCATCGGGTAGCTCCAACCTATAGGCCACCTCTCCTACTCGTGCAATGATTAGGAAAGGTCCTATATCCCTCGGGCTCAGCTTACCCCTCTTTTTAAAATGAATGATCCCCTTCCAAGGTGAAACCTTCAAGATCACTTTATCACCCACCTGGAACTCAATAGGCCTACGCCTCTTGTTAGCATACGACTTTTGCCTATCTTTCGCCGCCTTCATAAATACCTTGATCTTTTCTAACGTTTATGATGTGGCTTCAATGATCTTGATGCTTCCCAACTCTTTATGCCTGATGTCACCCCAACACCCCAGGGTTCTGCATCTCCTCCCATACAACATTTCGAATAGTGGCATGCCTATACTAGCATGATAACTATTGTTGTAGGAAAACTCTAACAACTGTGGGTGTTCATCCTAACTTCCACCAAACTCAATAATGCATGCTCGGAGCATATCCCCCAAAGTCTGAATGGTCTGTTCTGATTGACTGTCTGTATGAGGGTGATAAGCTATGCTAATATGTAACCTCGTCCCCATCACATCATGACATCTCTTCCAGAACTTGGACGTCAACCGGGTGTCTCTATGAGAAACAATAGACACCAGCACGCCATGACGAGTTACGATCTCCTTGATGAACAGCTCCGCCAACTTCTCCGACGAATAAGTCTCTCGGATTGTCAAAAAGCGTGCACTCTTTGTCAGGCGATCTACGATCACCCAAATGGTATCACATCCTCTCGCAGTGCGAGGCAACTTTGTGATAAAATCCATGGTGATGTGTTCCCACTTCCATTCGGGTATATCCAAAGGTTGGATCTTCCTACATGGTCTCTGATGTTCTGTCTTCACTTGCAAACAAGTCAAGCACTTACTCATGTGCTCCACCACGTCACGCTTCATCCCTGGCCACCAATAATCTTTCTTCAGATCATGATACTTTTTTTTAGCACCGAGATGGATGGAATACAGTGTTTTGTGGGCCTCATTCATGATCCTTCCCCTCAGCTCCCTGTAACGAGGAATCCACATCCGCCTGAAGCGGGTTTTCACGCCAAGGGTGTTTTCCCCTAAATCCATCGCCTGCCCCTTCATTCATTCGGAGTTAATCTTATCATCCTTTAATGCCTCATCTTGGAATTCCCAGATTTTACCCATAACATCCGGCATCGCAACCAGCTGGCAAGCCTTTACCTGAATCGGCTCCGGCCTCTCCTTTCGACTGAGGGCATCGGCTACCACATTTGCCTTACCTGGATGATAGTGGATTTTGCAGTCATAATCCTTTATCAACTCTAACAATCTTCTTTGTCTCATGTTAAGATCCTTCTGCTTGAAGAAATACTTCAAACTTTTATGATCAGTGAAGATGGTGCACCTCGTCCCGTACAGGTAGTGCCTCCAAATCTTTAATTCAAAAACCACAGCCGCCAACTCCAGGTCATGAGTGGGATAGTTACCCTCATGGATTTTTAATTGTAGGGACGCATAGGCTATGACCCTTCCCTATTGCATTAGCACACAACCCAATCATGAATAGGAAGCCTCGGAATAGACCACCAAGTCTTCATTCCCTTCAGGTAACGTCAAGACAGGAGCTTGAGACAACCTTGTCTTCAACTCTTTGAAAGCATTCTCCTGAACTTGACCCCATACGAACTTCACATCCTTATGGGTCAATTTTGTCAATGGTGAAGCTATCTTGGAGAAGTCTTGGATGAACCGTCTGTAGTAGTCCGCCAAACCCAAGAAACTGCGGATCTTGAATGGCGTCTTTGGGGTCTTCCATTGCATAACTGCCTCCACCTTTGTCGGGTGCACCATAATCCCTTCAGAATTAACCACATGACCCAAAAACTGAACTTCACGCAACCAGAATACGCATTTAGAGAACTTAGCATACAGCTTCTCCCTTCTAAGCGTCTCCAATACCTCGCGAATGTGACCGGCATGCTCTTCTTCACTCTTCGAGTAAATCAGGATATCATCAATAAACACAATCACTGATTTATCCAACACCGGCCGACACACCCGATTCATCAGATCCATAAAAGCCGTTGGTGCGTTGGTTAGACCGAAAGACATAACAAGGAATTCATAATGCCCGTATTGAGTTCGAAACAAGGTCTTTGGGATATCATGTTCTTTGTCCTTTAGCTGATGGTAACCAGATCGGAGATCTATCCTTGATAACCAGCTAGCACCTTGGAGCTGATCAAACAAGTCATCAATCCTCGGTAATGGGTACCTGTTCTTCACCGTTAACTTGTTCAACTGATGGTAGTCGATGCACATCCTCATGCTACCATCCTTCTTCTTTACAAACAAGACCGGAGCACCCCAGGGAGAGATACTCGGTCGGATGAAACCTTTGTCTAACAACTCTTGCAACTGGGTCATCAATTCTTTCATCTCGGAGGGAGTGAGACGATACAGTGCCTTTGCAACAGGTTGGGCACCAGGTATTAGATCAATCTGGAACTCGATCTTGCGGTCAGGTGGTACCCCTGGTAGGTCTTCGGGAAAAAAATCAGGGAAATCGTATACTACCAGCACGCCTGACAGTTGAGGCATAGTAGCATTCACATCCTTCACATAGGACAAGTAAGCACCACACCCGTGTCTCATAAATTTCTTGTCTGTGATCATCGAGATTACTCGCGGTGTAATGCATTCCTTCTCCATGTATCGTAACCAAACTGCCATCGGGCACAGTCAGACAAATTGTCTTCTTTCGACACATGATGTTCGCTTCGTAGCCCGCCAACCAATCCATTCCTAACACCACATCAAAACCTCCTAGGTCCATCACGTACAATCTAACAGGAAACTTACGACTGTCCAACTCTACGAGGCAGCCGTCTATCACATAAGTCACTTTGGTAGACTTTCCTATCGCTGTCTCTACATAGAAGGGCATATCTATCCTCTTATTCTTACCATGCATTTCATGAAAAAAGGTAGCAGATACAAAACTTCTACTAGCACCCGAATCGAAGAGCACAGAAGCATACAATTGGTTTACCAGAAACATACCTAAAACTACTTCAAGGTCCACTCTGGCTTCTTCCCAGGTCATATTGAATGCCCTTGCCTTGGCTTTGGTGTTCTCACTCCTCCCTTTCTCTCCCATAGTCTGAGTTCCTGAGCTCCCTGCTCCACCCTTCTTGCAATCTCGACCCGAGTGGCCTACCTCCCTACACTGATAACATAGTGGTACCCCACACTCTCTAGCATAGTGGCCTTCGCCTCCACACTTAAAACACCGGTTCGTTCCCACTCTACACTCACCCAAGTGAACCTTCCGACACTATTTACATTCCCTCCTATTATGCCCTTTACTCGATCCTGGGCGGCCATCGTCAATCCTCATCTTCTTTTCCCCGATCCCATAATGGTCACCATTGAATCGCCTCCCATTACCGTTCTTGTTCCAACTCTTTTCACCCTTCCTCTGAATTGGCACCCGATCCCTCTCATCATACAACCTTCTGGCCAAATCTACTACAGACCTAAAAGTGCTCAGTCTAGCAGCTATCATGTTCCTCCTTATATCCATGGGTAGACCATGCTTGTATCTCTTGATCTTCTTAGACTCTGGGGTTATTGGATCCGACACCAGTCTTACAAACTCATTGAACTTTGAGGTATACTCTTGATGAATCATGTTTCCAGCCTCTAAATACAAGAACTCCTTTTCAATTTTGTCCAACTCTCGATGTGGACAATACTCCTCCAGTACCAGTTCCTTTAAATCCGACCACCTCATCCTTGCAACAAATCGTTTCCCCTCGGCTTGGACAATGTTGTCCCACCAGCATAATGCCGAGTCAATGAAAGAATGGGAGGCAAACTTCACCTTTTGATCCTCTTGGCACTTACTAATGTCTAGGACTGCCTCCATCTCTCAAACCCAACGATGAGCAGCAGTAGCATTGCCGCTACAATCAAAGGTCGGGGGTTTGCACCTCTGAAACTCCCCATAGGTGCACCCTTTAGCGGTCTCCTTCTCCCCCTTGCTATCACCGTCATGGATCACCACCTTGGGACTAGATGGCTCTACATCAGCTTTTTCCTTCTCCTCTGTATCTTTGGTCTTTTCACCATCCTTTACAGCCCTCAACACCTCGGTCACCACTGAAGGTAACACGTTTTGCATGAGATTGTAGACTTCATCAGCAATAGCTTCCTTTATCGTAGACTTGAGGGTGGCTGATCCTTCACCCTCTTGGTGGCTATGAATACCCGAGTCCTCATGAACTGTCTAGGGAGCCTTAGCTTTGCTTTGGGTGACACGTGCCCCAGTAGTACGCCTGCCACGAGCACCGCCTCGGGTTGCCATCCCAGGTTTCCTACCTGCCATAAGATCTACCTACTATAAGATTCAAGCACTAACAGGATCATTCAAGGTAATAGCTCAGATTATATCAAGTATAGTAAGTCCTTAATTACATTGGCTAGTTGTGATTAGCCACTTACTTTACTCTTCATCCCCCAATCATTCCCTATCCAGACTACATAAGTATCCAAATCTACTAAGCACATAAATCAAATAGCACACACAGGTAATACCGATTAATTATGAAAAATTACCTGATGGCACGTAGGTACTTGGGCTGGCATCCTTCCATTCGGTCCCATTCTCAGTTTAAGTGTAGGTTTTTGAAACTATTTACCCATTTCTCTTAAACTTTGCCTCTGATACCAACTTGTAAGGCCCCGTTCTTGGAGACCTCACAGTTGGTCAATCATAGCATTTTTCATATAAGATAAATGTATTACTTAAAAACATCGCAGCGGATTAAGTCATAAAAAACCATTCGGGCAATAATATTTGATGTTGCTAAATAATACATCATTGTATTTTATCAGTTACAAAAAGAATCATTCAGTTGTATTACAAAACAACATTATCATCATGCACGAATGGATGTCATTCTTTACCAGCCAAGTAGCCTCACCCGCGTGCCATCCTCAGCAACATCCTTACCTGCCAACTGATATGCATATAAAAAGTCAGTATTGCTGAGTGAGTTCTAGTTTAATAATATAGAAAAATACACTTTGTAAACTTCATTTAGTGATCATTCATCAATATACATAATCAATCATAAATTGAATCATTATCTTTCTTTCTTTCATTATCTTTCTCTTTCATTAACTAGGATTGCACAAAGCAAGAGCCTACATTGTTGGTTGGCAACAGATGCCGAACCCCTGTCAGCAAACATTTATCCTAGTAGCTAACCCATCGACAGTTGATCCACACTGCTAGGCACTAAGCCTGCTCATGAACTAGGATCCCATTCACTCATTGGTCAATCCCCAGGATTTGACCCCAGATGTGCATATTAAGATGCACATTACATAATCACATAACATGAAAATATTATTGACATAGTAAAAGCAACATATAAGAAAGAACCAAGCATAATAATCCTTAAACAAGCATAATCTTTTCTTATACAAAAGTTCTCCTTACTTAAATTCTATTCCCAAAATTTCCATAAAATCCCAAGTCATAGATAAATGCGGATGAACTTAGACAAATGCAGATGAACAAATGCGGATAAACAAATGCAGATGAACAAATACGGATGAACATTCTCAGGAAATTTTCTAAGTGTCAGGAAATGCGCATGAACCGAATGTGGATGACTAAAGCAATACACATGGACATTGTAGCAATTGCGGCTGAAGAAAACAAATACGGATGAACACTTAACAAATGTGCATGAAGACTTAACAAATGAGCATGAAATCTTAACAAATGGGCATGAAGAAAAGACCAAATGCCTATGAACAAAAGACTTTCTATTAAATGCGGATGAACATAAAAACTAACCAGAAATTCAATTTATGTCATTACCAGTCCCAATCATCATTCTAACATGAACACAACTTAGATCTATCAGTCTAACACTTAGAACATTACAAACTTTAAACGATCAACAAGAGAATCACACAACATAACTATATCATCATAACCATCTGCACCACACATGAAAAATCATAATTTGTTTCAAAAACACCAGTCAAATATGCAAACCAAGCCCAAATAAGTAGAAAACTTTTAAAAGAGGGGATCTAGAACTCACCTCTACTGCTTTCGAGTAAAACTCCTCCAAACCCAAGAGCAACCTGGAGTTCAAACGCCTAAACACCCCAAAACAAAAGACCGAGCACAAAAGAACACATAAGAATTGGTCCCGAAGTTGAAAACTCAGCTGAAACCAAACAAAACACACAAAAACACACCTTCAAGCCAAATCTTCTTCTTCTTCTCTCTAGAACCGAGGAAAACTCTGCTTTTCTTCTTTATAGCAGTTGGTGCAGCAGTGTAGTGGGTGGCCATGCCCTCTTTAAACATAAAATAATAATGTTTGTCCTTTTGTACACTTTAGCACCTCCACTTTTGCAATTTCTCCTTTTGTCTATATTCTTTTCTTAGTAAATTTTTCGTGTGTTACAAACATCCAATGTCCACAATCCAGACATTTCCATTCTTGTCATGTGGATGTCCCTGCACATAAGGTGAAATGATTAGTTATTATTGGAAACCCAAGCCTTGTTGGTCTTGGGTTCTTCCAATGTAGATGATATAACTGAACCAAATTATATTCATGTGGGCTCAATTATAGTTTTTGAAGAAGAGGTTTGGGCTGCAGCATCTTTTTTGGTTTTCCATTCCATCCTATGGTTGACCAGTGTTGATGAGCCTGAGGAGGCTTGTGTAGCATGAATTTCTTTCGACGCTTCTTTCTTTTCGAAAGAAGTTTTCACCACCTTTTCTTCCGAAGCAGTCTTCTTCTTGGAAGGTTTCAAGGAAATCCTTTTGTTTCTTTGTTTGTTCAATAGCTTGTCTTCCGAAGCTATTTTCCTTTCAGAAGAATGAGTTTCTTCTGAAAGCAACTTGGCTTCGGAAACAAGCTTTCCTTTTGATTAACACTTGGACCATATGGTAAGGTCCAAATGTGAAACCATCCTTGACTCCTTCTTTCTTAACATTGGTTGCATAATGTGTGCTTGCTAGATTGTAGTAATGTAACACCCCTTTCCCGGGAAACCCCATAGTTGGTTATTCATAGCACATCATGCATTTAAATATATTGAGTAAGAAAACATGGCAGCGGAATAATTACACAAAAACCTTTTCATGCATTGATAATAACTTGGCTAAGAAATACAACGTTGTTACAAATTTCAAAAGAACATTTAGTTGTATTACAAGACAAAAATATCATCTCTTCCTAACATGGACACCAGTCTTTATTTGCCGAGTAGCTTCAACCTTGTGCCATCCCCAGCAACATCGTTACCTGCCAACTGATATGCAAATAAAAAGTTAGCATTGCTAAGTGAGTTCTAGTTTTGATAATATAGAAAATATACATTTATAAGCTTCACTGGGTGGTCATCCATTATTACACATATTCATTCATTAGGAGATTCTTTATCTTTCTTTCATTCATTATCTTTCCCTTTCATTAACTAGGAATGCATAAAGCTAGAGCCTACATTGTTGGTTGGCAACAGATGCCGAACCCCTGTCGGCAAACATTTATCATGGTAGCCAACCCATCGACAGTTGACCCACACTGCTAGGCACGAAGCCTGCTCATGAATACGGGTCCCATTGATTTATTGGTCAGTCCCTATGATTAGACCCCAGATGGGCATCCTAAATCAGCCACACATCAGTTGAGCTAACGACAACAAGGTCGTGAACCTCATTCCATTATGCTTGGAAGGCTTTTCCTTTAATATAAGGGCCCGGGGGTAACATGCATTAGGTTACACTATCTTTCTTTTATTCCTTTGTGACCACTTGATTATGCATAATACTTTTAAGTTATCTGGTCATTAGAATCACATAACATGAAATATTAATATTCATAATAGCAGCACAAAAGAAAAGAATCAAACATTAGAAACATTAAACAAGCATCATCTTTCCTTATACATAAGTACTTAACACTTAAATTCTATTCCCAAAACTTCAAAATATTTCTATGTGTCCACAGTGCATAAGTAAGTTATACAGTGGATGGCTTAAATGCTAAGTGTCCACAGCGGACATCAAAGGTTCACAGTGGACGACCAAATCCATAGTGGATGTCTAAGGTCCACAGCGCATGAATAAGACACTAAGTGTGTTCACATCAGATGACTAAGGTTCATAGCAGATGACTTAAAACATTCTAAGTGTCCACAACGGACAGCCAAGTCCACAGCGGACAACATATAATCTCTAAGTGTCCACAGGGGACAACCATAATCCGCAACGGACAGTCTAAAGTACCTAAAGGGTACACAGCAGATGTGTTAAGCACTTAAGTGTGTACAACAGATGTGCATGAATTCCTAAAGTGTCCACATTGGACAAACAATGTCCACAGCGGATAGTCTAGATCACAAGTTCCCACAACGGACACTTAGTATCCACAACGGACGACATGCATAATTCTCTAAGTGTCCAAAGCGGACATCTAAAGCCCACAGCGGATAGCATGTTCCACCTGTAATCCAACTTACGCAGTTTCTAATCCCATACATCATTTTAATCATATTCTTAGCTTAGGTCTATCAGTTATACACTAAGAACACCATAAACAACCATACAACTTCATAGAAATCTTTAAAACACATATATTTAGCAAAAACATCATTTTAGAAGTGGAAAACATAGCTTATCAGGTAACATCATTTTTCAGTATGCATATCAGCCCCAAACAAGTAGAAAATCAGTAAAAGAGGGGATCTAGAACTCACCCTAACAGCTTTCGAGTCAAACATAACAAACCCAAGAGAAATACCTGGAGTTCTAACACCTAAACACACATAAAGAAGCAACTAAACACATAGAAACACACAAAGATTCCAGAAGTTAAAACCCATCTAAAACTGAGAAGAAACACTTTAAAAATCTTACCTTCTTGAAGAATTCTTCCACTTTCTCTCTCTAGACCAGATGGAGCTTCTTCTCTCTTTCCAGCAGATAATTATGCATGAAAGAGATGGGTATATGCAGCCATATCACCTGTTTTGAACCCATTAGGGCTGGTTTGCCCCTTGCACACTTTTAACCCCTTGCTTTGAAATAATACCCTTTTTCTCCCTTACTTGCTTTTCTTTTCTTTTTACTAAAATTTTCCGGATGGTACAAGTCCACCCTCCTTATATAGGTTTCGTCCTAGAAATCTATCACTCCTTAAAGAGATCTGGGTAGTGCTGTCTCATCTCTTCCTCAGTCTCCCATGTAGACTCGGATTCCTTCCTGTGTCTCCACTATCTCACACAAGTTGGATCACTTTATTCCTTAGCCTCTTCTCTTTTCTGTCAATGATGGCCACTGGCAGCTCCACATAATTGAGCCTTCATCCACCTCGATGTCCTCGAGTGGCATGATCATATCCTCATTGGTTAAGCACTTCCTCAAATGAGATACATGGAACATTAGATGAATTCCACTTAACTCATCGGGTAGCTCTAACTTGTAAGCCACCTCTCCTATTCGAGCAATGATTCGGAAAGGCCCTATGTACCTCGGGCTTAACTTTCCTCGCTTTCTAAACCGGATGATCCCTTTCCAAGGAGAGACCTTCACATAACTCTATCACCCACCTTGAATTCGATAGGACTACGTCTCTTGTCGGCATACGACTTCTGTCTATCCTTCACTGCCTTCATGAAGGCCTTAATCTTTTCCAACTTTTCGGTCATAGCCTCGATCACCTCAATGATCCCCAACTCCTTTTGCCCGATGTCACCCCAAGATACAAGCGTTCTATATTTCCTACCGTATAGCATCTCATATGGATGCTTACCAATGCTGGCATGATAACTGTTGTTATATAAGAACTCGACTAACAGTAAGTGTTCATCCCAACTTCCACCAAAATCAATGACGCATGCTCGTCGCATATCCTCAAGCGTCTGAATGGTTCTTTCCGACTGACCATCTGTCTGAGGATGGTAAGCCATACTGATATGTAACCTCATCCCCATCGCATCATGAAATCTCTTCCAAAACATAGATGTAAACTGGGTGTCACGGTCAGACACGATAGACACCGATACACCATGAAGAGTCATAATCTCTTTGATGAAAAAATCCGCCAACTCTCAGATGAATACGTCTCACGAATCAGTAGAAAGTGTGTACTCTTCGTCAGACGATCAACTATTACCCATATGGCATCGTATCCCCTTGGCGTACGTGGCAACTTTGTAATGAAGTCCATGGTGATGTGCTCCTATTTCCACTCGGGTATATCCAAGGGTTGGATCTTCCCATATGGCTTCTTATGCTCCACCTTCACTTGCAAATAAGTAAGGCACTTACTCACATACACCTCTATGTTGCGCTTCATTCCCGAACACCAATAATCCTTCATATCTTTATACATTTTCGTAGCACCGGGATGAATTGAGTATCGAGTCTTATGAGCCTCATCCATGATCTTCCTATGTAGATCCCCATAAACCCGCCCTGATCGGGTCCTGACACCATGAGTGTTCTCCCCCAACTCGGCGACTAGGCCTTTCATCCTTTCAGAGTTAATCTAATCTGCTTTTAGCGCTTCATCCTGAAATTCTTTGACCTGCTTCATCATGTCGGAGGTCATAACCATCTGATAAGCCTTCACCTGTATCGTCTTAGGTCTCTCCTTTCGGCTAAGTGCATCCGCCACCACGTTGACCTTGCCAAGATGGTAGTGGATCTCGTAATCATAGCCCTTGATAAGCTCCAACCATCTACTTTGCCTCATGTTCAAATCCTTCTGCTTGAAGAAGTATTTCAAGCTTTTGTGGTCAGTGAAGATGGTGCACTTCGTCCCATACAAGTAGTGCCTCCAAATCTTCAATGCAAAGACCACAGTCACCAACTCCAAGTCATGAGTAGGGTAGTTAGTATGGAAACCATCGATTCTACTGGATGGATCGAATATTGCAATCGTATTGTTGTTGTTTATCAGATCTGCAATGTAGAATCTCATAGACCAGTTGATGATTTCAACTGAAAATCTAATGCAAGATATAATGTATGATGATGAATGAATGATGAACAATTCAAGATCACATATTCATAAAATATATCATTCATTCATATGTATGTTTGCTAGGAGATTACAAGGGAGTTTGCAAGAGCAACTTCTCTCACACACACTCAACCTTATGTTTCTCTTACTAGACTAAATCTGTATGCTTGAATCTTTTGAATGCTTGATTAGAGTATAAATGACTACACTTAGTCAATTTATACTCTTTACAAAAATGAATAAAATTAAATTTAAGTCCTAATGATTAAAAAAATATTCTTCAACGTCTGATAAATTCTCTGTTGCTGATGCGTGACTGCCCAATTCTGAAGTTATTCGAGACCACCGCTGATGTTGACTGTTGACTTTAACCACGGTTGACCAAGTTTGACTTTGGTCAATTTTCTTTGTTTTGATCATATTTTCAGCGTAGCTTTACCGTGTCAGTTTTGGTAATCATCATGAGATTTGACACTTAGGTTTTGGTAAGTATCATCTTCAAACAGTCCAATAATACTCCCCCTAAGATGATGCTGCCAAAACCACATGATTATCAAAACCTTGGATGTTGATTGATGTGAAGTCTTGGAGTGCAGTCTTCTCCCCCTTTTTAGTAGCATCTTCTTAAAAGCTTCATAAAAGGCATTGAGGAAAGGAATTTGTCTCGGCACATAAAGACTTTGGTTTGGCACTCGATGGATGTTTCATCAGCTTGATCTTCTAGTCTTATTTTGAAGACTTGAAAATGCACCCATTTGCAAACACTGTGGATTGCACAGGTAGCAATATCAGCAGCTTTATCTTAACTTTAGAAGTGGAGGAGAAGCATCAGACAATCTTCAGACTTGACATATACTCTCCCTCAACAAAAGCTTTGGAGGGTGAGGAACTTTTGTGTATGAGACACCAAGAGGAGGATTCTTAGTTCTCAGCAACTGGCAGGAGATCTTTGAAGGAAGCAGGAGTGTTCACTTGACATCTTGAACTGAATGAGAAACTCAGGCATGTTGTGCCATTCATCACCTGCAAAAGTCTAAATCCTCTCGGTAGAGGTATTGGATGAAAGTTTCACTCCTAAATCAATAACACATGTAAATCTGCCAAAACTAAGAAAAATACTAAAAATGATAAATCTTTTTGGAATTTTAGATATATTTTTTTTAAAATATAATATTTATAAGCATGAATCCTTCACCTGCAATGAGATCATACTAATCCAAAATCCTTTACATCTAAGAATTTAATGTTGGAATAGACATAAGCAAAGAACAAAGTTGATTGTAAGTATGTTTGTCCATTTAAACTCATGCAAGGATCTATTTTCAACACTTTGTGATATTTATCATGTTTAGGTTTGATTAGATATGCTAATTGAGTACCCCACACTAAAAAGTATGGAAGAATTACCCTCCCATGAAATGCAAGGTGGCACTTTATCACAACTTGAACCAGGCTACTTAGAGTATAAATTCTCATGATAAGATCAACGTTGGGATTCTTTTAGATTTGATCCACATTGTGATTCTTTTATACTTCACTTTGGAAGTTGATCCTCATTGGATTCTTTTAGCTTTGATCCACATTAAGATTCTTTTATTTGCCTTTTTGGCATGCATCAACACTTTTAGTGCAAGGTCAACTAGGTCTGTGCTCAGCACAACAAAAGTTGTCCTTATGTTTTACTCCAGGTTTGTATTTACATACAACAAAGGAGAAGCAGATGCTTTTATCAATGAGAAATTTATAACCATTTTTGCATGGTATGTTTAGGTAACCACAGAAGCAAACACTTGGAAAAGTCATTGTTTACCAATACCTAAAGATGGTTTTGGTCCACAATGCATATTGATTTAGTTCATCACAAATATGCTTATCTTGAATCCAAGCTGAGCCTACTGACATATCAAACAGAGCCTTGTCAGTCTTTATTCATTTCAAAAATATAAGCAGAAGATAGTAGATGAGTGTACTATCATTTCTCATGTAAATGTAGGAAGATTCAAAAGAAATATTTTTTGGAATTTTCTTGAATTTCTAATTTTTAGGATTTTTGTTATTGAGAAAATAAAGAAATGGCATATGTGTTATCAATTCAATAGAGATCATCAATAGTTAGTCCATGTAGCAATGTAATCAGACTAAGCAGATGGAATGAAACGTCAGTTGTTTCTTGCATTGCCATCATAGTTTGTGTGAATGATTGATGTCTTGCACTGAATCATGGTTAATTTCTGCTCCATTTGGATCAGTTGCATCATAAATAACATGAGCACGAAGAACGTTCCTGTCATAGGAAAGGATCTGCCACTGCTAACTTTTCTTGGGTTGGCAGACCTCCATAACTGTCCCTATCACACTAGCAAATCAGTTAGATATTTCAACCCAGGCCATTACTATCCTGAGCTGTCTATTAGCATCTTTATATGTGACTTGCTCATATGTGTATGATTTTGCCTTATCTGATGATATATCAGGTTCACCTCCTGAAATTGTTTTCTTTCTCCAACATTGTTTTATTTTTAAACCAACTGACTCAACTTTAGTTTGTTTAACAAAAGCAGTTTGATTGGCTTTTGAAAATCTTTTGGTTGGTTTAGAAAATATATTTTTCTTTTGAATGTTTTGTGGAGGTGTAGCAAAACATCTTTGTCCTTGATCATGATTGTTTCTTGTAGGCATGTGATCATATTCATCATAAGAATTATAATCATGGTTATTATAATTTAATGGATGTGATCTTCTATGATATCCATTATGCCAAGCATTATTCCTATATCTGTCATAGTTATGTTGTGTGTATGACCTAGGATAATGTCTAGGTGCCCAAGAATCATGAATATCATAATGTTTGAAATCATACCCATGCCGATGTGATCAAGGAGAAGAGTAGCTATGACGTCTGTTGTAGTACTCATGCTCTGATCTTGGTGAGTATGAATCTGATGGATGATAAGATCTTTGACCTCTCTTGTGTTGTGATGTTGGACAGTTGTTGTATGAACACTTTGAAGTGGTATGATTCTCCATGTCATAATTTAAGCAGTAAGGAGTAGGTCTAGTTCTTCTTCCCTTAGGCTTGGATAATGAAGTTGGATTTGATTAGAACTTCACAGCCTTTTGTCTTGGTTGTTTTTGTTGCTTACTCCTGTGAGTACATATATATGTATCACTCTGAGTGTTTTTACACTCAGAGGTGTTTTGTGAATCTGAATTGCATTTCTCGTAGAGAATTGATTCCTGTTTTGGAGTCTCTAATGTAGCCTTTGAGGTTGATGGTTGGTTTGGATCAGGTGTAGAGGACTTGATCTGATTTTTCTTCTTTCTTTTAGATCTGGTCTTCTTCCTCTTGACTTGTTCTTTGATTTCTTGTATCTCAGGCTTCTGTTTGTTCTTTAACTCCATCTTAATCTTTGCCTTTAGTTTAGGCCTTAGGCAATTTTGTTTCAAGAAATCCTGCTGGTTTGAGTTTCTCATACGAAACCATAGCCTTTTGTTCGTTGTCAGGCTTTGCTGTTTTGGATTCTATGGTTGTGTTTGTTTTGGACTGATTTCTTCAATGAGATGATTAATACCTATCAATGTTTGTTTGTTTGGTTGCTTGGTTTCTTCATCACTGTCATCACTTGCAGGATCTCTATCTTGACCATCACATGAATGAAAGGATTCATTCTGTGGTGATTCTGGTTTGAAGTACTGCTTTGGTGCTGTTTCAGGAGAAGTGATTTAAGTGATATTAGATGGTTTGTCTGTTGGATGATGATCATGCATATTTGAATCTTCTTTGACTAGACTTATCATTGAAGTTGGCAATTTTGTGTAGTTATCAATGTAAGGAGGAGGAACAACATGGTATGTAGTTCCAACACTCTTCTTTTGATCTCTTTGTGCATTAAGTAGTTCTTCCAACTTGCTGGAAGTCAGCTTTAAATTCTCAAGTTCAACTTCTGTTGATGCATGATCTGTTTTTGTCTTTGTTAAAGACTCAGTGAGTCTTTTAACTTGAGCTTGAAGACTAAATCTTTCTGCAAGGAGTTTGTCTACATCCTAGAGAAGACAATTGATTTTATCTTCAAAGGCTTTATGTTGTATCTTCAATTCTGCATTTGTAGCCTTTTCTGTTTTGATTGCTTGGTTTAGACACTCATTGTAATGTTGCAAGTTATTGATTGTTTTGGTTGTACTTGCTTCTGGTATTTTGGCTTCAACTTCAACCTTTGTGTTTGTTAACTTCACAGAGAGTTCAGTTGCTTGAGCATTCAGCTTGTGATTTTCTTTAAGCAATTTATCAACTTCTTTCCCTAGTGAACTGATTTGTTTTGTAGAAGTTTGTAATACCTCTGCATGTGAAGGTCTTTCCTTCTTTATCATGTATGATATATTATTGTAGTATTTCTAATATGCCTGAACTTCATCTATGCATGCTGATGAACATAGATTGATCTTTCTGTCTTTAGGAATTTTAGGCAATGGAGGTATGTTTGTGTTGTTGATGTTTGTGGCTTTTGCAAGCTCACTAGTTAACTCTTCAAGTTTTATTTGTTGTTGAACCATTTTGTCTTGCAACTGGTTCATCTTTTGAGCTAAACTGATGTTTTGTTGATTCAATGTCTTGATTTCTGCTTGATCATTTCTTTGAGATTGTTCCATCTCTGACCTGCATTTTATCAAATCATTAGACAAAGTGTTGTTTGAGTTTGCAACATCACATAAATGTAAGTGAATCAGTTCTTTCTCAATGTGAATGATGTACAATTGAATGTTTGTCTTGTTAAATAATGAATTTTTGTTATTGTTTGATATGCTGCTGATGTTTGGTTGTTTGCAGCTTTTGTTTGATTTGTTGTTGTTGTTTGGTTGGTTGCAACTTTTGTTTGATTTGCTGCTATTGTTTGATTGGTTGCAACCATTGTTTGATTTGCTGTTGTTGTTTAGTTGACTAAAGCTAGGTTTGCTCTGTTTGAATTCTTGAAATCTTTTTCTACCTGCAACAAGAAAGATAGCTTGGTTTCTTACAACATGAGTGTTAGTGAATGATGTTAAATTTTCCATTTTGTTTAAAAAACAAAAAATGATTTGAAAATTTTGTTTGTGTTAAAATCAAAATCAAATTTAAACTTTAATTGAATCCAAAGAACGTCAAAACTCAATTTAATTAGATCGGCCTAATTAAAGAGTTAACTTTGTTCAATTACAATTTAGTTAAGCTAGACTAAAAATAATCTTGCTTAATTAAAAAGTAATAAAATTTGGATTGACTCAAATTTTAATCGATTCAATTCAACGTGTTACTCGAAACTTTTGTTAACCCTATCAAGTTTTGTCACAACCCGGCCACAGTTAACGTTTCAGTTTAAAATTTAAATTTTTTTGTTTTTAAAAACAAATATAAATATTTAAAAAATATAATTTTTAAACAATATTTGTATTTTGCTGGTCAAAATAAGACCATAAGTCAAAATTAAAAGTTCTATTCAAACAAAACTCCTTGAACGGTCAAGGCAACTAAAAACACAAGTTCAAGAGATAACTCCCGAACACAATCTCAAAGCATTCTGTTTCACTTCTCTCACTCTCGATCTCTTGATGCCCTGTCCCAATCTCTCAACTCCGGAGAACCCGAAATCAAGAATTGTCGGTCAACCAATAATTTCAGTCCTTTGGGGGTTGCGGTAGAGTGCCGGTGTTTGATTGGGGAAGCAATTGATGATGTGTTAATTGATGGTCTATTGGTGATTGGGTTGGCTGAATCGAAATTGCCAAGTGTTTATGATGATGATTGACCTCAGTGATGAAGGTGTCGGTACAATGGAGGTGTAGAATCGAAGCTTTCAGGGTGATTAGGGGTTCTTTTGTAGTTTTCGAAGGTCGATAGATGATTGATTGTTGTCACGGTTGTCCTCTGTGAATTGAGTAATCGACTTGAACAGAATCAATTCATCCGCCGTGGAGTGAATGTTAAACGTCCATTGTGAATTCTGTACTTGTGCGTCCGTTGTATGTCTATTATAGTCATCTGCTGTATGTCTATTATAGTCGTCCGCTGTGTGTTTCAAGTTCTTTGTCCGGTGTTGCCAAATTTTGATCGTCCGCTGTGACTTCATAACACGTCCGCTGTGATTGAGTATTAAACGTCCGCTATATGTGTTGTTGCCGATTAGTGATGATGGTCGTCCGCTGTATGTTCAAAGTCTTCTGTGGATGTGGTGTCTGCACACCCGCTATGAGTTCAAAACTTGTCCGCTGTAGAGTTAAAGTTTGCTGTGGAATTAACACATCCGCTATGGATGTGTTTTCAGCAGTGTGTGTGGTTTGCTATGGTAACAACACGTCTGCTGTGAAGATTAACACATCGGCTCTAAAATTTTTTGTTCATCAGTTATGAACACTTGGACAAAATGCCTAGGACAAAATGGATGTTTTTCAGCTGTAGAATTTATGCATCAGCTGTGGGTGTAATACATCAGCTGTGGACACTTAACAATTTGTTTCTGATGAATCAGCTGTGGATACTTAACAAAAATTAACGATCTATGGTCTTTGTCAGCTATGGGTTTTAACACATCAGCTGTGGATGTATTTCTACATCAGCAGTGAATACTTAGACAAATTGGATGTTTGTTAGATGTGGATGTAACACATCAGCTGTGGACACTTGGTTGCAAAAATGATGAAGATTGTCAGTTGTGGACACTTGGTTGCAAAAATGATGAAGATTGTCAGCTGTGGAATTAGAACATCAGCTGTGGAATTAGTACATCAGCTGTGGAATTTGTACATCAGCTGTGGATGATAGAACACTTGGTCAAAAATCTTTGTAAACTTTGATTATGTATGAAATTTCACTTTCAAATTCACAAATTGATGTTTGAATGACTCTTGAATGATTGTGAATGATTGTATGATGAACGAATGAGTCAAAATCTGAATTAAATCCTAGATTTGGCTGATTTTCAGAATTCAAAGCAGTTTGACTTTGAAAAAGTCAAACTTCATGTTCTTGAATGAACAAACTTTTGATTCTTGGGTTTCTGATGGAATTTGATAAAATCAAAGGTTATAATAGCTGTAGATAAGTGATTCTAAGCTAAAACAACAATCAATTTCATATAATCATCATGTAAACTCGAATTTAGATGATGAACACATGAAGAACACAATGAAGAACAAAAACGCAGATCTAAGAATCAATGTTCAAATTGTATGATTTGGATGTTGAAAATGATAAATGAACCTTAGATTCAATGTTTCTAAGCTAAAACCACTATCAATTTCAGCTAAACAACATCAGATTCGGGATTTTTGATGATTTTCCTCAAGAACAGTGAACTTTTCTCAAGAACCCAAAATTTTCAAAAATCTTCAAATTCAAGGGTTGTGGATGTTCAATTGATATGAAACTTTACAGATGTGTTAGTTATCACAAACTAAAGCTATTACAATCTTAAATTCGATCAAACAATAATAAAATCAAAATTTCACGTTCATGAGCGTTTGAAGACTTGAAGAACAAGTTTGCTTAAATTTTCAAATTAATGGCTCAAATGAACTTCAATTGATGTGAAAGCTTGTAGATCTTCATGAAATAACAAATCTAAGCTAATGGTAGCTTGATTTCATCAAAAACAACAATAATTTGTAGATCAAACTTGTGGTTCAAATTTTTGAGAAATAATTAAAGAACAAGGAGCCAAGGCTCCGATACCAATTGTAAAAACCATGGATTCTGCTGGATGTATCGAATATTGCAATCGTATTGTTGTCGTTTATCAGATCTGTGTATGGAATCCCACAGACCTATTGATGAAAAGATCTAATGCAAGATATAATGTATGATGATGAATGAATGATGAACAATTCAAGATCACATATTTATAAAATATATCATTCATTCATATGTATGTTTGCTAAGAGATTACAAGGGAGTTTGCAAGAACAACTTCTCTCACACACACTCAACCTTATGTTTCTCTCACTAGACTAAATCTGTATGCTTGAATCTTTTGAATGCTTGAATATGGTTCCTAATGGTTGATTAGAGTATAAATGATACAAAAATGAATAAAATTACATTTAAGTCCTAATGATTACAAAAATATTCTTCAACGTCTGATAAATTCTCTGTTGCTGATGCGTGACTGCCAGATGCTGACGTCATTCGGGACGACCGCTGATGTTGACTGTTGACTTTGACCACGGTTGACCAAGTTTGACTTTGGTCAATTTTCTTCGGTTTGATCATATTTTTAGCGTAGCTTTACCATCTAAATTTTGGTAATCATCATGAGATTCGGCACTTAGGTTTTGGTAAGTATCATCTCCAAATAGTCCAATAGTTAGCCTCCTGGATCTTCAACTGTCGGGACGCATAACCTATAACCCTCCTCCGTTGCATCAACACGCAATCCAATCCCGAATAAGAAGCATCCGAATAAACCACCAAGTCTTCACTTCCTTCTAGCAACGTCAAGACAGGAGCTTGAATCAATCTCATCTTTAGCTCTTCGAAAGCATTCTCCTGTTCTCGACCCCATACGAACTTCAAATCTTTACGGGTCAACTTGGTCAATAGTGAAGCTAACTTAGAGAAGTCTTGGATAAATCTTCTGTAATAGCCCACCAAACCCAAGAAACTACAGATCTCGGATTGCATCTTTGGGGACTTCCATTGCATCACCGCTTTAACTTTCATCGGGTCCACCAAAATCCCTTCAGGATTAACTACATGACTCAAAAACTGAACCTATCGAAATCAGAACGCGCATTTGGAGAACTTGGCGTGCAGCTTTTCTCTTCTAAGCATCTCCAACACCTCGTGGATGTGACTAGCATGCTCTTCTTTGCACTTCGAATAAATTAGGATGTCATCACTAAACACGATTACTGATTTATCTAGCATGGGTCGACACACCCGATTCATCAAATCCATAAAAGTTGTTGGTGCGTTGGTTAAACCAAAGGACATCACAAGAAACTCGTAGTGCCCATAACGTGTGCGAAAGGCTATCTTAGGGATATCCTGCTCCTCCACCTTCAGTTGATGATACCCCGATCGAAGGTCTATCCTGTAGAACCAACTAGCACAATGGAGCTGATCAAACAGGTTGTCAATCCTTGGTAACTGATACCGGTTCTTCACAGTCAACTTGTTCAGCTCACGGTAGTCGTTACACGTCCACATACTACCATCCTTCTTCTTTACGAATAAAACCGGAGCACCCCATGGAGAGATGCTTGGCCGAATATATCCCTTATCCAGAAGATCTTGCAGTTGCGACATCAACTCCTTGAGTTTAAATGGAGCCAACCGGTATGGTGCCTTGGCGACGGGTTGCTCTCCTGGCATCAACTCAATCTGAAATTCGATTCTCTCTTCGGTGGGGCCCCTGGCAGGTCTTCGGGAAACACATCGGGGAATTCGCATACTACCGGCACTTCTAACAGTTGAGGCAAGGTAGCATTCACATCCTGCATATAAGCCAGGTAAGCACCACACCCTCACCTCATAAACTTCTCTGCTGTGATCATATATATCACTCGCGGAGTGATGCATTCCTTGTCTCCGTAAACCGTAAACAAACTACCATCAGGCGCAATCAGACGGATCATCTTCTTTCGACACATGATATTCGCTTCGTAGGTCGCCAACCAATCCATTCCTAACACCACATCAAAACCTCATAGGGCCATCACATACAATCTAGCAGGAAACGTATGACCATCCAGTTCTATGAGGCAATCGTCTATCATATTACTCACCTTGGTAGATTTTTCTATCGCTGTCTCTACATGGAAAGGCACATTTATCTTCCTACTTTAACCATGCATTACACGACAAAAGGCAACAGATACAAAGTTCCTACTAGCACTCGAATCGATGAACACAGAAGCATACAATTGGTTAACCATAAACGTACCTGAAACTACCTCAGGATCCACTCTAGCTTCTTCCCGGGTCATATTGAATGCCCTTGCCCTTGCTTTGGTTCCCTCACTCTTCCCTTTCTCCCCCATAGTCTTGGTCCCCGAGCTTCTTGCCCCACCCTTCTTGCAATCCTGGCCCGAGTGGCCTACCTCTTCGCATTGGTAACATCTTGGTATCCTGCACTCCTTAGCATAATGGCCCTCGCCCCCACATTTGAAACACCAAGTCTTCCCAACTATGAATTCACCCATGTGGGTCTTCTCACAATTCTTACACCCCCTTTGGGCATTCTCCTTCTTCCGTTCTGGATGACAGTCATCGACCCTCATGTTCTTCTCCCCAATTCCACAGTTGTTATTCCTGAACCTCTTTCCATTACCATTCTTACTCCAACTCCTCTCGACCTTCCTCTAAACTGGCATCAGGTCCCTCTCATCATACAATGTCCCCACCAAATCTACCACAGACCTAAACGTGCTCGGTCTAGCGGCTATGATGTTCCTTTTAATGTCCACTTACAAACCTTGCATATATCTCTTAATCTTCTTGGACACCAGAGTTACTAGATCTGGCACAAGTCTTGCATGTTCATTGAACTTGGAGGTGTACTCTTGATGAGTCATGTTCCCGAACTACAAATGCAAGAACTCCTTCTTAATTTTGTACAACTCTCGATATTGACAATACTCCTCCAGCACCAGCTCCTTCAAATCTGACCACCTCATCTTTGCTATAGATCGTTTTCCCTCGGCTTGGATAATATTGTCCTACTAGCATAGTGCCAATTCAATGTAATAATGGGAAGCAAACTTCACCTTCTGATCCTCCCGGCATTCACTGATGTCCAGTACTGCTTCCATCTCCCGAACCTAACGGTGAGCAGCAGTAGCATTGCCATTACCATCGAAGGTTGGGGTTTCATATTTAAAATGCCCCATACCTGCACCCCTTAGCAGTCTCCTTCTCCTCCTTACTATCATCCTCATGAATTACCACCATTGGGCTAGGTGGCTCTTCTTCAGCTTCCTCAGTCCTTTTAGTGGATTTTCTTGATTTCCTCTCCTCCTTCTTCCTCATATCCTTAGTTGTTTCCCATCCTTAACATCCCTCAACACTTCAGTCACCACCAAAGGCAACACATTTTGTATGACGTTGTAGACCTCATCAGCAATAGCTTCCTTTATGGTGGATTTTAGGGTAGTTAATCCTTCACCCTCTTGGTGGCTATGGTGATCTGTGTCCTCATGAACCATCTTAGGAGCCTTACCTTTACTCCCGGAGACACGTGGCCCAGTAGTACGCCTACAATGAACACCACCTTAGGTTTCCTTCCAAGATTTTCTACCCACCATGAAATCTGTTAGGATCAGTGATCTAAGTTTGATCAATTAGAGTTTAATCACAGCGGAATTAGAGCAAGAATTAAGCAAATATAGCAAGAACACAATAAATATTCAATGGAACAGTACACGGTTATATAGATATAGGGTTTTCTGCAAAGGGATAATAACATTCATGCACACATGCTTCGGTGTGGCGGCTGCTAGGTTTTCCTAAGCTGCACCGATTACAATTAGGTCAGCATTCCTTATATATAGGAATGTGACGTCTGCTGATGTCACTTGATAGTGACATCTAACAGAATTATTACAAACTACTGAAAGTAAGCAAACTACTGAGAATGTTCACAACAACTGAGAACATCTCAGATTATTCTAAGTACACGAAGAAACATAAAACTACTGAAACTACAAGTACAGAAAGAAACTACAACTACTGAAAGGAAACCATCACAACTACTGAAGAGGTCTTCTTCAGCTGTTGTGACAATCATCTGAAACTTGGTCTTCAGTCTTTGTCTTCAGCTTTTGTCTTCAGACTTTGTCTTCAGCTCTTTCACTTCAGACTTTGTCTTCAGCTCTTTCACTTCAGACTTTGTCTTCTGCTCTTTCACTTCAGACTTTGTCTTCAGCTCTTTCACTTCAGACTTTGTCTTCAGCTCTTTCACTTCAGACTTTGTCTTCAGCTCTTTCACTTCAGACTTTGTCTTCAGCTCTTTCACTTCAGACTTTGTCTTCAGACCTTGTTATCAGCTGATGTCTTCAGCTGTTGCAGACTACTTCAGTTGTTGTAATGTCCGTGGGACTTAAAGGTTTTTCTGATCAGGCTCATTGGTTCTTTTGGTCCAACAAAATCTACTTCCTATAAGATTCAAACACCAACAAGGTCATTCAAGATAATTGCTCAGGTTATGTCAAGTATAGTAAGTCCCTAATTATAGTGGTCAGTTGTGATTAGCCACTTACTTTACTCTTCATTCCCCAAGCATTTCTTATCCTAACTACATCAACATCCAAATCTACTAAGCACATGATTCAAATAGCACACGCATATAATACTGGTTAACATTATGAAAATTACCTCATAGCATGTAGCTACTTGCGCTAGCATCCCACCATTTTGGTCCCATTTTTAGTTGAAGTTTAGGTTTTGAAAATAATTTGCCCAATCTCTTAAACTTTGGCTTTGATACCAACTTGTAAGGCCCCCTTTCCGGGAAACCCCACAGTTGGTTATTCATAACACATCACACATTAAAATATATCGAGTAAGAAAATATGGCTGCGGAATAATTACACAAAAACCATTTAATGTATTGATAATAACTTTTTCCAAGAAATACATCGTTGTTATAAGTTTCAAAAGAACATTTAGTTGTATTACAAGACAAAAATATCATCTCTGCCTAACATGGATGCCAATCTTTATTTGCCGAGTAGCTTCAGCCTCGTGCCATCCCTAGCAACATCGTTACCTGCCGACTAATATGCATATAAAAAGTCAGCATTGCTGAGTAAGTTCTAGTTTTGATAACATAATACATTTGTAAGCTTCACTGGGTAGTCATCCATTATTACACATATTCATTCGTTAGGAGAATCTTTATTTTACTTTCTTTCATTATCTTTCTCTTTCATTAACTAGGATTGCACAAAGCAAGAGCCTACATTGTTGGTTGGCAACAGATGCCGAACCCCTATCGGCAAAAGTTTATCATGGTAGCTAAGCCATCAACAGTTGACCCACAGTGCTAGGCATGAAGCCTGCTCATGAATATGGGTCCCATTGATTTATTGGTCAATCGCCAAGATTAGACCCTAGATGTGCATTTTGAATCAGCCACACATTAGTTGAGCTAACAAACAACAAGGTCGTGCACCTCATTCCATTGTGCTTGAAAGGCTTTTCTTTTAATATAAGGACCCGGGGGTAACATTCATTAAGTTACACTGTCTTTCTTTTATTCCTTTGTGACCACTTGATTATGCATAATACTTTTAAGTTATCCGGTCATTAGAATCACATAACATGAAATGTTACTATTCATAATAGCATCACATAAGAAAAGAATCAAACATTAGAAACATTAAACAAGCATAATCATTCCTTATACATAAGTACTTAACACTTAAATTCAATTCCCAAAATTTCAGAATAATTCTAAGTGTCCACAGCGCATGAGTAAGTTATACATGTTGGGAACGGTCTGCCCAAGACACATATTGAATTGATGTAGCTAGTACGTTATGATCCATGTCTGGTCATACCCAATAACAAGCTAGACAAACACCCATAATATTTATTTTATGGTATGATCATGTAAATAAATATTGAAACTTGAAGTATTTAGAAATTGGGTTTCTAAATATTTTCACTAGTGTTGTGAATAAATTATATGGATAATTTATTCTAGAGAGAGAGTATTTTGTATTGTTATTCAAATGGAACAAACAATACAAGTCCTTTTGTCAGCATTTCTTTGTTACTCATCCGTATTTACTAATGCGGATGTGTTTTTGAGGAAATGCGGATGAATGTTCCTCATCCGCATTTACAAATGCCTATGTGCATTTATTGAAATGCTGAAGTAATTTCTTCCTCCGCATTTACTAATGCGGATGACCATTTAAGGAAATACTGATGAAACTGATCGTCCGCATTTACTAATGCAGATGTGCATTAGGGAAATGCTGATGAACTGTCCGTCCGCATTAACAAATGCGGATATGCATTTGCTGATCGAAGTACTCATCCGCATTTACAAATATGGATGTACATTTGGGAATTGCGGATAAAATTTCTTCATCCGCATTTACAAATGCGGTTAGAGATTGTTCATCCGCATTTACTAATGCGGGTGAATATTAGAGAAATACGGATGGGTTAAAGGGATGGGTTCCGCCCATTTTTCTGTCTCTCTGAAATTTAGTTTCACAGGACATGCGATATATGATTGCATTCAACCACTCTCTCTGATAACGCACAACACACACAAAAGGTGCAGATCGGTGTTTTCTATTGCTTTTCTCTTAATCGGTCAAAGAGAACTAGGAACAAAACTCTTCCAAGCGATGAAAATCCTAGCAACCTGGTGTTTTGTTGGAAGCTTGGGGTAGACAAGCTTGAGGCCTCATACTTTGAAAGATGCCAATCAAAGATCATCTTCCTCTGACCCATTTGAGAGGTAGAATTGTAAACACCCCATGGTTGTTTATAAGCATGTTTTTCATATAACGATCCATTACGGTTTTTTTAACAGATATATAAATTGGTTTATATATATTAACCGTAACAAGTTTTTCAACCTAATTCCGCTATGTTTTTCATTTTATAAGGATAAAATGACTCTGATAAACTTGTGAATACCCCAACAATGGCATCAAGAGCCAGTTATATGGATACATGCTTCATCTAGACTGAATTCTAGGTTTCTTGCTGTTAATTCACCAACAGACCGAAAATTCTGGTTTGTGTTTCCCCTGAATTTTTCAAGATTCTACTTAACATTCATATTCTAATCTTGAAAAATTTAATCATTTGGATGATTTAGTTTTTTTGACAAGAATCATGATATTCGGTTTGTTTTACATTAACCGAAAATCAATGGTTCAAGGGGAATGCTCTCGGATTTTTCTTACATATTTGGATATGTATCTTGATATTCATAACCTAGCCGAGACCTTGTGTTTGGTTGTGTTGTGATTTGTATTTGATTATTCAAACGGTTGTAATAATTAAATGTATTTGTTCTTTCTATTGGCTATGTAATTTATTTAGTTTCATTTGCTATGTAAAATAAATAGATTAGTTACATTTCACTTTTACTAGAAAAATGTATATAGGATATATAATTTTTTAAAAGAAGATGCAACAAGGATGTTTTCGGTTTGGGCCAATTTCGTGCCCAAAGGGCTTTATAGCTTTTAATGGGATTTAAGCCCGATAACCGAAATCATATTTTGAAGGCCCAAAGGAGTTTGGTGCAGAAATATAAGTCCATTTGGAAGCTCAAATTGAATGGGAGAATCACAACACAAAGTGGACACTTGAAGCATTTGGATGCGGGATCAAGTCGGAGTTCATCGACACAAGTGTTACCCTTAGAAAGGACCTAATTTACTCACTTGTTTCAGTCAACAAGTGATGTTAAATTAGTTGGCTATGGTTATGAACTTGTTGTTGTATGTATTGCTTGTATGGTTGATTTAGTTTATTGTTCATGTGATATTTGGATATGCACTGTTAAACAATTTCAAATCAACAACAAGCTGCAAACGGTTCTTTTGGAAACATTAACATGGGTAATAAAATGATTTTATTAAAGGTTAATGTTTTCGCAATAAAATTGGGTTTTACTAAAAGAACCTTGGAAATTGGTTTCACTAGTGTATCACGCATTTGAATGCATGCAAATGTAAGGTACAAAATGTTTTCATAACTAGAATTAATGGAAACAAAATCCCTTTTAAAAAAGTTTAAGAGTATCCTTTTATACAACACTCGAATAACTTGGGAACTATTTGTGGGATAAAGGTCACCTAACCACATTTAGGGAACTTGTGTGTTTGAGATGGTTTAACATATTTATGGGATAAAGGTCACCTAACATATTTGAGATGGGTTAAAAGTTGACTAGCTTGTTAATTTAAATAATGGGATAAAGGTCACCTAACCATTATTTAAATGTAACGTTGGATTCTAGGTTTTAATTATTAATTGTCTATGAGACATGAAAGGGTATTAATAATTAAAATTTCATTTTTTAAATACTAAAATTGATCTTTGTTTATATTGTATTAATGGCTGCCAACAACGCTACCTCCCCGACCATCTATAACCTGTCACTACGAACTATCCTGGAAAAGGATCATCTCAACCACAATAATTTCATGGATTGGTTTCAAAACTTGAGAATTGTTCTCAAGCAAGAAAAGAAATCATATGTGTTGGACGATCCTATTCCTGATGAACCCAAAGCTGATGATGTTGATGCCTACGAGGATTGGGTTAAGCACACTGAGGATTCTGTGCAAGTTTCTTGCCTCATGTTGGGAACCATGATTCCCGCGCTTCCAAAGGATTTTGAACAACATGGGTCATACAACATGATTACCCAGCAGAAGAAAATGTTCCTTCAACAAGCGAGGGTAGAGCGCTTCGCCTCGATAGGGCTGAATTGTCTCGTCTCAAAAGAGTTGGCCACGGATTTGATCCTCAATGGTCTAACCAAGAAGTTTGAGACTTTTTTCATGAATTATATCATGAATGGATGGGATAAGAGCATTGGGGAACTTCAGGCAATGCTCAAAACAGCCGAGGCAAGGATGGGTAAAAGGGTTTTACAGGTTCTCACAATCAATGAGGGTGGCAACAAGAAAAGGTATCACCCCAAACCCAAGGCAAATGTTGCCAAAGGCAAGGGATACGTCAAAGGAAAGGGTAAGGGAAAGACTAAAGCGGGACCACCAAAACCAAGGCTTAATAAGCCAAAGGTTACGGAGAACGATCCATGCTTTGAGTGTGGTGAGATAGGACATTGGAAGAGGAATTGTCCAATCTATCTCAAAGTGTTAAGAAACAAGAGGGATGCTGGCGGACCTCAGGTACAACTTTCATGATCCATATTGAACTTAATGTTATTTCTTCAAATACATGGGTATTAGATACCTGATGTGGAACTCATATTTGCAATTTGTTGCAGGGGTTCAAAAGAAATAAGCATTTTAAGAAAGTGGATACTAATCTCTTCATGGGCAATGGAGCAAGGGTTGATGTCGAAGCCCAAGGAGACTATATCTTGAAGATTCCATTAAGTGTATATTTGTTGGATATCCCAAAGACTGTATGGGATATTACTTCTTTAATCCAACCGAGCAAAAGGTATTTATTGCTAGAAAGGCTGAGTTCTTAGAAACTAAGTTTCTTATAGAAGAAACGATGTATAGAACAGTGGAAATTGATGAGGATCAAGAACCACAAGCCAATACACGTTTGGTTGAAATTAGCGATCAACAAGAGGTTGTTGATAATAATCAAATGGTTGATCAAAACACACATAACGTTTGCAGATCTGGTAGAATTAGCATTCAACCTAAAAGATATGGATTTTTTATGAATGGATGCTATGTGGTTGACTTGGATGAACCAACTACATATCATGATGCAATGTCCAATTCAGATTATGACAAATGGCTAGAAGCCATGAACGTTGAGATGCAATCCATGTATGACAACTAAGTATGGGAATTGGTTGAACCACCACTTAACTCCAAACTGGTTGGATGTAAGTGGGTTTTCAAGAAGAAAACCGATATGCATGGAAACTTGGATACCTATAAAGCAAGACTTGTAGCAAAAGGTTTCACTCAAACTCAAGGGGTTGATTATGATGAAACATTCTCGCCTGTGGTAATGCTAAAGTCAATTAGGATATTATTTGCCATAGCTGCATATTATGACTATGAGTTTTGGCAAATGGATGTCAAAACTGCTTTCCTTAATGGACATCTCAAAGGGAATGTCTATATGGTTCAGCCTGAAGGTTTTGTCGATCTACAATATCCTAATAAAGTATGCAAGTTAAAGAAATCAATCCATGGATAGAAACAAGCATTGAGAAGTTGGAATCAATATTTTGATGAAGAGATCAAGAAATTTGGATTCATCAAGAACGCTAATGAAGCTACTGTGTATAATAAAGCTAGTGGGAGCATCATCATATTTTTAGTATTGTATGTTGATGATATATTACTATTTGGAAATGATGTTCCAACCATGGAAGGTGTTAAAGCCTGGCTTGGAAGTTGCTTTTCCATAAAAGATCTTGGTGAAGCCGCCTATATTTTGGGAATAAAGATCTATAGGGATAGATCAAGATGGTTGATCGGTTTAAACCAAAGTGCAACATTGATAAAATCTTGAAAAGGTTCAAGACGGAAAACTCTAAGAAAGGTATGGTACCTATTCAAAGAGGGACAATATTGAGTACATCTCAATGTCCAAGCTCAAAGGATGATAAAGAATGAATGAAGGAAATCCCATATGCATCTGGTATAGGATCCATCATGTATGCAATGATATGCACTAGACCGGACGTGTCATGCGCATTAAGCATGACAAGTAGATATCAACAGAGTCCAGGTAATAGCCATTGGATGGCTGTTAAAAGTATATTGAAATACCTTAGGAGGACTAAGGATATGTTTCCAATATATGGATCTGGTAAAGAGAAGCTCGTTGTAAAAGGTTACACGGATGCGAGCTTCCAAACTGATCGAGATGATTCTCGATCGCAATCGGGGTATGTCTTCATTATGAATGGAGGGGTAGTGTCCTGGAAGAGCTCGAAGCAAGACGTGGTAGCATTTTCCACTACAGAATCTGAATACATCGCCGCTTCATTGGCAGCTCAAGAGGCTGCATGGTTAAAGAAATTTATTGCCAATCTAGGGGTAGTCTTTACCATTCAAGACCCTCTAGGGATCTTTTGTGATAACGAGGGTGCGATTGCTCAAATCAAGGAACCCCGTGCACATCAAAAGACAAGGCACATTGAGCGGAGATTCACTACATAAGGGATGAAGTTGAAAAGGGAAAGATATGTATTCGCAAAGTTCACACAGATCAAAATATTGCGGATCCACTCACGAAGCTCCTTGAAAGGGCAAAGCATGAGAGTCATACTTGTGCCTTAGGACTTTGATATTCTAGTGGTTGGATTTGATCTGTTTTGTATTTTAACTTTGGAACGAATGTAATACTAACTCTTTGTATAGATTATGACAATTTGAGTTATGTTCCATTTTAGCATGTTTACATCCATGAATATGTTTATTATTCTAAATGTCCGTAGTCGGTTATAGTTGTGGGAACATGCTTACAAACAACCATAGTATTGATGATCTAGTTCTTGGGTTAGAGGACTACCCGTCATGGATCGTTATATGAAAAACATGCTTACAAACAACTATAGGGTGTTTAGAAGACTACCACTCAAATGGGTTAGAGGAAGATGATCAGTGAATGGCAGCTTCCAAAACAGGAGGCCTCAAGCTTGTCTACCCTCAAGCTTCCAACAAACACCCAGTTGCTATGATTTTTCAAACTTGAATGAATTTTTGTTCTTAGTTATTCTTTGACTGATAGAGAGAAAAACAGAAAACAAACGTGCACTTTCTGAGTGTTTTGTAAGTTATGTAGAAGCCTCTCAAAGATTAACATTTAGTCTTTATTGTCTTTATTAATAGTTTTGTCATAGTTTAGGGACTTATTTGTAAATATATGTTCCTTTTTGTTTTCTTTGATAGTGTAAATAGCATAGATTATGTATTGTGTAGGTAAGCACAAAGACTAGACTAGTGCACCTTAGAATCAGTTGAACGAATTGTAACTGTTTTCCCTACAGTTGTATTTTTATGCTTTCTATCAATGAAAAACTATGAATTTTTTTGATATGTTTGCATTGATTTGATTACTTGTGTTTGTTTTGATTCAATTGCATCACAATATCATCACAGATCGATCCATTTTTATCCTATCAAATGGTATCAGAGCTATTGGTTCAATGGTTTGAGCTTATCGACATTTTGAGCTCTCTGAATCACTTGAAGCTGTGATTGATAAGCAATTTGATCAAATAATTGTTGAATTTAGTTGTGTTTCATCAATAGAAAGATGATTTGAATCACAATTTCATGTTCAATTCGTTCAAATCTGAGAATTTGACCTAAATTCTGTTTGAGCCTGTTCTTCATATTCGAATTGTATTTCAATCAAAAGATTGAATTGTTGTTGTTGTTTGGTGAAATTGAAGGTTAAGGATTGATTATCGACGTATAATACCTAATTGGAAGTTTTTAGATCAATTCAACAAGTTTTGATGATTTTCAAAAGATTTGAGTTCGTTTGAATCTATTGAATTAGGCGCATTAGGTTAAAACACTGCTGAAAATTGCCTAAGTGTATATGCGCTTGACAACTGTTTAGGCGTTTGAACACTATTCAAGTGTTTTTGGTCTAGGCGTTTGACCACTGTTGAGGCTCATTACAACTGTTTGGACACTTTGAAACTTTTCAGAAACTAAGTAATTCTAGGCGCATAACCACTATTTAGGCGCATTAGAACTGTTTTGGCGTTCTACAACCCTGGCGCTTGACAACTGTTCAGGTGCATTACAACTGTTCAGGCGCATTATCAGTTGGGAGTTTCAGAATTCTACTAAGGCAGTCCCTTAGGCATTTCTACATCAAATTTGGGTGTTTTACAACTGTGTGGGCGCTTCATCTCTGTTTGGGCGCATTAACTCAACACTTAGAAATTTTTTTTAAAAATTTAAAAAATCAAAAAAATATTTTCAATTTATTGTTTTAATTCAAAAACTTTAAAAAACAACAAAAACAATTCTTTTTCTTAAAAAAAATTTTTAAATGGTCAAATCTGAAGATTTTGAGAACATAATTCCTAAGTTGAAGAACAGAGCTGATTTTAAGAACTTGTCTCTTAGATTGAAACATCATCTTAATTCTATTGACACTGACTTGTGGAAGCCAATAGAAAAAGGACCTCATATCCCAATTACATCAGATGGTCCTAATAGAGGTTTTGTCTACATAAAAGACTCTTCAGAACCTTATCCTGAAGATGGGTTACAAGGTGATGATCTAAGAAAAGTAAATAATGACATTAAAGCATATTCATTGATGTGTAAAGGATTACCACTAGAATTCTTAACTAGACTTGATGGATATCAAACTGGATATACTATGTATAAAGCTTTGAAGATAATATGTGAAGTTGGTAAGGAGATTCAAGATCTCAAGAAGCATAAACTAAAAAGGCAGTTAGAGCTGTTTGAGCATTTATCTAGTGAAACTATAAACCAAATGATGAATAGATTTGTGCAACTTACAACAAAGATGTCAACTGCTGGCATAAAAAATGATCTCAAAGATCTAAATGTCAGAATTCTCAATGCTCTTCCATCTTCATGGAAACAAACAGTGACATTGTTGAAGCACACTGAAAAATTCCCTATGGATCTTGATCTATTAATTGCCAAAATTGAGTCAGTTGAGATTGATGAAAGCTCAAGAAACAATGATAGAGTAGCATCAATGTCATAGTACAAATATGTTGCATCTCCAGCTAGCACAGTGGAGAATGTATTTATGGCAAAGAATGAGAATTCACCAGAAGAAGATGATCTATTTGTTGGAGCAGGGTTCTTTACAAATTCTTCATATACAAGTGTTCCTGCGTATGCAACTTAATCACAACCTCAGTCTCCTCCTAAACCTCAAAACTCTAAACCTCAAACTGAGACTCCATCGTCTAACTCTGCTAAAACTAGAAAAGTTAAAGATGTTATTAACATCCTATTACAGGATGAGGAGTCCAAAACTGCTTTTACTACTTTTATAGCTAGTTTTCAAGCTTATCAGGGTAGCCGTTTAACACAATTAGATCTTGTTTTGCAGGACTTATTCGAGATGGATCCAGACGATGTATAAAAGATGGATTTAAACTGGCAAATGGTGTTGATTGCATATAGAACTCATAAATATTCTTATGTCAACCAGAACTACAAGCCAAGTGCTAACAAGAATGTTGGATTTGACAAATCTAAGTCAAGGTGTTTCAACTGCAATAGCTATGGCCACTTCTCACGGGAATGCAAAGCTCCCAGAAACAAAGGAGGGAATAGTCAAGCTAGTTCAAACAATCAAAGATATCCATAACAATCTCAGAAGACATTCCAAAAGCCATATCAATGTCTACCAATGCCTGAACTTAAAGATGAATCTAAGTCTTATAAAGAGCCTAAGAAAGCTCTTGTTGTGAGCATCAAGGATGGATATGACTCGAGTGCGTATGCAGAGCAGTTTACAGCTGATTTAACCTTTAGTTTATCTTTTATTGCAAAGGTTCAAGGTGAAGACTAGACCGAAGATAGTGATCCAAAGGCTGAAGATGACTCTGAAAATAAAGAAGAAAAGTATGACAGGAGTGATAAATCTGATCCTAAAGAGTATTCAGAAGAAGTTGCATTAATGGCACAGTCAGATCAACCAAAGGTTGAAAATTTATTTTCTAACTCGAAACTACTTCACCTAAATATCCTAAGATACCAGCTAAAGTAAGAGAAAAACTATGCACCAAATCTTGCTTTGAACATGTAGAATATTACCGAACTTACTCATACAAAATTTATGAAAAGCTCAAGCAAGAGGAATTAATGCATAATAAACTTAAAAATGACCACAAAATATCAGATGAAAAGATCATTTCTCTACAAACTTCATGGAACAAAACTTTGAAAGAACTAGAAATTGTTTCCAAACAACTTGAAGAAATGACTAAGAATTTGGAAGAGGAGAAAATAGCACATGCTGCTACACAAGTTGATCTTGCAAAAGTCAAAAGTTCTAAAACAATTTGTGACAACCCGAGTTTTTAGGTTAACAACATTCCCCACAACAATATAATTAATCAATTTTATTTTCTAAATAAAAACAGTTTTTATTTTATTTAATCCTAATAATTAACAAATAAACAAATACTAACTTAAACCCAAAAATGAAAATTAAGTTACTGGAGGGACCAGAAGTGTCAAATTGCAAATTTGACTTCATCCAACCCAACTACATCTCCCGTAACTGACTCCCCCCATGGATATAACTCTCCCTCTCGCCTCTCTTCGGTTTACAAAATCGCAACCCTAGCAGCTCCTCTCGGTAGTCCTTCCATTCCCCACGCCAACCTTCTTTGGCAACCTTTCTTCCCTTGCGACAACCCCCCTCGTGGTAGCTTTCTGCCCTCTCCCAACACTCCATCTTGGCAGCCTTGTTCGTGGCGGAGAATACTCTCCGGCAAGTCACCTCGTAACCGTTGGTCTCCGACAATACATCGCTTGTAACCACAGCCTCTCAACAAGTGGTACGGTACGTTTCTTTGTTGTTTGTTTTGTTACGATTTCGGGTCTTTGGATTGCGGTTATGCGTATGTTGCGTGCGGTTCTTAGGGTTGTGGAAATCGAGTTCATTCGTATGTATTGTTGTGTGCGGTTACCCGATCTAGTTGTTGTGTGTATTCTGCCGGTGTGCGTGTGTGTGATTCTTGTGTGTGTTTCCTCCCTGCCAGGCGTATGTGCGTAGGTGTTCTAGCGTTTGTGATGGCAGTGTGTGCACGAGTATGGTTTGTGGGTGTGTTGTACGGTTGTTTGGGTATGAGCATGAATGTGTGTATGCGTAGGTATGTTGGTGGTGTGGTGTTGCCTTGATTTTTTAGTTGGTATGTGTGTGTAGGTGGGTGGCTATATACATATTTATTCATATGTATGTATGAATGTAGGTGCATAGGTGTAGACATGGGCGCATGAGGGATTTGGTGCTTTTGTGGGGGTATGGGTTTTGGTGAGGTAGGTGTAATTCAAGTGTGTGCATGAATGTGATGGTGTGTGTATGGCCATGTGTGTGTTTTAATGGGAATGGGGTTTGGTAGTATGCATGTATGTGTATGGTGCATTGGGTATGTATGTGTGTGATGCATTGCATATGGATTTTTGTATGTGTTTAGGGTAGGTGTTAAATATAAGTTATTATGCGTGTAATATATATTATGTGTATAACAGGTGTGTGTGGGTTTTAGTTGGGTTGTTATACGGTTGTGATGTGTGCGTGGCATGTTAGAATTATATGGGGGTTTTATTATAACATGTCATATAATTGAATTATATAAAGAGTACCTTTATACATGATTTAGCTTGCGTGATGATTAGATTCCATTCGTTTGGAGTGTTATGAGTGCTTGTCTGTGTATGACATAAAATTGGTAGTACGCATCATAACCGAACCACGAAACATGTTTTCAAACGTATTTTTATTTGATTCATTATTACTATAGTGATCGCATGTTTACCAGTGTTGTACCAACTTAAGTCCTCACATTTCGAACCGTTAATATATGTTCTTCAGCGGGGTAATTCTTAGTAGATCTACTGGGTTTGACAAACCCCACCTGAGCTAGTCGCGCTAGCACGACCGGTGGTCGAACGGGTGTTTAATTGACCTAATTTTCTATTGCTGTGGTTTGGTAGCCACAGCCGAGGCACAGTGTTCTTTGTCAGCGTCGGTTGCGAACTTCATACACTATGTAACTTGTTAAGTAGGTTAGCTACCTACGAATATTACTTTGATTACTGTATCAGTTATTACTTGTTCTGTTATCAAAACCTGTGGACTCACCAACCTTGTGTTGACACTTTAGCATGTTTCTTTTAGGTTCACAAAACGAGCATGCTTAGGAGCATTTCATTTCGTGCATTCCATCTCATACTTGATTTATTTACAATTTCTAAATAAGTTTCATTTATTTATTTTGCGCGTGTTGCGCCGGTTAAAGAATTATGAATTATTTATGCTTCCGCAATTATCATTACATTTACGTTAAGAACTCTGCTTTGGGAATATTTTAAACGTGGAAAAGTAACTATGTTTTATAAATAAACATGTTGTTTGGTGTAACTAGTGGCTGAGATCCTGGAAGTCACATGCCTAACGGTAATACCCCGTTTGTGGAAATTGAGGGTGTGACAGATTGGTATCAGAGCCATTGGTTATAGCGGACTAAATCAACATTGCATTTCATTTGCATTGCATTTAGACTATAGCCTGATACCTTAGTTACACACATATAGACACGTTTAGCTTTGTTAGTTAGCCTTGTTTGCTTTGCTTGCTGGATTGCTTGCTTTTGCTCATTCTAGTGAGCGTTCGACTACATGGATGGTGTCTTCATCTTCTTATGCTAAGTCTAGGGGAAAAGGCCAGTTTGTCCTGATTCCCCGTTGTTACCGCCTGTTCCTTAGCGCGGGTGACTCCGAGGTACTGTGAGTCACGAGAAGGTTAATTACGATTAATGATTTACCGTACCTTTCACATCATACCTTTCGGAATCGGATACAATACCATCGGCACCTGACTTGGATGGTTCATCGGGAACATGTTCTGCCTCCTGTTGGATGCTTTACAAGAAGTATTTCTATCATACTTTCTTACTTTCCTTGCCACATCACTTCCCTGCCCTGTGAAGCGGGAAATAGCTGCACTGGCGGTTATCATAGACATTAGGAGACAACCTATCAGGGTTTACTTACGATAATACTATCTTACCCATCTAACCTGAGTATATCGATGGTTTCCTGCCCAAATGAATATTTTCCTTATTGATTCCTTCGTACAACCTTGGTTAATTGACTTTTTGTTTAATGATAACATCTTTGATACTTCTATCATTGATAACACTCTGTACTTGACAAGGTATGTTAGCTCGGATGGAAGGAACCAGGGGTGACCATGCAAAGCAAATTACCGTTACGGGTGCACACGTAATTGTAATTTGTCATGCATAAGAAGTCTGGAGAACTCTGTCAGGTGATAATGGTCGTAGTCTGTACAAAATTTTCATCAGTATTCTTTAGGGACATGGGAGTCTTGATTCTCATAAAATTTCACCATTGATATGGAAACAATCATTCATTTATACTCGTATGAAAGTTCTCGTCTACCTCGAGCCTTAATGAGATTCATATTATGGCATTAGTCCTAGTCTCTATAAGACGTTGCACTTTCTACTATTTCAGTGATCGTGCAATACTATTTATCTACAACGTGCGAGGTCCTCGAAAAGTAGTGAGAAGTGATGATACTCTCTACACATGTATTTTGTCAAGCATTGGATTGACCTTAAGACGTAGAGTGTTGGCAGATTGAACACCCTAGCTTTCCTTTCATTTAGTATTTATCACGTTTCAGTGTATGTTATGCTTCCCAATGGTGGGATTCAAATTGGATTTTCCTGGTTGATTACAGTTGGCATATGATCGATTAGCAAAGTGTTGTGACCACCCCATCCGTTACCTCTCTGTGCTTTCGCTTGCAACAACTACATCTAGCAACGAAATGGGCCATGCAATAAGAACATCTGTGAGCGTGGTAGGAAATTCCGTCATGCCATTAAGAATCATCGTGTGAAAATCCCGGCCAATTCACCTCAGCCACAGGAAGCACAAAGACATGTTATGAGTGTGGACAATCTGTGTGTTTCAAGAGAAACTATCCAAGGCTCAAGAAGAAGGAAAACCAATAGGAATGGTTGCTTTGCCTCAGTATTTTGATTCGGGTGCTGACAGAAGCTATGTATCCAATAAGTTTAGTAATCTTTGAGGAGTAGCGCCTACTGACTTCAGTTCTGAATTTACCATAGCGATAGCTGATGGTAGAACTATAGTTGCTACCCAGGTATATAGCAGATGTAAACTACGCTTAGCTGGACATTCATTTGATATGAATCTGATTCCTGTTACACTCGATAGCTTTGATGTTGTGGTTGGTATCCAAGAAACAAGCAGAGGTCATCTGTGGAGACAAACTCATTAAGCTACCTTTTCCTAATGGGGAGACACTCGTTGTGGAAGATGACAAGAGGGATGCTGTAGTTGGCATCATCTCATACTTGAAAGCATAGGAATGTCTTCGGAAGGGATAATTCGACCTCTTGACAGTAGTGACAGAAAAGACAATGAATGAGAGAGCGCATTAAAGACATTCCAGTTGTCAGAGACTTCCCAGAATTATTTCCAAAGGACTTACCTGGTCTTCCTCCATACAGGCAGGTAGAGTTTCTGATTGAGCTGACACCTGGAGCTGCTCCGATTGCTCGGGCGCCATACCGGTTGGCACCAAACGAATTACAGGAGTTATCTAAGCAATTATAGGAATTGCTAGACAACAGATTCATATGCCCCAGCTTTTCACCGAGGGGAGCTCCAGTACTTTTTGTGAAAAAGAAAGATAGAACTTTCAGGATGTGTATTGACTACCGGGAGCTGAATAAGGTGATGATCAAAAATAGATATCCACTTCCACGCATTGATGACCTGTTTGACCAGTTGCAAGGATCAAGCTACTATTCCAAGATTTATCTGATATCAGGTTATCATCAGATACGGGTTCAGGAGGAAGACATCCTGAACACGGCATTCCGGACTCGCTCTGGACATTTTGAGTTCGCAGTCATGCCTTTTGGGCAAACCAATGCCCCAGCAGTTTTCACGGACCTCATGAACCGTGTTTGCAAGCCTTATTTGGATAAGTTTGTCATTGTCTTCATTGATGACATACTAATGTACTCTCAGAATAAGGAAGATCATGAGGAACATTTAAGAATCATTCTAGATCTGTTGAAGAATGAACAACTGTATGCAAAGTTTTCAAAATGTGACTTCTGGATGCGAGAAGTGCAATTTCTTAGGCATGTGGTGAACAAAAAAGCTATACGTGTAGATCCTTCAAAGATTGACGCAATCAAGGATTAGCCTACGCCAAAAACGCCTACTGAATTGCGGTAATTCCTTGGTTTGGTTGGCTATTATAGATGATTTATTAAAGGATTCTCTAAGTTAGCACAACCTTTGACTACCCTGACTCATAAAGGAACCATTTACAAATGGGGCAGCAAAGAGAAATAAGCATTTCAAGCACTAAAGGACAAACTCTGCAGTGCATCGATCCTAGCGTTGCCAGAAGGGACTGATTTGGGATGTGTGCTGATGCAACCTAAGAATGTCATTGCTTATGCATCTAGACAGCTCAAGGTGCATGAGAAGAATTACATAACGCATGATCTGGAACCAGGAGTTGTAGGGTTTGCCTTGAAGATCTGGAGGCACTACTTATATGGAACCAAGTACACGATCTATACAGATCATAAGAGCCTCCAGCATATATATGATCAGAAAAATCTGAATATGCGGCAACGACAGTGGTTAGAATTGCTCAATGATTATGATTTTGTAATTAAGTATCACCCGGATAAGGCTAATGTGGTCGTCGACGCCCCCAGTCGGAAGGAAACACCGAAACCCCGTCGGGTGCATGCATTGCAAATGACCATCCACTCCGATCTACCGGTGCAAATCAAGGATGATCAATCTGAGGCCTTGAAAGTTAAAAATCTAAAGGCAGAATCCATGCGGGGCATGGAGAAACAATTAGACATAAAGACCGATGGAATTCGTTATTTCATGGAATGGATCTGGGTACCAAGATATGGGGACTTACAAGAGCTGGTAATGAATGAAGCTCATAAGTCATGTTACTCAATTCATCCGGGTTCAGACAAGATCTACCAGGATCTGAAGAAATTCTACTAGTGGCCAAACATGAAAACTGAGATTGCCACCTACATAAGCAGATGCCTAACTTGTTGTAAAGTTAAGGTGGAATACCAGAGACCGTCCGGTTTACTTTAGCAACCGGAGATTCCAGTGTGGAAATGAGAGCAGATCTTAGTGGACTTTATCATAAAGTTACCTAGCACTCCCAGCGGATGCGATACTATTTGGGTTATAGTAGATCGCTTAACGAAATCTGCATATTTCCTGGCAATCCGAGAGATGAATCAAATGGACAAGTTGACATGGATTTATTTAAGGGAAATAGTCTCTCGGCATGGTGTGCCAGTATCTATTATATTTGATCGTGACGTTCGATTCACTTCTCATTTTTGGCAGTCTTTACAACGATCATTGGGAACGCGGCTGGACATGAGCACTGCGTATCATCTGCAAACCGATGGTCAAAGTGAGCGTATGATACACACACTAGAAGACATGTTGCTTGCCTATGTGATTGATTTTGGCAGTAGTTGGGAAATGCATTTACCGTTGGTTGAGTTCTCCTACAACAACAGTTATCACACTTTAATCAGAGCTACACCATTTGAGGCACTGTATCGATGTAAGTGCCGATCACCTGTCTGTTGGACAGAAGTTGGGGAAAGCCAACTTACAAGTCCTGAACTTGTGCACGAGATGACTGAGAAGATCATGCAAATTCGTAACCGTATGGCGGCCGCACGTGATCGACAGAAGAGTTATGCAGATAAACGCCGTAAGCCATTAGAATTTTAGATCGGCGACAAAGTACCTCTGAAAGTTTCACCCTGGAAAGGTGTGATCAGGTTCGGAAAGGGGGGGAAAGTTGAATCCACGCTACGTGGGACCATTTGAGATTATCAAAAGGGTTGGTCCAGTAGCCTATCAGTTGAATTTACCTGAAAAGCTCAGTGGAATACATAATGTGTTTCACGTATCCAACCTGAAGAAATGCTTAGCTGATGAATCACTAATTGTACCATTGGAAGAACTGGAGATTGATGAACAGTTACGCTTCATTAAAGAACCAGTTGAGATTATGGATTGAGAAGTCAAAACCCTAAAGCGTAGCAAGATTCCGATTGTGCGTGTTAGGTGGAATTCAAAACGTGGACCAGAGTTTACATGGGAACGCAAAGGCCAGATGAAAAAGAAGTACCCGCAATTGTTCAAAGATCAGGCATCCACTTCTTAAGGTATTATTCTTAAGATATCGTTTCTTTTAAATTTCAAGGCGAAATTCCCTTCAACAACGGGATGATGTCCCAACTCTCGCGAAACCTTACAATTCTTCCTTATTGTCTTTGTTCTAGATTCACATAAATCCGATTCCATATATGTTATACATCACCGAACCTTGTGCTTTGACTGAACCTGATGTTCTAATTTTCGGGATGAAAATTCCTTCAACAAGGGGATGATGTGACAACCCAAGTTTTCAGGTTAACGACATTCCCTACAATGTTATAATTAATCAATTTTATTTACTAAATAAAAAGGGTTTTTATTTTATTTAAACCTAATAATTAACAAATAAACAAATACTAACTTAAACCCAAAATGAAAATTAAGTTACTGGAGGGACCAGAAGTGTCAAAATGCAAATTTGACTTCATCCAACCCAACCACATCTCCCATAACCGACTCCCCCCGTGGATGTAACTCTCCCTCTTGCCTCTCTTCAGTTTACAAAATCACAACCCTAACAGCTCCTCTCGGTAGTGCTTCCATTCCCCATGCCAACCTTCTTAGGCAACGTTTCTTCCATTGCGACAACCCCCTTCATGGTAGCTTTATGCCCTCTCTCGACACTCCATCTCGGCAGCCTCGTTCGTGGCGGATAATACTCTCCGGCAAGTCACCTCGCAACCGTTGGTCTCCGACAATACATCGCTTGTAACCACAGCCTCTCGACAAGCGGTACGGTATGTTTCTTTGTTGTTTGTTGTGTTACGATTTCGGGTCTTCGGATTGCGGTTATGCGTATGTTGTGTGCGGTTCTTAGGGTTGTGGAAATCAAGTTCATTCGTATGTATTGTTGTGTGCAGTTTACCAGATCTAGTTGTTGTGTGTTTTCTACAGGTGTGCGTGTGTGTAATTCTTGTGTGTGTTTCCTCCCTGCCAGGCGTATATGCGTAGGTGTTCTTGTGTTTGTGATGGTAGTGTGTGCCCAAGTATGGTTTGTGGGTGTGTTGTACGGTTGTTTGGGTATGAGCATGAATGTGTTAATGCGTATGTATGTTGGTGGTGTGGTGTTGCCTTGATTTTTTTGTTGGTATGTGTGTGTAGGTGGGTGGCTTTATACATATGTATTCATATGTATGTCTGAATGTAGGAGCATGGGTGTAGACATGGGCGTATGACGGATTTGGTGCTTTTATGGGGGTATGGGTTTTGGTGAGGTAGGTGTAATTCAATTGTGTGCGTAAATATGAAGGTGTGTGTAAGGCCATGTGTGTGTTTTAATGGGAATGGAGTTTGGTAGTATGCATGTATGTGTATGGCGCATTGGGTATGTATGTGTGTGATGCATTGCATATGGATTTTTGTATGTGTTTAGGGTAGGTGTTAAATATAAGTTATTATGCGTGTAATATATATTCTGTGTATATACAGGTGTGTGTGGGTTTCGGTTGGGTTGTTATATGGTCGTGATGTGTGTGTGGCACGTTAGAATTGTATGGGTGTTTTATTATAACACGTCATATAATTAAATTATATAAAGAGTACCTTTATACATGATTTAGCTTGCTTGATGATTGGGTTCCATTTGTTTGGGGTGTTATGAGTGCTTGTCTGTGTATGACATATAAATTGGTAGTAAGCATCGTAACCGAACCACGAACGCGAAACCGTATGACCGCATCCTTAATAATTAGTACTTTGATATTAATTAAATATTAAATATGAAATTCAGGTTATTCAGAGATCTAATCGTTTGTGTTTGCTTTTGCCTGTTGTTGTGTATTAAGGTGAGTTCTCAGCCCCGTTTTACTAGTTTTCATTGGGGGAAAGAAACATGTGTTCAAACGTATTTTCATTTGATTCAGTATTACTGTAATGATCGCATGTTTACTAGTGTTGTACCAACTTAAGTCCTCATATTTCGAACCGTTAATATATGTTCTTCAGCGGGGTAATTCTGAGTAGATCTACTGGGTTTGACAAACCCCACCCGGGCTAGTCGCGCTAGCACGACTGGTGGTTGAATGGGTGTTTAATTGACCTAATTATCTGTTGATGTGGTTTAGTAGCCACAACCGAGGCACAGTGTTCTTTGTCAGCGTCGGTTGCGAACTTCATACACTATGTAACTTGTTAAGTAGGTTAGCTACCTACGAATATTAGTTTGATTACTGTATCGGTTATTACTTGTTCTGTTATCAGAACCTGTGGACTGACCAACCTTGTGTTGACACTAAAGCATGTTTCTTTCAGGTTCACAAGACGAGTACGCTTAGGAGCATTTCATTTCATGCATTCCATCTCACACTTGATTTATTTACAATTTCTAAATAAGTTTCATTTATTTATTTTGCGCGTGTTGCGCCGGTTAAAGAATTATGAATTTTTATGCTTCCGCAATTATCATTACATTTACGTTAAGAACTCTGCTTTGGGAATATTTTAAACGTGGAAAAGTAACTATGTTTTATAAATAAATGTGTTGTTTGGTGTAACTAGTGGCTGAGATCCTGGAAGTCACACGCCTAACAGTAAGACCCCGTTTGTGGAAATTGAGGGTGTCACACAATTGTGGAACAACTGGTAAGTGAACGAAAGGACAAACAAAAAGCAGGCTTAGGTTTTACACATGAACCAATGCCTGAATCTATAACAAACACTTTACCAGAGAACTTCAACATGCATGATCATTCTCCTGAAAATAAAGCTAAACTTAAAGCTTTCCAAAACATAAACAACAAGATTGTTATAGTGAAGAAGAGAAAACCAATGTTGAAATCTTTGAAGAAAAAGATAGTGAAAAGATCAAAAACGGTCATCCAGTAAAAGTAAAATCATATGAACCACGACCGAAAAGTAAGAAAATATTTGTTCCCAGAGAATCTGTTTTGGAAGAAGTGATCATTAAAAATAATAAACAAAACTCCAAAAACAAAGATAAAGCAAAACAAGAAAAAGGAACATCAGAAGATTCAAACTCTTATGGTCTAAGTAATCCAGAGTTTATTAAATGGAAAAAAAATCAGAAAGAGAAAGAAACTGAAAAAGAATCTTCACCTGAAGATGTTCAATCTCAAATAAAATCAAGTTCTACAAAATCAAGGAACCAAAGAAGAAGAAGAAAATTAACTAAAGCTAAAACTAATAAAAAAAGAGTCAAGAAACTCATACAAAAACAACAAATCAAGCCACTCAATTTAAAACAATAAAATTTGTGTCTGCTGGTACTTTGAACATGAACTTAATTCAAGAAGTTAAACAAACTCCTAAGAACAAATCAAACTCTAATCTTAAAACAGGTTCAGATTCGAAGTCTTCCGCTGTCGTTAAACAATTTGTTTCTAAAGATTCTAAGAATGCAGTTCATGTACAAAAGTCAAAAACAAATACACAAAAGAATAAATTGTCAAATCAAAAAAAAATTGTCAAATCAAAAACTAAAGATTAACTTTTCGATGCCTAAATCTAAACAAGGATCAAAGGTTGCGTCAACATCAAAAGTTAATAAATAGTTGTTTAGAACACCACAAAGGTACTGTGAAATTAGTGACATGTATAATCATAAGACTGCTGAATGTTTTTTTAACAAGTACTGTCACATATGTGATATGAGAAATCACTCAATAGCAGATTGTTACTTTAATAAGTATTGTACCTTCTGTGATGAAAGGACTCACAATACAGAAAATTGTTACTTTAGAAAGAGTTCGCCAAGGAAAGGATTTGCAAATACACAGGTTAGCTAAGGCTATGTTAATCCTCAGTTTAAAAGAAATCAAACTGTTAGTTTTCAAAGATTAACTAACCAACCTTCCTTAGGCTTGAGATCTTTCAAAAGAAATGACTCTGTGAGACCAAAACAATACATTCAAGATCAATTCATTCCAAGGTTGTGAGAATGAATGATAAAAATTTTGGAAATAAAATTTTTTCAAAAATTGATCATTCAAATGGTATGAATTTTCTTAATAATGATCAAAAATTTGTGAATAATAGAATTGGTAAATTCATTAAAAACAAGCCTGATGTGAATAAACTCCATTTTAAACAATTTACCATTATTGATAAGTTTGGCAAACCCAAGACCATCTTGGCTTGGGTTGATAACTCAACTTAATTTTCTTTGTCTTGCAGGTATGCCCTAAAAGACCTATCAACACATGGTATGTGGATAGTGGGTGTAGCCGGCACATGAACGGCAATCATGCCTTACTTCAAGAATTTAAGTTAAAAGATAGTACACGCATCGCCTTCGATGGTGATGCAGGAGGAAAAATCACAGGCGAGGGAACAATATCCAACGGGATAATAAGCTTTGATAAAGTCAACTTCTGTTCACAGTTGAACTTTAATTTGTTAAACATTTCCCAAATTTGTGATAAATCGTATTTTGTTCTTTTTGATGATTCATTCTTTTATATTTTGAAGCCAGGTTTTCCGATTAGCAAAGACTGGGTGGTCGTTAAAGCTGATAGGGATCGAGATGTATACAAGCTGGATATGTCTCATGTTGATCCATCTACAGAAACAACTTGCCTTATTGCTCAAGCATCAAATGACGAATGTCAGCTTTGGCATAATCATCTCGGGCATTCCAACATCAAGAATATGAACAAGCTTGTAGCGGGAAATCATGTTATCGGCCTTCCATCAAAGAAGTTTGCCACTACTGATCTCTGCTCAGCATGTTTAAAGGGGAAGCAACACAGAGCGTCTTATAAGACCAAGCAAATAAATTCAAATTCCAAACCTCCCCAGATGTTGCATATGGACCTTTTCAGACCAATAAATGTGAAAAGTATTGGAAGAAAATCTTATTGTTTAGTTATCATTGATGACTTCACAAGATTTTCATAGGTTTTCTTTTTGAATGCTAAATCTGAAACAGCTGAATTATTAAAAGAATTCATCACAAAAGTTGAAAATCAATTAGAACAAAAAGTAAAAATAATAAGAAGTGACAATGGAACAGAATTTAAAAATGTAACTATTGACATGTTTTATGCAGAAAAAGTAATTGCTCATCAATTCAGTGCACCCAGAACTCCTCAACAAAATGGAGTTGCTGAAAGGAAAAACAGAACTTTGATTGAGGCTGCACGATCCATGTTAGCAGATGCAAAAATTCCTATCACTTTCTGGGATGAAGCCATATCTACTGCGTGTTTCGTACAGAATCGTACTTTAATTGTGAAAGACAAACTGAAAATTCCTTATGAGTTGATGTTTGGCAGGAAACCAAACATAGATTTTCTTAAATCTTTTGGTTGTCCGGTTTTAATTTTAAATTCAAGTGATCATCTAGGAAAATTTGATTCAAAATCTGATGAAGGATTTTTCATTGGATATTCATCTGTTTCAAAAGCCTATAGAGTTTATAACTCTAGGACAAATGTTATACTCAAAACATTCAACGTTAAATTCTTTGAAAATTCTTTTCCATCAGTTTCAAATGGTCGAGCTTGGTTATTTGATTTAGATTCATTGTCAAAGTCTTTTCAATCTAACTTGTTTAATCAATCTAACTTGCTTGATTCTACAGGTGAGAAGAAACTTTAAGGAGATCTCGGTTTTTTCAGTGATGATTCAGATTCTAATGATATGGATGACTCAAGCCCAGATTATCCATTTTTTTCTTTTGTCAAAGATTCAATAATTACGTTTAATAATAATGATCAATCTCATCAAGATGAAGATCATTAAGTATCAGAAGATCAAGATATTTCACAACCTATTCCTAATGATGGTATAGAAACCGTACAACCTAAGTCTGGAACGTCATCTATTTCTGGTGATGTAGTTAGTACCGGTAATCTTGATAACTTCATCAACTCACCGACTCAAGTTCCCAATTTCAATCCACATTATTTGAACCTATTGCATCTGTTTTCCAACTTGAACCAAACCAATCTGGATGTTCATGTTCAAGGAAATAAGATTCCAACATCTCGTATGCACAAGAACCATCCAACGTCTCGGATTATTGGTCCAATGAATGAGAGAGCAACGAGAAGTAAATCAGAACAAGCCAATCTTTGCTTATACTCGTGTTTTCTTTCTCAAATTGTTCCTAAAAATGTTACCGAAGCATTAAAGGACAATAGTTGGATTGAGGCTATGCAAGAAAAATTATTTCAATTCCGCAAACAAAATAGACATGGTTGTTCAGAAACAAAATAGATGATCGAGGAATTGTTATTAGAAGTAAAGCGAGGCTTGTTGCACAAGGATGCACCCAAGAGGAAGGAATAGATTATGATGAAGTATTTGCTCTAGTTGCAAGACTAGAATCAATTCGTGTCTTGCTGGCTTATGCATCATTCATGAAATTCAAGGTGTCCAAATGGATGTTAAAGGTGCTTTCTTGTATGGACCAATCACCGATGATGTGTATGTAAAGCAACCTCTAGGTTTTGAATATTCGGAATTTCCACATCGTGTGTACAAGCTTAGAAAGCCTTGTATGGACTAAATCAAGCCCCTAGAATCTGGTATGAAACATTGTCACAACACTTAATTTAACATGGATACACGAGAGGGAAAATCGATCCATCTTTGTTCATAAAGAAGTATGCTGATGATCTACTATGTGTACAAGTGTATGTTGATGATATCATATTTGGTTCTACAAGTCCAAAATTGTGCAACGAATTCGAAGAAATCATGAAGTCTCGGTTTCAAATGAGTTCTAAGGGAGAAATAAATTTCTTTCTTGGACTTTAAGTGAAGCAGTCTGCAGATGGAATTTTTATCAATCAAGAGAAATTCATTGATAAACTCTTGAAGAAATGTAAACTTCAAGATTGTCAATCCATAAGAACTCCAGCTGACGTAAATTCCAAGATTGAACCTGATTCTAAAGGAAAATCAGTTGACCAAACTTTATACAGATCTATGATTGGTTCATTGATGTATCTTACTGCATCTAGACCTGACATAATGTATGCTGTTTGTGTCTGTTCCAAGTACCAATCAGACCCGAAGGAATCTCACTTAATTACAGTTAAACAAATATTCAGGTATCTCAAAAGAAAACCGGCTTTAGGGCTATGGTATCCTTATGAAGGTAACTTCGAGTTACATGGATATACGGATAGTGATTATGGGGGATGTTGTCAAGATCATAAATCTACTACGGTTGGTTGTTAGTTTTTAGGACCCAGATTAGTCTCATGGCAATGTAAGAAACAAACAAATGTCTCTGTTTCAACATCAAAAGCTGAGTATATTGTTGCTTCAGTAGGATGTTCTAAAATCCTTTGGTTACAAAACCAACTACTGGATTACGGGTTCAATTTTCTTAAAACTCCAATTTACATTGATAACACTATTGCTATGTTCATTACAGCTAATCCTGTCCAACATTCAAAAACAAAACATATCAAGATTCGATATCATTTTCTCAGAGATAACTCTGAAAAAGGTTTAATCATTTTAATCCAAATTACAACTGAAAAACAGTTGGCGGACCTATTTACAAAAGCCTTTTTACCAGGAAGGTTTGAGTATTTGGTAGAGTCAATTGGTCTTATTAACCATGTGTAAAAACTAGTTTTTGAGCATTTCAGTTACTTGAGTCTTAAAATGATCAGAACCCTCCCTTAACTGAATAGGAAACAACAAGAGAAACTATCAGAGTTAATTGCCTGATTGTATATTGTATTTGCATGTTTCAAAGAAATCAAGCAAAAATACAAAATTTGAAAATTGAAAAATCAAAAGATAAAAATATAAAGCAAAAACTACAAAATTAGAGTTTTTCTTTCTTAATTCAGTTTTTAGGAATGAATCTGTCTTTGCAATATGTGAGAAATGATAGATACATTAGTTTGATTAGTTGCATACTTCGCTTATGACTAAAGTCTGACGTGATCAGATATGATGTTCAGGTAAGCTCATGTAATTATATTGAAAAAGTAAACTCTTGTGATCAAACTAAATCAATCATGCATTCGTGTTTGTCCATTTTAGTACCCATGAGTAGTGTTGACTTCTCAAATTGATTGCTTGTAAAGTCACAATCTCACACCTAGTGGCAATATGAATAACCATTGAGCTCTAATTAATTTAAAGCATCAATTCACTTCTCTTTTATGAGTCATCAAAGACCTGAAGTGACGAGATATTCTTTGTTGTAAGTCATTACAGACCTGAATATTCTCATCTGATGCAAAAAGATGCCAATGTGCACAAACTAAACATGAGATCTTGTGACATCCGGTAATTTTCCGTTACCAAACTCCGTTAGTTCCGTTAAGTCTTGCATACACGTGTCGGGAGCACACACTAGTTGTCATTGAACGTTGGTGACTTAATAATAATTAATAATGTGAAACAAATAATTACTATGTTGATTATTAGTTATGATTATTAGTTATTTAATTCGTGTATTGTGTGACTAGTAAAGATAAAGCATATAATTGTTATTATTAGTTCATATGTTTATTATTTTGGTTAAAAACATCTTAAAAGGGTGTTAAAAGCTTAATTTTATAATAATACAAATTATAAGGGTTAAAAGGGTAATTATGATTAATTAAATAAAAAAAACCCAACCCTAGCCCCCCACACATTATTATAAGCTGTGTATGTTTTAACATAGTGCTAAATACCTTGAAAGTCCTCACACTTTCGAATCGTTAATAATGGTAACTAGCAGGAAATCTTGGGTAGTACTACTGGGTCTGACGAGCCCCGCCTGTGCGACTCGAGGTCAAACGGGTGCAATATTGTCCTAGACACAAATATCGTCACGACCTGGTAAGTCGTGATGGGAGGAAACAAACGCAACACAGTCAGCTTTGATCGCGAAATCACTATGGTTATTACTTGTGAATATAGACTAGCTATCTATTTCAATACACTTCTTATGTTATGCAAATGTTATTGTTTATGATAAACGCAAACTCTTGAACTCACCAACCATTGTGTTGACATTTTAGTATGCTATTCTCAGGTTGTTAACTCTGCTTGCCATTAGGAGCACCACACGGGTCCAGCATGCATTCTAAGACTCTATTTTAAAGACATGTTTGTTGGTATCTATTTACGAGTGTTTAAATATTTGGGTTGGCGCATGTTTTGCTAAATATGCATTTTTATATTTTGGGTTTGTCTTATTTACAAAACGCTTCCGCATGGTTTTAAAGTTTGAACTTTGGTTGGTTTTATTTTTAATGTGGCATATAGTGTCGTTTTAAGTAACTATTGACTGTGATCCTGGTTTGTTCACACGCCTAGCGGTAAAACTCCGCACGTGGATTTTGAGGGTGTGACAGATCTGGTTATAAGTATATGTCAGGTTTTCATGTTGAGAAAAGTGATTTCTTGAATATATTGACGAGGGTTGAGCTCTCTAAGTCTAAGTGTGACTTACATAATGTCATATCTAATCGTACCTTAAGCAATCCAGGAGTTGAAAAAGTAAGTGTGCTGAGTACCTTGCCAAAAGCACTCATTTTCTGTCCTTAGATCTCGTGTCTCCTTTGCTACAGAAATGCTGACCTGAAACACACTTGATCAGGATTTATTCATTTTCTATGACTATCCACCAATTTCTTTTATTTCAATGTGCTGATCTTAACTTATATGATCTCACTACAGAGATATGATTCAATTGTACATAATAGATTTTTATTCTGCTTTGATTTTGATTTTTTGCATGTTTTTCTGTGTGCAGGCATATTAACAATGATTAGTGTGCTCTTCCTGTGACTTTCAAGAAACTTCTAAGTTTTATTAAACTTAAAAGTTTAGGGGGAGTAAAAACTAAAAGTGTCAAAGAGAAAATTTTCAAATTTCAAGATATGAAAAATAAAAAATTAAATGTTTTGGATGGATAGGATGAAGCTAAAAAGTTCAAGCATGTGTGTTTTGATATAATGTAAAAATAAACCTGAAGAAAACATTTTAAAGTGGAAAAGCTTCTTGCAACATTTTAATATGAGACTTTTGTTAAAATTAGAGACTAAAATGAAGGGAAATTGTTTTTAAAAAAATTTCAAAACAAAAATAAAAAGGTCAAAATTTAAATGTCAAAAGTACAAAATTAAGGGTCAATTATGTAAATTTTGGGTGAAAGTCAAAATTTGACAAATTGTTTTAAAAATTAGTGAACAGTACTAATGCGTTTAAACAGTGTTCAGGTGGAGGATTTGAAAATTACAAGTGTTAGACTCATGGAAGTAATCTCATGCGTCTAAACAGTGTTCAAAAGTCCAAAATAGGAGCATGATATTTTTTTCAGAAATTTGTACAAGTGTTGGGCGTTTCAGAGAACCTCATGCACCTAAATAGTTGTCATATGTCTGAAATTTGTGGTTAAGTGTTGGGCGTTTCATCCATACTCATGTGCCTACACAGTACCAGGCTTTCAAGAGTTGGGCATTTCAAGTGAAAAATTACCAAGTATTGGGCGTTTCAGTTAGTCCCATGGGCCTGAACAGTGCAAAAGTGCCTAAACAGTGCTTATGCATCTGAACAGTGCCCATGCGGCTATACCTCATGCGCACAAATAGTGCTCATGCACCTAAATACTTAGTGTAAAAATTAACCCATATGCACAAACAGTGCTCACGCACCTAAAAATTTACACTTAGTATAATACAACACTTGTGATTTCAGGTCTCTCATTCACTCTCAAATCCCCTGATCTTGCACCCGACTATCGAACACCCTTGATTCACCAGTTCATCTGTCTGAGTGTTATTTGTTCAATGCTTGCGATTGATAGTTTGTTTTTCAGATTCTAAACATAAGTTCATGAACAAATTCATACAATTTCAAGTTTATAGTTTGAATTTGATTGGGCGTTTCATAACTATACGGGCGTATGAACCATAGATCGTCTGAAATTTTGAAATCTGTGATTTTAATGAAAATGTTTAACTGAAACTGAACATTGATTTATGATATACACTTGATTTCGAACATATTGTGATAATCAAATCTGATTTTCAATAAATTTGTTCTTGATGATGATGTTCATGTTCATCGGTCGAAGTTCTTGAATATGAACAGTCACATTCATGAATTTTAATAAAAATGTAAAATTAATCACAAATTCATTCTTTAATCTGTTTTTTGAGAAAATTTAATGAATTGATATGTTTGAAATCATTTACACTCTAACTCGAATGTATTTCGCTTTTTTTTTACAGAATACTTGAACACTTAGAAAATTTTCAAAGTGCAAGTTAGGTTAAGAGAATTAAAACATAATAATTCATTTAAATTTCTATAAATATCAATTTGATTCAATATTGCAAATTCATAAGTGTGTAATTCTTTTTTTCTTATCCATTCAGATGGCTGAATTAAAGTTTGAGCCAAAACACAATGTAGCAGCATTTCTTAACGAATATGTTCGAGATGCCATTGGCTATGAAGAAATGATCAGATTTTTGTTAAGGATGAAGTATGTTTATGCTATGTTTTACCAACCAGTCATTTATTCCGGACTGATCAAGAAGTTTTGGACTACTGCAACTGTTGAATCAATAAAGAAGTGAGAAAAGTTTTAAGAGGATTCATAACCAATGAAAGAATGATTGAAGTGTCAGAAGAATCCATTAGAGAAGCATTAAGGCTTGAAAACAATGACCTTGAAGACTTACATGAACTCTCATTTAATGAATGTAGAGAAACCTTTATTGCTATGGATCATCCAGATAATTTTCCTAAGAATCAATTTTTTAGAGCCCGAGTGTACAATCACTGGAAACTACTATGCTATATATTCCAACATGGCATGTCAAAATGAAGTGCTGGTTAGAACTCCTTTCCAGTTGTTATAGCCTCACCCATTATGGCTCTTGCAACAAACAGAAGATTCAGTATGGCTCGTTGGATTAGGAATGGATTTATCTTTAACTCGGAGAAAGAAATCATAAATAAGTATCTGATGTATCCCAGATTCTTGCAGATGATCATAAATGAAGCCAATCCTGATTATCATGCTTATGGAGTTGGTGGTGAAAGATTGATTCTTGAGCATATGACAGAAACTTCATACAAAAGACTATCAATGATTACTTGTGCTCCAAATGTACCAATATTTAACTATATGAGGGTTGTGGCTCAAGATGATTTGAATATTAATAAAGAGCATTTTCATCTTATTGAAGTTGAGCCAGTTGACCCAAATGATCTTATTGAAGAAGCTCCTCAAAGTGAAGATATTGATGAATTAAAAGAAGAAAATGCTAAGCAAGAGAATCTCATTAAAAAGTTAAGAGAAGAAAATGAGAAATTGAAGGAGGAATTACAAAAGAAAGATAAAGTGATTGCTGATTTGGAGAAAGATAAAGAAACAAATTTGCAAAATTTTGAAGTCATGATGAAAGATTATGACCTAATGGAAGAAAAGTTCAAAAAGTTAAAAGAAAACAATGAGATTTTAAAAGAAGAATTTGAAAGAATGAAAGATAGTCTAAAATCTCCATCCCCTGAAGTTATGATAGTTTCTGAAGTTACCCCAATTGATGTTGAGAAGATATCTGAGATAGATAAAGGAAAAAGAAAAATTGATAATGTAGACATTTCAGTTTTAGCTGAATCATTAAAAGTTCAAAAGACTGCATCTGAAGTTGAAACTCAAGAAAGTCAAGAACCTATAGATCAAGAGAAGATTGTGGCACTTGATGATTTAGAATCTGAGTTTGAAGACTCATGGTACGATGAAGTATTAGAAGATGAAGACATGGTCGAAGTTACTCATTCTCCAATCCAGGAAACGACTGATGACATTCCTGTTGATATTGAAGATAAGTACAATTACTTGATCAAAATGAAGTACAACAGAGTATTATTGGATGGATTAACTATCTCACAAATAAATGAAGAGTATGAAAAGTGTATAACCGCTGAGTCTGTTGCACCTGTTGATCCGGATGAGATAGTAGTAGGGCATGGAGAATGGAATCCACTTCAAGAAAGTATCAATGTTGAAGAACTTTCAACTTTTGAGTTACACCATCCTGATCTAGATGATATGAATGTAACTGCTTTAAGGATATGGTTACAATCACGTAACTATCCTAGGAAGAAATTAAATAGACTTCAAGTAGAATCGTTGATGAACTTGGTGAGAAGTTTTCAAGAAACTTAGAAACAAACAAACAGAATGATAGTCCTCGACATGGACAACCCCAAAGTATCTCGAGATTACAAAGAGAACAAGAATTCTAAAGCCTCAAGAGATTAAAAACGTAGAGTTGATAAGAAGTGGATACGAGAGAAGGAAAGAGCTAATGAAGATGTTTCCTGAGACTAAAAAACAAGCTAATCAAGTCTCGATTGAACAAAAGCAATTATGGAATAAAGCTAGAACAGCAGGAGACTTGGTACGAAATGTTTTACAAAATGGACAATCAATTTCAGAACTGCTTAATGCAATGATTGTTCCTGATAAAACAAAAGAAGTTAAAATAGTAGCTTGGAAATATGATGAAGTATTTGATGCCTTTTTGATCAAGATAGTAAATGCTATATGTGATGTTTATCACTTTTACTCAAGCATCATTGAACTACATGTGCAAGACTTAAAAGAGCTGAACAAACTTCCTTTGGTTAACCCAACAAAAGCTGGTCGCGGTGAAAATTTTGTTCAATTGCTAAACCGGGGAATATCAAGGATGAGTTCATTTCTTAAAACGAGATGCAATCAGGAAGATAAAGAATACTTTCAATCATTGAAAAGCAAAAGAAAACTTGGAGAAAAAGGTGTAGAAGAAGATGTATTTTTGGATGCTTTTAGTGATAAATACTTTGATAAAGTAACATATCCTGGTCTGAAAGTGATTGATGACTCTCAAATGAAAAAACTAATTCAACGATGGTTTTATAATGTTGATACATTTGAGTTGAAGCTTGTTAGAAATCTGGATGATTGGGATAAAGATATGATTTCTTTATTTGGAGTATTTGAGCTAAAATTGCTTCATCCAAGTTACATTTCTTTCTTATCAATTCTAAAGTTTAAAGAGTGTCTTCTGAAGTTGCTGAAAATGACAAAAAATACTTCTTGATGATCATTGAAGTCATGAATGATGCAATGGAAAGGATTGCATTACGCAAAGCCTTAGCGTATGAAAATATTGTGAAGAAGGATATTAAGTCTACTGAATTCATGAGAATTTCAAGTAAAGGGGTGCTGGAGATACATTCAAAAGATTATCCAAAACCAATGGAATTTTACGCTAACATTGACATTGCAGGTTTATCCAAGGAGACATTGGAAAGAATGGAAAAGATGTAAATAAAGACAAATGAATCAAAGCCTGAGCAAGCAATTCTAGCAGGAAAATTTAAGTCAGCAATTACAAAAGCATTAAGAGAACAAGAGCTGTACAAGGAGAAGCCTATGTTCAAAGTAAAAGAAGAACCAGAAGATTTCTTTGATGTATGAAGAATGAAGAATGAAGATTGAAGAATGAAGATGAAGATTGAATAATTTTGAAGACTGGAGAGCAAAAATTTAAGATTTTGAAGACTGAAGTCAATGTCAATCTTAGGGGGAGTATTGTAGAAGCCTCTCGAAGATTAACATTTAGTATTTATTGTCTTTATTAATAGTTTTGTCATAGTTTAGGGACTTATTTATAAATATATGTTCCTTTTTGTTTTCTTTGATAGTATAAATAGCATAGATTATGTATTGTGTAGGTAAGCACAAAGACTAGACTAGTGCACCTTAGAATCAGTTGAACGAATTGCAACTGTTTTTCTGTACACTTGTATTTCTATGCTTTCTATCAATGAAAAACTATGAATTTTTCTAATATGTTTGCATTTATTTGATTACTTGTGTTTGTTTTGATTCAATTGCATCACAATATCATCATAAATCTATCCATTTTCATCCTATCAAGTTATCAGAGAGAGTGGTTGATTGCAATCATATATTGCATGTCCTATAAACTGAATTTCAGACGAGGAGAGAGAGAAAAGTGGGCGGGGCCCAGCCCCTTATCCCATCCGCATTTCTCAACACACCCGCATTAGTAAATGCGGATGAATAACCTCCTACCACATTTGTAAATGCGGATGAAGAAATTTCATCCGCATTTCTCAAATGTACATCCGCATTTGTAAAAGCAGATGAGTAATTTCGTCAGCATTTCCACAAATGCTTATCCGCATTAGTAAATGCGGACGTCAGTTTCCATCAGCATTTCGTCAAATGCTCATCCACATTAGTAAATGTGGACGATCAGTTTCCATCAGTATTTCCATAAATGCACATCTGTATTTGTAAATGCGGATGAGGAACCTTCATCCACATTAGTTAATGCAGATGATTAATCTTCATCCGCATTTCCTCAAAAGCACATCCGCATTAGTAAATGCGGATGAGTAATTATGAAATGAGGACAAAAGACTATATTGTTGTTCAACCATTTGAATAACAATATAGAATACTCTCTCTAATATAAATTATCCATATAATTTATTACAATATAAGTGCAAATATTTAGAAACCCAATTTCTATATACTTTAAGTGTTAATATTTATTTATATGATCATATCATAAAATAAATATTGTGGGTGTTTGTCTAGCTTGTTATTGGGTATGACCCGACTTGGATCATAACATACTAGCCACATCAATTCAATATGTGTCTTGGGCAGACCGTTTCCAACACTAGTATAGGTTGGACTCATCATAGTTGTTAGGATTATTTTCTTATTTATATAATAGGTTGAATGTTAGTTTGTTTCCATGTATTTTATATTTTTGTATTTGTGTAGTTTCACTGACCTAGCTAACCTATAGTTTCGCTCGTAGTCAGCTAACCTAGGTCACCCGGCAAAATTGTGTTTCGCCGCCGGGTGAAACTAGGTGTTGGTCAGGATAGTTTCAGTGAAACTATCAGCAAAACTACACTCTGCTTATATATTGTCATGTTCTATCATTGTAAGGAAGTTTTTGGCAAACCCTAATAGTGAAATCTTCTGATTGCAATTTTGTGTATTTGGCTGGAAGCTCACTGTTATCATATTTAAGCCTTTGATTAATGTTTATTATGTGAGTTTGGAGATCATTGAAAATATTTGAAACTTGGTCATTGTGTCATTGATAAAGTTGTGTTTATTCAGTGGGTTTCTCAGGTTAGTGAATCATTTGCACTGATTATCGATCATATGGACCTACAGTTATTTGTCAACAACCATTTCGCATCTATATTATTTGATACTAGAGCCGATATGAGTATCGTGTCAAAGATCTTTGAACCATTACTTGGCCTTAGATCTAGTAAATTAGATAAGAAATATATTGTCGAGCTATCCAACGGAAAGATAATTGAAGCACGTGATGTAGTTAGAGGGTGCACTATGAAATTAGAGGGTCATTCCTTTAGCATCGACCTCCTACCTGTTGTGCTTGGTAGTTTCGATATTGTTGTGGGCATGGATTGGTTGTCAAAGCATCATGCTGAAGTCGTATGTTACAAAAAGATTATTCGTCTCCCTATTCCAAGCGGTGGAACTTTGACTATCCAAGGTGATAAAGGGAAACCTACCCTAAAGATCATCAATGTAATGAAGGCTTGCAAGTATCAACGTGAAGGGTATTTGGCGTTTCTTGTCAAGGCGGTGGATACTAAGAATGAGGAGCGAAAGCTTGAGGATATACCAATAGTGCGAGACTATCCATATGTTTTCCCTGATGATCAACCTGGATTACCCCCATCTAGATAAGTGGAATTCCAAATCAATTTGGTACCAAGGGCTGCTCTTGTTGCCTGATCACCATATCGATTAGCACCTTCGGAGATGCAAGAATTGTTCGAGCAATTAGAAGAATTGTTGGATAAGGGATCTATAAGACCAAGCTTCTCACCGTGGGGAACACCAGTCTTATTTGTCAAGAAGAAAGATGGGTCGTTCAGAATCTGCATCGATTACCGAGAGTTGAACAAACTCACTATCAAGAATAGATACCTATTACCAAGAATCGATCACCTGTTTGATCAGCTTCAAGGGTCTTGTTTCTACTAGAAGATTGATCAGTGATCGGGTTATCATCAGATATTCATAGCCGAGGAAGATGTTCCAAAAACATCATTCAGAACATGTTACGGCCATTACGAGTTTATGATTATGCCAGTGTGTCTGACAAATGCGCCTGCTGTGTTCATGGATCTTATGAATAGATTATGAAAACCTTACTTAGATAAGTTTGTAATAGTATTCATCGATGATAAAATAGTCTATTCAAGAACCAAGAAAGATCATGAACAGCATCTGAAGATCATCTTGGAGACGCTAAGGAAAGAGAAATTGTATGCAAAGTTCTCGAAGAGTGAATTTTGGATTCGAGAAATTCATTTTCTCAGACATGTCGTTAATGAGAAAGGCATACATGTAGATCCAGCGAAGACTGAAGCAATCACGAACTGGGAGGCACCCAAGTCCCCGACCGAGGTGCGTCAGTTTCTTGAACTGGCTGGTTATTATTGGAGCACAGCCGTTGACGTTATTGAATCAGAAGGATAAAATGTATGACTAGGCTGATAAGCAAGAGGCAGCTTTTCAGTTACTGAAGCAGAAGTTATGTAGTGATCCTATTCTATCTCATCCTGAAGGAACAGAAGGGTTCGTTGTGTACTGTGATGCGTCCCGGTTAGGTCTGGTAATATATTCCCTCCGTACCAGACCGATACAACCGATCCTGAGGGGCGGTTGTCAAACCCAATAGATCTACCAATATATCCTGTGGCCCTCCAAGGGTTAATGATTATGGAAGACGGCAGTGTACACAAATAATAAAACAACTAAAGGCCATCATAAAGATCATGTAGTTATTCCATAATTAAATCATATCACGCATAAAACGTTATAACATGTTTTCCCCCCAAAATAGTTAAATAGAACGTTATTTAAATAAAGAGGCTGTGAAAACTCACCTTCAAATGTGACAGAGAGATGATCTAGCAAAAATCAAGCCCGGAAAATAAATGACCATTTAAGGCCCTAAACACAAAGGATCTATTAATTGTCGAGTAATAACACTAATACGTAAGTTGTTTACCCAACTCACTAGACTTGTCTTGAAATCCATTATAAAAAGACCCGTTGGTGACTTTTGGTTTAGTTTAATAATTTGTATTATATGTGACAAATATTTATTTATTAAATAAACCATTTAACTCTTAGGCAACAACCACATAACACACACAAAATAGACACATGAAAGTATAAAAAAATGTAGCGTAAAATTTACTAGGTTATGTACTATACAAATAAATAAATAAATAGATAAATGAATAAATAAATAATTATTAATTCATAATAATATTTTATTTAGGGTTAATACTAAGATATATTCATTTTCTTGCTCTAGTAAAGTAAACTATCTTTTATATTATTACTTTATAAATATTACACAACTCAACTTTTATTAAAATTTTTAGAAAATAACTAAATTTTCCGAAGTAAAAAATATATAAAATTATTTTAGACAAGTTATAATATAAAAAATATGCTTTATTATGTTTGACTCAAATTTCACCCGTATACGGTGATTTTTGTCCCAAAACCGCACGGTTTTACACGCATAAACAGTACATCCACCCATATATATCTTATGACTATTTTATGTGTTTAAATATTACTTTCTTATACCAAAAAACTTCTGAAATATTTTGTTAAAAATCAGTTCCAAGTCAGTCCATTATTTTTTACCCGAAATTGTCGGTTTTCGACTTTTTCGCGTGTATAAAGTCATCACCGAAGACCTTGATTGTTTGTTATATACGTAAAAACATGATTTTTTAACTTAAAACACTTTATTATTTTCTGTCCAAAACCGGACTTGTGCAAAAACACTTGTTTTAGACCCGAAAACACCGTTTTTAACGCATTTTTAAACGTAAAACGTTTACTAGATTAAACCCAATTATCAAAACTTTTATTTTCAGTAACTTACTAACTTTTAACTTATATTTTAATGGTTTCAAACTTATTTCTCCATATCTTACAAAGATCCTTGACTTGTTGGCTATTAAGTTTTATAAAATGACCGCTAGTGGTCATGTCTCATCTACACTTAAGTACCTTTAATTCTAACTTGTTTTTATATTTTCATAAAATCAAATGTGAATAAAACCTTCAAAGTTTCCAGATCATGATCACCATATACATGGATCCTTTTTAAACCCATAAGTGAAGAACAAATCAAGAACAAAAGTGTAAACCATATATACATATATAAACATGTTTTCATACATACATACATAGTCCAAATCATAGATTTTATCTTGTGTTCTTAGTTGTCTTTTCAAAAATATATACTTAGAAATCAAAAGATTTCAGATTATAATCACCATTATTCATGGATCATCTCAATCCTTAATGAAATCAAGAGCAGGATGGGTTCAAGAACATCATTCTTTACATACAATCATGTATTACCCATTTTCATCATTTGATAGACTCCTTTTGGATATGGGTTTCTTATTATGTTCATAACCACAAATCAAATTTTGATCATCTTACATGCAAGGAAAAATCATCAAAATGTTAAAAGATCATCAAAACACAAAATCATCACACATATACACATACTTACGACACACACACACACTCACACACACATTGTTTTACAACACATTTTTTTGATTAAAACCTTTGTTGGAACCTTGGATTTCAAGAAAAGCTAGTTTTTGGTAAACATAACATGCAAAAATCATCCATAAGTCATGTTGCATGACATAAAAGTTAAAGGTTCATACCTAAGATGAACAAATTTCAAAGATTCAAGAATGATTTCCTTGAAGATTTCTTCTCCTTTAAGTTGGATTTATGCAATGTTTTGCACCAAGCTCATAAAGGATCCTTGAAATCAAGAAATCAAAGCTTGAAACAAACATTGGATGATCAAAATCTAAGAAATGATGTCTGTTTTTGGTGGTTCCAACTGTATCTTTTTAGAGAGAAGGGAGAGGAGAGTGTGTAGGTGAATTCTAGTAAGAGAAAGGTGAGGTTGAGTGTGTGTAAAAGGTGGAGTGTTGGATTGGTTTTATAGAAATAATTAAGTGTGATTAGATTGATCTAATTATGCAATTAAGTCATAAAAATGGTTGGTGGATCTCTAAGTGAGATTCCACCCGCTGTAAGGCGGGTGTCGGTCTCGTTAATTTTTTTTGTAAAAATCTTAAACGTTCGGGTTTTTACGCGAAAATTTTATATAAAATCAAAGTATTAATTTGAGGCTTTCCAAGAGTTCACAACATTTAATAGTAGTGACAAAAAGTCAAGAATAAAAGTATACATGGTATAACACAGTATGCAACGGATTGTACGTTACATCAAGGCAATATTTAAAAAGTCTTAATTTTACGCGATACATTAAATCATGAAAATCAAAATATATTGACCAGATTTATTTAACCAATTTGTCACCAACTATCGTTAAATGTTTTATCGCTACGTGACCCGGTAATTCTCAAAATTACCAATTATAAAATTTATGCACAAAGGGGCTTTGCTAGACCTTAAATGACCTTAATTATCATAAAATTAAGTCTTATGATGTATTTAATTACTTTATCACATTTTTATATAAACGTACGGGTATTAACCTGGAAACACGGGATGTCACAGTCTCCCCTCGTTTAGGAAATTTTATCCCGAAATTTAATCTGTAGCTCCAGATTCTGATCTAGACAGATAGAGGTGAGGGTATTTGCGCTTCATCTGTTCCTGTCGTTCCCAAGTGAACTCAGGAGCACGCTTAGAGTTCCATCTAACCTTCACAAACTTTATCCGACTTCTTCTAAGTTTCTGAATTCTCCAGTCCATAATTCCGACTGGTTCTTCGGTGAGATTCAGTTTCTCAATGATACAAACTTCTTCGAGTCGAATAACCAAAGCTTCATCAGCAAGACACCTCTTCAGATTGGATACATGGAACACATCATGTACTCAACTAAGCTCATGAGGTAACTTAAGTTGATATGCAATGGGACCAACTCGCGCCATAATCTCAAATGGTCCGATATATCGAGGGCTATGCATTCCTTGCTTTCCAAAGCGCATAACTCCTTTACAAGGCGAGACCTTTAGATAGACTTTGTCTCTAACCTGAAATTCCAATGGTTTCCTTCGATTATCCGCATAACTCTTTTGACGACTCACAGCTCCTTCTAACCTCTTTTTGATTTGAACAATCTTGTCTATAGTTTCTTGCATAATCTCAGGTCCAGTCAGTTGCTTTTCTCTAATTTCTACCAAACAAAGCGGTGAGCGACACTTTCTTCCAAACAAAGCTTCAAACGGAGCAGCTTTGATACTACTATGCAACTGTTATTGTAGGAAAACTCAACCAAAGGTAGATGAGTATCCCAATTTCCTCCAAAGTCAATCACACATGCTCGCAGCAGATCTTCCAATGTTTGATTAGTCCTTTCACTTTGACCGTCTGTTTGCGGATGGTTAGTAGTACTCATGTCCAAACGAGTACCCAAAAGCTTGATGTAAGGATTCCCAAAACCTTGAGGTAAATCGACTGTCTCTTTTAAAGATTATCGAGATCGGTACTCCATGACGAGGTACCACCTCCTTGAGGTAAATTTTAGTTAGCTTTTCCATCCGACCGTTACCTTAATGGGTAAGAAATGAGCAATTACCAAAATAGTGTCGTGACCACTTGATGTACGGGGAAACTTTATGACAAAGTCCATTGCTATCTGATCCCATTTTTACTGAGGAAACTCTGGTTGTTGAAGAAGTTCTGATGGCTTTTGATATTCCGCCTTCACTCTAGAGCAGGTCGAAAACTTACCCACGTAGGTTGCTATCTCACCCTTCATATTGGGTCACCAAAAATGTTCCTTCACATCCGTGTACATCTTATCCGTTCCTGGGTGAATTGAATACTTAGATTTATGGGCTCCGTCCAAAATCAATTCACGTAGATCTCCAAAACATGGAACCCAGATTCGGTCCATGAAGTACGTCACACTATTGGTTTTAACCACTAACTCCTTGATCATGCCTTTCAATCCTTCATTCTTCAAATTCTCATCTTTTAGAGCTTCGACTTAATCATCTCGAATTTGAGTATCGTGACCTGAATGAATAGTCAACTGCAAAGCACGAACACGTTTAGGCTTATCATTATCCTTTCTACTCAAAGCATCGACCATAACGTCACCCTTGCCCGGATGATACCAGATCTCATAATCATAATTATTTAGCAACTCTACCCATTAACGTTGCCTCATGTTAAGCTCTTTCTGATCGAAGATATGCTGAAGACTCTTGTGGTCCGTGTAAATAACACACTTCGCACCTTATAGGTAATGCCTCTAAATCTTGAGTGCAAAAACCACCGCTCCCAACTCTAAATCTTGAGTGGTGTAATTCTTCTCATGCACCTTTAATTGTCTGGATGCATAGGCTATGACCTTATCTTTCTTCATCAACATATAGCCAAGACCTAAACGGGACGCATCACAGTACACAACGAACCCTTCTGTTCCTTCAGGAAGAGATAGAATAAGAGCACTACATAACTTCTGCTTCAGTAACTAAAAATCTACCTCTTGCTTATCAGTCCAGTCATACTTCCTATCTTTTTTAGTCAACAGTGTCAACGGTTATGCTATCTTTGAGAAATTTTCAATAAATCTCCGTTAATACCCAGCGAATCCAAGAAACTGACGCACCTTGGTCGGGGACAAGGGTGCCTACTAATTCTTAATTGCTTCAATCTTCACTGAATCTACATGTATGCCTTTCCCATTGATATGTCTAAGAAAATGAACCTCTCGAATCCAAAACTCGCACTTCAAGAACTTTGCATACAACATCTCTTTCCTTAGCATCTCCAAGATGATCTTCAGATGCTGTTCATGATCTTTCTTGGTTCTTGAATAGACTGGTAGATCATCGATGAATACTATTAGAAACTTTCTAAGTAAGGTTTGCACACTCTATTCATAAGATCCATGAACACAGCAGGCGCATTTGTCAGACCAAATGGCATAACCAGAAACTAGTAATGGCTGCAACGTGTTCTGAATGCTGTTTTTGGAACATCTTCCTCGGCTATCAATAGCTGATGATAACCCGATCGCAGATCAACATTCGAGTAGAAACTAGATCCTTGAAGCTAATCAAACAGGTCGTCGATTCTGGGTAATAGGTATCGATTCTTGATAGTGAGTTTGTTCAACTCTCAGTAATCGATGCACATTCTGAATGACCCATCTTTCTTCTTGACAAATAAGACTGGTACTCCCCATGGCGAGAAGCTTGGTCTTATAAATCCCTTATCCAACAATTCTTCTAATTGCTTGGACAATTCTTGCATCTTTAAGGCGCTAATCGATATGGTGATCGGGCAACAGGTGCAGCTCCAGGTACCAAATCGATTCGGAATTCAACCTGTCTAGATGGGGGTAATCCAGGCAGATCATAAGGAAAGACCTCTGGATATCTCGCACTATCAGTATGTCCTCAAGCTTTCGTTCCATATTCTTAGTATCCATCGCCTCGGCAAGAAACGCTGGATACCCTTCACGTAGATACTTGCAAGCCATCATAACATTGACAATCTTCAGGGTTGGTTTCCCTTTATCACCTTGGATTATCAAAGTTCCACTGTTTGGAATAGGGAGACGAATAATCTTCTCGTAACACACCACCTCAGCATGATGCTTTGACAACCAATTCATGCCCACGATGATATCGAAACTACCAAGCACAACGGGAAGGTGGTCGATGCTAAATGAATGACCTTCTAATTGCATAGTGCCCCTCTAACTACACCACATACTTCAATTATCTTTTTATTGGCTAGCTCGATAATGTATTTCTTACTTAATTTACTATATTTAAGGCCAAATAATTTTTCAAAGTTATTTGACACAAAACTCATATTGGCTCCAGTATCAAGTAATATAGATACGAAATGGTTGTTGACAACGAACGTACAAGTAACGACGAACGGTTCCCATCTTGCCACCTTGGCATTCATCTCAAATTCCCTGCCCCTTGCACTTGATCCTTTCATCTTGGGACAATCCTTCTTGTAATGACCTTTGACTCCACATTCAAAACATCTTCGCCCAGTTCTCTCGGGCTTCTCAATCAACCTCACTCAACAAGTCTGAGCTTGATGCCCATACTTGTTACACCTCGAACACACATTCATATTACAGTTACCACCATGATAAAGATTACACTTGCTACACCTTGGTTGTACACCAGCTTGCCTTCTTGCCTCCATCAAGTTGGCAACATACATCTTTCCTTATCCAACCCTCTGATGCTTCTGATTCCCAGCTCGGTTCTTGAAATTTCTAGTCCACTTCCTCTTATTCTCCACAGACCTCTTATCAGATTCGCGAACCTTTCTTTCATTCCCCATGGGCTTCCTACTAGTATCCCCTTGCTTAATCAACACACCTCTCCTAATAGCATCATCAGTCAATGAATTAGATAGCGCCACTATGCTCTACGTTATGGTAGGGCTTGATGCTGTAACCATGCCTCTGGTCTGGGGTGCTAATCCCCAAATATATCTCTCAATCCTGACATAATCTGGAGTCACAATCCGGGGTACAAGTCTTGCAAGATCATTAAACCTAGAAGTGTAGGCTCTAACTTCCGCACCTTCCAAAGCCATATTCCAGAATTTCGTCTCGATCTTTTAAAGCTCATTACGAGGACAGTACTCCTTAATCAAAAATTCCTTTAATCGATTCCAAGAGAGACCAAACGCAACTTCCTCTACTAGGTTCTGAACTTGTAAATTCTACCAACTCAGTGCTTCATCTTCGAATGAACACGTGGCATACTTCACTCGCTGATCAGCAGAATAGTTGCTGATTGCCATCACGGATTCCATCTTCTCTATCCATCTAATAATGTCAAGAGGACCTTTATCTCTCGTAAATATTCATGGATTACAAGCTTGGAATGTCTTGTAAGTACAACCCTGAGCTTGACTCCCAGAGGGATTTCCAATAGAAGTGCCTCCACTTGAACCACCCATGGTGCCACGTCCTCTACCATGCCTAGCATTTGCATCATGTTGCTTGAGTGCAGAGTTGACATGTTGGGATATCAATTGTGCTAACTCTTCAGCAGTGGTAGGTAAACTAGTACCTCTAGCACCAGTGGTGTTTCGCGTTTTAGGTGCCATGAATTATCTTCTGTTATAGATGAAACAAAAGAGAATAAATGACATATACGAAATAATATCAAATTGCGTAATAATAACAGGTATACAAACACAACATTTCGATAATCACAACATTCATTAACTTCTCATGTTCTTCCTCGGTCTTTGAGTATATCAGTATGTCATCAATAAAGACGATAACAAACTGATCAAGATAGGGTTTGCACACGCGATTCATGAGGTCCATGAATACTGCTGGTGCATTCGTCAACCCAAATGGCATGACCAAAAATTCATAGTGACCATATCGTGTACGGAAAGCAGTCTTCGAGATGTCCTCTTCTCGAACTCTCAGCTGATGATACCCAGACCTCAGATCAATCTTGGAGTACTAGCTTGATCCTTGCAGTTGATCAAACAAATCATCGATACGAGGTAAGGGATATCTATTCTTGATAGTAACCTTGTTCAGTTCCCTATAGTCGATACACATTCTAAATGTACCATCCTTCTTCTTCACAAATAGAACTGGCGCTCCCCAGGGTGACGAACTCGGTCGGATAAACCCTTTATCCAACAGTTCTTGGAGTTGGGCGGATAATTCTTGCAGTTCGTTCGGAGCTAACCGGTATGGTGCTCTCGCAATTGGAGCGGCTCCTGGAGTCAACTCAATCTGGAATTCAACTTGACGATGAGGCGGTAATCCAGGCAGATCTTCCGGAAACACCTCAGAAAACTCACGAACTACGGGAATATCCTCTATCTTCTTTTCCTCAGTCTGTTTATCCGTGACTAGTGCCAATATGGCCAGTCGACCCTTTCGTAACAACTTCTGCGCCTTCATGAATGAGATGATGCCTATCACCGCACCACTCCTATCACCTCTGACCGTAAGGACTTCTTCACCAATGGGAATCCTTATGATTTTCTCGTGGCACATGACTTCCGCTTGTTTATCGGAAAGCCAATCCATGCCTACTACCACATCGAAACTTCCTAGTGTAACAGGCATGAGATCTATGGTGAACGTATGACCAGCAAGCTCTATCTTGCAGTCTCTAAGAATATGCGTTACGTGAATCTGTGTACCGTCAGCTAACTCTACGGTGTATTTAGATTCTAAGGTTGAGGGCATATCACTTAAAAGACTACAGAACCTAGTGGACACGAAACTTCTATCGGCTCCGGTATCGAATAGTACAGTAGCAAATCAACCATTAACCGAAAATTTACCAGTTACTGTTGTAGGATCGTTTAGAGCCTCACCTGAGCCAATGACGAAGGCTCTTCCTTTGGCTCCACTGTTGTTATTGCCTCCATTGTTGTTGCCATTACCATTGTTGTTGTTATTGTTGTTGCCATTGTTATTATTGTTGTTGTTCCCATTGTTGTTGTTACCATTACCATTCCTCTTAAGCTGGGGACAGTTGCGTTTGTAATGGCCTTCTTTCCCGCATTCAAAACAACCTTTCGGAGTTTCTTGCGATTGTTGAGGCTTCTTCATCAGTTCACCCCGACAGTCTTTGGCTGCATGACCAATCTTCCCACAACGTTGACACTTGAAGTTATCACACCGACCCACATGGTGGTAGTTACACCGGTTGCACTTCGGTAGTCTTCCACCATACCCGCCGGGTCCTTGATTTGAGTGCGCCTGGTTGAAGCTTCGGTTGTTATCAAACTTCCGTTGCTGTTGCTGACTTGGCTGCTGTTGTTGAGGTTCAGATTGGCTACTGGATGACGATCCCTTGTTGCTTGAACCATCCCACTTGCGTTTATGGTCGGGCACGCTTGCCACCGCACCCCGTTTAGGTAACCGTCCTTGCTCAACTGCCTGATCAGTCAGCCTGTGGGCTGTTCGGATTGCTTGTTGTATGGTAGTGGGGTTAGAAGCAGTTACCATACTTTGAATTTCAGGCACCAATCCCCGTATATAATGCTCCACCCTCTTGTGCATTTCATTCACCATCCCTGGACATAAAGTGGCTAACTCATGAGTACGAGTTGTGTAGGCTTCAATTTCTGAGCCTTGCATTTTGAGTTGCTAGAACTCAATCTCCAGTTTCTGCACTTCATTCCGGGGGCAATATTCTTCAGTCATGATTTCTTTGAATTCATCCCAAGGTAGTTCATTGGCCATGGCTTGACCCAACATTTGTACCTGGGCATTCCACCAAGAGAGTGCTGCGCCTTTCAACGTCCCTGTGGCATACTTCACCTGATCAGCAGGCGGGCAGTTGCATTTCGCGAAAACCGACTCTGTCTTCTCAAACCACCTTACAAGCCCTACAGCCCCTTCCGTCCCGCTGTAGGTATGAGGTTTACAGTCCATGAAGGACTTGTAGGTACATGGTGGTGGTCCTGTTTTGACAATCCCAACATTAGTCAGATATCCTAGACAAATAACTAGGATAATCAGTTTAACCTCTTGCTATCATTTACCTGCTGGTTGTCCAGGTTGGGCAGCAGCCACTGCCGCCTGAACGTGTTCATTAATCAATGCTGCCAATTCCGCAGGCGTCATGTTTATGGCTCCGGCTCCACGGCCTCCGGCGCCACGTCCACGACCACGCCCACGTCCTCTTCCACGTGCGTCCATAACAGAAATAATAATCAAAGATAAATAAATTGTAATTGAGTCACAAAATATTCCATCAATGTCAAAATTTAAGTTTGTCAGTTGGGTGGGAAACAACCCTTCCCACATAGGTTTCAAAGAAAAGAAACACTACATAGTCTAAGTCATTTAAAAGTAGGATCAGTCCAGTATATCAGATCCATCACTGTCCTCATCCATCTCTACTGGTTCTTCTTCGGGGGCTTCCTCGGGTTCTTCTTCTGGGTCTTCCTCATCAGGGTCCACCAAAGGTGCAGGAGCTTCAGCAATCTGAAGTGCTGCTAGCTGTGCCTCTAAACCAACGAACCTATTATCAATCTCCATGTTATGGTGATCCTGTGCATCCATGCGCTCACCAAGTGCTACCACGTTACCTGCCAGAGTATGATGTCCACCAATGGCCATCGAAAGTCGCTCCTGAAGCGTATCTACCTGGTAACGCAGCTGACGCATCTCAGATCGTATCGCAGAGTTCTCGTCAGTGAGTCCTCTAATCCGCTGTCGCTCTGTGTCCAGTGTGGCTACTAGGGCTGCAAATGCCTGCTCCAGAGGGATGCTCAAGGTAGGAAGTGTAGGCAAAGTAGAGGCGGTTGATGACCTGGTCCTAGGTCGTGTAGGTGCTACTGGTGGTACGCGTTCTCTATAAGCCATACGGTTAATGTAAGTGGGGTAGAAATCCCAGTTACGTGGAGGATCGAGCTCAGGAGGTACGAAAGGCTGATCCCAGTCTATCTCGCCGCGAGGATAAGGATGTCGTGGCCAGTTAGATCCCCTATCAGGTACGGGAGATGTAGGAGGTGATTCAGATCGTGCAGGTCTCTTGCCTAAATTCCTGGACGACGATGCCATGCTGCGAGGTACGTGTTGTGTATGCCAATGAGTATACAGTAAGGAGAGTAAGCGATAAGTAACTAACAACTGTGCGGTTATAGTCTAGTGTGTGTATGCAACCTAGTTCCCTATAACCAATGGCTCTGATACCAATCTGTCACACCCTCAAAATCCGCGTGCGGGGTTTTACCGCGAGGCGCGTGACTTACCAGGATCTCAGTCATTAGTTACCAAGAACGACTCTATATGATTAATAAACAAAACCAGAGTCAACGTTTAAAATACTGCGGAAGCGTTTTTTTTTAAAACTGGAAAACCCAAAACAAGTAATATGTAAAGAGAATGCGCAAAACATACGCGCCCCAAACACAAGTGTATAAAAATGAAAATAATCCCAATTTGTAAACAATGCAAATGTAGACAACTCAATAATGCTGACGTGCGTGCTCCTAGGCAACTGGCAACCTTAACCTGAGAATAGCATACTAAACAAGTCAACACATGGTTGGTGAGTTCAAGAGTTTGCGTTAAAATATAAACCAATCAATAGTTTCCAGAGCATAAGTAGTGTATTGCAATAGATAGCTAGTCTATTAACATAAAAATATTAATCATAGTGATCTCGCGATTGAAGGTGACTGTGATACGTTTGTTGCCTCCCGTCACGACTTACCAGGTCGTGACAAATATGTGTTAGGACAAAATTGCACCCGTTTGACCTCGAGTCGCACAGGTGGGGCTCGTCAGACCCAGTAGTACTACCCAAAATTTCCCCGCTAGTCAATATTAACAATCCGAAAGTGTGAGGACTTTCCATGGTAAACAACACTATATCAATATTATACACACTCATAAATAAAGCGTTTGTAAACAGTATGCCATCTCCCCCAAAAGAGATTTATGTAAAAAGAGTGGGGCAAGAACTCACCTGATATGCGCAAGAATTAACTTAGAGTTTAACTTGAAAGAAAGAAGGAAAGACAACCTTCAAAGGTCACCTAGAACACAAGAGTACATAAGTACGTGTATACAAAATCAACACGAAACCCTAAGTGCTCTACAAACCAAGGAACTCAAGGTTTAAGAATACAAGACACATTTGACCCAGTTGACCCGTTTGACCCGTTGGTGACATTATAGGTGATAATTCATTAAACTAACACAACAGCATATCATACATGATCAACATACCACCTGATTACATATAGCACATCACCACCACATGTACTACCTAGATCATCATATAACTAGATATCATACAAATCATGCAAATCACAACAGGCCAAAACAGATAACAACCCAAATCAACATTCATACAACATAAACAACACATTTAGTCACCTTAGAATCCATCCATGAACACACTAGCATGATCCTAATATCCCAAACATGCTCAAATCATCCAATTCAAGGATTTGCACAATTAAAGTTTCCCTTTTGGGAAAGTTCATCCCAAATTCATCAAACTCACACAACATTATGAATTCATCAATTATATACCATTTCAAGTCCATGACAACATCTAAACATGATCAACAACACCTAATCATCATGATTCATCAACTTTCATACCCAAAAGTTACTATCTTTAGTAAGGTATGAACTACAACATGCATTCTTGAATTCCTAACATTCATATCAACCATCTAGCATCTAATCATCATCACAAACACATCCATAACATTCACACATCATCCAATCACCAATTCATGCAAAATAAAGTTACTATTATTAGTAACCTATGAACAATGCACCCAAATCATGGCTTTCTTGTAAAATCGACGTTAACTAATATATATACAATACAACTAACATAATCACAACATCAAACAACCATTATTCAACATCCAATTTGATCCAAAATTGCCTCAAACTCACGGCCAAGATAACCCTATGAACAAACAACCAAAATCCAAACTTTCTTGCATAATCAACGTTAACTAGCATCAACACAACCTAACTAACATCATAACATCACCAAACGAACAAGAATTAACATCCAATTGCAGATTTTCGAACTAGGGTTCGGCCACCATGAAAAACCATCAAAAACATGCAAAAATCTAACCTTTAAACGTGTAATGGCTTGCAATTGATGATTCTAACTTGTTGTATGCCTTGAAATCGATCAAATTCGAATGTGATTGCTTGTTCTTGGGCTGAAATCGTAGGTTTGTGGGTGTGGGGAGGTCGATCGCGGCCGAGGGTGGGATTAGGGTTGGAGTTTTTTTGTTTTATTAATTCAATTTTGCATAAATACCCTTTAACCCTTGCATTTTGTATTTTATAAAAATTAAGCTTTTTGAATAGATTTTAAATAGTTTTTAACTACTAAACACAATTATTATTAATCACAAATAACAATCATGCATAATTCCCATTTATCACAAAACACACGAATAAATATGCACGTTTTCACGTTACGCGATAACATTACAGTTAACATTCAAATCACATAAGCATAACTTAATAATCACATTGTTAACCTAATTATCATCAATTTAACATTACTGATTATTGTTAAGTCACCAACGTTCAACGACAACTAGTGTGTGCTCCCGACACGTGTATGCAAGACTCAACGGAACAAACGGAGTTTGGTAACGGAAAATTACCGGATGTCACAGTACAATAAACGAATGAAATCTTGAAAAAGAAACAAGTCTCAAATTACATTTAAGTCTTTGGAGCTGGACCTAGGGGTCAATTGTTACATAAAACGTTTATAAGAATAAACCCAATCATCAAAACTTTTATTTTCAGTAAGTTACTTACTATTAACATATATTTTAGTGGTTTAAATCTTCTTTTTTCAGTTCTTACAAAGATCCTTGACTTGTTGGCTATTAACTTTTATGACATGACCACTAGTGGTCATCTCCCATCTACACTTGATTACCTTTAATTCTAACTTATTTTTATATTTTCATAAAATCAAATGTGTACAAAAACTTAAAAGTTTTCAGATCATGATCATGTAATATACTCCTTTTGGAGATAGGTTTCTTATAATATTCATAACCTCAAATCAAAGTTTGATCATCTTGCATGCAAGAGAAAATCAACAAAATGTTAAAAGATCATCAAAACACAAAATCATCACACATATACACATACTTACGGCACACACAAACTCACACACACACACATTGTTTTACAACACATTTTCTTGATTAAGACCTTTGTTGGAACCTTGGATTTCACGAAAAGCTAGTTTTCGCTAAATAAAACTTGCAACAATTATCCATAAATCATGTTGCATGACGTAAAAGTTAAAGGTTCATACCTAAGATGAACAAATTTAAAAGATTCAAGAATGATTTCCGTGAAGATTTCTTCTCCTTTGAGTTGGATTTATACAATGTTTTGCACCAAGCTCATAAAGGATACTTGAAATCAAGAAATCAAAGATTGAAACAAACTTTGGATTATCAAAATCTATGAAATGAGGGCTATTTTTGGTGGTTCCAACCATGACTATTAGAGAGAAGGGAGAGGAGAGTGTGTACGTGAATTCTAGTAAGAGAAAGGTGAGGTTGAGTGTATGTAAAAGGTGGAGTGTTGGGTTGGTTTTATAGAAATGATTAAGTGTTATTAGATTAATCAAATCATGAAATTAAGTCATAAAAATGGATGGTGGATCTCTAAGTGAGATGCCACCCGGTGTAAGGTGGGTGTCGGTCTCTTTAATTTTTTTTGTAAAAATCTTAAACGTTCGGGTTTTTATGCCAAAATTTTATATAAAATGAAAGTATTAATTTGAGGCTTTCCAAGGGTTCATAACATTTAATAATAGTGACAAAAAGTCAAGAATAAAAATATACATGGTATGTCACTAGAGATCAAGGGGATCAAGACATTTACTTCTGGCAAAAAATACTTGACCTCCATCTGCCTGAGGAGATACTTTGAGAGTCTGCCCAACTGATGATAATTGGAATGGTCTTGATTCTAATGAGGATTGTCAATAGATGAAGATCAAGACACAAAGGTCTCTTCAATTTTGGAATCATCAGCCTAGGAAGAGTTCTGAAAGGAATACACTTAAAGGCCGATGCAACCAAAGAATAACCAAAGAGCTCTCAGCATGCACATGTGAAGTATAAGGAAGTTACTTTGGAAGATTTGATATAACTCAGTGAATTATGCTATGTATAAAATCATCCGAAGCCAAAAGACCATATCTTCTGAAGCCAAAGATGAAGTCTTCTGAAGCATCAAAGACAAAGTTTTTCAAAGCCAAAGACTGATTTCTTCTGAAGATAGAAAAGACATGCTTTTTCTAAATCAACTTTTGACAAAAGCTGAACAACTTTCTGCTACCACATCTGAAGACTCACCAACTTATATGAGTTGGTGAAAAGTCCTTACTTTTGTCAAACTGTAGATTAAGGTCTTTTGTCTGTAATTTTCTACTCTTTTACTTTTATCCTTTTTGTAATATATTAGGATGTGAGCTATGGCATGTCATCGTCACTAGTCAAAAGGCAATCTGCCTTTTGACTCTACATTGATCTTGTTGTCTAGATTAGTGTTTCCAGCTGGCCTTTAATGTATGGCTGGCTGTATGATGTAGTATAAAGTATCTCAAGTACTTGTATGTTTTGATAAGCTTTGTAACACTTGTATGAACTTGAGAGCAATATACAACATTTTTGAAAACCATATCTTGTTCTGGTTCTTGTTCTTGTTCTTGTTATTGTTATTGTTCTTTACTTGTGTTCTTTGTTTCATCCTAACCGCTTCCCTATTTGATCTGCTAAGGGTTCTGAATCTCTCCATGTCACACCCTCAAAATCCGCGAGCGGGGTTTTACCGCGAGGCGCGTGACATACCAGGATCTCAGTCATTAGTTACCAAGAACGACTCTATATGATAAATAAACAAAACCAGAGTTAACGTTTAAAATACTGCGGAAGCATTTTTAAAACAGAAAACCCAAAACAAGTAGTATGTAAAGAGAATGCGCAAAACATACGCGCCCCAAACACAAATGTTTAATATGAAAATAATCCCAAATTTGTAAACAAACAAATGTAGACAACTCAACGATGCTGGTGTGCGTGCTCCTAGGCAACTGGCAACCTTAACCTGAGAATAGCATACTAAACAAGTCAACACATGGTTGGTGAGTTCAAGAGTTTGCGTTAAAATATAAACCAATCAACAGTTTCCAGAGCATAAGTAGTGTATTGCAATAGATAGCTAGTCTATTAACATAAAAATATTAATCATAGTGATTTCGCGATCGAAGCTGACTGTGTTACGTTTGTTGCCTCCCGTCACGACTTACCAGGTCGTGACGAATATATGTTAGGACAAAATTGCACCCGTTTGACCTCGAGTCGCACAGGTGGGGCTCGTCAGACCCAGTAGTACTACCCAAAATTTCCCCGCTAGTCAATATTAACAATCCGAAAGTGTGAGGACTTTCCATGGTAAACAGCACTATATCAATATTATACACACTCATATATAAAAGCGTTTGTGATCAACAGTATGCTATCTCCCCCAAAAGAGATTATGTAAAATGAGTGGGGCAAGAACTCACCATACGCACAAGAATTAACGTAGAGCTTAACTTGAAAGAAAGAGGGAAAGACAACCTTCAAAGGTCACCTAGAATACAAGAGTACATAAGCACGTGTACATAGAATCAACATGAAACCCTAAGTGTTCTACAAACCAAGAGACTCAAGGTTTAAGAAATACAAGACACATTTGACCCAGTTGACCCGTTTGACCCGTTGGTGACATTATTGGTGATAACTCTTTAATACTAACACAACAGCATATCATACATGTTCACATACAACTTGATTACATATAGCACTTCATTAACCACATGTACTACCTAGATCGTCATACAACTAGATATCATACAAGTCATGCGAATCACAATAGGCCAAAACAAGTAACAACCCAAATCAACATTCATACAACATAAACAACACATTTAATCACCTTAGAAACCATCCATGAACACACTAGCATGATCCTAATATCCCAAACATGCTCAAATCATCCAATTCAAGGATTTGCACAATTAAAGTTTCCCTTTTGGGAAAGTTCATCCCAAATTCATCAAACTCACACTACATTCATAAATTCATCAATTATATACCAATTCAAGTCCATGACAACATCTAAACATGATCAACAACACCTAATCATCATGATTCATCAACATTCAACACCAAAAGTTACTATTTTTAGCAATGTATGATCTATAACACATCTTCTTGATTTTCAATTGTTCATATCATCAACCTAGCATCTAATCATCATCACCAACACATCCATAACATTCATACATCATCAAATCATCAATTCATGCAAAATAAAGTTACTATTATTAGTAACCTATGAACAACGTATCAAAATCATAGCTTTCTTGCATAACCGACGTTAACTAGCATATATACAATCCAACTAACATAATAACAACATCAAACAACCAACATTCAACATCCAATTTGATCCAACATTGCCTCAAACTCTCGGCCAAGATGATCATATGAACAAACAACCAAAATCCAAACTTTCTTGCATAATCAACGTTAACTAGCATCAATACAACTTAACTAACATCATAACATCACCAAACAACCAAGAATTAACATTCAATTGCAGATTTTCGAACTAGGGTTCAGCCACCATGAAAAACCATCAAAAACATATAAAAATCTAACCTTTAAACGTGTAATGGCTTGCAATTGATGATTCTAACTTGTTGTATGCCTTGTAATCGATCAAATTCGAAGGTGATTGCTTGTTCTTGGGCTGAATTCGAAGAGGAGAGGGAGAGAGGAGGTCGATCGCGGCCGTAGGGTGGGATTAGGGTTGGAGTTTTTGTTTTATTAATTTAATTTTGCATAAATACCCTTTAAACCCTTGCATTTTGAATTTTATAAAGATTAGGCTTTTTGAATAGTTTTTTTAATTAGTTTTTAACTACTAAACACAATTATTATTAATCACAAATAACAATCATGCATAATTCCCATTTATCACAAAACACACGAAATAAATACGCACGTTTTCACGTTACGCGATAAAATTACAGTTAACATTTAAATCAAGCATAACTTAATAATCACATAGTAATTATTTGTTTAACATTATTAATTATTATTAAGTCACCAACGTTCAACGACAACTAGTGTGTGCTCCCGACACGTGTATGCAAGACTTAACGGAACAAATGGAGTTTGGTAAAGGAAAATTACCGGATGTCACATTATCCCCATGTTGAAAGAATTTTCGTCCCGAAAATTGCGTTACATGGTGAGTGTTCCATCACTGGTCTACTGCATTGGCACAAGGAAATCGAAATCGTGTGAGTTTTGGATGTGTTGTCACATCATCCCCATGTTGAAAGAAATTTCGTCCCGAAATTTAATCAGTACCTTCGCCGGCTGGCATCGTCCTTTCGAATAGCTGAGGGTACTTAAGCTTCATTTGGTCTTCACGTTCCCACGTGAATTCTGGTCCACGTCTCGAGTTCCAACGAACTTTGACAATGGGTATCTTGCTTTGCTTAAGCGTTTTCACCTCACGATCCATCACTTCGACAGGTTCCTCAATGAAACGTAATTGTTCATCTACTTGAACTTCTTCCAGTGGTACGACCATCGTTTCATCCGTTAAACATTTCTTTAGATTTGAAACATGGAATACATCATGGATTCCACTCAATGAATCAGGTAAGGCTAGTCGATAAGCCACTGGACCAATTCTTTCCACTATCTCAAATGGTCCAACGTATCTCGGATTTAGCTTTCCTCGCTTACCAAACCGAACTACGCCTTTCCACGGTGAGACTTTTAATAAAACCTTGTCACCTGTCTGAAATTCCAAAGGTTTTCGTCGTTTGTCAGCATAGCTTTTCTGTCTGTCTCGCGCTGCGGCCATGCAGTTTCTTATCTAAACAATCTTCTCAGTTGTCTCGTGTACTAACTCGGGACCCGTTAATTGACTATCACCAATTTCAGCCCAATAAACTGGTGATCTACACTTTCTCCCATACAAAGCTTCAAAAGGTGCTGCCTTTATGCTAGTGTGATAACTGTTGTTGTAAGAAAATTCCACCAATGGTAGGTGAACTTCCCAGTTATTCCCGAGGTCAATCACACAAGCACGTAACATGTCCTCCAAGGTCTGTATAGTACGCTCGCTTTGACCATCAGTCTGTGGATGATAAGCAGTACTCATATCCAATCACGTACCTAAAGCTTTCTGCAACGACTGCCAGAAGTGTGATGTGAAACGAGAATCGCGGTTAGAAATAATTCAGATCGGTACTCCATGCCTCGAAACGATCTCCTTCAAATAGAGTCGAGTTAATTTCTCCATCTTGTCTGTTTCCTTTATCGCTAGGAAATGAGCAGATTTTGTTAATCGATCCACGATAACCCATATTGTATCACAACCCGTAGAAGTGCGAGGTAACTTAGTAATAAAATCCATTGATATCTGATCCCACTTCCACATAGGGATCTCGGGTTGTTGTAGTAGACCAGATGGTTTCTGACACTCCACTTTAACCTTCGAGCAGGTCAGACACTTGCTCACATAAGTAGCTACATCTGCTTTCATGTTAGGCCACCAATAGTGCGCCTTCAAATCGTGGTACATCTTGTCAGATCCAGGATGTATAGAATACTTGGACTTGTGAGCCTCACTCATCACCAAGTCTCTCAGATTTCCGTGTAGAGGTACCCATAGTCTATCCATGAAGTAACGAATTCCATCCGCTTTTACTTCCAATTGTTTTTCCATACCCTTAACGATTCAGACCCAATGTTTTCTGCTTTCAAAGCTTCTGTTTGAGCCTCTCGGATTTGTTCAGGTAATTACGTACTAATCGTTGTTGCAGAGCTCGCACACGTCAAGGTTTAGCAGTCTCTTTTCTACTCAACGCATCAGCAACTACATTTGCTTTCCCCGGGTGGTACTTAATAGCACAATCATAGTCGTTTAACAATTCCACCTAGCGTCTTTGCCTCATGTTCAACTCCTTTGCCCAAAGATGTGCTGAAGACTCTTGTGATCGGTGTAGATGGTGCATTTGGTACCGTACAAGTAATGTCTCCAGATCTTTAAGGCAAACACACCGCACCCAGTTCCAAGTCATGGGTGGTATAGTTCTTCTCATGAATCTTCAATTGTCTAGAGGCGTAAGCTATCACTTTATCCCGCTGCATCAGGACGCATCCAAGTCCTTGAATAGAAGCGTCGCAGTAGACTACGAAGTCATCACTACCATCCGGTAACGCTAATATTGGTGCACTACACAATTTATGTTTCAGCAACTGAAAAGCAGATTCCTGACTCTCACCCCATTTGTACGTCGTTCCCTTGTGAGTCAAGGCTGTGAGAGGTTGTGCAATCTTAGAGAATCCTTCAATGAATCGTCGATAATATCCCGCTAATCCAAGGAATTGTCGTATCTCACTTGGTGTCTTAGGAACAGACCAATTCTTTATCGCTTCAATCTTAGCAGGATCAACATGTATTCCCTTCTCGTTGACAATATGACCCAAGAATTGTACCTCACGTATCCAGAAATCGCACTTAGAAAACTTTGCATACAGTTGTTCCTCTCTAAGTAATTCCAAGATCAAACGTAAGTGCTCTCCATGTTCTTCCTCGGTCTTTGAGTATATCAGTATGTCATCAATGAAGACGATAACAAACTGATCAAGATAGGGTTTGCACACGCGATTCATGAGGTCCATGAATACTGCTGGTGCATTAGTCAACCCAAATGGCATGACCAAAAATTCATAGTGACCATATCGTGTACGAAAAGCAGTCTTCGAGATGTCCTCTTCTCGAACTCTCAACTGATGATACCCAGACCTCAGATCAATCTTAGAGTAATAGCTTGATCCTTGCAGTTGATCAAACAAATCATCGATACGAGGTAACGGATATCTATTCTTGATAGTAACCTTGTTCAGTTCCCTATAGTCAATGCACATTCGAAATGTACCATCCTTCTTCTTCACAAATAGAACTGGCGCTCCCCAGGGTGACGAACTCGGTCGGATAAACCCTTTATCCAACAACTCTTGTAGTTGAGCGGATAATTCCTGCAGTTCGTTCGGAGCTAATCGGTACGGTGCTCTCGCAATTGGAGCGGCTCCTGGAGTCAACTCAATCTGGAATTCAACTTGACGATGAGGCGGTAATCCAGGCAGGTCTTCCGGAAACACCTCGAGAAACTCACGAACTACGGGGATATCCTCTATCTTCTTTTCCTCGACCTGTTTATCTGTGACGAGTGCCAATATGGCCAGTCGACCCTTTCGTAACAACTTCTGTGCTTTCATAAACGAGATGATGCCTATCACCGCACCACTCCTATCACCTCTGACCGTAAGGACTTCTTCACCAATGGGAATCCGTATGATCTTCTCGTGGCATATGACTTCCGCTTGCTTATCGGAAAGCCAATCCATGCCTACTACCACATCGAAACATCCTAGTGTAACAGGCATGAGATCTATGGTGAATGTATGACCAGCAAGCTCTATCTTGCAGTCCCTAAGAATATGCGTTACGTGAATCTGTGTGCCATTAGCTAACTCCACGGTGTATTTAGATTCTAAGGCTGAGGGCATATCACTTAAAAGATTACAGAACCTAGTGGACACGAAACTTCTATCGGCTCCGGTATCGAATAATACGGTAGCAAAACAACCATTAACCAAAAATTTACCAGTTACTGTTGTAGGATCGTTTAGAGCCTCACCTGAGCCAATGACGAAGGCTCTTCCTTTCGCTCCATTGTTGTTATTGCCTCCATTGTTGTTGCCATTACCATTGTTGTTGTTATTGTTGTTGCCATTGTTATTGTTGCTGTTGTTCCCATTGTTGTTGTTGCCATTACCATTCCTCTTAAGCTGGGGACAGTTGCGTTTGTAATGGCCTTCTTTTCCGCACTCAAAACAACCTTTCGGAGTGTCTTGTGATTGTTGTGGCTTTCTCATCAGTTCACCCCGGCAGTCTTTGGCCGCATGCTCAACTTTACCACAACGTTGGCATCGGAAGTTGTCACACCTGCCGGTGTGATGGTAGTTGCATCGATTGCACTTAGGACTTTCCCCACATAGCCTCCTTGTCCCGGCGATACCGAGGATGGCTGATTGGAATTTCGGTTGTTATCAAACCTCCTTTGTTGCTATGGATGCTGATGCTGCTGAGTGTGCTGTTGTTGCTGCTGATGTTGCTGAGATTGGTTGTTTGACAAAGATCCTTTATTGCCAGAGTTGTCCCAGTTGCGTTTATTGTCAGGCACGCTTGCCATAGCACCCTGTTTGGGAAGCTTTCCCTGCTCCACTGCTTGGTCAGTAAGCTTGTGAGCCAATCGAATAACCTGCTGGATAGTGGTGAGGTTCACAACAGTCACCATGCTTTGTATCTCCAGAACCAAGCCACGCTGATAAAGCTCAATTCATTTGATCGGTGGATTGATCATGCCTGGGCAAAGCGTTGCCAAATTGTGAGACCTCATGGTGTAAACCTCGATCTCAGATTCCTTCCATCTTTAATTGCCAGAAAGCCTCCAACTTCTGGACTTCATCCAGTTCTTCCTCCGGATCTTCTTCTGGTTCTTCCTTATTAGGGTCTTCCCCAAAGGTGCAGGGGCTTCAACAACCTGAAGTGCTGCTAGCTGTGCCTCTAAATCAGCAAACCTATCATCGATCACAACGTTATGGTGATCCTGTGCGTCCATGCACTCACTAAGTGCTACCACGTTGCCTGCCAGCGTATGATGTCCACCAATGGCCATCGAAAGTCGCTCCTGAAGCGTATCTACCTGGTAACGCAGCTGACGCATCTCAGATCGTAATGCAGAGTTCTCATCAGTGAGTCCTCTAATTTGCTGTCGCGCTGTGTCCAGTGTGGCTACCAAAGCTGCAAATGCCTGCTCCAGAGGGATGCTCAAGGTAGGAAGTGTAGGCAAAGTAGAGGCGGTTGATGACCTAGTCCTAGGTCGTGTAGGCGCTACAGGTGGTACGCGTTCTCTATAAGCCATACGGTTTATGTAAGTGGGGTAGAAATCCCAGTTACGCGGAGGATCGAGCTCAGGAGGTATGAAAGGCTGATCCCAGTCTATCTCACCAGGAGGATAAGGATGTCGAGGCTAGTTAAATCCCCTATCCGGTACGGGAGAAGTAGGAGGTGACTCAGATCGTGCAGGTCTCTTGCCTAAATTCCTGGACGACGATGCCATGCTGCGAAGTACGTGTTGCGTATGCCAAGGAGTATACACTAAGGAGAGTAAGCTATAAGTAACTAACAACTGTGCGGTTATAGTCTAGTGTGTGTATGCAACCTAGTTCCCTATAACCAATGGCTCTGATACCAATCTGTCACACCCTCAAAATCCACGAGTGGGGTTTTACCGTGAGGCGCGTGACATACCAGGATCTCAGTCATTAGTTACCAAGAACGACTCTATATGATAAATAAACAAAACCAGAGTTAACGTTTAAAATACTGCGGAAGCGTTTTTAAAACAGAAAACCCAAAACAAGTAGTATGTAAAGAGAATGCGCAAAACATACGCGCCCCAAACACAAATGTTTAATATGAAAATAATCCCAAATTTGTAAACAAACAAATGTAGACAACTCAATGATGCTGGTGTGCGTGCTCCTAGGCAACTGGCAACGTTAACCTGAGAATAGCATACTAAACAAGTCAACACATGGTTGGTGAGTTCAAGAGTTTGCGTTAAAATATAAACCAATCAACAGTTTCCAGAGCATAAGTAGTGTATTGCAATAGATAGCTAGTCTATTAACATAAAAATATTAATCATAGTGATTTCGTGATCGAAGCTGACTGTGTTACGTTTGTTGCCTCCCGTCACGACTTACCAGGTCGTGACAATATATGTTAGGACAAAATTGCACCCGTTTGACCTCGAGTCGCACAGGTGGGGCTCGTCAGACCCAGTAGTACTACCCAAAATTTCCCCGCTAGTCAATATTAACAATCCAAAAGTGTGAGGACTTTTCCATGGTAAACAGCACTATATCAATATTATACACACTCATATATAAAAACGTTTGTGATCAATAGTATGCTATCTCCCCCAAAAGAGATTATGTAAAATGAGTGGGGCAAGAACTCACCTGATACGCGCAAGAATTAACTTAGTGCTTAACTTGAAAGAAAGAGGGAAAGACAACCTTCAAAGGTCACCTAGAATACAAGAGTACATAAGCACGTGTACACAGAATCAACATGAAACCCTAAGTGTTCTACAAACCAAGAGACTCAAGGTTTAAGAAATACAAGACACATTTGACCCAGTTGACCCGTTTGACCCGTTGGTGACATTATAGGTGATAACTCTTTAATACTAACACAACAGCATATCATACATGTTCACATACAACTTGATTACATATAGCACTTCATTAACCACATGTACTACCTAGATCGTCATACAACTAGATATCATACAAGTCATGCGAATCACAACAGGCCAAAACAAGTAACAACCCAAATCAACATTCATACAACATAAACAACACATTTAGTCACCTTAGAAACCATCCATGAACACACTAGCATGATCCTAATATCCCAAACATGCTCAAATCATCCAATTCAAGGATTTGCACAATTAAAGTTTCCCTTTTGGGAAAGTTCATCCCAAATTCATCAAACTCACACTACATTCATAAATTCATCAATTATATACCAATTCAAGTCCATGACAACATCTAAACATGATCAACAACACCTAATCATCATGATTCATCAACATTCAACACCAAAAGTTACTATTTTTAGCAATGTATGATCTATAACACATCTTCTTGATTTTCAATTGTTCATATCATCAACCTAGCATCTAATCATCATCACCAACACATCCATAACATTCATACATCATCAAATCATCAATTCATGCAAAATAAAGTTACTATTATTAGTAACCTATGAACAACGTATCAAAATCATAGCTTTCTTGCATAACCGACGTTAACTAGCATATATACAATCCAACTAACATAATAACAACATCAAACAACCAACATTCAACATCCAATTTGATCCAACATCGCCTCAAACTCTCGGCCAAGATGATCATATGAACAAACAACCAAAATCCAAACTTTCTTGCATAATCAACATTAACTAGCATCAATACAACCTAACTAACATCATAACATCACCAAACAACCAAGAATTAACATTCAATTGTAGATTTTCGAACTAGGGTTCGGCCACCATGAAAAACCATCAAAAACATATAAAAATCTAACCTTTAAACGTGTAATGGCTTGCAATTGATGATTCTAACTTGTTGTATGCCTTGTAATCGATCAAATTCGAAGGTGATTGCTTGTTCTTGGGCTGAATTCGAAGAGGAGAGGGAGAGAGGAGGTCGATCGCGGCCGTAGGGTGGGATTAGGGTTGGAGTTTTTGTTTTATTAATTTAATTTTGCATAAATACCCTTTAAACCCTTGCATTTTGTATTTTATAAAGATTAGGCTTTTTGAATAGTTTTTTAATTAGTTTTTAACTACTAAACACAATTATTATTAATCACAAATAACAATCATGCATAATTCCCATTTATCACAAAACACACGAAATAAATATGCACGTTTTCACGTTACGCGATAAAATTACAGTTAACATTTAAATCAAGCATAACTTAATAATCACATAGTAATTATTTGTTTAACATTATTAATTATTATTAAGTCACCAACGTTCAACGACAACTAGTGTGTGCTCCCGACACGTGTATGCAAGACTTAACGGAACAAACGGAGTTTGGTAACGGAAAATTACCGGATGTCACACTCCACCTTGTGAAACTGTTTCATTGACCACCCTTCAACGGTCCTGCATAACACCAACACCATCATACCAACGCCTTCTAATCACCACAATTTCACAAACATATACTATTTTCCGCTCTCAAAAATATGATATTTTCTTTCTTCATAATTCCCTCTCCCAAACCTCTTTATGTTGTTAAACTTCAACTTTTTTACCTACATCACAAAAATAAAAAAAGATTACGCGACATTATTCTTCTTTTCTTTAACTACATTACCAAAATCATATAAGAAAACCGAGATAAATGTCAGTAATTATTTATTAAAATAAATACGGATTTCAATCCATTTTAGTTTTTCTTTTATATACTACCCTCTTTAAACAAATGACATTTCGAAACTTGTAATTTTAATGTTTTCTAATGTCTAAAATGAATTTATATTTTCCACCCCCGAAATTATATTTATTAAAATTAAATAATATTCTTCATATCGCGTAGTTTTACTAATTATAATTAAATAATATTTTCCATATACTAAAGAAAAATCAAGTACTACAACTGTCTATATGTTTTTTTATTGGTCTTACTAGGATCAAGGTTATTACATGTAAAGAAATATCAAGCATTCTTTATAAATAGAAGCATATGAAGAAGATATTGTAAATATGTTGTATAATATTTTTGTATTGTCACTATGTCATATTTATCAATTTTTTTATATAAAATAATAATTCTTCTATGATATTTTGGTAACACATGACTCAGCAATGTTGGGTTTTTTACAAGTTTATCAGAATCATCTTATCCTTATAAAATGAAAACGCAACGGAATGGAAATGAAAAAAAAACTTGTTACAGTTAATTATAAACCAATTGATAATATCTGTTAAAAGAAAAACCATAATGGATCGTTATATGATAACCATGCTTACAAACAACCATAGGGTGTTTAGTAATCTACCTCTCGAATGGGACAGATAAAATAGATCTTTGATTGGCAGCTTAAAAAGCAGAAAACCTCAAGCTTGTCTACCCTAAGCCTCCAACAACACACCAGGTTGCTAGGATTTTTCTTGAATCGGGTTCTGTTCTTGGTTTTCCTCGATCGATCGAGAGAAAAGCTACAGTAGCACACTGATTTCACCTTTGTGTGTGTTGTAAGTTATTAGAGAGAGTGGTTGAATGCAATCATATATTGCACATCCTATGAAACTAAATTTCAGAGTGAGAGAAAAGTGGGCAGGACCCATCCCTTTAACTCACCCGCATTTCTCTTATATTCATCCGCATTAGTAAATGCGGATGAACAAACTCTAACTAAATTTGTAAATGCGGAAGAAAGAACTTCATCCGTATTTCCCAAATGTACATCCGCATTTGTCAATGCGAATAAGTAACTCTAGCATTTCCATAAATGCTCATCCGTATTTGTAAATGTAGATGATCAGTCTCATCAACATTTCCTTAGATGCTTATCCGCATTAGTAAATGCGGATGAAGTAATTCCTTCAGCATTTCCCCAAATGCACATCCGCATTAGTAAATAGGGATGAGGAACATTCATCCGCATTTCCTCAGTAACACATCCGCATTAGTAAATGCAGATGAACAAAAGAAATGAGGACAAAACACTTGTATTGTTTGTTCATCCATTTGAATAATAATACAAAGTATTCTCTCTCTTTAGAATAAATTGTCCATATAATTTATTCATAACACCATTGAAAATATTTAGAAACCCAATTTCTAAATACTTTAAGTGTCAATATTTATTTACATGATCATATCATAAAAAAAATATTCTAGGTGTTTGTCTAGCTTGTTATTGGGTATGACCCGACTTGGATCGTAACGTACTAGCCACATCAATTCAATATGTGTCTTGGGCGGACCGTCCCCAACAATCTCCCACTTGCACAAGATACATAGAGAATTGATGCAAGCAGTAAATACCGCCTAACAATGGTTTACAACCACTAATACACATGACGAAGTGCCATTCAATCTTCCTCAAGTCCCCAACAATCTTCCTCAAGTCCCTTACTTGAAATGATTTAGGTGAATCTATCATTTATCCTTTTGTTACATTTTCATGTTAAATCCAGAGACATAGAATGATCATTCTCTATTAATTTAACTTAATCAGGCCTTAGACATCATACTCTCAACAAATAAGTGGAACAAATCCTATCTTGACTACATACGTTTCTCACAATCACCTTGTATCACACCTCAAACAAGCCTCATGTACTGTCCATTATTTTAGAAAAACGATGAACTAGATCAAAGTATAATATTTGGTGAATATCGAAACCCAATATGTATCTCAGTTCGGAGGACACAATGATATTCCCCTTTACTCAAATTTACTTATGATCAATTACATAATTCCATGTAGTAAAATTTGAAAGCGGGTCTGTCCAATATTTGTATCCCACAAATATTTATGAACCTCGGTAGCAACCTCTTGCTCTATATTCATACCTCATGAATATCCACCAATCCAAGTTCATAATATTCTTACTTCATATTCGTTCCCACAAATATGACCGACTACGGACATTTAGAATAATAAACATATTCATATATTAAAACATGCTAAAATGGAACATAACTCATAGTATCATAATCATATATATATATATAAGTCAAAATAATAATTGCTCTGTTATTTAAATACAAAATAGATCAAATCCAATCACTAGAATATCGAAGTCCTAAGGCACAAGTATGACTCTCATGCTTTTCAAGGAGCTTCGTGAGTGGATCCGCAACATTTTGATCAGTGTGAACTTTGCGAATACATATCATTCCTTTTTCAACTTAATCCCTTATGTAGTTGAATCTCCGCTCAATGTGCCTTGTCTTTTGATGTAAACGGGGTTCCTTGATTTGAGCAATGGCACCCTCGTTGTCACAAAAGATCTCTAGGGGATCTTGAAAGGTAGAGACAACCCCTAGATCGGCAATGAATTTCTTTAACCATGTAGCTTCCTGTGCTACCAATGAAGCGATGATATATTCTGATTCTATAGTGGACAATGCTACCACATCCTTCTTTGAACTCTCCCAGGACACTGACCCTCCATTCATAATGAAGACATACTATAGGAACCTCTAAGGTTATGAGGCTGACGCAACCAAAGGATACCAAAACAACCAAGTCTTCCAACATGCACTAAGGAATAAAGAAGAACTAGCTTCAGAAGTTTTACACACTCAAGTAAAATGCTATGTGTAAAATCTTCCGAAGCTAATGTTCAGAAGAAACTACTGAGGAAACTTTACACTAACTGTCAAGTCTTCCGAAGCCAAAGACTCAACTCTTCGGAAGGTTAAAGATGAAGTCTTCCGAAGCTCTCAAGACAAAGTCTTCCGAAGCTGAATAAAGATAAGACTGATTACTTTAGAAGAGAGAGAAAATACATTTTTTCTGTCAACTTTATCATAAAGCAACCTCCTGTCCGCTGCATGCTCTGGTGGTTCACCAACTATCATAAGTTGGTGAAACTTCCATGCTTTATGATAAAGTAGATAACGTCTTTTTCTGCAAGTTTCTGTATTTGTTTCTTTTTTGGCTTTTTGTAATAGGAAAGTCAGTGAGCTATGGCCTGTCATAGTCACTAGTCAAAAGGCAAACTTTAGGCTGATCTTGTTGTCTAGATTAGTCACATCCAACTGTCGTTTTGCATATTGACGGTTGTAGGTTTAGTATAAAGAGTCAAAGGTTCTTGTATCTCTACTATCAGTGCAAACACCTGTAATAGAACCTAAGAAGCAATATACTACTTCATTGAAACTTATTTCTTGTGTTCTTGCTCTTACTTTACTTGTGTTGTGCATTGTATCATCTGTTTAAAGTTCTAAGTTCCCTATTTGAATTGTTAAATGATCCTAAAGATCCTCCTATGTGTGTTAACTAAGTGAAAAGTCACTTTTTAACGGTCCTTAATTTGGTATCAGAGCATTCCAGGCTCTTGTTTGCAAGATCTCACCATCTTCAAAACCTCTTCGTAACACACATCACTTAACTCTTCAAATGGCAGCTATCTCCAAAGCTGATATGGAAACTGGAATAATGACAAAGTCCCCACTGATCTCTCCTGAGGATTTTGACACTTGGTGTCAAAGAATGGAAGGCTTTATCAAGTCTCAAGATTCCAGGATGTGGGAGTCTGTTGTCCATGGACCTCATGTACCATGCACCACTTCAGCTGCTGCTGGTGGTGGCATGATACCAAAGGAGAAGGATGACTTTTCTGATGAAGATTGGAAAAGAACTTATATTGATCAGAAAGCCATGACAGCCCTCCAAACTGGTCTTCCAAACTCCATCTACAAAGGTTTCAAGAAGTGCAAAACCGCCAAATAGCTATGGGATGCCCTGAAGCTTATGTATGAGGGTTCAAATGAAGCCAAGAAGAACAAGAAAGATCTTCTGAAGCAGTAGTTTGAAAACTTCACCTTCAAAATAGGTGAAACCATGACTCAACAATACTTCAGGTATGTTGAGATTGTGGATACTCTGGCTAATGTTGGGGTGACCATTGGGAACAGGGATATTGTAAGGAAGTTCATGTCCTCTCTTCCAAGACAATGGACACACTATTGTGTGGTCATTAAGAGGACTGAAAACCTCAAGACCCTCACTCTCACTGAGCTGTATGGGATACTCAGTGGATACCATATGGAGATGAACATGCAAAATTTATCTGGTAACTCCAACACTCACCAGAGTTCAGCCCTTCATGTGGTTGAAAGAGATAGTAGAGAACCACAACATCATCTCATCTGCTTCCCTGAGACTTCACAGAAGGGTCCTTTCATCACCTTCTCGGAGACACCAAGAGAGAGCTACATCCAAGGAATTCCCTTCCAAGAGACAAACTCCTCTCAAGCCTTTGTTTCCACTGATGAAAGTTCAGGCAACTTTCTTTTTACTCTTAAAGACCTGGACTGTATCCATCCAGATGATTTGGAATATATGGAGATAGTCCAGCAGATGGCTCTTCTCACTCATAGAGCCCAGAAATTCTACAAGAGGACTGGGAGAAGGTTTCCTAGCAATGCTGCCAGTGGTAAGTTTGGGCTGGAAAAGAGCAATGTCAAGTGTTACAACTGTAACCAGATGGGACACTTTGCTAGAGAATGCAAGGCACCCAAATTAAATAGTGGCCAAGCCTCATCCAGGCCAAACTACACTAAAGGAGGGAACCTGAATGATAAGCCAAGACAGCAAGCTGCAGTTGCTGTTGAAGAAGGAGGCTTTGACTGGAGCTTTCAAGCTGAAGATGCATCTCCAAACTAAGCACTCATGGTTGACCATGATGAAGCCAAGGTACTTGAACATCTTTGCTCTCCTGATTGTATTACTAAAGTAAACAGATACAGGTCCTACAACTTGGAAATAAGATCTGACATTAAGTCCTTGAATATTTTAAAATCTGATTTTAAATAGCTGAAAATGACTATAAACTTAAGATAGAAGATCTAGAAAAAACAGTTTCAACTCCTAAACATGAGCCAACAAATTACAGGACTCAAATTAAGGATTCATTACCAAGTTGACTGAATGCCAGGCTGAGCTTTTAATCAGCAAAGCCAGAGCAAAAAAATGTGTTCTTGAAGAGGAAACCTTTAAGAACATGATATCCTTATCTCTGCATGCAAAAGTGTGTTATCAAAACAAGCAGGGATTGGGATCTAGTGAGATAGCTCCTCCACACTATCTAATATCAGTTAGATCTCCAAGGTGTAGAACTAGTCAAGATGAGCTTCCATCCATAGACCCCGGTGATGAAGAGGAAAAGGTGAGGGATGACTCTGAGGTGAGTGAAGGGAGTAAATCCAAAAAGGGTCACCATGCTCCTAAGGAGGAAAAAGAAGCTGGTTTGAGAAAAATCAAAAGGAAGAACTTGACCAGAAGAGCAAAGAGAAGATGAAGAAAAGCTCAAGTGGTCAAGACCACCTTTGATCCCAAACAGAAGCAAGTATTTGCCTCTGCAGGGTTCAAGGTGATAAAAGCTGAAGATCCTGCCAAGAATTCTAGTACCAAGAGTTCTACTTCAGCTTCAACTCACTCCAGCAGTAACAAGAAGATTGATCAGCTGTGTGTCAGTACTACACAGCCTGAACCATCCATTTCTGAAAGCAAGCTTCACCCTAAGAAGCCTGCTGCATCATCTAAAAAGGTGATAGAGGAAAAGGGAAGTGTTCAAGCTCAGTCTTCTTTGGAAAAGAAGGCTCTCAGAAGAAAATATATAGATTGTGTTATGTGTGGTAATACCTCACATCTGGCTAAGGATTGTCAATACAATCCAAAGGGTACTAGCCACATGATCAAGAAGAAAACTTCTGAGAGGAAGAAGAAACAAACAGCTTCAGAAGGAAAATCTGTTTCCTTCGGAAGCTCCAAAATGAAGAAAAAGGCAAATGAACCACTGTCTTCGGAAGGAAAATTGGTCTCGGAAGAAAGGAATGCTACCGAAGTACTGAGGCCTGCTACAGTGAAAGCAATATCTTCCAAAGGATCAGTCTTCAAAGCTTCCGAAGCCACAAAAGCTTCCAAAGCATTAAAGGTCAAGCCCAATCTTTCAAAGGTGGTGTGGAAGATGAAGGAAGACCATTTGGCTAAAAGTTCATCATCAGAAACAGTAAATGATCCCCAAATCCTGAGCATAGGATCTATTACTATTTCATTGCCTTTAACTCATTCTAATAAGCCCAAGACCAATGAGGCTTGGGTTTCCAAATGTAACTAAATCATCTCTTTTTATGCAGGGACAGCTAAAGACCAACAAAATTATCTGGATTGTTGATAGTGGCTGCTCCAGGCACATGACTGGCAATGAGTCCTTTCTTCAAAACTTTGAAAGGATTGATTGAGGACCTGTTGCTTTTGGGGGAGATGCAGGAGGGTACATTACTGGCAGGGGCAAGGTTACAAATGGTAAGCTCAGCATTGAGAAGGTAAACTTTGTCAAAGAATTTGGATACAATCTTTTAAGTGTGTCCCAATTTTGTGACCAAAAACATCACATGCTCTTTACTGAGCATGAGTGCATTGTTCTCATGCCCGGGGTTGACATTCCTCCTGAGTATATTTTGCTTAGAGCCCCCAGGAGAAGAAACATGTACACGATGGACTTGCAGGAAGCATCTCCATCTGGAGAGGTTTCTTGCTTTCTATCTAAAGCAATTAGTGATTAGTCTTTTCTTTGGCATAAGAGAATGTGCCATGTAAACTTTAAAAACATGAATAAACTGATAAAGAATGATTTGGTAACTGGAATACCAAAGAAAGAGTTTATAAGTGATGACCACTATGTTGCATGCCTGAAAGGGAAGTAACACAAAGTGTCTCACAAGCCAAAGGAAATGAACTCTATCACTACTCCCCTACACTTGTTACATATTGATCTGTTTGGCCCTACCAGTGTAATGAGTCTAGGAAGGACCTCATACTGTTTAGTGATCACAGATGATTTCATAAGATTCACTTGGGTGTTTTTCCTTAGAACTAAGGATGAAACCTCTGAAATCTTGAAGAATTTCATTCTGAAAATTGAGAATCAATCTGATCACAAGGTCAAAATCATAAGGTGTGATTAGGGAACCGAATTTAAAAACAAAATCCTTGATACATTTTGCGATGAGAAGGGTATTTCAAGACAATATAGTGCTCCCAGGACTCCTCAGCAAAATGGTGTTGCTGAGAGGAGAAACAAGACACTTATTGAAGCTGCAAGAACTATGTTGTCTGACTCTAAGCTGCCCATCACCTTCTGGGCAGAGGCTATCAACACAGCCTGCTATGTGCAGAACAGAGTTTTAGTTGTTAAGACACATGGTAAGACTCCTTATGAACTGTGGCATAAAAGGAGACCATTTATTGGTTTTTTCAGAACATTTGGATGTCCTTGCACCATCTTGAATACCAAAGATCAAATAGCTAAGTTTGTTGAGAAATCAGATGATGGAAATTTTGTTGGATACTCTTCTCAAGCCAAGGCTTATAGAGTATACAATCTTAGAGCTAGAATCATTGAGGAGTCGGTCAATGTGACTTTCAATGAACACACACCCTGTGTGAAAGGTTCTGGTCCGGATTGGCTATTTGATCTTGATTTAGTTACCAACTGTTTTAACAAATCTTGTGAGAATGTTTCAGGAGCTATGGATAACAGGTCAACAGAGGATCCTGACCCTAGATTTGAGCTGAGAAGACCAAACAAGAAGACTACTTTAGCTCCAATGGTGACTAACCCTGTCATTGAGGCTCCAATCAGCACAAGCATGACAAATACTACTGATTCAACTGAATTACACTCAAATTCCAGTTCAGAGGCTCAGAATTCAGGTGAAGGAACCTACAATGCAGGAGTAATGGGTGGTGGTGACAGTGATCAAGAATTTCTTGATGCTAATAACCACTCCATTGAAGACAACTTCAATGATGTCATACACTCATTAGATCAAGTTTCTCTTGATAAGTGTGCTGATGTGGTGGGGGACTCTTCTTTGCCAGATCAAAATTTCTCTAATCTTGATCTGTCCAACCAACTTGCTATGATTCCTCAACTCAGGATCCACAAGTCATATCCCACCACAAACATCATTGGAAATGTTATCTCAGGGGTGAGAACAAGAGAAGAAACTCATGATAGCCATGTTTGTCTACATTCTTGTTTCTTATCCCAAATTGAGCCCATGAAAGTTGATGAGGCTCTAAAGGATGGAAGCTGGATTGAAGCAATGTAAGAAGAGTTACTTTAAATCAAAAGACAGAAGGTGTGGAACTTGTGCCCTATTCCTCAAGGGAAGACTGTCATAGGTACCAAGTGGGTATTTAGGAACGAGAAGGATGATAGAGGGATCATCATCAAAAACAAGGCTAGACTAGTTGTCCAAGGATACACATAAGAAGAAGGAATTGATTATACTGATGTCTTTGCTCCTGTAGCAAGACTTGAAGCTGTAAGGATATTCCTGGTTATGCTGCATCCAAGGATTTCAAGATCTACCAGCTTGATTTGAAGTGTTCCTTTCTTTATGGGGTGATTGATGAAGAAGTTTATATTAAACAACCACTTTTAGATGCAACCAAAGGATACCAAAACAACCAAGTCTTCCAACATGCACTAAGGAACAAAGAAGAACTAGCTTTGGAAGTTTTACACACTCAAGTAAAATGCTAAGTGTAAAATCTTCCGAAGCCAATGTTTAGAAGAAACTAATGAGGAAACTTTACACTAAGTGTCAAGTCTTCTGAAGCCAAAGACTCAACTCTTCCGAAGGTTAAAGATGAAGTCTTTCGAAGCTCTCAAGACAAAGTCTTCCGAAGCTGAATAAAGTTAAGACTGATTACTTTAGAAGAGAGAGAAAAGACACTTTTTCTGTCAATTTTATCATAAAGCAACCTCCTATCCGCTGCATGCTCTGGTGGTTCACGAACTATCATAAGTTAGTGAATCTTCCATGCTTTATGATAAAGTAGATAAGGTCTTTGTCTGTAAGTTTCTATATTTGTTTCTTTTTTGGCTTTTTGTAATAGGAAAGTCAGTGAGCTATGGCCTGTCATAGTCACTGGTCAAAAGACAATCTGCCTTTTGACTTTAGGCTGATCTTGTTGTCTAGATTAGTCACATCTAACTGTCTTTTTGCATATTGACGGTTGTAGGTTCAGTATCAAGAGTCAAAGGTTCTTGTATCTCTACCATCAGTGCAAACACCTGTAATAGAACCTAAGAAGCAATATACTACTTTCTTGAAAATTATTTATTGTGTTCTTGCTCTTACTTTACTTGTGTTGTGCATTGTATCATCTGTTTAAAGTTCTAATTTCCCTATTGGAATAGTTAAGTGATCCAAAAGATCCACCTAAGTGTGTTAACTTAGTGCAAAGTCCCTTTTTAACGGTCCTGCACATACCCTGATTGTGATCAAGAATCATCTCGATCAGTTTGGAAACTCGCATCCGTGTAACCCTTTACAACGAGTTCCTTTTCACCAGATCCGTATATTATGAACATATCCTTAGTCCTCCTAAGGTATTTCAATATACTCTTAACAACCATCCAATGACTATTTCCTGGATTCTGCTGATATCTACTTGTCATGCTTAAGGCGTATGACACGTCCGGTCTAGTGCATACCATCGCATACATGATGGATCCTATAGCAGATGCATATGGGATTTTCTTCATTCCTTCTTGCTCATCCTTTGAGCTTGGACATTGAGATGCACTAAATATTGTCCCTCATTGAATAGGTACCAAACCTTTCTTAGAGTTCTCCATCTTGAACCTTTTCAAGATTTTATCAATGTATGCATTTTGGTTTAAACCTATCAACCGCCTTGATCTATCCCTATAGATCTTTATTTCCAAAATATAGGTGGCTTCACCAAGCTCTTTGATGGAAAAATAACTTCCAAGCCACGTTTTAACACCTTCCATGGTTCAAATGTCATTTCCAAATAGTAATATTTCATCAACATACAATGCTAAGAATGTGATGATGCTCCCACTAGTTTTCTTATACACACAAGCTTCATCAGCATTCTTGATTAATCCAAACCTTTTGATATATTCATCAAAATGTTGATTCTAACTTCTTGATGCTTGTTTCAATCCATAGATTGATTTCTTTAACTTGCATACTTTATTAGGATATTATGGATCGCCAAAACCATCGGACTGAGCCATATAGATATTCTCTTCGAGATGTCTATTAAGGAAAGTAGTTTTGACATCCATTTGCCAAATCTCATAGTCATAATATGCAGTTATGGCAAATAATATCCTAATTGACTTTAGCATTGCCACGGGCGGGAAGGTTTCATCACAATCAACCCTTTGAGGTTGAGTGAAACCTTTTGCTTTAGTCTTGCTTTATAAGTATCCAAGTTTCCATGCATATCGGTTTTCTTCTTGAAAACCCACTTACATCCAACAAGTTGGGAATTAAGCGGTGGTACAACCAATTCCCACACTTGGTTGTCATACATGGATTGCGTCTCTACATTCATGGCTTCAAGCCACTTGTCAAAATCCAAATTGGACATTGCATCATGGTACGTAGTTGGTTCATCCGAGTCAACTACATAGCATCCATTCATGAAAAATCCATATCTTTCGAATGGATAGCTAGTTCTACCAGATCTGATTGCTAGTATTGATCAACGTTTTGTGTGTATTGATCAACCACTTGATCATTATCAACAACCTCTTGTTGATTGCTAGTATCAACCATAAAGAATTTAGTTTCCAAGAACTCAGCCTTTCGAGCAATAAATACCTTTTGCTCTGTTGGATTGTAGATGTAATATCCCATCGAGTCTTTGGGATATCCTACAAAGATACATTTAGTGGATCGGCTTTCTAACTTGTTTGGGGTGTTTTGCTTAACATAAGCCTCACAACCCCATACCTTTAAATATGATAACGATGGAACCCTTCCATGCCATATTTCAAAAGTTGTCTTATCCACTTTCTTGGTTGTGGCCATATTCAGAATTGTAGAAGCCTCTCGAAGATTAACATTTAGTCTTTATTAGTCTTTGTATAGTTTTTGTCATAGTTTAGGGACTTATTGTGTAAATATATGTTCCTTTTTGTTTTCTTTGATAGTATAAATAGCATAGTATGTATTGTGTAGATAGAAGATGAGAATCAGTTAGAACGACTTGTAACTGTTTTCTTACACTTGTACTTTCTATGCTTACTATCAATGAAAAACTATGAAATTTTCTGATTTGTATGCATTGAATTGATTACTTGTGTTTGTTTGATTGAATCGTATCACAATATCATCACAGATTGATCCATTTTGATCCTATCAAATCCAAAAACAAAGATAAAGTAAAACAAGAAAGGAACATCAGAAGATTCAAACTCTTATGGTCTAAATAATCCAGAGTTTATTAAATAGCAAAAAAAACAGAAAGAGAAAGAATCTGAAAAAGAATCTTCACCTGAAGATGTTCAATCTCAGATAAAATCAAGTTCTATAAAATCAAGAAACCAAAGAAGAAGAAGAAAATTGCCTAAAGCTAAAACTGATCAAACTCGGACTAAAGACAATGTCAATCTTAGGGGGAGTATTGTAGAAGCCTCTCGAAGATTAACATTTAGTCTTTATTAGTCTTTGTATAGTTTTTATCATAGTTCAGGGACTTATAGTGTAAATATATGTTCCTTTTTTTTTTCTTTGATAGTATAAATAGCATAGTATGTATTGTGTAGATAGAAGATGAGAATCAGTTAGAACGACTTGTATCTGTTTTCTTACACTTGTACTTTCTATGTTTACTATCAATGAAAAACTTTGAATTTTTCTGATTTGTATGCATTGAATTGATTACTTGTGTTTGTTTGATTGAATCGTATCATAATATCATCACAGATTGATCCATTTTGATCCTATCAAATCCAAAAACAAAGATAAAGCAAAACAAGAAAGGAACATCAGAAGATTCAAACTCTTATGGTTTAAATAATCCAGAGTTTATTAAATGGCAAAAAGATCAGAAAGAGAAAGAATCTAAAAAAGAATCTTCACCTGAAGATGTTCAATCTCAGATAAAATCAAGTTCTATAAAATCAAAAAACCAAAGAAGAAGAAGAAAATTGACTAAAGCTAAAACTGATCAAACTCGGACTAAAGACAATGTCAATCTTAGGGGGAGTATTGTAGAAGCCTCTCGAAGATTAACATTTAGTCTTTATTAGTCTTTGTATAGTTTTTATCATAGTTCAGGGACTTATTGTGTAAATATATGTTCCATTTTGTTTTCTTTGATAGTATAAATAGCATAGTATGTATTGTGTAGATAGAAGATGAGAATCGGTTAGAACGACTTGTAACTGTTTTCTTACACTTGTACTTTCTATGCTTACTATCAATGAAAAACTATGAATTTTTTTGATTTGTATGCATTGAATTGATTACTTGTGTTTGTTTGATTGAATCGTATCACAATATCATCACAGATTGATCCATTTTGATCCTATCAAATCCAAAAACAAAGATAAAGCAAAACAAGAAAGGAACATCAGAAGATTCAAACTCTTATGGTCTAAATAATCCAGAGTTTATTAAATGGCAAAAAGATCAGAAAGAGAAAGAATCTAAAAAAGAATCTTCACCTGAAGATGTTCAATCTCAGATAAAATCAAGTTCTATAAAATCAAAAAACCAAAGAAGAAGAAGAAAATTGATTAAAGCTAAAACTGATCAAACTCGGACTAAAGACAATGTCAATCTTAGGGGGAGTATTGTAGAAGCCTCTCGAAGATTAACATTTAGTCTTTATTAGTCTTTGTATAGTTTTTATCATAGTTCAGGGACTTATTGTGTAAATATATGTTCCTTTTTGTTTTCTTTGATAGTGTAAATAGCATAGTATGTATTGTGTAGATAGAAGATGAGAATCGGTTAGAACGACTTGTAACTGTTTTCTTACACTTGTACTTTCTATGCTTACTATCAATGAAAAACTATGAATTTTTCTGATTTGTATGCATTGAATTGATTACTTGTGTTTGTTTGATTGAATCGTATCACAATATCATCACAGATTGATCCATTTTGATCCTATCAAATCCAAAAACAAAGATAAAGTAAAACAAGAAAGGAACATCAGAAGATTCAAACTCTTATGGTCTAAATAATCCAGAGTTTATTAAATGGCAAAAAAATCAGAAAGAGAAAGAATCTGAAAAAGAATCTTCACCTGAAGATGTTCAATCTCAGATAAAATCAAGTTCTATAAAATCATGAAACCAAAGAAGAAGAAGAAAATTGACTAAAGCTAAAACTGATCAAACTTGGACTAAAGACAATGTCAATCTTAGGGGGAGTATTGTAGAAGCCTCTCGAAGATTAACATTTAGTCTTTATTAGTCTTTGTATAGTTTTTATCATAGTTCAGGGACTTATTGTGTAAATATATGTTCCTTTTTGTTTTCTTTGATAGTATAAATAGCATAGTATGTATTGTGTAGATAGAAGATGAGAATCGGTTAGAACGACTTGTAACTGTTTTCTTACACTTGTACTTTCTATGCTTACTATCAATGAAAAACTATGAATTTTTCTGATTTGTATGCATTGAATTGATTACTTGTGTTTGTTTGATTGAATCGTATCACAATATCATCACAGATTGATCCATTTTGATCCTATCAAATCCAAAAACAAAGATAAAGCAAAACAAGAAAGGAACATCAGAAGATTCAAACTCTTATGGTCTAAATAATCCAGAGTTTATTAAATGGCAAAAAGATCAGAAAGAGAAATAATCTAAAAAAGAATCTTCACCTGAAGATGTTCAATCTCAGATAAAATAAAGTTCTATAAAATCAAAAAACCAAAGAAGAAGAAGAAAATTGACTAAAGCTAAAACTGATCAAACTCGGACTAAAGACAATGTCAATCTTAGGGGGAGTATTGTAGAAGCCTCTCGAAGATTAACATTTAGTCTTTATTAGTCTTTGTATAGTTTTTATCATAGTTCAGGGACTTATTGTGTAAATATATGTTCCTTTTTGTTTTCTTTGATAGTGTAAATAGCATAGTATGTATTGTGTAGATAGAAGATGAGAATCGGTTAGAACGACTTGTAACTGTTTTCTTACACTTGTACTTTCTATGCTTACTATCAATGAAAAACTATGAATTTTTCTGATTTGTATGCATTGAATTGATTACTTGTGTTTGTTTGATTGAATCGTATCACAATATCATCATAGATTGATCCATTTTGATCCTATCAAATCCAAAAACAAAGATAAAGTAAAACAAGAAAGGAACATCAGAAGATTCAAACTCTTATGGTCTAAATAATCCAGAGTTTATTAAATGGCAAAAAAATCAAAAAGAGAAAGAATCTGAAAAAGAATCTTCACCTGAAGATGTTCAATCTCAGATAAAATCAAGTTCTATAAAATCATGAAACCAAAGAAGAAGAAGAAAATTGACTAAAGCTAAAACTGATCAAACTGGACTAAAGACAATGTCAATCTTAGGGGGAGTATTGTAGAAGCCTCTCGAAGATTAACATTTAGTCTTTATTAGTCTTTGTATAGTTTTTATCATAGTTCAGGGACTTATTGTGTAAATATATGTTCCTTTTTGTTTTCTTTGATAGTATAAATAGCATAGTATGTATTGTGTAGATAGAAGATGAGAATCAGTTAGAACGACTTGTAACTGTTTTCTTACACTTGTACTTTCTATGCTTACTATCAATGAAAAACTATGAATTTTTCTGATTTGTATGCATTGAATTGATTACTTGTGTTTGTTTGATTGAATCGTATCACAATATCATCACAGATTGATCCATTTTGATCCTATCAAATCCAAAAACAAAGATAAAGTAAAACAAGAAAGGAACATCAGAAGATTCAAACTCTTATGGTCTAAATAATCCAGAGTTTATTAAATGGCAAAAAAATCAGAAAGAGAAAGAATCTGAAAAAGAATCTTCACCTGAAGATGTTCAATCTCAGATAAAATCAAGTTCTATAAAATCAAGAAACCAAAGAAGAAGAAGAAAATTGACTAAAGCTAAAACTGATCAAACTCGGACTAAAGACAATGTCAATCTTAGGGGGAGTATTGTAGAAGCCTCTCGAAGATTAACATTTAGTCTTTATTAGTCTTTGTATAGTTTTTATCATAGTTCAGGGACTTATTGTGTAAATATATGTTCCTTTTTGTTTTCTTTGATAGTATAAATAGCATAGTATGTATTGTGTAGATAGAAGATGAGAATCAGTTAGAACGACTTGTAACTGTTTTCTTACACTTGTACTTTCTATGCTTACTATCAATGAAAAACTATGAATTTTTCTGATTTGTATGCATTGAATTGATTACTTGTGTTTGTATGATTGAATCGTATCACAATATCATCATAGATTGATCCATTTTGATCCTATCAAATCCAAAAACAAAGATAAAGCAAAACAAGAAAGGAACATCAGAAGATTCAAACTCTTATGGTCTAAATAATCCAGAGTCTATTAAATGGCAAAAATATCAGAAAGAGAAAGAATCTAAAAAAGAATCTTCACCTGAAGATGTTCAATCTCAGATAAAATCAAGTTCTATAAAATCAAAAAACCAAAGAAGAAGAAGAAAATTGACTAAAGCTAAAACTGATCAAACTCGGACTAAAGACAATGTCAATCTTAGGGGGAGTATTGTAGAAGCCTCTCGAAGATTAACATTTAGTCTTTATTAGTCTTTGAATAGTTTTTATCATAGTTCAGGGACTTATTGTGTAAATATATGTTCCTTTTTGTTTTCTTTGATAGTGTAAATAGCATAGTATGTGTTGTGTAGATAGAAGATGAGAATCGGTTAGAACGACTTGTAACTGTTTTCTTACACTTGTACTTTCTATGCTTACTATCAATGAAAAACTATGAATTTTTCTGATTTGTATGCATTGAATTGATTACTTGTGTTTGTTTGATTGAATCGTATCACAATATCATCACAGATTGATCCATTTTGATCCTATCAAATCCAAAAACAAAGATAAAGTAAAACAAGAAAGGAACATCAGAAGATTCAAACTCTTATGGTCTAAATAATCCAGAGTTTATTAAATGGCAAAGAAATTAGAAAGAGAAAGAATCTGAAAAAGAATCTTCACCTGAAGATGTTCAATCTCAGATAAAATCAAGTTCTATAAAATCAAGAAACCAAAGAAGAAGAAGAAAATTGACTAAAGCTAAAACTGATCAAACTCGGACTAAAGACAATGTCAATCTTAGGGGGAGTATTGTAGAAGCCTCTCGAAGATTAACATTTAGTCTTTATTAGTCTTTGTATAGTTTTTATCATAGTTCAGGGACTTATAGTGTAAAATATGTTCCTTTTTGTTTTCTTTGATAGTATAAATAGCATAGTATGTATTGTGTAGATAGAAGATGAGAATAGTTAGAACGACTTGTAACTGTTTTCTTACACTTGTACTTTCTATGCTTACTATCAATGAAAAACTATGAATTTTTCTGATTTGTATGCATTGAATTGATTACTTTGTTTGTTTGATTGAATCGTATCACAATATCATCACAGATTGATCCATTTTGATCCTATCAAATCCAAAAACAAAGATAAAGCAAAACAAGAAAGGAACATCAGAAGATTCAAACTCTTAAGGTCTAAATAATCCAGAGTTTATTAAATGGCAAAAAGATCAGAAAGAGAATGAATCTAAAAAAGAATCTTCACCTGAAGATGTTCAATCTCAGATAAAATCAAGTTCTATAAAATCAAAAAACCAAAGAAGAAGAAGAAAATTGACTAAAGCTAAATTGATCAAACTCGGACTAAAGACAATGTCAATCTGAGGGGGAGTATTGTAGAAGCCTCTCGAAGATTAACATTTAGTCTTTATTAGTCTTTGTATAGTTTTTATCATAGTCAGGGACTTATTGTGTAAATATATGTTCCTTTTTGTTTTCTTTGATAGTATAAATAGCATAGTATGTATTGTGTAGATAGAAGATGAGAATCGGTTAGAACGACTTGTAACGGTTTTCTTACACTTGTACTTTCTATGCTTACTATCAATGAAAAACTATGAATTTTTCTGATTTGTATGCATTGAATTGATTACTTGTGTTTGTTTGATTGAATCGTATCACAATATCATCACAGATTGATCCATTTTGATCCTATCAAATCCAAAAACAAAGATAAAGTAAAACAAGAAAGGAACATCAGAAGATTCAAACTCTTATGGTCTAAATAATCCAGAGTTTATTAAATGGCAAAGAAATCAGAAAGAGAAAGAATCTGAAAAAGAATCTTCACCTGAAGATGTTCAATCTCAGATAAAATCAAGTTCTATAAAATCAAGAAACCAAAGAAGAAGAAGAAAATTGACTAAAGCTAAAACTGATCAAACTCGGACTAAAGACAATGTCAATCTTAGGGGGAGTATTGTAGAAGCCTCTCGAAGATTAACATTTAGTCTTTATTAGTCTTTGTATAGTTTTTATCATAGTTCAGGGACTTATAGTGTAAAATATGTTCCTTTTTGTTTTCTTTGATAGTATAAATAGCATAGTATGTATTGTGTAGATAGAAGATGAGAATCAGTTAGAACGACTTGTAACTGTTTTCTTACACTTGTACTTTCTATGCTTACTATCAATGAAAAACTATGAATTTTTCTGATTTGTATGCATTGAATTGATTACTTGTGTTTGTTTGATTGAATCGTATCACAATATCATCACAGATTGATCCATTTTGATCCTATCAAATCCAAAAACAAAGATAAAGCAAAACAAGAAAGGAACATCAGAAGATTCAAACTCTTATGGTCTAAATAATCCAGAGTTTATTAAATGGCAAAAAGATCAGAAAGAGAAAGAATCTAAAAAAGAATCTTCACCTGAAGATGTTCAATCTCAGATAAAATCAAGTTCTATAAAATCAAAAACCAAAGAAGAAGAAGAAAATTGACTAAAGCTAAACTGATCAAACTCGGACTAAAGACAATGTCAATCTGAGGGGGAGTATTGTAGAAGCCTCTCGAAGATTAACATTTAGTCTTTATTAGTCTTTGTATAGTTTTTATCATAGTCAGGGACTTATTGTGTAAATATATGTTCCTTTTTGTTTTCTTTGATAGTATAAATAGCATAGTATGTATTGTGTAGATAGAAGATGAGAATCGGTTAGAACGACTTGTAACTGTTTTCTTACACTTGTACTTTCTATGCTTACTATCAATGAAAAACTATGAATTTTTCTGATTTGTATGCATTGAATTGATTACTTGTGTTTGTTTGATTGAATCGTATCACAATATCATCACAGATTGATCCATTTTGATCCTATCAAATCCAAAAACAAAGATAAAGTAAAACAAGAAAGGAACATCAGAAGATTCAAACTCTTATGGTCTAAATAATCCAGAGTTTATTAATGGCAAAAAATCAGAAAGAGAAAGAATCTGAAAAAGAATCTTCACCTGAAGATGTTCAATCTCAGATAAAATCAAGTTCTATAAAATCAAGAAACCAAAGAAGAAGAAGAAAATTGACTAAAGCTAAAACTGATCAAACTCGGACTAAAGACAATGTCAATCTTAGGGGGAGTATTGTAGAAGCCTCTCGAAGATTAACATTTAGTCTTTATTAGTCTTTGTATAGTTTTTATCATAGTTCAGGGACTTATAGTGTAAAATATGTTCCTTTTTGTTTTCTTTGATAGTATAAATAGCATAGTATGTATTGTGTAGATAGAAGATGAGAATCAGTTAGAACGACTTGTAACTGTTTTCTTACACTTGTACTTTCTATGCTTACTATCAATGAAAAACTATGAATTTTTCTGATTTGTATGCATTGAATTGATTACTTGTGTTTGTTTGATTGAATCGTATCACAATATCATCACAGATTGATCCATTTTGATCCTATCAAATCCAAAAACAAAGATAAAGCAAAACAAGAAAGGAACATCAGAAGATTCAAACTCTTATGGTCTAAATAATCCAGAGTTATTAAATGGCAAAAAGATCAGAAAGAGAAAGAATCTAAAAAGAATCTTCACCTGAAGATGTTCAATCTCAGATAAAATCAAGTTCTATAAAATCAAAAACCAAAGAAGAAGAAGAAAATTGACTAAAGCTAAAACTGATCAAACTCGGACTAAAGACAATGTCAATCTTAGGGGGAGTATTGTAGAAGCCTCTCGAAGATTAACATTTAGTCTTTATTAGTCTTTGTATAGTTTTTATCATAGTTCAGGGACTTATTGTGTAAATATATGTTCCTTTTTGTTTTCTTTGATAGTATAAATAGCATAGTATGTATTGTGTAGATAGAAGATGAGAATCGGTTAGAACGACTTGTAACTGTTTTCTTACACTTGTACTTTCTATGCTTACTATCAATGAAAAACTATGAATTTTTCTGATTTGTATGCATTGAATTGATTACTTGTGTTTGTTTGATTGAATCGTATCACAATATCATCACAGATTGATCCATTTTGATCCTATCAAATCCAAAAACAAAGATAAAGTAAAACAAGAAAGGAACATCAGAAGATTCAAACTCTTATGGTCTAAATAATCCCGAGTTTATTAAATGGCAAAAAGATCAGAAAGAGAAAGAATCTGAAAAAGAATCTTCACCTGAAGATGTTCAATCTCAGATAAAATCAAGTTCTATAAAATCAAGAAACCAAAGAAGAAGAAGAAAATTGACTAAAGCTAAAACTGATCAAACTCGGACTAAAGACAATGTCAATCTTAGGGGGAGTATTGTAGAAGCCTCTCGAAGATTAACATTTAGTCTTTATTAGTCTTTGTATAGTTTTTATCATAGTTCAGGGACTTATAGTGTAAATATATGTTCCTTTTTTTTTCTTTGATAGTATAAATAGCATAGTATGTATTGTGTAGATAGAAGATGAGAATCGTTAGAACGACTTGTAACTGTTTTCTTACACTTGTACTTTCTATGCTTACTATCAATGAAAAACTATGAATTTTTCTGATTTGTATGCATTGAATTGATTACTTGTGTTTGTTTGATTGAATCGTATCACAATATCATCACAGATTGATCCATTTTGATCCTATCAAATCCAAAAACAAAGATAAAGTAAAACAAGAAAGGAACATCAGAAGATTCAAACTCTTATGGTCTAAATAATCCAGAGTTTATTAAATGGCAAAAAATCAGAAAGAGAAAGAATCTGAAAAAGAATCTTCACCTGAAGATGTTCAATCTCAGATAAAATCAAGTTCTATAAAATCAAGAAACCAAAGAAGAAGAAGAAAATTGACTAAAGCTAAAACTGATCAAACTCGGACTAAAGACAATGTCAATCTTAGGGGGAGTATTGTAGAAGCCTCTCGAAGATTAACATTTAGTCTTTATTAGTCTTTGTATAGTTTTTATCATAGTTCAGGGACTTATTGTGTAAATATATGTTCCTTTTTGTTTTCTTTGATAGTATAAATAGCATAGTATGTATTGTGTAGATAGAAGATGAGAATCGGTTAGAACGACTTGTAACTGTTTTCTTACACTTGTACTTTCTATGCTTACTATCAATGAAAAACTATGAATTTTTCTGATTTGTATGCATTGAATTGATTACTTGTGTTTGTTTGATTGAATCGTATCACAATATCATCACAGATTGATCCATTTTGATCCTATCAAATCCAAAAACAAAGATAAAGTAAAACAAGAAAGGAACATCAGAAGATTCAAACTCTTATGGTCTAAATAATCCAGAGTTTATTAAATGGCAAAAAGATCAGAAAGAGAAAGAATCTGAAAAAGAATCTTCACCTGAAGATGTTCAATCTCAGATAAAATCAAGTTCTATAAAATCAAGAAACCAAAGAAGAAGAAGAAAATTGACTAAAGCTAAAACTGATCAAACTCGGACTAAAGACAATGTCAATCTTAGGGGGAGTATTGTAGAAGCCTCTCGAAGATTAACATTTAGTCTTTATTAGTCTTTGTATAGTTTTTATCATAGTTCAGGGACTTATAGTGTAAATATATGTTCCTTTTTTTTTTCTTTGATAGTATAAATAGCATAGTATGTATTGTGTAGATAGAAGATGAGAATCGTTAGAACGACTTGTAACTGTTTTCTTACACTTGTACTTTCTATGCTTACTATCAATGAAAAACTATGAATTTTTCTGATTTGTATGCATTGAATTGATTACTTGTGTTTGTTTGATTGAATCGTATCACAATATCATCACAGATTGATCCATTTTGATCCTATCAAATCCAAAAACAAAGATAAAGTAAAACAAGAAAGGAACATCAGAAGATTCAAACTCTTATGGTCTAAATAATCCAGAGTTTATTAAATGGCAAAAAATCAGAAAGAGAAAGAATCTGAAAAAGAATCTTCACCTGAAGATGTTCAATCTCAGATAAAATCAAGTTCTATAAAATCAAGAAACCAAAGAAGAAGAAGAAAATTGACTAAAGCTAAAACTGATCAAACTCGGACTAAAGACAATGTCAATCTTAGGGGGAGTATTGTAGAAGCCTCTCGAAGATTAACATTTAGTCTTTATTAGTCTTTGTATAGTTTTTATCATAGTTCAGGGACTTATTGTGTAAATATATGTTCCTTTTTGTTTTCTTTGATAGTATAAATAGCATAGTATGTATTGTGTAGATAGAAGATGAGAATCGGTTAGAACGACTTGTAACTGTTTTCTTACACTTGTACTTTCTATGCTTACTATCAATGAAAAACTATGAATTTTTCTGATTTGTATGCATTGAATTGATTACTTGTGTTTGTTTGATTGAATCGTATCACAATATCATCACAGATTGATCCATTTTGATCCTATCAAATCCAAAAACAAAGATAAAGTAAAACAAGAAAGGAACATCAGAAGATTCAAACTCTTATGGTCTAAATAATCCAGAGTTTATTAAATGGCAAAAAGATCAGAAAGAGAAAGAATCTGAAAAAGAATCTTCACCTGAAGATGTTCAATCTCAGATAAAATCAAGTTCTATAAAATCAAGAAACCAAAGAAGAAGAAGAAAATTGACTAAAGCTAAAACTGATCAAACTCGGACTAAAGACAATGTCAATCTTAGGGGGAGTATTGTAGAAGCCTCTCGAAGATTAACATTTAGTCTTTATTAGTCTTTGTATAGTTTTTATCATAGTTCAGGGACTTATAGTGTAAATATATGTTCCTTTTTTTTTTCTTTGATAGTATAAATAGCATAGTATGTATTGTGTAGATAGAAGATGAGAATCGTTAGAACGACTTGTAACTGTTTTCTTACACTTGTACTTTCTATGCTTACTATCAATGAAAAACTATGAATTTTTCTGATTTGTATGCATTGAATTGATTACTTGTGTTTGTTTGATTGAATCGTATCACAATATCATCACAGATTGATCCATTTTGATCCTATCAAATCCAAAAACAAAGATAAAGTAAAACAAGAAAGGAACATCAGAAGATTCAAACTCTTATGGTCTAAATAATCCAGAGTTTATTAAATGGCAAAAAATCAGAAAGAGAAAGAATCTGAAAAAGAATCTTCACCTGAAGATGTTCAATCTCAGATAAAATCAAGTTCTATAAAATCAAGAAACCAAAGAAGAAGAAGAAAATTGACTAAAGCTAAAACTGATCAAACTCGGACTAAAGACAATGTCAATCTTAGGGGGAGTATTGTAGAAGCCTCTCGAAGATTAACATTTAGTCTTTATTAGTCTTTGTATAGTTTTTATCATAGTTCAGGGACTTATTGTGTAAATATATGTTCCTTTTTGTTTTCTTTGATAGTATAAATAGCATAGTATGTATTGTGTAGATAGAAGATGAGAATCGGTTAGAACGACTTGTAACTGTTTTCTTACACTTGTACTTTCTATGCTTACTATCAATGAAAAACTATGAATTTTTCTGATTTGTATGCATTGAATTGATTACTTGTGTTTGTTTGATTGAATCGTATCACAATATCATCACAGATTGATCCATTTTGATCCTATCAAATCCAAAAACAAAGATAAAGTAAAACAAGAAAGGAACATCAGAAGATTCAAACTCTTATGGTCTAAATAATCCAGAGTTTATTAAATGGCAAAAAATCAGAAAGAGAAAGAATCTGAAAAAGAATCTTCACCTGAAGATGTTCAATCTCAGATAAAATCAAGTTCTATAAAATCAAGAAACCAAAGAAGAAGAAGAAAATTGACTAAAGCTAAAACTGATCAAACTCGGACTAAAGACAATGTCAATCTTAGGGGGAGTATTGTAGAAGCCTCTCGAAGATTAACATTTAGTCTTTATTAGTCTTTGTATAGTTTTTATCATAGTTCAGGGACTTATTGTGTAAATATATGTTCCTTTTTGTTTTCTTTGATAGTATAAATAGCATAGTATGTATTGTGTAGATAGAAGATGAGAATCGGTTAGAACGACTTGTAACTGTTTTCTTACACTTGTACTTTCTATGCTTACTATCAATGAAAAACTATGAATTTTTCTGATTTGTATGCATTGAATTGATTACTTGTGTTTGTTTGATTGAATCGTATCACAATATCATCACAGATTGATCCATTTTGATCCTATCAAATCCAAAAACAAAGATAAAGTAAAACAAGAAAGGAACATCAGAAGATTCAAACTCTTATGGTCTAAATAATCCAGAGTTTATTAAATGGCAAAAAATCAGAAAGAGAAAGAATCTGAAAAAGAATCTTCACCTGAAGATGTTCAATCTCAGATAAAATCAAGTTCTATAAAATCAAGAAACCAAAGAAGAAGAAGAAAATTGACTAAAGCTAAAACTGATCAAACTCGGACTAAAGACAATGTCAATCTTAGGGGGAGTATTGTAGAAGCCTCTCGAAGATTAACATTTAGTCTTTATTAGTCTTTGTATAGTTTTTATCATAGTTCAGGGACTTATAGTGTAAATATATGTTCCTTTTTTTTTTCTTTGACAGTATAAATAGCATAGTATGTATTGTGTAGATAGAAGATGAGAATCCGTTAGAACGACTTGTAACTGTTTTCTTACACTTATACTTTCTATGCTTACTATCAATGAAAAACTATGAATTTTTCTGATTTGTATGCATTGAATTGATTACTTGTGTTTGTTTGATTGAATCGTATCACAATATCATCACAGATTGATCCATTTTGATCCTATCAAATCCAAAAACAAAGATAAAGTAAAACAAGAAAGGAACATCAGAAGATTCAAACTCTTATGGTCTAAATAATCCAGAGTTTATTAAATGGCAAAGAAATTAGAAAGAGAAAGAATCTGAAAAAGAATCTTCACCTGAAGATGTTCAATCTCAGATAAAATCAAGTTCTATAAAATCAAGAAACCAAAGAAGAAGAAGAAAATTGACTAAAGCTAAAACTGATCAAACTCGGACTAAAGACAATGTCAATCTTAGGGGGAGTATTGTAGAAGCCTCTCGAAGATTAACATTTAGTCTTTATTAGTCTTTGTATAGTTTTTATCATAGTTCAGGGACTTATTGTGTAAATATATGTTCCTTTTTGTTTTCTTTGATAGTATAAATAGCATAGTATGTATTGTGTAGATAGAAGATGAGAATCGGTTAGAACGACTTGTAACTGTTTTCTTACACTTGTACTTTCTATGCTTACTATCAATGAAAAACTATGAATTTTTCTGATTTGTATGCATTGAATTGATTACTTGTGTTTGTTTGATTGAATCGTATCACAATATCATCACAGATTGATCCATTTTGATCCTATCAAATCCAAAAACAAAGATAAAGTAAAACAAGAAAGGAACATCAGAAGATTCAAACTCTTATGGTCTAAATAATCCAGAGTTTATTAAATGGCAAAGAAATCAGAAAGAGAAAGAATCTGAAAAAGAATCTTCACCTGAAGATGTTCAATCTCAGATAAAATCAAGTTCTATAAAATCAAGAAACCAAAGAAGAAGAAGAAAATTGACTAAAGCTAAAACTGATCAAACTCGGACTAAAGACAATGTCAATCTTAGGGGGAGTATTGTAGAAGCCTCTCGAAGATTAACATTTAGTCTTTATTAGTCTTTGTATAGTTTTTATCATAGTTCAGGGACTTATAGTGTAAATATATGTTCCTTTTTTTTTTCTTTGACAGTATAAATAGCATAGTATGTATTGTGTAGACAGAAGATGAGAATCAGTTAGAACGACTTGTAACTGTTTTCTTACACTTATACTTTCTATGCTTACTATCAATGAAAAACTATGAATTTTTCTAATTTGTATGCATTGAATTGATTACTTGTGTTTGTTTGATTGAATCGTATCACAATATCATCACAGATTGATCCATTTTGATCCTATCAAATCCAAAAACAAAGATAAAGTAAAACAAGAAAGAAACATCAGAAGATTCAAACTCTTATGGTCTAAATAATCCAGAGTTTATTAAATGGCAAAAAAATCAGAAAGAGAAAGAATCTGAAAAAGAATCTTCACCTGAAGATGTTCAATCTCAGATAAAATCAAGTTTTATAAAATCAAGAAACCAAAGAAGAAGAAGAAAATTGACTAAAGCTAAAACTGATCAAACTCGGACTAATGACAATGTCAATCTTAGGGGGAGTATTGTAGAAGCCTCTCGAAGATTAACATTTAGTCTTTATTAGTCTTTGTATAGTTTTTATCATAGTTCAGGGACTTATTGTGTAAATATATGTTCCTTTTTGTTTTCTTTGATAGTATAAATAGCATAGTATGTATTGTGTAGATAGAAGATGAGAATCAGTTAGAACGACTTGTAACTGTTTTCTTACACTTGTACTTTCTATGCTTACTATCAATGAAAAACTATGAATTTTTCTGATTTGTATGCATTGAATTGATTACTTGTGTTTGTATGATTGAATCGTATCACAATATCATCACAGATTGATCCATTTTGATCCTATCAAATCCAAAAACAAAGATAAAGCAAAACAAGAAAGGAACATCAGAAGATTCAAACTCTTATGGTCTAAATAATCCAGAGTCTATTAAATGGCAAAAAGATCAGAAAGAGAAAGAATCTAAAAAAGAATCTTCACCTGAAGATGTTCAATCTCAGATAAAATCAAGTTCTATAAAATCAAAAAACCAAAGAAGAAGAAGAAAATTGACTAAAGCTAAAACTGATCAAACTCGGACTAAAGACAATGTCAATCTTAGGGGAGTATTGTAGAAGCCTCTCGAAGATTAACATTTAGTCTTTATTAGTCTTTGTATAGTTTTTATCATAGTTCAGGGACTTATTGTGTAAATATATGTTCCTTTTTGTTTTCTTTGATAGTAAAATAGCATAGTATGTATTGTGTAGATAGAAGATGAGAATCAGTTAGAACGACTTGTAACTGTTTTCTTACACTTGTACTTTCTATGCTTACTATCAATGAAAAACTATGAATTTTTCTGATTTGTATGCATTGAATTGATTACTTGTGTTTGTTTGATTGAATCGTATCACAATATCATCACAGATTGATCCATTTTGATCCTATCAAATCCAAAAACAAAGATAAAGCAAAACAAGAAAGGAACATCAGAAGATTCAAACTCTTATGGTCTAAATAATCCAGAGTTATTAAATGGCAAAAAGATCAGAAAGAGAAAGAATCTAAAAAAGAATCTTCACCTGAAGATGTTCAATCTCAGATAAAATCAAGTTCTATAAAATCAAAAAACCAAAGAAGAAGAAGAAAATTGACTAAAGCTAAAACTGATCAAACTCGGACTAAAGACAATGTCAATCTTAGGGGGAGTATTGTAGAAGCCTCTCGAAGATTAACATTTAGTCTTTATTAGTCTTTGTATAGTTTTTATCATAGTTCAGGGACTTATAGTGTAAAATATGTTCCTTTTTGTTTTCTTTGATAGTATAAATAGCATAGTATGTATTGTGTAGATAGAAGATGAGAATCAGTTAGAACGACTTGTAACTGTTTTCTTACACTTGTACTTTCTATGCTTACTATCAATGAAAAACTATGAATTTTTCTGATTTGTATGCATTGAATTGATTACTTGTGTTTGTTTGATTGAATCGTATCACAATATCATCACAGATTGATCCATTTTGATCCTATCAAATCCAAAAACAAAGATAAAGTAAAACAAGAAAGGAACATCAGAAGATTCAAACTCTTATGGTCTAAATAATCCAGAGTTTATTAAATGGCAAAGAAATAGAAAGAGAAAGAATCTGAAAAAGAATCTTCACCTGAAGATGTTCAATCTCAGATAAAATCAAGTTCTATAAAATCAAGAAACCAAAGAAGAAGAAGAAAATTGACTAAAGCTAAAACTGATCAAACTCGGACTAAAGACAATGTCAATCTTAGGGGGAGTATTGTAGAAGCCTCTCGAAGATTAACATTTAGTCTTTATTAGTCTTTGTATAGTTTTTATCATAGTTCAGGGACTTATAGTGTAAATATATGTTCCTTTTTTTTTTCTTTGACAGTATAAATAGCATAGTATGTATTGTGTAGATAGAAGATGAGAATCAGTTAGAACGACTTGTAACTGTTTTCTTACACTTATACTTTCTATGCTTACTATCAATGAAAAACTATGAATTTTTCTGATTTGTATGCATTGAATTGATTACTTGTGTTTGTTTGATTGAATCGTATCACAATATCATCACAGATTGATCCATTTTGATCCTATCAAATCCAAAAACAAAGATAAAGTAAAACAAGAAAGAACATCAGAAGATTCAAACTCTTATGGTCTAAATAATCCAGAGTTTATTAAATGGCAAAAAAATCAGAAAGAGAAAGAATCTGAAAAAGAATCTTCACCTGAAGATGTTCAATCTCAGATAAAATCAAGTTTATAAAATCAAGAAACCAAAGAAGAAGAAGAAAATTGACTAAAGCTAAAACTGATCAAACTCGGACTAATGACAATGTCAATCTTAGGGGGAGTATTGTAGAAGCCTCTCGAAGATTAACATTTAGTCTTTATTAGTCTTTGTATAGTTTTTATCATAGTTCAGGGACTTATTGTGTAAATATATGTTCCTTTTTGTTTTCTTTGATAGTATAAATAGCATAGTATGTATTGTGTAGATAGAAGATGAGAATCAGTTAGAACGACTTGTAACTGTTTTCTTACACTTGTACTTTCTATGCTTACTATCAATGAAAAACTATGAATTTTTCTGATTTGTATGCATTGAATTGATTACTTGTGTTTGTATGATTGAATCGTATCACAATATCATCACAGATTGATCCATTTTGATCCTATCAAATCCAAAAACAAAGATAAAGCAAAACAAGAAAGGAACATCAGAAGATTCAAACTCTTATGGTCTAAATAATCCAGAGTCTATTAAATGGCAAAAAGATCAGAAAGAGAAAGAATCTAAAAAAGAATCTTCACCTGAAGATGTTCAATCTCAGATAAAATCAAGTTCTATAAAATCAAAAAACCAAAGAAGAAGAAGAAAATTGACTATAGCTAAAACTGATCAAACTCGGACTAAAGACAATGTCAATCTTAGGAGGAGTATTGTAGAAGCCTCTCGAAGATTAACATTTAGTCTTTATTAGTCTTTGTATAGTTTTTATCATAGTTCAGGGACTTATTGTGTAAATATATGTTCCATTTTGTTTTCTTTGATAGTAAAAATAGCATAGTATGTATTGTGTAGATAGAAGATGAGAATCAGTTGGAACGACTTGTATCTGTTTTCTTACACTTGTACTTTCTATGCTTACTATCAATGAAAAACTTTGAATTTTTCTGATTTGTATGCATTGAATTGATTACTTGTGTTTGTTTGATTGAATCGTATCACAATATCATCACAGATTGATCCATTTTGATCCTATCAAATCCAAAAACAAAGATAAAGCAAAACAAGAAAGGAACATCAGAAGATTCAAACTCTTATGGTCTAAATAATCCAGAGTGTATTAAATGGCAAAAAGATCAGAAAGAGAAAGAATCTAAAAAAGAATCTTCACCTGAAGATGTTCAATCTCAGATAAAATCAAGTTCTATAAAATCAAAAAACCAAAGAAGAAGAAGAAAATTGACTAAAGCTAAAACTGATCAAACTCGGACTAAAGACAATGTCAATCTTAGGGGGAGTATTGTAGAAGCCTCTCGAAGATTAACATTTTGTCTTTATTAGTCTTTGTATAGTTTTTATCATAGTTCAGGGACTTATAGTGTAAAAATATGTTCCTTTTTGTTTTCTTTGCTAGTATAAATAGCATAGTATGTATTGTGTAGATAGAAGATGAGAATCAGTTAGAACGACTTGTAACTGTTTTCTTACACTTGTACTTTCTATGCTTACTATCAATGAAAAACTATGAATTTTTCTGATTTGTATGCATTGAATTGATTACTTGTGTTTGTTTGATTGAATCGTATCACAATATCATCACAGATTGATCCATTTTGATCCTATCAAATCCAAAAACAAAGATAAAGCAAAACAAGAAAGGAACATCAGAAGATTCAAACTCTTATGGTCTAAATAATCCAGAGTTATTAAATGGCAAAAAAATCAGAAAGAGAAAGAATCTGAAAAAGAATCTTCACCTGAAGATGTTCAATCTCAGATAAAATCAAGTTCTATAAAATCAAGAAACCAAAGAAGAAGAAGAAAATTGACTAAAGCTAAAACTGATCAAACTCGGACTAAAGACAATGTCAATCTTAGGGGGAGTATTGTAGAAGCCTCTCGAAGATTAACATTTAGTCTTTATTAGTCTTTGTATAGTTTTTATCATAGTTCAGGGACTTATAGTGTAAAAATATGTTCCTTTTTGTTTTCTTTGATAGTATAAATAGCATAGTATGTATTGTGTAGATAGAAGATGAGAATCAGTTAGAACGACTTGTAACTGTTTTCTTACACTTGTACTTTCTATGCTTACTATCAATGAAAAACTATGAATTTTTCTGATTTGTATGCATTGAATTGATTACTTGTGTTTGTATGATTGAATCGTATCACAATATCATCACAGATTGATCCATTTTGATCCTATCAAATCCAAAAACAAAGATAAAGCAAAACAAGAAAGGAACATCAGAAGATTCAAACTCTTATGGTCTAAATAATCCAGAGTCTATTAAATGGCAAAAAAATCAGAAAGAGAAAGAATCTGAAAAAGAATCTTCACCTGAAGATGTTCAATCTCAGATAAAATCAAGTTCTATAAAATCAAGAAACCAAAGAAGAAGAAGAAAATTGACTAAAGCTAAAACTGATCAAACTCGGACTAATGACAATGTCAATCTTAGGGGGAGTATTGTAGAAGCCTCTCAAGATTAACATTTAGTCTTTATTAGTCTTTGTATAGTTTTTATCATAGTTCAGGGACTTATTGTGTAAATATATGTTCCTTTTTGTTTTCTTTGATAGTATAAATAGCATAGTATGTATTGTGTAGATAGAAGATGAGAATCAGTTAGAACGACTTGTAACTGTTTTCTTACACTTGTACTTTCTATGCTTACTATCAATGAAAAACTATGAATTTTTCTGATTTGTATGCATTGAATTGATTACTTGTGTTTGTATGATTGAATCGTATCACAATATCATCACAGATTGATCCATTTTGATCCTATCAAATCCAAAAACAAAGATAAATCAAAACAAGAAAGGAACATCAGAAGATTCAAACTCTTATGGTCTAAATAATCCAGAGTCTATTAAATGGCAAAAAGATCAGAAAGAGAAAGAATCTAAAAAAGAATCTTCACCTGAAGATGTTCAATCTCAGATAAAATCAAGTTCTATAAAATCAAAAAACCAAAGAAGAAGAAGAAAATTGACTAAAGCTAAAACTGATCAAACTCGGACTAAAGACAATGTCAATCTTAGGGGGAGTATTGTAGAAGCCTCTCGAAGATTAACATTTAGTCTTTATTAGTCTTTGTATAGTTTTTATCATAGTTCAGGGACTTATTGTGTAAATATATGTTCCTTTTTGTTTTCTTTGATAGTATAAATAGCATAGTATGTATTGTGTAGATAGAAGATGAGAATCGGTTAGAACGACTTGTAACTGTTTTCTTACACTTGTACTTTCTATGCTTACTATCAATGAAAAACTATGAATTTTTCTGATTTGTATGCATTGAATTGATTACTTGTGTTTGTTTGATTGAATCGTATCACAATATCATCACAGATTGATCCATTTTGATCCTATCAAATCCAAAAACAAAGATAAAGTAAAACAAGAAAGGAACATCAGAAGATTCAAACTCTTATGGTCTAAATAATCCGAGTTTATTAAATGGCAAAAAGATCAGAAAGAGAAAGAATCTGAAAAAGAATCTTCACCTGAAGATGTTCAATCTCAGATAAAATCAAGTTCTATAAAATCAAGAAACCAAAGAAGAAGAAGAAAATTGACTAAAGCTAAAACTGATCAAACTCGGACTAAAGACAATGTCAATCTTAGGGGGAGTATTGTAGAAGCCTCTCGAAGATTAACATTTAGTCTTTATTAGTCTTTGTATAGCTTTTATCATAGTTCAGGGACTTATAGTGTAAAAATATGTTCCTTTTTGTTTTCTTTGATAGTATAAATAGCATAGTATGTATTGTGTAGATAGAAGATGAGAATCAGTTAGAACGACTTGTAACTGTTTTCTTACACTTGTACTTTCTATGCTTACTATCAATGAAAAACTATGAATTTTTCTGATTTGTATGCATTGAATTGATTACTTGTGTTTGTATGATTGAATCGTATCACAATATCATCACAGATTGATCCATTTTGATCCTATCAAATCCAAAAACAAAGATAAAGCAAAACAAGAAAGGAACATCAGAAGATTCAAACTCTTATGGTCTAAATAATCCAGAGTCTATTAAATGGCAAAAAAATCAGAAAGAGAAAGAATCTGAAAAAGAATCTTCACCTGAAGATGTTCAATCTCAGATAAAATCAAGTTCTATAAAATCAAGAAACCAAAGAAGAAGAAGAAAATTGACTAAAGCTAAAACTGATCAAACTCGGACTAATGACAATGTCAATCTTAGGGGGAGTATTGTAGAAGCCTCTCGAAGATTAACATTTAGTCTTTATTAGTCTTTGTATAGTTTTTATCATAGTTCAGGGACTTATTGTGTAAATATATGTTCCTTTTTGTTTTCTTTGATAGTATAAATAGCATAGTATGTATTGTGTAGATAGAAGATGAGAATCAGTTAGAACGACTTGTAACTGTTTTCTTACACTTGTACTTTCTATGCTTACTATCAATGAAAAACTATGAATTTTTCTGATTTGTATGCATTGAATTGATTACTTGTGTTTGTATGATTGAATCGTATCACAATATCATCACAGATTGATCCATTTTGATCCTATCAAATCCAAAAACAAAGATAAAGCAAAACAAGAAAGGAACATCAGAAGATTCAAACTCTTATGGTCTAAATAATCCAGAGTCTATTAAATGGCAAAAAAATCAGAAAGAGAAAGAATCTGAAAAAGAATCTTCACCTGAAGATGTTCAATCTCAGATAAAATCAAGTTCTATAAAATCAAGAAACCAAAGAAGAAGAAGAAAATTGACTAAAGCTAAAACTGATCAAACTCGGACTAATGACAATGTCAATCTTAGGGGGAGTATTGTAGAAGCCTCTCGAAGATTAACATTTAGTCTTTATTAGTCTTTGTATAGTTTTTATCATAGTTCAGGGACTTATTGTGTAAATATATGTTCCTTTTTGTTTTCTTTGATAGTATAAATAGCATAGTATGTATTGTGTAGATAGAAGATGAGAATCAGTTAGAACGACTTGTAACTGTTTTCTTACACTTGTACTTTCTATGCTTACTATCAATGAAAAACTATGAATTTTTCTGATTTGTATGCATTGAATTGATTACTTGTGTTTGTATGATTGAATCGTATCACAATATCATCACAGATTGATCCATTTTGATCCTATCAAATCCAAAAACAAAGATAAAGCAAAACAAGAAAGGAACATCAGAAGATTCAAACTCTTATGGTCTAAATAATCCAGAGTCTATTAAATGGCAAAAAGATCAGAAAGAGAAAGAATCTAAAAAAGAATCTTCACCTGAAGATGTTCAATCTCAGATAAAATCAAGTTCTATAAAATCAAAAAACCAAAGAAGAAGAAGAAAATTGACTAAAGCTAAAACTGATCAAACTCGGACTAAAGACAATGTCAATCTTAGGGGGAGTATTGTAGAAGCCTCTCGAAGATTAACATTTAGTCTTTATTAGTCTTTGTATAGTTTTTAGCATAGTTCAGGGACTTATTGTGTAAATATATGTTCCTTTTTGTTTTCTTTGATAGTATAAATAGCATAGTATGTATTGTGTAGATAGAAGATGAGAATCGGTTAGAACGACTTGTAACTGTTTTCTTACACTTGTACTTTCTATGCTTACTATCAATGAAAAACTATGAATTTTTCTGATTTGTATGCATTGAATTGATTACTTGTGTTTGTTTGATTGAATCGTATCACAATATCATCACAGATTGATCCATTTTGATCCTATCAAATCCAAAAACAAAGATAAAGTAAAACAAGAAAGGAACATCAGAAGATTCAAACTCTTATGGTCTAAATAATCCCGAGTTTATTAAATGGCAAAAAGATCAGAAAGAGAAAGAATCTGAAAAAGAATCTTCACCTGAAGATGTTCAATCTCAGATAAAATCAAGTTCTATAAAATCAAGAAACCAAAGAAGAAGAAGAAAATTGACTAAAGCTAAAACTGATCAAACTCGGACTAAAGACAATGTCAATCTTAGGGGGAGTATTGTAGAAGCCTCTCGAAGATTAACATTTAGTCTTTATTAGTCTTTGTATAGCTTTTATCATAGTTCAGGGACTTATAGTGTAAAAATATGTTCCTTTTTGTTTTCTTTGATAGTATAAATAGCATAGTATGTATTGTGTAGATAGAAGATGAGAATCAGTTAGAACGACTTGTAACTGTTTTCTTACACTTGTACTTTCTATGCTTACTATCAATGAAAAACTATGAATTTTTCTGATTTGTATGCATTGAATTGATTACTTGTGTTTGTATGATTGAATCGTATCACAATATCATCACAGATTGATCCATTTTGATCCTATCAAATCCAAAAACAAAGATAAAGCAAAACAAGAAAGGAACATCAGAAGATTCAAACTCTTATGGTCTAAATAATCCAGAGTCTATTAAATGGCAAAAAAATCAGAAAGAGAAAGAATCTGAAAAAGAATCTTCACCTGAAGATGTTCAATCTCAGATAAAATCAAGTTCTATAAAATCAAGAAACCAAAGAAGAAGAAGAAAATTGACTAAAGCTAAAACTGATCAAACACGGACTAATGACAATGTCAATCTTAGGGGGAGTATTGTAGAAGCCTCTCAAAGATTAACATTTAGTCTTTATTAGTCTTTGTATAGTTTTTATCATAGTTCAGGGACTTATTGTGTAAATATATGTTCCTTTTTGTTTTCTTTGATAGTATAAATAGCATAGTATGTATTGTGTAGATAGAAGATGAGAATCAGTTAGAACGACTTGTAACTGTTTTCTTACACTTGTACTTTCTATGCTTACTATCAATGAAAAACTATGAATTTTTCTGATTTGTATGCATTGAATTGATTACTTGTGTTTGTATGATTGAATCGTATCACAATATCATCACAGATTGATCCATTTTGATCCTATCAAATCCAAAAACAAAGATAAAGCAAAACAAGAAAGGAACATCAGAAGATTCAAACTCTTATGGTCTAAATAATCCAGAGTCTATTAAATGGCAAAAAAATCAGAAAGAGAAAGAATCTGAAAAAGAATCTTCACCTGAAGATGTTCAATCTCAGATAAAATCAAGTTCTATAAAATCAAGAAACCAAAGAAGAAGAAGAAAATTGACTAAAGCTAAAACTGATCAAACTCGGACTAATGACAATGTCAATCTTAGGGGGAGTATTGTAGAAGCCTCTCAAAGATTAACATTTAGTCTTTATTAGTCTTTGTATAGTTTTTATCATAGTTCAGGGACTTATTGTGTAAATATATGTTCCTTTTTGTTTTCTTTGATAGTATAAATAGCATAGTATGTATTGTGTAGATAGAAGATGAGAATCAGTTAGAACGACTTGTAACTGTTTTCTTACACTTGTACTTTCTATGCTTACTATCAATGAAAAACTATGAATTTTTCTGATTTGTATGCATTGAATTGATTACTTGTGTTTGTATGATTGAATCGTATCACAATATCATCACAGATTGATCCATTTTGATCCTATCAAATCCAAAAACAAAGATAAAGCAAAACAAGAAAGGAACATCAGAAGATTCAAACTCTTATGGTCTAAATAATCCAGAGTCTATTAAATGGCAAAAAGATCAGAAAGAGAAAGAATCTAAAAAAGAATCTTCACCTGAAGATGTTCAATCTCAGATAAAATCAAGTTCTATAAAATCAAAAAACCAAAGAAGAAGAAGAAAATTGACTAAAGCTAAAACTGATCAAACTCGGACTAAAGACAATGTCAATCTTAGGGGGAGTATTGTAGAAGCCTCTCGAAGATTAACATTTAGTCTTTATTAGTCTTTGTATAGTTTTTAGCATAGTTCAGGGACTTATTGTGTAAATATATGTTCCTTTTTGTTTTCTTTGATAGTATAAATAGCATAGTATGTATTGTGTAGATAGAAGATGAGAATCGGTTAGAACGACTTGTAACTGTTTTCTTACACTTTACTTTCTATGCTTACTATCAATGAAAAACTATGAATTTTTCTGATTTGTATGCATTGAATTGATTACTTGTGTTTGTTTGATTGAATCGTATCACAATATCATCACAGATTGATCCATTTTGATCCTATCAAATCCAAAAACAAAGATAAAGTAAAACAAGAAAGGAACATCAGAAGATTCAAACTCTTATGGTCTAAATAATCCCGAGTTTATTAAATGGCAAAAAGATCAGAAAGAGAAAGAATCTGAAAAAGAATCTTCACCTGAAGATGTTCAATCTCAGATAAAATCAAGTTCTATAAAATCAAGAAACCAAAGAAGAAGAAGAAAATTGACTAAAGCTAAAACTGATCAAACTCGGACTAAAGACAATGTCAATCTTAGGGGGAGTATTGTAGAAGCCTCTCGAAGATTAACATTTAGTCTTTATTAGTCTTTGTATAGCTTTTATCATAGTTCAGGGACTTATAGTGTAAAAATATGTTCCTTTTTGTTTTCTTTGATAGTATAAATAGCATAGTATGTATTGTGTAGATAGAAGATGAGAATCAGTTAGAACGACTTGTAACTGTTTTCTTACACTTGTACTTTCTATGCTTACTATCAATGAAAAACTATGAATTTTTCTGATTTGTATGCATTGAATTGATTACTTGTGTTTGTATGATTGAATCGTATCACAATATCATCACAGATTGATCCATTTTGATCCTATCAAATCCAAAAACAAAGATAAAGCAAAACAAGAAAGGAACATCAGAAGATTCAAACTCTTATGGTCTAAATAATCCAGAGTCTATTAAATGCAAAAAAATCAGAAAGAGAAAGAATCTGAAAAAGAATCTTCACCTGAAGATGTTCAATCTCAGATAAAATAAAGTTCTATAAAATCAAGAAACCAAAGAAGAAGAAGAAAATTGACTAAAGCTAAAACTGATCAAACACGGACTAATGACAATGTCAATCTTAGGGGGAGTATTGTAGAAGCCTCTCAAAGATTAACATTTAGTCTTTATTAGTCTTTGTATAGTTTTTATCATAGTTCAGGGACTTATTGTGTAAATATATGTTCCTTTTTGTTTTCTTTGATAGTATAAATACATAGTATGTATTGTGTAGATAGAAGATGAGAATCAGTTAGAACGACTTGTAACTGTTTTCTTACACTTGTACTTTCTATGCTTACTATCAATGAAAAACTATGAATTTTTCTGATTTGTATGCATTGAATTGATTACTTGTGTTTGTATGATTGAATCGTATCACAATATCATCACAGATTGATCCATTTTGATCCTATCAAATCCAAAAACAAAGATAAAGCAAAACAAGAAAGGAACATCAGAAGATTCAAACTCTTATGGTCTAAATAATCCAGAGTCTATTAAATGGCAAAAAGATCAGAAAGAGAAAGAATCTAAAAAAGAATCTTCACCTGAAGATGTTCAATCTCAGATAAAATCAAGTTCTTTAAAATCAAAAAACCAAAGAAGAAGAAGAAAATTGACTAAAGCTAAAACTGATCAAACTCGGACTAAAGACAATGTCAATCTTAGGGGGAGTATTGTAGAAGCCTCTCGAAGATTAACATTTAGTCTTTATTAGTCTTTGTATAGTTTTTAGCATAGTTCAGGGACTTATTGTGTAAATATATGTTCCTTTTTGTTTTCTTTGATAGTATAAATAGCATAGTATGTATTGTGTAGATAGAAGATGAGAATCGGTTAGAACGACTTGTAACTGTTTTCTTACACTTGTACTTTCTATGCTTACTATCAATGAAAAACTATGAATTTTTCTGATTTGTATGCATTGAATTGATTACTTGTGTTTGTTTGATTGAATCGTATCACAATATCATCACAGATTGATCCATTTTGATCCTATCAAATCCAAAAACAAAGATAAAGTAAAACAAGAAAGGAACATTAGAAGATTCAAACTCTTATGGTCTAAATAATCCCGAGTTTATTAAATGGCAAAAAGATCAGAAAGAGAAAGAATCTGAAAAAGAATCTTCACCTGAAGATGTTCAATCTCAGATAAAATCAAGTTCTATAAAATCAAGAAACCAAAGAAGAAGAAGAAAATTGACTAAAGCTAAAACTGATCAAACTCGGACTAAAGACAATGTCAATCTTAGGGGGAGTATTGTAGAAGCCTCTCGAAGATTAACATTTAGTCTTTATTAGTCTTTGTATAGCTTTTATCATAGTTCAGGGACTTATAGTGTAAAAATATGTTCCTTTTTGTTTTCTTTGATAGTATAAATAGCATAGTATGTATTGTGTAGATAGAAGATGAGAATCAGTTAGAACGACATGTAACTGTTTTCTTACACTTGTACTTTCTATGCTTACTATCAATGAAAAACTATGAATTTTTCTGATTTGTATGCATTGAATTGATTACTTGTGTTTGTATGATTGAATCGTATCACAATATCATCACAGATTAATCCATTTTGATCCTATCAAATCCAAAAACAAAGATAAAGCAAAACAAGAAAGGAACATCAGAAGATTCAAACTCTTATGGTCTAAATAATCCAGAGTCTATTAAATGGCAAATAAATCAGAAAGAGAAAGAATCTGAAAAAGAATCTTCACCTGAAGATGTTCAATCTCAGATAAAATCAAGTTCTATAAAATCAAGAAACCAAAGAAGAAGAAGAAAATTGACTAAAGCTAAAACTGATCAAACTCGGACTAATGACAATGTCAATCTTAGGGGGAGTATTGTAGAAGCCTCTCAAAGATTAACATTTAGTCTTTATTAGTCTTTGTATAGTTTTTATCATAGTTCAGGGACTTATTGTGTAAATATATGTTCCTTTTTGTTTTCTTTGATAGTATAAATAGCATAGTATGTATTGTGTAGATAGAAGATGAGAATCAGTTAGAACGACTTGTAACTGTTTTCTTACACTTGTACTTTCTATGCTTACTATCAATGAAAAACTATGAATTTTTCTGATTTGTATGCATTGAATTGATTACTTGTGTTTGTATGATTGAATCGTATCACAATATCATCACAGATTGATCCATTTTGATCCTACCAAATCCAAAAACAAAGATAAAGCAAAACAAGAAAGGAACATCAGAAGATTCGAACTCTTATGGTCTAAATAATCCAGAGTCTATTAAATGGCAAAAAGATCAGAAAGAGAAAGAATCTAAAAAAGAATCTTCACCTGAAGATGTTCAATCTCAGATAAAATCAAGTTCTATAAAATCAAAAAACCAAAGAAGAAGAAGAAAATTGACTAAAGCTAAAACTGATCAAACTCGGACTAAAGACAATGTCAATCTTAGGGGGAGTATTGTAGAAGCCTCTCGAAGATTAACATTTAGTCTTTATTAGTCTTTGTATAGTTTTTAGCATAGTTCAGGGACTTATTGTGTAAATATATGTTCCTTTTTGTTTTCTTTGATAGTATAAATAGCATAGTATGTATTGTGTAGATAGAAGATGAGAATCGGTTAGAACGACTTGTAACTGTTTTCTTACACTTGTACTTTCTATGCTTACTATCAATGAAAAACTATGAATTTTTCTGATTTGTATGCATTGAATTGATTACTTGTGTTTGTTTGATTGAATCGTATCACAATATCATCACAGATTGATCCATTTTGATCCTATCAAATCCAAAAACAAAGATAAAGTAAAACAAGAAAGGAACATCAGAAGATTCAAACTCTTATGGTCTAAATAATCCCGAGTTTATTAAATGGCAAAAAGATCAGAAAGAGAAAGAATCTGAAAAAGAATCTTCACCTGAAGATGTTCAATCTCAGATAAAATCAAGTTCTATAAAATCAAGAAACCAAAGAAGAAGAAGAAAATTGACTAAAGCTAAAACTGATCAAACTCGGACTAAAGATAATGTCAATCTTAGGGGGAGTATTGTAGAAGCCTCTCGAAGATTAACATTTAGTCTTTATTAGTCTTTGTATAGTTTTTATCATAGTTCAGGGACTTATAGTGTAAAAATATGTTCCTTTTTGTTTTCTTTGATAGTATAAATAGCATAGTATGTATTGTGTAGATAGAAGATGAGAATCAGTTAGAACGACTTGTAACTGTTTTCTTACACTTGTACTTTCTATGCTTACTATCAATGAAAAACTATGAATTTTTCTGATTTGTATGCATTGAATTGATTACTTGTGTTTGTTTGATTGAATCGTATCACAATATCATCACAGATTGATCCATTTTAATCCTATCAAATCCAAAAACAAAGATAAAGCAAAACAAGAAAGGAACATCAGAAGATTCAAACTCTTATGGTCTAAATAATCCAGAGTTTATTAAATGGCAAAAAGATCAGAAAGAGAAAGAATCTAAAAAAGAATCTTCACCTGAAGATGTTCAATCTCAGATAAAATCAAGTTCTATAAAATCAAAAAACCAAAGAAGAAGAAGAAAATTGACTAAAGCTAAAACTGATCAAACTCGGACTAAAGACAATGTCAATCTTAGGGGGAGTATTGTAGAAGCCTCTCGAAGATTAACATTTAGTCTTTATTAGTCTTTGTATAGTTTTTATCATAGTTCAGGGACTTATTGTGTAAATATATGTTCCTTTTTGTTTTCTTTGATAGTATAAATAGCATAGTATGTATTGTGTAGATAGAAGATGAGAATCGGTTAGAACGACTTGTAACTGTTTTCTTACACTTGTACTTTCTATGCTTACTATCAATGAAAAACTATGAATTTTTCTGATTTGTATGCATTGAATTGATTACTTGTGTTTGTTTGATTGAATCGTATCACAATATCATCACAGATTGATCCATTTTGATCCTATCAAATCCAAAAACAAAGATAAAGTAAAACAAGAAAGGAACATCAGAAGATTCAAACTCTTATGGTCTAAATAATCCAGAGTTTATTAAATGGCAAAGAAATCAGAAAGAGAAAGAATCTGAAAATAAATCTTCACCTGAAGATGTTCAATCTCAGATAAAATCAAGTTCTATAAAATCAAGAAACCAAAGAAGAAGAAGAAAATTGACTAAAGCTAAAACTGATCAAACTCGGACTAAAGACAATGTCAATCTTAGGGGGAGTATTGTAGAAGCCTCTCGAAGATTAACATTTAGTCTTTATTAGTCTTTGTATAGTTTTTATCATAGTTCAGGGACTTATAGTGTAAATATATGTTCCTTTTTTTTTTCTTTGACGGTATAAATAGCATAGTATGTATTGTGTAGATAGAAGATGAGAATCAGTTAGAATGACTTGTAACTGTTTTCTTACACTTGTACTTTCTATGCTTACTATCAATGAAAAACTATGAATTTTTCTGATTTGTATGCATTGAATTGATTACTTGTGTTTGTTTGATTGAATCTGTCACACCCTCAAAATCCGCGAGCGGTGTTTTACCGCGAGGCGCGTGACATACCAGGATCTCAGTCATTAGTTACCAAGAACGACTCTATATGATAAATAAACAAAACCAGAGTTAACGTTTAAAATACTGCGGAAGCGTTTTTAAAACAGAAAACCCAAAACAAGTAATATGTAAAGAGAATCCGTAGGATCTTCTCGTGGCATATGACTTCTGCTTGTTTATCGGAAAGCCAATCCATGCCTACTACCACATCAAAACTTCCTAACGTAATAGGCATGAGATCTATAGTGAATGTATGACCAGCAAGCTCTATCTTGCAGTCTCTAAGAATATGCGTTACGTGAATCTGTGTGTCGTTAGCTAACTCCACGGTGTATTTAGATTCTAAGGCTGAGGGCATATCACTTAAAAGACTACAGAACCTAGTGGACACGAAACTTCTATCGGCTTCGGTATCGAATAATACAGTAGCAAAACAACCATTAACCGAAAATTTACCAGTTACTGTTGTAGGGTCGTTTAGAGCCTCACCTGAGCCAATGACGAAGGCTCTTCCTTTGGCTCCATTGTTGTTATTGCCTCCATTGTTGTTGCCATTACCATTGTTGTTGTTATTGTTATTGCCATTGTTATTATTGTTGTTGTTCCCATTGTTGTTGTTACCGTTACCATTCCTCTTAAGCTGGGGACAGTTGCGTTTGTAATGGCCTTCTTTCCCGCATTCAAAACAACCTTTCGGAGTTTCTTGTGATTGTTGTGGCTTTCTCATCAGTTCACCCCGACAGTCTTTGGCTGCGTGACCAATCTTCCCACAACGTTGACACTTGAAGTTATCACACCGACCCACATGGTGGTAGTTACACCGGTTGCACTTCGGCAGTCTTCCACCATACCCGCCGGGTCCTTGATTTGAGTGCGCCTGGTTGAAGCTTCGGTTGTTATCAAACTTCCGTTGCTGTTGTTGACTTTGCTGCTGTTGTTGAGGTTGAGATTGGCTACTGGATGACGATCCCTTGTTGCTTGAACCATCCCACTTGCGTTTCTGGCCGGGCACGCTTGCCACCGCACCCCGTTTAGGTAACCGACCTTGCTCAACTGCCTGGTCAGTCAGCCTGTGGGCTGTTCGGATTGCTTGTTGTATGGTAGTGGGGTTAGAAGCAGTTACCATACTTTGAATTTCAGGCACCAATCCCCGTATATAATGCTCCACCCTCTTGTGCATTTCATTCACCATCCCTGGGCATAAAGTGGCTAACTCATGAGTACGAGTTGTGTAGGCTTCAATTTCTGAGCCTTGCATTTTGAGTTGCCAAAACTCAATCTCCAGTTTCTGCACTTCATTCCGGGGGCAATATTCTTCAGTCATGATTTCTTTGAATTCATCCCAAGGTAGTTCATTGGCCATGGCTTGACCCAGCATTTGTACCTGGGCATTCCACCAGGAAAGTGCTGCGCCTTCCAATGTCCCGGTGGCATACTTCACCTGATCAGCAGGCGGGCAGTTGCATTTCGCAAAGACAGACTCTGTCTTCTCAAACCACCTTACAAGCCCTACAGCTCCTTCCGTCCCGCTGTAGGTATGGGGTTTACAGTCCATGAAGGACTTGTAGGTACATGGTGGTGGTCCTGTTTTGACAACCCAAACATTAGTCAGATATCCTAGACAAATAACTAGGATAATCAGTTTAACCTCTTGTTATCATTTACCTGCTGGTTGTCCCAGTTGGGCAGCAGCCACTGCCGCCTGAACATGTTCATTAATTAATGCCGCCAATTCCGCAGGCGTCATGTTTATGGCTCCGGCTCCACGGCCTACGGCGCCACGTCCACGACCACGCCCACGTCCTCGTCCACGTGCGTCCATATTTCACTTTAAAATTCACAGTTACAATAATGAGTAACATCCAACACATTAATCTCATCAAGGTACAGTAAACAATAAGAAATAATGCATTCACCACAACCACAACATTTATAACAGAAATAATAATCAAAGATAAATAATTTGCAATTGAGTCACAAAATATTCCATCAATGTCAAAATTTAAGTTTGTCAGTTGGGTGGGAAACAACCCTTCCCACATAGGTTTCAAAGAAAAGAAACACTACATAGTCTAAGTCATTTAAAAGGTAGGATCAGTCCAGTACGTCAGATCCGTCACTGTCCTCATCCATCTCAACTGGTTCTTCTTCGGGGGCTTCCTCGGGTTCTTCTTCTGGGTCTTCCTCATCAGGGTCCACCAAAGGTGCAGGAGCTTCAGCAATCTGGAGTGCTGCTAGCTGTGCCTCTAAATCAGCAAACCTATTATCGATCTCCATATTATGGTGATCTTATGCGTCCATGCGCTCACTAAGTGCTACCACATTGCCTGCCAGAGTATGATGTCCACCAATGGCCATCGAAAGTCGCTCCTGAAGCGTATCTACCTGGAAACGCAGCTGACGCATCTCAGATCGTAATGCAGAGTTCTCATCAGTGAGTCCTCTAATCCGTTGTCGCTCTGTGTCCAGTGTGGCTACCAAAGCTGCAAATGCCTGCTCCAGAGGGATGCTCAAGGTAGGAAGTGTAGGCAAAGTAGAGGCGGTCGATGACCTAGTCCTAGGTCGTGTAGGTGCTACTGGTGGTACGCGCTCTCTATAAGCCATACGGTTTATGTAAGTGGGGTAGAAATCCCAATTACGCGGAGGATCGAGCTCAGGAGGTATGAAAGGCTGATCCCAGTCTATCTCGCTAGGAGGATAAGGATGTTGTGGCCAGTTAAATCCCCTATCCGGTACGGGAGAAGTAGGAGGTGACTCAGATCGTGCAGGTCTCTTGCCTAAATTTCTGGACGATGATGCCATGCTGCGAAGTACGTGTTGCGTATGCCAATGAGTATACAGTAAGGAGAGTAAGCGATAAGTAACTAACAACTGTGCGGTTATAGTCTAGTGTGTGTATGCAACCTAGTTCCCTATAACCAATGTCTCTGATACCAATCTGTCACACCCTCAAAATCCGCGAGCGGGGTTTTACCGCGAGGCGCGTGACATACCAGGATCTCAGTCATTAGTTACCAAGAACGACTCTATATGATAAATAAACAAAACCAGAGTTAACGTTTAAAATACTGCGGAAGCGTTTAAAATACTGCGGAAGCGTTTTTAAAATAGAAAACCCAAAACAAGTAATATGTAAAGAGAATGCGCAAAACATACGCGCCCCAAACACAAATGTTTAATAGGAAAAATAAACCCAAATGTGTAAACAAACAATGTAGACAACTCAACGATGCTGGTGTGCATGCTCCTAGGCAACTGGCAACCTTAACCTGAGAATAGCATACTAAACAAGTCAACACATGGTTGGTGAGTTCAAGAGTTTGCGTTAAAATATAAACCAATCAACAATTTCCAGAGCATAAGTAGTGTATTGCAATAGATAGCTAGTCTATTAACATAAAAATATTAATCATAGTGATTTCGCGATCGAAGCTGACTGTGTTACGTTTGTTGCCTCCCGTCACGACTTACCAGGTCGTGACGAATATGTGTTAGGACAAAATTGCACCCGTTTGACCTCGAGTCGCACAGGTGGGGCTCGTCAGACCCAGTAGTACTACCCAAGATTTCCCCGCTATTCAATATTAACAATCCGAAAGTGTGAGGACTTTCCATGGTAATCAACACTATATCAATATTATACACACTCATAAATAAAAACGTTTGTGATCAACAGTATGCTATCTCCCCCAAAAGAGATGATGTAAAATGAGTGGGGCAAGAACTCACCTGATACGCGCAAGAATTAACTTAGAGCTTAACTTGAAAGAAAGAGGGAAAGACAACCTTCAAAGGTCACCTAGAACATAAGAGTACATAAGTACGTGTACACAGAATCAACATGAAACCCTAAGTGTTCTACAAACCAAGAGACTCAAGGTTTAAGAAAGACAAGACACATTTGACCCAGTTGACCCGTTTGACCCGTTGGTGACATTATAGGTGATAATTCGTTAATACTAACACAACAGTATGTCATACATGATCAACATACAACTTGATTACATATAGCACATCATTAAGCACATGTACTACCTAGATCATCATACAACCAATTGTCATACAAGTCATGCGAATCACAACAGGCCAGAACAGGTAACAAACCAAATCAACATTCATATAACCTAAACAACACATTTAATCACCTTAGAAACCATCCATGAACACACTAGCATGATCCTAATATCCCAAACATGCTCAAATCATCCAATTCAAGGATTTGCACAATTAAAGTTTCCCTTTTGGGAAAGTTCATCCCAAATTCATCAAACTCACACTACATTCATGAATTCATCAATTATATACCAATTCAAGTCCATGACAACATCTAAACATGATCAACAACACCTAATCATCATGATTCATCAACTTTCATACCCAAAAGTTACTATCTTTAGTAAGGTATGAACTACAACATGCATTCTTGAATTCCTAACATTCATATCAACCATCTAGCATCTAAACATCATTACAAACACATTCATAACATTCATACATCAACCAATCATCAATTCATGCAAAATAAAGTTACTATTATTAGTAACCTATGAACAAAGTATCAAAATCATAGCTTTCTTGCATAATCGACGTTAACCAATATGCATACAACCTAACTAGCATCATTACAACATCAAACAACCAACATTCAACATCCAATTTGATCCAAAATTCGCCTCAAACTCACGGCCAAGATAATCATATGAACAAACAACCAAAATCCAAACTTTCTTGCATAATCAACGTTAACTAGCATGTAATCTATCTAACAAACACATTAACATCAACAAACAAGCAACATTCGGCCTCCAATTCATCCAAATCGCAAATAACTTTCGGCTAGAACAAAATACATGAAAGAAACACGAAATTAACCTTAAAATCGCAAAGAGGAACAAGCTTTGATGCTTCTAATGTCTTCTAACCCTTGAAATCGATCCAATCCGAGGCTTACTCACTTGTTCTTGGTCGAATTCGAAGAGGAGAGGGAGTGGGAGTGCAAGTCGCGGCCGATTAGGGTGATTAGGGTTAGAGTTTTGATTTTTATTTATTAAATAATCCATAATTACCCTTTTAGCCCTTATAATTTGTATTTTATAAAAATTAAGCTTTTTGAATAGTTTTTAAATAGTTTTTAACTACTAAACACCATTATTATTAATCACAAATAACAATCATGCATAATTCTCATTTATCACAAAACACACGAAATAAATATTCACGTTTTCACGTTACGCGATAAAATTACAGTTAACATTCAAATCACATAAGCATAACTTAATAATCACATTGTTAACTTAATTATCATCAATTTAACATTACTGATTATTGTTAAGTCACCAACGTTCAACGACAACTAGTGTGTGCTCCCGACACGTGTATGCAAGACTTAACGGAACTAACGGAGTTTGGTAACGGAAAATTACCGGATGTCACAGAATCGTATCACAATATCATCACAGATTGATCCATTTTGATCCTATCAAATCCAAAAACAAAGATAAAGCAAAACAAGAAAGGAACATCAGAAGATTCAAACTCTTATGGTCTAAATAATCTAGAGTTTATTAAATGGCAAAAAGATCAGAAAGAGAAAGAATCTAAAAAGAATCTTCACCTGAAGATGTTCAATCTCAGATAAAATCAAGTTCTATAAAATCAAAAAACCAAAGAAGAAGAAGAAAATTGACTAAAGCTAAAACTGATCAAACTCGGACTAAAGACAATGTCAATCTTAGGGGGAGTATTGTAGAAGCCTCTCGAAGATTAACATTTAGTCTTTATTAGTCTTTGTATAGTTTTTATCATAGTTCAGGGACTTATTGTGTAAATATATGTTCCTTTTTGTTTTCTTTGATAGTATAAATAGCATAATATGTATTGTGTAGATAGAAGATGAGAATCGGTTAGAACGACTTGTAACTGTTTTCTTACACTTGTACTTTCTATGCTTACTATCAATGAAAAACTATGAATTTTTCTGATTTGTATGCATTGAATTGATTACTTGTGTTTGTTTGATTGAATCGTATCACAATATCATCACAGATTGATCCATTTTGATCCTATCAAATCCAAAAACAAAGATAAAGTAAAACAAGAAAGGAACATCAGAAGATTCAAACTCTTATGTCTAAATAATCCAGAGTTTATTAAATGGCAAAGAAATCAGAAAGAGAAAGAATCTAAAAAATAATCTTCACCTGAAGATGTTCAATCTCAGATAAAATCAAGTTCTATAAAATCAAAAAACCAAAGAAGAAGAAGAAAATTGACTAAAGCTAAAACTGATCAAACTCGGACTAAAGACAATGTCAATCTTAGGGGGAGTATTGTAGAAGCCTCTCGAAGATTAACATTTAGTCTTTATTAGTCTTTGTATAGTTTTTAGCATAGTTCAGGGACTTATTGTGTAAATATATGTTCCTTTTTGTTTTCTTTGATAGTATAAATAGCATAGTATGTATTGTGTAGATAGAAGATGAGAATCGGTTAGAACGACTTGTAACTGTTTTCTTACACTTGTATTTTCTATGCTTACTATCAATGAAAAACTATGAATTTTTCTGATTTGTATGAATTGAATTGATTTCTTGTGTTTATTTGATTGAATCGTATCACAATATCATCACAGCTTGATCCATTTTGATCCTATCAAATCCGAAAATGAAGATAAAGCAAAACAAGAAAGGAACATCAGAAGATTCAAACTCTTATGGTCTAAATAATCCAGAGTTTATTAAATGGCAAAAAGATCAGAAAGAGAAAGAAACTGAAAAAGAATCTTCACTTGAAGATGTTCAATCTCAAATAAAATCAAGTTCTATAAAATCAAGGAACCAAAGATGAAGAAGAAAATTGACTAAAGCTAAAACTGATCAAAATACGACTGAAGACAATGTCAATCTTAGGGGGAGTATTGTAGAAGCCTCTCGAAGATTAACATTTAGTCTTTATTAGTCTTTGTATAGTTTTTGTCATAGTTTAGGGACTTATTGTGTAAATATATGTTCCTTTTTGTTTTCTTTGATAGTATAAATAGCATAGTATGTATTGTGTAGATATAAGCTGAGAATGAGTTAGAACAACTTGTAAATGTTTTCTTACACTTGTACTTTCTATGCTTACTATCAATGAAAAACTATGAATTTTTCTAATTTGTTTGCACTGAATTGATTACTTGTGTTTGTTTGATTGAATCGTATCACAATATCATCACAGATTGATCCATTTTGATCCTATTAGAAATTCAAGGTGTATCAAATGGACGTTAAAGGTTCTTTCTTATATGGACAAATCACCGATGATGTGTATGTCAAGCAACCTCCAGGTTTTGAAGAGTCAGAATATCCTCATCGTGTGTACAAGCTTAGTAAAGCACTGTATGGTCTACATCAAGCTCCTTGAATTTGGTATGAAATGATATCACAACATTTGATCTAACATGGATACACGCGAGGGAAAATTGATCCTACTTTGTTTATTAAGAACGATGCTGATGATCTCCTATATGTCCAAGTGTATGTTGATGATATCATATTTGGTTCTACAAGTCCAAAGTTGTGCAATGAATTTGAAGAAATCATGAAATCTCATTTCCAAATGAGTTCTATGGGAGAAATTAATTTTTTTCCTTGGTCTTTAAGTGAAGCAGTCTGCAGATGGAATTTTTATCAATCAAGAGAAATTCATTGAAAAACTATTGAATATATTTAAACTGCAAGATTGTCAATCCATCAGAACTCCAGCTGACGTAAATACCAAGATTGAACCTGATTCTAAAGGAAAATCAGTTGACCAAACTCTATACAGATCTATGATCGGATCTTTGATTTATCTTACTAAATCTAGACCTGATATAATGTATGTTGTTCGTTGTGCTAGGTATCAATCTAACACAAAGGAATCTCATCTAATCGCTGTTAAACGAATATTCCGGTATCACATGAGAATTTGATTTTTGAGGAGTCTTCACTCGAAGTTATCAAAGTTGTTGCTGATTCACCTATTCTTGTGCCAGATGAAGGTAGAAGATCAACAAAAATGCTACAGTTCTTTCTGTGATCTTGAATGCTGAGCAGATCATAGAATCTTTGAAAAAATTCAAGTCTGCATTCAAGAAGGCTTTGTGAGAGTTGGAACTCTACAAATAGAAGCTTGTGTTCATGATCAAATATGAACCAGAAGAATATTTTGAAGACTGAAGACAATGTGAATCTTAGGGGGAGTATAGGGACTTTATGTTGAAAGATTAACATTTTGTCTTTATGTTGTTTTTTTTTTGTAATAGTATAGGGATTATTTGTAAATATATGTTCCTTAGTTTCTTGGTAGTATAAATAGGATATTTTATGTATGTGCAATGGAGACAAGAAAGAGAGACTAGATCTTAGACATCTCAGATCTAAGAAACAGTGAGAGACAGTTGAACGAACTGTAACCCTTACACATTGTATCCATGCATTTACTATCAATGAAATCTATGATTTTTTTTATGTAATTGCTTGTGTTTGAATTGATCATTGCATCACAAAATCATCACAGATTTGATCCTTTTGAATAGATCAACTTCTGAAGGTAGAACCAAGTCTTCCAAAGTATATGGAGACCAAGTAGTTCTCCTTCCAAAGCATTCATACATAGAAGATTCAAGACAAAGTCTTCCGAAGAATGAAGTCATGAAGACTTGTATAAGTATAAATGGCCTTGGAAGAATTTATTCTTTCAAAGCCATTTTACTTCGGAAGAACTAACTATGAACTAGTGGACATAAGTATGGTCTGTCTAACATCTGCTGTAACTCTGATTGACTGCATGGCGCTTTCCACGCCCATGTAGTTGACCATACTTTAATCCACTATTCACCTTTATTAGTTAGTACAGTTACCATACTTAGTTGGTGACAAAAGGTAAGTCATTGACCTGTCATGTCTACCTAATGTAGGATATTATTTTATCTTAGATACTTTACTTCTAGCAATGTAGTATTTGTCTAGCGGTAAGTTCCAGCTGGTTTTCCAAGTATAACCTGTAGTAGATAGTAGTATATATAGTTTCTTATTGTAACTTAAGTAACCATGCTTGTAAGAGTCTTGTGATACTAAGTTGATAAGTAATATATACAAGTATCTTGAAAACCATTCTTCTGTTCATTAACTTATTATATTATAATCAACTTACTTAGAGATTCTCCTTCATCAACCGATTGAGTCTTAGTGAATTTGTGTGATAAAAACTTGTGTTGAGAGACCAACATCGATCCTGAAATTTCAAATTTATTCTTCATCAGCTTCTGAAAGTCCTTACAGAGCTTGGTATTAGTTGACCCTAAAATAATGTCATCTATATAAACTTAAACCAGCATCAAGTCATTTCTTGTTCCATTGATGAAGAGTGTTCCATCAATAGTACCCGTCTTGTATCCATGCTGACAGGGATACTGTGATAGTGTCTCATATCACTTTTTTGGATCCTGATACAGCCTATAATGAGCTTTGTCAAGTTTGTAAATATAATTAGGATGATCTGGGTCTGCAAATTCAGGTGGTTGTTTGACACACACCTCCTCATCAATCACCCCATATAAGAAGGCACACTTGACATCAAGTTGGTAGACCTTGAAATCCTTGGATGCAGCAAAAGCTAGGAATATATTAACAGCTTCAAGTCTTGCTACAAGAGCAAAAACATCTGTGTAGTCAATCCCTTCTTTTTATGTGTACCCTTAAACAATTAGCCTTGCCTTGTTCTTAATGAAAAGTCCTCTATCATCTTTCTTGTTTCTAATACCAACTTGGTACCTATAGTAGTCTTCCTGTAGGATCGGTGTTTGTCTCACAATGCAAGATCATCATACAAACTCACTTAGTGTCACTCGGGTTGATGAAGCAAAATCCTAACCAAGTTTACAAGTAATATAATAAGTTCAAATAGAAAACATAAAAGCACAAGAGTGGTTTTCAAGAAACTTGTATATATTACTTCTCAACTCAGTATTACAAGACTCTTACAAGCATAGTTACCAAGTTACATGGAGAAACTATATATACTACTACCAACAACCGGTTATACTTAGAAAACCAGCTGGACCTTACAACTAGAAAATACAACATTGCTTCAAAGTAAGGTATCTATAATAAAATAATAATATCTTAGATTAGATAGTCATGATGTGTCCGTGACTTACCTTTTGTCACCAACTAAATGTGGCAACTGTACTAAGCTGAGAATAGTTGAACAGTGGATTAGAGTAAGGTCATATAGATGGTCCTGGGAAAGCACCATGCTGTCTATCAGAGTAATAGCAGACTGTCAGACAGACCATACATATGTTCACTGGTTCATAGTTAGTTCTTTCGAAGTTAAATGGCTTTGAAAAAATAAATTCTTCCGAGGCCATTTATACTTCGGAAGAATCAACTTCTTTCGAGTATCTGCAAGTCTTCAAGACTTTATTCTTTGGAAGACTTTGTCTTTGAGTCTTTTGACTTGCATACTTTGGAAGAGTAAGAACTTAGTCTTGGAAGACTTAGATCTTCCTTCGAAAGTTCTTCATACTTGAGCTTCGAAAGATCTTTGACTTAGCTTTGGAAGAGCATCTTGTTCCTTTGGAATACCATTTGTTTAGTATATCAAAATATGTCTAAGTGTTGTTTTGGTTGCACCAGCCTCAATAGATCTAATAGTACTCCCCCTAGGTTAATGCTACAAAAATTTCACTTGTTTTTTCTCCTCAAAGTCTTCAGCACCAAGGAAAGAAGATATTTGTCTGTCTCAGAGTTCCTTCCTAATGTAGTAGAGAAGATGTTATACAAGTCATCTGTGGATAGCAGATTCAATTGGCCACTTTGGATGACATCTCTCCTCTGTTGTGCCCCTCTTAAAAGAGTTAGTTGATGAGAACTATAGTCATATTCCCATCTGACTATTGGTTATGAAGTTGGCCCTCAACCATTCGCAGTAATGTTCTTCCCTTGATGGTTGCTCTTTCCACTTCAACCTGAGCTTTCAGTTTCATCTCATTAACATGAATACTACTCAAATGATTTCTTATATGAATAACAATCTGAGAGCTGGAGGGGTTCAAGAATGGTCTCTCTACTAACTCAGCAATATCAAATCTACTTGAGTGTAGTAGAACGGATGCATCATGTCTGGTTCCTTAACCATTCTCCTTCTGAAATATGAAGCTTTGAGTAGATTCATTGAACCTCACTAGGCAATTGAGCTTCTGAGAGCGAAGGGGCTAGTTGGCAGCATATTGCTTTTTTTGGTGTTCAGCAGAGTCACCAACCTTCTCCTTAACTTCTTCTCCTTTTCTTTAAGGATATCATTGTTAACGGCTAGAAGTTGGAGAGCTTGGTCCAATATTCCTCTAGGAAGTTCAAGGAATGCATCTCTTGTAAGGGTACAGGAAGATCCATTAATGTATTTCAGTTTGATTGACTATTCCTCGTAAGAGATGTTGCTCAAGGTTATGCAGTTGATGAACTTCCTTTTGATCTCCTTAAATTCTTCTACGGACAGGGGCTTTGATGGTTCAGAAGATGGTTTGGGTTGAAATTGGGTTTTGGGTTATGTTTCGGGTTTAAGGATAGGTGGAGGTGGAGGTTGTTTAGAGATAAGGGATGAAGGTATGGGGATGGATGGTGGTGTGGGTTTGGGAGTTGAGGGTTTAGTGGTTGGTTCTGTTTTGATGGGGAAGGGTAAAGGTGTAAGAAGTGGCTTTGTTGGCTGTGGTTTGGGTTTAGGTGCAATCTTCTAAGTGCTTTGTTTCCAAAGCACCTCCTGCCTTTTTCCTAAGTGAATGTCAGCCTTTATGTAGCTAACATGTCGCTGTAGGGTCTTCTTAGACATGGGCCCACTTGTCTGCTAGTGAATCCATAGGCTTTAAGGTAGGCTTTCATCCATTCCTTATCTCCTTCCTTCTTGGAAGACGCCTGTATGGCTTCTTCTTCTTTCTTCTTCTTCTCCCTAAGCTTTTCTCTTACAGCCTTCTTTCTTTCCTTGTTGATCTCCTCATCTTCTTTGTAAAAAAGAAACATGGTCATATCATGATCATGAGGGGCCAACTCCTATTTTTTCATAGCCTCTCTTATAGAGAAAGGCTATAGTATCCTTCCTATCCTCAACCTTTGCTTCCTCCTCCTTTTTCCTTTTCTCCTCCTCTTTGGCTAACCTTGCTACTTCTTCTTTTTCTTTTCGTAGCAAAGTTTCCTTCTCAAGCTCCACAAGTTCATCAAGTGGGAGAAGAAGCATTTGTTTATCTTCTACCCCTAGGCTGATAAGCCATTCAATGATCTCCACCCTCTTTTGATTGTTGATACTTTCTTGAGATGTTGTTGCTACTTTACTGCTTGCTGCAAGCAATTTCTCAGTGCTAACTTTTCCTTTCTTTCTTAGGTTGTCCAACCTTTCTTCCTCTAGAAGCTCTTCAGCAGTAAGCTTTCTCTCCCCTTTTGGATCACAGGAAGATTCAGCTTTTGGAGATTCTGGTTTTGAGGATTTAGGTTGGGGTGGTGGAGATCGAGCTTGTGGTGCTGGCTTGAGAGGGGTTGAAAGAAAGTCCTCACTGTTGACTTCAGAAGCTGGATAAAAAATGGCTTCTGTAAGCAACAATTCATCAGATACAGAGGACAACTCTATAATTCCTTCCGCAGCTTGGACTTGAGCTTCGAAAGTAATCTCCAGAGTTTCAGAGGTAAATAAAAGTGCTTATGATGCTTGAGCTTCCACTTTGGAAGTTGTTTTCATAGCCTTAGTAGTAGCAAGAATTGCACTATCTATCCCTCTTTATTTAGTTGTTGGGCCATCAGTTTGTGTATCCCCTTCGAAGTCAATCTTGAGTTCAACAGAGACCTTAGGTTGACCAACTTTCTCCTTAGAGGTAGATGATGCAGTCAATCTTTGGAGCTCTTCAGCCCCAAAGTAAGCAATGGCAAGATCAGGTGAGGGTTGTTCAAGTGAGGAGCTTATCAGAAACTAGGTTAAAAGTCTGTTAAGGTCGATAAGCATTCTTGTGTCCACTTGAACTGAAATGGTGGTTGAGGAAAGATGGCTATAAGTTTTTGATGTTTGGGGTAGGAAGAAGAAATGGCAGTATGGGGTTCTACTTGAGTTTATATCTCCTTATGAGTGTGAGCAGATATCTTCTCATCATGTCTTTGTGTCTGTAAATTCTCCCCCTTTTTGGTAGCATCATCTTGAGAAGTAGATGAGCTAGAGGAAGAACTCAAAAAAACCTGAGTATGTACATGCCTAACAGACTTCTCAATCTGTTTCTTAGTTAGTTGAGCCTTGAGATTTTCAATCTCAAGTTGATGAGTGGCAAACCTATTTTATAAAGTCTTAACCTTTGATCCAAGATTAGTGACTTTACAAATTAGGTCTTTGATGGTGAGTTGCAGACTACCCTATCTTCTTCTGAAGAATCATTGGGAGATGTGATAACATACCTAGTATGTTCATCCTCATCACTAGTTGAGGTTTATTGGCGCCCTGGATACCCTTGTAGACTGATGTCCTTTTTAGAGGTATCAATGGGCAAGGTTGTCGTAGATTCAGTCTTACTGATGTTACCACTATCCTGAGAGGCTATTGTAGCACTCTCAGTAGTGGAAGCTAAATCCACATGAGTCACCTTTACTCCGGTTGGACTCACCTTAGTTTGGTATTGCTGATGTGGGCTGCATATCAGAGGTTCCCTGAGACTTAGTTGATTTGGAGAGTGGTGAGGTAGATCAACATCATGGCCCTGATGAAATATGATATCCTCATCAGGTCGGGTTAAAAGGTCAAGAAAGGATACAGAGGTTATAACTATTGACCCGAGATCTTGGTCAGCACCTAATGGCTTGGCTGCAATAGCAGTTGAGCCAGTTATGTGAGTATCCCTTTTTGGCTTCTTAGGAAAAATGTTGAGACTCAACCTGAGGGCTTAAGGCTTGGGTAATGGGCTCATTAGGTTGAGACTGAAGAGACTCAACACTGTTATTGAGGTTAATTGTGGAGGATGGTTGGACCTTTGACTGAGTGTTAGCCCTGGATTCCCCTCTAGTCTTTTTGGTTTTAACAAAGGGGACTTAACCAATCAGAGTAGATTGATCAATGGATCGTTTAGGGCGTATTTGGTATATGATTTTGAATAGGTGAGAAGATGTGGATTGCAGTGTAGTGGTGGTGTATGGTGGGGGTTCATCACCTACGGGGCTTGTAGGGATGTCACCATAAGCCATTGTCTCAAGCATATATGGAAGGAGATCAGTGAATCTTCTAGTGAAGTTACTGGACACCTTCTTCAGAGTCTTGAAGATGCCAGGGTTCATGTGAGGGACCAGTAAAACATGAGCATATTGTAGTTTGTCCTGGTCCTACTCATGATTGATAATGTGTTGAATGAACCTAGGATACATATAGAATGAATCCTTTGTGAGATTACTTCTCAAATTATTTACAAACCTTGAGTTGTTGAATCTGAGGCCTTTTACCAACCCATGGACTAGGCATCCCAGGTTGTAGGGAATTTGATCCCATCCCACTAATTTTTGGATAGGCTATGCAGAACAATATGAAGCAAGAACATTCAGTTGTAGGAGAAGTTGAACTTGTATACTGTTGATGTCACACCCTCAAAATCCACGTGCGGGGTTTTACTGCGAGGCGCGTGACATACCAGGATCTCAGTCATTAGTTACCAAGAACGACTCTATATGATTAATAAACAAAACCAGAGTTAACGTTTAAAATACTGCGGAAGCGTTTTTAAAACCAGAAAACCCAAAACAAGTAGTATGTAAAGAGCATGCACAAAACATACGCGCCCCAAACACAAATGTTTAATATGAAAATAATTCCAAATTTGTAAACAAACAAATGTAGACAACTCAACGATGCTGACGTGCGTGCTCCTAGGCAACTGGCAACCTTAACCTGAGAATAGCATACTAAACAAGTCAACACATGGTTGGTGAGTTCAAGAGTTTGTGTTAAAATATAAACCAATCAACAGTTTCCAGAGCATAAGTAGTGTATTGCAATAGATAGCTAGTCTATTAACATAAAAATATTAATCATAGTGATTTCGCGATCGAAGCTGACTGTGTTACGTTTGTTGCCTCCCGTCACGACTTACCAGGTCGTGACGAATATATCTTAGGACAAAATTGCACCCGTTTGACCTCGAGTCGCACAGGTGGGGCTCTTCAGACCCAGTAGTACTACCCAAAATTTCCCCGCTATTCAATGTTAACAATCCGAAAGTGTGAGGACTTTCCATGGTAAACAACACTATATCAATATTATACACACTCATATATAAAAGCGTTTGTGATCAACAGTATGCTATCTCCCCCAAAAGAGATTATGTAAAATGAGTGGGGCAAGAACTCACCTGATACGCACAAGAATTAACTTAGAGCTTAACTTGAAAGATAGAGGGAAAGACAACCTTCAAAGGTCACCTTGAAATACAAGAGTACATAAGCACGTGTACACAAAACCAACATGAAACCCTAAGTGCTTTACAACCCAAAGAACTCAAGGTTTAAGAAATACAAGACACATTTGACCAAGTTGACCTGTTTGACCCGTTGGTGACATTATAGGTGATAACTCGTTAATACTAACACAACAACATATCATACATGTTCACATACAACTTGATTACATATAGCACTTCATTAACCACATGTACCAACTAGATCATCATACAAGTCATGCGAAACGCAACTATTATCATGCTCATAACATCCAAAATGTTCATTCTTAATCAATCATCAATCCACAAAAGTCCTAGCTTACCTATATAACTCATACCATGATTTTTCCACTAACAGGCCAAAACAGGTAACAACCCAAATCAACATTCATACAACATAAACAACACATTTAGTCACCTTAGAAACCATCCATGAACACACAAGCATGATCCTAATATCCCAAACATGCTCAAATCATCCAATTCAAGGATTTGCACAATTAAAGTTTCCCTTTTGGGAAAGTTCATCCCAAATTCATCAAACTCACACTACATTCATGAATTCATCAATTATATACCAATTCAAGTCCATGACAACATCTAAACATGATCAACAACCTAATCATCATGATTCATCAACATTCAACACCAAAAGTTACTATTTTTAGCAATGTATGAACTATAAGACATCTTCTCGATTTTCAATTGTTCATATCATCAACCTAGCATCTAATCATCATCACAAACACATCCATAACATTCATACATCATCCAATCATCAATTCATGCAAAATAAAGTTACTATTATTAGTAACCTATGAACAACGTATCAAAATCATAGCTTTCTTGCAAAATCGACGTTAACCAATATGCATACAACCTAACTAGCATCATTACAACATCAAACAACCAACATTCAACATCCAATTTGATCCAAAATCGCCTCAAACTCTCGGCCAAAGATGATCATATGAACAAACAACCAAAATCCAAACTTTCTTGCATAATCAATGTTAACTAGCATCAATACAACCAAACTAACATCATAACATCACCAAACAACCAAGAATTAACATTCAATTGCAGATTTTCGAACTAGGGTTCGGCCACCATGAAAAAAAACCATCAAAAACATGTAAAAATCTAACCTTTAAACGTGTAATGGACAAGTTTTGATGTTTCTAACTTGTTGTAATGCTTGTAATCGATCAAAACCGAAGCTTTCTTGCTTGTTCTTGCTTGAAATCGCAGGTTTGTGTGTGTTTGAGTGTGTGTCGCGGCCGAGAGGGGGTGTGGGGGCTAGCGTTGGGATTTTGTTTTATTAATTTATGGTAATTACCTCTTAAACCCTTGTAGTTTGTATTTTATAAAGATTAGGCTTTTTGAATAGTTTTTAAATAGTTTTTAACTACTAAACACAATTATTATTAATCACAAATAACAATCATGCATAATTTCCATTTATCACAAAACACACGAAATAAATATACACGTTTTCACGTTACGCGATAAAATTACAGTTAACATTTAAATCACATAAGCATAACTTAATAATCACATTGTTAACTTAATTATCATCAATTTAACATTACTGATTATTGTTAAGTCACCAACGTTCAACGACAACTAGTGTGTGTGCACGACACGTGTATGCAAGACTTAACGGAACAAACGGAGTTTGGTAACGAAAAATTACCGGATGTCACAGTTGATCTGCTCACATCTCCTCCATAGCCCATTTAAGTGTAGGTTTCCTCTAAATTATACTTGGGGAATTCTACGGAGGCGCCTTCATCATGGAGTTCCAGATGCTCCCTTATGGTTGATTCACTGATGCTTATCTCATGTCCGCAGATACTTGATCTGATCATCCTTTTATCATTAATTGTTTCGCTTCAACCATTGGCCCAGAATCCGGCCATGTGGTTTGAGTATATGGTGGGATTAACAATAAGGGCAGTAAAGTATGTTGATTGAGAAAGAAATTGGACAATAGGGCAAAATCGGCATCCCTTGAAGAGTCAAGGATGGCGACTTAGTTGTGTTGGGGATTCATGGACATTGTTCAGGTGGAAACTATTTGATTGTAGTGGGAAAATAGCGAAAGCTGGATGAAGAAGATGAACAATGAAATCTTGGGGTTTCGATGAACGGTAAAGAAAAATAAGAAAGGGAAATTACTGGTAATATTATATGGTGAAAAATCCACTGGATAAGGTGAAATGATGGGTGAAAAGATGGTTTGAGGTCCAAGTGAATATAGACAGCAAGTGATATGATGAAAAAGATTTAAAATTCCGGTTAATTACTATTCTTGGACAATATCTCTATAGTAAAATCATGTGGGGCCCAAAGATTTCCTTTGTACAATACCATTTCTTCTGAGAGTAAAAAGTCTTCCAAAGACAAACAAGTTGTTTCTCAATATTTTCTTCCCAAGGCATTTTATTTCCGAAGGCAAATATTGGTTTATAACCTCATTTTCTTCTAAGAGAAATAAATGCTTCCATGAATTGAAGTTTAATAAACTTCAGAAAACGTTTTGACTGATAGTCAAAATTTATTCCGAGGCCAAAAATTCTTAGAAAGAAATTATTCTTGACGGAATTTTACACTTCAGAAGAGTTATGTAAAACTCTTCCGAGACTAAAATTCTTTTCGGAAGATTTCATACATAGAAGATTTTTACAATTTTTTGAAAAATCTTTCCGGCAACCAGGCTTAGATTGTATTTAGAAAACATAGACAAGACACACTTTAAAAGGTTTTCAAAAGAGAAAGACTATTCAATGTTAATCATCCCAATAGTTGTGATTAAATATTTAAATCTTTGATCATCAAAGGCTTTTGTGAACAAGTCAACATATTATTCATTTGAATTCACTTTGACTAGCTTGAATTACATTTTTCTAATGAATATCTCAAATGAAATGATACTCATGTCAATGTGTTTTGTCTTGGAGTACTTGACTGGATTTTCTATGATTGAAATGACACTCTTGTTGTCTATGTGGATTGAAGTTGCCATGAAGTTGAAACCATAATCCAGCAACTGATTTTGAATCCAACGCAGTTGAGCACAACAGCTTACAGTAGAAATATACTCAGCTTCAGCAGTTGATGAAGACACACATGATTGCTTCTTACATTGCCAAGAGATAATCCTTCCACCAAGAAATTGACATCCACCTGATGTTGATTTCTTATTGATATTCCAGCCACCATAATCACTGTCAATGTAAAGGTTAAAATCGTTATTCTTAGGATACCAAAGACCCAATTTTGGAGCTCCTTTGAGGTATCTAAGAATTCTTTTAGTAGCAATTAGGTGAGACACCTTTGGAGAAGCGTGATATCTTGCACAGATGCATGTTGCAAACATGATATCAGGTCTACTTGTAGTTAGATACATCAAAGATCCAACAATTGCCCTGTATTAATGCTGATCAGTATCCCCCCCTCGAAATCAGGACTAAGATTATGATTTCTAGGTATAGGTGTCTTGGCTGGCTTACAATCTGTCATCTTAAATCTCTCTAAGATATCTTCAACATACTTAGATTGATTGATAAAGAACCCTTCTTCCATCTGCTTTACATGAATTCCTAGGAAAAAATCCATCTTTCCTATGGAACTCATTTCAAACTTCTTCCAGATGATGCTTTCAAAGTCTTTACGCATTTGGTCATTTGAGGAACCAAATATGATGTCATCAACATAAACTTGTACAAGCAACATATCTTTCCCAGACTTCTTTATGAATAAGGTTTTGTCTATTGTGCCTTGGGTATAGTCATTCTTGAGAAAGAACTGAGACAGTGTCTCATACTATAGCCTAGGTGCCTGATGCAACCCATAGAGAGCTTTATCATGTTTGCACACATAGTTGGTATGCTGTGGGTCTTCAAATCCGGGTGGATGGCACACATAGACTTCTCTGTTGATATCCCGATACAGAAATGCACATTTCACATCAAGTTGATAGTGTGTGAAGTTCTTTGATGTAGGAAAAGCAAGAAAGATTCACACAGCCTCAAGTCTTGCAACAGGTGCAAAGACATCTATATAATCTATACCTTCCTCCTATGTATATCTTTGAACAACAAGCCTAGCTTTGTTCTTGATGATCAGGCCTCTATCATCTCTTTTTTTCTAAACTCCCACATTGTGCCAATAGGAACATATCCAGATATATCCTCATCATGTCTTTGTTTCTCTAAATTCTCCCCCTTTTTGGTAGTATCGTCTTAGAAGTAGATGACCTAGAGGAAGAACTTAGAGAAACCTGAGTTTGTACATGCCTAAAAGACTTCTTAATCTGTTTCTCAGCTAGTTGAGCCTTGACATTTTCAATCTCAAGTTGCTGAGTGGCAGACCTATCCTCTAAAGTCTTAACCTTTAATTCAAGGTTTGTGACTTTAGAAAGTAAGTCTTTGAAAGTGAGTTGCAGACTACACTCATTTTCTTTTGATGAATCATTGGGAGATAGGATAACATACCTAGTATGTTCATCCTCATCACCAGTGGTGGTTTTTTGGCGCACTGGATTCCTTTGCAAACTAATGTCTCTCTCAGAGGCATCAATGGGCAAAGTTACCGCAGATTTAGTCTGACTGCTGTTACCACTGTCCTGAGAGGCTATTGAAAAACTCTCAGTAGTGGCAGCTCAAGCTACATGAGTCACCTCCACTCCGATTGAACTCACCTCAGTTTGGTCAAATTGATGTGGGCTAGATAATAGAGGTTCTATGGGGCTTAGTTGATCTGGAGAGTGGTGGGGTAAATCAACATCATGGCCCTGATGAAACATGATATCCTCATCAGGTTGGGTTAAATGGACAACGAATAATACAATGGTTATGTCTATTGACCCGGGATCTTGGTCAACACCAAATGGCTTAGCTGCAATAGCAGTAGAGCCAATGATATGGCTATCCCTTTTTGGTTGCTCAGGGGAGTGTTGAGACTCACCCTGAGGGCTTAAGGCTTGGGTTTTTGGCTTATCAGGCTGAGACTAAGGATACTCAGCACTAATATTAAGGTCAATTGAGGAGGATGGTAGGACCTCTGGCTAAGTGGGAGCCCTTGATTCCACTCTAGCCTATTTGGTTTGAACGGAGGGTACTTGACCAATCAGAGTATATTGATCAAGGGTTCGTTTGGGGCATCTTTTGTATGTGATTTTGATTGGGTGGGAAGAAGTAGATGGAAGTGTTGTGGTGTTGTTTGGTGTGGGTTCATCACCTGCTGGGCTTTCAGGGTTGTCAGTAGGAGCCACTAGCATAGGAATACCTGGAAGTAGATCAGTTAATCTTCTAGTGAAGTTGGTGGACACCTTCTTCAGAGTTTTGAAGATGGCGGGCTTCATGTGAGGGACCAGTAGAACATGAGCAAATTGTAGTTTGTCCTGGTCCAACTAATAGTTGATGAAGTGATTAATGAGCCTAGGATACATATAGAATTAATCCTTTATGAGATTGCTTCTTAAGTTATTCAGCACAAACCTCGAGTAGTTGAATCTGAGGCCTTTTACCAACCCATGGACTAGGCAGCCGAGATCGTAGGGAATTTGATCCCATCCCCCTTATTTGTTGGAGAGGCTATGCAGCATAACGTGAAGCAGGAACTTCCAATTGTAACAGAAGTTTAACTTGTAGACCGTTGACCTGCATACATCACCTCCATAACCCTTTTGAAGGTAGGTTTCCTCCAAGTCAGACTTGGGGAAATCAGTGGGGGCGCCTTCATCATGGAATTCCAGATGCTACCAGATAATTGTTTCGCTTTTGATGATCTCCTGTCCGTAGATCCTCGATCTCATAACCCTTTCATTTTTGACAGTTTTGCTTCAACCATTCACCCATAATTTGGCCATGTGGTTTCAATAGATAGTAGGGTTAAGGGCAGTGAAGTATGTCGATTGTGAAAGCAATTGGATTATAAGGGCAAAATCGGCATCCTTTGAAGAATCAAGGATGACGACCTGGTTGTGTTGAGGATTCAAGGCCATTGTTCGGAGAGAAACTGTTTAATTGAAGCAAGAAGATAGCGAAAGTAGGATGAAGAAGATGAACAGTGAAATTTTGGGGTTTCGATGAACAGTAAAGAAAAGTAAGAAAGAAAAATAGCCGGTAATTTTATACAGTGAAAAATCCACTGGATAAGGTGAAATGATAAGTGAAAAGATGGTTAGAGGTCTAAGTGGATGTAGGCGGCAGATGATATGGTGAAATGATTTAAAATTCTGGTTATTTACTGTTCACCGACAGTATCTTTACAGTAAAATTAAGTGGGCTCAAAGATTTCCGTTGCACAGTAGCATTTCTTCCGAGAGTAAAAATTCTTCCAAAGGAAAATATTAGTTTAAACCCACAATTGCTTCGGAGAACAAAAAAGCTTTGGAGAATTAAAGTTTAGTAAGCTTCGGAAAACTTTTTGACTTATAGTCAACATTTCTTCTGAGGCCAAAAACTCTTCAGAAGGAAATATTCATGAAGGAATTTTACACTTCGGAAGAGTTATGTAAAACTCTTCCAAGGCTAAAATTCTCTTTGGAAGATTTCTTACTTAGAAAAATTTTTACAATTTTGAAAAACGTTTTGGCAACAAGGCTTAGATTGTATTTAGGCACATAGATATGACAAATTTTAAAAGGTTTTTCAAAAGAGAAAGTCTAGTCAATGTTAATAATCCCAATAGCTGTAATTAAATATTTTAATCTGTGTTCATCAAAGGCTTTGTGAATCCAAGGATCGAAACAGGAATTATCAGTTTGATTTAGCAAAGAAAGATCGCAGAATTGTCAATATTGTCGTTTAATTAATTGTTTTTGAAACCGACGAAGAACAGATGAAACAAATTGAAAATAGAAAAAAATAATGCAAAAACATGATTGTTTCAATTGATTTTCATTGACAGTGAATCGATTACAATGATATTGATGCTTGGATGATATGATAATCTCCTATGATGTTCTTGGTGTTCTTATGATTGCTATGTTGCTATGTTGATCAATTGATCGATTGATATCGTTTCTATGAATATATGATTCTCCATTTTTGTATCTACATCTCTCAATCTCTACCTAAATGAGTACACCCAGGCCTTATATTTATATGCAGAGGGATTCACTTTAAAATTACAATGATATTCTGATGTGACATGGAATATTTGCTTCTGACATATTGACTTGTTGACTTTGTGTTGAGTACTTGATGATGTGAGATCATACAAGTATTTTGTTATTCCGTAGGAGTTGAACTTCCTTAGGAGTTGGTTCTTTGTTCTTGAACATCACCCTTAGGAGCAAACTTTCTACTTCCACAACAGCATCAACTTGATCTCTAAACTTGTTCTTCAGTAGATGTACTTGTGTTTTCGAAGGAGATCCACTGATGCTCATTGACTTGTTCATTTAAGCTCCGTAGAACATCTACGGAAGAACAAACTTGTTCATCCGCAGATAGTTCTTGCACTTGGTCAATTTTCCAAATTGACCAAGTATGATGTTTCCTGCAATTATATAAAATCACACAAATAATATTTGGAATTACAGATGTTCATTACAAGAGATTACAAATCATCTAAACCTATACAAAAGATCTAGTCCTAACAATACTCCCCCTTTGGTTTAGATTCTTGTAATTATCTGTTCAGATATTTCAATTCTTGTACTCTGCCAAAATCTTTGTATTGAAATATCCAACATCATCCTTTTGGTCTTGGTATGTATACTTGATCTTCATTTTTCTCATTGTCTTCAATGTTTTAAAGTTCATCCCAAGAATGTTTTCTTTAATGGTTAGTATTGCCACTACACTGTTTTGAGACACTACTTCCAACTCATCTTGCTCTGACATTCAAAGCTTAGTAATTGATGGGATTTCAAATCCTATGAGCTGACCTGCGTCAAATATTCTTCTCTTGTGTGCTTTGGCATGCAGCTTGTCTATGACTTGAATGATATGCACGTATAAGCATATGTCACTTTGAGCGTCTTTGTCATTCAACTTTGGGAAATATTTATCATGCAGATAAGATGTGTAGCTTGGATGTAGCAGTTTAATCTCTAATAGATCAAATAGTTTTATGCTTGGTGCTTTCTTGTGAGGATCATTCCTTTGTAGCACCAGTTCTTTAGTTCTTTCTACATATCCCCATTCAGTGATGGGATATGAGAACTGATTTCCTTCAATTGTTTTTATTGATGCATCATCCTTGCCTGCATATCCAATTCTTCTCAGAAACTCATCATCAATGAGTTTTGAAGAACTGGAATGTGATCTTTTCTGACTTTGTTTTCTTCTTTTGTGATCTGCATCCTCTCTTTTGGCTTCTTTCAGTACATTTCCCTTAAACTTGTTTCTTAGTTTTGCAATCGGAACAGAAAAATCTCTTCCCCTTGGACTGATTGGGTAGTTGGTGATTGGGATGTTTTGTAAAGTCGAAAGGTCTGCATCTGGGAGTATAAGAAGGGTCTCCACCCATGGAAAGTATTGAACCATCCCAGATGCCCTTTTAATTGTAGCACAATCGCACTATTTGATCAAACTTCCAAGCTAATCTTGTTGTCTGCTGCTAATCTTGGTGTAGTCATCTGATCAAACAGTTGAATCAGAGTTGTTTTCTGTTCGGTTATTTCCCTTAAGGCTGTTCCCAGGGGCCAGATTTTGTTGAGGATTACATCCCTCGGCTCCCTGATCAGTTTCTCTCTGCTCTTATGCATATCTTTGCTTTCAACTACTATTAGCTCAGTAGGAGATTGTTTTGATTGTTTGTAAGCTGGATTGGGTGCTCTTGTTCTAAATCTTACTCCAGTTTCTAGTTCAACCTTCATCACATAATCCGTCATTGCTCTTAGCTCACCCACTATTCTTCCCTTCAGTTGATCTGACCTATAATTATTACTTTGTAGCCAACAAATCATATTGTACTTGGTAAGTTGTTTGGTTTCACAGTGACCCAAATCATTCTTTATCTTCTCAATTGTTTTTACTTTGTGAAGGTTTCATAGTTGCATACTAGAAGCATTAATCTGGCAGCATCAAACTCCTTCAGTAGATAACAAGTCACCCTCCCTTGTGTAGATGATTCTTTAAAGATTAACATTTGTCTTTGTGTGTCTTTTGTATTTTTGTCATAGTATAGGGACTTTTTATGTAAATATGTTCCTTTGTTTTCTTGATTAGTATAAATAGCATAGATATGTTTTGTGTAGGTAAGTTTTAGAGAGAGATTTAGATGTATTGTAACTGTTTCCTACACTTTGTATTCTTCTATATCCTAATCAATGAAAACTCTATGAATTTTGGTTGATTTGTTTGTGTTGAATTGAATGCTTATGTGTTTTAGATTGAATTGTGTTCATATATCATCACAGATCGATCCATTTTGTGCTCATCAAATGGTATCAGAGCTTTCGGTTCAGTGATTGAAGTTCTTCAACTGTCGAACTCTCATAATCACTTGAATCGGTGATTGATAAACAATTCAGTCGTATAATTGTTGAATTCAGGTGTGTTTCATCATCAGGAACATGATTTGATTCACAATTAGCAGTACAATTCGTTCAAATTAGTGAATTTGAGCAAAAACATTTCGAACCTGTTCTTCATTCTGTCGAACATGTTCATGAATCAAATGATCAATTCTGTTGTTTAATTGATGAAAGTAAAGCCAAAGGATTGTTAATCGATCAAAATTCTACCTAATTGGTGAATTTCAGATCAATTAATCAAGTTTTGAAGGATTTGGAAGAATCTGAGTTCGTTTGAATCTGATGAATGTGCCGCATTAGGTCAAAAACACTGCTGAAAATTGCCTAAGTGTTGGGCGTTTTTCAATTAGGTGTTTTTCTACTGTTGGGACACATTTCAACTGTTGGGACACTTTGGAAGTTGACAAAATCCAAGGAATTCTAGGCGCATTTAAACTGTTGAGGCGTTTTTGAACTGTTTGGGCGTTTCTGCACCCAGGCGTCTAACAACTGTTCAGGCGTTTTACTACTGTTCAGACGCATTTCCACTTGGGCGTTTTGGAATTTTTCAAAGGCAATCCCTTAGACGTTTCAAAGTCAAAGTCAAACGAAGTATCACAACTGTTTGGACATTTTACCACTATTTGGACGCATCAGCTTTAACACTTAGAAGATTTTTGAAATTTTTCAGAAACATAAAAAATCCAAAAATAGTTTCAATTCATTGTTTTAATTCAAAACATTAAAAACAAAAATAACAAAATTAAAAATGGTAAAATCAGAATACTTAGAGAACAGAGTTCCCAAGATAAAGAATAGAGCAGATCTCAAGAATTGGTCACTGAGATTAAAACATCACTTGAACTCTATTGATACTGATCTTTGGAAATCAATAGAAAGAGGGCCATATATTCCTATAACTTCTGATGGTCCTGACGGAGGATTTGTCTACACTAAAGACTCTCTAGAACCATACCCTGAAGATGTCTGCAAGGTGATGATCTAAGAAAAGTGAAAAATGATATAAGAGCTTATTCTCTGATGTGCAAAGGACTGCCACTTGAAGTTCTTACAAGGCTTGATGGTTATCAAACTGGATACACCATGTATAAGGCCTTGAAAATAATATGTGAAGATGGAAAGGAGATCCAGGATCTGAAAAAGCAAAAGTTAAAAGAAAAACTATAACTTTTTGAACATTTATCTGGTGAAACAATAAATCAAATATAGAACAGATTTGTTCAACTGACTACTGAGATGTCGAATGCAGGCATCAAGAATGATTTAAAAGATCTTAACTTCAGACTTCTCAATACTCTTCCATCTTCATGGAAGCAAACAGTCAATTTGTTAAAGCATACTGAGAAATTCCTAATGGATCTTGATCTCTTGATTGCTAAAATAGAATCTGTCGAAATTGATGAAAGTTCCAGAAACAATGACAGAGCAGCTTCGATGTCACAATATAAATATGTTGCTTCTCCAGCAAGTACTGTGGAGAATGCATTCATGGCTAAGAAAGAAACTTCACCAGAAGATGAGGGTGATCTATTTGTTGGAGCAGGGTTCTTCACTGATTCTACTTACACAAATGCTCCTGCCTATACAACTCAGAATCAACATCAATCTTCTCCTATGCCTAAAAGTTCTAAATCTCAAGCAGAGACTCCATCTGTTAACTCTGCTAAAACTAGCAAAGTTAACGATGTAATAAACATCCTATTACAGGATGAAGAGTCTAAAACTGCTTTCACTGCATTTATGGCAAGCTTTCAAGCTTAGCAAGGTAGTCATCTAACTCAACTTGATCATGTTTTGCAGGATTTATTTGAAATGGATCCAGATGATGTAGAAGAAATGGATCCTAACTGGCAAATGGTTATGATAGCTTACAGGACTCGGAAACACTCGTATGTCAACAAAAACTATAAGCCGAGTGCAAACAAGTCTGTTGGATTTGATAAGTCCAAATCTAGGTGTTTCAACTATAACATCTATGGTCACTTCTCTAGAGAGTGCAAAGCTCCAAGGAATAAAGGAGGAAATGGCCAATCAAGCTCAAGTAATCAAAGGTTTCAGCAATCTTCACATAAGACATTTCAGAAACCTTATCAAAGCCTACCAATTCCAGAATTTAAAGATGATTCTAAATCATCAGAGGAGCCCAAGAAAACTCTTGTTGTTAATATTAAAGATGGTTATGATTAGAGTGCATAGGCTGAGCAATTTACTACTAATTTAACCTCAAATTTATCTCTTTTGTAGAAATACAAATAGAATATTGGTCTGAATTTAATGATCCAAAAGCTGATGGAAACTCTGAGAACAAGGAAGAGGATTATGACTGGAGTGACAAGTCTGATCCCAAGGAAGATTCAGAGGAAGTTGCATTGATGGCAAAATCTGATCAACCAAAGGTTGAAAGCTCTAACTCTGAAACTTCTCCTCCTAAATATTCTGAAATTCCATCAGAAGTCAAAGAAAAATTATGCACGAAGTTTTGCTTCGAACATGTTTAATACTACAGTAATTATTCTTATAAGATTTGTGAAAAACTCAAGCAAGAAGAATTAATGCACAACAAACTCAAAAACGATCATAAAGTATCTGATGAAAAGATTATCTCTCTTCAAAATTCATGGAACAAAACTCTAAGAGAACTTGAAATTGTATCAAAACAACTTGAAGAGATGACAAAAAATCTTGAACTGGAGAAGATAGCACATGCCACTACACAAGTGGATCTCGCAAAAGTTAAAAGTTCTAAAAGTATTGTGGAAAAACTAGTAAACGAAAGAAAAGATAAACGAAAGGCAGGATTGGGTTTCACTCATGAACCGATGCCTGAATCAATAACAAATACTTTACCAGAAAACTTTAACACTCATGATCACTCTCCAGAAAACAAGGCAAAATTAAAAGCATTTCAAAACAAGACCAAGATGTCTGATGCTGAAGAAGAGAAAACAATCTTGGAAATTTTTTAAGAGAAATATAACGAAAAGATAAAAAATGGTTATCCTGTTAAAGTAAAATCTTATGAAACAAAGCCTAAAACAAAGAAAGTTTTTGTTCCAAAAGAATCAGTTTTGGAGGAAGTGAATATTATAACTGAAAACAAAAACTCAAAAAATCAAAACAAAGCTCAAAATGATGAAGAAACATCAGAAGATTCAAATTCATTTGGTCTAAATAACCTAGAATTCATTAAATGGCAAAAGACAAGAAAAGGAAAGAATTTGAAAAAGAATCTTCAACTGAGGATTTCAATCTAAACTAAAAACTGGTTCTACAAAATAAAGGAACCAAAGAAGAAGAAGAAAGATAAATAAAGCTAAAAATGAACAAATAAAAATTCAGGAAAATCAAAAAAAAGAAACAAATCAGGCAACAAAATTAAAGCCAATTAAATTTATATCTGCTGGTTTGTTGAATGTGAAGTCCATTCAAGATGTTAAAGAAAATCCTAAGAACAAATCAACCGCTGATCTGAAAACGGGTTCAGATTCTAAGACTTTCGCTGTAGCTAAAAGATTTGCATCTAAGGAAAACAAGAATGAAATTCAAGTTCAAAAACAAAAACAAATTGTGCAAAAGAAAAGTGGTTCAAATCAAAAGCACAATTCTTCAAATAAAAAGCAACAAATTAACACTTTGACACCTAAAAGCAAACAAGTTTCTAATGTTGCGTCAACGTCAAAGGTTAATAAGCAATTATTCAAGACTCCACAGAGGTATTGTAACATATGTGACATGTATAATCACAAAACGTCTGAATGTTTTTTTAACAAATACTGTCACATTTGCGATATGAGAAATCACTCAACTTTAGAGTGTTATTTTAACAAATACTGTACCTACTGTGATGAGCAAACTCACAACACTAAAGATTGTTACTTTAGAAAGAATTCACAGAGGAGAGGATTTGCCACTTCAAAAGTGAGCAAAGGTTATGTTAAGCCGCAATATAAAAAAAACCAAAATGTTGGTTTTCAAAGAGTAATACACCAACCCTCCTTAGGTTTGAACACTTTCAAAAGAAATAATTCAGTGAGACCTAAACAATACTTCAATGATAATTTCATTCCAAGGTCAGTGAGAATTAATAACAAAAGTTTTGAAAATAAAAGCTTTTCAAACAATGGTCAGTCAGAAAGCATGGATTTTCCAAACAAGCATAATTTTGTTACAAATAACAGAATTGGTAAATTCATAAAGAATAAACCTGATGTCAACAAACTTCACTTTAAACAATTTACTATTGTTGACAAGTTTGGAAAACCCAAGACCATTTCGGCTTGCGTAGATAATTCAACTTAATTTTTTTTGTTTTGCAGGTATGCCCGAGAAGACCAATCAATACTTGGTATGTGGATAGTGGGTGTAGCCGGCATATGACAGGCAATCAGGCCTTATTACAAGATTTTAAGTTAAAAGATGGAACGCATGTCGCCTTTGGTGGTGATACGCGGGGAAAAATAACCGAAGAAGGAACAGTATCCAACGGGATTATAAGCTTTGATAAAGTCAACTTATGTTCACAGTTGAACTTTAATTTGTTAAGCGTATCCCAAATTTGTGATAAATCATATTTTGTACTTTTTGATGATTCTTTCTGCTATATCTTGAAGTCAAGATTTCAGATAAGCAAGGATTGTATGGTTGTTAAAGCGGTCAGAGACTGAGACGTATACAAACTGGACATGTCTCAAGTGGACTCTTCTACAGAAACAACTTGTCTCTTTTCTAAAGCATCAAATGATGAAAGCCAGCTTTAGCATAGACGTCTGGGGCATTCAAATTTCAAGAATATGAACAAGCTTGTAGCAGGAAATCATGTTATTGGCATTCCATCGAAGAAGTTTGCCACAACTGATTTATGCTCAGCATGTTTAAAGGGGAAACAACACATAGCGTCTTATAAGTCCAAGCTGATAAACTCAAATTCCAAACCCTTTCAGTTGTTGCATATGGACCTTTTTGGACCAACCAACGTGAAGAGTATTGGAAGAAAATCTTACTGTTTAGTTATCATTGATGACAATACAAGATTTTCATGGGTTTTCATTCTAAATGCTAAATCTAAAACGACTGAATTAATTAAAGAATTCATCATAAAAATAGAAAATCAACTTGATCAAAAAGTAAAAATAATTAGAAGTGATAATGGGATAGAATTCAAAAATCTAACTCTTGACATGTTTTATGCAGAAAAAGGAATAGCTCATCAGTTCAGTGCTCCCAGAACTCCTCAACAAAATGAAGTTGCTGAAAGGAAGAACCGAACATTGATTGAAGCTGCACGATCCATGTTAGCCGATGCTAAAATTCCGACCACATTCTGGGATGAAGCAATATCAACTGCATGTTTTGTTCAGAACCGTTCATTAATTGTTAAAGACAAACTAAAAACTCCATATGAGTTATTGTTTGGCAGGAAACCAAACATAGATTTTCTTAAATCTTTTGGTTGTCCGGTTATGATTCTGAATTCAAGTGATCATTTAGGAAAATTTGAATCAAAATCTGATGATGGATTTTTCATTGGATATTCATCTGTTTCAAAGGCATATCAAGTTTATAACTCTAGGACTAATGTTATAGTTGAAACATTCAATGTTAAATTTCTTGAAAACTCTTTTCCATCAGTGTCAAATGGTCCTGCATGGTTATTTGATTTAGATTCATTGTCAAACTCTTTTCAATCCAACTTGGTTAATCAATCTAACTTGCTTGATTCTACAGGTGAAAAGAAAATTCAAGGAGATCTCGGTTCATTCGGTGACGATTCGGATTCTGACGATGCAGATGATTCAAGCCCAGATTATCCCTTCTTTTCTTTTGTTAGAGATTCTATAATTATGTCTAATAATGATCATCATTCTCATCAAGATAATGACCATTCCGTTTCAGAAAATCAAGATGTTTCACAACCAATTCCTAATGATGGTATAGAAACTGTACAACTTGAGTCTGGAACGTCATCTATTTCTGGTGATGTAGTTGATTCTGGTAATTTTGATTACTTTATCAACTCCCCGACTCAAGTTCCCAATTTCAATCCACATTCTTCAAGCCTATTGCATCAGCTTTCCAACTTGAACCAAACCAATCTGGATGTTCATGTTCAAGGAAATGAGATTCCAACATCTTGTATCCATAGGAACCATCCCACATCTCAGATTATTGGTCCTTTGAGTGAGAGAACGACGAGACGTAAATCAGAACAAGCAAACGTCTGCTTATACTCTTGCTTTCTTTCTCAAATTGTTCCTAAAAATGTTACCGAAGCGTTAAAGGACAATGGTTGGATCAGGCTATGCAAGAAGAATTATTACAGTTCCACAAACAAGAAGTGTGGAATCTGGTGGATTTACCTGAAGGAGAAAATGCTATAGGCGTAAAATGGTTATTCAGAAATAAAACTGATGATAGAGGTATTGTAATCCAAAATAAAGCAAGACTAGTTTCACAAGGATACACTCAAGAAGAAGGTATTGATTATGATGAAGTATTTGCTCCAGTTACAAGACTTGAATCTATTCGTGCCATCCTGGCTTATGCCTCATTTATGAAATTTAAAGTGTATCAAATGGACGTAAAGGGTGCATTGTTGTATGGTTCTATCACCGATGATGTGTACGTGAAGCAACCTCCAGGTTTTGAAGATGCTACATATCCATATCATGTGTACATGGTGAACAAAGCTTTATATGGACTACATCAAGCCCCTAGAATCTGGTATGAGACATTCTCACAACACTTAATCCAACATGGATACACGCGAGGGAAAATCGATCCGACTTTGTTCATCAAGAAGGATGCTGATGATCTTTTATGTGTACAAGTGTATGTCGATGATATCATATTTGGTTCTACAAGTCCAAAAATGTGCAATGAATTCGAAGAAATCATGAAATCTCGATTTCAGATGGGTTCTATGGGAGAGATAAATTTCTTTCTTGGTCTACAAGTTAAGCAATCTGCAGATGGTATTTTTATTTTTATCAACCAAGAGAAGTTCGTCGACAAACTCTTGAAGAAATTTAAGCCGCAAGATTGTCAGTCCATTAGAACTCCAACTGATGTGAACACCAAGATTGAGCCTGATCCGAAAGGAAAATCAGTAGACCAAACATTATACAGATCGATGATTTGTTCTTTGATGTATCTCACTGCATATAGACCAGACATTATGTATGTTGTTTGTGTCTGTGCAAGGTATCAATCAGACCCAAAAGAATCCCACTTAATTGTTGTCAAAAGAATATTCAGGTATCTCAAAGGTAAACCGGCTTTAGTGCTATGGTATCCTTACGAAGGAAACTTCGAGTTACATGGGTATACTGATAGTGATTATGGCGGATGTTATCAAGAGAGAAAATCAACAACGGGTGGGTGTCAATTTCTAGGACCCAGATTAGTCTTGTGGCAATGCAAGAAACAAACAAATGTCTTTGTTTCTACAGCAGAAGCTGAGTACATTGCTGCTTCAGCAGGATGTTCTATAATCCTTTGGTTACAAAACCACCTGCTGGATTACGGGTTCAACTGTCTTAAAACACCTATTTACATTGATAACACAATTGCTATGTTCATTACAGCTAATCCTGTCCAACATTCTAAAACAAAACATATCGAAATTCGATATCATTTTCTCAGAGATAACTCTAAAAAAGGTTTAATCATTTTGATTCAAATTGCTACTGAAATATAGTTGGTCGACCTTTTTACTAAAGCCTTCTTACCAGGACGGGTTGAGTATTTGGTAGAGTCAATTGGTCTTATTAACCACATGTAAAAATTGGTTTTTGAGTAGTTCTGTTAATTGAGTCTAAATATGATCAGAACCCTCCCTTATATGAATAGGACACAGGCAAAGAATCTGTAAAACTTAATTGCCTGATTGTATTTTTGTGTGTGCATGTTTATTAGAAAAACTAAAATCAAATACAAAAATTGAAAATTGAAAAACAAAAGATAAAAATATAAAACCAAAAATCACAAAAATAGTGTCTGTCCTTATTAATTATATAGGAATGAATTTGATTTGCAATACATGAGAAATGATAGTACATTAGTATGATCAGTTGCATACTCCACTTTCGACAAAAGTCTGACATGATCAGATAAGATGTGCAGGTAAGCTCATGCAATTAGACTGAAAAAGTAAATTCTTGTGATTAAACTAAATCACTCATGCATTCATGTATGTCTATCTTAGCACTAATGAGTAGTGTTGATTTCTCAAATTGATTGCTTGTTAAGACAAAATCTCACACCTGATGGTGATATGAATAACCATTGAGCTCTAATTATTTAATGCATCTAACACTTCTCTGTTACGAGTCATCATAGACCTGAAGTGATGAGATATCCTTTGTTATAAGTGATTACAGACCTGGATATACTCACTAATGTAACAAGATGCCAATGTGCACAAACACCAAATGAGATCTGGTTATAGTATATGTCAGGTTAACAAGTTGAGAATAGTGACTTCTTGCATATCTTTATGAGAATTAACCTCTCTAAGTCTAAGTGTGACTGCATAATGTCATATCTAATTGTACCTTAAACAATCCAAGAATTGAAAAAGTAAGTGTGCTGAGTACCTTGCGAAAAGCACTCATTTTCTGTCCTTAGATCTCGTGTCTCCTTTGCTGCAGAAATGCTGACTTGGAACACACTTGATCAGGATTTAATCACTGTCTGTGACTATCCATCAATTTTTTTATATTTTAATATGCTGATCACTACTAATATGATCTTACTGCAGACATGATTCATTGTGAATATTAGGATTTTATTCTATCTTCATTTTTATTTTTGCTTGTTTTTCTGTGTGTAGGCAATTTAACAATGATTAGTGTGATCTTCATGTGACAATTTAAGAAACTTCTATGTTTTGTTAAACTTAAAAGTTTAGGGGGAGTAAAAAGAGTTAAAAGGAAAAGTGTCTAGAAAATTGATTTTCAAATTTCAAGATATAAAAAATCAAAAATTAAAATGTTTTGGATGGAAGGGATGAAGCTAAAAAGTTCAAGCATGTGTGTGTTTGACATAATGTAAAAATGAACCGGAAAAACATTTTAAAGTGAAAAATGATGAGCTCAAAATGGATCGATCTGTGATGATATATGAACACAATTCAATCTAAAACACACAAGTATTCAATTCAACACAAGCAAATCAACAAAAATTCATTGAGTTTTCATTGATTAAGCATAGAAGAATACTAAGTGTAGTAAACAGTTACAATACGTATAAATCTCTCTCTAAAACTTTTAAAAACCTTTTAAAACCTTTTTAAACTTACCTACACAATTCATGTCTATGCTATTTATACTAATCAAGAAAACAAAGGAACATATCTACATAAAAAGTCCCTATACTACGACAAAAATGTAAAAGTCACACAAAGACAAATGTTAATATTTAAAGAGGCAACTACAATACTCCCCCTAAGATTTACATGTCTTCAGTCTTCAAATCTCTTTCTTCAATCTTTGTCTTCAATCTTTAATCTTCTTTCTTCAGTCTTTTTTAATTAGTCTTATTTCTTCAGTCTTTAGTCTCCTCTCTTTGTCTTCTGCTTGATCTTCAGTCTTCATGCTTCAAAGAAGTCTTTTGGCTCTTCCTTGATCTTGAAAACTGGTTTCTCCTTGTAAATATTTTGCTCCCTTAGTGCCTTTGTAATAGCAGCTTTGAATTTCTCAGCAAGAATTCCTTGTTCTGGCTTTGCCTCATTTGTTTTAATTTCCATGGAGTTCATCAATTCCAGTGTTTGCTTTGACAAACCTGCTATATCAACATTTGCATAGCATTCTATTGGCTTAGAATTGTCGTTGCAATGAATCTCCAATACCCCTTTTCTTGAAATTCTCATGAATTCAATGTCTTTTATGTCCTTTTTCACAATATTAGTTTATGCTAATGCTTTCCTCAATGATATCCTCTCCATTGCTGCATTCATCACCTTAATGATCGACACAAAATACTTCTTGTCATTTTCTGTTGTTTCTGGAATAAATTTTCAAACTTCAGAATAGATAAGAATGAGATGTAACTAGGATGCAAAAGTTTTAGCTTGAAATCACCAAACAAAGAAATCATATCGCGATCCTTATCATTCAAATTTCGTACTAACTTCAGCTCAAATGTGTCAGCATTGTAAAACCATCTCAAAATTGGTTTTGACTTTGAGATCCATCTATCACTTTTAATCCAGGATTTGTGACTTTCTCAAAATACTCATCACTGAAAGCATCCAAAAACTTTTCTTCACGAACATCTTTATCAACTCCTTTTCTCTTCTTCTTTAATGTTTGAAATTACTGCTTATCTTCTTGATCACACCTTATTTGTAAGAATGAACTCATTCTGTTTATCCCACTATTCAATAATTGCACAAAGTTCTCTCCTCGGCTTATTATTGTAGGAATAATCAAAGGCAATTTATTCAATTCCTTTAGATCTTGAACAGGCCATTTAATAATGCTTGAGTAGAAATGATAAACATCACATATCGCATTTACACGTTTAATCAAGAATGCATCAAAAATCTCATCATATTTCCATGCAACGATTTTCACTTCTTTTGTAGTGTCAGGAACAATCATGGCATTTAGTAACTCAGAAATAGATTGTCCTTTCTACAAAACATTACGTACTAGATCTCCTGCTGAACATGCCTTGTTCCACAACTATTTCTGTTCCAAAGAGACCTGATATGTTTGCTTTTCAGTCTCAGGAAACATTTTCATTAGTTCTTTTCTTTGTTCATGAGCTGAACATGTCACAGCCATAGATTTAATCTCCTGAGGCTTCAAAATCTTTCTTCTCTTTGTAATTTCCAGATATTGAGGATTGTCCATATCCAGCACTATCATCTTGTTTGTTTGTCATTCAGTTTCTTGGAAACTTCTTACTAAGTTCCTTAATGATTCACCTTGCAATCTGTTCAATTTCTTTCGTGGATAATTATGCGACTGTAACCATATTCTGAGTGCAGTAATGCTCAGATCATCAGGGTTAGGATGATGCAACTCAGATGTAGACAGTTCTTCAATGTTAATGCTTTCTTATAATGGGTTCCACTCCCCATGTTCTACTATGATCTCGTTTGGATCAATTGGAGCAACCGATTCAGCAGTTATACATTTCTCAAATTCTTCATTTATTTGTGATACGGCCAACCCATCAAGAAACACTCTATTGTACTTCATTCTTATGAGATAATTGTATCTTTCTTCCATATTTACAGGTGCATCATCATGACTTATGTTAATTGGAGAATAATGTTCATCTATATTGGCTTTAACCAGATCTTCATCATATAGAACTTCATTATACCATTCATCATCAAATTCAGCTTCTATATCATCTGAAGCTCCATTGGTTTCTTGTATATCCGAATCTTCTTCATCTATACTTGCATATTCATCAATCACTTTTTGAACTTTGGATGATGATTCAGGTAGTACTGAAACATCAATATCATCTAATTTCCTCTTTCCTTTATCTAAAACATGTATTCTTTCAACATCAATAGGAGTAATTTCTGAAATTATCATTAAATCAGGAGATAGAGACTTATTCTTTTCTTTCAACTTTTCTAATTCTTCTTTCATCAATTCATTTTCCTTGTTCACCTTCTTTAATTTTTCTTCCATCACATCAAAATCTGTCATCATTACCTCGATTGTCTTCATATTATCATCTCGACGTTTTCTCAACTCATCAATTAACATGTCTTTCTCTTTCATTTCTTCAATCAATCTTTCATTGATAGCTTTCAACTCTTCAACTATCTTTAATTGATTCAACTTTTCTTCATTCAATTCATCAATCTTCTTTTGTAAATTTTCTTCTTCAGTTAATACAAACTAATCATTATGCTCTACCATTTCTTCAGTCATACTCATAATATCATCAACATTTTGATTTCCATCAACCTCTTGGTCACTTTTTTCAACTTCAGTATCATTGTCATTAAATTCTTTAATAACTTGATCTGTATCTTGAACATATTCATCTATTTCTTCATTCACTTCTTCAGTAGCTGAATTTACTTCTTCTGTAACAACATGCTCTTCTTCATGAACTTCTTTAGCAACATGCTCAGATTCTTCAACATTCTCAGGAATAAATTCCATAACATCATCAAATTGACCACCAACTTCATTATGATCATCATTAGATGAACTAGAGCTGTCATCATCCGCATCATCAATGTTTTCATTATCATCATCATCTTCTTCATCCTCTTCAGCTGGTACTTCCTCTATCAAATCAGCTGGGACAATAGGCTCATCCTCAGTTAAATGATAATAATCAATAGTTATATCCACTTCATCATTAGCAACATTAAGAATATAATCAAATAATGGAACATTCTGAGCTCCAGTAACCATTGCCAGTCTCTTATAAGATACATCAGACATACGCTCCAATATCAATGTATCACCACTTACACAATCAATATGAATGTCTGGATGTTCGTCATTGATAATCATCTGAAGGAAACGTGGATACATTAAGTATTTGTTCCTTATGCCCT